>OY759209.1:10153348-11527376 GCA_963662105.1 Meiosimyza platycephala
CCTATTGGCATAAATCAAACCATTAACTTTATTCGTTTTGACGAAAAATTCCTCATATGTAGGTATACTCATACTAGAAAAATATCATGGGAGTTTGATAAAAAAAGTGCCATACATATTTTCCAACACATCGATGATAGTTTTGATCTCACGCGTGAGTTAATATTCTAATGCCAAGCGATAGCTTAGTTCGAGAGATCATCATAAGCAATAATGCTCAGAGAGTGAGCAGGCACTCAAAGCGCGTAAAAATATTAACAAGTGGACCCTTAAGGGGCGTTAAAAAGCGTAGACGTATACAGAATCATCAACACATGCTTATCGTTGAAAAAAGTTTATGGTTTAAGATTGCAGATTTTTTTTATAAATACCAAAAAAGTTATATCGAATCATAATGCTTTGAAGTTTAAAAACACATTAACTCTTTAAGAAGAGTTATTAACTTATCGCCTCGAATATGGAATTAATCAATCCTGCAGCATGAATTATGAATAACTAAGAAACTCGCTGTCTATGTAGGCTAATAAAACTAAATATTTTATAGCTGCTTCTAATTATGGCACAATAATAATAAGTCGACAATATCAAATTAGCTAATAACAAAATGACAACAATTTATGAAGTTGTAAAATATTCTACCTTGATTTGTTTTGTCATTTGTTTTTTTTGGTAATAATCCTATGATATTCATTCGTCATTGTTATTTATAGTTCATTGCCTTATTATCTCAGTATCGTACATTATAATGTTGAGAAAGTCAAATTTGCATTTGCAAAATAACAACATTTGTTACACGTGTACGAGTACCTACTTCTAACATTTTAACGTAAAGGTTTATAGACACAAAGGAATTTATCATCTTGAGCTATGATTTGTACAAACAACAATGAAATTAATAAGCAATTTACGGCTTTCTAACAAATACGTGCTTTTAATCTAAAGCGCTTTTTTTTATAAGTACAAGGACTTTTTATTAAGAAAATAAATAAAAATAAAAATTGTAGTAAAATATCGGTACCAGGATGGATGCACACTATGTTTTTTTTTTCAATTACCACCAACTCCAGCTAAGCCATTTTTCCAATTTCAATGTTTTTGATGCACATGCTGAGAAATATTAATATTTTATTGCGTAATTGTATTAAGCTGTTTAAGGGCTTATGTCTGGCTTATTAGAAGATTTTTCTTTTCTTTTTTTTTAAAAAAGAATTGAATAAAACCTATTGACGTTGGTGAGAGTTAAAAGTTTAAAGTATCAATTAATGCTAAGTGCACACTTAAAGTTTTACAAAAATGAAGTACACCTTTTTTCTGACACGCCCCAAAGCAAAAGAAACGATGAAAATTTAAATCTGCTTTGATCGTTCAACAATGTACGAATGATTATATTACGAATTTTATGGGAAGGGGTCGAGCACGTGGAAAATGTTGATACATAAATCTAAGGGGACGTCCATTAATTACGTGATATTTCTTTTTTGAAAATTCGGACCCCCAACCCCCTTCCCTTTGGTGAGAACTGGCGGGACCTCCCCTCCCTCCCGTGAGATTTAAATTATAATCTTTAATGTAAATTCTATGCATTAAAAAGTTGACGTGAGGTTTTCCTTTACCCCCTCCCCCTTGGTGAGATTTGGTGAGATGCAGGTTCAAAATATGGAACCTCTCAAAACACTTTAGTTTGATTACATGTCTAAGATTTTGTTTATAACGTGTCAGAAAGATTTCATTTGAAAGGTTCGGGAAACGTTGAATCTGGAACCTTTCAGAAACACTTTAGAATAATTACATGTAAAACATTACTTTTGAAATATATAAGAAAAACTTCTGTAATGGGTAGGGGTCTCACCCGATCTCACCAAATGTAACGGTCTTGCAGTAGACAATATTTAAAAGAATGACCGATACATGAATTAATAAAAGAACAATTCTTAAATTTAATTTCTTTTAAAAAGCTTTTGAATATTAAAATTAATTATGAAAAAAATTCATTTTTGGTTTTATATATTTTTTGATGACCTGGAGCCAGTCAAATAACTTTTATTTTGTTAATTAATTAACTAAGGTTCAGATTAAAACTAAAAGTAGAATTTATTTTCCGATATTATCACCTCAATTTTCCGTAGCACAATTTTAATTTCAACTTTTTCTGGCCGCTTTGATAAAGAACCATTTTGTTGCTTCTGCTCACTAGCTGCAGCAAATGGTGCAGCATCAGTGCTGGAAAATGTTGCTGTTGTTTTTACCATATCTATATCTGGATGTATAAAACTCATTTCACACTATGAATGCAATTTCTTTAAAATGATATTTAAATCATTTTATTTTTTAGCAAATCTAAGCACTTTCTTCTATGAAATTCTTTAAGAAACCCAACCGTTTTAGGTAATAAAACCTAAAAAAGCGACCGTTTTGTAGCAGCAACAGTTAACTAAAGGTATAAATTTTATATGCAACAATTAATTTCATTTTATTTTTTTCTTTTTTGTGGCATTTTAAAAAGATGCATGTGCAATATTTGCAGTATTGCCAACTGTATAGTTTTAGAATTTTTTTACTTTATTTGCGTTGCTACAAACGGTATATTGGACTTAGGTTTATTGTCAATTTTTTCAGCCATTAATGCATTGATTTTTTCCAAGTTGATTAAAAGTTGGCAACTCTAGCTGTGAATGAACCAACTTTTTTCTTGCTTTTATAAATGTTCCACCAAAGTAGTTCTATTTTCTGTGTTTGTAAAATGTTGCCAACTATTATGTAGCGACAAATGAAAATCAAGTTCAAGCACAAAACAAAAATGTCTGGCTGTCTTTTTTAATTTATTTTTATATCCGCATATTTTTGTTTGATTTTATTTTATTCTTTTTCTTTTCTTATTAAGAAAAATTTACAAGAAAAAAAGAAGCGAATAATGCGAAAAGTTAATGCACTCGTTTTCGTTAAGGAAAAACAAAATAAAAATATTCTAAATAGATATATAGGCCAGCTGACAATTAATTCGTGGAGGAAAGTAGTATCATTCAGGATATCTTAAAGATAAGCTATACATCTATGATGTGGGTATGTCTTCTTCCGTCACTTTCGTCGCTGCCAGTTGTATACTTTTACATAGGACGTACTCTACACTTAGGAAAAATAGTATTGTAAATTTGAAAATTTTATTTTTGATTTAAACACGCAATACGTATAGCATAGTGTCATGTTCCCTTGTCAAAAACTGACTAAATTTTGTTCATTGCTTTTCTGTGTCATCAAATATTCCCGTATCAAGTTTGATAAAATTTGCAGTGTTCCAAAATCGATATGTTAAAATATAGTTTTACTCATCAATTTTTTAAGACAATTCGATATAAATCCGGGACATAACTACATATTATAAGTTTTTTGTCAAAAAAATTGATTTTTAATTATTATTAATAAGAGAATTTTTTTGCACCAATCGATATTGAAAGGTCGAAAATAGCCATTTTCGAGCTCAATCTATCTAACTGGTGCAAAAAAAAAATTTATTTTGAACCGCCCTAAAATTTTTTTTTGCTCCAACCGAAAAGGAATGGTTTGCAATGGCTTTTGGACATACCTTAGGGCAGTTCTAGACCTTGGAAAGCATCAAAAGGGTCGAAAACGATACTTTCCAAGGTCCGGAGCCAACCTAAGTGATGTCCAAAATTATTTTTCGAACTTTCCCAATTGATTGGAGCAAAAAAGACATGATTCGGCGATTATTAACAAGTGAATGTTTGCAACAAAGAAATATTTGTTTCAATCAAAACACGATTTGGTAATTATAACCAAATATATGATTAATAAAATTATAGTAGTATTTTACAAAATATTTATTTCGCCTATATAAACTACATAATTTATTAATTATTTTCAAATCTCAATATACAATATACATATGTAACTAAATCGTTTTCTCTGTGTATAGATGTTCTATTATTTAAATAAAAAATCTAATTAAAATTAAAAGTGAGTTCCTACGAAATCATTTAAGAAATCATTAAATTCATTTTATAAAACAATTTTAAAAATAAATGCAAACAAACGAGCACGTTTCGAACGGATGTTTCGCTTTTGCTATTACATATTAACCAACCTACAAATATATGTTTAATTACAATTTTGACATAATAAAATATTATTTTTGGCAAAAAATCTGCGCTCATTTCGTGTGATATAATTAAAGTTACATGAACGAGAAAATATCGCACTATAAAAATACTTTTGGTCACATATGGCGTGCAACACGGCAACATACATCTACTTTTGCACTTAGGCAGTTCTTCAACTTGTCAATTCTAAAAATGTCTTTGGCACCAAAGAGTCTTGATATGAATGAGTGAATTTAAGAAATGTGTGAATGTACACACGGTTACCGCATAATAATCTTGTAGGTAACGTCACAACTTTGACTTTTATAACACGCTTATTTAGTTGGTGGACACACAGTGGGCCGATATTTTAAACATATTTGGAACAAAATTCATTGCCAAAGTAAATATAATACATGATATTTTGGAACTTAACTCAGTTTTATTCAAAGTGCTACTTGTACACTTTGGCACATAAGCCCCCCAAATATTCGCTAAGAAATTTCAGTTTTTTCTAAGTAAAATCTTGAAACTTACCCTTTAATTGGTTGCTCATTCAAAAAGTTTTTTTATAAAATTAATTTCAAAACTATATTTTATTACACAATACATTATCTTGAATTTCTCAAATATTTTAAACTCAAAGGATAAGTTCAATGTAGTCAATATATCAATAACAAATTGGTTGACAAACGCAGTTTAGACGTTCCTACGTTCTCGATCCAAAAGGTTATATTTTGAAATTAATTTATTATTTATACTAAACGCGCACACGCATCACTGCTTTTAAAACCCAGTTGTATGACGGTCCAGATTCCGCTTAAAACTGAGCAATCTATATCAAACTTGAATTCATTTTAGTTTGCAAGTTCAAGTATATAATTCGTAAATATTATTGAATAAGTTGTCTATATAATAAATAATTTTGTTGATTTAACTTGACAACAAAGTGTGCAAATAATAAATAAGGGCAGTTTTATTTTTGTCACCCCAATTATGGCTGTTTCGCACATTGAATCTGTCAATTTTTATTCAAATATCATTGTCGTATGCGAATAATTTGATTCGGGTGATCTTTATTTGAATATTATAGTAATCAATGATAAAAAAAATATATTGTTGTCAATCAAATTTATGTTATGCACAAAAAAATCTTCAAAGTTAATATTTGATTAAGAAATTATCGAATTATAAATATATATATATTATATATATTATATATATATATATAATATATTTTTTTGATAATTAAATTAGTTATAGATTTGTTGACGTACATTGCAAAAAAAGTCGCAATTTCTGATTCATTTCAACTTTGAATTGTTAAGTTCGCATGAAGTGTAACTTGTGATAGAAATTAAACCAATATGGCAGACGTTTTTTGAACTCATTCAGTTTGTACCCAGTCAGATTCATGTTCTTTAAGTTACATTTTGTAGCAAGCGTATTTTTAAATGTAAAAATTAGCCCATTTCTTGCAATTCTATATAGAGACTATATGCCAACTCCCAGTGACGCCCCAACAATATAAAACTTGTTCTTATCACCAACATTTGATGTAACAAAAACAGCATTGCTGAATAGATGTAACAATGACAATATTTTAAATGAGATTCATTGTAAAAAAAATTATTTAAATTTTTAATTAACAAAAAAAGATATATTGCTTTTTGTTGTTGTTATTGTCGGTTTTGAGCCGAATTTTATTTGTTCAGCATTTTAACACAGTGAATGATGCAGCAACAGGTTTCCTATAGACGTAGGCAATGACCAAGTGTGGGTGATTGAAAAAAAAAACAGCAGCGGAATCATTGGCGTAGCTAGGGCCTTTGGGGTTTAAGGCTAAACAAAACATTTTTCGTCCCCATCCATGAAAAAAATTTTATAATTTTCATAAAAAAAAGGTCATCGTATTTTCTTCACACAAATTTCATGAAATGAATACCGTGAATCATATTTTAACGCCCTCAAAAAATTGTGCCCGTGGTGGTTGTCCCATTCGCCTCTCTAGCTCCGCTACTGGGTGCAATATATAGTACATACTAGAGATTATTTTAGGTGAAGTGAGACTAAATTGGAGGGAAGGGGTACGACAAAATCTCACCAAATCTCACCAAGGGGAAGGGGGGTTCTACGAAATACTCACGTCAACTTTTTAATGCATAGAATTTACATTAAAAATTATAATTTAAATCTCATGCCAGATCTCACCAAATCTCACCAAGGGGCGAGGGGGGGGGGGGGTCCGAATTTTCAAAAAAATACCTCACGTTATTAATGGATGTCCCCTTACAGAATAAAGTATAGAGCGAAATGCTTTAGGAAAACGCTAACAAATAGAATGACCCAAAAAGTCACACTAATATTGTGGTTTAATTTGACCTCTTAATTTTTGGATAATTTTTTCTTAAACACTGTCCAGAAAGTGAAAAAAATATTTAAAAATTTCTATACTTCTATACTCTATAAGAAATTGTCTTTACATGAGTAATGGTCAAAAATTATTGTCTATTATACAAAGTTTTTGGAAAAAATGAATTATAAAATTTTATCATAAGTGACAATGTAGGAATACATGATTCCTGTGCCAATGTCTTTGGAAGTGATTGATTAATATCAATAAAATTTTGAGTAAAAGTAATCCTTCGAAATCATCACGAACTAAAGAAATTAAATTAAATGTTTAATATGAAAGTTATACTATTCGGTGCACATATTACAAAAGATGTCAAGACTCAAAAAACCTACATAAATCTCTTAAATTGTTCATAACATTGACTGGTGTCCGTATAAACTTTTGATCAGGGTGATATAAGTTTCATCATATTAAAAGTACTCGGCACATATTTTTCTGAGAAGTGATCATTGGATAAATTGACAAAAATTTAAATACAATGTAGATTATAATATAATCTATAAATATTTTTGTCTTGATCAATAGTATATATGGAAAACGTCTGAGTTATGGACAGTTTTAAATATATAAAGTATCAAAAGCTATATAGATTTCATTGGCTTTTAGCTCACTACAACTTTGTGTGGATTAGCATAAGTTTAATAAATTTAATTTATGATGGTGACGAATTATGAAATCGATAGTCTTCCTTTGACTTAACAGAAAATTTTTCAGAAATGGTAGAGAGACATGAATTTTAAATGCATTGAGTCATTGCAGCAAAACTAATTCCTTTTAAGCTCATTAACCAATTAATCATTTCCAATAGTGATTTCGTTAATATATTTAATATTTTTATATTGCTAGTTAGTTAGAACTATGACGTTTTTATGAATGAAAAGCAAAGTACGTTACTCTTAAAAGAACGTATAACTTTTTGCTAAGTACTCGTTTTATTTATACCCCTTATATCATTAATGTCTAGGGAAAACAAAAAAACGTTCGTAAATGCGTCATTAGACGCGTTTACAATGCTTGTTTTTTGAATTTAAGTTACAATTTATATTAATAAAAAAAAAATCTATTTCATTCAAGTTTTTGCGTCTTTCTCTATTTAAAAAATTACTCAACATTTTGGACGATTATTCCATTTTTTTATGTCTAGATTTATTCTAGTGAAAAAGTGGGCATTTTTGAAAATAGAAAATTTCGTTACACATTAAAAAGTTATTAAAACGAAAACACATCTGAAGTGAAACTTAAAAATATCAAAAGTATCAAAGTCTCATTAAAAACCAAGAGTTACTTCCGGAAATATTAGCAAAAAACTATCTACAGTGCCCTACCAGTGATAAAATTTTTGAAGTCTTGCTACACTCGTATTAATTTTTCTAGTGATACGAAAAGTATAATATTCATTTGTCAAACTCGGCTCAGTAGCTTAATGATTCCCTATTTCAAATATTTTTTTTTTTATTTTTCAAATTTTTCAGTATTTCAAAAATATTAAATTAATTTTAAAAAAAATTTTAAAAAAATTTTAATTTAGAGCACTTAAGAAGTTGCATTTCACGGAGTATTAGAGAAAAAGTGAGTGCGGTTAGAGGACTACGTATTCTATTTTTTACGTAACTAAATATTTGCCATCCTAATAAGATCGAGATTAGTACAAATAATGAATAGTGCTTACTTTGGCTGCCTTTATGGTAGCATAACATTATTTATCATGCAAATATTTTTCAATTCGCATAACGTTGTTGCCGGAAATTACAAAATGTCCTACTAATTGCAGTACCTTATTAATTTCTATGTGATGTTCAAATATTTTCAAACATTCTTGCACTTACATAAATTTGTTTTTAAATAAATAATAATATGACTGCATATTAGAAAATTAAATTTTTTACTAAAACGTGAGTGATATAATAAACCCACACGTCTTGATATTTAGTTTGTACGTTAAGTGTACTTTGTTCTGTTGGCAACGCTATCCGATACGTTACTCGCAATTATATATAGTATATTTTGTATTAGATAGAAACAGTGGTATATTTAGACATACATTATGTGTAAAAACTGCCTGGAATTGTTAAATGAAACAAAACAAAATTATTTTATTCATCAAATATTATTTTGTCGCCTTTATCTTTAAAAAAAAATTGCAGTCAAATTAAATAATCGCCCCAAAATGTTGTGTCATTTTACAAATAAAGGAAGGCGCAAACTGAATAAAATTAAATGATAATCCATACACCATACTCTTGCCTTTAAGTTCCACATCTCTCTACCATTTCAAGGTTAATGCACACTCTTGCCAATTTGATCTTTCACGCTATAAAATATGAGCCGGATTGAATCAAAATCATGGCTGATCGCGAGAAATGATTGAAGTGTTAATTCATAATTCATAAAAAACCCCAAATAAAACAAAAAGAAATCAGCACGTGATGCTTCTAATATGTATATAGAGCAGGTTGATATAATTAAAGAAACTAAGTTATTTGAAAGCATTAACCCAAGACGTGATACAGCCAGCTAAATTTTCTCAATCTTAGTAATCCCATAATTTGGGGGGATCTAATGTATTTGTATTATTCGAACTCAACGGCTATTAGCTCAGTGTACACGAATCAAAAAAAAAAGAAAACTAGGGATAATATTTCTGAGTGTAAATAATAAAATGCTATAAGTTTTTTGGCCGTACATAGTTTTTTCTATTTATTTTCTTTAAAAAACACATTTTCGAAACTGATATGCTCAACAAAAGATTTTACATTTATATGAAATATATAGACTCTTGGGGTCTCAGCTTTGTGAGTGTAGCACCGCCCTTAATCTTTAAACTTTCACTTAGTATATCTCGAGAACCCTTGTACTAAACTTTAGTACGAGTACAGTGTGACCTTATGAAAAATAGCTCATGTATAAAATTTCGTTATAGCAGTATAAGTGGTGCTCCATTAATGATTTGTTTATATTATTATATGTTTTGGTGGTTACACGCCTATTTTTTCTATTCTACCCAGTTTTGTTTGACTAAGTGCTATTGATGTTTCTTCTTCACACATATATTTTCATGGGAATCGAAAGCGTAGATTTCTTATTCAAGTATTTACCACACCCACTGGTTCAATCCAGCCCATTTTAACATAGCGAAAAATTACCGAAACAAAATTAATTATACCAAATTTTATCAAAATTGCTTTTATAGCATCTGAGATATGAAAAAATTAACGCCTTTAAGAAGTTGCTGAAAATTAAAAAGTTTAAGACCCTCTTTATAGTTGGTTAGCCACTGATGCTTTAATCGACAATGACACCTACGTAGAAAAAAAACACCGAGATATGACTACTTGAATAGGTCGAAAAAAGGTTTTCACTCAATAACTCGAAAAGTAAGTTTCAAATAGAAAAAAATGTTGAGCCCAAAGTTATAGAGCAGATAAAAACTCATCGATTTTATGTCCGCAAAACGAGATTTGATACAACTTTCACTATATCAAAACTTCCAATTAAATACCGCATTTTTCGAACATAAATAGCTTTAATTAAACATTGTTACATTGATCTTTTCTTTTGCAATCATTTAGCAAATACTCCTGTAAATTTTTACAAATCGATCAATGCTTTTTTTATTCAACCAAAACTGACAAAGATAAGAAATGGATCAATTTAATCTGTTTATTGGTGACATATGTTTCGGCTGTTATCACACATGTATTAAATAAATATCAAATTACATATTAATGACCAAAAATAAGGTCATTAATTCATAAAATGAGATAAATCGCAAAATCATAATGAGGCTTTCAGAAGGCTTTTATGTTTATTGATGTTGTGATCAAAAAAAAAGGTCCTACTGTTTCGTTTACCACAAAACATCTACAGCAAATTGCATCTTGGGAACCCCATCAGCTCGGGATCCGGACCCAAGCTCTACCAAAACCCCTAACAAATACTTACTTAAATTCAGCGCTTGTTGGGGGTCTCCTTGAGCTCGAGGGCTGGGGCTATAGACCCCTCTAGCGCTACCTTAATCCAGCGCTGATTCAAGGTATTACTTTTGCGTTTATTTATTCAGAAGATTTGTTCAATTTAATTCTGACTACAATTTTGTGAAAGATCGTAAACAAAAAAAAAAAAAAAAATTCAATATCACTGTGCATAATTGCATAAAAGTGTATTTTCATTTTTTAGCTGTGCATATCATTTGCGGCCCACTGTTAGCTTAGAAAAAAGTACAAATACCAACTGCTAATTACTTAGGTATTGAACATCTTTATCGTTAAAACCAATTTAAAATGTATCTTTCTTATTTGTATATATTGTGTAATTGATATAAAAAACAACTAGTGTTTTCAGAACTTGGGGGAAACACTTTACCAAAGCATTATACAATTGAAGAAGACAGGAGTGGATGAATTGGATTTTATACAAAACGCCTAAATCAATCAATTTTATATACAAAATGTTATGCTGTGTAGTAAATGCATAAAACATGAAAACAGTTGAGTTTTGTTAAATTCTAATATCTAATATATTAATATTCATTCACACGATAAATGATCTTTATAAAACTAATAAAAAAATTGACTAAAAATTATGATCTTTGAAAATTAAAAGTACAAAACAATACACATTTGGCAGAGCGCACATACATAAATCAATTCATTCAGTAATTAAAGCACACACGCCAATGTTTCAAAGAGTTCATCACACATACAATATTTGATAGATTGCTTGTACTACTTATGTAAATACAGAAATATTTAGCAACAGCATGAAAATTATAAATAAAATAAATTTTTCATAAGAAAATCCTGTCTGTCAGTCAACACGTGCAAAGCTCATTTTTACAACAAATTCAATTGAAATGTTATTATAAACAAACAACAACATCAACAACAACAACAATGAATTAACTTTCGATTGAAAATGAATATAAAATTATTTAAATAAATATTTCCGATATAAATTTGCAAATCAAATTTTGTTTATACATTTTTTGCAGTATACTTCCATAGATAATATTTGGAAAATTTCGATATTTGATTGATATATAAAAAAGTATTTTTCATTAATGATTTATTATATCGCATTAATTAGCTTGAATAAGAGATGGCATATGATTTATTCGTCATTTGGAATATCCCAAGAAAAATTGCTGTAAGGCTTTGAAAAAAAATGCACTTTTAAATATTAATTAACCGGTAATTGAATATAAACACTCTTATACGACTTTTTTTATTTCAAGACTCCTGAAACAATAAAAATCGTTCTTGGCGATCAATTTATTTCATAATTGCAAGAAATCATATGCAACAATATCAAATTTCAACAAAATTGCAAATGCTTTTTCGGTGTCAACTTTTTTATGACACAATGGTGAACACTAGTGGCACCAGCACGTCCGGTTGTTTTTTTGTTTTTATAATGAAATAAGCCCTTTAACATTGTATTCTATTCAAAAGTAACGAACTTATAAAAAAAAAAATAATGCTATTACCTTCTTTATTACAACTGTGTTGCTTTAGAAAAGAAAATATTAAAATCGGTTCAGTATATTTTGCGCCAAAACGTTACAAACCACTTTCATAAAACCAATTTTATATAATTAGTATAAATAAATAACACCAACGTTGTTAGATTTGATGAAATTATTAGTAATTCATTCTTATTCGTATGACACAAAAAAAACACCCTATATAAGAAATATATATATGAAATATTTTCATTAAAATTGGTACTACTGCTGAGAAATCCGAAACTTTAAAGATTTTGAGACTTTATTGACGTATAATTGTGAACAGCAATATTGAAATCGATTATCACACACTTTTGAGCTTTTTCGGATTTGGGACCACTGTGCACTAAAATGTTTTTGTAACACTTACAAGGAAAACAAAAAAAAAAAAAAATGGCGAATTCAGGAGTTTATTCTTACACAACAGTTGAGCTTGGTGTTATCCCATAATTCTCCAGAAGAACCAAAGAAACAAGCGGCAAATGTATAATAGCGACTGGCTCTTTGGCGAGTTATATATTTTTTGTAATTGTGTTTATTAAAAAATCAAAAATTAACAACTAAATAAAATATAATGCGGCTATACTGTTTTGAAACACAGAGAGGTTCAATTCCAGAAATTTCACTTTTTGCTTGATATTTTTGCACACTCGTTTTATTTTAAACTTTTGCTGTTTTTTTACTAACTGTGTGATATGATGCTGTTTAAACACTTCTAAGTAAAACATACCATATGTATGAGCGCCATCAACGTTGAGAACTATAATCTATTGAGTATCGAACAAAGATTTTTTTTTAAATTTACTTTATTTTATTAATAACTTTAATTATATATCAGACGCTTTCCATACAACTCAGTATTGTGTTTGTTCACAAATCTATCCGACTAACCGAACGAAACTAAATGGATATTCGATTAGTAAGCTCATATCAGATCTTCAAGAAACAGAAGATATTGTAAAAACGGTATGAGCTTAAACTAAAATACCCTACACAACTGTATTTCGACAATAACAATAATGCTTTGATAATATATATTACAAATATCAGATGTAACAACATCAAAATTTTCAAAATAACACTGTATTTTTGAATTTTAAAAGGTCATCAATTTATGTAGCATTTAAAGCGCTAACTTAAGCTTTATATTTTCCACATACAGTTATGTTGAAGTCTTTTCATTTAAATGTAGGGTTTTCTATCTGGCGCCTTATGAATTTAATCGTAACTCATGGGATTTTTGCAATTAAAATAACTTTCACACAATTCCAAATAACTGTTGCGCTGCTAAAGTGTTTAACAAAATAAAACTTGAAATATAATAAATTAAAAATACGTTTGGCAATAAAAATCTGTACCTTCAAGCTGTGTTTTTTCATTGACGTTTTTTCAGTGACGTAGCTAGAGAGCGTCCATACTGATTCATATATTTCTTAGGGTGACGCACAAAGGAAAAATATGGTTTCATTTCATTTTAGGAAAAAGTGTAGTAAAGAAAGGACCATGACATATTTTCTTTTTCATCTGCGATTGTTACTCAGTATCGTATATGATTAATTTTTCGTCAAATTATACAAAAACACGAAATAAATATAAGTTCCATCGACCGTTAAAAAAAAGTAGTGAAAATAATTTATATCTATATCGGTCGTTCTTTTACAATCCGCACAAATTTCAGGAAAAAAAAACCTCGACTTCTCCAAATGCGATGAAATTTTTTTTACCTGTATCTTCTAAAAAATTCGATTCAATTTTTTTTTATCGAAAATATCCACATATGAATTTTCGATAATTTGCTCGACCAACGCGCCTTATAATGGTACTGATAAGGCTTTGATCGGCGAACAATTATTTTCACTGCTATAGTTATTGTCAGCCTTTAAGACCTCCCCTAGACTATCGAACTTTTCAGATAATGTTTAGTTAGTATGAATCATTTGGCACAGTTTTTGCACAAAACGAAAAGCTACACATAAATTCCATGGAACTTTTCATTTGTTGTTCTATTTTGTTTTTTCAAACTACCCTAATGAAAACTTTGCATTATTTATGATAACGAACTAATTGATTTATGCAATTAAAAATTCATAAATTAACGGGTGAAATCACAACTGAATACAAAAAAATGCCATGTTGTAGAAAAATCAATACTTTTTATTTTATTTATAATTAGAAACTTAGAAGATTGATTATAGACAAACATACATGCATATCTATACAGTTATAAAGGGTACAATGCATTATCTTAAATCTATTATTTTTCTGCTAATAGTCTGAACTTCATGATTCATAGCATCAGGCAACGAATAAACCAATTCTGAATTAAAACAAATTCGTCCCAAATGTTTGAACATAAAAATCTCTAATCAACGGAATGTGGATAAATTATCACGTTGAATGTTCACTGGCTTAAAATTATCACTTAGACTCACAAAAATGGGTAAGGCTTCTTCCAAACTCTTGGAACTTAGCTTAAGAAATATAACGCTGCAGGTTTATTTTATCAGTTAGCGAATCTACATTCTATATAATATGGCTATATGTAATCAGTATTATAACGTAATTCTATGGCTATTACTTTTTTATCTTTCCACAATAATTCTGATGTTGCTTTTACCTTAGAGACTTTCATAAAGAAGTATAAATTTACACTGTGAAATAAAAAATTTGCAAAAAAAGTAAAATGCATGTGTCAGTTAAAATGCTTTTGAGTGGCGGGTATGGAAGAAAATCTATGCTGGAGTGAATTGGCTGAAAAATAAACCTCATACAACTCTGCTCTTATATTTTTGTCCTTTACAGAATTTTTCTACCATTATGACTTTTTTTATCACTTTTGGAGTTTTTTAAGATTTGTCGATTTTTTCGACTTTTTTAACATTTTGTGATTTTTTCAACATTTTTTATGACTTATAAAAATTTTTCGATTTCTTCAAAGTTTTGCACTTCTTTCAAAATTTTTCGATTTTTTAACTTTTTTTGATTTTTTCAACTTTTTAGTATTATTTTTTGAAAAGTCTGTATAGGTAGTGACAAAAAAGTGGCTGTTAAATGTGATTTTTCCAATTATACATATGTATGTATATTCTCCAACTCTGTTTTTAATTCTTCAGCATTTTTCATTCCATCAAGATTTTTCAACTCATTCAACATTTCTCAATTTCCTCAATATATTTCAATTTCTTCAAAATTTTCGACCTTAAGAACATTTATTCGAGATTTTCAATATTTTTCGAGATACTTACTATTTATCGTCTTTTTCATCTTGCTTCGGTTTGTTCAACATTTTTGCAACTCTCTGACATTTTCTAACTTAACATTATTTTTAACACTTTTCAACATTTTTTCCACCTATTTGTAGCAATTTTGACTTTATCAACATTTTTCAACTTTAGCAATATTACTTGACTTTATAAACATTTTTTGAGACTTTTAATATGTTTTGAGATTTTCAATATATTTCAACATATCAAGTATTTTTCAACTCTTTCAACATTCTTCGGCTTCTTCAACTTTTAACATTTTAAACATTTTACTCAATGTTTTTCGAGATTTTTAGTATTTCTAAAGATGTTCAGTATTTTTCGAATTTTCAACTTTCTCATGCCCGGTTTCACCAATCAAATTTAAAATTTACCAGGCTGTCAAAACTTGAAATAATCTAATTTTGTTTCACCAAACATTTTTAGCGCTAACAGCCAGTTAAACAACCTGATAAACTAACAAGCCGTTTTGCTGCTGTTAAATTTTTGAAAGTTTGTTTATATATTGAATATATTTTGAATGGCGCATTAATTTGTTTGGCATATATCAATCAACAAAAATTAGTTTAGTTTCACTCTTTCGCATACAATGTTACGCATTTCTATTTCATTCATTCGGCTAACAGGCTGTTAGCTAAAAGTACAACAATTTTAACAGCTTTATAAATTCTAAAAGCCGGTTAGTTAAAAGTGATTTTAATTAATTTTGGTGAAACTGTGCATAAATATTTTATCAATATCATTTTTTAAAGAAACATAATTTTATAACATACTTTTAAATTTTTTTTTAACACTTTGCGACTCTCTCAACATTTTCTATGGCAACATATCGAAACATTACACCGCATTTTTTAGATCTAGAATACATTAATAGTTTCAATCAGCATGTACTTATCACAAAAAAATATCATACAAATATACTAAATATTATTAAAATAAAAAATTAAAATTAAAAACCTAAAATTGTTCAAACAGAAAAGTAAAAATTTGTCATTGCCAAAAAAGTGACAAAATACGAGCATCTACTTATTAGTCATTTGAAACACCGATGACGACAGCAAAAGCAATGAGTATATTAAAAAATAAATTTAAATCCCTTTAAAAATAGAGAACATTAGAATTTTTAACAACGCATATCGCATCTTTGGAATCCAAAGTTTAGAAAAAAATTTAGAAACAAATTCTAAACAACTTTAAGGGCTGCTATCGCAATGTTCAGTTAATAATTGACTGTAGCCTTAAATTTCCTCTCGATATGAAGTTCCATACAATTGTTTTTAACTAGAAACTAAATTTTAATTGCCCCAATCAGCCCAAATTTGTGATTATTTTAAAACGCTACATGCGGCACTTGAGGTTTTTCATATCTCCTGCATTTTTTATAGCTCAAATTTTGTATAAATAAATATTCTTTAAATCCTTTCCAAATTTACTACAGTCGATTATATATTTATAATTGCTTTCATAGTTCTTAGCAGACATTCTATCGAATTTAGCCGATTTTTCATATATTTTAATAATAAGCTTTTAAGTTATAAAACAATGCTTAAATTATTAATACGTTATTATTTTTACATAAGTTATAGCCTTTTAGTAATTAGGTACAACATGTCGTATGTGCAACTTTAATTGTTGTTTGATGTACAGTCATGTCTGGATATAGCGAACTAATTTTTGCAAGGCCGGTTCACAGTACTCAGGTTGTTCACTATATCAAGGTTGAAGTTTTCTGTTCAAAAACTCGTTTTATTTGCTCAAAATTCACATTTGTATATGTAAATGAGTTAATTAGAATAAATTTGTAGAAAAATAGAATAAAAAAATACATATGTTTATTGAAAGAATTCGCAAATAGATGTTTGCTTCTTGCGTTCAGAAATTGACTTTTGAACCGCTGGAGTTCACTATATCCAGACACGACTGTAGTTTTAGATATTTTTCTAAATATCTATTTTGCAAACTGTTTAAGCTCTTATCAAATACAATGGCTGAACTATGAGGGGGAGGTCATCATATATGATGAAACATTCATAAAGAAAATCCGAAGGATCTTTTCTTTGAATAGGAATATTTTTTTGACATTTTTAATTTTTTTTTGCAAATTGTTTTTCGCCCCGGGCCAATAATTTGCAGCTTCGCCACTCATCAAACACCTACAAATCGAATCTCGAATTCGCTACAATTATATACATTACCTTCTGATTATTACGACCTAAGCTAAATTTAATCCATTCATTTTTTAAAGTTGCAGCCATTTTTCACGAAAATTTAACTTTTTATTTATTCACAATAAATTTGAACTTTGAATTTATTATTATTATTTAGAAAATATTCAAATATCACTGATTCGAGTTGCACTTTTTTTTTTTGATTTTTTAAAGAAAATGGCAAAAACACTTATTGAAAAATCTTTAGCAGTTATTGCTTTGGTCTTATGTAAATAACACTCTTGAAGAATTTATCACTTTTCACTTTATTCAATAAATTTCACTACTCGCTCTTGTTGTGTATTTTGCCGGAATACTTGAAAATTTTAAATCTACAAGTTCTTGGCCATTTTTATGCGTTCTGTGTTTTTCATTTTTACTTTCCCCTGTGACGCCAATATTTAAATGACTATTTAAGTATTTCAGCAGCTGAGTAATTCTCATTGATTTTCACTAAATATTTTAAAATGTTTTGTTTACCAAAGATTGTTTATCTAATAAATAGGATCTTAACGTTTAAGTATTTTGTTAATGTAGCATATTTTATAGGGTTTGTATGAATATTAGATTATAGGGAAGATATTAAGGCTATGCTAAAGATATTAAAATAAAATATTTTTATTTTATGTTTATAAGTTATATGCTAATTAGCCTTAACCCTTAGTAGAATACTCAAAATTTTGCTATAGAACTGATATGTATTCCTTCTGTAGTATAGTCAAATCGTGAAATTTTTTTTAAATAAACATACGTGTACATTCTTAAAATCCTTAGATTTTCTTTGAATTTTAGAGCAAGCGTCTCCTAAAAAACTTGCAGAAAAGTCAAGCAAAATTTGTGCTCAATGTTAACACGTGCCCCAGAGAGGTTGAAATTTTATATGGGACGCACATATAGCTTTTTCGCTGACAAAGTCAAGCAAACAAAATATTCAAAACCCACAGAAGTACAGTCAGCTAAAAAACTATATGTGCGTATGTTTTTATATATTTCCCATCACAAAAAATTATTACGAAAAGAACGGTGAAACAAAAGTATGCAGAATGCAAGCACTATTTACAGAAAGTAATTTGAAATGTTGCTTTTGTTATTTGCTTTGAAAATAGTACCGTAGTGTGGCAATTGACATTTCGATTTTGGAAAAAAAAAAATCTCCTGACTTCTAATGTCTTTTAGTTCACATTAAACTCATGAGTCATGACATATCTCTCTCATATTACTAATAAAAATCCACAATAAAATTTTAAACGTAATAACATATTGGGTTTTTGAGAAAATAAGTCTTGTTTTCTTTTCATAAAAAGCGCTATAATTCCGCCAATTTTCAACAATTTTCAAAATTTCTTAAAGATTCTGACAGAGAATCAGAAGTTCTATTATAATCAAGTTATAAATTAATTATTTTGATTTGGATGAAATTGCGACTGTTTTGAAAAAATTTTCAGCGGTTTTTCAAGTTTTGACACTATAACTTTAAATGGGCATAGCTTCGTAAAAAATCAGGGGAATGTGTGTCCCCTTATATCCTCTGAAAAACAATATACATAATCGGCTACCAATTCCAAAATGTAAAGTTAGTCGGACTGCATGGTTTAAAATGGATTTGGTTCATTGAAGTCGATATATTATTTATTTCCTTTTATTTGTGAACCAAACTCAGCTAGTCAAAATTAAACTGTCTCAATTATACCAAGAACATATAAAGGGTAATAAACCGATATTGCTAGATAGCTATGTAGACTAGGAGCTATATAGCTAAACTATTATTGCTATAAAATAGTACTTCTGCATATGTATAGCTCATATGTATTTCGTTCGAATTAAATTTTAACATTATTTATATTTGAAAAGAAAAATAATTTATTTGTATGGAAAAATTTAATAGGTTCCTATTTATACACGCAAACATAAAAACTTAAGCCTGGCAGCCGCTCAGCAAATGGCGCTGAATGCACTTACATGCGAACGAAACGTCATTATGCGTTTTGACATCGCTCCCTTCCATTGACAGTTGAGAAATGTACTAGCGTTTCGTTGTAAGTTGCGTGGATTTTTTTCATATTTTATAAAATTAAATCATTTTGTAGTTGTTTGCCCAAAAAAAGAAACAAACAGCAATTATTTTAGCTGTGGTAACCAACAAAAAATGCCACCAACTATAAATAATGGAGCTGCGGCCGAGAAGCGACCGTTGCGTCCAACAGAAAGGAAGTAAGTTTACATTTAAAATATGTTAAATTAACAAATATTAAATACCTCCCGCTTTCAGGTCTGAATTAATATGTCGCGTTAAATATGGCAACAATCTTCCAGACATTCCTTTTGATTTGAAATTCCTGCAATACCCTTTCGATAGTCATCGTTTTGTGCAATACAACCCAACATCATTGGAGCGCAACTACAAATATGAAGTGCTGACGGAACATGATCTGGGTGTTACAATTGATTTGATTAACCGTGATTTGTATCAAGCTGATCCTTATGCACAATTAGATCCAGCCGACGAGAAACTGCTTGAGGAAGACGTACACACACCACATGATTCTATGCGTTCGCGTCAACATTCACGTAGTGTTTCATGGTTGCGTAAATCTGAATATATTTCAACTGAACAAACTCGTTTCCAACCGCAGAATTTGGAGCAAATAGAAGCCAAAGTGGGTTACAATGTTAAGAAATCTCTACGTGAGGAGACCCTTTATCTGGATCGCGATGCGCAAATTAAAGCAATTGAGAAAACATTTACTGATTCAAAAATTGAAATTACCAAACATTATAGTAAAACAAATGTGGTACCTGTGGAGGTCCTGCCAATATTTCCGGACTTTAAAAATTGGAAATATCCGTGTGCACAAGTCATTTTCGATAGTGATCCAGCACCAGCTGGTAAAAATGTGCCTGCTCAATTGGAAGAAATGTCTCAGGCTATGATTCGTGGTGTTATGGATGAAAGTGGTGAGCAGTTTGTTGCTTATTTCTTACCGACTGATGGTACGCTTGAAAAGCGTCGCACTGATTTTACTGAAAATCTATTATACAAAGACGATGAAGAGTATGAATATAAAATTGCTCGTGAATATAACTGGAATGTCAAAAGTAAGGCATCAAAAGGATACGAGGAGAACTATTTCTTTGTTGTGCGTCCCGATGGTGTGTTCTATAATGAATTGGAGACAAGAGTACGTTTGAATAAGCGACGTGTCAAGGCCGGTCAGCAGCCAAATAATACAAAATTGGTAAGAATTAAAAATATTAAAAATCAACTAAGTATTTAGTGTTATCTCCGCTGCTTTGACATCAATGTTTTGTTCAATACCAAATTTTTTCGAAAGTACATAAACTTTGCCAATTCTTGCTTGTGGCGATGAAATTTGGAGTTATGATCAATCCGCTAAATCTTTTCCTTTATCGATTTTTTCACCATTCGATACTTTTCCAATTTTTTGTAGACTTCTTCGATTGCTTTTGATGTTATTCGGGTTTTTAATGTTATTCGGTTCTATTCGACCTTTTCGTTGATTTTCGATTTTTTCTGACTATAGTCGATTTTTTTGAAAATAGATACTTTTTCAATACTATTTTAATTATATTTTTCAATTCGTCATCATAGAAATAATTTATTAATTAAAAAATGCCTGTTTCACATCTATGGTTCATGCAAAAAAATACATAATAGCTAATTTTTTTTTAAAAATGTCTGTTAATCTAACAGTTCACTGAAAAAGTTTAAATTTTTTTCGAAAATTAGGAATAATTCGCAAAATAGCACAGATGCCGAACATCTTCTATTTTTCTTTTTGTATCATCTAATTCTATAAAAATTCTCTTCTAGGTTGTTAAACATCGTCCATTGGATGCCAATGAGCATCGTATGCAGCGTTATCGTGAAAGACAGCTTGAACCACCGGGTGATGAAGATGAAGAAGAAGAAATGGAAATGGAGGAAGAGGAGGAAGAAAATGAAGTTGAAACTCAACCAGCACCAATGGAAACGCAAGCAGCTACTGAGAGTACAAAACAAGATGCAGACATTATTGGCGGTGAAAATGCGTCAGCATCGCAAATTGATAAGGATCGCAAGTCTCGACGATCACGTTCTAAATCGCATGCAAAATCACGTTCACGCTCCAGATCAGGTTCTGGATCCCGGTCAGGTTCCGGCTCACGTTCAGGATCAGGCTCTCGTTCGAGGTCACGTTCTCATTCCGGTTCACGATCTCGATCAGGCTCACGTTCAAAATCAGGATCACGGTCACCAAGCCGTTCAAAATCTGGTTCGCGTTCCCGTTCCGGTTCACGATCGCATTCTGCTTCAAAATCACCATCCAAATCACGTTCTGGTACACCGGCCGGTTCGAATAGAAGTAAATCCGGTTCAAGATCACGCTCTGGCTCACGCAGTTCTCGTTCCAGAAGTCGCTCTGGTTCTCGTTCACAATCTCGATCTCCAAGTCCAGGAGGTGATGAAAAGCGTGCCAAGTCACAACCAAAATCACGCTCGCATTCACCTTCACGCTCGCGCTCAAGGTCACGCTCTAAATCAGGATCACGTAGTCCCTCTGGATCCCGCTCTGGTTCAGCATCGCATTCACCAAGTCGTTCTAGAAGTGGTTCACCAAGCGGTTCCGGTTCTGGTAGTGGTTCAGATGAGTAATACCGCAGCAATGCTGACAACAACAACACACAAGTGTCAGCATTTAAGTATGGTAATTTTAATTTTGTAATTTTACTTACATATTTAAATCAAAATATTTTAATTTAATCAACATTAATTTGCTAAAAAAAGGAGAATGCATATATATTCAAATAAAGACGTCTTTCAAAGTAAATACATATCGTTAGATTATTAATTTGGAGTTTGAAAATCTATAGAGACCACACTAACTCTAGTTGAAGAGTCTGGTACACGCGACTGCGAGCCTTCAGAAATAGTGGAACGTGATGTTGACTGTTGTGGCTCTATATAAAAGAAGAAAATTATTTTATTCTTTAATTCTATTAATTTATTACAGGAAATGATTAAGGGGTAGTTCCTAAGTTTAAATTTAAATTGATGCATAGTTTAAAAAATGCGTTTTGTGAAATGTCCTGTGGACAGTATATCGTACAAAAGAAATATGTATAAGAAAAAACACGTGATTTAGAAAATTAAATTGGCTGCTAATACGGTTCCTACATTTCTTTTGTACGATGCATCGTTTACGTGCTGCGGTTTGGTCTAAGTCTTTCATACCTTCCAACCAACCCAACCCCAATTTAAACTTTGAACAAACTTATCTTTCATATACTTACCTCTAGAAGAATATGACATGTCCGATAATTCGCTACGCCACGATGCATAACTTTTGCTCTTTTGGATTTGGTGTGGCATTTTAAGATTTTTTTCAGCTAATATTCTGATAACTCTTGGCCCAATGTCATCGTCACAGTCTGCCATATCAGCTAATTGATTTAAAGCATTCGTGTTTCGATTTTCAAGTTCTCGTAAATCCAAATCTCTGTCGTACAGCTGAAGAAATTCAGTACTTATGGCGCGTTGTCGTAGGCTCTTAACAGCAAGTTTCATTTCACGATCGGCGCGTTGCAATTTCACCTTTTGATCAAGTAATTCCTTTTGCATCTTGTTGAGTGTTTCGGTGTTGTCAAGCCTGTAATATTTTATGTATTACTTGATTCAGTATCAAAATCAACATTATTTCATTACCATAAAAAAAAGTTCAATTACTCACCTCCTGCCAGTTGTTATTTCTAATGTTGTTTCTAGCTCTTCCCGCTTTTTCGAAGCTTTTTCACTCTCTTGCTCCAACTGTAAAATCTTATTTCGTATCGATTTTAAACGAGATAGAGCCTTACAATAATTACTCTGTAAACTTTGTATTTCAAGTATGGTATCATCTAAATTTGTAGATAAACTTATATGATAAATTAAGAACTTAATTCATTTCTATATTTTACCTGCATCTTGCACTTGCTTGAAATTCTTCCGATATGAATCATTTGAGCTATTCATCATTAGCAGCGTATTTTCCATTGCTTTGATTTCTTCCTCTGCTTTGAGTACTTTGGTATTCAGCTCATTTCCCTCGTCCAATAGCATTTGCTTCTCTTGTGCCATAGCGACCTTAAGCTGCGTGGCTGTAACAAGGCTGCCATCATCATTTTTACCCAAAAGTTGTGATGTCAGTTCGAAACGACCCTTTACCGCATTGATACGAATGTTGCGTTCACCAATATCAGCTCTCAAAGTTGCCTTTTCTTCACTTAAATGTTTACGTTTTAATATTAGTAAATCCATTTGACTTCTTATCTCGACCATGCGATCTTTGATTGTGCGATTCAATTGCATACGATGTTTTTCCAAATTGTAGGAGCTCTCCTCACATTTAGCGATTTCTTCTTCAAATTCATTGGCGCGCATCTTTAAAATACTTAGATCAACCATTAATGCTTGATTTTTTTGCGTATCAGTTTTAAGACATTTAACACCGCCAGCACAATAAACTTGTGCCTCTTTAATTTTGAAATGCTGTGAATTAAAAGATTTTGCTTTTAGTTTTGAAAATAGTTATATGTAGGTCCCCACCCCCTGCATATGTTTTTACCATAATTTCCACTTCCTGTAAATCTTTATTATAGGCAGCAGTCAAAGTTCTCATATTATCATCAAGTTTAACATTTTGCGCTTCCGTTGTTTGCAAGCGTTTCATGACACCATTATATTGTTCCTCTAATTGTCCGAGATATTCCTGATTTTTTTGTTCCTGTTCGGGATCTGTAAGTCCACCTGTTAGATGCATTATTTGACGTTCCATTTTAAGACACTTGAAAGACTATAATGCAAAAGGAATTAGTGCAGCTTTGAATAAAAAAACAAACTGATGATAAATATACCTGGTCATAATGTTGCTCCGTTTGTCGCTTTAGATCTTTTTCGGCATCACGCAAATTTCTTTCAATGGCTGATATGGTCACCCTGATGCCTTCGTTTTCTATCTGTATTGAGAGAATTTAATTTTGCAAAGCGAAGCTTCGAAGTTGGTTCGAACTTTCTGTATTTCTCGGGGCTTGGCTTTTGTGCAAAGTGGCTCGAACCAAATAAATTATTAAATTGTTCGTAATAAAAAACTTTCATAATGTCCCACACCGAACTTACCTCCAACACTTTGTGTTCATCCCTGAATTTCACTAATTGTTGTTGTGATCTAAATTTTAAATCATTTATCTTGAGTGTTTCCTTATTTAATATGTGTTGCGTTCTCTGCTCCGAGTCCATCATATCTTCTAACATTTGCAGTCTCTGCTGTGCACTCATTGTTTTACTTTCCATCGATTGACAACGTTTTTCTAATTTATCTAAAATCATTTGATAATCTTCTAAATCCTTTTCTTTTTGCTGTAGCATTTTAGAATTTTTTAGATTTTCTGCACGTTGTTGTTGTACTCGATTTGCTAAACCCTCCACTTCCTTTTGCAATATTTCAACTTCATTCTCTTTCAGTATCACTGCATTAATTATTGCCTGAATTTGTTCCTTAATATCAGATGTGTCTGAATTTAATTCTTCTATTGCGGCTTCAACCTCACGATTATTATCGATAATTTCATTTAATTTATTATTGTAATTTTTTAATGCTTCAGCCTTTTTCTTTGCCTCAGCTTTTAAATTAATATTTTCTAATTCTCCACTCTCGATTTCATATTCACGCTGCATCATTTGATTGACGGCAGTTTTCCATGTTTCGACCATTTGTCGTCTTTCCGCGTGTGCGGTACGATATAGACCAGCAGTGCACTCAAGACATAGTTCCAATGCCTTTTGTTCATCCGATAGTGAAATCAATTCATGCCGAGCATCATCGATATCGCTTATTAATTTCTGACGACGTAAATCTTGTATTTTAGCTTTTTGTTGATCATCTTTGAAATATTTCTCTATCAGCATATAACCCTTGTGACCCTCTACCATAGCTTCGCTCCATTCGGTCATTGCATTTTTGGCCCATCTAATACGACTGGTCATATCATCAATGCAATGTCGACGTTTGCAAACTTCCTCTGTAATTATGGTATAGAATTATATTGCGTCAGCTAATCTGCTATCACTTACTCTCAGTAGCATCCAAGTATTTCTTTAGATAGCTATTATCTTTTTCAACATTTTTGATATCATCTTTTAATTTGGAATGTTCACGTTCGACTAATTTGAATAGATGATTTTCAGTGCGTACTTCAGATTGATACGCTTGCAATAATTTCTGCAAGTAGAAAGAATGGATCACTCATCCGACTGGAAATTACACTTTGTACTTACCAAATTATGATCTATGCTGACTTCCGCATTTTTCGCATGCTGTTGCAACTTTTCAACACGTTCCTCAGTTTGAGTTTGTGACTCAAATAATTCATTCTTTTCCTCAACTAGTGCCTCCATTTCTTTAAGTATATTAAGATTTTCTGCATTTGCCATGGGTATTTCGGAGTCTAAATTCCAACCCATGGCTGTCATAGCCTGTGCTATGAGCTCGTCTTGATTCATCTTTAACGTAAATTAGCTTTCCGTTTATTAAAAGCTGGAATTTAAAATATATTTCAAAATAAATCAAAAATTTTGTCAATAGTTTTTTGTATGTTTGTTTTAATATTTGATGCAAAGTTTTTACTTGTTCTGCTGTGATTTGTTTTGTCAATAAAAATTATTGTACTTGTATTGTTATTTCAAATTCGAAGCGTTATAGTTACCAGTCTATTGCTAAGCGTTACATTGCTACAACAACCCTCGTAAATGCCATACACATATGTCAGTAAAGTTTATAAATATAAACGAGTTAGTGGAATACTATAATATGTCGTTATACCTATTTATTTACAATACATACCACTATTACCATTCGAATGACATTTGTTCTAAGGAAAATACGAAATTGTTTTGAGAGCAAGAATACCTGTAAGTTTCTTTGCGTCAGAAAAAATACCAAGCGGCACAACTATTATACTGCTGGATGGGTATTATATCCAGTCGTTTGTCCTCACCTGATTCTCTGCGATTACTAACTGCTTCCAAAATTCTAAAAAAAAATTCTTAAAAGTATAAAGTCTTGAACGTTTCCAAATAAAATGACAAGGAATAAGATAAAGCAGTTCTTACCTTTTACAATAAATTGGGAGGACACTTGAAAGATATTGGTTTCATTAATTAAAGTTAAGTTTACCTCATTTTAAATCACTGAGCGTTAAGGTATTTTTCGGCCAACCTCTTATGTCAAGTATATGGGGCTCTAATTGCTGAGACTTTCCAGCTTTTAACTGCTCGTTTTGGAAATGTACTTAAAAGATTTCTTGTGAATAGAATAGAGAGACTCTCAAATAATTGGTATTTCAATTATGACAAAAAGAAATGAGCGGTTTCCTATTCAAATCCATTAACGAGAATGACTTGTCTATATCTTATAATATACATTTTCTTTATTTAATTAGAATTGTACTACTTAAGAATTAACATGACAAAGGTATCGACAATAATGGAACTTTCATAAACTTATATACATACATACATTTTAGGGTGGATTATTTTCATTTTTTTTGTAATTCTAATAGTGCAGAAAAGTTGCTTACTGTGGTCTCACGAAACGTGTTAAAATTTGAGCTTGATTGGATCATATCTCTTTAATAAAAAAAAAACTTTTTATCTAGGACTATATTTTCGCAAATATGAAGAAAATAATTATCCGTAGCTCATTTCGGAATGTCAGAAACGGTCTACGTATCAGTCTCTTTCTGTAGCTTTTTATCTAGGTTTTTTAAGACGTTTAGTCATACCTACTTAGCACCGCACTCGCCTGTACCAATTGCGCTTAGTCCAATTTACTAACCACTGCTCTCTCTCTCGTGGATCTTGTTTTTGGATCAATATTTTACCACAGCTTTGAGAAATGATTCGAGTGGCAATATAGAACCACATTTTCAATTATTGCTGATAGAGTATCAAAATGATTTTAAGCTTTTAGCTAGATAGCTAAGAAAGCTAATAGCTGCAGTAGCTAAACCTTATTATTATTATTATTGAAAAATGTTATCTCTCTTTATGAAAAAGCAAATGTTCCTCCAGCAAACAAACTTCTCTCCATTGATCATAAAATACCATAAAAAATTCAGAAAGTTCATAAAAAATGCCTACAGAATACAGCCTTCAAAAAAAAGTATTGATGACTTTGAAGCAGCTGCGGCTTGCAAATTCCGTGAATATTTTCGAAGTATGAAATGTTGTTCAGAAGATACAGACTTTTCTTCTTTAGCAGATTGAAAACTATGTCAGTCAAATTGCTGGTGCTGACATTTCTGAAACAATTAAATTTCAAAACAGAGCTAAATGGCGTCAACAAATTTAAGGTAACCATGTGGGAGTGATTTCGTCATAAGATATAACTAAGTAAAATAAGACGAGAAAAGAGTAATGCCTGAGAAAAGGTGGAAATATAGCACTATACTTTGATGGCTGTAGAGACAAAACACTGACTCAGATCAAAGAAGGTGCATTTCTACGGCAATTCAGTTCAAAAGTTCCCCGTCAGACCTAACACATCATAACCACGATCGCTGGCTGACATTTGCCAACAGAATGCTAAGGCAATGTGTAACTGAAGAAATAATGACAGAGCCGAATGCCACTGTGACGAACATAATAAAAGCTTTTATGTCTAGATGGAATTTGCGATCCAGGAAAATGTTGTCATTGACAAAAAGTGCCAGATTACAGCTATCTCCAGGAGTGTTCTGTGCGGGCCACTTATTCCGTTAGTAAAAAAGGCGAAAACTTAATTTATTTGATATTTGCTTATAATCATATTGTCATTCGTGATGTTCCGAAATCAGCAACGGATGATAACTTTCATCATTTATACAAAAAAATATAGTCAGGGATATAAAAAAGTTAAAGTCCACGAACGAAAGTGAGTTTTTTTTGTAATAAAATGTGATGCTATGACCTTCTATAAGGCAATTTGTCCGCACTATTAGAATTCGATAATCAAAAAAAGAAAAAAAAGTATTCACTCCACCCTAATACATAATTAAACATCACCCAAAAGAAAATGTGAAAAATCACTTGTTTCTCCGGTTATTTGTTGTTGATGTTGATGTTGCTGCAGTTGTTGTTGCATCATATCTGGTGAATATAAACGCATATTTTGAAATTTAAACGATGGTGAACTGCTACCATTTGTTCCACTATTTGTTGAATACTGCGAAGTTAAATGCGATGTTATATTCGTTGTCATTCTTGGACTATTACCAATGCCCATTTTATTACAAGACTCAACAACAATATCATCAATTGTCTTTGAAAGCATCACCTCATCCATGGCATTTTTCGCGCTGAGATTTTCCCCACCATCCATAGACTTATGACTACTATTGCTATTACTACATAATGTAATCGCAGCAATTTCTGCACTTAACGGTGAGTTTTGTGATTCATGCATTGTAGTTGTGTGGTTGTTGGTGGTGGTAGTAGCATTCTCTAAAAAAGCCTTAATAAAACTTTCTGATATCTGATCATCTTCAATATTGCCTATCTCATTTAAAGATGTACCGCTTTCCATACTTTTCGATAGACATTTATGCGTACGTTGTGATACCTTGTAACGAAAACTTTTCTGACATATTTCACATTTATAGGGCATAACACCGGTATGAATGCGGGTATGCACTAAAAATGAAACACGTTGACGAAAGCTCTTTTCTATATAAATGGGTTAGAAATAAAGAGTGTGTGATTCTTTAAAAGATTTTTTTTCAAACAATGTATGCAACAAACTCACCACAAACTTCACACTTAAATGGCTTCTCACCACTGTGTATTCGCTCATGATTATGCAACGTTGACAATTCCTTAAAGGCACGCCCACAAGTTGCACAAACATGTGGCTTCTCATCGCTGTGATAAAGCAAATGTTTGTGATAGGATTGTTGAAATGTAAAGGTACGTGCGCAGATTTCACAAGTATAGGGCATTTCACCTGAGAGAAAAAAATAATATAATTAGATATTGTCAGTGAGATTTTATCAAATTTTGATCGGAAATTTTAATTTTGCAATGAAAATATTTTTCTGAGCACAAGTTCTTACGAACAGAATAATACAAAAATTAGTCTTTATGATTGCGGGAGACTATGATGAAATCAATCTGCCAGAATATGATAGTCATAGCCTTACCCGACTAGAACTTTTCTTAAGCATGCCTAAATATTTTCGGTAAATCTGGGGATTCACTAAAGTGATAGTCGTGACTAAGTTCGAATTTACTCCTGCATTGTAAGAAATGACCGCGCTAACGTTCTGGCTAGGCAAAATCAATGGGGACTTAATTACGCCTAACGACATTTTCTAGAATGGTATTTTATTAACTTCACAAGATTTGTCGGAAGCTCTTTTGAATTTCGAATAATAAGCTCTTTTCCATTTGTAATATTACAATTTAGAGTCTCCAGGAACCCATCGTTGGTGTTGGAAGCATTTATTGGACTAAATTGCGAGGTTGTTGCGATTGCATTGCATGTTTTCCGTTTTTTAATTTCTTTGAATTTGAGTTTACACATTTGTAATATTGGCTCATATAAATAGGTCCCGTGGTCATGCCTGGATTAAACAAATAAAGCATCGCTAAGAAATTCGATTGTATTTTGGTAAAGCAATTAATTGTAAAACAGTTTTGTCAGATAATCTGTATGGAAGGCGGTCATTAAGGGACGTCCATTAATTACGTGAGTCAAAATAGGAGGAGGTGGCCCGGTAAAATCTCACCAAGGGGTAGGAGGGGGTCAAGGAAAACGTCACGTCAACTTCTTAATGTATAGAATTTACATTAAAAATTATAATTTAAATCGGGAGGGAAGAGAGACGTCCCGCCAGATCTCAACAAATCTCACCAAGGGGAGGGCGAAGTCCGAATTTTCAAAAAAACACCTCACGTAATTAATGGACGTCCCCTTATGCGAACTAATGCCATCACTTACCAGTATGCAAACGTTTATGCTTTTTGAGAAAATATTTGGTTGTAAAGGACTTCGAACAAACATCACACTCCCAAATTTTTGCATTCTCTGTATTCGTTTTTGTAGCATAATCCAATAATTTATCTCCCTCGGATTGTTGAGCTGCAGTGAGCAAATTAGCGGCACTGAGAACAAATAGGACATTCTGTGGTGTCAAGTGCGTCTGCAACAATTCACCATTAATTGATACTTTATGATCAGTATCAATACCACCGAGGCTACTTGTAAATGTGGTGGACGGATGCGTTAAAATTGATTGTGTTAAATTGCCATTCACTAAAAAGCTGACACTATGGGATAAATCTGGTGTTACAGAGGAATTATTGGCTGTAGCAGCTGCTATTTCTTCTTTATGACGTATACGATCACAAATGCTGAGTTTTGGTGAATTTTTATTACTGACAGCAAAACCAACTAAATGCACAACTTTGAGATGAACGCGCAAAGAACCCTTCATTTTAAAAGTTTTCGGACAGAGATGACACTTAAAATCGTGTATCCTGTTGTTGTTGTTGCAAAGAATATCATTGCTCTGTTGCTGTTGGTTTTCTGGTGCTTGGTTGGTGTGGCGGCTATCATTTTGATGTACCAAACGAAAATGCATATCGAGTAATTTTTGATTGCTGAAATTGAATTCACAAATATCACAAGTTATTAACGTTGCACCGTCATTGGAATCACGCTGTGCATCATCTTTCGCTTGAGCTGTATGATTGCTACGATTACGTGTTGTTTCAATTTTGCTAGCATCTTTGCTTGCCTCCAAGGTTTTATCCACATTCGCTAAATTTTCCACTTGTGTTTTTGATGCTGCAGCTGTTGTTGTTGTGGTTGTTACGATTGTCGTATGACTAAATAAATGTATAGTCAACTTATCCAAACCTAAGAATATCTCATTACAAGTGGGGCATGGAAGTGGCCCATTTGCTGCCTTGATCAGGCTGATACGCAATGCGTCAATGCTAGCGAAACTTGAATTGGCGCACAATGGACAAAGCACAGACATTGAACACATTATAAGAAAAAAAAATCATAAAATTTTATAAAAACTTCAACACGATAACTTTCTTCGGACTATTTTTTTTTCAGTATATAGCGTAATTCGAAATTTTTATGAATTTAATTTAATTTTTTCTACGAAAATTAAATATTCCGTCCACTTTGCGCTGTACAAGTAATGAAAAGTTTTGAGCAAATAATAACGCATTTCTACAAAATGAACATTCGGTTTTTTAGGTTTCATCTAAAAATAAACTTTAGACGAGAGTTTTGTATCTCATTTCTCTCATTTGGCCAATAGGCGAAATTGTGTTTACTAACAAAAAATTTTCATTATTTGCTCTTCGATTTTCATTTTCCCCAAAAAAATTATTTTTCTTTTCAAAAATTTTTTTTTTTTTTCTGTTTTTCAACGCACGCAATCTTTGTGCTTATACTCGTGTATCTGTTAAGGTTTGAATACAACATATAGCGTCTATCTTGAATACACATTACATAGACATATGCTGCAACTTATTTGTTTTAAGCTATACCTACATACATAGTCTAAATATTTTTATTTTAAAATTTAATTTGTCGTGAAATTCTTGTCGTCATCATCATATTGTTGGAATGTCTGAATGTTTATATCATTCACGAAAGTTTCGTTTATTTTTCTTGGATTCTTTTGAATTGCTAAATATAGCACGAAAAATGATTTTTGAGGAAGTACTCTTCCATTTAAAATCGCAATTTCCTTAACCTAAGGAAGTACATATGGGATATTTCAGCCGAAGTTTAGGTTTTTAAACCATGTTTCATAACTTGAGTGCTTGCACTTTTCTATTCTTTTTAGTGTTCATTTTACTGCATTATCAGGAGTGGTATTCTGTAAGGTGATGATTGATAGTTGATTTCAACTATCGCACTTTTGTCTCGTTTGCGTTTACGTGATAGCTATTTAGGTGTCGCTTTCAAAAACGACAGAATACCACTCCAGATCTTAGAGTCTTACAAAAACTTAGAAAGTGCAGATCCCGAAACTTGTTGACCTACAGAAAACGTGTTTGCTTTTATTGCGTTTTAGTTTTTTATGAACTTTCAGAAAAGCAAAAAGTATGCATTAAAACAAAAAAATTATTTCATGTTTTTTCATTAACTTAAAAATAAATAAAATATATATTAAAAATAAATGATTAATTGTAGCAGGCAGCTTGAAAATTGTAATGGCCGAAATTCCTTGTCACGTTTCTTCCTGGAATCATCAAAAGCACCCAGAGCTTCGAATGAACCTGGCAAGTTTCTCTAATTGTGCATTTGCTGCCATGTTTAAATCTTTAAACATTATGTCACCGAAGCTGTGAGGTTGACTTTGGAGTGCCGGATATTCGAAAAGTAGTTGATACAGAAATAAAATATTTTTTTTTTTCTCATCTTAGCAGTTTATGGAATACTCCCAATGTTATTAACCGAACTAACGTGGCAATTGCGCAATGCTCCGTAAGAACCCCTTGTAAGAATACGGATCAACCCTTTGCTAAACCGTAGTTTCTTAGTGCTTTTCTGGCTCAAAGTCGGCCATAACAGTTTGGTGACCCTGCATTCAAACGTCGATTAGGTATCTAGTTCTGTATAAAATTTCATATTATGCAACGCGACTAAGGTGGTTCGATGACTTCTGACAAAGTGTGTTGTGGGATAAAAGCCGACAGCTTATATGTTATTGAAGAGATAAATAAATGCATGCTTTTTGATGTCTTTCGCACATGGCTATAGGCATACGCTTTCCTTTATTCCGTCGTGATACCATCTTACCTCTCATAAACTTATTAAAAATTGTTAATACATCAAGAAGAAACCTCTGAGTTAACTCTTTAAAACAAAGGTAAGAAAAAATGCTTAACCCAGTTCCAAGCCCTTTAAATTTCAGCAAACAAATTGGTAGGATCCAATATTCATATCTTTAATTAACAAATATTCAGATATTTATATGTACTACATATTTCACGTTATGGTCACGACCTGTGTTGAAAATGAAATGTTGAAAACAAGAAATTAACGGCCTTCCCAAAAAAAAATTTAATATTAAAATAGTTCATATAAAAAGTGGTTTCCTCTTTTTTTTTAGTCACCAAAATTAAGCACAAAAATCCTCCAATTAACGACTTTTTTTTAATTTTTAAAACGTATTTTTGTAAAAGTAAACAGAGAGTAAACGGTTATTTAATGATATAGAATATCACATATATATCCTCACGGAGTATAGTCTTTACAAAACTCTTCCAGCAATTAGTCGAATTAGTTATATTTTTTTTTTTGAGCAGACATTAATTTTATTTTAGTTTTATGACAGCATACTGATTGTACGCAAACCGCACGATTTGCTATCTATGTCTTTCTCTCTCACATTGTCCCTTAGTATTTTTATGTTGACAGGTTTTGCTGCTTTACTGTTGCTTCCCTAATTATGTGGTGAGCATTATGCTCGGGTGAGAAAAAGAAAGATAAAAAATCGTGCAGTTGCTGCTCTGCTAGTAGTTTTTGAAGTTTTGACAGAATTTGCTCCTGCTTTTATTTCGTTCTACATCGCGTTTTGTTGCTGCAGCCACAAATGTGTATCGAGCATTAGAAACGTTTCTAAAAACTCAAATGTGTAGGCGACTATCAAAAAATAAATAAAGCTATTTTTTATATTTCATTTGTTTTCAGTATCACACATTGTATGCGACAGGTTATTTTTGACATAATATTAAGAAGTTGCAGTTTGCACGACAAAAAGAAATGACCGCACCTTATAAAGACTACATGCAAAATTTAAATGCAATTTAGATGCTCGTAAATTCCCAAGTATAAAACAGAATTTTTCCGTTTGATATTTAATTTATTCTTTTTTTTTTTCTTTCTTTAATATTATATTTCCATTTCAGTTTTATTTATATTTTTATTCTGACATATTGAACTCTCATATTTTAAATGTTATATTTTATCATATACTTATTATACTTCACATCCAAGTAAAGGTTATTACAAATTATTATTACTTCTTTAGTTAAATAAACAAACAAATACAAGGAATATTAATTTTCCAATATGTATGTAGTATTATTTATATTTTGTATAGAACTATGTATGTATAGTAAAGTATAAATATGTATGCGTATTGGTATTGATTTAAGTAAAAATAATCTTTAACTCGATTTAAAAAGACAAAAATATATTTAAATTTTACCTTTAAAAAATAACAATCGTTAAGTTTCTATCCACTAAAATAAAAGTAAACAAAAAAAATTTCATCGATTAATATTTTAATATGCATAGATTTACTAGGAATTTACTATGTATGTATATAATTTGATTACTTTAAAGCATTAGAATAAACAAAAAGAAAGTTAATATTAGGTAATTAAAACAAAAAATCAAATAGTTAATTGCATCAAAAATTTCTTAATAATTCATACAGGTTTTCTTTGTGTAAATATGTGGTCAAAGAAGTTCAACTAATTAAATTGAAAATAAACCAAACTGTTTAACCATTAAAGAGACGCAGTGGCAAAACGACACAACAAAATCATAAATATATGAGAAAATTGACATCACAAATAAGAGAATTATAGAACAAATTATTAAAAAAAAATATTTCAAAAAAATTAAAGAACTCTCCGAAGGTAAAGCACACGATAAATTTATAAATTTTCGACTTCTTAAGAGGGGGAACGATAGCGATTTAGATCGTGACATTCATCTCATTAATTTATGTATTTATCATAATATTCATATTCTCATTTTTTTTTAGTTTAAACTTATTTTTGCTGCATTTGTATATGATTTTAATATTGGAATTAATAGCCATTTATAAGTATGTAATTCATTTCATTTTAAATTAGTATTTTTTAATAATTATTATTTAAATATTTATACGAATTTTTAAATTCAAATATATATTATTGATATTAATGCGTAAATTTATTTTTGCTGCTGCTGTAGTGGCTGAGACAATAGTGTGTAATATATATTTTGTGAATGCGTGCTACGTTTTCTATATATCCATACGTAGGCCTTGTACAGCGTGTGGGAACACTGTATTCCCCGGCACAAATTTTTTGTCATTTAAGACAAATGGAAAGACATGCTGCCTTCATTTGCCGCCACTTTCAGTTTCTGTCGCATCACCTCACGACTCGAATATTCGGGCAGCTTCAGATAGTTTACACAAGTCATCACAGATGGTAGATAATCGTTTGGATTCTGATTGCCATCAAGCGTTTTGCGCACAATGGTCAAAGGTGGCGTTAGCGATTTAAAGCCACCTGTTGGCAACCGTGGTGAACCAGTTACAAATTGAAGGAACAATCGTTGCTCATCGCGCGTATAGGAGGAGAGAATATCATATAGATATTGTATGGGGTGAGAATCTTGTGTAAAACCATGATCAGTGCGACAGCATTCTTGCAACATTTTGACGTCCCAGCGTTGAGCGTTCGATGTGCCGGAACCGCAAAAAACGTTCTCCAATTCTTCTGGATAAAACATACGTAAACGTTGTGTGGGAAATACAGAATCAAAACCTGAAAATGAAAACAACATTTTTATTTTTTATTATGTGGTTCACATAAATGAACAATTATGGTATTGCCAGTTTCATTAAAGTAAGGTCAGAGTCAGGCCCAAAATAAAACATCCAGTTTAAACATTGCATTACATTTTTAAGTATATGTAACTGAAAGCTAGCTCTATCTAATCTTTATGATTTTATTTTTGTGGATTTGCTGTCGAGACTTAAAAAAAATTATGTATCAAAGTGGTCGCTTTAGTCGGCTATTGTGTTTTGAGTGGATATACTACATTACACTTTAATAAATCTTAATGCATTTATAATACCCAAAACTTACCTTCACGTAAAGCTTCAAATTGTTTTTGGACTCCTTCGATAAGGAACCAATATGTAACTAATGATATATATTGATGTAAATTATGTACAGTAACTGGAACATCGCGGCCACCACGACGTAACTCAATATTCGCATGACCAGGTAAAACGAAATCCAAGCCCAAATCAGCTATTGGACAGCCATCCAAATCTAACATTTCAATCTGCAAATACGAATAAAATCAGTTATTTTGCAGTTTATATAAAATTTTACAACCTTAGTAACTTACTTTTTCAGTCTTTTCCATTGCATCGATATTGGGATCAGCTATAACATTTTCACGTTGACGCACCACATCATGCAAGCGCACCAAAGTTGCTTGCACCTCAGGCGCAACACGTGCTAAATCAGCCAAGCCGAAAGAGTGCTCTTCGTTGATAAGCCAACGATAAAATGGTATTGAGCATGGCAAATCAAGCTAAATAAACATTGTTAAAATTAAAATATATTTAATTAAATATCTCTAAGATATCAAAACACGAAAGTGTGTACAACTCACCATTCTGCTGTCCATCACAGCTTTTGCCATAAATTTGCCCAAAAATTTGAATTTTGATTTTGATTTAGAAACATGAGGCAACTTAGAGGATTTTCCCAAAGGCAATGGGAATAGACCATGTGTTGCATTCACATAAGTCACAGTGGTATTAACAGCTAATGGATTTTCAATTACTGTATCTCCAACAGTGTCGTTAATATTATATTCACCACCGCTATTTTGCTGTTGATGTGTTATAGTAATATCACCAGATTGCTGCTCAATAATCATATTCAATGCATTTTCATTTGATGAAGAGCCATGCTCATTGTTACTATGTTGGTTGATTGAATTATTTGTAGCAACTAACCCAACCCCACTGGCGGCAGCACTGCTTCGTGTTGCAGTAGCGCCAATTCCAACACCACCACCGGTTTCACGATTGTTACGACTGCTACCGCGTGTATGTATTGCCGGTGTACTTGGCGCTGTTGTTGTCGTTATACTATTATTAACTGTAGAATTTGCGCTGCTATTTGTTGTAGTCCTAATCGTTACATTACTCTCTTCAAGTTGTAAATTATTATCCTGTGCATCATCAATTTGTGCTGAGCTCGACTTCACAACGTCTGCGATTGAGGAAGAATTCTGTTTATAACTATCACTGCCATTCCATAAACCTAAATCACAGCGTTGTAACTCTGCTGAGACCAAAGCGTAAAATTCTAGTGTTGGACCTAAGCCCGTACCAACCTTAAATTAAAAAAGGAAAAAAGAAAGATTATTTAGCTTAATGTCGAAAAGAAAGAGTATAAAATGTAAACTCACTTCGTTTTCATATTGAATTTCCAACAAAGCTTTTGAATGACCAAAATCTTGTATTATATGTTCCGCTTGCTTTAATATATCTTCACGCGAAATCGCGCGTTTTCGACGATCCAAACGTGGTGCAACACGCTCAGATGACTCAGTTGAGTTCAGATCTGGTGTTGTATCCAATAAACGTTGCAATGCTCGATCGCGATCAAAACTAGTTGCATAGAAAAGTAAATGTCTGGTTTCGAATGGAAACAAGAAAGGACATGCCATTCCGATTTGCGGTAGCCATTGCGGCAAATTTCCTGTCATAATTACAAGTGGATCTTGAAGTTGTCTATTAGCTTTTGCTGTAATTTTTGGATGTACAAATTCCGATTGCGGAATAATATTTTGTCGCAAAACACAACCGTATAAATGCTCCCAATGACGATTTAAAGCATTTATTATGCGCAACATACAAAGTGCATCAAGTGAGGCGTCTTGCACATTAACTACATCGGTGGGCAGTGAATTCGTAAGGAATGTTTTAAGTGCAGACAAAATTGGTGGAGTTATACCCTCGTGCCAGAGTTCAGTTTTCTTGCGTAATAACTTTGACGAAGATTTACTGCTGCTCTTCTTTACAGAATTCGAAGATGTTGCCCCTGTACAAGTGACACTATTAGAAAGAGATGTTGATGAATGTTGCTTGTTTGCACTATTGTTAGCACTAGTTCCTGAAGAGCTTGCTGCAACATTGCTGGACGATGTGCCGGCTGTTTCATCTTCTACAGGTCGATAGTATATTGTGTGTTGTTGTACCCAAACGCTGGCATTGCCTAGCAAAATAAAAAAGTAAAAAATTTAAAATTACTTCTGCGGTTATATTTTTGAAATATTATCCACTTACCCAATGGTGTTTCGGTGTCAGTATCGGTTTCCGATTGATCATTGACAAGTGGTGAAAATTGTTTTACTGCCTGATAAACGGTCATGTTATAGGGCAACCCATGTTCACCAATCAAAAATTGCAACTTGTGCTTGAAACCACTTTGTGACATTACAACAGCGGCAACATTATCATCCATATCTTCCTCAGAATCATCATCCGAATCACCACGTATGCCACCATAACCGCGTACCACCAAATACCGCTCAATGGCCTGTACCATGGCAAGTGGATCGATTTTAACAGTACCACCTTTCCATTGTCGCAGGTTGGAACAATCTGGATGACGTTGTAAGTTGCACTAAAATTGCAGTTCAGATTTGTTTTATTTTTTTTTTCTTTGTTCCCGTAAAACACAGAAACTTACCTTCAATTGATGCGTGTTGAAAAACTTAAGCGCACTTGTATTTGAACGTCCACCTGGTCCAGTTGGGAAATCATGCACCTTTACTGGGAATTGCTCCAACTGTGTAACACAACCGTTAAGCTTTGCAACAAAAGCATTAAATGCCACCGGCTCAATACTGAGTAGCTGCCCAACGTTCATTACCGGCTCCAGCGGTAGTCCAGCGAATACATGCATAAATGCGCGCAATCGGGCATCACGATCCACAATTCCTTCTTCGCATGTCATAAAATTCAACATGGCCTTAATTAGACCAGAATGGTTCACCTCAAATGGAGAAATATCACTTTCTAATAGTATCGTTTTCAGTTCGAGCAAAGCATCGAGGCAGTCAGAGAAACTACCGCTTAGTTTGAATATAATAGTGGACAATCGTTGCAATACATTTGCACCACCAGCAATTGCAGCTGCACAACTGCTGCTAGATGTTCCGGCTGCATCCGATTGTGCAGTTTCTTGTTCAGTGTAACGTTTAACAAACGATATGGCCTGATCCCGTATCCATTGACGTGCCTTCTCACGATTACCAGCTGCGATAAGATTTGCATTAGATATGCTTTTACTTATTGCAGCACTAGCACTCGCACTGCTTGAATGTCCTACAACACTGCTGGTGCTTGAATTTGCACTGCCACCATTACTGACGTTATTGCTACCACTATTTGTACTCGAGTCTTTGGTAAACGAACTATGATGAGATCCTTGACGTCCCCAGCGTGCTGGATTGAGAGAAGCGAGGAAGGATGTTTTTGTTGAACCACTACTGGAACCACCGGCACTATTGCTAGTACCGCTGCTAAAGCGCGATTTTCCACCACCGCTAGAACTGGGTGTACTGCGGCCAGTGCTATTCCCAAGACCTTGAATTATAAAGAAAGAAAAATATTTATAAAAACACAAAGGATAAGGAAGACGTATTCAGTGTCCATAACAAAGACATTTTTTATTCGGAAACTTAGATTAGTCAGTTGTGCATCAACGGATTTTAATAAAACTTGGTGATTAGGTTGCTGGTTGGTGCCTAAAGTTTTGGCGTTCAGGAAAAAGAAGAACTCGTGACGATATATTAGATATTAAGTAAACATATGTACTGTGCTATAAATGGTATGACCTTTCCCAATGGCATTTCAACAGGCTTTTTATAAGAACGCGAACGCAGTGATATTTTGGCTTTACAACAATTCCCTCATTTTTGAAGAACACGTTTTATAAAAATCCATTAGTGCATATTTTTTAATGCTATATTTTTACATTAATTTCTTGGAAATGGAATAAATCACATTTATTATTTTCTAAAGCTAAAATAAATCGGTTAACTTACTTGTAGCACGACTAAGTAACTCATGTACTGAGGACTCATCTTGACGTGACTTGGACCTGCTGCTCGATTGCGATTTTCGTTTAGGTGGGACCTTCCGTTTAAGCATATCAGACATTTTACTCTGTATTGCCATAGTGGACGAAGGTGCAGCTGTTGCGGCAGCGTTCGGAGCCGATGAAGATGTCGAAGTTGCCATAACGGAAGAGGAATGAGAATGTTGTTGCTGCTGCTGCTGTTGTTGATGCGAGTGGTGCAAATGATCATTTGTAGCAAACACAACCTGAGGCAAATGTTGCTGTGGTGGTGGATGTGCTATAACCGAAGCAGCTGCTGCTGCCGCCGCCGCAGATGATGTTGGCAATATATCGACGTGATGTTGAGGTTGAAAATGCGGTGGTGGAGGATGTGGATGACCGAGAAAATGTCCATGATTATACTGACGTGGATCACCGGGCACTGGAGGAGGTGCCGCCGCAGCTGATGTAGAGTAAACAAAGAAATTGGTATTGCCAGGTATTCCCCCACCATGATGTAGATGCTGTTGATGATGATGTGGCAAATGATGTGTTGGTGGTGGCGGTGGTGGAGTGCTATATTGGTAGTGAAGCTCTGCTGCTGTACCAGCTGATCCAATAACAGTCACTGGCGGTGGAACAATAGCAGCTGGATTTAAAGTAAGTGCCAGAGATGCAGGCGTACCACTGGTAGATGGCAGTTGATGCAGCATTGCGCTGGTCGAAGGCATAGATAGGGTTATCTTTTGTGTGCCACTTCCTGTTGAACCGGTGGTGAGGGCACTCATGGCATGTGAGAAACTCTTCACAGTATACTGATGATGTTGTTGATGAGATCCGTGCGTGGGTTTTGAAGAGTTTGGCGTAGATGACGCCGAATTGGACGTAGTTATGCTACTGGCCACTTGTGAGTTGTCGATGAAAAACGGATTGACCTGTAGGCTAGACGCCGAAGGTGGTGCACTTTGCGAACCAGTTGCACCAGCAAGAGGTTTAGGTGAAGGATTGGCACAAATAGGATTGTTGGGATCGGTTAGCTGGGTAATTTGATAGATAACACCTTCGCGACGGAAATGTGTTCCAAAAACGTCGGGTAGCTTTTGCATTAGAATTTCAGCCATTTGTAGAGCACCAACAACAATGCGTAAGTCATTGCTAGCCATCATACCGGCAATATGACTTGAGACGAGTTGATTTTTCAGAACATCTTGTAGTAAATCTGGTGTAGCATAGAAGACCATACGAAGCAGTGCACGTAAGCATTTGTAGCGTACATTGGGACCAGCTGATGAACTGTATACTTCATAGAGGACATTAAATAGATTCTTGATAAACTCGGAGGCCAGACCTCGTTCCTCTTTTAAACAAGCGATTCTTGCATCTACTGATGCACGACGTTTCGCTTGCGTTTGCGAATTGCCCGAATTTGTTACATTTCCGAGACTACTTGAAGTTCCAGCGTTGACAGTTGTGGCCACAGCATTACTCAATGCTGTTATAGCATTGGCAACTGCAGATGCTGATAAGTCCTGTCCAGCAAGCGATGATGCGCCAATTGGTGCCATCGCTGTAGTGGTGGCAGTGGGCACATAATTCGGGTTCACTTTACGTTGCACGGGACGTGTTGTGCCGGTATCTTCATTAATTTGCTGCATTGAATGAAATTCCACAGTATAAGTGCGTCCCAATGTGCTTAGACTAAATTCATCATCCGTATTCAAATGTGCGGCCTCAATCATGCGAGAATCGATTGTTGAGTAATTGTGCCAAGTGCCACGATCATCACGCCACTGCCATTGAACCTGATCCTGGGTGTTCAAAGATGGACGATCAAGTAAAGCGTCAACTGCAAAAATACCATCTGTAGGTAGGCGCGGCATAAGTTCACCAATTAAGCAAGTTATTTCATACAACTCAGATGGACTACGTGAAATGAGCTCCACATGGCTGGATGAAACATTCGGCTCTGCAGTACCAGTTAATAGATAAAGTAAAGTCGAAGCAATGTCGTTCTTAAGTAACGCAATGGCCAAATCTGGACAATTGCTGCACATTAAACTCAACATACGCACCACTGAAGTGAATGTGCCGGTATTTAATATCGAAGGTGTTACCACTAATAGTTGCTGACAATTTTTAAGCAACTCTTTGCTAGCAATTTCTTGCAAACGCTTTGGATCATGTTGAAAACTTTCTACCAAACGACAAAAAGCGCTGCAAACACTTTCCACGCACTTCTTGTCTTGTTGTGAAAGCAAACGTGCCAACAGCGATAAACTCTCAGCGACAAAATGAAATTCTTCCGGATGTAAATTTAAACAGCAGTTGGCTGTAATTGCCAAAGCAGCACGTTGGGCGTTGATGGAAAAGAAATCCAAATATGTTAGACAAGCTGAAATGCCATTTGCCTGTAGTATTGCCTTATTATGACGTCGCGATAATATCTCTAAAGCTGTTAAACTTTGCTCTGCCACATCCATACATTGTATGACCTGCAACTTTTCTAAAAATACTGGCACCGCTTCGACAACAGTTCCTGAGGAGCGTGGTAAAGCTTCCAACATATATGCCAAAGCGCGACATGCATTATTCATAATATCGAAATTGTGCTCCATGCGGAGTAAATTGATTAATGCTGGCACTACTTGCTTAATTGGAAATCCGGCCAATGTATCCTCATTGCCCATGACCAACATTTGGCACATTTCAATGGCCGCTTGCAATTGCTGACTTTCATCGTGCGATTGTAAGCCTTGCAGCAATTGTTGTGCCTTTGATGAACTACTATTGCCGATCGTACGATGCAGTATGTGTGTCATTCGTGGACCCAGTGCGCCAAAAAGATGCGGTGGTAGACCGCGCGCTTCCAACAACGCCTGTAAGCGTCCAACTTCACTATCATCACTTTCGGAATCAGCATGTGAGGTAGACGTCGTATTGGCACCAGCACTACCAGGATTGGTGGACACAGTAGTTGTTGTTGCAGTTGCTGATTGTGAAGTTATGTTATTGGCTGTTGTGCTACCGGCGCCACTTGCTGTATTGATTGGTGTTGAAAACGCGACTGTTGGATTGTTAGCTGAAATGGAAAGCGCAGAAAAAAAATGAGTCTCGTCAAAAATGTTTTAGTTAGGATAAGAAACATTAAAATAAATAAAGTGCTGCCACCATTTTCCCCTTTTTTTTTGTTTTGTTTTTGGTAAATAATTTAGTATGTAACACAAAAGCATTAAACTTATTGCAATTAATTAGTTTAATTATAAACTAATTTACCTGCGTTTGGCTGCCCACCAGAATTCGGCGGTCCGTTGAGTGGTTGTTGTGCCATTAAATTATAGCTTAACGCATCCGCAGAAGCTAAAGGAATGAAATAGACAGTGATTTTTTTTTATAAAGGATTTTTTCTTCATCTGTAAAAAAAACATGGAACTCATTGTTTTTATTTTTATTATAAAACTTTCGTTTTTAAAACCATAAACCACCCGTAACGCAAAAGTTAGGGTTTTCTTAAATTTATTGTTACTTTTTACATACATAAATTAAATGAGGTATGTTTGATAAGACCGTGACTTTGAAATGAATAATTTTTTTTTGACCAAACCGAAACTCATTTAAGTTTTCAATACAGTCCAATATTATTCGAATCAGGAATTCACTTTTATCCAATGTAACAAAATTATTTCAAAGCCACTTCTTGCAAACGTTGAAAATAAATTATGTCCTAGTTACTTGATAGATTTACTTGAAATTTTGTGTCGGTGATTAAAATATTTTTAAATAACAATAAAAAAATAACATGACCGTTTATATTAAAAGTCACTGGCTTATCAAACCACCCTCGTAGTTGAAAGCTTCTCAGTATTAAATAATAAAAAAACTTCTCACACCAGATTTTGTCTTATAGTCGGCGAATTGCAAAGTTTTATAAAATAAAAAATAATAAGTAAGTATTAACAAGATATGGAATATAACCGAGGTCAGCCTTGTCACACAGCAATACAAATAGCAAATGTGAGTACAGTCGTGTCTGGATATAGTGAACACCGCATATAGTGAACACCTTGATATAGTGAACGCCAACATTTTTACATTGAGTACTCTAAATAGTTAACACCAAAATGTTTACAATGAGTTTTGTTCACTATTTAGAGTAATAGTGAAAATAATTTTGTAAGCCACTTCAAGCAGAAAGCAATAGAAAAACACAAAAAAGCTGAGGCCAACACTACTGATTAGCATTGAGAAGTATACGCGGAAAAGCGGTCCAAAAGTCAATTTCTGAACGCAAGAAGCAAACATCTATTCGCGAATTCTTTCAATACAGTAGACATCCAATATATCGAACTAATTAATGCACGGGTCAGTCGTAATATCGTAAAATTCGTTTGTTTTTTTATTCAAGAAACTGACTTTTATTTACGCCATATTTACTTGCGATCTCTTATACTGGCATTATTTTCTTACCTTCTTCAATTGTATTAACTTTATCACTTAACGTAAGGTTCTTGCGTTGAAGCGGCATGAATTAAATAGCGTTCGTAATTTAGAATTGTGAAAATTTTTGTAATTTAGAGGCATCAATGAAAAAATTTCAATTTGAAAAACTGTTCATTAAAATGGAAATTCATTATTTTAGACGTCCACTGTATGAACATTTCGATTTTCCTACAAATTTATTCTAATTAGCTCATTTTCATATACAAATGTGTATTTTGAGAAAATAAAATGAGTTTTTGAACAAAAATGTCAACCTTGATATAGTGAACAACCTGGATACTGTGAGGAGGCCTTACAAAAATTAGTTCACTATATCCAGATATGACTGTATTTTGAAATTTTAAACGAAAGATTTATTAAAAATATACCCCCAGATTATCTCATGAGTACTAAATTTGGAATCAAAAATGGGTTAAATTTCATAAAATTATGACGTACACGACGGTGAAGTGATCAAAGGAAATTATTGATACATGTACATTAGATATGTTTAAAACAACCTGATGTTCATGTTACATGAGGCATTCCATACCAAATCGATCACTTTTTTCGGTCACCACTCCATTTTTTTTTTCAGAGTTTTATATGTTTTTGAGACTGATAGGAAACGCATTCATTATTTTTTTCAAATTGTTTTGACCATCCATTATATATATGCATTTTTCTTTCAAAAGCTCATAACTTTTCGAAAAATGCACCAATCGGGTCGTTTTTTTTTTTTTTTTTTTGAATTAAGAAAAAAACATTAGAAGCTTGATGTTTTGTCTTATTCTGAGAAAACTTAAGTAAGCTATTGCCAGAAAACCTATAGATTCAAACATGCCCTATATAAAAACTTCGCTTTTTTGTAAACTTTTTAACTTGAAACTCTTCCCTTTATATTTTTCTCTTTTTTTGTTTTGTTTCTTTTTTTACCACACTCTCACTTACCACTTGCTTTATTTGGATTATTTAAATTTGTGTGTGTATTTGCTATTGTTGTTGTAGCAGCACTGGTTTGTTGCAAGTGTTGATGTTGGTTTTGTGAGACTGCACCACCAACGCTATTATTCGTACGATAACTATAGAGAAAACCTGGTTGCACAATAGTTGTTCTCGATGTTGTTGCTGTTGTTGCAATTGTTTGTTGTTGTTGTTGGTGAGTGAGTGCTGATGTTGTAACACCACCTCCAACGGCACCACCGATGGCTACAACAACAGCGGCAGCACCACCACCACAACCACCAGCAGTGGTGGAATATGAATTTCCAGCTGCTGCTGCAGATGAAGATGATGCTAACAATGATGTGGCAGCCGCAACTGCACCGCCGTTTGTGCCACCACTGCCGTGTTGCGCCGCTGAGCTTACACAAGAACCCGTTTTGCCACGTGAGCTACGTCTCAAAGTTTGTGAAGAGGACGAGGAGGAGGATGATGAAATTGGACCAGTTGCGTGTGAATGTGGATGATGTGACGGATGCGTATGTTGAATATTGTTGGCAAAAGTTACTGCACCTTGGTGATGTTGATGATGAAGATGAGGGTCAACGATCAGACCAGCGCCAAGACCAATTTCGATGGGGGCGGCAATCGCAGTATGCAAATGATGTGGCTGTAACGGTGGTGGTGGAGGTGGCGGTTGTTGGTGTTGTATTTGTGGATGTGATTGGTGGTGGTAAAGATTAAGATGGTGTTGTTGTTGCTGCTGCTGCTGCTGATGGTGTGGCGTATGCGGCGTTTGATGATGATACCGACCCCCAACTTGCTGTGGATGTTGTTGATGTGCGTGCTGTTGCTGCTGGTGATGATGATATGCGACAGTTGTTCCTGCTACGGCTGCTGTTGATCCTGTTGATTGATATCGATTAAGATTTAAATTTAGAATTGCTGTTGAATGCGAAGTGGAAGAAGAATTGCCAGCAGCGGCAGCTGTTGTTGGGAATGTATGATAGAAATGCAGTTGTGGATGTTGTTGTGGATGCTGTTGCTGTGGATGATGTAATTGATGATGATGATGATGATGAGGAGGAGGAGGTGGAGGATGATGTTGTTGCAGTTGCTGTGGATTATAGAAATGTCCTTGCTGAAGTGGAACTGAGACTGGTGGTGGTTGTGGCTGTAGTTGTGACTGCGTTAAGTGTTGCTGCTGCTGATGATGATGCAATTGTTGCTGTGTTTGCTGTGATGGTTCACGTCCACTGCCAGCGCCAGCGTAATCGGTGCCACCACTACGCGCCAAACGTGCCCCCAGATTCGGGGCTCTGTTGTAACCCGTCGTCGTAGTTGTTGTTATTATAGGCCCGCCTGTGGCAATATATACGCGTTCGCTTTTGTTTTGATGTTGTTGTTGTTGGTGGCGGTGGTGCTGATTATTACCTTGAGGATGTAAATATAAATTTCTTGTAGAAATTGTTGTTGCGAAAGAGTTTGCGTATACGTTTGATGCCCTTGTTGCTGAAGATGTTGCTGACGATGTTGTTGATGACGTTACCAGTCCCACTGTGTTGCTACAACTGCTGCTGTTCCTGCGTTTACTTAAATTTATTGCTTTTTTTGAATGCAATTTATAGAGACTTTTCTGAGGTAAGACGCACAAAACTTCTAAGCCAGATGTGGTATGTATTAGGAAATGCCTTTGCACAGGCGCAGCAAGTTTTGAGTCTATGGATGACAACAACGACAATGATCTTCTTGTATTTAATATAGATGATTTTGGTAAATCAGCAACTGATAAAATTATGATAAAAAAGGTGACAACAACATCATCATCATCAACATCATCATCAACAACAAAGCTTGATATATTTTTTTTTGTATTGGTTTTTCTATTTTTAAGTCATTAACTTAAAATCAATTCATTTGGTTAAAATTGATGTTTTTGTTTTTTTTTTTTCTTTTAAAACATTCCTCTAATAATTACTATAGTTTAAGAGAAAAAAAAATTACATCAAAAGTTATGAACAACAACAACTACAACTGCAACAACAGCAACGTGCATATGAAACAAAAAATAATTTTGAAAAGTAGTCTAAAAAAAATTTAAGTTTCGAGAAAATTTCAAATTATAAAACTTTGTGTTTTAGTTGTTTTGAAAGAACGTTTTAGGCGCGTTTTCAATTGTCTGCCAGCACTGTCACCTCCAGTGTTAAGTTTCATGTGGTATTGTTTTTTTTATTATTTTTGTGAGAGGGGTAAAAAAAGTGCTGAAGAGGGTAGAGTGTGAAGAAAAAAAGCGTACAAATAAATAAGAGCGTTTATATTTTTTTTATTGTATGTGCTAATAAACGTTTATAAATCTAAAAAAAAAGCATGTATGTTTTCAATTATTAAAAGGTGACAGCACTGATTTGTTGTGTTCATTTTTTTCTTTTTCGCTAAACCTACTGTTGAGCTTTAAAGACATTTTAAGATATAAATACGTTATTTATTTACATACGTAATTTGTTTTTCTGTGGCAGAATTTAAAAATGGATATATTCATAAAATGTTAAGAATGTTAAAAATTAGAATAGAGAATAAAAAAATAAATACAAATAATAATAATACAGCATTGATTAAAAAATAAGCAATTTTCTGGACTATAGGAGCTGTTAAATTTGAAAGTGGTATAAGTCCCTCGTCTTTGAGAGCAAAAAATTAAATAACTTGAAATGAAATGTATAAAATTTATTTAATTTTTTGCTCTCAACGAAGAGAGACTAATAACACTTTCAAATTTAACAGCTCATATATCATGAAAAAAAAAGTTTTTAAGTGCAAATATATGTAACTGCACTTTCGCATCACTTGTGTCTCACACGTTTAAAAATCGTCATGACTCCTCTAAAGGACTAGTATTTAATTCAACGATACCTTATTATATTAAAATTTAACGATTTGAAAGTTTAAAGCAAACTCATTTAAAACTATGATGTTTGGTGAAAAATAAACTAAATTTTAAGTGGTGATAAAATAAATAACATAGCAACAAAAAAAATTGATTCAGTAGCGAAAAAATTAAGAATTTAAAAATTTATTCAGAAAATCATATTAAGAAAACCAGATATGAGCAGTAGTATGTAGATTATTGTTAATAGATTCAAATAGGCGAAAATGAAATTGAAATAAATTTCAATGGAAAACGTCTCCCGACTTCTTAAAAACTCATTGCGTTATGAAAAAGTTGAAAAAAATATCTGTCGAGCTGAAAAAAAAAATAGTTTTTTTTTGACTTGACTACCAAGTTTATGCTAAGAAACAGTGTTTCCTAAAAATTAACCCACAAGCTCAGCTTTAAAATTTGGCTTCAGAGCACAAAAGTGAGCTTATGTTAGAAACTACATTTTATAAAGATTTAAATCCTAACCTTAAGGGGCGACGACAACAAAACTTAAAATGTTTCGTATTTAATGTAAGGCCACTAGCTTTCTTGAACGCCAATGAAACATTGATGACAAACAGCGCAATGCTATACAACTTTTAAGTGTTTATCAACAATTGTTTTCGCCGAATATAGGAAATTCGACTATCTTCAATGTTAATTTCCATCCAAATTAAACGTCTGAAATCTGCTGAAAAGCTTTGAAATGGAACCCTACGAAATGTTACGACAGAATTGAAACCACTCCCTAATGACCCCGTTCTCGGTGGAAGAGTTTTCCGAAGGCTCTGTGCTCTGGCAGGAGATAAGACCACATTGCAATAGACGCTGCTCAAAGATATCAATATATTTTTGCTTTATTGCTGTATTCACATTGAATCAAATTTTTTATGTAACGCTTTATTTGATTTTAATTTTACTTTTAAAATATAAAATTGTATAGGTAAGTATGCAATTGACCCTTGAATTTGTTTTTTAATTTATGCACATAGAGAATTTAAAAATTATTTACCCTTGCTTATTGAATGTGTTAAAGCGTTAGTTGAAATACACTTAGACCGGGAAAAGTTTCAACTTTCCCATTTCGTTTTTATATGCACACACACACACGCATCTATGTATGAATGTATGTATGTATTACATTTATTTTCATATTTCTTTTTTATACGATATTTTATGATTTGCTAATAAATAATAATGTTAATTTTTTTTCGTTCGTACATTTGACGCATTCACTAAACATTTCAAAGCTACTTGGAACAAATCAAATACTTATATAAGAACGTAACAAAAAAAAAACTGTAATTTGAAAATGAACTGCGTTTTACAATATATATTTAACAATGTCTACTTTTTCATTCTTAAAAACTTTATCTTTGTCTCGATATAACTTTTTGCTTGTGTTGATAAAAAGAAAATGCAAAGTACTGATATATTTTTTGCAACTTACCTTCGTTAGCTTCTTCTGAATCTTCTGTGGCTAATTCTTCGTCCTCCAACTCGTCTTCGTCAACGTCTTCGTCGTCGTCTTCTTCTTCCTCAACGTCGTCTTCTTCTCCTTCGTCTCTTGCTGTTGATTCACCACCAGCTGTAGTGTTTGTATTGGCAAATGCAAGGAACTGATAATTCCTTAAAAAATTATGATTTTTGCGATATTCACGTATTTTATCGAAACGAGATTGCGATCCTGTTGCTGATACAGGCGCTGTTCCAGTTCCTGCTTTAGATGACGCTGCTGTTGTGCTTGTTGAAGCAACAAAACTAATGTTATTGTTGTGATTGGCAGACGTTGACGCTGCTGTTGATAATGACGTCGATGTGACTGAATTTGTTCTGGTATTGATTTTAGCTTTATGGCCAACAACTGATAACGAATTTCTAGTATTATGTGCTTGGTGTTGTGGTTTCTTATCACCAAAACTACATTCAAGTCTCTTAGACGATGTAGAAGCAACACTATTGTTTAAATTATTCTTATTTTGCTTATTGTTAAAGAAATTTGCTTTGATTTTTCCTGCACTGCTGCTTCCTCCTCCTAAATTTCGTGTATTAATAAGCGTGTGCGAACGCTGAAGTTGATGTTGTTGCCGTTGATTATCACTGCTGTTATCGGAGCTATAGTCAGCTGTAGCTGTATTTGTTGTTGTTGTACTTTTCTTGGACGTTAAATTGCGACTGCCGTGACTATGGCTGGCTTTACGTGTTTTTCTATAGTAATTCAGCAAATTGCTTTTATTGTTGCGCTGTGGTGTAGCTGTGTCAATGTAGTTGTTTACGATATTTGTATTTTTGTTGTTGATATGAGAGGAAGAATTGCTTATCGACGAGACTCCACCAGATGTTGTATTTGTATGAGAGCGTGCGTTGTTTTTAGCAATGGAGCTACTGCTACTGGTACTGCTGCTGCTATTACTGTTGCGACTTGTAGTGGGCTGTTGCTGTTCGGGTGCAGCAGTTTTTGAACGTGTCCGTTGTGCTACGCAATCAACGTAAATATTATTGTTGGCAACTTCGGTGCTTGTTGATGATGCTGTTGTTGCTACTACTAAAGTTTTACTGTTTGGTGTATCGAAAGTGTTTTGAAAACGTCGCTTTTTTAAAGGTGAAGTCAAGTCCGTTGGTATATCAGAAAATGCTAAGAGTGAATGCAAAAATATTAAAATTACTAGAGAGTTAAGTGATTTTTTTTTAATGAAGAAACAATTTTCTTTGATATACTTAGAATAGAAATTTGCAAACTGTACTGCGGAACAAAAAGATGCTCGAATTCAAGACAACATGTTGCAGCCTCAGGAGTTTAATGAATTCGACACTTTGAGAAAAATAATAAAAATGTATGTTGCCGCCTTAGAACGCTATAGCAATAATTTCAACAAATCGTGTATTTATTTATGTAATCACACGCCCAAACATGTACCGCTATGGTTCAAAAGCATAGTCCATCAAACCATTCAAATATGGAATGAAAATATGGTTATTTGACTCATCGAATTATTATTCAAAAAAACACACAAGTCTACTTTAGTTAGGATGGAAATTATACACCTGAACTCAATTAATCACAACGTATTGTTTAAGATAAGGACTTTCTGATAAAAATGTTAGGTGTGACTTCTTTTACATCGCGTGCAATGTGGGCACAATTCGCAAAATTTGTTAAGAAATTTCACCTGTCGTTGCTATCATTGAGAACCCACAAAAAAAAACCAATTTGGCCTATATTTTGACACCAAGATTAGGTTTAAGGATGGCATTTGTGAAGGATTTATCATAACTTAGATTTAAAAATCGGTCAAAATTATACAAACAAAAATATTTTTTACGAAGCTCTTAATAGCTCTATGGCTATTTCTAAATTTTTAAACAAAAGCGACCTTTATTCTTAAGCATTTGACTCAAAAATTTTTATTGGTTACTAGTACGAATTTTTAGCCTATGTGCGAAAAGCAATCAATAGAAAGGTTTGTTTTTTTCTGTCAGTCTAATTTATATAATTTTTGATACATTGAACAAAAAAAAAGTTAATAAGTTAAATTTGGATAAATTTTTATAAATATTGACAAATAAATAATTTGATATAACCAAAGCAATACCACAAAATAGAAAAGTGAAAAAAGTTTACTTTGCTCACCTTTTAGATTTTCACTTTCTTCAGACGCTGTTGGATGATGTCGCTTACGATCACTTCGGGCTAAATTAGCTAGTGACAATGCCGGCGATGTGTTGTTAACGTTACGTGATGATGAACGTTGTACGTTGTTTTTAGCTGACGCTAGACTATTATTACTTTTTGAGCGTTTTACTGTCTCTTTAGTTATGGTTGCTGTCGTTGTTACTTTTGGCTCTAAGTTTTGTTCCAATGGCTTTGTTAATGAACCACTAGTAAAATTGTTGCGAATGTTGTTGCTGTTATTATTATTGGTGGTAGTGGTATTATTTGTGGTGGCCTTGTTATATTTGTAGGATTGATTGTATTTGCTGCTTTTTGTGTGTTGCTGTTTATATTCTTGTTGCTGTTGCAATTGTCTACCACGACGCGTTTTAGTCGCTGTTGCCGCTATGGTAAGTTTTGCAGTTGCTGTTGCTTTTGCTTTTGTTGCTGGTGTTTTATTTGTCGTATTGCCGTCGTGCCCCTCCGTCACTGCAGAGAGCGATTGATTGTTAACGGATTCGGCCATAGACGACACTTAACCGTTATTTTGATCTCACTAAACATGCCACCACAACACTTTTGTCCGTTGTCTTAATCGCGAATATTCTTTTCAAACGAACGAATTTCCAATAAGGGGGATTCAAACATAAAAGTTATCAAAATCCTGCGCCACAAAATTTTTTAGCGGCACTCAGATCGATTCACCGTACGAAACTTTAAGTTCGTGATCGACAATTAAAATTGCAATAGATGATGCTGTTTAGTTTTCGTTGATCAACGATTATTCACTGTTAGAGACAAAGAGATAAAACCATACAAAAAGTGTAAATTTATTAATACAATATATTTGATTGTTTGAAATTTTGGTACACAATAAATTTATCAAGTTTTTTATAAATAATTGTTATTTAAAAGAAAATTCATTTTTGACAAAAGAAATATGATTTAAAAATCGATTCTATTCATTCAATTTAAATTAAATTTCCATAGTGAAGGTAGGATATTCTGAATTAATATGAAATCAAGCATTGTCCGTCAGATATTCTATCTACATATCTATATATTTCGATCCGTAGTGCCTTTTTTCTACAATTTATGACAATGCTTTTGAAGTCAAAGTTGTGGTACCTGAAAGTAACTATCAAATTTTTGAGCTTTGTCAGGAATACAGTTCACAACTTTTTTTTTAGGTGAAAAGATCGAAAAGTTGCACTATTAGTACGATGAAAATTGTTTTAAAAAAAGTAAACAGATTTGACGAAAGAGTGCATACTCTCTTTGTGAGAGAGGGTTGACTGAAAGTAAGATAGTAGGATAGCAATTTTACTTTATAATATTTGTTATATTTTATAGTTAAAGTTTTAATTTTATTTCTAATTTTTTCGTGATGAAATTTGTGGTGAGTGAAGTTCATTGTGGTCATGGAAGTTCATTGCATATTACTCTAAGATAGCAGACACATCCTTTATATGATTTTTGTTTTGCCATTTGTTTGTTAAATTTTTACGAGTTTTGAACCAAAGTTATAGATTTTATAAACATGTTTAAAAATTCTTATATATTAAGATGATATATAGCTCTGAATTAACTCTCTAAATCAATATTAGAAAAAATGCTAAAACAAGTTTCAAGCACATAAAATTCATACAAAAAAGCCTTTTGTTCAGAGTAAATAATAATCAAAACCCAGATCAAACCGTTCTTTTTAGGAGATTGAAACTTAGAATATGCATTTTCGAAGTATCAAAAGAATACAATTATGCAACTAATAACACTCAGCCAAAATTAACCTCATAAAAAATATACATGTCCTGCGTAAAACAACGGTACATTGATTCCGAAAATCGCAGTTAAAAAAATTGTTCGTGTAGTTTTTGAGATATTGCCGGTTTTTCCAATTTTCAATCAAAACAGGTGTTTCAACTTTTCTTCAAAAAAATCCTAAAACTAAGCAGATTTAGCCAATTTCTAAAGTTAATTTGTTAATTTTTTTTTTTTTCGACGAAAAGCAAAATATTTCATACCAAAAATGGGATGGCAATGAAAAAAGTTAAGTTTTTTAAATATGTATGTATTAAATTTTTTTTTCAAAAATTAATTTTTTTTTGCTATTTCTTCAAAAATTTGATTTTCTTTGATATTTTTCCAAAGTTTTCTTCTCTGTGAATTTAGTTCGTTATAATTTAAAATATTTCCAAAATGAAGTTGATTATTAAAAAAAGTTTGCATGTGGTCACATGCACAAAACTTGATAAATTCCATGAGGATTAATATTTTTAATGGCAACAGTGGTCCCAGGTCAGCACACTTGAGTGCAAAGTGCAGGATATTTCAAGCAAAAACTCTTGAATATTTTACATGTGTCTACATAATTCTAAAGTAGTTTAACCCACTAATGTACTTAAATGAGTTTCGTAATCAAAGATGTTTGAAATATACAGCAAACATGTATTTACCAAGCAAATGAAGACATTGCTGAAAAATTCAAAACAATTTGATTATGACGTCAAACGACTCAAACAAATGTGCTATATTCTGTAGTTTGACCTATTTCTCAATAGAAAACGCGACTGCAGCATTACTCAGAAATGAAAAATGGGACCTGTTAGAAAAATAAAACTCTCGTTTTCTCAAAATACTGAAAATGTTAGTTAATCTCTAGCAAAGTGAACCTGCTTCAGGATAAATTTTATAAATCAAAATATGTACTTAAAACCTAATGAACGACCAGACGATTTAAAAAAACAGCTAAAACAGAAAATTTTTCACTGTAAGACTCTGTTAATTTTGTGCTCCGACTTAGGTAGAAGTAACGAAGCATTTCGGAATAAAGCGAAAAAATCAACATAAAAAGACGTGACTATTTTGTAAAAAATATTAAATTAAGAAATAAGTAAAAACTTACTCAAATTCTAAGCAAACATATAATAAATCTAACTTACACACCTAAATGAAACAATAAGTAAATAAACTCATTGGTCATATGGTTGAAAATTAATTTTTTCTTTTTTTTTTTTTCTTTCTTTGTCAACTCAACAATTGTAATGGAAGAACAAATATTGTTTTGAGTTGAGTCAAAATTGAGTCAAAGTTTAAAGAGAAATTCAAAATAGTTCTAACTTGTATCTGTGAGTACTGATTGTTATGTGTATGTGTAGCTACGAGTGTATCTAGAAATTATAGGGTGCAAAGGGAAAAAACTCGTTACTACACATATACAGCAATAAAATGAAATCAGCTGTTTTCAGTTTGTTTATATTTTGTTTTTGAAATTTTTTTTTTCTTCGCTTATTTTCATCATACGTTTATACCATATCTATCTATGTAGGCATATTCGTTTGTCAAATGTGGTTTTTAACATTACATCTTCGTACACGCGCAGATACAATAAAAGAGCGTAAAAACTCAATGGAAATAATATTGAGAGTATTAAACAAAGAAAAAACAAAAGTGAGAGCGCTGCTGTGCTACACAGATACAAAAACCAGACAGACGTTCGTTCATACGTACAACAAATGATACGAATAAGATACAAAAACCAAATCACACAAATTGTTGAAATAAAGTAAGAAAATATTAAAATGAAATGAATAAAAAAATTAAGGTGGAAGTATCAGAAGGAAAAATGCCCTTTTTGTCGTATGTTTGTGTGTAGACAAGTGTACCCCTTACCGTTTATTATATATGCGTACGTACAGACATATGTATATAATAATTTATAAGTATCTGAAACAATCAAGTACATAAACCAATGCAAAACATACATATGAGGTAGGATATATAATATGTAATGAAAGGTTCCATGTCCTGCTGATATACATACATACATATCATTTCAATATTAAGAACAGTTACAAATAATTAATTTTATTAAATATTTATAAAATCAATCACACCACAAAAAGCTGTTTTGAAATTAGTTGAATTCTTTATTAAAATTCATCTTTAACTTTAACTTACAACACTGCTAAATGCTCTAGTGTGTTGGTTTCATTTATATATTTCACTAATGTACATTCGTATATACATTTGTTTATTTTTATATAAAACTATATGTACACATATGTATGTACGTATGTACGCAATAATCATATCAACGATTCTTTGTATGTTCGTGTTCTCCCATGTGTCCAACTCGCGGCACTTAGTCAGTTAACGATTGATTGTTATAAATCAAATGAGTTCAAGGACATTCATATAAGCGTGCCTTGAAAAAATATTAATAGCTGCAATAGTTCGATCAGGAAAGGAATTCTAATAAAATCTTGTTAATTCTAAAATGAAAATTAAAATCTGTATGGTGCAAGATTTGTTTGCAGATCTCCATGAAATTTTTTTCCGATAGAGTGGAAAGAGCAATCGACTGCGTAGGAGGCCAATTTCATTCTGTCTGCTGAACTCGGTATGTTAGCAACATAGAATTTATAAGATATGTAAGTGGAAGCGAAGCACTCAAACTGTTTTCAGCTTATATAAGTAGACAGCCATCGTTTCATTAAGTTTGGCATTGACAATTAAAGCAGGTAAGTCAGCAGAATTGCATAGTTTACGGTGCAAAACGCTCTATCACAGGGTCAAACTTTGTTCATTCCATGGTATATCTGTGACTTGATTTCGTTCAAATTATCTTTGCCACCGAAGACAAAAGGGAGATTGAAAGGTAGAATTTAACTTTGTCCGTCTTATTGCCTGCCTTTCGCAGTTAAATAGCTACCTATTTTCTAGGCGTGAAGAAATGCGTTGAGAACGTGTCCAAGACACTCAAAGCCCGATGGAACCAGTTGTTTGAGCATAACTATAGATATACCGTCTAGCCCGATGGACTCAGGTATTTGAGCAAACTATAGTTATGCCGTCAAACTCCACGAACTTACATAGATTACAACCTTGTCTTGTGTGAGATTGATCGCTGTCTGATCCTCTTTTAGTTGTAGTGCGTGCATCTCCTCAAGAATGGTACTCTTGCAACGGTCATGCCTGGCGTGGTGTTCACACTTTTCTGCATCGCGTTCAGGACACACAACAAAAATAATGGCGGATAGGAGAGTAGTTTTATTTGGAACCCTAATTCTTGAGAACCAAACTCACAGCTCTTAAGGTGACAGAACCACTACTGGCGGCGTTGTTGATGGACAGATTTTCAGTGCTCAGCACCTTGTTTTTGCATCTGTTGGTGCAGACCACATCACGTTCGTCTGCTAATCACGACTCGCCCGCAGAGTAGTTCGGATTTTGGATTTTCTTTTATTTAGAATAAATTGTGCGGTCGAACCCACAATATGGGTTGGCTGTTGTTACTGATTTTTTGCGACCTATTGAAGCTACTATTGTAATTGAGTGTCAAGTATAGTTAATTCGGTGATACCAAACGCTCGACTACAGTAAGCGATTAGAGAAGTTTTTTACCGCTCGAAAAAACTCACGAAAAACAGCTTAATTAATTTTTTATTCTTTAAATAATTTTTTCACCGATCGTGATTACCGTTAAATTACTTTTTTCCATCCCTGATTTTGTATACAATCAATATGAATATAAATAGAGCAGTATATTTTTTGTTTTTATGGCTACAAATGAAATTTAAAAGAGTTAAAATGGATAATTTAGAGTTCCGTGTCTAGAGCACCTAACTCAATTAGGATGAATCTTTTAAAGTGATATAGGACAGCAACGGACAAGCACTGGTCAAAAAAGCCAAATTTACCCAAAATACAAACAAATTTGACGGAGCTTTTTTCAGAAAACTAAAACTCCAAAACTAATCTAAAATCAGCTAACACAAAAAAAAAAATTAAAGAATGTGCAAACATTAGATAAGTGAACTGCTGAGAGTGAAGTAGTATAAGTTACATTTGAGTCATTGAAAAATTCGAGGTTAATCGCACCAAAAAATAATTATAATATTCACTTTTTATAAAAGTTTCGACCAGTGGTCAAACTTCCAATTAAAATTTCCCAACAGATAATAGAAATTACTTTCCAGGGAACCACATCTTTGGAGGCACTTTTGGATATTGCTGCGAAGCACAATTAATACTGTGGGAAAGCACGTACCTTCTCAAAGATAATAAATTTTAATAAAATCACGAGTAGATAGAACCTTTTAACCTGGTGTACTTGGTACCAGCTTCTTTACTCTATCCGTTGGATTTCATGTTACAATTGGAACAGGTATTTACTTTAAGCTTGGCTTAAGATTGAAAGATTTCGCCCATCGCTAGTATAGAACATTAAATAAAAATTAATAATATTAAAAAGAGTTTTTCAAGAACAGGAACAAGTTTTTAGTGCTTCCTAAAAATTCGTTTAAGAAGGAAATTAACGATTCGGGGTGGGTCTCGTCATTTTGCTATTCAATATTAGGACAAAGTTTTTTGTTTCAAAACAGGATTTGCTGAACAAAAAACAATATAATGAAGACACAAAAAAAAATACTAAAAGCAAAGAGGTATTTCAGTAAAATTTAAGCATTTTAGATAAAAGGGAATACAAACTTTGATTTGTGCATTAAAGCTAAAAGAAAAAGGCTGGCGTACAAAAAGTGGCTGAAAGCATCCACTGTATAAAATAACACAATAAAACAACCCCTTTACAAACAGTGAAAAAAAAATCAGTTGGATACGATTCACGACCATTCACCAGATTTAGAGACATAGAAAACTTGTGAGGAATAAATACTTTTACGTAGTTAATTTAACTCTCTAAAAATTAAGAAATATAATACGAATTAATATTTAAAATGTAGTAATGATATTTTCAATGTGCGAGCATAAAAAACAATAACTACTTAGTCGAAAATCATAAGAGTAATCCACTGCCGAGTACAAAAAGTCATACAACTTCTCTGGAAACGTATCAGAATTATTTTATTTTCCGTTGGATGTACTTGTACTTAAAAAGTTGGAAAGTCTTCAGGTACCAGTATTCTACTCAGTATCAGCAGATACAAGCAAATATATGGAGTGTAAGTACCCATAAAGGCAGAAATGGTATATGAGGAGCAATGTGGTACTTAAGTGGATATTTGAGCTACTAATACTTAAAGGAACAAGTATCAAAGTTTATCAAATACCAATACCTACGTACTTATGTGTATGTACTGGTCTCGGTACTTGTACTTGGGCTTATTACCTGCAATACCTAAGTATTTATAGTTCTGGTTTGGAGCAATAAACAAGTATTTGAATCTATTTTTTTTTAATTTTATCTAAATTTATTGTAACTGCTTAATAGCGTAGATGCAGAGATGCAAAACTAAGGATACTTTATAGTTTCAATGAAAATGTTCATTCTGCTGAAACATCTTACCCACTCAAAATTTCTCCCAAATAATTGAATGAATTTTTGAGACTGCAAGGTCTGTAAATTTATCGTCTATGGTAGAGAAAAATTCAAAATTTCCAATAGCAATAATAAAATATTAATCCGTCCCCCCAATGACACGCAATATTAAATAGAAGCAGCTCGGATTAATAGGGAGTAATTCATTAGTCACCTTAGATTATTCCAAGGATCATCCCTTTTTCAATAATAAAAAAATAACCCCCATTTATTTGAGGTTGTCAACCGATATAGTATGCAAAAACAAGAATAAAAAAGGATGCCGTGTGCACATAAAATAACCACCATATACGACGCATACAACAAAGTATGACTATGCTATACGGCACGCAATGAATAATGCTTGGACACCACTGCTTATGAAACGCTTTAAATACACAGAGGAGTATATCACAGCTATATAAAGCTTATATATACATACATACAACTACATATATGTAAAAGCATAAATATATTTAGTACATATTTCTAATAAATATTAAAAATTTAATACAAGCAATGCAATAAAATTTTTCAAACTTTATGCAAGCAAAAAGATTCGATTCTGAAAATAGCAACAGCTTAAAAGTTCAAAGCTTAAAACGAAATATTATGACCACAAATTGAAGCAATTAAAACGATCGAACTTGAAATGAAAATTTACCAAATACACAAAAACAAAAAAACTAAGCAGAGAAGTTATAAACGTAGTAGGAACAAAATCACAAAGTTATACAAGTAAAAAAAAAAAGAAAAAAAGACAGCAAAAACTGGGTATACGACTCTACGTTTAAGACCATAATGGAACAGCACTCTACTCCGCTCCACTCCACTACGTCGTTGTTGTATTCAACCAACCATGCATTCAGTTTGCTGCTGCAGTACTTTACAGCAACAATACTCTAAAACTTTTTCGTTTGCAATTTTCGTACTAAAAAGAACAAAGCATTTGCCTGCTTGAACTCATGAATCCGAGTAGGGTATATGTGGAATATTAAATACAAAAAGTACACTAAATCTACGACGACATTTCTGCCCTTTTTGCGTTTACTTTTGTGGAGATATGAAGGTACGTATATACAATACATATAACGCGCAATGAAGGCGTTTAACTGCTTAAAATTAACTGCTACGCAAATCAAATCACATCACATTATACTGAAAGGTAGTAGATTTTTGAATTTAAATTTAAAATGTAAATAAAATGTAGCATATGACTAGATGTTGCTTAAAGATTATATCATGACTTCATGTACATATATGTTTTTATATTTACAACAAATAACATACACTATGATATGCTTTCAATGAACAGAAAGTGTTATCTTTTGAACAGCAAATGTCCAAGAGATCAAATGTTATATTTCATTATATGTAGTCACAATAACATCTGTTTAGCGAAGTAATTGCGATTTCAAAGAATTTTCCAACTCTGTTAGTAAGAAAAAAAATTTATGAATTTTCTGCTATTATATCATCACAATTTAAGCAACATTTTTTCTTATACGATTTCTTTACAGAATTCTAGTGAACGAAAAAAAATTAAAATATAAAAAATAAACTAAATTAAAAATATTCCCGAAGTCAACGGAATGTTTCAAAATGTCGTATATATACGTGATTATTTTCTGCTTTTCCTCATCTAAATACACACACCTTATTTTTTCTATTCTTTAACTTTATGCATCTCTCTATTTTGCTATTTCTTTAGTATCTATATATATATAATGGCTAAATTGTATGTTTCTATAAAGTTTTCAACTTATATTACATTTTTTTTTGTAATAAATAATGTAAAATCTTTAATTTTATATCCAATTTAGTTTTCAAATATTTTATATACACATGTAAATTTACTTTTAGTATATATTTTTCTTGAGTTTCTTTTTGCTCAGTATTTATTACTGCTTTTTGCTTGAGTTTTTTCTTTCTATTTTATAATACTTAGATGTTTCCACACGCAGTTCAGATTTTAGACTGACTTTACCAATCGACTAAGTGAGTGAATCTCTTTTGGTTGTGGCTAATTTGCCTGCTTGCCAGTTTTGTTTGCTTGCTTTCTTGCTCTGGAAACCTGCATGGCACAGGCCCGAGTTGTGTGATTATAGGTAGGTATGTTTTGAGAGAGCACATTTCAACTCATCTATCTGTTGTTCGCTTTTGTTCCATTTTCTTTCAATGTTTAAACTGGTTGAGTAGTTTGCCACTGTTTTGATGTTTACTTGCACTTGTATTGGTGGTGGATTTTGTTTTTTTTAACAACATAAGCGACAGGGATGTTTGAAGTCTCGATTTATCTTCTCTCTCAGGGTTTAAAATGTACTTATAATTTAGGCTAAAAATAATACATAATACTTATTTTTCATAATATTGTACAAAAACTAGAAAAAAGTAACTAGAGTTTATAAAAAAAGAATACAATTATGAAACTGTTGGAAAACCCTTAGCCCTATAATGAAATTAAAATCATCAACACTTCTTCGAGACGACAAATGCAGAATAAATTGAGGTCAACAAACTACTACGCAGTTTATTTTTAAATACAAACTTCATTGCCTTATTTCTACTCAAACAGTTGTTGAAGATAACAAATTTATATATGTAATTTCTCGAAAACACAAGAAGGAAAGCAACGTACATACATATGTGTAAGTCATTGTAATAGGGTTTTTCATTGTTTGTGATTTTTCAACAAAACAAAAATGCATACATTATTATTTGTAAGTAAGTTATTTAAAACGACCCTAATTGGGTGCGTTGTACATGTTACTGTGTACCTGTTTGAAAATTTGAAATGGAAACAGGTCAGCTGATCATGATATTTCTTTAGTGCTTAACAATAGTTTCAGCTGTTCAGCTACCACAGAAAGAATATGCATCCCTTGTATTGTGAACATTGCAGAGAGCATACTAAGAGTTATTTATGAGTAATTTTAGTTATGAACCACTCTTACTTAAATTTATAGCAGGATACCAAAACATTAAATAATTATTTGAGAAATAAAGAACAAATTTATTAATATTTTAACAGTAAACATAATAAAAAAAATAAAAGTTCTTTGCATTTACTCGAAACACTAGGATGAAAGAAGTCATTCGTATTTTAAATATTTAATTTTTGTTATACGAGTGCCAAAAGTACCACCTACGCAACCATTTTATATTTCCTACTGAGATTTATACTTATTGTTAATAAAATTAATGTAAAGGGTGATCCAATAAGAGCTTCCTACTTTGTTTTCTAAATATAATACATTGTTGCAAGGCCCTTAAACCGAAATTAAAACGTACACCAACATCAGCCGGCTTCAATTCTTGTACGAACTGTATTTTATAGGCTTTCAGACCAAGAATACGCCCCCCAAGATTTCTGCTACTGCAGAAATATTCTCAAAATTACGGGCTGTATGTACTCTGGTAGTGTAAAATTTGTTCGAGATTTGGTGATGGTGTTACGAATAGTGCGCTCAGTTGGACGCTCACAACGACCAAAGTTATGTTGAAGAACATTCTCTAACTGATGACTGATTTTGGTAGTAAGTTTTCACAATTAATAAAGGAGAAAATAAAATAGCCCAAACATTTCATATCAAAAGAGAGTCAACACTAGCTTATAAAGTAATTTAAAATAGTGTAATTGAATAAGCTTCTTTTTCCTGATTTGGCTGTCTATATCTTGCCATATTTGCTGCAGTGGATCAAAGTCGGAAGAATATTTTGAAGGTGCTCAATTTGCTTTGGTGTTCTATAGAACAGTCGCTTTTGTGGAAATCATTGACATGCTGGAAGATCCGCAACCCTTGTATGCTGAATATATTTTTGTTAAAAAAATTAATTCGTTATTTATAAAAATAATTTTAAAAATATTAATTCGTTATTTCCAAGTGTGAAATTTTCAAAGGAGAAATCACAAGAATATGGAGGAAGATAAATGGGGGGTTAAAGAAGGCAACGTCCTGGGTTTATAACTTTTTGCAGCAAAAATATTATGAATACACTAGGCCTTAGCATTACTAAATGAGGGTTGCCTGAGCAATGACCTTCCACTAAGTCAGTGATCCTATCCACAATCCTAACTGAACGGTTGCTTTAAAAAGCACTAAAGCAGATTGAGTTCCGTGATTGAAACAAGCGATGGTCAAATAACTCGAAAAATTAGCCTTTTGTTGCTCTCTGATGTCCAATATATGCTGATTTAAGTTCAATTCTCGTTACGCCCAAAATCAAAAGTTCTTAACTGAGCCACATGAATTTGGCCCATTTTTAAATCTGTATTACAATTATAATCCATACAGAAAAACAATCGTTTATTCGAGAATGCTTTTGCTTTTAGGTCAGGAAATTCCAAAAGCCTGATTTTCTCAGAACTAGGTCGGAAATGATTAATTTGATTTCTGATTCTGACAATTATGAGTAATACAATTTTTACTTATAAACATATGTAGCTATTATAATTAAATCTTTTACAGAAAAATATTGTCCCACATCTCTGATATAAACGTCAAATCTCTAAGTATCATATGTAATTTACAAGAAAATACGAGTACATTGGTACATTGAGACAATTACAGAAACAATAACAAAAATATACTCGATATGCGAGAAACACAAATAACCAATGTGAACCAAAATGTGCGAACAAACCAACGAGTCCATTGTCAAACCAGTTAGACATAAAATAAAATAATAATACGAAGTCAAAACGCAGAGCAAAAAAGAAACATAAATAGAAGAGAAACTTGTTTCAATAGTATTAGTAACGATAAAAGAATTACTCCTGATTTTGCTGCTGAACCCAACTGTTTTTATCTCTCATTGAACCAACAATTTGCACTCAGTTCGATTTTATATACTCGTATGACGAATACCATGTCAAGTAAATAAAAAAGAATAATAAATAAAAGCAACAAAGTATTTTATACTAAAGAAACCAAATAAAGCCAAAAGAAACATTCATGCGAATAAGGTAAACACTAAAAATCAAAGAAACATCAAGCAGCAATACCGATAGTAAAAACCGAAATGGAAGAAAACAGAGAATGCACCAGGGTAAAAATAAAACAATACCAAAAAAACTTAAAGTAAAAATAAAATTCAGACAGGAGCCAACGGGAAATATTGAGGACCCCAGCAGTCAGACAGACGAGTAATTTTAAGCAGGTTTTATCCGTGTATCGGTTATTTTGTTTGCAATGAACTCAAATTGAGTAGTAGTTATATTTATATTTTGAGTAATACGGCTGGCTCTATTGAGTCGAATGAGTCTGGAAATAAAATGCTTGCCATGCAAAAATTCTTGTATTCGCTAAAGTTTGTTGGTTTATAGCGGGGAAAAGGAGGCTACTGAGCAAGTTAAATTAGGACAAGGCACACAAATTGAGGTTATTTCAAAATATAACACAAGGAAAACTTATATTACTGATAACTGAATATTAACCAAAAAAATTTAAATTCGTCAAGTTTTCAATTTAATAAATTTAGTTACGATTAATAAAACAGGCCAAAAACTAATTTTTACTTAAGGGGTTAGGCCACAGTAAAAGTTTTTATAAATCAATATTTTCTTAGGCTTAAAAGCATAAAATCTTTCATTTTGGGTTCCGTTGCCAAAAAATCTTTCTGTACTGAAAACTATAAGCGCATTTTTCTCGAAACAACATTTTTAAAGATTGACTTTGGGGACGTCCATTAATTACGTGAGCTAAAATAGGGGGGAGGGGGTCCGGCAAAATCTCACCAAGGGGGGGGGGGGGGAGGGGGTCAAGGAAAACCTCACGTCAACTTTTTAATGCATAGAATTTACATTAAAAATTAATATCTAAATCTCACCGGAGGGGGGGTAGGGGTCCCGCCAGATCTCACCAAGGAGAGCGGGGGGGGGGCCAGAATTTTCAAAAAAACACCTCACGTAATTAATGGACGTCCCCTTATAAGTATATATTATATATATTGTATAATAAAAACTATATTCTTTACGAAAGTACGTAAGATATTTTTTGTATTGCATTGCCATTTTTAGCACTGTCTGATGAAATCTCGACTTTAAGAACACAGGAATTTACACGGAAGTTAAGTACATATGGTACACGAAAAATTAGCTTTGGCTATTTAGTTTTTTTTTATTTCTTATCAAAACTAAAGCCATTGTATATTCATTTTCACAAGTATTTATGTCATTAACATTTCGTTCCTGTAGAAATACCCATGAGCATTATTTTAGAAATAAAAAATATTTTTGTATAATGACAAAGACAATTGCAATTATATTTCTTTAAAAGTTAGTGAATTTATTTTGATAAAAAAAATTCAAAATGCATAAAGATATTATTTGTTTAACAACTCTTGTGGTGACGCGAAGAAGTTGAAAAAGTTTCACACGCAAACTGCAGGCAATATCGAATGTATAGCAATGCCCTGTCGAACATTAACCTCCATGTGTATCATATGATCATCCTCAATGCCACAAGACAATTCCAAAGTAGGCACCTGCAGTGCCGAAAAGAAAATTGCTGTCTTCTTACAATCAACCGAACACGAAGCTTCAATTTGTTCCTTTTCTTTATCTTCCATGCTCGGGTTTAATGCACGTATTTCTAAATTCTTATATCGTGTTGTTATCGTTGCCATTTCCGTTTCAGCCACCACATTCATTTCGCCAGCCGATGTCGCATAGAAAATAATAGTTGGTGAGAGATTCTTTATTTTATCGATTAGGCTGCGCATTAAGCGATGTGATGGTACATTCAATATAACTTTTGATTTAGGAATTTCCGGTACGGCATAGGCGGACCAATCGCTACGTGGTATAACCGAGACAGGCACATCGTGTACAACTTGTCGTGATTGTTCCGAACTTTGTGATATCACATCTGATTCAATAGTTAAACATGGAAATTGTATATTAGTCAATTTGATTTTACAATAACGTGCATTATTGCGTAGTGCAGCCAAAGCTCGTCCTAAGTTTAAAGCACTAACAGAAAGTACGATGTTGGGATGCGTATCATTAGCACCTTCCATGGAATACTCAGCAAAATACAAATTTGCTTCAATTTCTACCCAGACCAATGGGGCAGTGCTACCAAACTCTTCGTTCGCAATAAAATAGATTTTGTCTGCTGAAATTCTCATGACGCATTCTTTTGCCAATTTGGAAAGCGTTAAAATTATATTTTGAAATTCTCTCATGTACTGTGAATCTTTCATTACAGCGCGAAACTTCATTTTATTCTGATTTGTGAATGTATTTGGATGTGATTTTAATGTGCGTCTTTTATTTGCGTATCTTTAAATGAATGTCTGTCTGTGCATTTTGAAAGAAAAATAAGAAAAAATAATGACAATCAAAATTGATTACTACTAAATTGTTTCGGAAGCAATAACTTTTTTATAATACAAATAAACTTTTACTCAAGTCCTTTTAATTAGGATATGATTTGAAATATCTTTAAGTTTTATAATGGCAATTGAGGTTTAAATTTGTACTGACTTAGACTTGAATTTAAGCCAATAAACTAATTAATCTTTTATGCCAAAATACGAGTAGCCATCCGTAAATTTTTTTTTTTCAAATGCTTAAGCAATTCTGTCAAAATACCATAAATGCTATAATGCAAGTTCTTATAAATATAAAAAAAATCCTATATTTAAATTCCGGGTAGAAATAAACATTACAAAAGTATACATAAACGAAGCGAAACGATTGACAAATGAAAATTGATAAATTAGCTCAAGTAAATATTTAATATATTATCAACCTAAAATACTCAATGCAAATGTCCATAAAAATGGGCAGAATATCCAAAGCTGTCGTTGTCAACGTAGTTTCAATGTAAATAGTATCAATGATAAAACAATATTAAAACTGCGATTAGATGTTTTAAAACATGTAGAGTCGTCGTCATAGGGTTACCAGATATAAAAAGAATTGTGGTAAATAAAAATAGTCATTAATATGGAAAGGAAAAGTGCATTTTGTGGCGAACATATACTAATCTTATTTTTAGAAAATAATCCCAAGATTTGAGTTGATGCTGTGGCAAAAAATTAAAAAATCAGGAATTTCTCTATGAAAAGCAACTGATTTAAAAACACATGTACATAATAATTTATGTTGAATCGTGTTGTTACCAATTCTTCTTATGAGTCATCGAACACACTTTAGTGCGCTAATTCTATTAATCTTAAAGAGAATTCCGATTTATTAGATACTTTATATAAGCAAATTACCGAGTGACCAGTGGCGTCAACTCGGTAGGGCTGGTGAGGGCATTGCCCCTCCCCCCAAGGATCTGTTACTAGTTATTATTCCATACATCAATTCAATAAATCCATCTAATAGTGGTGAAATTATATTTTTGGCCCACCCCCCCAAGGTTTTGGTGAAGTGACGCCACTGCGAGTGACGATAATATGTATGTACTATATAAAAATTTAGGAACAAATCTAGTTTAGGTACCAGTGAATTTATGTTACCTTACTTTTGTGATAACCCCAAAGAAAGAAATGTCATATAATACGATCTCGATAGCCAAATGACATCGCTGTTTCGGGTGATAATGCGTCCCGAGAACTTCTCGTGCAATAAAGTTATTGTTGTATTCGCTGTGGCATGTGGCACTGTCTAATTGAAATTAGAGTACATATCGGCGCTTTTTTCTTGTTCTTTCTTAAAATTAAAACTTTGACTATGTTAAATTCCTTAAAAATTTGTCCAACATCAGTGTGTCAGCAAAGCTGGTGTTGGACATAGCATAGTGGACCGCCGCCGCGATCCCAGTTGTGGACATATTGAAGGATGTAAGTTTTGAGCAGCGGCCAAAGAACGCCCACTTACTCTACCTTTTATGTAGAATTACTGTCGCTAGCGACGCAAATGTAGGATGTAAGCGATTATCAAGTTAAAAAATAAAAATACGAAGGAGGCGTTTCCGTCCCAACCTATGTATATATTCTCGATTAGCAAACTGAACCTCACAATATACTAAAATTTCAAGAAAAACAAGAGTCTGTTAAAATAAATATGTAATTACCATATATGTACATATTTTAATACCGAAATTCACCCATATAATTTTTGTTTTTTCGATAAAAAAATAGGTAAAATTTAAATTCTACAAATGGCACATCATTTTAAAGCAAGAGAATTCAGAAAATTTGACATTTTTAAAAAATAACAAAATTTTTTGAAAAAAAAAAATCGTGATAATTTCAGAAAAATCGTCATACAAATATCCGCCACTTCCGATGGCTATACCTTTGAAACTAGATCCAGATCTTTTTTTGCTTTTAACTTCGTTTTTTTTGCTTTTAACTACCTATTAACTCTAAAAATATTGGGAAATGGAAACTTAAGTAAACCTGTTCCAACAACATTATTTTGTTCTGGAAAAAGAATTTTCGCATGAGAGCTAATATAAACCTGTGCCAAGATTACGGATTGCGGATACGGATTATTTACAAATTATTGATTTGGACATCTGTTGTACAACTATTTATATCAATTTTACAATTAATTTTACAGATTAAAATATTGGTCAGCAATTTAATTTTAGGGGAGATTACGATATCCGTGGCGCCGCGATTTGACGATGTTTTTCGATAAAACACGTCAAAATAAATCGAAATGTTAAATAAAAAAAATCGATATCTCGTTTAGTTTTCGATATTTAAAAATCTGATTTTGAATATCGAATTAAGATTTCAATGGCGCCGCAATTTAGGGCCACGAATATCGTAATCGTGCCTAATTTTATGTACATATGTAGTGCTGTATGTCCAAAACTAGATTTATTCAAAAAATTTATCATAACATCAAAAAGAATACCTTAATATAAATAATTCCACAATTGAATATACAAGCTGTGCAAACTGGATGATTATTATGCTATTAAAATTTTACCAAATTCTACATGAATCCTCTCCAAAAAATAAAAAATACTAAAATGTTGCTGTTTCAGCGCCACATTTATCTGGCGGACCGAACGTCGCAACCAAAGCATTGGATCAGTAGTTGGAATATTTATTTGATTTTGCTCAGAAATTCACAATTTCATAATGTTTATGGTTTGTAAAGAAAGAAAAAACCAAAAAAGTTGGTGATTCAGGTTATTTTTTACAAATTGAGATGAAAAAGTCTATGCCAGATATACAATCAAAAATCGTTTCGCACTTTTTCGGCAACACACACACAATTGAGTTACTTTTGCACGAGTGGAGGGGTGCTCCATTGACGAGAAAAATCAATACAACAGAATTTTGCAATTTCTCAGGCGGCTCGTTTATAAATTTTACAGAAAAAAAATTATTTCCCGATTCGTGAATTGTTAAATTTCAACATTTTCTTATTAATATTTGAATTAAGTTAGTCATTAATACACAATTTTGTTACAAAAATTACAGTTCAAAACTTGTACGATGCAGAAAAATCTATAAGGTCGACATTTTGTTTTTTCTATCAGTCGCCGTGGACGTTGTCATCGTCATTTGCTGCTACCGATGATGAAATAAGCAAAAAAACTCCCAATGTAAAACTTATATTTTAGCATAAATTTCTGCTATAACTTTAACAAATTCACAACACTTACGTTACTTTAGTTCTGATTTATTGTTTTTTTATATTTTCAAAAGTTTTCTTTATATTTTTTCACAAAAAATAATAAAATCTCAAGATCCAATTCGACGTCGATAACAGCACAACCTTCTGGTCAAACACTCAAACTAAAACTCAATCATATGGAATAATTGTACTTTTTTGTGAGTGTACGTGTGCGTTTGTTGCCATATTGATATTTTAAATTTCTCTGCATACGCACGTAATATGCGTAGCCATATGTAATCGCGTAGTAGTTTGAAGTTTTGGGGCGCGCGGACAGAAATTTTTAAGCAATAAATATTATTTTAAATTTAGGGATTAAATCAATATTCTTTTATTAAAATATTCAGAAATATAAGACTAAGGTGCCTGCTACACGTTCAATATGTACATATATATTAACCGCGTTCTAGTTCGCGATATTTATTGAACGTTTAGCATGCGATATTGAGCCATATCGCAAAATATCTATATATTTTGAAATCCATCAATATGGATCGCGACCCAAAATCACAACTAACATTGAACTTGTACCAGGCGACTAACAGTTTTAAATTGAGATTTTTCGGTTTTGGCTGATAATCAATAAAGAAAAGTTGAATATGAAGTAAGATTGACTTAGGGGACGTCCATTAATTACGTGAGTCAAAATAGAGGGTAGGGGATCCGGAAAATTCTCGCCAAATCTCACCAAGAGGGAGGAGGGGGCCAAGGAAAACCTAACATCGACTTCTTAATGCATAGAATTTACTTTAAATATTATAGTTTAAATCTCATGGGAATTTTCAAAAAAACACCTCACGTAATTAATGGACGTCCCCTAACAAAATTAGAATTTCTACACATTTTCCCTGAGTGTAGTGCTCTGTCAGGTTAATTTGGCTACACTGTTTATCTTTTCAGCGGCTGATTGTGACACTTGCACTATGAACAATTCTGACGTTTAAGTTCGAACTTCAAAGTTAGAATTTTTGTGAAGAAATTATTCAGGGAAAATTATTTTCAATTAAATAAAAACAAAGTGCAATAAATTATAAATAACAAACGGTTATTAACTGGGGAAAATTCCTATGTAAAAATACTTATATTTATTTAAGGCTTATTTGATCAAAGAACAAAAATCCAATAATTCTAGTGCTACGTGACGTTGCTCAGTGTGATTGGTACGAATAAAAGTCAGATGAAAACGAAAATTCGAAAACAAACAAAAGTAATTTTAAAACAAAAAATTGTTATCAGTTGAAATTGTAAGAGAAAAACATCAGGCAGACACAGAACTAAAAAGCAAGCAACTAATTATTTGGTTGTCATAGAGGTAGAAACTATTTAAACCCAGATTAAAATCTGTGCAACACTTGCGACACGTTTACACAAAAATTAGATCGACGATATCAAGAGAAAATGTGCGGGTCAACTACAGCTGGAACAACGAAGGGCACACGTGCACTCATCCTGGTTGGCGGTTATGGCACACGTCTACGTCCACTAACATTGAGTATTCCAAAGCCTTTAATTGAATTTGCAAATAAACCCATTCTGCTGCATCAATTAGAGGCTTTGGTGAGCGCCGGTTGCACACAGGTATTAAAAAACTACATTGATTAATCATATATTCACAATTTCATCACATTTCCTAATTAAAAGGTCATACTTGCTGTTTCCTATCATGCCGAACAAATGGAGAATGAGCTCAAGAAAGAGGCAGATAAGTTGGGTGTTGAATTGATATTTTCACATGAAACTGAACCATTAGGCACTGCCGGGCCACTAGCGTTGGCCAAATCTATTTTGAGTGCCAGTGAAGAACCTTTCTTCGTACTCAATTCGGATGTAATTTGTGAATTTCCCTTTAAACAGCTCGAACAATTTCATCGTGATCATGGGAAAGAGGGCACAATTGTTGTAACAAAAGTAGAAGAACCTTCTAAATATGGTGTGGTGCTATATGATGAACAGGGCTGCATAAACAGTTTCATTGAAAAACCACTAGAGTTCATTAGCAATAAAATTAATGCGGGTATTTATATATTTAATCCTTCAGTGCTGGAACGTATAGAAGTCAAGCCCACTTCGATAGAGAAAGAAATATTTCCGGCAATGGCTGATGAAAAAGAATTATATGCTTTAGAATTACCTGGATTTTGGATGGACATTGGACAACCAAAAGATTTTTTAACAGGTACGCTTCAAGTGTTGCCATGTGGGTGTGTGAATCATAAAGTTAATTGATGTGTTTTTTTTTTCTAACATTTGAAATTTTTTAACATGAGGTTTCCGTTCAATCATACTTTGCTTCTGCTTATCTTCTTGATGACGTGATTAATTTGTTGTTTAGTTGGTGAACATGTTAGTAACGGAATCGTAATATTTTTCTTATCATTAGATACCCTCTTCCTAACGTCTGCGAGACGAATCACTAAAATGTATAGAATGTTTAAATTTATTGTGAGTTACAGATGGCAATAAACAAAAGTAATGTTTGTTTTTAATTAATTTTAAACTTTTACCCTTAATATCTTAATAATACAGCTAGATTTCTGGCCGCGACTTTGTATGTAAAATTATTATTTATTGCTATAATATCCACTAACTATAAATTAGGGAGGCCTTTCTATCTCCATAAAAATTCCCTGGAAACATTGGACCCTACTCAGAATTTCACTCAAAATTATCTATGTAATTTTACCCAGAAAATATTTTGCGTTTTATATTAATAAAAGTTCAATACGCTTAGGACTGAGTAATAATACATAATAGAGGTGTAAGAATATGTTTTAATTTTTTGTTTTAACTTTCAGGTATGTGCCTTTACCTCACTTCACTGCGACAAAAGCAATCATCTAAACTCTATACTGGACCTGGTGTAGTCGGAAATGTGATTGTTGATCCTACAGCTAAAATTGGTGATGGTTGCCGTATTGGACCAAATGTGACTATCGGACCCGGTGTTGTTATCGAAGATGGTGTTTGTATTAAACGTTCAACAATACTCAAAGGGGCAATTATCAAGTCACATTCATGGCTTGATTCATGCATTGTTGGTTGGCGTTCAATTGTAGGACGTTGGGTGCGACTTGAAGGTATTACAGTGCTTGGCGAAGATGTTATTGTGAAAGATGAAATTTATATAAATGGTGGACAAGTGCTGCCGCATAAGAGTATTGCCGCTAGTGTGCCAGAGCCGCAAATTATTATGTAAATAATATGTAGCTGTAATTTATACATAAACTGTGTGTGGTGTGGGTTCTATTAATTCATAACAACTATATATTTTTTTATATTTACATAAATCAAGCATATTTTGAAAATTTGAATATTTTATGGATATTTTATTGAAACTTTTATTAAAACATATTTTGTATTATCATTACTTGAAATTATTGCATTCATTTTTATGAAAAAAAAACCGTACTTTGTTAAATTTTAGTAAACAAAGTGTAAATTAATTGATTTTAAGTTCAATAAGTACTTTTTAAAAAGTGCTTCTAGCTTTAAATTACTATATACGCAGTTTTATTTTTCCTTAAAAATATATAATTTTTACGCTCGTTCACCTCATGCATGTACACAATAGTTTATTTTATATTAAGAAATATATTTTTTTGTAATGTGAATGCATACATGTTTGTATTAAAATTTTTATACAATCATTTAGATACAATTCCACGAAGCATTGCTTAATCATAAAGAATATTAAAAATATTTTTTTAATGCCATTAACCTCTTAGTTTATATGATATGATTTATTTACTTACAATTAGTTAATCGAGTGAACGCATTTTCTTACAATTTTTACAAGATTTTTGAAATAAAATTTTAACTTTTATATGCAATATAAGAAACAGCTACCTACATAAAAAAAAATTTACGTTTTAAATAAACGATGCTACATAAAAAAAGAAATCTTTTAAGAAAAAATTTATTCAACGTTCAAACCTAATTGTTTTTTCCTATAGTCTGTTACGTGATTTATTGTGTTGTAATGTGAGATATCAAGTTTTGGCCAACAATATATTTTTTTGGTATCTGTTTCCATTTAGTTTTATTAGCATCTGTAATCAAGACTTTTCGTACTGAAAACTAAAATATCCCCCAAAACTTACTTGATCGGAAATTTTTACTTTTTACTGAGGCCGAAGAGTCTAATGGAAAATATCTCGTAGGCCAAGCGCGATATAAAAAAACTTTACTAATATTGTCTGCTTAACTCAACCAGTTTTATTTAAATCAGTTGTCAAAACTTGCCATCCCGCATACTAGAGTATCTCCTGGCTTCATCACTCATTATGAGATTATTTAAGATTTGGTATTATATGTGGCTAGCTGTATAATTCTATCGGAATTTTGTAAGCATTGTTCTGGATCCCGTGGTAATAACTCTTATGCCAATTGTGTCTTGTGTTTAAACATCATCATATTAAATTTCAAAGTTCATCGTAGCAAGGCTCTGGAGTTGCTCAATTAAGTAGCACGTCGTCGAGTAGGCAGATGGATCCACGTTGATGTGTTATAACTGCTTCATTGCGTATAAGCAGATGAAAGCTACTTCGATAATAAAATGCTAACAAGATTTTTTTTTGCGAAATGACATTTCTTTATCCCTCGGTGAAATCCAGGAGAAATAGATGGAGAGGAAGACTCAGAACATTGTCTCGCCGAATGATAGAAAGTGATGTCTCAAAAAATCGGAACAAAGTAACACAGCATAAAACTATGAGCTAGGGATCGAAATAGCTATATAGATTTTAATTAATCAAAAATGCAAACCTTCAAGAATGTCAAAATTTGGATTTTTCATAAAATTTTTGACTTAATAAAATATGTTATGTATGTAAAAATCAATCTTTCATCTTTTGTAAAACAAAAACCTCAATTGACTAACCTAAAAATCACAAATTAAATTTTTTTTTATAAACAGTCAACTGGGTTGGGTCACCCAGTACAACAACATACAACTCGCTAAAGGAAAACAAAAGTTGAATTCAAATATTCGCCATTCAAGACTGAGCCAAAAAAAAACCTGCTAACATTACGTATCATAGTAACAAACATTGTTAATTCGAAAGACCACAACAAAAGAGAACACAATTTTCGTCATGTTAAGAAATATAAAAAATATTCCAAACTTTCGGTCCACCATGAATCCCAAGGTGGACAACAAATTACTTTGGCAGGATAAGGAAATCATATTCGATACACCGAATGTGTAGTATTAAAATTTAATAGAAGAAATAGAAGAAAAAATAAAATTTACTTTTCTCTTTTATAGACAACATAAATTACGCAATGGTGAAATCGTACTTCACATCATACATCATATCGAAGATACCAAGGGTAATCCTGGTGATTCAGGACGTTTGGTGGCAACAAATTTAAGACTAATTTGGTATTCCTTGGCTCATAAGAAATTTAATTTATGTAAGCTACGTTTAAATAGAGCAGACCAAGGCCGTAGCTAGCCATAGAGCTTAAGAGCCTTAAAAATTGTTACAATTCGATAACACTGAACCCCTCTTCTCCCCACTGATTTGAAACTATGTCCCGAGCCCTCCACTAAACCAAATTTCTGGCTACGGCGTTGGAGCAGAAACTTTCCGTTTGCATAATTCGAGGAAAACATTCTGATGATGTTTTTTGAAGAATTAATGACATCAGAAAACTTGTTGGCAACAAGTTTAATGTTGAGCACTTTATTCTAATTAAATATAAATTCGAATCATAGTTTTGTCCGGCAATATTCGGAACATCAATATTGTTAGGTTTTGAAACTTAAGTTTATCATTCCTACGAATTATGCAAACAATAAGTTTCCTGTCATCTGGCGTATGCTTCTTTAAATAATATTTTAATTAACGGTCAGTTTTTAATGACAGCTATTGGTTTTGGACGCATCAACAACATAAATAGTCGCGCAGTTTTCTCCAAAGTACGCGGAACTACACAAGCGCTTTATATTCTAGCAATCGGTAACAATACGCGTTTTGAATTTCTATTTGCTGATGTTTCTGGTGAGACGGCACGAAGGCATGCACCGATATATGCTGATATTTTTGAGATCTATTCGTAAGTTTGGCAATGCAAAAGGAAAAAAAAATTAATGCTTTATAGACTAACTTGAAATAATCTACATATAGTTCACCATAAATCAAAAAATGTACTTTGTTGATTTGAACCCAAAAGTTCATACATAGAATAACTCTAAATAGTTCACTCATTGCTTTTTACGCACAAGATATTCCCATTAATGAAACGATTTTAATACGTTGATAATAAAATTTAAGTCATTGCTACTATTTTTCAAAGGGGACGTCCATTAATTACGTGAAAATTCGGACCCTCCCTCTCCCCTTGGTGAGATTTGGTGAGATCTGGCGGGAACCACCCTCCTTCCCGTGAGACTAAAATTATAATTTTTAATGTAAATTCTATGCATTAAAAAGTTGACGTGAGGTTTTCCTTGACCCCCTTCTCCTCTTGGTGAGATTTGGTGAAATTTCTTCGGACCACCTCCCCCATATTTCAGCTCACGTAATTAATGGACGTCCCCTAAGTACTAAATCAAAATGATTTTCTCGTAAATACTATTTAAAATTGTGCTGAATAAATTTTTCATTTAAGGACGAAAAAGTGGGTGTGTCGTCTCTCATAGAAGTAAACATATACATAAGTGGTTATGCTAACTATAAGTTTTCTAAAAAAATGTAGTCAAAGTTGCTACAAGATTACTTATTACACAGAAGTCACTACAAAACATGGGTGGGTTTGAACAAAATAGATAGAGATAGTGATTGGAATAGAAATTGAATCAATATAGACATAAAGATATAGAACTAATATTTAGAAAGAGATTAATTAGTTAAGATAAATACAAAATTTATTGAGGAAAAAACAAAAAACCCGTGAGGAAATATGAAGCATACGAAGCGACTAGTTTCTAATATATATATTGCTTTAATTTAAGCCTTTATCAACGTACCTATTTGTATCGTGATTTAAAACTGCGCGGAGCCATCGTACAGTCAGGACAATTAATAATAATGCCACAAGAACAAGTCTATAGTACAGTTAATGGCGTTTGGAATTTATCCAGTGATCAAGGAAACTTAGGCGCTTTTGTAGTTACCAATATACGATTGGTTTGGTTTGCTGACGCCAATGAAATGTTCAATATTAGTCTGCCATATCTGCAAATAGCAAGTGTGAGTAACAATATCAAAAATCTTTGCACTATTTCTATAGCAGTGAAACATGAGTGACACATGGAAATGTAGTACATATGTAGTTTTTATGTGATAAGCTTTCTGATAATACAATTAAAAAGAAAAAAAGTAAAAGACCAAAAATTCCAGTACACATACGAATGTATTACTCAGGTTTCAATGCTATTGAAATGCATCTATTATATGTTAAACTTAATGTTTTCATTAATCTCTTACTTCATTTTAGGTACGCATAAGAGAATCCAAATATGGACCAGCACTGGTTGTACAAACAAGCGAAACTGGTGGCGGCTATGTGCTTGGTTTTCGTATTGATCCACCGGAGCGTTTAAATGAAATCTTCAAAGAGTTAACCTCATTGCATGTTACTTATAGTGAAAATCCAAATTTTGGTATACACTATGTAGCTAACACAAATGCCAACCGCACACAGGAGCAACAGCAGGAAGATGATTTCAAATTGGATGACTTTCAAGAAATCGATGAAAGCCAAGAACGTGAAATTAACTCGAAACTTAATGCTTATTTAGCGGTGGGTAGTGTAGTTGCAGGCACAATGGCGCCTCCACGCGAACCAGTGTACTGCAAAGAATTGGGATTTGCAATGGAACGCATACGAGATGGTTATAAGTTAAAGGATTTATGGGACGTAATGCCTACAAAAATGAGTGATACAGATTAATGCATTTTTATTTTTAATATGTATTGTTTTTATTTTAATTAATTTTAATTATAATTTAAAGTAGTACTTTAATAATATTGTATTTATATGTAATTTATTTGAATGCATATGCTAATACAGTACTAGTATTTGATAGTTTATTAAATTATGCATTTTTAAATTTCTACCTTAATGCAAACGGTAAAGTATATCCTTACATTTTTATGTTCCAGCTTTTGCTTTTTGTTTCAACTACCACAATTATAATGGTTTTATTAATTTTACTGTATTGTATTTAATCAAGGATATTATAATTATTACTTAATTTAAATGCTTTCATAAGCATTACTAATAGTTCTTATCACAACACATACAGTATTTAATGTTTTTTTTATTATTTCTCTCAAATATGTTACATTAAGTTTCAGTTATTTTTAATTAAGTGAGCCCTCTTAAGCTGCAGTCGAAAGGTTTCAATATTCAATTTTGGGCTATGGTTAAAGTTTAGATATTATTGAGTTTATGGCTGCACAAATTTTAAATAAAACAAAAAATGATTATATTTTCGGATAGCACTTTTGAAATTTAAATAAAATAAATAAATGTTTTTTCTTTTATATGGAAAGCTAAAATATTCAATGTTTTTGAATGGGCTGCTTCTTGCAAGAACTTAGAGTTGCAAAGAATGCATTCAAATTGAAAGCGTGAATTTAAGATATGTGAACATAAACAAAATTATACAAAGATATGATATATTTTTAATCAAGACTAAAAACAATAAATAAATCCAGTTATAAAAAATTTAGTATGAAAATTTTTTTATAACTCTGCTAGGAATGAAATAATATTACCAGAAACAATAAATTAGAAATGTTCATTCTGCAAAAACATCAGACCTTTTTTCTAATTTTACTTTAAATATGTATGTGATTTGACGGAGGAAAAGAGGTCAGAGATTTTCCGTAATGAATTTTAAAGATTGCAAAGTTGATTGTCTCTGATATTACTTTTTATAAATGTTAAGATTCAGGTGCATAATTTTTTAATTTGTGATGCTTTTCTAGCCTAATTGGAAAAAAAATAACTCAAAAGTTTCATAAATTAATTGAATAAATATCGCAAGCACACAAAAAATATTTTTTTTTGGTCAGACTAGTAAGATCCAAAATATTTAAGTGCGTTAAACATAACTTCTCTTCCAGTAATTTCCCATCACCACGTCAGGATGCTGAGGAATCGTTTGGGATGGCTATTTATAGTTATCTTACACTTACGCCGAATTGCTTAGTTGATTACTTTTTGTTACATTAGATAGTAGCGATTACTTTTTCATTAAAAATCTTTCAATAAAATGACTTATGTGCATTGAATCCATATAGATTATATAGAACTCATATAGATTAAAAACATCTTAGGATTAATGTGCGATATCACGAAAAGGAAGTATGCTATTATATATATGATAAAAATTATTACTTCTATCTGAAGTCGACAAACAATAATCAATTAAAGAATTTACGGTACGTATGAGGAAACTTCAAATATGTGTATTAAATGTAATGCATATCAGAGCAGAATGGGAAAAGTTACACAGATTTTTATATAGACGGTTTTTAAAGATTGTTCTTCAAAAACAATAGTTATTTTTTAAATAAAAGAGCAGTTTTATGAAAATAAAAAAACAGGTAGTAAGGTGAGCACTCGCGGCTTGATATGTGAGCTCACTGATGTTAAAAAAGTCGAAAAATATTGGAAAGGAAAGCATCTGTTCTACAGCATGACTAGGCGTAACCCCAGAATCTTGACGTAATGGGAAAATACTGCAAGTGAGTTCATCTCTAACGAACAAAAATCTTTTGAACATATTCTGATTTGTGAGTTAAAAATATGTGCAATTAAAAAGATTGTATTAAATATACATAATAAAAGATAAAATTTTCAATATTAGCAATAAAAAGTCCAAATTATTGCACAAAGATAAAAGAATTGACAAAGATTTCACATAAAAATAAAAATACAAAACATTGAATTAAAATAGTGACGAAAAATTTAAACTTTGCAATCTCAGAAAATCTGTTGCTTTACACAATTTTTTTGCGCGAAATTTTGAGTGGGGTCTTCCGTTTCCGCGGAATAAGAATTTTTAATGAAATTGCAAGGTCTTCTATTCTCTGGTCTCTGATTAAAGTAAATGTGATTTAAAATAAAAAATAGTGTTATAACTACCCATATAAAATAGTTTTGTATTTACCCAAAAAGTACTACGATTGTAAATATACGAAGAATTGTACGTCGGACTGCCAAGTTGCAACACATTTGCAATCTCAAATATTGAAATAACTTAAATACACAGTGTATAATTCTGAAATTGTTTAAAAAATTTAAGGTCATATAAATAATTAAAATCAGATTCAATTTTATTTTATTTAAATGCTAAACTTTAATATCTTAAATTAATTTCAAGTGTGCTGGATACAACTTAGGAACTAATTTTCAAAATTCATATATTTTCACATATCGTCGATGGAGTTCTAAATACAAATTCATTACTTTATAAATCGACGATATATACATTAATTTTAACTAATATTTAACCCCACTTGCCTTTTTATTATTTAAATTAACAAGTTGAACAGAAAGAAAAATTTTTGACTTGTAGAATGCTTTCAGTTTTGTTAATATGTAGGTTTGAAAGAATATAATGTGGAAAAGGGTACAAAGTCACAAGTATAGTGCATATTACAGCAGCCTTTAATTGAAACTTCTTATTTGAATAGAAAATCCAAGAGTTAAAATCAAATATATTAAACTATTTGTGACGTTATATATGTATGTATATAGAAAACAAGATTTCAAAGTTTTTTTTTTAATCTTCATCTTCGTCTTTTTTAAATAAACCTGTGAAGTTCGATGTAAGTGAAGCTGTAATTTTGAGCGCTGTATTTTTGTTTTTTAAGTTTAATTACTAAACATAAAATTTTAAAATTCAATTCAAATATCCAAACTTTCGAAAAAACCGAATGCCATTTCCAAATTTAGAGTTTCATTACTCAAAAACTTTAATACTTTTAAAGTTTATACAATTTATGTAAGTACTTAAGTCTGTTATTTTACATGTACTGAAAGCTTATAGCAGATGCAAATAAATTTTAGAGACTTCCTAATCTCATCCATCTTCGTTCTCCGTCAAATCACATACATTTTTCGAATTAAATTTTGAGTGAGGCTAATATTTCCGCATTATAAATTTATAAGGGGAAATTGAGAAGTCTCTAAAATATAGTTATTTCTACTAATAGCATAAGCAATCAGTTTTTTTTTTTGAAATTGAAAAGCAAACAAATTGTCTTCTCTAATATGAGCACTCTATGATGGACAATAATAGTACCTTAAGGCAAACATCTAAACATAATAATATCTCAAAATAATCTAATATCTGTGGCAAATAACACAAAGATTGAAACTTAAATTTGTACGGCTACTTTTTTGCGACCACATTTTATAACTTTTTATTTCGAAATTTTAATGTAACAGATTGTATGTTACGAGGAATATATGGGATCAAATTTAGAAGACAAGAAATAAAAGTTTTAAAAAAATTAGAGAAAAATATTTTTAAGAACGTTTTCTATACTCCAAAGCCGGAACTAATTTTAAATTTGCTGATGCCATTTGTTTCAGTCGTGAACGTGTCAATGGTGGCGAAAAACATTCTGCTGCACGTTTACTCTGCAATAGTGTCTGTCGTTTAGTTAATCGAGCAAAAACTTTTCTACCAGTGATCTTGGTTATCTCTCTGTTGCAGTCTTCTATTTGTCTAGCGCTCTTTCGACTTTTCTTTTCGCTGATAAACGCCCTCGCAAGTTCACAAGTGTAGAGCTTACGTTTGCGTTTATTTCCTTGACACTTGCTGGTGCTATTATTGCTATCCAAATTATTTTTCAATTTCGACTTAGATTTGGATAAAGCAAGTTTTGCTTTACTCTTCTTTGCTATCAATTCAGCGGCTATGTTAATTTTCTTAACATCCACAAAAGGATTGCGTCTTTTACGCAATATAAGTTCATTTAGTGGCATATCAATTGTAGCTTTTGTTACTGGTATGGTGGATTTTGATTTTGTCCTGAATCTTTTTGATTTGGTTTTGTGCAATTCTATAGGAGATTGCACAGATCGTTGTGTGGGTGCAATAGATTTCATTTGTGTGATCAGGCAAACGAAAGCAGATTGATGTGTTGGAGTCGTGGCAATTGTAGTCAACAAAGTGGAACTGTAATTAAAAATAAGAAAGAAATTAAATATAATTTTAAAAGTATTAAATTGATGGCATAACTTTTTTCGAAAATGTTTCAATTTGGAGGTACCGAAATAATAAGCCAATTCAGACGTAGAATTTATCGATATACATTTAAGAAATTTCACAAAATTTTTTTGTGACACTTTAGAAAGGAAAAATCAATGTTTTGTATGTTTTCTCAAATGTTAGTTATTGTAAAACTTTATCAATAGAAGTAGTTTTTATCTCTGGGGTTTTTTTTACTTTTTGCATTTTTCAGTATCGTGAAATTCTCTTTTTATGACCCAGTATAAAACTATGTTTGGAGAAGTCACACTTTGGACATTATTTAACTGTTTTATTTTTATCAAAAGTTGAACCTTTTTAAGTAATTTTCGTATTGTTCATCTTCTTCTTGTGTTCTGTATCTCCTCACGGAGTATAGGGACTTCATTTTTTGCATTAGTGATGATACCATATTTATTTTAGACGGTTCCATTTCTTGATACCCTGGGGGTTTCACTCCAATGCTGGAGGGCAAATTTCAGTTAATGCTTTTCGAAACGTATGTCCAATCAATTGATCATTTGGAAATACCTTTTTCACTTTAACATGAGAGTTTAAGTACCACGACAATTGGTTTTTTTTTTTGCAAATTTTTAGCAAATATTTTCATCAACTACATTTGATCAAAATGAATTTAATGTTATTGAACTCTCTCAGTTTTACGCTCTGCTTTACTTTTTAAATTTTTGTTCAATAATAGCCATACTATATGTACATTGCATCATTTACCTTGGTTTTGGTCTAAACTGCAAATATTCATCATCCGCATCATCATCACAATTTAATTTCACTTTCGTTGCTTGACATGCTTTTGGAGTTTTAACCGAGGCGCCACGAGATTTGCTATTACTAAAAATAAAATTTTAACATGTTATATATACATACATATGTATATCCGATAACATAACATTAATAAACTCACCTTTTCCAAGGCGATCTAGGTTCCGTACGTATGGGTTTAAAATGGCACATTTCTGAATGCAGACTATCAGCGCTGCTAACACTTGAACGTTCTGTGGGAAAACGATGTATGCTAGTAGGCGGGACGGTATATAAATTTAAAGCAGAATTAATATGTGAAGGAATTTTAGAGATGAACGCTTTTTGCACGGTTTCCTTAAGGAATTCAGTGCCACGATTTAAACGCACAGAAAGTGTTTTCATCAAAGCGTTTGTGGAAGTATTAGAATTGGTGGTGATGGTGTTGGTATTGGAGATGCTGCTTTTAATGGATGATAAGCTGTTTTTAATGGATGATAAGCTGTTTGTATGGTTATTAAAAGTTGTCTGATGTCCGGTAGGTTCTAGACTTGGCGCTGCAAGCTTAAGTGATACTTGCTTAGCGTTGATTACTGCAGCAGCGGCGCTTTTAACACAATTGGCCAATACATGACGTGCTGTTTTCGTCGTTGAATTGCCATTGTTGGTGGGCGAAACGTTGTTACCGGTTGCAGAGGAATTATTATTGGTTGTGTGACATGACTTCTTAGCATGCAATACATATGAGGTGGCTTGACCAGGAGTGGCTACGAGCATTATGAAGCCTGGACTAGATACAGTTATGGCAGCACTATAAAAAAGTTCATACCCAAAAAGCAGCTGCAAGAAAAACTGAAAATATTAGAAAAAAGAAATAATTCGAGAGAATAAAGAAGTACATAATACAGATATTTTATTTTCGGTATACTACCAGTTTTTTTTATTTTCAAACTATAATCTGTTTATCAAAATTTTCTTAGGTAAAAATATATGGAAAGACATTCTCTTTATATACAAATCTGATGCATTCGGAAACTGAGCCATAACATTTGCTTTAGTAAAAATGCCTCAAGAATGCCTTTTCAACTTTCCAATCAATCAACTTTTAATTGGAAAAGAAGGCCTACAGACCTTATACATTTTAATTAAGCCTTTGGGCGTTGAAGGTATCATCAGAATCCGGATTTCAGTTTTCAACATAGTACTTCATATGATCACTAGGGTAAAAACACGCCCACGGCCAGAAACTTGATGTCAATCTATTTCCTTAGCTAACGGCGGAGGGCGATATACTCTTACAGAAGTTGAAAGTCGATGAGTCCACAATCATTTTCTACGCTATCAAGAGCAGTGAGCATCATGCCTTTACCTAAGACCATTTTGCTATAGGAAGATTCTTGAGTTGTTGACTTTCATTTCATAAGAACGAGTGATTCCTCAGTGGACTTTTGTATTTTGATGAGATAAACTCTCTGGCCGTCGATAGAAACCTTTAACTGCTTCGAAAATCTATTCCGCACGAAATAATCAAGGCAGTTAGGTTGTTTTACATTTTCGTGAGGCGCTGTTATCGAAAAGTTCTTTAGGGAACACTCATAATAACATGGAAGCAGAAGCACTTTCTTGTTATCATGAAAAATATTTTTAGCTCCAAACTTACCATGCAGTTGAAAGTTTTTTTTTTACCATGGATCGTCCAACTTCCTATTTCAAAAGACCAGAGCATTTTTATTTCTAATTTAGATATCACAATTTCAACGTCCACCATATATGGACACCGGGGTATAACTAATTGTGAAACAGACGAGTTTGCTCGTCTTGCGATCTGCAAGTGTGGTTTGAAAAAAAAAAACAAGAGTTTAGCTGAAGAGATAACCTTCAATATTATTAGGCTCATTTGGCGTGAGATAACAAGCGTTCAATGACGCTTATCGCACTCCACACCCAGATCCAGTGTCTTTTCGGCTAACATATTATAGACAGACATGCAGCTAAAATTGAGATTTTCACTTATGACTACTGTAGATGATATGAGGATTTTGAAGAGCAAATAGTTACTGATGGCTCTGTACTAGATATATCAATTTTCCGACGTATGACAAAAATCAATTTAGCTCCAAGAGAGTCGATTGCAAACTCCTAACAAGCATAATCCCATACACGTTACAATTTTACATACAACTTGGTAACTTGGGTAATTAATCAACGTGTATGCTTGCTAAGTATAAATTATATATTATTGTTCCCAAAAATAAATACTAATATACATCTTGATATTGCTACCAATTTTATCTTTTTTAACAAGTCAGTCACTTTGTCTTATAAAAATTTCCCATTTTATTGCAATCCGTAAGAGCTCCATTTACACAATTTTGCGAAAGATCAATTTTTTTGTAATCTACACCCCTGCAGCTGCTTTGGTACTTACCACTTAACTCTTGCTCTATGTGAACATGTGTGCAAAGACCGGAACCGGTTTGCTTCCAAATAGAAAATTAAATTTGGTTATTTAATTTTATGCCAAAATTGCATATTCCTTGAATTTGCAAATTATTTTGATTCCAATCCGACAAATTTTGACCAGCCAACCCCGAAAATCAGAACTACACCTCTCCCTTAAACAATGCTCTTCTTCTTTTTCTTTCGTATTCTTCCTTCAACTTTCCGACGACTCCTTTCTTCTTTACTATCAAAAAAATTTTAGGCCATTGTCTCAGAGAAAATTTGGATTTGCATTTATGTCTTTAAATTTTACCTTTTCTCACAACTTTTATGCTTCTTCGTTTTTTCCCAGCAATTTGTTTACGTTTGTAATTGTTGTTTTTGCAGCGATTTTCGCTTAACTATACTTTTTACTTTTTTAAAACACACAACTTTTTTTTCATCACTTTTGTTTCTGTTTCGTTTCGCGTTTTTGTTGGCCGTTTCAAATCGAAGGACAAAAGTTGTAGAAAAAATCGTACTACCACTGCGTTCCACAACCTTATGTGACAAGCTGTCAAAACTTTCTTTTGGTACGCATTTGTCAGCTGTCCGCTGTGTTTGTTGTATTTTTCGTTGGAAATGTAAACTTTTGGGACATAGTGACAGTGTTGAATTCGCCAAACGATTTGACATGTATTTAACCTGTTGTTGCTTATAGTGGTAGGCTAATAAACGCGAGCGCACGTGGTAACGCATACGTTGACTTAATTGCATTAAAATCTGATGAGCAATAAAATCACGCTTAGGCTCGGTTCACACGAGCGTTGAAAGAACGTGCGTTGCAACGCTGGAGTTATTCTAAAACGCGCGTTGATGGTGTGGCTCATTGCTTATACTTCTGTGTTATGTTGAAACGCGCGTTAGCAAACGCACGTTGAAATAACGGTTAGTATTTAATGACGAGATCAATAAAATCATCAATAAAAAAATCAATAAAGCGAAAAGCATGTTGGCTTAGCTTTGCAATGAGTGTTTCAAAACTTTAATTTGAATGACATAATCGGCGACCAGTTGCCGTCATTATAATAATGGTAGCAAATGAATGCGAATGCGTCGACATGCGTATGCGTTTTACTAATGTTCGCCCTTTACACAGTTAAAAACATATTTACTTCTAAGGCGTTCACTGGACTTCGACATATATGAAATCGTAGACGCGAATTTTGAGAAAGTCATATAACGGTAAGCCACATACATTGGCCTTCTACTATTGTTAGCATGAAGGAGGGAAAAAAGGGATACTTTAAAAATGCGCACCATCGCGTAGCTTACGTGCCTTAGCTTTTTACACTAAGCCAGCCAATAATTTAACGCCTATTTATTAATTGACATTCAATTCAATAATTGGACAACTATCAAATAGTTCAACGCCGATTGACACATGTAATTAAAAGAATTTTCTTAGTATAAATATTTATAATACCCAAAATATTAATAGTTTGTGTGAATATTGCAATGAGGAAAGTAATTGAAAACAAAAACTTGATAATCTGTTTGGCAGAACGATGCCAAATTTGTAATTCGTTTTCAACAGATATCTTTTTTAAATATGCGCACCATTTTGACTGCAACATTTGTGCTGAGTTCGTTCTTTGGCTTGCCGTTTTTATACACATAAAAATTGTAGTTTTTACTTGTGTATTGAGATTTAATTTCGCAAAAATATGTTATTCATGAAGGTCTAACTACGAACACAAAAATTAATAGAAATCAAATTAAAACGAGCGAAAGAGGGTTAATGAATATTTGAATTTTGGGACAGCTTCCACATATCAATTGAATGGTCACAAATAGAATCCACAACTGTTAACAGAGAAGGACCTGCGATTGCGCATACGAAAATTTGTATTTATTTCCATGTCAGAATTTACTATGAATTTTACTCTCAAATACGGCAAGTAGTGAAGGCGAGTAAAATTGACTACTATCACTTACAGAATGAAGTTTTACTTGCGTATGCGGTGAGTTGTGGATTGAATTTGATGTACCGTAAAGTTCACTGCTGAATTCCTCTGTCTAAATGTATACAATACATAGTCTTCCCAATGCATATCTAAAGATAGAACTACAGGGTTGTCCGATATGTGCTTAGGTAAGTTAGTAAAGTTTAAAAACACTTAAAATTAAGTGTTCGATTACATTTTTATTTCATAATATTGTTTGGACCTTACCGTATGCAACACTCACTTTTATACATTATTCAAGTGCACGTCCGAGACCTGCAGGGCTCAATTTTGAGGTAACTTTCAATGACTTTTTTGCACAATTGAGCCTGCAACTTGACGAATATTGCTGTATAATTGCTCTAGATTTAGAGTTCTATTTTCGCGAACACGATCTTTTGCGAAGCCCTAAGTGCTGAGACATTGCGAGCATCTTCATTGTGGTCATCTCTAATCTGTATGTACTCTTACCTTTTGGTATTATCTTGCATATTTCTTAGACCCAAATTAAGCTAGCTGTTCCGGCAGACGTTGTCCTACCGTCTCCGGTAGGTGTTCCGGATGTTTTATGGACTCAAGTGATAGAATGTATAAGCGAAACAGCCCATTTCTCCAGTGAGACTTACTTTTGCCCGTACTTTTTATATCAAGTCCCACTCATCTGCGTCCAGTACTTGATGAGATATGATTAATTTGATTTTGGAGGCCGTGTCACTGCCCATTTTTCTAAACCAAACTTTGCAAAAAATTTCCATAGACCATTAGAAACATTTAAAAAGCAATTATGAAATTTTCGTAAAAATTCTATTTAAAAAATACTTTTGTATAAGGGCCACCCTAAGCATGTGCCTCTAAATTTAACAGCCACGTAGTGTAAATTCCATGGAAATCGATTAACGGTCTTTGAGAAAGTGACATTTTAAAAATCTGTTGGTATGAGGGCCACCCTAAATAAAAGTTTTGTAGCATAAGCTATGCCTTTTAATATAAAAACTACATGGTGTGAATTCAGTGTGAATCGATTGGCCGGTCTTCGTGAAAATTATATTTTAAAAATATTTTTGAATGAGGACCACCCTTAATATGCCGTGGCCGTGTCACTGCCCATTTTTCTAAACCAAACTTTGCAAAAAATTTCCATAGACCATTAGAAACATTTAAAAAGCAATTATGAAATTTTCGTAAAAATTCTATTTAAAAAATACTTTTGTATAAGGGCCACCCTAAGCATGTGCCTCTAAATTTAACAGCCACGTAGTGTAAATTCCATGGAAATCGATTAACGGTCTTTGAGAAAGTGACATTTTAAAAATCTGTTGGTATGAGGGCCACCCTAAATAAAAGTTTTGTAGCATAAGCTATGCCTTTTAATATAAAAACTACATGGTGTGAATTCAGTGTGAATCGATTGGCCGGTCTTCGTGAAAATTATATTTTAAAAATATTTTTGAATGAGGACCACCCTTAATATGCACTCGAAGCAAAAGTTTTGTAACCTTAGCTATGACTCTTAATATAAAAGACACGCGGTGTAAATTCCAAATGAATAGATTAACGGTCGGCTCCACTCCGCTAGCACCCCATCTGGCGAATTTTGAAATAAAAACATATGCATCTAATAGGGCATTAATTGTTCATAATTGGTCAGTTAGTCCGATTAATTGGTCAACAAGAGTAAACTTTTTAAAAATATTTTTAAAAATTTCAAGGTCACTGAATATTTTGGCACCTAATCTGACGAATTTCGAAGTAAAAACAAGTGCCAGTTATTTCGATTAATTGGTCAGCACGAGTACATTTTTTAAAGCGTTTTGAAAAATTTCAAGGTCATCTGCATATTTTGGTACCTCATTTGGCGAAGGTAATTATGTAATTAAAAATATGAGTCGAAAAAACCTCTATTTGTTTGCTCATCACTTTGAACAAGTTGGAAGAAAAAGTGGAATGAAAAAGGCTTTGCGTTCTGTGTATGTTTTGCTTATCTTATCTAAAAGTTAGAGTTTGGAATGTGAGGACCCCATTTTTTTTGCTCATTAATTAAATAGTGGAGAAATAACACTGATTTTTTAAAAACAAAAAGAAAAAAATCATGTGAATGAGGAGGGGGTCCGGCAAAATCTCACCAAATCTCATCAAGGGGGGGAGGGGGTCAAGGAAAACCTCACGTCAACTTTTTAATGCATAAAATTTACATTAAAAATTATAATTTAAACCTCACAAGAGGGAGGGGGGTCCCGCCAGATTTCACCAAGGGGAGGGGGGATCCGAATTTCAAAAAACCACCTCACGTAATTAATGGACGTCCCCTAAGAAATAACATTTCCTTCCTCAGGCGCAGTACTTTCTAGCTATGAGTCCTTCCACAAATTTGGACGTTTTTGGTGTATATTCTCTCACAATTCCGGATACTTTTTACGAGGTTAGCTTGTTCTTTTTTAAACTCGTCCACAAAATTAAAAAAAAAAACTGATTTCCAATTTTCGTAGTTTTAAAGATATGACCATTTTTTAATTATCAGTCGATTAGTTTTTAATTGAAACATATACATAAAACAAAAAAAAAAATAAAATATGAAAAGCGTAATAAGTTCAAGGAAAATACGCGAATGTAACAGCAAGTAGTTTGTTAACACTCATTAGCACATTTATGCACCTACATGAATAATTTGTAGGCGTGTCTGCGCAAATTGTCGAAAAACGCGCATTTGTCAAAACAGGTTAAGCGATTACTTCAATCGAAAAGCAAAACGAGAAAAAAAAAAACAAAATAAAATGGCAACACCTCCAACAGCATTTGGGATCCAATGAGAAAAGAAAACCAAAAGGAGGTTTCATTTCTCCTTGGTGTGTTCACGTTTTCTTCGCAATATTTGTGGTACTTCTTATTCGCAATGATGACTGCGCATTTTGTATTAACGTACGGGTATAGGTACTTACGCAAACATATATAATGTAAAAATGGGAATGAAATACAATTTTTTTCATCACTATATATAAAATTGGATAATATTAATCTATGTACTTCATTTGTGATTTTAATAGCGTTATAAAACATACTGCAATTTGTACATTTCAATGTAATGACGATATTTAAAATGTTTAAATATTGAGGTTAATCTGCACTCCATTCATGTTCTGTGGATTGTATTGAGGCACTCTTCTGTTGCTGCCCAACTTGGTTATATTTTTTGGAGGAAACATTATGTTGATAAATTGCATCTTGTTGGAAATTCAGATGACGAGAGTTAATCTTAAGTCAATTTTAGGATATTCAGTGTATTCCATAGATTCATATACCATAAAAAGTAAATTTTGGTAAATTTAAGTATGTACTAATATCCTCAAACTCCACTAGGACCAAAGTGCCTGAACTGCGACATATCGTTTTCTACTACGTATTCGTCGCCATGAAGATCTGAATGTCCCCGTGCTTAAATCACCCTAGAGGTGTTACAAAAGAAATTTCTCAAGTGGACCATGATTGACAAACATATAGCATCACTGATCATTACTAGGGGGGAAGGAGGGTTTTTGGCGACGGAGACGGCAAAAATGGTCCTCGGTATTCATTTGAACGTAACCGATAATCTTTTTATACCCTATACTAGTGTCAGGCAAACCTACACCAATGCATGTCAATGTGTGCGTGAACTACACAGGAATAAATTACGGAGGAATATAAAAAGTTTGGAATGTACAGAAAAAAAAAGCCGAACATAATCGAGTAGAGCCGAATCGCATTTCGCAGCGTACACAACGAGTATACGTATGTACACGCAGCCTTTGCTTGAGTTCTGCCGCAGTTGCCCGTGGGCGGCAGAATGCCTTACACTGCCTTACACAGAGAGTATATTCATTGATTCAGTTTTATAACGAATAGAAGAAGGCGTGGCAGGTATAGAATATATATTCCTGATCAGCGTCACCACCTGAATCGATTTAATCTGTCTGTGGAAATCACGATAACGAAAAACCAAACAAGTCAATTGAATGAAATTCGTCACACTGGCTACACCTTCAAACAAGCTTCTTGAGATTGAAAATGGGAGAAATCGGTTCACGCACACGCCTACGCCCACACAAGTAAAACATTTAAAACGTTATATTGAGAGAGTTATTTGATGTAATGTAACCGAATTGCTCAAAGATACTAGGAAAAACTTAGACAATTCTGTACAAAAAGTTGACGAATTTCAGCGAGAGGGCGGGCACTTAACATGTAAGCGAAAACTTCGCTATGGGTAATGAGAGAATTATTTAAGGTAAGGAAACCAAATCTCACACAAATTCAAAAATGGTTTGATTTAGCGTCAAACAAATGTTGACTTATTTTGGAAAGAGGGCGTGGCAACCCCCATACAAGCATATACTTCAAAGCGACACACAGAGTAGTATTTAAGTAAATGTTGCCAAATTATTATGAATCTTTCAAAATGACTTCGAGATAGGGAAGGAGCAGTTGGCCCTTCAAGGGTCAGTTGACTTTTAACGTGTCGGTTAGGACGTTGTCCTATTACCACAAACAACGATAAGCATGTGTTGATAATTCTGTATATGTGCACGATTTTTTACGATCTTTAAAGCTTTTTTACGCTCTTTCAGCGTCTTCTCGTTCTCATTTTTACACTCATTGAGTGCCTGCTCGTTCTCTAGGCAGCACCGATGTTGTCATAGCCTGGTGCTTTTTTTTAGATTAAGTTGCTAGGTGGCCATTGTTATCTCTTCAATCGAAGGAAGAAGACTAGAAATAGGCGATACGTTTCTGGAGGTGTTTGCTAGTTCTGTTACGATTTCGGGATTGTCGGGATTCAGCGTACTGGTGGAAGGCCATACCATTTAACTTTTTGCTAGGATTTGGACTATTATCCTCTTCTTGATCCTGATTGATTGATATCGATACTATTTATAGCTGGATATCTTTGCTAAGAAACAGTTCAATGTACAAATATATTTTTTATCAAATCCTGGCGATCACTAAGCAATTTATACACTCAAGAAAATTCACATGATAAACATGCTTACACTGTTTTTTTTTTAGAAAAGTCTGAACATTAGAAAACCAATATGATGAAAATTCAACACAGTTGTGGAAAATATTGAAAAGATTAAGTAATGATCGAGTGAGATTTGAGGCATTAGTTAGAATGAATCTTGTTGATGCTGATGTTTAAAAGAATTCTTTTCACTACCATTGCTGAAGATTTACTCTCCACAAATGGCAGTGGCTGATTGATATTTTTTGTAAATGGGCTAAATGATTGGCTTTATCAGTAGAGTTAATGAAGTGTTGATCGTTCATCAAGAGACCAAGAGTTTTGTCGCCTTTCTGTAGCCAGATTATTCTTTTGTGACTATTCAGTTTGTAGAGAAATTTTTCGAGACAAATCATTACATTACAACGATTTCTAGTGTCGACACAAAGTTTTTGAAACAAGTTCCAGTACTCCATTAAATCTAAGTTTGTAATTTGGCTCAGTAAACATTTTTGGAAAACAAGAAGTACCGCATACCTTATACAACTATATTCTGTACAATTAAAGATACTACAAAACCCCTGTATAAGCCAACATCCCTATATAACGTACTGAAAACTTCACTGAAAATTGATTTGCGGTAGCCACACACATATGTACACACAAAAAGATATGACATTCCAGTGGTTGGACATTCAGCAGGAGCAAAAACGCACAGAAGGATTCCACCGCCTCAGGGGAGCCACTGCATTAAAGTAAATCGACAACGACGATTGCCCAAAGATGCAATAACTACAATCGCTGAGCCAAAGAGCCAACCGACCAAATGACAAACAAACGTAACACAAGTGATGTTACCAGGACAGTAAACACAAGTAGACAAGACCACGAACAAGCGTAACGATGAGCAAAATGCAGCAAATGCCCAACGTGGTCAACAACATGCAATAACAAACAGCAGCGACAGCGGCAAGAATAGCAACAGAAAGTTATGACCTGGCGCTTTCCACTTGCCAAGTAGGCAGCAATACATACTATAGTTGGGCTAAGTTGGCGCTGAAGGAAGAAAACATAAAGAACCCTCAAAGTAGCAGAAAAATATTTGACACAAACGTCGGAGTAGTGAGAAAAATGTGTTGCACGAGAAGATTTGGGGGCAAGCATGCGAAAAACTAACACGAATATGGTTGGTTCTGTTGAAATTTTTAAGTACTCTACACCAGGAAAAAATTATTTATTTGGTAATATTTCAAAAAGCAGTGGCGAAGCTAGGGTTGATGGCGCCCGCGAGTAAACACCACGTTTGCCATACCCCTAAAAAAGAAGTTCGCTGTCTAAAAGGAGTTAAAGTTCCAATTTTAGAAAAATTTTATTGAACGAATCTAAAACGATGAAAGTTCGAGTTCCATTTTCAAAGAAAAATTTTGAGTGATGCAATCGATTGGAATATTTTGAAAACTTAATTTAATCGGATTGAAAACGGATTTTGAAATTCTTCTAGGTTTTCTCGATTCCGCCATTCTCGTTGAAATATTACTGCAAATAATCAATGAAAAAAGGTCTCCGACTTTTTTAAATGTTCTGAATGTATTTTTGTAAAAAATGGTTCCCGAATTATTTTAGGGATTGTCTTGGCCCTATTTTTCAAAATGGTATTGCTGCTCCAATCCAAAAAAAAGGTTAAAAATGAGAAGAAAATAGACCTTGGGGGACTTCACCTCCCTAAAGCGGCGTTTTTGCTCAATTTCTCAAAAAAAAAAATTGTCATCGATCGGAAACGATTACAAATAGTCACTAGATGAATCCTCGACCTCTCTATGGGATAATTTGGCCACGTCTGAGCTTGAAGATTAATTTCATAATTTCATCTTGAATTGATAGATATTCGATATAAATGACATTTTTCATTCGATCTCATTAAAACCTATACATAAATTTAATATACCCGATTTCTAAAAGTGTAGCGCGCAACTCCAAAAAATCTTCCCAATGCAATTGTTTGCCAATGAAATGCCATTGCATTCTATAAGGATGAGGTGATTTCAAGAATAGTGGGGGCTGTTGGCGATGCTGTTATTGATAGTAGGGCGGAGTAAAGGGGGGGGGGGGATGGAAGAAACATGCGAAATATGATGACATATCGCGTCATAGTTCAAACGGCAGGGAACCCTCTGATCAATTTTGAGCACAGCATGCGCCATCTATTGGGTTCGTATTATTATTACAAATACAACAAACACAACAATTTCTTTGAACGCAACTTTTGATACGACAGCAGCAGCAGCAGCAGAAGCATCAACAGCAGCAGCATAGGAGTATCCATATCCATGTATCTCCTGCATTATGGCGTATAAGGAGTAAGAAAATTCATTCAGTGAAACCTTATGCTTTATGAAGGTTGTGCCGTTCCATTTTTTTTTTTCATTTAATTTTTATTTGCTCATTTTTGCACAAAAGCTTCTTAATATTGTTGCAATAATTTTTTATTATCTGCCTCAAGTTGTTGCTGTTTTGTCATTGGTGTGCAGTGGAGTAAGAGCAAAGTAGCATTTTGGTACTGGTAGCCATATTGCATGGGCAGGACGGACTGCTCCATCAAGTGCTCATAAAAATAATTAATTGTTTTTTGTTGGAAAAACATTTATTTTCAAAAGGAACACTTTAAGTTTTGGAGATGATAAAGCGCTTGGGCTATAGGAAGGAGTAGCAATGGTAGCAAGAAATATTGAACTTTAGAATGGAGGCGCATATTTAATAAATAAATGAAATGAATCAGTTGCAAATTAAGTTTAATTTAAATGCTGGTGCTTAATTGAAGATACTATATTAAGTAAGACTACAGTAAGATTACTTACTGCCTTCATAAGAATATATTTAGAAAATATTTATTGGAAACTATATGTTGAAGAGCTGGTTAAAAAAATCCGTCTAGCCACATACTTGCGTAAAAACCTATTGGTGGAAGGAAGAGTTTATCACCTCATACATGATAGTTTGAGGACAAAATCTACTGACGTTTTGGAGCTCCACTTTCTCGCGCTCCTCTAAACTTAGTAAGACAAATGGCACTTGTTCCGTCATTGGACTTGGAAAACTTTTCACTTTTGTTCTTGCCAATTTTGGCTATACTGTTCCCATAATTTTATTCACGAGCAATGCAAGAATCATATTCCGAATTAAGATTCTTGAGGGAAAAGTTAAAATAGAAAACATAGCATTATATTATTTCTTGTTTCACACGAAAAAATTTCATATAACAAATGATACAGCAGTTTTCAATTTTAATTTTCATGGTAAAAAGAAAATAATGAATTATTTAATGAGAGTACAAATTACAAATAATTGTTAATGATCAAAACATGTCATCGGATCAAAACATATGTTTCGAATTTTTTTTTTCTTTTGGAATTTATTAATAGCATTTCTAACTCTCTAACAATGCGCGCTATGGTGAATGTAAATGTTACATGCTGATTTCTAACATTATTTTTTCAATGAATAGAAAATAAATAGTTTAACAAAAAAAAAATAACAGAGAAAAAAAACAACTTTAAATTAAGCGAAAAATCTTATAAAAGATGAGATGTGTGAGGCGAAAACTACTAATGGATTTAAGTGCAAAGCATAGCAGAGGGAAAAATTTCTTAAGCATTGAAAAAAAAAAAACAAATAAAAAATGAAATTTTATTAAAGAGCAAAAATTAAGTAAAATAATAAATGATTAAAATTTCCAATTTGAACATAAACAAATTCCACTTATTGTCTTTTGCATCTTCTTCATTCGTTTCGTTTCATTTCATTCGAATGGATAGATAGATAGATGGATGGATGGATTCTCCTCATCTGCGTTCAACTTGAAAAATTTCATTTTTCAATTAAAGTTTCTTTGTGGTTAATTTCACAGGTGAACACAAAAGACCGTGTGTGCTGGTAATGAGTTATAAAATTTCCAATGAATTGTAATGAATATCGATAAATCATTATTTCATAGTTTTGTACTTGAGCGCAGAGTAGATGATGTTTTATGGATGTACCTAATTCTTTTCTCATTTATAGGGAGATCTTATAAAGTGTAACATTTGATTAAGCGCTCATTATAATTCACCTAACATATATTTCATTGATTGTTGAAATTATACTTCTTTTTTTTTATAAAAAAAAAACGAAATTCTCAATAGTTTGTAGATACAAAAATAACAAATTTTCTTTGTTATAAACACAATATTGAAAATGCCATAGAATAGAAGATACTCGTATAATATCAAACGCGCATAACTACACATATGGTATGGTTCATGGGTAATATCCTACTCGAAAAAATGGATGTCGTCCAATATATTCCATATTTCTATTATGAGGTTTTTTTTTGAGATTTTATCAAATATTGGCGTAGTGGGAGGGTCGTGCAAGTTTGGGAAATAATAGTCGAGGAATGATTATTGGCTAAATGACACATTTAACGCCTCTTTATGGGGAAAACAATTTAAAATTTCAAAAAAGAAAAAAAAGGTCAATGAATTCCGATGACCATTTTTGCTGTCCTCTACTTTGTGTAGCGAAAGGAATAAATATCTAGCAAGGGTGTTATCATAGGATCCACCATAAATCAAATAAAATCAAATCAAAGAGAAATATGTTTTCACAGCTAAACTAATAGACTGGTATTGGTAAAACTTCGAATGGAGGTAGATAGCTCTGAAGGGAGGTTTCACTCCCTCTTATTGAAAATCGTCTAATTTTTGTACAGAGATTGCCTCAGTTTATCTAAGCATCTTCCAGAAATTTGCTTACTATTTCAACTCTTTTCAACATTTTCCCTTTTTCCTTTCAACTTCATTGAATTTACCAAGGTTTTTTCAACATGACTTTTTCAGCCTGTTTAAATTTTTTTTGAGATTTTCAATTTTTTCAATTTTTCCAATATTTTCCATATTTTATCGACGTTATAAGTCTTTTTCAACTTTTTCAAACTCTTTCAAATTTTTTCAAACTCTGTCCATTTTCTTGACCTTTTGAACCTTATTCAACTCTTTTTGCCATTTTCCATATTCTATCGGCTTTTTTAGCTTTCTTCAATATTTTTTAAACTCTTCAAACTTTTTATTTTTATCGGCTTTCAACTTTTTTCAAAAATTTCCGACTTAATCAACATCCTTCAACTGTTTTCAAAATATTAGTTATTTTTCGAGTTTTCAATGTTTTCAACTTTCTTCATTAGTTTCATACTATTTCAGCGATTTTAAACATTTTCAACTTTATTCAACTTTTTTCAACATATCTTATATTTTATCGACTGTCAGCCTTCTTCGACTGTTGAACCTCTATCATACTTTTTCCGACTTTTTCAACCTTATTCAACTTTTTTCGATATTTTTAACATTTTCGAATTTTTCAACCCCTTTCTTCGAATTTTTCAATCTCTTTCAACTTTTTCCACATTTTCCATGTTTTTTCTTTCCATTTTTTTTCGACTTTTCCAACATTTTTCGTCTTTTTCAACCATTTTCAACATTTTTCATATTTTTTCGACTTTTTTAATCTCAAAATGAAAAACCGAAATATGGTCGGTCTCCTGGTACTACATATTTTTGAAACTGGATAACAAGTTTCAACTTTTTTCTTCTCAAATTTTAAAGAATTTGTTATTTTGGCTACTTCTTATGTTACGATAAATTCAACTTAACAAGCTCGAGGTTTTTTCTATTATAATTATTGCATAAAAATAAAATACATTTTGAAGTATTTTGCTCAAAAATATAACCTTTATCTCCGATATATTTCGCTGTTATTTAATTAAGATTTAATGCAATAATTTCAATTTAAAAGTTGTCAGCCGAAATCATAACAATCCCATTTTTAAAAAATGTAATTGTTTGCTTTGTGAAATTGAATAAAATGAATCTACTTTTAAATCAAATGAATATCCTTTCAACCACATTATTTATTTTTAACCGCAATTTCATATGCTGTTATTTTGTTTTGTAATTATGTACATATACCTTTTATGATAATGTAATTTAAAATGATACATAATTATCCTTTTAGGAATATGTCAGAACATATTTAATGATTATTTCTGTTTCATTATGCTGAAACCACATGAAACCATAAAAATAATGAAAATTGTGGTCAATGTTTTTAAACAGATAATACAAATGTAATTCAAAATATAATTTTTAATACGGTGAGCCTACTATCGTCCCAGCCATAAGCCAATTAGCTTTGATTTGATATACATAATAATATTCGTAATGAAAAATCCTTTCCCGATTATATGCCCAAAATATGGTTTGGCATGCATTACCGTAGAAACGCGAAAATTGCAGCAATGTCACCTAAATTCTATATACAAAAAGTCCTTGCAACTAACGACGCATTTTCCCTTAGAGTTACATAAAAATATAAATCCTTAGCGTACAAGCGCAGCACGAGCTAAAATTAATTTAGCAAAATTAATACGTTTTGCATATAGCAAGCAGTGAGCGCATTTAACAAATCATAGTGCTGGAAATCCACTAACGTAACCACCAAACCGGAAGTGCACAAGGACACTCCTTCTTATGAGACTATGGGGTCGCACCACAAAAACAAGACAATTAAAAGCAGCGTTAATGAGAGACCACGACAACGTAGATGATGCCGTTGATTATGACAAGTAATGACAGTTAAGTTTTTTTTTTTAACATTGACAGCATGAGAGAGAACTTTGAGCAAATTAAATGAAATCAAAGTTTAAAATTACACAATTCATTTTATAAGTGGGAATTTTAAAGGGGCTTTTCTTTGTAATTCTCTAATGAGAGGCATGCGTTGTTGTTGTTGCTGCTACTGCTGTTAAAATTCTCTGCCTTATTTTGGAAGCAACTGTTGAGTGCCCCTCGTCTGTACATAGAGAGATTGCAGCTGAATGGCTGAAAGCGCTGAAAGTTGCCTCCTGTTTAGCGAAAAATGCGGTTTGTGGAAAACGCGCGCACGTGCTGAGGTGCCACAATGGGAGGGCACACAACAATGCGTGCCACTCAACATCGTCGTCAAGGTATCCAGCGGAGCTGAGGAGTGCATGACTTTATGCTGCCAACCAAGTCAAGCTAAAAAACTTTAAAGTACAGTGGGATTTTATTATGAATAAATCATGCAAAATATAAAAATCACAAAAAAAATGATATACTTTGGAGCGAGTTTTCTTTGAAACGGGCAATTTCTTTGAAATTGGCATATTTTGGGTAATTTTAAACATAATTTGAATAATAAACTAAATAAACGAGAAACCTTGAACAGACAAGAGATTGCATGGGAAAAACAAAACCTCATCCAAAGGCAAAGACAAACGAGACATCAAAGTATAAGCGAATACGGACAAACGAAATATGATATTATTACCTATGAGAAATATTTTGGAAAAGCTAAATATTACATGGACAAAGGGTTCCAGGGTTAAACAAATGAAAAACCACAGGATATACAAAAAAAGTTGACGAACGAAAATCAATGGGAAATAACTTAAAAATCCAAAAAAAAAAAAATGTATGGACAAACAAAAACTCATACATGAGAATTGGATTGGTCGTACAAAAAATAGAGTGAAAATGCTTTGGACAAACAAAAAGTGTTATGGACAAACGAAAAACCATGTGACAGAATAGGTACATGAAAAATCAGAAGAGTAATGAATAAACTTAAACAACACAAAATGTTATTATACAGCTATAGCTATAGCACATTTTTGTTAAATTTTCTTTTTTATGCTATATTATCGTAAATATTATTCACAAACATCAAGTGTTTGGTTTTTTTGCAAAGGTTTATTCATCATATTTAATAATAATAGAAACTTCAGCTTTTATTCATTGACCAAAAAAAAATATGATCAAAATGTATGAAAACCGATGAGACTCAATGGACAAGTTTTTGTGTTTGGACATATTTAAAATTCATATGGAACCCTATGCATTCCACTCCATACCAATTAAGAGGAAATTTTCAATAGATAATGACCCCAAACAAGAAAGAAAATTTAACAAAAATGTGCTATTTACATATATGTCCATTGCTGTAGTTCACCAAAATTAAATACAGATAAAAATTTCCTGAACAAACAAAAATCATATGAAACAAACGAAAGATAAGTGAATAAACACAAAAATTAACGAAAAAATAACACGTGGACAAACGGAGAATGATCTGTCTGTCAATGAAAAATACCTTGGACAAACGAGAAGTTGTATGGACAAACAAAAAATTCATGTCAGGAAATTGACAAACGAAAAATCAAAGTATAAACCTGGTCACACAGAAAAGTTGTCACTGGATTGCCGTGGTATGTTTTAACATTAATTTTGACTTTTTAAATTCCTTTATTGACCACTGTGCAGCCCAACGAAATCATATGCCCACAAAAAAAAAAAGCCAAGCAGCACTCGCTGCAGAAATTTTGGGCAGCAGATGAGGTTGCAAAATCTGCTTTACTTCTCAGTTTGTTGTTTGTTATTGGTGAATGTTTTGGCTTCCTGCATGCTGCTGTTGCTGCTGCTGTTAACTAACGCCGTTTTGATGAGATGTAAAACAGTTGCTGCTGCTGTTGTTGCTGCTCTTGTTGTTGTTGACTTTGCCATTTGGTCTTCAGCGTGCGAGTTGAGTTTGGGCTTCCTATCAAACCAGAGGGGGTTCCGGCGAACATTCACCAACTTATAACCCAAAAAAAACCAAACGGAGTGTTTAGCTGAGTGCGCCGCCGAGTGCAACCCCCTGAGGGATGGATGTTGATGATGTGTGTGCAGAAGCGATTGTGGTAGTGGTGCCACTGTACAACCACACTGCTGTGGTGCTGAAAAGTTTGTGCGCGAGCGCGCGCTTGCAATTCATTTTTGCGGTTACCGACGATGTTACTTTCACGATGTCAAAGCACATCAAAGTTTTCAGTGAGACCGCGAGACTGCATTGCACCCCGGTGGCGTCGTTTTGGTGGTCGCTATCAAGCGTGATGCATTGGTGCATAAAAAGTGATTCTCAGTTGCAATGTACATACATAGTCTATTTTAGTTTTCAGTAGCTCGATTCAGCGGCAAGATTTATGTTGCTTATTAAATCTTAGACAGCATAGACAAGACATTGGAATTTTACAACATTTTGTATATGAAGAATGCTATGAAAAGTGCTATGAATTCGATAAGTTCTATTATATGTTTTTAATGTCATTATATATAATTTTTTGTAATAGAACACCGAATGAAAAAATTCCAATTCAACTAGAATCTATTTAATGATAACTATTTTTACCATTCGGTCTTATTCAAAAATACCATTCAAAAATTTATTATATTTTGGCACCATTCAATTATGCTATTCGCTATCTTTTGATATTATTTGTTACCTTTATAATCTACTCTAAGCTATTGAATAATATATGTATGTAATGGTATGATTCAAATGATGCCATTATCTTCGAAAAACGTTATGCAATTTCGAACAGATATTATCTTACGATACCACCATTTCATTGAATTCTTCAGATAATAGCTTATACCGTCCCATTTTTTGGTCCAATAGCGTTTGATATAATCAGTTCCCATAAAAAGTTGTAAGCCAATCAAATACCATGCCGTATTAAGTAATGCAAACTACCTAATACTATCCATTATATATATACATTTCTACAGTCGTTACATATGACCATACCATCTTCTTATGATAATTTCCTGTACCATCACGTCATACTATTCGATCCAATTAAACCATATCGATACTTTTCAGTACTATCAATAATTTTTGATACCAAACATAGACAATCCATTCGGTAATATCATTAAATGATGGTATGTTTCCTTATGCCATCTTTTATCATCTGACTTAATTAAAAAAAAAAACATCAAATACTAATTTCCGTATTGGAGCAGACCACCCCATCCCATGAAACTATGTACTGTCAACGGAAAAACTATTGAAATTTAAGGATATTATGCAACCCTGGTTGCATAAACAAAAATTACGAGTATTTCCGTAAGGCTGTTGATGGGACTGTTGGTGGGACTGCTGGTGCCGATACAACTGTTACTGTGACTATGAGCCCAACAGAACCGTATACAGAGTAAGAAAGATAGACGAGTTTCTGAAGCAAGCGTTTCCTTGGTTGGTTCGAAAGATCGCCTACTTTGACTGTTCCACACTTCATTTTTCTTTGGGATTTTTTTAAGTTATTATGAAGTCTACGAACAACCAGGGCCGACGACAGGACGGAGGGCTAACAGGGGGATTCCCACCAGGCCCGCAGTTCTTCGAAGGGCCTCGTAAATTCTTAAAATCGCTGTTCAAAAAAAAAAAAATCGAAGAGCCCGTTACTGGTTACCACCGGGCCCGGATTTACTCTCGGCGGCCCTGCAAACAACCTACAGACTTTGGCGGTCCTTAATCAAAATATTCGACTAGAAGTGTGGAAATTATCGTTAGTTTTGAGAAAAGTCATGAAAAAGCAGTAAAACGAGCCCGAAACTGTGTCAATTCTATTGGCGGCTACTTCACCGATAGGTATTATCATCGCGAATCAAAGCAGGAAAATTTAAGCATCAACAAAGTTACTGCTTTAGGAAATAGAGCAAGAACTTTTGTGCCACCTTGTTTATTAAATTGTGAAATTAAATTTTTTAGATTTTGCAAATTTATTAAACGATCTAACCCGATGAAAGTTCACCCTGTAAATTAATTTTACCCGCTACGAATGTTATTCCCCTAACTGAAATTTTTACCCCATACTATGATCTTGTAATTTTTTTAGCCAACATTTTATTCTGACATTTTGATATGTTTGTATTTTAAGCGCTTGACATTTCACAGTTCGCGCTTTTTATTTTATTTGTTCATTCTCTGTTCACTATTCTTGTGCTCTCTCTTTCTCTCTCTCGCGCTGCGTACTGACTAAATGACTTAATCGCTTGTCGCTAATTCTACCTTGGGGGTCTGATGTTCGAATCTCCGTCAACCGTCAGCCTTTAACCATAAAAGGTATATTCTCATTGATATTTTACTTTTTCGCATTCACAATTGAACTTTTGTTTTTCGCTATTGTAATTGACAAAAGCGCAGTTTGCATACAACATTTTTTTTATTTTATTTTTAAAGAGCGTTATAACATTTTTTTTTGTAGTAAACTTACTCAAGTATTTGTTGGTTCTAAAACAAAGAAAGCATCGCACTTTATTGAACGCACACATCATTTTGAATGTTTTTCCGTATACAACCTATCGCTTGATTTACATTTCCGCTTCGTTGAAGTCGAGTTTTGAACTTAAAAAGCACTGTTTGTGGTAAACTTAGCCCTATGTTTGTGTTATTTCCAACAATAAATTGTTCACTTCATTGAAATGAGGCGTAACGATAAACAATTAGCAATACGTCTTTTATGTAGTGCAAAATTGCGCAGTTTATTCCTTGTATATTTTTTTGGGGGGGGGGGGGTTTTATTTGCGCTTAAATATCGTTAATAAAACATACATTTGAAAAAAGTATGCATGTCTTATCAGTGAGTTTCAAGGGTTAAAGATCATAACTTGAGCTAATGTCGCCACTCACCTTTATCAGTCTCGGGGAGGCTGTTTCGATTTTCTGCAGCAATTAATCTGGTCTTAGTGATTACTTCAATCTTGAAGCACAGGTTTGACAAACCATTTCGTCTTGAATCTACCGTCTCGAATTTGAAATTTGACTGGAGCAATATCCATTCGTTCGATTTGTTTACACCAGCGGTGGGCATGGAAATCTAGCAAAAGGGCGCAGCCACAAAATCAAGCAACAAAAAACAAAGTTTTAAAGATTTTTGCTTTCATTTCCAAATTTGCCACTACAAACAAAAACAATTGCTACATTCATAGTGACACAATGCGGTACCGTCGCTAACTTGAACTCAAGTCAACGCTGTGCATCGATAGCGTTGAAATTCTGCGAATTATTTTTTGTTTACTTGTGCGTCGAATAACGGTTCGGGCCATGAGGGCGAAAAGTGTCACTATGTGCCCATCTCTGGTTTACACCAATATACGATAGGCATACATCTCTCGGTTGAATCTTTTACTCCATTCACCACATACAGAGCCGAATATAGCTCGCAGGACCTTTCTCCTGAATGACGCCTTGAACCTATATCTCGACTTTGCTCACGGCTGTGTTTGGATAAGAACAGCTTACGTAAATTCAGTGGTGAGCTTCAAAGTTGCATTCAACATTTCGGCAAATATGCGTTCAGCGTCTGATTTTTCGACAACTCTGCTCTAATTCAGAGTCCGATGACGTTATGGATTTTTCGCTCTCTCATAAAAAGTACTTTTCCTTCACAAGCACAAAAACTTTGTAAGCCAGTGTTTATTATCCATTAGATAAAACACAATATATGAAACAAAGTTGCATGCAATAAAAAACTAAACCAATTTAACATGACAAATAGCAGTGAATTTAACAATAACATAAAAACATTGGAATAAATAAAAGAAAGAAAGAAAGAGCACCATAACCACCACTACCACCACATGACAAATGAATACGAAAATAAAAATATGACAATGATAAAGATGACACAAAGAACTGCGAAATTGCGAATATTAGATCACGCTGAGCAATAAATATGTCAGCGCATGTAATAAGCATGAGGAAGATTGGTATGGTATGAAGGGATTTAGGAGCAACTGCAGCCAACTTTACTTGAGTCACATAAGCGTAAATCCACACGACAGAGAAAGAAAGAAAGAAAAAACAACGCTGCGGGTAAGAAATTAGGCGAAATTTGTTGAAAAAAATCAAAATAAGTTAAGTTATAGAAAATGCCAAAGGACAGCAAGACAGTGGGATAGCCAGCAGCTGAAGTTTGGGTGCTGCAAATGTAAAGACAATTAAAATCAATAAATCCTTTAAATTGAAGCAGCATTTAAATTGATTTCGAATCGCTTGTTGAAAATGACTTAAAAGCAGCTTGCTAACTTGCAATAAAAATCAATAAATAAAGAGCAGCCTTAAATTATAAAATAAGGGGTTTCAAAAAAAAAAAAAAAAACAAGGACAGAATTTAATTACCTAGTCTTTAAGCATATAGATAGATAGATAGATAGATTATAGATAGCAACCTTTTTGGGATGATGCTACAAAATTATTTTGTTATGTCTGCCTTTAATATTGCATTGGAAAATTACAAATGGCAGACGTTTACAGAATGTCATTTTTTATAGTAACGACTACAAAAGTGTCTATCTCCTGAAAACTGTCGGAAAAGGTCATTCGGATAAAATAAAATAAAATTTTGAAGTATCAAGTCAAATTTTTAATTTGTAACCCAAGACCGTTTTTCCACCTCTCAAGCCTTTGCACACGGGGTGACTGCCCTCTTCTCCCCCGCAACCCCTAGTTACATGACTCATTGTACTGAATATACAGTTGTTAGCCAGTCATGGCATTTGAGTTTTGTGGAAAATCACTGAATCGAGACTTGGAATGTACTTTTTAGACGTCGAATGTACTTTTGCGTCTTTTCATCATGGGCGCGAAAATGTTCTAAAATAAAAGAGAAAAAAAGTTATTTTTTGCAAATAAATGCGCCAAATGTACCGAATTTAATAAAAATATATCGAATGACTAACGCGTATTTTTCACAAAGTAAATGTACCTGAAAAAAGTACAAATGTACAGAGGCGTACCGTGCATTTTTGGCGTCTGGGGCGAACACTTCGAATGCCGCCTTCTAAATACCAAAAAAAAAAAGTTCTCACTTTTTACATTCAGAAACATTCTACGCACATATAGCTTTTTCGCTGACTGCTTCGGAGGATTTTGAATGTTTTGTTTGCTTGACTTTGTCAGCGAAAAAGTTATATGTGCGTACAATGTTTTTATATATGTATTTTCCATCAAATTCTCATATTAAAACAAATCCACATTAAAATTTTAAGCGTAAAAACCTTTGGGATTTTGAGGAAATCAGCCTTGATTTTTTTTCATAAAAAGCGCTATAACTTGGCCAATTTTCAACAATTTTCAAAATTTCTTCTTTTTTAGCAATTTTTTATCAGTTTTATGTCAACTTATCAATATTTAGTCATTCAATTTCAAATATTATTTTCCAAACACCCTTTTACAACAACAATTTTTCATTTAAAATCCACACATTCAATTGTATTACGAAAATTTTCTTGTCAATTTTCGCACAGGATATCGCACATGCCACAAAACTGCGCAATTATATTTTATAAGGCTGTTGTTATTGTCCCTAGTTCATCCAGAAGGATTTCTCAATTGGCAGCAACAAATACGCCTTATTTTTACACCAACAACAGCAAATTCAATACACGCGCGTATCCCTGTGGGTGTTTCACTGGTTTTTATTTATTTTTTTTATCCTTGTGATTCTTTCTTCATTTGTTTTCTGCCAACATTTCATTTGTTCCCAAAGAAACCAATCCAACTGTTCCATTTCCGTTATTATCCTTTGTATCCTTCCTGTTGCCGCCGATACCGCCATCTACCGCCAACTGAGGTGTAATTGTACACATGTATTTGTTGTCGTTTTGTTGTAAAATGATTGCAATAAAAATTGAATTAATTCAGATTGTTCGTTGTCACCTTTTATTATCCTTGCTCTTCTTTTTGTGCCATTGATGCGCGCATAGCATGATGTCGTCCTGTGTCCCTTTTCATGGGATTTACATCTGTTTTGTAATTTGAATGGGAACAACTGTGGGCGATTTGCTTTTAATTAAATTACAATTAGAGTAAATAATTGAGAAAGGCTCGTGTTAGACAGGATATTGTGTGGTATATTGTCTTATTTAAGCACAATATGCTTAGGTCTTCTTTATATTACAATTGAAGGTTATTTATCAGACAATATGTATATTAGTTAGGATTTTGAAGCAGGAAAGTAAGTTTGTTACTGTCTTTACTTCTATTAATCTACTAAATATCAAAACTGTTTGATCTCACGATATATCGTAAGGTCTAGATAGAACGCACATTTGTTTGCTTTGGCTTGAAAATCCACGGTCTTAGATAGCTGCAGAGCCCAATTCTTCAAAATACAACTATTTCGTTATGAAATCATCTGGCAATTATAGCAGAGAAACATCAAAGGAGCAGCTATCCTTTTCATCTTCTGAATCTAACATATATTTCACACTACCTCCCCAAACGATATGGTAAGTTCATGATAAGATACATGTGCTTCATTTGAAAGTTTAAAGTTATGGATGGGCTTAAAAGAGACCTTTCCATTGCAATCAGTCCAAAGACAATTTTACTAAAACCCGATAAAGGAAGCGGAAGTTAATGGAAATAGAAAATAATAAGAATAAGTCCCTGAATAAATTGAAGTCCTTGGTGATTGGACTAAATCAACTCAATCGCTGGAGTTTCTACATAGGCAATCCAAAAGAAAGTAAAGAAAACTTTCATCTTCCTTAATTTTGGACCAACTTTACAGACCAAATGGTTCGATTTATTCTTCTCGAACATGTTTGCTGAAACTTTAAGATTCTCTTAATTAGACTGCTCTTCATTCTAATCGATGGGCTTCGAATCAGAGATCATAGATTTCTTGGTAGAATTTTCTTTCCTTAAGTGATTTAAAATTTTTCTACCAAAACTACTATAGGATCTATGATGCTGTGCTGCTCATTTTCCAACACTCGGCTCAATACAGAACAACAGATAAAAGTAATGACTTTTACAGAAATACATTGGTCTCTGTAGAGAGGAGATTAGAGTCCATTAGTTTTTATAGTCCGAATCTACAATTTTTGCTGCGCATCTCCACCAAGATGTCATGCTTGTGAAGTAAGAATAGGGCTTTAACTGCATCGAAATTATAGCTATCGATAGTAACATTTTATCCCAGAGGGTGGATAGATATTGTTTTGTAAACAGTAGGATATTTCCAAGATTGACTTAGTTCACCTCCACTTTTTACAGCTTCGAAAGAATTCAAAAGACCATAACTGACGATGTGCCAATGATCACTTATGACAACAACAACTGACGTGACACTATGTCTAGGGTTATCAGTCCTATAGAGCTTTTAACATCCCGTTTCGGGATGCAACTAGACTTTTGGGTCCTTAATGTCTTAGGCTGATTTAACATATCATTCACCAAGAGCGATTTCTATGTCAAATTGGTCTGATGTAGGAATAAACCAGATACTGCTGGTCTATAGTATTAGAATCAGAATTAGGATCAAAATCAAGGATAAAGACATGACGAACAACTTGATGTACGATGAAATCCAGGAAAGTTTTATGAAAAAATTGTAGGTCACTATTTGCATCTGTGCAAGTCACTTATGCTGTCCTATAAGATTCTTGTAATCTAATCTTGTAATAAATAAATAAATAAAAGTGTCCTACAACTACAAATGTTTCTAGATACTGCATCAAGTACCTACTTCAAGAGTGTGAGTTATTTTCTTATACCCAAAGAAAAAACCTATAAATAATAAAAAAATTCTCTCATATTTTAATTAAATATTGCCATTTTTACGCTTAATTGTTTTCATGCAATCTAATAAATATTAAAATGCAAGACCTTTTGTGAAAAAAGGTTGGAAAACTCTCTTCTTCGCTCATAATTCTTTTTATTAATTTTCCTTAAAATGCAGCACAGTTTGACATTTTTTGTGCTACAACGCCTGCTCCTACATAAGCTTTAACTAATGAGTAGCAACAAAATGAAAATAATAATTAAAAATAAATTTAGTACCCATCCTGGATATGAAACAGAATAAAATTGAATTAAAACGAAACGCAAGAAACATTTCATAATTAGACGAAAGAAGAGACAGGGGCGTGCAACATAAGCTTAGTGCATTGGGCCGCATGGGGAGCTACTACTACGAAAGGGCTAAAAAGCATGGAAAATGCCATAAATTAAAAGAAACAGCAAAAGTAAATAAAATTAAAATTATGTTGGAAGAAAAGAAGAAAAAAAAGCGAAAAAACTGCAGGCATAATATATTAGATTGCATTCGCTGGAGAACTAACAATTTTTTTTTTTTTGGATTCCATTGTTGGGTTTGCTTAGTTACACAGGGTGCACTAAGTTCTAGAGTTGCCAAACTTTCAGTATTTCAATGAAAAGTGCTTAAAAATACTGATGCTGTGACGACCTTAGAAAAAGGTACTTTATATAGTACAAAAGAAGTAGCTCTTAATGTACATCCACCATCCACCTCAATTGACGGTAGACGGACAATGCAGTCGAATCTTTTGTAAATAAATTGTTATGCTTTCGAGTTAAAAATTTTTAAAATGTTTCAACTATCTCTAACATCAGATGTTGCTTGGAATAGCTATTTAACGATCCTTAAATAATGTCAATTAAAATATTTTTATTTTAATCTGGCAACCCTGATTCGGCTGTTTGTCGATGGGGTCGTAGTGCTACTGCTGGTTGACGGCGATATAAATTAAAAAACTAAATGTTGTTGGTTAGCAAGTAATTAAAACTTCTATCGCACTGTGCGATAAATTGAATTATTGTGGCAACAAAAACATTTTTATTCCCTTTATGTTGTTTTTTCATTCTCTTCAATAAATAAACAAAAATATGTATTGCTGTGTTTTATGAAAATTTATGTTAATTTAAAGTCGGCCAAGCAAAATTAAGTATTATTTAACTTATTCCTTAAAGAAAATTATTTTTTAATTGTTTGAAAGTATCAAATTGGTAAAGAAGAAGAAAGAAAATGCTTTCAATAGAGAAGATGTATAAAAGTGTTCAATAATAATACGTAAGTATATTTTCCTAACGACTGAGGTATTAACTTTATCTGTCAGAAAGAAACTGCGCTCCTGTGTAGGAAAATTGTGGGTGTGTAACGCAAAGAACTAACGACTGTGCATATGCACGTATGTAGCTTCCTCAGCAACACCATAAGATAATAAAACTAATATCAAAATATGCACAGAAGAACTAGCAAAAACATCAACTGTAGCCGATCGCTAAACTAAGTACCGACATAACACACATATACATAAATAATTACATAGTTGATTCAGCATTGTTGCGTGCGACTATAAGGGGTGTTTTTTGGAAATTCGGACCCCCTTCTCCCCTTGGTGGGATTTGGTGAGATCTGGCGGGACCTCTCCCCTCCCTCCCGTGAGATTTAAGTTATAATTTTTAATGTAAATTCTAAGTATTAAGAAGTTGACGTGAAGTTTTCCTTGACCCCCTCCTCCCCCTTCGTGAAATTTGCTGAGATTTTGCCGGACCCCCTCCCCCCTATTTTGACTCACGTAATTAATGGACATCCCCTAAAAGAAACAACAACGCAACGCAGGCAATTACAGTCGATCGTTCGAAGTCGAAACGTTAACGTTGCTTTGATAATTTTGATGCAAGTAATATCTAAAACTGTATAGTAATGAACGCTTTCGCCATTTAAAATATTAATTCTATAGATTGATCTAAGGTAGTCCAAGGTATTATATATGTTTATATGTTACTTCAAAAACGTCTCCTAGTATAAAGTGCTCCATATAGTACCTTGAACGCACTTCTACGCAGGCGATTGCGTTGTTCGCAAGATTTTGTCCCTAGTATTCCATATAACTTTTCCAAGTTACCACTAGCACTAGTAGTTTTATGCCAGTTGAAGAGCTGGCCCAGTAAATACATCTATAACAAAATCAACAGCAGCTTCGTTATGTTTGTCATTCTTGCTTCTGTCAACGACAACAAAGTTCAAAATCATTGAGATAAATATAAAGCCAGTTTCTCTCTGTTGCTGAACATATGTTCCAGACCACGGGTAAGAATCCCTCCAGTGAGCTTGCTTTTCAGTGAAATGTGTGACAACACTAAAAAATTACAAAAAAAAACAAAGGTCAAGCTTCAAAAAACTCCCTAAAGCTAGTCTAACTACAATAGTTTCATCCATTGCTAAATGTAATCTTCAGTAACCTTTAAGCTGAACTGTGAGAATTTCTATGCTTGATATGTTTCTCTTCTTGCATAGAATTGTTGAGAGCCCAAGCAATGCATGCGTCTGTGATGCTATGTTGTCAGCTATTTAGAAGTGGCTTAATGACCTAATGACAATATTTGCTACTTCCAATGAATGTTGACTCTTTGCCAAATCGGTAAAGCAGAGGAGCTAAATGTACATATTAGCGGAGGAATTAAAAACATAAGCTGCTAGAGCAGAGTACAAGGATCGGGACTAAAACACTGCGCATGAATGAAAGTTTACATGCAAAATTTCAAATCGGGGATATCGAATGATCTTGTGAAAGAAAATCAACTATAGTACAGTAGCTTTTTGAGGTATGCGGGGGCAACTAAGCCACAAGTGATTTCAGTTATATTTAAAAAAAATACTTGTAACAATTACTCAAAGGACATGCAAACGGTTGAATTGATAGAATAATAATAAATATCGTGGAATATGGTTCTTTCCGCGATCTTATTTTAAAAGAGTCTAACTAAACCTATGTTCGAATAGAAGATAAAGGTCACAAATATAAGCCGAATCAAATCATAAAAACAAATTTTGACTTTATATACGGCTTTTTGTTAACTCTGCCATATCAAATCGACTTCATTTTTTTTTTGTAATAATCAGCACTCCAGAAATAAGTCGGCTTTAAGAACATAAACTATTTCGTCACGCATCACTATGTCCTTTATGTTCTTTACAAAAATCCTTTGCAATTAGAGTGACTACACATGGCTTTTACTATTCATTGCACTAATGAAACATGACTTTGCTTTGAAACATGAACTTGAAACATTTCAAGTGTACTTTTAGACGCAGATATTGGCAAATAAGAAATCCTTCCGATACACACAAGTATATAGTGCACATATGTACATGTGTATGTTCATATATAGAACACATTGTTTAGTTTGTAATAATATTAATAATAATTTAGTGCATTTTTACTGAATGAATTCATTGAAAGGGTAAGGGTGCCTCTTATATGCGCTCCAGGTGAGTTTTCCGTTGGATATTTTGCGTTTTTTTTTTTTTTTTGATTTGACTGAAAACAACAAAATACACTCAACGTCACCATTGGGGGTTTCAACATTGATGCTTACACCAATGTATGTATGTGTGTAATTACAATGGTATTGGTGTTTGGTTTATTAATTTAATATTACGTTGCGCTACCATAGAAATTGTGGTTGTTATTGATGTTTTGTTAAAAATCAAAGTCAATGCGCATATCCTTGCGTGCCCTGATTAGATTTTTAGCGCGAAAATTTGCCCTTTGCTATTTGGCGTAGACATCCTTTCTATTGCTATTGTGTTGTGTGATTGAATGGCAAATGTCACATATGTCAGATTTGTTGTTGTTGCTGTTGCTTTTGTTGTTTTTCTCATGATTGTTTTTTTTTTACCATGACGTTGTATTTTTCCCATTCCAAAAATGTTTACATTTTAATAAATTTTGTTAAAGAGGCGTGAAAATTGTATTTTAACAGAATTTCAATTTGATATCCCGTAGCTTTTAGAAAATTAATAAAGTTTTGGTTGGTAATTAAATAGAAAAACTATTATTTAATAATAATAATTATTTTGTTGGAAAAATGTTACGAGCATGAGTTTTGGATATTGAAAAAGCGCGTTGAGTTTTTAAATCAGCAAACTTTTTTAACACATATGACACTGCCTATTGTTTAAACAAAAATTCAGCATCCCTTCAACATTATCATCTATTAAAAGATAGAGTCCTACTCTCAATAGTAGAAATGAGGTGGGTTTGCTCTTCCTTAATTCGGAGTGAATGCGGCTTATTGAACAGAGTTGTAACTGGCCACTGCCAGTTTTAGGTTGGGTATAATATCCAACGACTGGTGTTTAAATTGCGACGCTCACGGAAATGTTGCTCCAAATAAAAAACAATATCGAAATCGCATCAAAAAAAAAAAAAAAATCTGAAAAGCTATTACCTATTCAGTACTGTGTGTGTTAACACCAAAAAAAAATTGCACAAAACAAAGATTTATACAAGAAAAGAAGGGGCTAAAACTAGTCATACAAGTTTCACCCGTCGCTTACCGGACTCATCAGTGACTTTTAAGCCGATAGATCTGTTGGGAGCCCCACCAAAAAGTTTTGTGCAATTTTTTTCACGTTGATACACACTGTACTGAACAATAATCCCAGTAAAAGGTATTATCTATTCCGATACACGGAAAATGCTCTTTTGTTTTATTTAGAGCCCAGAGAAGAGGTCGTCCTATCGTTCAAATCCGTTTACCTCTTTTTCAAAACATATGTATATATATTTTTATATGGTTAATTTTATATTATTTCATATACAAATTCTGTTGTTATTTTATTTCATTTATTTTTTGATGAACACTCAGAAAAGTTCATAAAATAGAATGATTTTGGCGGCATAAATATGAGTACTCCGATATTGGATTCCTGAGTTACTACATTTCTGCGAACCATATAGTAAGTTATAGAAAGTATTTGTGCCTCTGTTTTTCATTTTTCTTAGTTATTGGCTTTTGCTTTCTTTAAATTTCTTGAAAAATTTTCATTAGAGCTTTCCAGCTAAGAATCCAAGGTTAAAGGATCGGTCGAATCAGTCGATCTTGTACGACGCGAGTATATCGACACTCTCTCGTGCTGTGTATTGGGTTGTACCATCCACTTGAAACCGTGTGTTCTCTAAGCTCTATTCGTTAATTTGTGACAGTAAGAAGAGAAGAAATTCAGCATGATCGGTACTGCCCAGAGAACGAGCAGGCGCTCAAAGAGCGTAAAAATCAAACAAGATGGTGATTGAAGAGCGTAAAAAAGCGAGCACGTTTACAGAATTGATAAGCACATCATCAACACATAATTATCGTGAGAACGTTAGTTTGGGGTAGTTGGCACCACTGATCACGATTCTATAGTGCTTAATAGTCACAGTAAGTGATCGCAAAAATATAGGACAATCACATTTTCTCCTTTGAAAGGCGATATATTTGCTTATTCATCGATCAGCATTGCGATCAAGGCCGTCGAGAGAATATCCGGGCCTGGTGTAACCATGTATGGGCCTGTCCCTTTCAGCAGTTAAAAAATTGAAAAAAATCGTAATCAAATCTTCATTCATATGGAATTTGGTTTCTCACCAATTCCAGATAAAGCCTTGCTAATCCTGACACTATTGTTTATGCCAAACAGGAATGATGAAAATTTTTTATCCTTGTGAGAATGCTAAAAGAGTTGTGCCAACTAAAATTGGGAAAGTGCAAAATATGCGCAAAGCGATGCAAAAGCTTGGAAAAGTTTTATTTTTTAAGGAAAAAAATCAAAATGCTTTTAAAAATGTACGGGCTTTTTTGATGAACCTACGGCACGGATGAATCCTCCCTTTCCTGGTTTGTTCTTTGTATGGGAACATTTTCAAGTTTTTCACCAAAATTCGGTATAAAAACCGTCGGCTGATACTCAGCCATGTGGCCTGTATAGTAATTGTTCGTCTATGTGTACCTACTCTGCTACTCTTTACTTCAGAACTGTTGCGATGATATAAAATGTCATTTGCAAAAATGAGAGCAACTTCCGATGGAGTGATGACTTTGCGACACCTTGTGCATTAAAATACAATTTTATCAACCTAAATGATAATTTTTCCTTCGAAAAACTTTCGTAATAAACAAAGTTTTGAATTTAAGGAGCTCTGTTTCTGAAAAATTTTCGCATAATTTGGATGAAACTTTGAGGGCTCGACGTTTTTGCCTTCTAATTGTCTACCTCTTTAGATAAACTTGATCTATTAGTATTCTCTGGAAGTTTTCATGGATCATAATAACAGCTAACTTAATCTCTTCGAAATACAATAAAATATCCGCACTATCCCCATTGTAGAACTTGAATGTTAATAAGCAAAAGCAGCTTACTAATTAACGAATATGTCATTCACATTCAATTCGTTTTATACCCATAGAAGGAAAATTCACAAAATTTATTATTCAATATTCTGTGGCCATAAGCACAAAAAAAGTGATAAACAAACATTTTTATTTATTTCAACAAATGCAACATTTGAATGATTATCGCCAAGCACGCACGGCACGCAAATGCAAAACTTTTACTCTTACGCATTTTGTAGACAGAAGACGTCTTACGTCTTTTTATAAGAATATTTACGTTTTTTATGGGATTATCGTTTGGAATCATAAAAATTAATTTTGTGCAGTGAATGTCAAAAACCAAAGTAAATAATAAAATTCCAAACCAAAATAAAAGCAACAACAAACAAATCGATCTCAATAACCTTGCGAACCTGGCTAAAATGCGTGCTGGCCGCTTAAATTTTGCCTCACTATCTGGCCGGCCGGCTGGCTGGCTGGCATGAATGAAAAATTGCCCAGAGTAATGATAAATAACATTTCTTAAAAGAACATAAAAGTCTCTCAAGTATTCTCTTGTCCTTCTTGCGTTCCTTCGTCATAAAATCCATATGGGAGACTCCAAATGGCCAACGGGAAAAAAGGGACTTGTTTGTTTAGCACTTTAGTTTTACATGATTTGTGGTTCCCTATATGAGTTCGCAGCCTGGGAATTCACAGAGTTAAATCACAACGGCAGCGATTTTTTACTTGTCGTTGCTTGTTTGTGCTGCTAGTGCTGTTTGTGCTGCTGCTGCTGTTGTTGTTGCTGTGTTCTGTACAATGTTGCTGGATTTATTGATGAGATTTAGCCCAGGGCGCCATTGGGGGCTGGTCTGAGATCGCGCCATGAAATTATTAAAATATGACAGTTGAACGATTAAGAGTGATCATTTTAAATCGAACATTTCATTCATTGATTTATATGCATATCCAGCGAAGTATTAAAGAAGCATTTGAAAAGGTGCATTTCACCGAAGAAGTTGTTGTTGTTGCTGTTGTATTTATGAAACTAATGCATAGTGTTTTTTAGGACTTTAATATTTACGGAGTTATGTGTTATGCTGCTTAACAACTTATATTCAAATTATATCATCAAACTATTGCGCAATCCGATAAGTTTTGTTTTCTGTCGTATTCGAAACGTTTTTATCCCAAAAGTTCTGACACAATTATTGAGCGTGTTGCTGCTTTGCCTCATTGCACAAAAAAGTGAAAACTGTGCGAGAGATGTCACTCCAAAAATATAGCTTCTGTGTCAAATTTGAAATTAAGGTACTAGGGCTGTTCACAGTATCATAATATGCATAGTGTTAGTTTTACAATGTAGTAATTTAGCAAGAATTTACCATTTGGTGTGATGATTTGTTAATTGATATTTGTTATAAAAATACCAAATTGTTGTAGAAATTAAACAACTTGGCAGCATATTTTTGAGTCGGAAATCCTCGTAAAATTATGCACTTTAGGTAAATCTTGTTTGCCTGATGTTTGCGGCAACTTTTCTTCGATAACAACTAAAAATTATTAAAAGAAAAACCAAGCAAACTTATGGCAATAGAGTGACTTTCATGGGAAGACTCAGTCTGTATAACGAAAAAAAAAAATATAGAAGTGCTCATATGTACTCTACATAGCAGTCTTACTATATACTGTGAATACACTTAATAACTTTTTTTCTCACCATTTTATGATATCTTCCAATGATTTTGCATCCCTGATAATCGCTGAGCTTTGGCAGTTAAGTTTTCGAGCGCTTTGCTATCCTGAAACGAGTTGTAAATTAGGTTAGATTATGTTAGCTTTTGGTCAGATAAAGTAAAGTTTGGTCTGGTATATCAGTTTTATAACCTAAACTCTGGGTATACTATTCACTTTGTCATTCCATTTGCAACACATAGAAGAGGGCGTGGCAGATATAGAAAAGTATATATAATCTTGATCAGTCGATTTAGACATGTTCGTCCGTCCGTTTGCCTCTGTATCTGTCTGTGGAAATCACGATTATGGGAAAATTAAGCGAGATAATCGAATGAAACTTGGTACACAGACTATATCTTCAAATAAAGTTCTTCAGATTGAAAATTACACGCCTACCGCTCATACAAAATAAAATATTTAAAATGCTATATGGAGAGAGTTATTTGATATAGTGTAATAAAATTCCTCACAAATAATAATGACTTTAAAAAGCTCCGAACAAATAAATAATAATGACTTTAAAAAGCTCTGTACAAAGAGGTAGCGAATTTCGGCAAGCAGGCGTGGCACCTCCCATACAAGCAAAACTTCAAACGCTTTGATGAGAAAACAATTTAAGATAATGGAACCAAATTTGAGACAAATAGTAAGAATGATTTGAAAATATCTGGGTACGTTCAGGCAATTCAGCCAGCAAATAAGTTGGAGGAAAAAATCCTCCAGTGAATATAAACTCTTGGCTCCTTGAAGTTACCCATGAGCATTAGTGTTCTTTTACGCCCCGAACACTTTAAGGCTCCATTGTGGAGAAGATTGAACCCAAATATGCAAAACGTTAAGAGAAATTATTTTGGTTTAAAGTAAAGTTTATGCTTGTGAACAAATTTGCTAAGACTTGTGAATTCTTTTGAACAATAAATAAGCAGCTATTTTAAAAACATTAAAAAGTGTGTTTTTGATTGCAACGCAATTCAGTGATCGAAATTGGTATAAATAAAGGCCATTTATTTTATAATTATTTATTTAAATTCCTCATTGCGTTGTTATGTTCGACTCCGGTGCCCGTTTAGCAATATTTCATCGGAATGTTTGTAAAATTTTTAATTCCAAATGATCAAAATTCCATAAAAAAATAATCAACGAAGGTTTTTTGAGAATTTGAATGACATATTTAAATTAATTTCTGATTGGTTTTAATTCTAGCTCAAGCTTGTATTATGAACGGAATTGGAAAGTGATCTTAGGATTTATTGTATCCTATATGAGACTTACTCAATAACAGTTCAATTTCATAGGTTAAAAAACTTTCAACAAACGTTAAATGAATTTAATTTAACTTGATGCCTTCATAAGCAAACTCCAGTAGAATTTTAAGGATTAGTTTTGTCACAAGGACAATTAAAGTCAAATTAATCTTCATAGACAATAAAGATACCCGCAAAATGAGCTCAAATTTCAAAGAAATTAAGAGAAAAACTTTTCACAACATTACGCCTAATTTTCAGAAATGCAGCTGTGCAATGGCACAGTCTTCATGTAGCCAAAAGTACTCGTACACTCTGCGCTCAAACCTTAGCCATAGTACACCAAAGATGCAAGTATACGCAACCCTATGGAGCGAAGATGAAACTAACTAACGTTCCTTGAATTTTAGTGGCTGCAAACGATAGCCACTAATAAAATGAAGAAAAACTATTGCAGTGTCAAGGTAAAACCCACTAATTTGAACACCTACCAGGCGGTAAATGAACGTAGACAAAAATACGATATAAATAAAATTGTCCTTTTTCATTATTGTTTGTTGTTGTTGGCTAACAAAGAAAGGACACCCCCAACTGTTAGCAAAAAAAAATAAATTGTTGTTTTGGTAAAAGAATGAAAAAGGACACCTCTGTGAAGGAGCATAAAATTATCGTTGGTATGTTGGCAGGAGTAGTATGTAGTCTGCTTCAAGGATCTTTTATGAGTACAAAAGTAAATTTTCATAATGAAGCATAGAAACTCTTTGCTCAAAATGTGAAATCCATAAAAAACAAAAAAATCCATTTCCAACATTTCTGACACTGCGATTTTGTCTCTTATTCGGAGTTTTGTAGTTCCTTTCTTCATTCTATAGCTCGTGCTATACGCTCGTTGACATTATGTGGGTCTTTAGACAACGTGCTATTTATATAGCAACAAAAAAAAAGGTATGAAGGTAGCATCAGTATCAGCATCAGTATCTTATCAAGCAACCAATTGCCAGAGCGGCGAACATGGATGACATCGGTCATAAAAGGTGACAAAGTGCTTGTTGTACATCTCCGTTTAAATGTTCTCTTTTTATTTTTGTTTTTGTTTTTTTTTCCAAATTTTATAATTTGATCTGTTAGTTTTTTGCTTTTGGGGCACCCCTGCTGTCATGATACCGGAACCGTCACCGTCACGCTGCCTTTAAGTTGGTTTCGTTAAGCGTTAGTGTCCGTCCTTTTTTCGGCTATGTGTGTGTGTGTGCGTGTGTGTGTGTGTATGCGTGCTTGCTGTCAAGCATTTTTAGGATGACGACAATGTCTCTTATCTCTCAACGACGACCTCAACCTTTTTAGGTTGCGTACTATTGCCCTTCGTGGTGTTTGCATTCGATGTGCATCTTAATTACCTACATTTTATACTAATTTTCTGGAAAATTCATATGTTATGTTTTAAATTTTATTTAGATTTATTTGATGGAGGTGATTCTCACCTGATATAGGAATAGTTGTTATAGCTGCTAGTATTATTAAGACTTAGCAGGGTTTATTAAAGTAGTTACTAGCTCTCTAACGCAGTTAAGTTAGAATTTGGTTTTTATTGTCCCATACGAATCATTTTGTATGGGAGATATCACGCCTGTTCTTCTTCACTACTTCTTTATACCATCAAACGTTTCCGCACAAAGTTTAGTATATTTTCGAATACTTTAATTAACATATTGCTGTTGGACTTTTAAGACTATGTCCACATTTTTTCCAATGCTCGTTGTGTCTTCAAATGTTCCAATTCTCCAACGGAATGTATTAAAATTTTATATAAAAATCAAAATGAATGGGACTGGCAAGTGAACTTTGACGCCCTAGAAGTAAAAAACAGCTTTTAAATAGCATAACTGTATTGTTTCTTGGTGCACGGATAGAATAAGTAACCTGAACCAGGGACTTGGGATTTACTCGTATCAACAAATACTTTACAGTCTTATACATTTTTAGGTTATGCTCGAGTCGTGGTCTTTTACTAAGATATTTCGACTATCTATTTTGATCAGTGATCTGGTTCAATTTACGTAGCTAGATATAGTATACATACTGAAGTTCATCACCCTAAAACTAAAGTCTTTGATACATAATTTTGATTTCCGCAAACCAGGTCAACTACAAAATAAAAAAATAGTAAGGTAGGCGTCTCTGTGAACCGATTTCGTCCCAATTTCGTTTCAATCCCAAAAACATTGTTTGAAAGTGTAGTCTGTGTATCGAATTTCATTCATTTATCGTGCTTTAGTCTTCTCGTAATCGTGATTTCCACGCACACACAGACAGGCTAAATCGACTCTGGTGGTGACGCTGATCAGGAATATATACACTTTTCTATACCTACCACGCCCCTTTCTATGCGTTACAAACGGAATGAACAAATGAACGAGTAAGCCCTGTAGAGTACAACCAAACCAAATTGGGGTAATGTACGACCGAAACCGAGATCAAGAGTCATAGAGTAAATAGGCGATAGAGAGAGTAGTAGCGAACTAAAAATATGTCACAAAGATAGCGAGATACATTTAGTGATAGAGATATAAAGTACGAAGATAAAGATATAGAAGATAGAAAGTCAGATATATAGAAACAGTTAATCAGCTGGAGAAATAAAGAAATAAATTGATGATGAGATAGTGACTTAAATTGATTTCATAATCTTGAGTTATGAATGAGCTCAGCTACAGACTTCGCGTACAGCAGCCAGCCACTTATTTATTGAATTTTGTAAGAATATCAACTAAAGGACCTTCAAACAATAAGAGTTTAACGATAAAGAAATGCCAGAGCACCATTCAAAACACTTGAAGCATAATATGCGTTTTTTCTTCAAGAAATGAGTGCCACTTTAAGCAAAAGGAGCATACAAATCTACATGCAAATACTCATACACTCATCATTATTAAAGGGCTAAAAACTTCCAGATCAACACTTTTGAATGGCAAAAAAGAAAAAGTGTGAATAATTGCTCATTGCGCGCTCATTGACTAATTTGAGTCAGTAGAGTATATCAAAGTGCAATTATTATGAAAATATTAAGCCGATTTCAAGAGCAAAGCACATTGATTTCAAAATTCCCCCAAAATTAATAGCAGCACACAAAAAAAAAACCGTGGGAACAAAATCATAAATATGTACTTATGCCGTTTTGTCCCGCGCCAATTTTACAACGAGCGAAAGCAGAAAAACGAACAAAATCTTTTTATTGAAATCAAAATGTCAAGTTTTCGAGATGGAAGGAAAGACCATCGTCGCAGTTTAGCAAATTCAATTGTTTTCGTAGCACACCCTAAAAAGTTCTTTCTTTAAGAATGCATAACAATGAAAAGTACAATATATTTGTATGTTATTGTACAACAACAACTACTTTGAAAATAATAACAGTCCTTTGGACCCCATAATTACATACAATGCAGGATAATAGAAATTAGGTGCTTTATTGCAATTTGATGGAACTTTCTCTCTCTCACTCGAAAAGGTGGGCAAACCTCTCTCATCTGGGTGCCACCCATTATTGTAACATTCTCACTTAAGATTTTTGCGATTTCTTGCTGCTATATACTCATAGTAACCCTTACTCTTAATTCAGCGCAATTTTTTCTTAGTTTCAATTTATGCACTCGCAGGCATGTCCTTGCTGTTTGCTTCATTTCCGGCATGCCATATCATATTTCCGTTTGGTTCAAAAAGTCAGTTATGCTTCTTCGTATTCTTTGCTTTCTTGACTTTTCTGACTTTCAAAGGGGACAACAAATTTTTGTTTCCTTTCAGAAAAATGTCCTTCGGCATTTAAGCAAAGTTTTTGTTCTTTTCAGTTGCATTCAAATTGCATGATTTGCGCGTAATTATTGTTCTGAACAACTGCAAATTATAGTCACTTCCTTGGTCCTTTTATTATTGTGCCCTCATTTTTTTGAGTTGTCGTAAGGAAAGGTTTTTGATTTTACGATTTTATATGAAATTTTTGTTCTTTTGCTTAAAATTTCTTTTGTATAAGGGTGTGCCCTATTTACCTGCATCTTGAAAGGAAACTGCGTTTTTTTTTCGTATATTTTAGCAGCCAGTATGAACAAACATTGTTGTTTTTATGCTTCACTGAAGTTCGTTGAATTATGAACATGATGATGATTCAAATTTTGTATGGGACTAATTTCGTTTTCAAAACTTTTCAAATACGATATGAATTTAAAGTTGTTTATGTTAAAAATAAAGTAGAAAAAAGTTATTTTTACTATTTTCAATTTCAAAATTTGCGTGTTAAAATCAAAAATAAAATATTCAAAGCCATTTTTCGCGAAGTGTACACAACAGCTCGATTCATAAATACTCCGTACTCAATAGTAATTTACCTAAATTAAAGCCAATTCCATAGAAGTCGTTAAAGCTACAGCATTTGTAACAAAATTTTTAACAACTTCTAAATTCTGGTTAACAACTTTTTTTTCCTTTGATTTTTTTTTACAGCATGGTCACTCATAATTGTTTCTAACGACTTTCATTAAGCAAACCGCCAAACATTTTATATGTAATACTAAAAATTGCTCCATGCAAGTGAACAACTACCAAGTTTGCTAGCTCTGCAGGTTACAAAAACCACCATTAATAAAGTAAATAAAATTAAATTTTTACATTTTAAAGATTTGAAAGGAGCAACATTTAACTATCGTTAGTAGAAGAGTTAGTACGCTATAAACAATTAATTACATAACCATAGATTAAGCTTCTGTTTGACTGAGATAGAACACGTTAAGTATTGACGAGTTGCATCCTTAAATAGCGAAAAATCTAAGTTAGACTTTTTTAACGATAAAAAGAATATCAGCGTGAAGAATAAGGTTTCGTACCGTGCGCTTCAAGTGATTAAATTCGTTGATATTGTACACGTAAGCGATTTAATGTAGTACTAAAGACTGTTGCTAAATCAGTTATTATAAATCTCATAATTATCAGAAAAAATTAAAATTCTTTCAGCCCTAACGTTAACACTTTGATTAGGTCCTATAAATCTTTTAACTTGAAAAATCACAGCTTGATATGTGAAAACTTTAAGTGCTCCTGGCGTCCTCGGCGTCCTTGATAGACAAACTGATTAACTGATAAGAGCTTCCTTACTTTTCTTCATTTAAAGAAGTCTTCAACGATTATAAATTACATTTTCTTCCTATAGCTCTCCCAGAATAGAGAATCTATCTTTGTGTTTTTTTTATAGAATCAATCAATTGAAGACGTCCAAGAAGATAAAGCTCCTTGGATTTACCATTCTGGGAGAGCTTTAGAAAGAAGCCGTAATTTTTTTATCGTTGAAAACATCTTTATAAATAGTTGCAAAACCCCAGTAGCTTCGCCTTCTGTTCAGTTCGCTCGTCAACATAGGGTAGGTACATATATAACTCTCTAAACTTTGAGTTCAATATTTAAGAAGCCTTGCTAAGAGCTATCTTTTGTGAAAACTTTCTCCAATGATATGAAGAGAGTTTTTAAGTTACGAAGTCTGCTTCTTCCTATGTCAGAAACGTGCTCTGCTGTAAGTACCCAACTTTTTCAAGCCGTCCCAATAATAGATTTTGGCGAACTCTGCAAAATAAGCACATGACTCCCTCAGTTGGTGTTAATCTTTTTCCCCGCAGTAATTTTTTCATGTTTGGAAAAGTCAGAGGGTGCCAAATCTGGAGAATACGGTGGATGCGGCAGCACTTCGTAGCACAAATTTAACTAATTATTCTTTGGTGATACGCGACAAATGATCGAGTTCATTGTCATTCATTTTTATTTGTGCCAAATGAGAAAGTTTCTTCTTTAAATCTACATCAAAACTCTCCAATAATTCCGCATAGTACGCGTCAGTAATTGTTTTGCCTTCTCGAAATAGTTGATGAGGGTTATTTCTTTTGAATCGCAAAAAATTGGTGGCCATGTTCTTTCCGCCCGATGGAACCATTTTTGCCTTCTTTGGTGGTTACGTTCAGTAGTAAAATTCCATTTTTTAATGTTCTTTGGTCTCTAGAGTGTAGTGATAGATCCATGTTTCGTCAACAGATGCGAAACGCCAAAGAAACTCCCCCGGATTGCGGCTAAACATGGCCAAACACTGCTGTGAAGTGGTCAACCTGTTCCGTTTTAAGGATACTAATGACTTTTTATGAGTAAGTCTGCAATTAGAGGAATGTGGATATTTTTCTTATCACAATGACTTAACCATAAAAGATCTTACTGTATTATTGGTTCAAAGTCGGTCATAATGATTTGCAGATCTATCTTGGCAAACCACTTTCATTTTTCACATTAGATTATATTCCCCTAGTTTGACATTATTGATTATACGGACAAATAATTTGTTTTTATTTAATGTTCTCAAATACTTAATCCCACTTAAGTGTACTTAATGACAAAACAACAACATATTAGTTACATTTCTTCAATAACAATCCAATAAAAAAAAGTATTTGGGTTCAATTTAATTGTAACACCCCACAAGCAACTGCCATTCCAATATTTAATTAATACACCATCGCTATCGCTGAGATCATATCCCACAGATATCCTGGCACTTAATTGTGACACTTTATTGGATTTTAAAAAGCTTCTTTTTGGGTAATTAAATTTCATGCTCTGCTCTGCTCGCCTCGTACTGAGTAAATTTTCACCATATACTTTTGATTGAATTAAGCTCCGGTTCCATTTGATAATAAACGCCAACGGTGACAACAACAAATGCATGAAATAACTACGATATTCATATATGAACGGAGCTGTAGCTGCCGATGGCGATGGCGATGTTGCTGATGATGATGACGATGCTCTTGGACGCCACAGTGGCGACACATGAAAATGGTACCCTTAAGCGAATATTGGGAGTAAGTGAGAAAGTTCAATATCACAGTAGCATCCCGTAGCTAAAGAACACAGGGTGCCTGTTGTATTATAAAAGTAAAAACAACAACAGAAACAACAACAACAGCTTTGATGGCAACTTACGATGACGTTGGCAATGTTGCTCTCTTTACATGTTGACAATGATTACGTTAATGTTGACAATGACGATGTACGCGGTTGATATTAATGTTATGTTACACTGAGAAAAATATTTTGGTAAATGGAAATTAACACTGAGGAAATGATTTAATAGTTAAAATTGTGACGTCATTTGTGAACTTTTCCAATCGATTGATGTGATACGTTTTTTTGTTTGGAAAATCAGTAGAAAATACACTTTTTTGGTTCAAGGACCCTCTTGGTTAGTACTTTTCTAATTGCTCCGGAAATAATTAATTTATGCTAATCAATAAGGGTTAGAGGTCAAAGGTTTTTTTTTTCCAAAATTTTTCCAACAATCAATTGGTGCATAAGAATTTCTTCCGATGTATTGTTTGTCCTCGATAAATTTAATGATGATAATGATTTAACTTATAATAATGATCATCATGATGATGACAACATACAAATAAACCATTTAAGCCCCCAATCAACAGATTTCTTTGTGAAAATCGAATTTTCCCTGTGGACGCATTGTCGCCTTAAAGCGTATAATTTTGGGGGAGTATCAATTTCATACGACATAACTGCTGAACTATGTATGTGTGTGTGTATTTCAAAGAATGCTAAGAGGGTGAGTGTTAAAATATCAAACCCTTATGTTTACCCTTAAGTGGGTACTGCGCTGAGTGGGAGTTGATTTGATTAACCCCCTTAAGTTAACATGAAAAACAATAAAAATCATTAGAGGGTAAGCATCATTGGGAATTGGCGTTGTAATAGGGTTATAGTGGTAAGAAATATTATGGTTTCTTTTCTTCTTGTATGACATTTAATAAATTTAAAATAATTATGTTTTGTGGCATTTGATATACTTAGCACATAATTGTGTTGTTATTGTTTAATGTTCAATAAATAAGTTCATTAAATTTATTATTATTTATTACACTATTATAAGTACATACATACATATTTAGAATACGTGCATAGAATCGAGATTGAATAAATACAGTCAATATGCCACGTCACTTCTCTGTCTCTCTTTACTCGTAGTTTCACAAATAATTTTAACTGAATACCTATTACAATTATAATCAAAGTCATTAAATGTAATTTACGTTCCATAACTAAAATAAACTTATGCAATAAATTTTATGCTCAAACTAATTTATATCAAAGCTCTTATGCAAAATTTACCGCACATAAAAAACCAAAAGTTTTGCATTCAGCATGTTCGAAAGCTTAATACCCTACGTCATATTAAATCAACTTTACATTAAGTTCGACATTATATTGGACAACTACAATCAAAACTTTCAGAAATTATTAGCTTATGGTATACTTACTGGCCTAAAATTATTTATTTCGATCACTGATCACCGAAGAAAGAAAATGAAATCTGTGCTTTTGCTCAAAAAAGAGGAAATTTCGAAAAGCTCTTGGCATTAAGAGAGAAATGCTTGCAGTGATGACTAAAAAAATAAATTCAAATTAATGCTTTAGCTCAAAAGCGCTCGCATTATTTTTGTTGCCGCAATTAAAAAACAAGCGCCGCAATTGCAGCTGATTGTCTCATTTGACATTGGTAAGAGCGAAAGCTCAAATCTAGCCAGTGGGCATATGAGCTTGACATGTTTTCTAAACGTAAGAGCGAAAATGCTTGCCCATGGATACATGAAGCGAACATGGCAATATGAACTGGGTTAATTTGTAAATATGAGAACATATTCGAGGGAAAGCACAAAAAAGTTCGATAAAAGTTTATAAATATCGAATTGTATGGAAACACCCGACAATCGAAGACCATACATATATCCACAGATAATAAAATACCCTACAAAAGGCTACTTTTTGTACGGTTAAAGTTCTTTAAGATTTTTAGTGAACTATTTTAATTATTTTTAGACAATCATACTTTAAAAAGTATCGGTTTTCAAATGACTGTCACGCCCTTTTTTTTGTGTGTTACACAATAATGCCGAAATCAATATACCTCTTCTATAGGGTAGCCAAAAACACAATAAATGACAACTTGCCAAAGCGTCAACGTCAAAACAATCCGTCAGCCTAATTCAATGATGGAGCAGGAGCATTTTGAACCAAATGCGAAAGCGCTTTCAAATGAATGAGTGAGAAAGGCATAACAAATAAACAAAATAATAGGCAACCCGCAGGCAATGACGAATTACGAGCCGACATGCGATTTGGCTGAAAAATTGAAACAATAAAAATATACGAGTATATATAGTCGAAGAGAACCAAAACAAATAGATACAAATACAACTCGTTGGCTGACTGACTCTGGCTGCTTAAATGAATAATAGCCAGCCAGACGAATGGTAGGGCTGTCTGAACGTACCATAAGTAAATAGTAGATGGATGGATGGATTGTTGAAATGATTGAGAGCGCGTAAATAATTGGCGTAGTCAAGGCATATCAAAAAATAAATGGAGCAAGGAGAAGGGCATATGTATAATGAAGGGATTATTAATAAACATTTTTGACAAAAATATATTTTTTTAATATTTAATTTCGACAAGACACGAATGCTAATGGTCTTAGAGTTATGATAGGAGAATGTAAGGAAAAATGTAACATGTCTCTGTTTGTAAATGAAAATTATAGCAAGCTATATCCATTGCATTACAAATTTAAAGTTTTTGGTAAGCAATTGAATAATAAGCTGCAAACTCTGGACGAAAATAGCTTAAAGAGAATAATTTTTAAAAAAGACTTAAGCAACAAACTTGCCATTAGCATATACGCAAATTATGAATTTAAAAGCGGCAGGCTTGAAATCGTATATGGCTTACAATTGCCTTAATATTCACATTATAAATTTATATTTGGAGTGCACTTAAGCCAAGATACATACATTAGGGTGGAGCGAAATTTGTTTTTTTTTTTATTTACAATTTACCACAGTGTGTGAACATTGCAGTGGAACTGCTAGTTTTAAACTTTTGTAAATCAATATTATAGTCACAGCCGAACTGGTAAAGAAAATCGACCAAGAAATGCACGATATGGATCAGCTTTATCCTTTATCCTTCCATAATATTTTCTCAGAGCCTGTTTCGGTGAACAAAAAACTCTAATGATATTAATGCCACATTTGCACCGTAAAACAATAGGTCGTGCTAATGGGCTTAGCTGGAATGAGAGCTATAGCATCCCTGTGTTGACAGCTTCTTATATTTAAACCAGTTTGCAATTAGAAACTTCACGGCATGGAGAATTTTTTACATTCTGAACAGGCCCACAGTTAAAATCGACCTACCGTCATTGAAAATCGGCCCAAAACTTTTTGGCATGGATAATTTTTTACATTTTGGACAGTGGCGTCAATTCGGTAGGGCTGGGGAGGGCATTGGCCCCACCAAGGATCTGATACTAGTTATTATTCAATACATCAATTCAATAAAACCATCTAATAGTGGTGGAATTTAATTCTCGCCCTCCCCCCAAGGATTTGGTGAAGTGACACCACTGATTTTGGAATGGTTTATAATTGGCAACCACCCACAGTTAGAATTGGTATACTGGGAAAGAAAATCGGTACAAGACTTCACGGCAGGGAGAATTTTTTACATTTCAGACAAGCCAGTATTTGGCATCGGCCCACTGTTAAAGAAAATCGACCCGGGACCTTACGACATGTACTGGCCCCCTTTGAATATTTTATTATTTTCAAGCTAATAAGAAAACATCCTGAATTTCTCATTTTTAAATAGCATATGTCAGTGGCCCACTGGTTATTTGTCCAGTGTGCCCAATGGGCTAAACGAATGGTAGTTAAACGCTCAAAATATTCTGTACCTGTATACTAGTAAAGCATTGATGCTGCCCCTATCAAATTGCGTATCGAAAAAATGCAATTTTCACTCCACCCAATTCTACAAATTTGCTAGACCGCTTGAACCCGTTGTCTGCTTTGCTGACCTAGAAGCACAATCCGTATATTAATTGAAATATTTGCAAAATCTCAACATTTCTTTCCCCCAATTAATCGTAAAGTGTATCATGATGTGGCATTAGTTTCATCAAATGTATACCATAAGCCCTCATCTTAAATTACATTTAATTTGTAATCAAATTAAGTTGTTGTTTATTGTTGTTGCTGTTGTTCTATGTCATCAAGCGCAATTGTTCTTTTTAAGTCTGTCAAGTGATGTGATCCGACAAATTATGCAATTTGCTTTATTTATTTTTGCTCATTTGATACTTTAAATGTCATCCGCCATATGTCACTAATTGAGTTAAATTTATTTTTTTTATTTAGGTACTCACTAAAGGGTTTATTTCCCTACTCAATTGTTTGTGTATTTGATGTCTTTATTGTTTAATTTGTTGAAATTGTTTGGATTATAAGTAATTCGCGTATAGGCAAAATTTTCCCAAAAATAATGGAGCGATTTTTATTTGGAAATATGACTCAGAAATTGAGAGAGAAAATTCGTCAAAGAAAATTTTCGGTGCTATTAGGGAGATTTTTTTAAAAATTTTTTTTTATGATATCCATAATAGTTAGCATAGATGGGGCATTAAAAGCAATTCGATTTTGCTTGAGAGCGGAAATATTCTTAAATGAACTTTGTATATTTCAGCGTAAATATGTAGTATCCTTTTGTTGCTCAATTACAAGCACTTTGCCTTCTCCACTAAAATCTTAAAATAATGGGGCGTATTAAATACACAACACTGGCTACCAACTAATTGCTTCATTTACTTTAGCCAAAGGCGTAAACTGTGTGAACAGATTGCAATCAAAGCAACAAAGTAACCGCTTGCATTGCGAATTCACTATAGAACCGCTCACAATGATGATGACTTCACTTGTGGCAAATGGGCCACACTTTAGCTGTCCACCTTGCTTAGGCATGTATGATGGGCAAAAAAAAAAATTATGAGGTAACGCCTTACTTCAACCTTCACAAGCTTCTTTTTTCACTTTGCTCCGGCTTCGACAAAAAAAAAGGGCTTTTCGTTGTTGTGCTCTAATGATTCGTAGTGAAGTGAAAATATCAAAATAACATCAATCATTAAATTAACCATATAAGGCTTAAGGGCTAAAACAATAACAACCACAATAACACACACAAAAGGGCGTGGCTGTATGTACGTTATGTGTGTGTGTAGTATCCGCATGCGCGCACAAAAGCATCCCGAGAGAGAACAAGCAACGTGTTTTTATTAATTAATCATAAAATATGACCGCGACCAAGTTGTATTGGTTGGTGTGGATGGGGCATGAAGTTTTTTGTTTAAAGCGGTAACGATTTCAAAAAAATACAAAATTTTTTTTTTCAATGTTTAATGTTTTACCCTGCAGTTGTTTTGTTCTCACAGGAATGCTATAAATAAAAGGGCAACAATTGGCCTGCTCCTTTTTTGTTGTTTTTTTTTTTTTTGACAAATGCTCCGTTTCTGAGCGATTTTTAATTTTAACAAGAATTGTGTGAAAACACCTGTTGTGTAATCAATTTTCACTCATTTCATTTCATTTCTAATTGAATTACTGATAAAAATCAAATGCAACAAATTGGTAACGTCAATAATTTAACAATTTAATGAGTGGAATTAATGATGTTGGCGGATAAGAAAAAAAAAAATTTAGCTCAAGGGTTTTAAGAGCCTATTTTAGGGTGCTATGGTATAATAAAGTGTTAGTACATTTAGTCAAATAAGTGCACCAAAAGTAGAATATGTGATTGTATATAGAAAAAGAAAGCCAATTCAACAAATTTCAATAAATTCGCAATTCAAATGCCCAGGCAATGCAATCCATTAAAAGTCCTACCTATTATGCCAAACCTAACTTAATCTAGACTATTTCTAAAACTCAAGATGTACTGAGAAATTTATGTAGCTTATCTGGTTAATGTCTTCAAGACTATCGGGGGAAATGATCATATGCCGAAACATATTCAAATTGGTCCGGCAGAGCACTAGACATTCTGTAAAAATATATGAAAAAGTCTCATCATCTGCAGATAGCACCTATAACTAAAGAGATTCGTTGTATTGAGAGGTTTAAGTAGTTTGCAGCGACCGTTTATTATTTCTATCAGGTCCCTAAGGTTATTCCTGTTTGGGTTTATAAAGAAATTTGTCTTTTTTTTTTTGTCCATTGAAAAAAATCAATCACAAATTATTTTGCTTTTATTTATTTTTGGTCAGTTAGCGGCTTCAGAAAGTGCACTGTAGATCTACATACGTACTTAGTGCTATGAAAATTTTTACAATTATTTGCGGAATTATTCTGCTGTTCCGAGATCACCAAGTACCTACTTCAGTGGCGTCACTTTTCTAAAAGAATTATAATTCCACCAGTATTAGATGGTTTTATTGAATTGATTTATTAAATAATAATTAGTATCAAATCCACAGCCCTACCGCATTGACTCCACTGACCTACTTCCATATTTTACGGCCAGCTTTGCAGTCCTGACATCGAGTATTACAGCGCATCAGTACCGGGGTCAGAAAAATTTTCCTCACATTACAATTCTTCAATCAACGTAAGCAAGCGCGAGGTCTTACCAAAGGCAAATACACGTGTCCTATATCATACGTTCGCCCCACCCACGGCCCGGCCTTGCTTTCTAACATATTCCGCCCGTTGCTTGACGCGAAAACTTCCTGAGAGCTTATATTATAAACAGTGTATTTTCCACGTCGAAAACCGAAATTGATGCCAGCTAAGTTGAGTGTCCTTTCAAACGTATCCTATAGTCGATTAAAAATTAACTTTTTTGCATCGTCCGTAACAAATCATGTATGGATCTCTATTGATATATATTAGTGACCACAAGGAATAACAGCTAAAGTCAAACTGTGATCACAAGTGAAAACAGCATATATCTAAAGCTTATACATAGAATCTACGCTGTTTCAACTTGTGCTCATAAATCGACTTAAGCTATTATTCCTTGTGGCCACAGAAATGTAAATCAAAGTTAGGACGGCATTGTGATTCTAGCTAAAAGAAATTTTCACCTAAAATATTTCCTCCAAAGACAAAAAAAAAATTTGCTGGAATTTTAAATCAAGTGGAAATAATTATGAACATCATCTATAATAAATTAGGATTTGAGACATATATAGTACCTATCTTCAAATTGCTTGTAAATTCAAAACACAAATATATTCAACATAACATCATTTCGCTGATCGTTATGGCATTACGATTAACATGCGGATAGTTCTTAATCAAAATGCAAGAATGTTTAATGTCTATGTAGTTCGTTTGTTCGTTGTGTTTGCGTCTGACTCTGTGACCAGAGCGCGATATTATTAATGATGTGATTTAAGACTGACTGCACCATAGCAACTGATCTTAAGGTTGATAGTAATCTACCAGCACCAATATAAACATCTGTCCTTTGTTATGAAATTGCAGTCAGTCTGGAGTATTAAGGTCCAGCATGCAGAGGTTACACCAGATTAGAGTGGTCGTTTTTTTATTTTAATTATGAACTAAACAGAATATGCGAATTATTTTCACTAACTCTTCAAATATGGTTTATACCTTATAATGTGAAAATAAAAAAAACTATCACAAGTTTTCATTTCAAGAACTTTCAAGGTAAAGATTTAATTTCTTTAGAGAATTAAGAAAAGTCAATAAATGTATACTGATATTTTCAGAGCTTTCCATTGATATATCTCTGGTTTGTATTGATCTTCAAAAAATTCTTAAAAATTGCAAGATTTAAGTATCATCCTACTAATCTCAGCCAATAATGTCAGTATTTTTACTATCTACCAAATACAAGCGGCATTAAAATCGTTAAAGCTCGTTAACCCATGAGAATCATGTTGGTCTCGCTCATAACTATCAGCATTTTAATGTATTTTTTGTCGCATGCGTTGTTTTTTTTTTTTTTTGTATTTTTTTAACTCAAAACGTTCCCACTTTGATCACTCAACTGGATCGTTCTTTTTTTCTTTTCTTCTAAAGGTGATCTCTTTAAGTGATCGTTATCGATATCAGATGAGTTCAGATTTTGGTCAAGATTTTCTTAAAGACTTTTGTCTCAATTTTGATGGCGCTTTGATTTTGTTTAACTTTTTTTTTTGTTGTTATTTTCAAGCGCCATCATTTATTATTGTTGATTTCATTTCTTATACGTTTCTTCGTTTTGGTACAGCTGGACTGTTTTTCTTCTCCACTGGCAGTAAGTGGATTTATGTGATTTTTATGCGTAGACATAACTATGGCCAGCGAGGCCAGTTCACGTACAGATGCGATTTTATTGCTTCCTCCTGTTGTGTTCTCCTCATCGCACATATCAAAATTTTTGTGTGCTTTCATAAATTTTATTTTATGCGTAAATTAATGGTATTTTGGCTTTAAAAGAAGTTATTAATGAGTGAGACTGGAAGGATTACTTAGATACTTGTCATGTTCTTGCTCAATCGTTTTGGTTGTCATAGTCTCCAACAACAACAACAACAACAAAAAAGAGTTGTTTTACATAATTTTAAGTGCTGAAATAATTTAATAGAAAACCGTCATTTTTTTACGACACAGAAATGATTTAAATGTATTTATCAGCAATTTGGTATTAGCTAACAAATGTGATATGTATGTATATGATGTAAGTGTGAAAATTATGTCTTTCCTTTAAGCGAATCTATTTGGTATTTATTGTTAATTATTATTAATATGAATTTTATATAGCTCTCAACATATTTTAGTAAAACATTCTTTATATGCCTTCTGCTTGATAAATCATATGATTGCAGGAAAATGGTTTCATCCATCATAGGACCTCTACCGTTTTCAAAAATTCTGAAAAAAATGTCTTCTTGATGAGTGAGTCAGGAAAAGTGCTGACATTGGCTTCGATCACTATCTCCGACTATTCTCAGAAGATTATTGTGTTCGGGAAAACTTAATCGAAGAAGTACTCGGGCCGAGCAACTCTAACTCTCAATCGCTTCTTAATGGCAAAATACCAAGCCTTCATTTAAAAAAAAAAAGACAATACGTGACCTTACCATATCTTGTTTCAAAAATGTTGAAAGCTTAGTCCACCGCTAAGGTCCTGTATCCAGCCATTAACCTTAGTGAAAATGTCAATGAAGGGATCTTATCGCTTTGATTGAACTATAGGATAATGTCAATCCAATCCAAAGACTTAACACATCATCCGAATTTCCAAAAAAAAAAAACACCTCATGTAATTAATGAACGTCCCCAAATGTGTAGCTGAGTCGATTGCAGTGCTGGATTAAACCTTTGCGTGGCCTGGGGCTTAAAACAAGAAGGGCCCTGTAAGTATAAGTAAACATACAAAGTATTAATGAAACTTTAAAAGGGCAAAAGGGACTTCCGGCAGGCCTTTGTCTATATATAGACGGTGTGATGAAAAACAAAAACATTGTCCTGTTTTGTTGACCATAAAACCTTCCCAGATACAAACAACATCTTTCCATGTTGTGGCCACCTTGAAGTCGGGGCCAGTTGCAAAGATCTACTCTCTAATCCTACTTTAATACGTTAACCCTAGTTAGGAGTCCCCTTCAACTCGGGGCATTTCGTAAGAGATTCTGGAGGCCCTAAGCCCCTGAGAAGATAATGAATACTAAGAAGCAGAAAAGAGAATTTTGTTAAAAAAAGAAATAGCTAAGGAGGCTAATAGCTGTAGTAGCTAAACTTTATTGTTATTATTGAAAAAAAAAAAATAACTAAGGAAAATATATAGACCTCTAAAAACGTTAAAGGCTTCCAAAAAAGCACGTATTTAACCTCCCCACTCCTCTTATTTAGAGCTGAGTAATCAAAAAGTAATTTTAGAAAACAGTCAAGCAAATTTCGATTAAAAACAAAACAATAAATACTCGATGAAACCAATAACGTTAACTAAACAAAAAAGTACCATGTTATCCCATACCTGTGGAATCTAAAATGTAGCTAGATTCCGTAAAACGTACCGTTGGAAAGTCAAACTCAAACAGCCTAGAATACGCCCACCAAAGTCAACAATCGATCAATTTCCACATGCATTTAAATTAAGTGAAAAAAAATTTTACTTTATATCCTCAGAGTAACAGACAAGTGTCAGTTAAAACTTAATTAGTGGATTAAGATAGCTTCCTAAGAATGTGAGCGTACATGCGCAAGCAAATGCATTTAACAAAGATCTCAAAATCTGAGCGTAAGATAAACACAAAAGGATTTTTGATCCTTTTTTGTGTTTTAGTACAACTCTCCCACTGTGAAACTGTGCAATGGACAAAGTCAGTACAAACAACAGGATATATCTAGTAACGTGTAAGGATGTTTGTTGTCTCTACGAAGTGTAATCACGTGTTTACACTTGTATGCTCTCGTACTACAAACAAAGATTTCTCGTACGAGTAATGTTAAATCCTTTGTGGTTTTTATGTCAATAACAAAAATTATTGTTTTTTTTTTTAATTTTCTTTTTTTATGCTCAATTTCGAAGATGCCGCTATCTCAAAGTCGCTATCAAAAAAATTAAGCGAGATATTTCTTGTATAATTTTTTATTATATTTCTAAATCGTTTGTATATTGATTACAATCAACCAATAACCATAACTATACTGATATCTTTTGGATCTAACAATTTTATTAGTTGTAGTAGAGTATCTTTGTCGCCACTAGAAATTTTCAAAATTTTACCTGGATATTTGAACGGAGTTTAAACAAAAGCCGCCAACACTTAATTTTTTTTTCTGTTCTGTTCATAAGGTTTTTCAAACATTTTTGTTATTGTTGTTGTTGAAAAATTAGTTTTTATCTCATATTTTTGTTAATTTTTTTCCTTTTTGTATAAATTTCCCAAAAAAATTCTTTTGTATTTTTTTTTTTTTGGTTGTTGTTTTTTATGTTATTTTTTTGATAGTTGATTTTGTTTTTTTTTTCTTCGTTTGTTGGATTATTAATACCACTCGAGATCTTTATCTTTCTGGCATAGTTAACAATTATTAATTGGTCATAACATTTATCAACTTTTAATTTTCTTAATTCTTCGTCTTAAGCCAAGCCAACCACCACCACCACTTCACTATGCGCGATTGGTGGTGTTGTTGTTGGCGAGATCTTGAGACAATCTGACATGTGTTTGTACGGAAAATCAGCATAATTTTCTAATAATTTTTCATCTGGTTAGATTTGTCTGGAAAATGTGATAACTTTGTATTTGGAATTAAACACCGACATTTAAAATGGTAATGAGTGTCTCTGATTGGATTTCATTTAATGAATTTTATGACAAAAATATGAAGTTTTTTTCAAATATCCATAGAATGTCACGTTGTCTCGACTTATTTCCGCAGTTGGAATTTGATATCATAATGAGATATCGCTTTGATTTTTAAACGATATAGCGTTTAATTCAAATTGTTTAAACTGCATACTTATCTTTCGATGTACATATGTACAAAATACATCTTCACTGGTAGGTGAATGGAATTGATAGTTAATGTGTGGAAGGAAGCGCCAATCAATAATAATAAGAATAATAATAACAATAGTAAAATATATGAACTTTTTGCTAACTTTTCCCAGTCAACTTATGCAGATGTTCGTTATTTTTGAGTTTATAACTTTCACAGATATAGACAGTAATAACTCTAATTTTTGCTAAAATTGTACGATTTTTTTATTACGTCATAAACTTTCACGTACATATGGTCTTGGTAACAAAAAATAGTACATCTATCATTTAAAATCCTTTCTTTTTTGTAAATTATTTCTATCTTCTTAAAGGTAGTTAGACACAAAAAAAAAACAAAAACAAAGTCACCCAAATTGGTTTACAACAAAATTTACTGCTGCCAAAAAAAAAAAAAAAAAGCTATACAAACTGGTACTTTCTTGTTAACCCTTACCTTTATAGCTAACAGTCTATTCTTTTGTTAAGAATATTAAGGCGTGATCCTGGTGTTAGGTTTAACCCATTAGTTGCCTACGATTCTGAGAATATTTTTACTGCAGTCAATAAAATTGGTTAGCACAATAGCAAAATGAAAATAGAATTTATGATCAAAGTTTGTGTAGGTAGATCGATGATATTTGGAGAAAAAAGTAAAAATACAAATTTTACTTAAAAAAATGTAAAAAAAATACTTAACAGATTTATGACAAATTTTTGTATTGCTGACCTTCAAGTGACAGTATTGAGACATACACAAATTGCATACAATTTATGAAAAGAGAGTGTTTGCGCAAGCTACTTATTTACTGCTACAAAAAAATTCAGTTTAGTTTACTTGCAAAAGCCGATAGCGTATCAAGCCAAACATTTTCAGGTAGAACCTGCTGGCATGTGTTGGCCTATGTAAAACGCCCCTAACAATATGCCATCATAACTTGACTTTTCTAAAGAGTGATATCGAAGTAAAGGACTTGAAATGAATATGAAATGGCAATGTGTCAGTAAGCGCCGCATTAATACTTTGCAGGGCCTGGGGAATAAAACTGAAACGGGGCTCTTGATAAAAAAAATATATTAGTTTTAAAACTTATTTTATTTCTTTTTTCTTAAAAATGCAATAAAAATATAATATTAGTTATTCATGACCGCAAAAAAAAAGTAGGTACGGGTGTTATCTTTGACCACGCCGAAAATTCATACCATAGATTGTGTTAACAGTAAAAGTGCGCTTTAGTCCTGTTTTATTAAAAGGTATCTGTCCTCCTCTGACTTGATTTTAATACCGCTCTGTGTGACGTTTTGAAGCTAATGCCTATATTGTAGGTGCCACGCCCTCTTTTCGAAAAATATATTTATGTCTGATGCTAGACCAAATTATTTCTTGTATTTGAGTGAAATTTGGTCTCATTACTTTAAATCAGCGATGGTCACATAGTGGCACTTTCCGCCCTCATGGCCCAAGCCGTTATTCGACGCACAAGCAACCCAAAAAAAATACGCTAGCTGCTTTAAATAGTTCTCTCAGTGTAGCGTTTTGAAGTTTTCGCAGGCATGGGAAGTGCCACGCCCTCTTGTATAAATTCGCCAATTTTTTCGTGTACTTTTTACGTTCGCCTCTTCTATGCGTTACAAACGAAATGAAAAAGTGAATATACCCTCTGTGTAGGGTATATAAGGTCATTCAATCATTAGGTTGGTCAACTCATAAAAAAATCATAATGAGGCTTCCAGTACACTTCTATGTATCATCTTGTGTCCCTTGAGCTTGGGGTCAGAGACCTTACCATATCAAAGCTCCCATGAAATGACTTAGTTCAGCGCTGATTAAAGGCCTATTTGAGTTCAGTCCCGGGATTGTGGCCTCATCTAGCCATACCTTAGTGCTGGTGTCAATAACCAGTGAGAAAACAATAAAAAGGTCAAAAATGTTGAGAAGTTCAAAAATGTCCTAAGAAGCCAAAAATGTTGAGAAATTCAAAAATTAACAAAACTTGATGTACTGAGTTGCAACAGGTTCAAAAATGGCAAAAACTTTGAAAAAGTTGAAAAATGGTGATATGACATACATATATTCAAATCGATTGTCATTTCTCACCAGGCCATCATGAAGTACCGTATCAATATATACACCGATGATAAGTTAGAAAGAGACACATACAGGGTTGCCAATTTGAAATAAAGTAACCCACCCAGCGGCTTTCTAAAATCAATAAAATTATTTTTCCCTCTCAAATGATAAAAACTCGAATTTTATTTTCAAAACAAAGTTCATGAATTTTGACTTTTGTTTGGTCAGCAATATTAAAAAATTAATTCATAAGACCGTAAGTTTTAGTGTGTTGAAAGTTTTTTTTTTTTGCTCTTTTAACAAAACCATGTCATAAAAATCATTCATTCGCGGATATTTTAGAAATTTTTCAATTCCTATCAGGCGCCCAGCTTTGAAATGGAATTCCAGGCTTGGCCGGGTCAATTCCGTTCACTTAATATCCCTGGATACATATATACATACATATATAGATACAAACAAGATTATTATTTGCCAACAATTTCAGTCAACACTAAACGAGGTAGCTCTGACCCACAAGTAAATAAAAATAAATAAACAACAACAAAGTTTCCTAATGGCAGCTCTTGCAAATCAAGACAATTGTTGTTGTTAGAGGAAAAAAAAAAAATAAAAGAAATTAGTGCCGCATCACTTTTTGATTCCAAGTAGGCGGGCAGAGAAAGGACACAAAAGTCAATTCATTGTGAACTACTTGGCATTACTTTTGACGCATTCTAACAAATTGTTGACCTTAATGCTTGACTCTGTCAAGAGATAGTACCTTCCTACATACAGGTAGTATCCTTTAAAGAGAGAGAAAGAGAATAAAGGCGAGACATGTCCATGTCATAAAATTTCGAGACAACACAAAATTTATGACTCAATTGAATGATTTGACCTTCAAATTTTATGGTGCCATATAGTAATTGTAAATAAATTTGCTACGTTTCAAAGAAAGACGGAAACAGCAGCATTCTTCGATAGTTTTCCAGGATATAAGCAATTGTCTGCTGACTACTTATGCTCAGAGAAAGTGTCCAATTTGGTGTGTGTGTGTGTGTGCGCAAAATGAAAATATATGACACTAATACCTCGACCCACCTTGATTTTTATGACATGCAAATATTGACGTACTGACCTTGTCACGTTTTCGTTCCAATACCAGTGAGAATTTTATTGTTTTTTTTTCGAAAATTTCAATGGACATTTTCTAAGGATATTCATATATATATTTTTTTTTATTTCTATTCATTGTGACTGAGTGTACACATGTTGCAGCGGCGTGTAATAAAATTTTAAATTTTTATGATGTAAAATTTCCTTGTCATAAAAAAATTGACTTTTAAATTTTGTTTATTCTGCATTATAGCTTAGCTTAGGGAAACATTCTCTATAACAAAAATGCGGGTTTGTATCACGCCCAATTTTTATTGCTGCTAAATTTGCAAATTGAATTTTATGCCAAGTTAGCTAACATTTGCGTGATTTGTATGCAGAGGCAGCTTATATAAAGTCAAGGTGTTTTTGTGGAATGTACCTTTTTTGGTAAGGAAGTTGCGGTATAAAGGAAGTATAAATAATATATGCTATGTTTGTAGGTACTCATAATATATTTCCTTTTGATGTAGAAACAATTACTGGTCATAATTTTATTTCTTGTTTTTATTGAACAAATTTTATACCCTACGTGCAAGGTATATAGGTACGTTTTTCCTTGCCATTTGTAACGCATAGCAGGGGGCGTTGTACATAGGTACGTTGTACATTGGTAGCCTACCAATTCTACAAAAAAATATTATGGCAAACCATTTATTTTAAAGTTATTTTTACTTCGTGCTCAATGCGATCATTATCACATTTCAAAACCCCAAAACCGTTCCCAGACTTTCTTTACAAAATCCAATTCCCATATATCTTCAAACGATTTTTTTTACTGGAGCTCCGCACGTCTTAAGATTTTAAATAGCCAAAAAATATGAAGTGGATTTCCAAAATCCATGAGGTGGCAAGTCTCCTATGTCTCTTTATACTGTACACAATAAAATCATTATAAGGACATGTCGTTTCGTGTGTGTGTCTTTATATTTGTGAGTTTTTAGGATGTGACATATCCTCTCTGAAGTCGAATTTCGTAGTATACTTTCTTCACAATGTAAAAAAATATGCATTGCATATTTCCAAAATGAACTGTTTACTTTGGTAGCTAATTGTAAGTCAGTAGGACAAAATTTTTTATATAAACAGAGAGATAAATATATCTAACAAAATAAACAAAACTGATTAAACATTTTGTAAATAAATTTAAAAATTTTAAAAACTACATAAAATCGAACTGCAGGAAAAAATAAAAATATATAAATCGACATCACTCATACGAGGAGCACAGCGGTTGGTCAGTGTAAACATGAACGCCAGGAGCGGCAAGCAAGCGATCGACAGACGCGAATAAGCAACTTGAAAAAAATTAAGTAAATGCATTTTATGTTAAACCAAAACTGCATGCATTGGTAAAAATATTTAAATAATTTAAAATCAATAAAAATCTGTATGCAATTGAAGTCTTTTACGATTGAATTAAAGTTATAAAATGTTATTTTCAATATTTTTCAAATTCAAAATTAATTCTGTTGAAAATAAAGTGAAAAAATGTTACCTTACCAATGCATTTACTGTGATTAGTGGCCAGATGTATTAGCCGGGGTAGGATGAATTTATAACAATGAGGGCCTGGTGCGCTTAAAGGCTCAAAATATTTAGGTTAAGAACTTTTTTTGCACTTTTAGGAAAGAATTCTTGGAGTGTTCTTTCTTTCTTCTAATTCTTCATTAATATAATGTTATAATTTTTAGCCCTGAGCCGTGCAAAGTTTCAATTCGGCTCTGTTGTCACAACAATTCTTTAATTTTGACGGTCTTTGTTTATTACGAGAACAACGGACTTTGTTGCAATCAAAAGCACACTTTTAAATGTTTTATATCAAATGCTTTATTAATTGCTTAGCATAATTCACAAGTGTTGAAAAAATGTGCATAAATTTTAATTTACAATATGATATAATATATTTGCTAATAAAATCTGTTTCAGCTCAGGATCCCCAGCGAGACAATTTAAATGACCTTCTCAATTCATTAAGGAATCAAACATCATCATTATTAGAATTTCTTGGAATCAAAATTTTTCAATTTCAAATTTTGAATTCTGAAATTCAACTGACAATGGAATCTACTATTTTCGAGATCGAGAATTATAATTCCACCACTATTGGAAACTTACATAGTTTGTTATAACCCATATTGAACATTAAGCAATAAGTGAATGTTTAAGATTATTTTTACAGCTCGTTAGTTTTAATGCACATGCAATTGAACAGCTGATTAGTTAATGAGTGAATCAAAATGAATTATGGCCAACATGGTGTGGCATTAAAAACAAAAACAAACAAAAAACTGCAGTGAAATGCGAGCACGAAATAAAAAAAAAAAAACAACAAAAAAAAAACAAGGCGCAATGTGTGTAGCAAACGAACGAACAACAACAAACAAATAGTGCAACTGTCAAAAACTTGACAACTGCATGATTTAAACAATATGGCGGATACAAAACTAAACTAAACAAAACAAAATTAAATTAATTACGCAATGAATGAGCGAACAGCGAAATTAATTGAAAGAAAACTAAAAAAAATTTATTAAAAGGAGGTAAAAATTTGCTACAAACTGTGCTGCAAGCAAAAAATACGCTGCTGTCAACTGTCAGCAAGAATGCACTAAAAAGAAACTGCGTTTTACTAAAAATGGATTAGGTGGTATTAACATACGGTCTGGGTGAAACTTTAATACCCTGCACTTAGATTATTTATACCTACCTCAAGAGCGTCATTTCACCAAAACCTTGGGGGGGGGGGCAATAATTATAATTCCACCACTATTAGATGGTTTTGTTAAATTGTTGTATTGAATAATACCTAGAATCAAAACCTTGGGGGGGGGGCCAATGCCCTCCCCAGCCCTACCGAGTTGACGCCACTGACCTACCTACATTCGAAAATTCGACAATTGTTGACCTTAATCGACAAAGTTCGATTATCCATTGCTAATCGAGAGCTGCAATAGAAAATTCTTTGAATATTTTAACATTATCGGTATGAATATCGATATTTCAATATATCGATATACACTTGTGATCACTACATTAAGTCATTCGCATGCTACGTACCATTTTTGTTAAAATTTATTTATTAATTTTTTTCTGATTCTGATATTATAAGTTTTTATAATCCTGCTATGTAAGCATCAATTTACGGCAAAAAAATCAAAATAAATATTTGGGTTTATCCCGAAAAATGCAAAAACGTCAATAAAGGTCATAAATACTGTGCTCATATAGTTAAGTATGTGTATCGATATTTCGATACATGTATATCGATATTTCGATATATCGATATTTTTATATCGAATCGAATTTATTGACATTTCTCGACTAATGTGAAATTTTTCGATCTTCCGATAGTTTTTGACATTTTTCAACATTTATTGACTCTTTCGATGGTATTTAAAAATAGACTTCAATGATTCAATTCGTACGCTTTTGGTTTTCGACTTTCATCGATACTCTTCAATGTATCGACATTGTCGCCTCTTTTCGATATCTACTATCCCATAAGTACTTTTAAAAAAAATTTTTTTGACTTGTTTTTTTATCATCATCAGTTGCCAGTGGCGTCAATTCGGTAGAGCTGGGGAGGGCATTGGCCCCCCCCAAAAGGATCTGATACTAGGTATTATTCAATACTACAATTTAATAAAACCATCTAATAGTGATGGAATTATAATTCTGCCCCTCCTCCAAGGTTTTGGTGAAGTGGCCTCTGAAGGCAAATGCACCCTATACCATTTTTTTTGCTCTAAGGCTTACAATTAATTCATTCAAAAAAAGTTCAACTTTTCCCTAACGAAACTACATACTATCCCCTAAAACATTTCTCTTATTTCTACTAAAAAAATTATCCTGAATTGGCGTAAAAAAAATCTGTCAGCAAAGTAAGAAAAAAATCTGAGCATCAAGACCTCTGAAACTCAAACTTTATACGCGTGCTTGATGGGAAGACTTTCGCTTAGGGCGCTTTATTTTAAATAACTGAATTGTTCAATTCAATAATCGAAGTATATGACATTACACCCACTTCTATGCGTTATAATCGAAGTTCTAAAAGTTATATAATCCAAGCGTAGCGTACAAATATCGCTGCTGCATTGTGCGCTTTTGGCACTTAATTAATTTCTTCTTCTACAGCGAAAGAGGAAGCGAACAGCACTAAAATAAAACGCAAATGAAATAGTAGTAGATATCTGCTATAAATTAAGCGCATAAAGTAGCAATTTTAGTTGAAGCAAATTAAGTGCAATTAATCAAAAAAAAAGAGTTGGAGCAGCAGCACACACCACAGAGTCATTGACATATAAAGTGTTGCTTACCATTGGTCGCTACTGGGAGCAACCAATCCAAGTTATGTCAGTTTTCGAATGGTGGAACATAAAAAGACTAAAAGCAATTTAGACAAAAATGACATGCGCAATGCAAACGCCTACTTCTTTCAAGTGCACTTATGCCATTAGTGTGTGGTAAATACGTTTTAGAAAATGACTGAGAAAATGCTATTTGTTGTTGTGGTTGCTGGTACTAAACCACCATTGTTATATTCGTCCCCAATGATAAGCGTTTGTTGTGCAACAGTGATAGCTATATGGAACATTTATGCCACGCCTATTTTGACTTACTATAATAAGTAGTTTAATAATAAACAAATTTCGATTGTAGTTTACATCAAAAAAAGCAGTGCGACTTCTAATTGGATTTTTTGCGCAACATTAGCTGACTCTTTCTATTACATGCCGCAAAACTGTTGAGCAGCCATTTTTTTATGCAGCATTGCGCTCACACTTTTTAATTGTGTTGTATTCTCACCACGCTATATTGAAGTTCACCACTACTTTATATAGCGTTGTGCTTCTAACGCATACTGTCGGCCGGTATAACCGGTTTAATGGCTACTACTGCTTCACTCATATTCGTCATTTGAGTTTCTTCTCTTTTTTTTTGTTTCTCCACACCTTCTTAAGTTTTGTGCGACTTGCGCGCCGTCTCACCAACAGACACTTTAGTGTGAATGCGTACCCTGTATGTGGCATACGTTGGTTGGTTTCCCGCTGCTGCAATAGCAACAACAACGAACTCCAAGAGGTGTAGTCGCACCACTGCCTATCGTGCGATCAAGCGAACGACCGCCGCGTGTGAGCGCTACAACGGGTCAAAATCTCGCTGATAGAATTTCAGGAGTCTTCAGTCCTGCTGCGAATCTTGTATCGGAAAGTCTAGCGTGCATGCTGTTCGCAAGCGACAAAATCAAGCAGTTAATGCACAGATCATTTTTTTTGTTTTTGGATATTATTGAGTAGTAGATGCGAAAAAAAGTAATTTTTATCTAACAGATATGCAAGCGAGTTAAAGACGCAATTTCGAAGATAAAAAAAACAGCGATACGAAACGACGCGACGCGTGTGTTAATAAAAAGAAAAAAATAAAACGTTAACTAACAACAGTGCAGTGAATACAAGAAAATTGTGAAAAATACTTGTGAAAAAAAAAATTTAAAAGAAGTATCTACAAGATACCTACTTCATATTCGAAGTGTATCTTCAAGTGTTAAACATAAACAGATCCTTTATTTTTAAGTTCCCATTTATAGCTACATTCATTCAATTGGCTTACATCCTAGCAATTGGCCTACTTTTTACTTTTAAAGCCCCCTGAGAAAAAGTTTCCCCAAATTAAACAGTTCCTCCCAAAAAACAAACACCCACTCAAAATGATGATGAACGCTTTTATTGACCCCAGCGCGCCATCACAGCATCATTTGGCTTCCTACGGGCTACGCATGTCCCCCGGTGGTCAGCAGCAGCAACAGCAACAGCAGCAGCAACAACAAACGGACTTACAACAACATCAGCAGCAACAACAACAGCAGCAGCAGCAACATCAGTCACAGCAACAGCAGCAACAACAACAACAGCAAGCACAGCAACATAACCTGGACGCGAGCGTCCTCATGTCCATTAGTAATTCCAGCGACATGTCCGCACCCACAGCCTCCGCCTCCGCAGCAGCTGCTGCTGTCTATCAAAACTCTGGCTACGGTCACTTCAACCCACAATTGAGCTCCGCTTATGCTTCGCGTGACTTTCTGCTGGGCTCACGTCGCGCTGACAACGACTACATCGGTTCGTCCGCCGCTCAAGGCGCTAGCTCAGCTGCTGCTGCCGCCGACTCCATGTTATTTTCCTCCTTCTCTGCTGCTCCACACGTGCAACATCCAGCGGAGTTGACCGCCTCATCCTTTGGCCAGCATCCCTTTCACACGCATCATGCTGCCGCTCATGCTCATCATCATCATCAGCAGATGCGCATGGGTATTGCCAGCGCTACGGATTACGCACATCCATATGCTCAACATCATACGAATTTCCCGTCGGTGCATCATCATGCAGCGGCGGCACATCATCAGCATGCCGCCATGTCGGCTGCTATGCATCCAGCTGGCCCCGGTGCATTTTTACGCTATATGCGTCATCAGCCCGCTGCTGCTTCGGCCATCAAGCAGGAGATGCAATGTCTCTGGGTTGACCCAGATCAGCCGGCAGGGCCGGGTGGCCGCAAAACGTGCAATAAGATATTTCACTCAATGCACGAGATCGTTACGCACCTGACGGTGGAGCACGTCGGCGGGCCGGAGTGCACAACGCACGCCTGCTACTGGATCGGTTGCAGTCGCAACGGGCGCCCCTTTAAGGCCAAGTACAAGTTGGTCAATCATATACGTGTGCATACCGGCGAAAAGCCGTTTGCCTGTCCACATCCAGGTTGTGGCAAAGTTTTTGCACGCAGCGAGAATCTTAAGATACACAAGCGTACGCATACGGGTAAGTTGATGATGAAAAACTACAGTATCTGTAAGCGTGAGATATTTAGCAGTAGCTGTGTTTTATTCTGCGAATCCTTTTTTTTTGTGGGGTGTCTCTTGGGAAAATCCTTTAAATTTACTGCAAGTGAGATTTTTTGTAAAAGTCAGACAGCGGGCGTGCTGTAGGCGTTTGCCGCTGACTTTTGCGGATTTGTTGAGGAGGCGTGAAGACAGGTTGCTGTAGTCGGATAGGAAGTAAAAGAAGACTACCTGTTTAGAATTTGCGAAACCAAACGTGGATTTGGTGGCAGATTAACTTTACGACTCATTCGTTTAATCCTGTGGCAACTGCCATATCTTTTGAATGCAAATTTGTCTTTGTTTTGTTTGGAAATTTAATCCAACGGATTTAAGAAACATAAATTTTGACTTATTGAAAAGGTTAGGAAACAAATTTTTTTTGCTTTTTAGATATGGAGGCATATAGTGTTCAACGAAAGATGCAACATAAGGAGATGTGTTTGGTAAGCGTTAAATTAAAAGCAAAAAAAATCTAGCTGATGAAATAAAATATACAAAATTATTCAAAATTTGCGTCTAAATGATTCTGAAACCAAAAAATTTTATAATTTTGATGTTGACTTTTTGATCAACATCATAATTTTGTAAACTATCATTAGAAAACCTCAAACTCATGGTATGTTGGGAAAATGACAATGATATTGGCAAAAGCTGAATTTTTGTCGGTTTGAGTAATGGGATCAGAACTTGCAATGCCTTCCAAGTGTTCGAAAATTGTGTTTTAAGACTATTGAGAACATACTTATAAACGTTGCTGACGTGTGCTCAACTTAGCTGGTCATGGAACAACCTCAGTTTACGAAATATAGCAAAAGTAGAGTGTATTGCAGACCTAAAATTTTCTCTGAGTAACTTTTCTACTAGGTACTAAAATCTGCTCTTCTCAGCATCGTATATAATAGCCAAATCCGAGTAACTTATGTTCGTCCATGGGTTCTTGTGAGTTTAAAATAGTTTATGAATTCGAAGTGTTAAAATATGTAGAGAGCATATTTGTTCAATATGTACGCGGCCATCGTTAAATCGATGAATTCCAAGAGCTTTCTCAATGATCGCTTTTACATAATTCCATGTCACAAGCTCTTGATCATTAAGAGCATCTGCAAATGATACGTACTTCCAGATATGTATTTGTTAAATGACGATGACTACCGATTGCTTCATATATCGGCGGTATATCAAATTCTGAGCTAAAAAAAATTTTAGTTTCGATATGCTTGTCCTTATCCATTAGCAAGGGCTACAACCAAAAAAAGTTAGCGAGAGTACAAAAGAGTGCTTGTGTAGGCGCGACGGGGACAATGAGATCTTGCTCCACGGAAGCCTTCAACATCCTCCTACGCCTGGTACCTCCTTATACCCTCATCAAAGCAACAGCGTACTGTAGTGCGATCCGACTTAGAGAAGCAGGTAGTTGGGAAGCGAAGCATTGCTCTATCCTCGACACACTGCCAAAAGAACTGGCTTATCTTCTAACCGATTACATCTGCCCTACACTCGACTTCGAGAAAAACTTTCAGATGAAGATTCCGGAGTGCGTTCAATGGGAGGAAGGCACTATCAACTTAAGTTTTGAAACTGCCATATACAACGATGGTTCAAAGATGGACTGCGGTGTATGTGCTGGGGTCTACTCAGAAGACCCAGCAATTTCTCAATCTTTTCGCTTACCAAACTCAGCTACTTAGTGTTTTCCAAGCAGAAGTACTATACCAGAAGGAATTAGCTAGGCTGAGGCTTCAACTCGACATAACCCTCATATGGGTTTCAGGCCACAGGAACATTGTGGGTAATGAAATGGCTGATAAATTACCAAGACACGGTTCCACCATTGATGAAACCGGAGCCTCAAATTAATAAGTTAAGTTAAGAAAAAGGTCTTCTCGCGCTTTCTTTCCGATGCAGCAAAGAACTCGCATCCCATTCAACCATTATTGCCGCAGTTGTCTGAATGAATGAAACGAGAATGAATCTGTTGAGCACTTTCTCTGCATGTCTCCGGCCCTTGCCAAAATCAGATTCAGATATCTGGGACAAGATTTTTTTAACAACCTCAGCGAATTGTAAAGTGATTTCATATACTATCATTGAAAGTAATAAAGTGTTTTATGAAAAACAAAAAAAGAGCATTATCAATCACTTTAAAATATAATTTAAAGTTTTTTCATAATTCAAGAAAAGTTAAAAAAATGTAATTTTAAATACTTTTCATATACAAAATAAATTTAAAGTTGTTTGTATTAAAAATAAAGGGAAAAATGTCATTCTTACTATTTTAAACTAAAAAATTTCAAAATCTAACTTAAAGTTTTTAATGATCAAAGTAAAGTTGAAAAATGTTATTGTCAATATTTTTCAAATTCAAAATGAATAATTTTAAACATAAAGTGGAAAAATTTTAATTTAACTATTTTAAACTTTAAAATTTGTGGCTTTAAGTCACATAACTGAAATTTTCAAGCTACGCCTGTTTAAAGTCCTTTTAAGTAGCCAGAGCCCTCAAAAGAGTTTTATATTTTTAATCAAAACAAAACTAAATTCTTTCGTTTAGCGTTTGGTATAAAGTGTTAAAACTTTTTATCTACCGAATAAAAAATCTCAAAATTCGATTGCTTTTCTCATTCAAATTTAATATGCTCATTAATATGGATTATCTTTTTTTTATACGTCATTATCGATGAAGACGGAGGTTGAAGTAGGTAACAGACGCAGCTTAAAGTTGTTATGTTGTTTTCTTTTTTTTCTTAAACGAAAACACAACTCTACCTGCTAAAGTGTGGCGTATGCTATGGATAATTTTTCCTTTTTATTTTTTTAATTAAAAATAAACCGCGTCGCGACGTTTATAGAATAAAATTTAATAATAAGAAATGTACAAAAAAAAATATAATTAAATTTTTTCCTTATAAATTTAAGGCCAAACAAAATGAAAAAAAAAATAGTAGATAATAATAAAAATAATAATAAAATCTAAAATGAATAAAAATAAAGCCAACTGATATTAAAACTATGAAATAGCAACATAAAGTTGTTGACTTAATCAGAGTTACTTACAAGCATTTATTAATTTTATTAATTTATTGTATGGAAAAAATGCTGCATTTAATATTAATATAAAATTAACACGATATGTAGCTGTTTGAAGCGATATACATATTCATTAGTTTTATATTCAAAAGATTAAAGAAAAAATATAAAAAAATTAATATGCGTTAAATGAGCAGCAAATTTATGTTGCTTCACTAAACAACAAAAAAAAAAAAAAACAAAGGAAGGGGAAATATTTTCTTATTATTATTATTATTATTGTTTTTTTTTTCTTCTTCTTTTGAAGTGAAAAATCCGCTTATCATTGAAAAATAATTAAAATGTTAAAAATTTTACTACAGCAGCCAGCGAGAGGCACAATCATCTTACGGATTTTGACCGCGCGACATAATGATGGATTAATATTTCATTTGGGATTTGTGCTTTCTTTCTTTTTATTTTATTTTATTTTTTTTTTTTTTTTTGTAGGTACAATTTCGACTGATTTCTTAAGGAATTACTTTCCAGTGATTTTTGTTATTTCTTGTTTTTGTAGTTGTTATTCTAGAGGTAGTTACTGCGCTCGAACGCGTTACGTTTTTATGATACTGAATATTAGCAGCATTGATTGCTAATGATTACCAAGCAAATTTTCAATCTCGTGTTTATTATAACTTACAATAGCCGCCAATAAATTTTTGGTATGTTTTTTTTTTGTTATTGTATTTTTAATTTTTTTTTTAATTTACGCTTAAAGTGTGTTATTTGTGTATACTCATTCAAAAAGAGTTTGAAATGCCGCCCAAGAAAATATCATACAACTTAATTTGGGGAAAAAGAAAAAAAGTTATAAAGTGAAACCTTAGAGTTTTTAAAAAAATTTTTACTAAATATAATTTGTAGTATTGTTGGTTAATTATTTCGGCTCGAGGTCTTTCTTTATTACTTATTTTATTAATAAGTTTTAATTACGTCCCAATATTTCGATGATTCCGATTTTAATAAAATAATAAAGAAAGACCTCGAGCCGAAATAATTAATCAACGATTCTTTTAATTAATAAAAAGGTCGAATAATTTTCCATTAATTTATAAATATAATTTGTTAAAAAAATTAAATACTTTTTTATAAAAATATTGTTTAATAATGATAATAGAGTTTAGCTACTACAGCTATAAGTCCTCTTAGCTATTTAGCGTAAAGCTTTAAATCAAGTAAAAAAAATAAATTTTGAAAATAACAAATATTAAGAAAATATTGTTTAATAATAATAATAGCGTTTAGCTACTACAGCTATAAGTCCTCTTAGCTATTTAACGTAAAAAGTTTATTAAAAATAAATTTTGAAATTATGCCTATTATTTTGTTATTTTTTTATAACTTTTTTTTTAGTTTTTTCTTAACTTATAACCCTTAACCTTTGCTGATATTTGCATTCAACATAAAAGTTATTTTAGCTCCTTGAATCTACTACGCTTTCTTGTCGCCCTTTCAAGTGTCAAGTGGCATTTAAACACTTGAATTATTTCATCATTCATTGATGATCACAAGTGTTGGTTGGTTGGTTGATTGGTTAGTTGGGCTGTGTAATTTTGTGCTCTCAATACAGCCCAGCCTCTTGACAAACGTCTAAACATGGCTACGGCTCATTTAACACGTTTTCCGCAATTGAATATAAATCAAAATTCAATCACACCATGACACGTGTCAAAACTTCCGTAAACCATAAAATGTCGCAGGATGAAAAGTGAACCATGAAGACATACACACACATACATACTGCAATTTAACACACGTTCACACTTATGCAGTATTGCTATTAAAACGGAGCTATAAAAATCTATATAAATTAGAGCAATTTTTTTTTTAAATTCATATTTTTGGATTTAAACACAAAATTACGCGGTATTAAAATAGATAAAAATGTCGAGGATAGCGTTTATTAAAATCTAATTATTGTGACTTTTAAAAAAAAGTTAAATTTTTTTTTAAAAATGTGATTTTGCTTAAAACATAGCACTTTTATGAAAAAAAATCAAGGCTGATTTTCTCAAAAACCCCAATTTTTTTTACGCTTAAAATTTTATTGTGGATTTGTTTTAATATGAGAGAGAAATGAGATGAGTTTAATGCTTGTTAAAACACATTTGTGGTCAGGAGATTTTTTTTCCAAAATCGAAATGTCAATTTTTTTGTTTTTCATCATTGCCAAGACATTCTACGGTACTATTTTCAAAGCAAATAACAAAAGCCACATTCCAAATTACTTTCTGCAAATCGTGCTTGCATTCTGCATACTTTTGTTTTACCGTTATATTCGTAATAACTTTTTATCATTGGAAATATATAAAAATATTGTACGCACATATAGCTTTTTCGCTGACTGTACGTCTGTGGGTTTTGAATGTTTTGTTTGCTTGACTTTGTCAGCGAAAAACAGAAAATCGAAAACAGTTACAAAGATTGAAAGATTCATTGAAAGTTGAAAAAGTCGAAAACAGTTGAAAATGGTTGTTGAAATTAAACAAAGTTGCACAAAGTTGAAAAATAATAAATAAGTCGAAAAACGTTGAAAAAAGTTGAAATTGGTTGAAAAAGTCAAATAAAGTTGAAATAAGTTGAAAAATGTTGAAAAAATTGACAACAATTGATAGAGGTTGAAAGAGTCATAAGAAGTTAAAAATGTGGACAAAAGTTGATAATGGTAGAAAAATTCAAACAAAGTTGAATAAGGTTGACATTTATTGAATAAGTCAAAAAATATGGAAAGAGGTTGACAAATGTTGAATAATTCGAAAACATTTCAAAAAGGTTAAAGGAGTCATAAGAAGTTGCAAGAGACGAACAAAGGTAGAACCAGTCGAATAAAGTTGAATAAGAATGAAAAAGTCTAAAAAACAATTATGACAGTTGAACAAAATTGAACAAGGTTGAATAAGACGTAGAAAGTTGTCAAGATTAAAAACTTGGAATGATCCTGAAAATATCGAAAAATTTTAAGAATGTTTGAATGATCGAAAAAAGTTGAAAGAGGGTGATGAAAAGGGTTGAATAAGTCAAAATGGTTCAAAAAGTCTAAAAAACGTTGCGTTATATTCCCTCCAAAATTCTGCACTATTCTGCGTACTTTGGGAAAAACAGTGCAAGCGCCAAACGTTTCAAGTGGCCCGGAAATAAGTTCACTTTCTGAATTTCGTTAACTGTTCATTGACATTTTCTTTTTTGGGGTAGCACTTTTATATCCCGCTGTGTTAAAAGTTATGGGCGAAAAAAAAATTTTGTAATATCAAAAGTGAGGACCTTTTTTTTTTTTGCTTGCTAACATTTTTAGGTAATTTAGGGCACACAATCCCAGCATACTTTTTTTCCCCTGTGTAACTAAATTTAAAAAATTACAAAAAAAAATTTTCAAAGTTCCCAATATTTGTCGCCCCTAAAATCGTGCCGCCCTAGGCACTGGCCTAGTGTGCCTCTAAGGTAAATCCGGGCCTGTGTATATACCTAAACTAAAGCGTTGACGACTAATTTTTTTTTAAATGCTTTCATGGTCATAACAGTTACATATAAGAAAATATAAATATCCCTCTGATTTCGAAGCTTAAGTGTTACAACTTTGTACCGAAAGTATGGTACTTTGTTTTCTTCTTCTTTATTCGTTGTGAAGTCAGCTTGCAACAATATCTTAAATGAGCACTTAAAACGTACATAATATTTATCAATAACTAAATGTTGAACTAATTAACAAACATGAATTGGACTAAAATGTCAACGTTAATATTAATTTACTTTTATAAATTTAAAAATTGTTGCAAGCTGATTTCTTATCGTTTAACAATTAGCTAACTGCCGCTATACCAATAACTTGTGCTCATAAATATAAGCACTGCTGTTTCTTAAATGTCATTGAAAACTTTAGGATCAAGGACTGCAATCTTATGCCAACAATTAAGTGTACATTTAATTAGTGCTAATTTTAAATTACTGCACATAAAAAAAGCCAAAATTTTTAAAATTTAAAATAAATATTTTACAAAAAATTTCAACAGTTTACCTTCATGAAATTAAATGAAAAACTCTTGTGCTCATTACACGCAATTTACATAATTTTATGGCAAAAGTTTTTAACTTAAACAAAAAAGTCAACAACAACAATAACAAGGAGTGCAGTAAAATATTTCAGCAGCAACCAATAATTGCTTTAAAATTGCGCCACTCATTTAAAATCAGCAGCAACAAACAAAAGCGTATCCTTTACTATGAGTCCGTACTTTTACTCCATTGCCGCCGGTCGCTGCCTTTTGTTTATTTTTCATTTGTGTTCATTAAACACAGCTTCAACCACAAAAGCTTCCAAGAGCGCCACAAAATGGCGTCAATAAAAAAAAAAATTAAACCAAGTAGAGCTGCCAGATTGAACTTGTCGTTTTTTATTATTTTTCACAGGATAACAATTTTCATTTACACCTCAATAACTATGTGAGGCGTAGCTAACAAAAATTCGTAGTCAGCGTATTGAAAAAAAGGTAGGAAAAGTAAACCTTTAATTAAAACGTCGTTAAAAGGTAGCAACACAAAGTGGTCGAAGTGCAAGCGTGCAAATAAAATAAAAAAGGAAGTGTAAAAAAAAGTCGTAGAAAATGCCATTTTGGTTTTTCACTACAAACAACAGCTGTATTTTCTTTTTTCTTTTTGCAATTGTAGATGGCGCTAGCGTTGTAAAGGAAATGCAAAACAAATATTGTAAAAAAAAAACACCCACAAGTATAAACTTCAACTCTCAACATTTCGAAAAAATATTAAAAATTCCAGCATGAAAATCAAACGTACACTTCAGGGAGTCATCATACTATAAACCGTTTGTTTTGTCCGTCTATCGTTCATTTCGACCGTTTGTTAGTCTGCCTGTCGGTCAATTCATGCTGTTGGCCATACAGGCTGTCATTGTTGTTGTAGTTGTTGTTGTGATGTTATGTTTGTTTATTTACCACACAATCGCTTTTTGCGCTGACTGATGTAAAGAATAACACATGTGAGTTGTTGTTGTTGTTTTTGGTGTCTGGAGTTTTGCTGTTAAATATAGCCATTAGCTTCGCATATTTTCGGAAAACTTAGAATAATTTACAAAAATTAAAAATTAAAAAAAAATTATAGAAAAAAATCTTGCTTTTCTCTCAATCAGGCCCGGATTTACCACTTTAGAGGCACATTAGGCCAGTGCCTAGGGCGGCTAGAATTTCGGGGAGGCACATATTAGGAACTTTGAAAATTTTTTTGGTAGTGGTAATGCATTGGTGATGGTGAGAGTTACACAGAGGGAAAAATGTGGGAATATACCTAACAATATGTTGACAAGAAAAAAAAACAAAACGTCCTCTCTTTCGATATTAAAATTTTTTTTTTTTCATATTCACCAGTGAAGAATGGCGGCAATTTGTGAACTGCCTAAGGGCGGCCTGCTCTCAATCGCTATTTTCCAAATCCGCTCTTACTCAAAATGCGTACCATTAAAATTCACTTTGTTTTCTGAACTATATATCCACAGGCTCAGAAGGCATCGATTTACGAAAACCTATGACTGCTTGGATATTCATGGTATAGCAGCCGCATACGGCTTTACTCAGCATATTGTAAAAATTTATTGAGTTATCGTACTTTTGAGGTATGCCTACAGACTCATCAACATCACACTCATCTTATATTCCTTTTAACATTACTTGGGAGTATATGGGTTTAACTTGACATTTCCATTTTATACGATGTAATGCTGTAACTTTGACATTTTTCCAATTCATGGGTAACTGTCCACCTTTATTTGTTTTTGGGTGACCGCAACTTCTGCTTCATTGGGGGTTCCAATCTAGGCGCATTCTGTTAATGATTTTTGACGACTTTCGGATAGTATAACCGATCCACTTCCGCTTTCTTCACCTTATTTGATTTAGAACTGGAGCTTCGCTTGTTATTCTGCAAAAATCTGCATTCCTTTTGAAATTCGGCCAGAATATTCTGCATATGATTCGCGGGCATTTGTTGATGAACTAGCCATTAGCCACTCTCGGCATCTTTTTCCGCTACTCCGTCTGTTGTCATTATGCTCCCCAGGTAACAAAAAATGTTGACATATTCAAGATACCTATCTGTTGTCCTTTAATATCGATATGCCTTAAGTTGGTGTGATGTATTCTCAGTAACTATTACAGTAACTATTTACAGTAATAGAAAATTCTATATAGATACATATATATTCTTATTTTACCTTAAAGACTTTCAGTTATGCAGAACAAACAAGATGCTCTTATCTTGGAGTCTCAAAAGGTGGACTTTAAAATCAATACATTCAAAACTAATGGCATGAAGTTGAATCCATTGAGTTATGAGTTCACTTTTTTTGTGTAGACTGGTAAAAATAACATTGAAAACGTCTACAAGAAGTATCACACCAAGAATATTAAAAACGAGTGTCGCGTTTTCTCAGCTGTAGCTCTGAAGAGCTTCTCTTACTTTCAACAAAATACCATATCAAACGCCGATTTATACCAAAAATGGAGGCAGAGTTACCTTAAGCAAGCAACATCCAGCTACGAAAATGCAGGTCAATTCAACAAACTCTACGGAAACTGTCTAACGTAGAAGCAGAACTAAGGTTAGGGAAAGTAACGCAGAAAAGTTAAAGTCATCACAATCTATTTGGACAATCCCCTCCCCCAAGAAATTGCAGAACATTAGAAATACTTTGTTCTTTTCCGTTCGAGCATGTACTCGAGTGAATGCCATGTTAAGTTTTCTCCTTTGTTTTGTCCACTTCTAAGCCAAATTACCAACTCCTTTATCAAATCAATGCCTAGCACCAAAATCATATAAAATTTTCCCAAAACAGAGCTTCTAACTTTTATTAGTTCACTAAACGATCCAACTGACGTTGGCAAGTTACTGCTATGATTCTTCACAAGATATGAACGCAGTTTTTGTTCGCTACCGAACGATCTCCTCTCTTCTTCAATAGCACAAAATTATGTTTAAAAGATATAAAAAATATAAGCAAATGTCCAGCATATTCTCCATACCTTTTGGTATGGAATAGTTAAACTTATCCTGTAGAGTTTTCCTACTTCCTTTTATTTTTTGAAATTACTACCTCCAACTATCATACCCATACCATTTCCTGCTGATGTCGCTGTCAAGTACTCGTTGTGCTTAACCGTTTTCCGGTCTCATTATGGTTTGTGCCTTTTTTTTGCGTTCCATTCTTGTTGCTATTTTTGCGTTTTTATGTGCAAAACTTTACAAATGGCAGCACTAAAGGACCCACCGGTTAGTTGATTCGTTGGCTCTGGTTTGGCGCGTTAGTTCCTAATGATGCTGTGTTCATGATTTTACAACGAGATTGTAAAGTGCATTTCCGACAATGCCAATTATGGTTGGGTAACTCCCTTAACAAGTTAACGCTTGTTTTTAACATTATTTTAATAGTGTTGCCACTTAGTTTAGTTTTGGTTTTTTTTTGTGCTGTCGTTCATTTTGTTGTAATTTTTCAACTTTATTGTTAAGGAAAGTATGAGAGCAAATTAGCTAAAATAATGGGGTTGTAAAGTAGTAAGGTTTTAAAGTTTTTATTAAGTGGAAGCAAAGTAATAAGTATAAAAGCATGGAAATTTTATAAAGAACAAATGCTTGGACAGTAAAAAATTTAAATTTTCATATTATTTTTAAGGACATATGGTTTTTTGGAATTTAAAAAATATTTCTTAGGATTTTTTCACTTTTTATTTATAGTAAATTGTCAACACTTTATCGCTAGCTATGTCAAAAATCTCAACTTTCACTAACTTTCTTAGTAAATGTATAGAATATCTACTACCAACATCCGTTTATTTTTGCTGTTATTTGTTTTTCACTCTTTTGGTTTTTTTCCTGTTTTTTTTTTTTAAAGTTTCTGCAAACAAACTCCTTCAATGATTGATGACTTTATTGCCTTCACTCCTTAACAATTGCAAAACATTATACATTTTGTATCCTTCTTAGAATTTGTTGTGTGTGTGCATTTGTTGTTCTTGTTACTTAAACTGAGAGAGAGATGCCAAGGCGATAACACTGGCAGGTAACTTTTGATGATTGCAAGCAACATGCCAACATCATGGTTCCAATACGCTCATGTAGTACGACGATCAGATCCGTTTCAAAGTCAAAGTTACAGTCACGTTGTTGGGATTTTTGCTCATGTTTGTTGTCAAAAAATTTAAATCAATTAGTTACGCTGCTTGTCGTAGTGATATGATGAATTTTATTTTTTTTTGTTTTTGTTTTTTTTTTCTTCAATAATTTTTTTTTTTTTGGGCCAAGTTATGCATGTTAGCATTAAAAGAAGAAAAAAAACAGAGAAAAACACAAATTTAGAAAATACAAAATAAAAATGTTAAGGTTATGGCTGCATTTAATTTAATTAGCCATGCATAATTGAAAAGTTCCAAAAGTTTTTGATGGAAAAAAAAATAATAAAATATATAATATAAAGATCTCTGACTTTATAAGAGTATAATTGATATTATTTGGTTGGTTGGCAACTATGATTGCTGAGTCGAAAAATACAATTCCATGGTAAATTAGGGGAATACTATTTTTGGGCTAAAAAAAATTACAAATTGAAACAACTTATAAAATGAGCGTAGTAAAATTTTTGATATCGGTTAAACCTGATTTAAGCTTCGATGATATAGACCAGGAATTATTTTTTAATGTCAAACTATTTCCAGTTCAAAGTATCTTCTTGAAAATGAGCGAAAGTTAGTAAGAGCAAGAAATTGATGTTTTTTATGTCTATTTTCTTATCACTTATTATATTCTTCTAAACATATTTTTGGTTCTAAGTCAAATTTTTTTAATAAATTACCAAAAACCATCCAACCATTTTGAGTTTTCACCTTGCAAAGAAGAAACCGCATTGGTCTTAACATATTGACACTAAATCCATTATTTCAGGGAAGTTTTATTTTTGGGTCAATTTAATTCACTCTCAGACTTAAGAAATCTTTATTAAAATCACAAATTAATTAGTTTTATTGGTAATGCTTTTGAAGCGCTTTAGTTACAGTAAAAGGGAAGCGCTTTTATACAACAATATGACAATGTTAAAAGCCGAACTATACTGAGTGAGAACAAAACACTTTCATTCGCGCCTCAAAAGTAGCCGTAGTTATAGAGCCTTTAAAATGCTTAATTGCAATGGCAGTGTTAAAGAAAGTTTTGATAGAAACGAGAACAAAGCGCTTCATTCCACTTGGCAACTTCCAAAATAAAATAAAAATAAGTGTAGTTAAAAAAAAGTGCTTCTTTCTAGCCGACGGCTATGTAAAATTTGAAAAACGTCAAAGTCCAAAATTTCAAAGTTCACTTTGGAAAATACACTTTCGAGTTCCCTGAGTAACATAGACTTTATTTTATTTTGATAAAAATATGGAGCGTGGTACTTTCCATGCAACAAAAATTATTTAAAACGCTGTATCTTGGCACATTCCGTAACAGATTTTTTGAAATTTAGGGTGTTGGTACGTTGTCTATGCTAAGCAGCTCACAAAATGTGGACGGGATTAGACAACGAGGCGTTTCACCTTTCATGCAACAAAGACACTTAAAACGCTATATCTTGGCTACTATTTGGCACTAGGGTCTATATTGTCTATTATGTATAAGATTATACAACGGGGCGTGGAACCGTCCTTATGACAAAAATACTTTAAACGTAATATCTATGGCAGCTACGGTTTTGAATATTGATACACGGAAGTACATTGTTTGTGCAAATCTACTCTCAAGATATGAATGGGATTGAATAATGGGACGTGGTTCCACTTATACAACAAAAACAATTAAATTGCTATTCTTGGTACTTACACCAAGTTTTGAAATTTGGTGCTCAACTCAATTGTCTGCAGTAAGAACCATTTGCGCACCTAGGGGGGACGAGGGGGGTGCTTGCCCCGAGCACAACCTCTTGGAAGGCAAAAGCAGATGACCCTTTTTTTTTAGTAAATAAAAATATTTCATAGTGAAATCTTGAAAACTTTTTTAGGTAGGAGGCGGCAAATTGCATCTTCGTCCCGGGCGCTGATTGCCCACGGTATGCCACTGCTAAGAACTGCGTAAGATGTATCAATCCTTTTTTCTACTGAAGCCTATTTTTTAATTAAACTTCATATGTTCTCTATGAAGCTTAAGTTGGGGCTTTGCGCTGACCAATTTAAAACCCAGATTTTTGCGGCTGCATCTATGATTTACGACATGAGAATTATGTTTCATTTTAGAAAATCCATGCCAACGGCAAGGTCTCTATATTTAAGTGCCAGATTTTTGCGCACTCTACCGGAAATTTCGCAACTTATTTTGAATAATCGAAGATGGCGATATTATGAAAATGGATATTATGTACCACCACTTCTTCAACTTCAAAGAAAGTCGCTGGCTTAACAAAAATATTGAGTCCGCTTAGGGGACGTCCATTAATTAGGTGCGGTGTTTTTTTGAAAATTACCTGAAAAGAAATAATAAAGAATTTTTTTAGATTTAAAAAAGATGAAAAGACTAAAACCAAATTATTATTTTTTTTTTAAAATTAATTCTAGTACGCAATAAAATAATTTGGTTAAAGTTTTGAATGTGTTTTTTACACCACTGAAAATTTATTTCCGTTTCCGTTTGTCGCACAAAGCAAAAGAGAAAGAAAAAAAAAACAAATCCAACCCTCTGCAAATTTAAAGCAACTGCAACAGCCAAGTCCTTAAGTATCTGTACAAAAATAAAAAAAAAATGATCCGGCCACATTACGCAGTAAAAACCAAAAAAATACAAAAAAACAGACGCAAGTGCTTGCCATACAGAGTACATAAATCTTTGTTAACATATTTTCTCCATTTTTGGGCCAAAATTGTCGTATTGCGATTACAATGCTGCAAACGGCAGCCATTAAATCAGCCAATTCACAGGCCATACCAAAATGTTTATGTGAAAAAAAAAAAATTATATATTTTTTTTCCAAAAAAAATAAATTTTTTTTGTTTTTCCAAATGTGACAATGCGAAATTTTTCTTGACTATTTTTTTCGTTAGTAGGTTTGTAAGAAAAGTAAGGAAAAATTTTTGGTTATTTTTTTATTGGCCAGGAAACATGCTTCATGCGTACTATATGTATGGGTAGCAAAATACGCCTGCCTGTTTGCTTCGTTTTCGTTGTCGCATAAAAAAATATCCCCACAGCCAAAGCAAAGCAGCAGCTTTATGCATTTAAATTAATGGCCAAAACTGGCTTAAATGACAGCAAAAGTGTTTGCATGTCAAATGTGAAGAAGTAACGGTAGTTGTAGTAAATAGATGTACATAAGTACACTGAGAAAATTTTTTTTTTGCTGGAAATTTAAATGTTTTAAATTAATTTTTTTTATTAAATTGTATATTCAATCCGCTAAGTAAGATAGTGATAAGTGGAGTTGGATCTCGAATTGTCCTTAAAAATTGGTTTCAAGATTAAAGGCAAGATCAATGTTATTTGACCTCATTGACCTTAGAACTTTTGCCTAAAATATTTTTCATTATCTCACTTAGTTCTACACGGTTAGAAATTCTGGATTAAATTTTAATACTTTTGGGCTTACAAATATGACTACACCAGAATTGTATTAAAATTTAATAGTGCCTAAGTATTAAAATTCATTTTTAATACAAATTTAATATGTACTTGTTTTTATAAAGATTTACAAAAAAAAAAAAATTTCATTTCGAATGGGATTCGAACCTGGTTCCCTTTTAATACAATGATTGCATGCGCAAAAGTTGCATGGCTAAAAGTTTATTGTAAAATAAAAGTTCAATATTGAAGTATTATTATTTTTTGGTCCAAAAAAACAGGGCCAAAGATTTTATTTTTCTTTGACGAACTATCCAAAAAGTAAAAACCTGAAAAAAGGAGTTTTGTAAACCTTGCATTCTTATAAAATACAACGTTATTTTTTCTCAGTGTAACAAACAATTTTTATACAGAAAATGAAAAGAAATATGGCGCCCTTAAATGGAGAAAAAATTTAAATATTTTATTAGATTTACGTCTACACTAAAGACGAAACACAATTTATAGACGACTGTGGCATTTTTGTTTTTTATGTGCCATTTAAATGTGACTGAGTTTGGTATGTAAATTACTTGGAGCAAACATAAATAATATGGAAACCCTAACCCTTTTTTTTCTCTCTCAAATTTGTGTTTTTTTGTCATTTTTTTTTCTATCGTTAAATGCTGAGTGATTTTTTGATTAATTGTCTTCTGCAACGCTCAATAAAAATATTTAAATGCGTATTAAGCACGCCCATCTTCAAAAGTGCTGTGCTACGAAATGCCAACGGTCAAAATCATAGACGACATACAAAATATATTTCATTTATATAATAAGCGTTACCATTGTTTTGACATTTACACCAACAGCTGTCACAATTTATGCTCGTCGGTACTGTGACGCATCAGTTTTTGTGATAAACAACAATTTTTTTTTTGGCATCAAACCAATGGCCCTAATTTTCGTTTTTCTTAGTAATTAGGTTGCCACCCTTGTATACATATGTATATATTTCCTTATTTGTATTTATTTATAAACACAGCAGCATACGCTAATCAGCGTCATTAATATTTTACGCGTTTTTTATTGATAACAAAAGAGTGAACTTTGCATATGTTTGTTCCACTGTGCTACCCTAAGCTGTCAATAAGCAATAGGGGTTGCCACCACTAAATTTTTTTTTTTTTTTGTTTATTGAATTTTTTTTCTTCTCTTCTTCTTGCTCTTCTTATTGCTTTGTTATCTACTTTGTTTTGCGTAATTTTGTTCTAAATATTTCTTAAATGTCAAAAACAGTTCACTTTGGCTTAATGAAGTTGAAAGGGGTTGTAGTGAGTGCAGTGTAGTGAGGGTTGTTTTTTCCCCTGTTATTGTTGGTTATTAGTTAAGTAGCCATTTTGTTTCGTTTTTTTTTTTTTATTTATGCAGAGTTTTTCTTTTGACAAAGTGTGCTCTTAATTTTTTTTTTATTATTATTTTTTCAAATATCTGTTGATAAGCGCAACGTTGCGTTGATGAGCAGCTTAGGCGTCCATTGTTTGTTCGCAGTTACTGTGAAAGGGTTAAGTAGGTAGTAGCTAGGGTTGATAGTTTCAAAAATGGTGCGCCTTCTTTTTTTGGATTAAAAAAATTTAAGTCCATGTACATAATTAGGTTTTTCATTAAATATTCAACTCAAAAGGTTTAGTTTTCGGCGATTCCATTTTTAATGTCACACCAGTTACGCGAAAAATTAGTTTGCTATAAAATTTCGTGTAAATTTTTTGCAAAAATTTGTGAGGTTTTCACACAGTATTTGCTGTCTTTTTTAAAAGTATACAGTGCAGCTAATCTATTTTTACTTTTAGTCTGCATTTTCTCTCTGTCGAGCAGCTCCTCACAGTAGCGACCTAGGGGGCGGAAAAATGGTCTATAGGTGTAGGTGCACATTTTGAAATTTTATGGAAAATATTTCTCATTTTGTTCGGGTTTTCTAGATGTCTAAACTGGTGACTTTTTTTTTTAAGTAAATCACAATATTTTCTGTTGGTAGGAAGCGGCAAATAACATCTTTATCTCGGGCGCCTAATGTGCACGGTATGCCACTGGCTCCTCGTTGTATACCGTAAGGCACAAACCAAAGTACGGCGTGTAACAAAATGGGACATGATCTTAGTAAATCTAACGGCACTGCCACATAACATATAAAGGGTGATTTAATTGTAGGTTATTATTTATTAAAATATTTTCATTGACAAAAATTAACAGATGATATTTCACCATTCACAAATTGCCGCCCTTCTTGATATGGAAAAAAATTTTCTAATAACAAAAGTGAGGACTTTTTTTTGCTTGTCAACATTTTTAGGTAATTTAGGAGGCGACATACCAAGTATTCCCACTTTTTTCCACCTGTGTAAAAAATTTTTCAAAGTTCCCAATATTTGCCGCCCTTGGCACTGGCCTGTAAGGTAAATTCGAGCCTGCACATCTGGTATTATTCTATATTGAGTTTTCTATAGTGTAATGGACAAGGTATATGCCAATGTGACAAAGCGACCTATGAGTTCAATACCAAAATTCTTCGGATTATTCGTAAATTACCACAGGACTTATGGTGAAAAGTAGTGAAAAATTTTGCCAAAATGAAGAAGTTCTGCAATGGAGCAATGGTCTATGAAAAAAACGTTTATCAGAACAGTAGACTTTGGAAAAGGACCTGATTTCACTTTAACTCTAGACCAAGCATGCCCTCGAGAGCTGAATAAAAGAGCTAGAACTCGACTTGCATCTGATTATATGTGCTAAAGTTGATATGCTCACACCTAAATTTATGGAATTAAAAATATTAATAAAATATAAAAAAGCAAGACCATAGTATTAACAAACCCCTAAGTTCAAGCACTTTCTCAAAATAATTCCTTGTTTGCTCCACATTTTGCTGAGTGTACTAATTAGCACGAAAATTTCGCTGTCAGCAAAAAAGTGTAATATGAGCTCGCTGAGAATAACCACAGTAGGACGTGTTTCAAGTTTTTTTATTTTCTTTTATTATATTTTTTATTTTTTGGTTGGCTTGCAACCGCACTTCAGAATGTGTCTCAATATTTATGTTTATATTGACGAGAAAAAAAAAGTGCAAATTAAATGCTTCAATGAAGTGTTTAAACTCTTAAACCATAGAAGAAGTGTTGCTCAAACAGCAGGAGAGCTATGCGGTTATTTTTTTCCGGCAACTTTGTCAAAGTGAGAACAGTGAGCAAAATAAAATAAATAAATAGAAAAAGACAATATTAAACAAAAAACTAAAATTAGAAAAAAAAAGGAAAAAGCACTATGCCGACGGCATTTCAAAAATGAGTTACCTAAAACAAACGCAAATGGCAACACTAAAACATTTTTGACATATGTACATGCTGTCACATGTGACAGCTGTCACTTACATTTGTGTATGCTAAACTAATGCATATTTTAGCATTTTGTTTTTACAATTAATTGAACTTTTTAATATGTAGACATGTAGTAGTTTGATGGACATACTGTCCGACATGTTATTTCTATGGAATTTAGGAATAATTTAGGTTATGTTTATTTAAATTTGAGTTAAAACAGAAATGGATTTGGCATGATTGCATAAAATTGTCAACATTAAAATTTTAAAATAATTTTCAGTAGTTTTTTTTTTGTAAATATTCACTTGAGCAAAACTAATGCAACGTAATTCTGTTTGATTTGTTTTTCAGTCTTATCAGCTTTATGTAGCCCTGTATTGTATTGCGTCTGTTTTGCGGATTATCGCATCATATTTCTACATAAAACTGGATTCCCTTTTTTTTTTGCAAGAATTTTGTTTTAAATACATATATTTTTTATTATAGTTTTGATTTGTTTTTTCTTTCTTTTTGCATTCTTTGTGTCGTTTTTTTTTATTTAAATTTTATGAATAATGATTTCATTTTTCCCATCAAGTAATTTATACCAGTCAAAAATGGTATCACATGGTATATTGTGCTCGCACCTTCGACTCTGCTTTTCGTGGAGCAACTTTTTTTTTCTTTTTTCTTACGATTTAGCGGATTAGTCAGGCTTTATAGCATAAGAATTATAGAAATTCTTAAAATACCCATAAGTGTTTGTATGTTAGTGTTGCCATGTTTTGGTTTTGTTTTTTTTTTTAGTTTTTTGCATATGGCTTATATAAGGGAGCTCATTCGCAAAAGAAAAAAAAAATTATTTAGCGATGCGGCAAATAAAATGCGAGATGACAGTTTAATTTTATGGTTTGTCTGTGCTGATCAGTTTATGAGAATTTTACGATTTTTTTCTTTGTCATATTGCCTGTTTTTTTTTCTTCTACTGACCAACTTAAGAAAAAAGGGGCGACAAAAATGTGTAGCTATATACTTCTAATCGGGCTGCCTTTTTAATGGTTTTTATTTTGTTTTGCTTAGTATTTGCAAAGACTGAAAATTTTGTTTATGAATTTTTAAAATTTTTTAAATATTTATATTCAATACGGCGGCTAATTTCTATAGCCTTTTTTCAAGGAAAACAACTTAACTTGGCAATAGGTTGAGTTTTTTCGTATGTTACCTAAAATTTTACTTTGGAACTCAGTTTAGTTATAAGCACTTTGCTGCTTCTAAAAGCTAAACGGCCAATATAAATATTTAATTTAGCACTGAATTAAGGTAGGGCTAGAGTGGGCTGTAACCCAAAGCTCAAGAAGGCTCCCAACTAGCGCTAAACAAGATATTTGCTGGGGGTTTCGTTAGGGGTAGGGCCCGCATCCCAAGGTCTAGGGGTCCAAGATGACACCTTCTATTTTTTTTTTTTTTTTCAGTTCAAGATCCAGATATACTGGTGAGCTGCAGTGGAGAACGACATTTTTTTTATGAATGAACAATTTTTTGTTATGTTTTTTTTTGTAATTTTATATTTCTTATTGCAATTTGTAGGAGAAATTAAATTAAAATTTGAAATTAAAATTTTTTTATGTTTAGTCATAATGAGCCCCGTTTCACTTTTTATTCCCGCAATATTCTAATCCGGCGCTGATTTAACTCATCTTAAGGTTTTTGAGTATTTCACTGTAAAAAAAGCATTTGTAATTTGTTGGGGAAAATATATTAAAGACTTCTTTATTCTAGAGCAGCGGTGGGCAAGGAAATATAACAAAAGAGCGCAACAACAAAATCAAGCAACAAAAAACGAAATTTTAAAGTTTTTTTTTTGTTTCATTTCCGAATTCGCCAACAGCACAAAAAAATCAAATTTCACTACAAACAAAAACAATTGCTACATTCGTCGAGACACAATGCGGCACCGTCGCAAATGCCTGTGTGTGTTGTTTTTGTTTTCATTGGAACTCAACTCAACGCTGTGCGCCGATAGCGTTGAAATTCTGCGAACATTTGGTTGCTTGTTTGTGTGTCGAATAACGGTTCGGGTCATGAGGGCTGAAAGTGCCTGTACTTGCCCACCGCTGTTCTAGAGTATGTTTCAAATTTTTTGATGAAAGATTATTTATTGGTGGAAGATTAACACTCCTCTTTTCTATTCCGTAGATGAAAAATATAAATTATTATTATTACTATTTATATAAAATTGCTTACATGAAAGAGGTTTGTACTAAACGGATTTAAATAATTTTTTTTTAAAACAACAAATTTGCGCTAAAGAAGATTATTGCACTTAATTTTTTATTTTTTTAGGGTTATCTAAATATATTTTTTTTTAATTACGTTATTTTTTTATTTGTTAAAAAGAGATAAAATTTTTGCAAAATCTTACAAAAAAATTTTCGTTTGATTTTTCGTTGCTGATGCTTATGCTGCTTCTTGAATTCTGTGTTGTTTTTTTTCTCTTTTCATTTGTACCGTTGGTATTTGCCTCGAAGTTCGGAGAATAAACATCCTATCAATTATTTTTTTTTTTGTATTTATACTTTCCTGGAATTTATGAATCGATTGTGTATACCAGTACTAGATTATTTATCCTGAGATTGAACAGAATTTTTCCAAAATTTTATAAAAATAATAGTATTCATTTCATAATAATAGTACTCTTTGTTCAGATTTAAGTAAATAGTATAAAGGAGTGAATTTAGTGAAATGGTTTGTTGTTAGAAGACTAAATGAGTAGGTTCTTAAAAAAATAAGGAAAGTGTGTGAACGAAATATCAGATCGGATCGGTGCTTTGAAATTGGTCTGGCATTATTCTGTATTCTATCAACTCATATAAAAAAGAATCTCTTCTACACGTTTAAGCTTTTAGGAAATTTATTTTGTATATTTGAACAGTTTTTTTAAGACTTGTGAATTATTGTGAAAAATAAATAAAGTAATTATTTTTTAGCATAATAAGCAGCGTTTTTGATTGGCACACTTTCCAACAAACGAAATTGTCATCAGTAAAGATTGTTAATGGTAAAATTGAAGTTAATTTTTTTTTTATAATTTACTACTGGGACAAAATAAAACAAAACAAAATAAAGTACTTTTGCCCTGTGATTATTATTTCTTTTTTAAAACCTTTTCTGCTTGCACATTGTTGCCACTTTTTCAAAAAACTTCATTGCCATACATACACAGTAGCAACTGACTGTTGTCCAAGACATTGTACCAAAACCAATCTTATCTAAAACCATCAAATCATATCAGTTACACATTCAAATTCAAAATAATATAACTGCAGCCTCATGGTAATTTGATCACAATTTTGTAGTTGTGATGCTGCAACACGCATTTCATTGCTGATGACATCATAAAATTGTCGCTGTAAGCAAATAAGTCACAGAGAGAAGGGGATGCCTAATCATCAATCGATACCCTCAACACTTTGAGCGCACCCAAAAAACAAAAACAATAAAGCAAAAAACCCATAATGGTGAGGATTGGTGTAGAAGCCACGTCGTTGATGGTTATCAAATACACAATCTTGTTAAGAATTGACAAGACAATTCTTGTTGTACTCACACTTTGTTGCTGCTGCTGCTGTTGTGCTGATGTTGTCGCGCTATGTTGTTGTTGATGACAATCTTGATGACATTTTAATTTTTTCAACTCAACTCATTTATATCAAAGAGCGTTAAATATTTTCTACTTGAGTGACAACAAAATTGGTTTCACTTTTTTTCATTTTTTTAAGGTCACAATTTTTTCTCAAATCTGATTTTTTTGTCGATTTTTTTTTTTCTTCTCCGAAGAAATAAAATTTTTGAAGGCGGTGCTTTTTAAACATAACAGACATTAATCCGTTGTCACTTTTTTTTCCTTTTCCTTTTTTTTTTTTTGTTGCTTCGACACTTTTCTGTGCTTCATTGATATAAAAACATAAGCTGTGCAGATCACTTGAGATCAGTGAGAGAGAGGTTCGGCGGAGAGCAAAAAAAAAAAGAAGTCTTACCGCATAGTTTGGTCTAAGAAGGCATATGCATTTTCACCATTCGACGATCATTTGTTTGTTGTTGCAAAAATAAACCTACTCATCTGCTCTGTTTATACTATTACAAATAGAGTTCATATGATCTTGTTGTGTTCCGCTTTTCCGGATAATCCCTATGATCCCTGGCAATTCACTTCTTTGTTTCTTTTTTTTCTTCCAGTCTGCTGGTATGGGGGAAACCTCTTCAAATTGCAATTTTACCTGGTGCATTGTTATTTGCGTGTTTTTCATTCAAATGCTAATCTTTGTCTTCTATTAAACACCAGCATAAGTACTCTTTTGGATACTTCTCTATCGTTTCACATATACAATAGGCTTAAATATATATACTCGACAGACTTTTTGTCGTCTGTTGTCAGTTTTTCCACTGTTTTTCTATTTTTATTAGCTACTTAAGTCTGTTAAATCTCTGTCAGATTTTAATCATTAACTAGTTTTTTTTAATGAATTTATTATCTCTGCAGTTAGATCAGACATTTTGACAGCAATAAGATTTAAATTTATTTCAATTAGCTGAGCGATAATATTTTCATGTTGAGTTGATCTCAGCATCGATCGTTTAGAGTTTCATTTGTTTTATTTGCAATTTAAGAATTATTTGCGTGGGCTTTTTGATGACAGCTTCGATCGGTATCTTTTTCGATTTAGCGAACAATTATGAATAATTTGTAAATGGTTATTATATGCTGATAGATAACTACTCAGATTTAATTATTTTCATATGATTTAATAGAACCTGTGATGTGGTGGTTCCTCTTCGTTGTGAAGAAAAAATTAAGTAACTTGAAATCAACAGAATAAATTTTATTTAATTTTTCTTCCTCAACGTAGAGGAGCATAGATCACTTACAAAATAAAGCGCTATTTATATGAAATTGCTCATATGGTGATGGTTTGTAATGCTTTGGCGCAAAATATGCTGAACCAATTTTAATAATTTCTTTTTTAGAACAACATATTAAATTTTATCAAGATTGTACGACTGCTTCTATTTACAGTAGAACCTCTGTAAGTCGAACTTGATGGGAAACGCCAAAAAATTCGAGTTGATGACTTTGACTTAAGCGAATTATGTCAGGAGGTTAAGATTTATTTCAACTAATGATGTACACTGCCGGCATATTCCTAAAGTCGGTATCTTATTTTTCTTCGAGCTATAGAGGTAATTCGTTTCAAACAATCGAGTTGTAAAGGTTCTAAAATCAAACATTGCTATGTTCGAGATGCATGGTTCAATTAGTGATAATTTCTGGATGATGTTGTTTTTGAGGTGCTGCACAGTTTGAGGATTATCCGCTCAAACTGTACTCTTCAAAAAACTTATAAGAAGAAATCCAATGGTGTTTAATCGCATGATCTTGGTGGTCAATTGACGTCTGTTCTTTCATTAAATTTGACGATTATTAAACTTCTCTTTCAATAGATCGATTAATTCCGAACGCTTTCAAACTACTTACATATTTGATGTTGGGAAACTTGATAATTTTTACACCCGTATTATTTATTTACATTTACTATGTATGAGCTTAGAATTTACTTTTCAAAAGTACATGCTACCTCAAGTTTTATTTTATGCCAGTATTAAAGGCTTATTGAAAATAATGATTGATATTTACTTGAAGTTTACAAATTTTGCTTCCAGTGACATTTGCAATTTTACTGAAAATTTTAATTATTTTTATGACAATTATACGTTTATACTGCGGTAAATATACTGATGAATATACTATATACATATGTATGTGTCTTACTTTCCATCCAACATGCATGCATACATACATACCTTTGTACATACATTCTCCTATCCATTTGTAAACATTATTCTATTATACCACAATTTTGTCAAATAACTAAACAATCAAGTCAAGCTCAACATAGTTACCCCCCACCCCTCTAATTCTGCAATACAAATACACGTACATATTTCCACATATAACATACAGACAACTTTTTGCATAGAAAACATGTTGAAATCCACGCCACAATATTGCAGACAGACGTGTACTATGTAGTAGGTACGTACTAATGTTAATAGTTTGCAAATTTGCACACACTCCATGAACACACCGGGGAGTTCTTTACTCACTGAAATTTTCAACAAATATGGAACTTCAATGGTAACAACAGCAACAACAACAACAATAAGAATAAACCAAACAAAAATCTGACGACAAACTACAATGACAACAATTTTCATAATAGTGTTGAGAGGTTGACTAACAAGTTAAAATGTTATGGCACTATATATGGCACTACAGTAGTGCAAGTGTACAGAGAAGATAAGTAGTAGTTGAGAATGGTAGTAGATTTTAAATGAAAGAATATAAACTACAAATAGACTTTGAAAACAATAGAAAAGTACAAAATTTTCTGAGTCAAGAGTGTAAAAATCGGCTTTGACAAGAATGTAAAACTTATTATATTTGAACTGACATAATATGTCATATTTTATGTTATAATGGCAATGCAGTTGTTTGTTGTAATACAAAATCTTGTCTCTATCGCAGACATTATTCGGATGTACATTTTCCTAGAAGTTTCTATATTGAAAGTATTTTCGAAAACAATCCTGACGTGATAGAGCTATGCAGACCTCAAATTCGAGTTCAGGGCATCAAATTACCTAGGAAAAATATGGTCTGGTCATATGGACAGCAACTTTTTTTTTTTTGTAAACCTGTGTTATCTGTTATCATTTTGGAATTGTGGATTATTTTTGTTCAATGAGATCATATTTTGTACTAGAAATCAATAAGCGCTCGCCTATACGAGATTTTGTTTTATGTACCTATGATTGTGTTACCCCAATATGCACAAAAATGGATGCGGATTCGATACGGACCCGGAACGGACTTCATATACGGATCCGTTTCAGATTGGTTTTTTGTTAATAAAACGGATCCGTTTCGGATCCTTTTCGAATTCGTTCTCGTATGAAATTCCTCTCGAAAAAGCGGAATCCGTTTTGTCGGATCCGTTCCGAAGTCGTAAGTTGTAAATAAAACGGATCCGTTCTTGATTCCGTTTCGGATCCGTTGTCGTACGCTTTTTCAGATCCGATATGAATTCGGAACGGACTTCATATACGGATTGGCTTTTTTTTAATAAAACGAATTCGAGACGAATCCGTAACGAAAAACGAAGTCCGAAACGAATCCATATATGAAGTCCGTTCCGAGTTCGAAACGGATCAGGCAACGCGGACGATCCTTCCCGCTGTTTGGAGGCGAATTGCCCACGATAACGGATTCGAATCGGATCCGAAACGGATAAATAATACGAAAAAGCGGATCCGAAACGAGTCCGAAACGGATCCGTTTGGCACACTGGGACCCTACGATGCTTTATGAATTTTCATTTATATGTATAGGTAGCGTCAAAATGTACAGATTTCGAAAAAATAGGCTTAAACTAAATTAAAAAACAAACACAAAAATTTCTCAATTTAATGAAAAAGTGTCCTTTAGTATGCATTTAAGTCATGCGTTTCCCAAAATAAAACAGTAATTTTCTAAAAAATACACTTGCACCAGAAACCCTATCCTTGTTCAGTTTTACTTTATAGTTATTTTTTTTTTATTTAATATAACGTTTAAGTGCTTTTGCTTTTATGGAATGTTCACGCCCAATAATTTAATTTCACCCTACTTACGTAGATCCTGTGAAAGCAACAAAACCCTTACGTAAATTTTTATATCCATTGCTGCAATAGTTCACTGAAAAACACCGTCTACAATTTTGTCTGAGTTTGACAGGTGCCACGCCCACTGATGCAATTCTGCGGAATATTGATTTTGCAACCTTAATGCTTTCAAATGCCAGTGTGAAAGCCTTATAATATTAAGAAAAAGTTTTGTATTAAAACGAAGCGATTTTTCGAATATCCTTGAATATAATTAGTTTTTATTTTTCAGCGTATGTGACATATTTTCAGCACTCAGCTCTGTATATTTTGAATAATTGAATAGAATTTTTGTTTTGTGTCCAAATGCTAAATTATAAGCTTTCAATTTTCCAAACAAAATGATTTAAATATGACTTATACCATTTTGACTCGCATATATGATATTGTTGCTATTTTCACTATACCAGTTAGAAAAGTAAAATCTTGTAGGTGCCTTGCCAGACACAAGGTACTGCTGATTCAATAGACACAACATTATGTAGTACCAATTGCCTTTAAGTCCAATACTGTCTGCAGTTGTCTCTAAATGGCAACGAGCTATTTGTACCAATACGTTGTTAGAGCATTGGTTTCAGTTGTTGCTGTAGTTGTACATAGCTCGAGTAGTAGTTGTTGTTGTCTGCATTTGTAGCCCTGTTGCCAAGAACATCTGTAATATTACCACAATACGAAGGAGCAACATACATAGGTACCCGTACTCGTACATGTCCATGTCGTTCCTGGTAGAGATTGAGCAAAAAAAAAAATAAAAAGAAGGAAAACCACTGAATGTTGCATGCAACTTTTGCTGCACAATTTGTGCTGTGTGGTTTTTTAAGTTTTACTCTTTTAATTTTTTTATTTTATTAATATTTCTGCAAATGGCAAATAGTTTATCATTTCTATGCATTTTAGTTTTTCTGCTTCTTTTCTTTTCACCAATGATATTTGGCTTTGCTTGGTACTTTGTGCATCTTCATCTGCATCGTGCTCATTGTTGTTGTTGTAGCTATCAAGCGCAGTCCTTTGCATTGTCTTGAGCTTCGTTTTGGCTTGAATGCGAATGCAGCCCATACGTTTATTTGCCATCCTTTGAAGAAATATTCCTTCGCTGTGGTAATGGTAATTGTATTAATTTAATATTTATTGATGATGAATTATAAGTTATTTTGTTGTTGTTGTTGTCTTTCAAATTTGTCGATGATATTGCATAAATTTGTTTTTTGCTGTTACTGCTGTTGTTTGTTGTTGTAAGAGTGGAAAACATGAAAGCAGGTGTATTTGGTATTGTAAGAAATTATGGCAGTACATTTTCTTGAAGAAAATATTTTTGAATGTCAAGAAGTTTTTTTTAGAGAATTTTTTTGCAAATGAGTGATGGCTTAGCAAAATAGAAAATAGTTTTTATTCAATATTAATTCAAGTTGAAATCAGGAAAAATAGGTAAAAGAGGAAACATCACGAAAAGTTTTTGAAGAAATGCTTTCTGTTAAAAAGTCAACCGGAACAATTACGTCGAGATTAAAAAAAAAACTTTGTGGTGTGTTGAAACAAAAAATAATTTATAATTATTTAACTAAGCTTACTGTTCAGTACATCTGTATGCCAACACCAAAAAAATAACAGAAACATTAAAAAGAAAACAGCAAAAAAAGGACTAAGGCTAGTCATACTAGTTTCATCCACTGCTAAACGGAATCAACACCGACTTTTAAGTCGATTAGTAAGAATTTCTAGTGTTTGTTTCTAGTGAAACAAATTTTTGCTTGGGTTCTCAAGAGATCTATGCTAAAAGAGAAACAAATCAGGCCTAGAAATTCTTACTAATCGACTTAAAAGTTGCTGATGATTCCATTTAGCAGTGGATGAAACTAGTTTTACTAGCCTTAGTCCTTTTTTTGTTGTTTTGTTTTTATGTTTTTTGTTATTTTTTGTTATTGGTAAGTAAAAAAATTATAAATTATTTTCATATCCATGCAAAAAGGGAAACATGTCAGGCTTAGAAGTTCTTATTTGTCGGCTTAAAAGTCACTGATGATAGCGTTAAGCAACGAATGAAACTATTATGACCACCAATTTGGTAGTGGAACAAATGGTCGTGGCGACTCCCATATAACAAGAACTTTTTAAACTATATATCTTGGCACCCATGGCAATTACAGTTATGAGGTTTGATATATTGTCGTATGTATATTGTTTGTAGCCAGCAAATAGAGAAATGTAGGTGGGGAAGGGAGAACATAGTACCATATTAACTCCAATGATTTCGGTTACTGGTGTCTGAGTTTTTCCTACTGACCACAGCCTAGTTGAGTTATATTCAAATTCTTTTTTGTGACAAACTCTTTTTAAAAGCTTCTTAGTTCTAATCTTTACAAACTTAAATCAAGGCAGCACTACTCAAGCAACCGAGTAGGAAATGTAATTTTTCTCGATAACAAAATCTCGATAAAAATCAAGTAATTTTTGTTTTCCAAAAATAATTTCATACAACTTTTACACGAGTTTCTAAGTTTTATCCGAAATCAAAAAAAAAAAAAAAAAAAACGATAGATTTGCATAGTTTATTGATATTAAAACTCTGAATTCTCCCAAATTCAAGCAACTCAATTTGTACACAAACATTTTCAAAACCATTTTTGCATAAGTAATTCAAGCACTCAAGTGTAAAATTTATTTTTGTTTTAAATTCGAGTACCGTAGATTTTACCTAAATACTTTTTGCGCCCCTAAAAAGTTTTATTTTTTTCTTCTTTGTGTTCATTTATTTATATATTTTTCACAACCAAAAACCGCATCAAAAATTATGAAAGGCAGCACAATGCTGATAGGTAACGGTGCTGATGATAATGATGACCCCAACGTCAATTATTAACGTATCACTTGACAGCCGGGCAAATACAAAAACAATGACATCATTTACAACAATAGAAATTTATTTTTTTTTTCAAAATTGTAGACACCACAAAAATTTCACAAACAAACACAAACAAAGATAGAAAGGACCAAAAGTTTAGTAAAGGAGACAACAGAAAGACAGAAAAAAAATGCAACAATAATAAATCAGGACGTGAAGAACCTCAACGGTTTTTACGTGTGATAAAACAGGGGATGGAGGGTTTGGATTGCAAGTGAGAGAGTATGGGCACGAACATGAACACCCTTCTTGGCTATCGTCGACTCGTTTATACGAAAGCTGTTACGTTTGTGTTGTTGTTGTGAACAACAATAACAATAAGTACTGTAAAGGACCATGGTTTTGAGAGTGGGATTGCTGATCATGATGCTGATGACAAGGACGACATTTAAATCATTATTATATTATTATGCGCCATAAATAATGACGCATACGCACACGCACACGCACGAGACTTAAATAGATATAAATATTTGTGTTTACGTGCCTACAACAATTAGTAACCCGGTGAGAAATGAAGTCATCATAATGTAGTTCTTTCTAAAAATTTTAAATCTAATATATTCCGAAATGATATGAGTGTGTACGAAAAAACAAAAAGTAAGAAAAGTTCGATAGTCTACAAAATCTTTTGTAGAAGTCACTTTTGCCGAAATTTTCTGAAAAAGATATCTTCAAAAAAACCTTAATTTTTTTCATGGGAGCGAACTCCCATTCAAGTCGACTGATATTGTACATTCGTAGATATAACATACATACATCGTACTCAAAATTCCACAAAAGCACTAGAGCGAATAACAAATATTAATATGGATATAAAGAATCAAAAGTTGGATAAACAAATGGGGCTATTGAATTTATGATTCGAAAAGTAAAGTTAAAAAATACGTTCTAATAAATTTTTATATCATTTTATTATTTCATTTTAAATTACTTTTCTGGAAAATGTGGACTGTAACTCAGCCATAACTTGACACACGATCTTGGAGATCAATTAACGTCACCAAATCTCAAAATGAAGTGTCCTGGAAAATTTTCCAAAAAAAATCAGTTATCAAGCCTGGACAGTTATCATCTCCAATGTTAACCTAACCAAAGCAAAAATGTCATACGCAACTTAGCCGGAAATTTATTTTTATGTAAGTTTCAAGAAATTATTCTTTTGAAATGTTGTTCTTGAAATGTCAAATGAAGTTTGCAGACTACAAAACAACTACACTCAGGGAAAAATTGCCTTACAAACTTGAATTTTCTGCGGAGCCACCCTAAGTGATGTTCAAAATCCATTTTCGATCGATTGGAGTAAAAAAAAAATTTCCGAAAATGGGTCAAAAACGGTTTTTTGCAGTGTTCGGAGGTACTCCAAATGATGTTCAAAATCCACTAACGACCTTTTCCCATCGATTGGAGTTAAAAAACAATTTTAAGAAAGTCTTTGATACCAATATGATAATTTTTATTAAATTAAAAAAAAAAAAAGAAATTGCCTCAGGCCCAGGCCCGGATTTAAAAATTTGCCGCCCCTAGCCAGTTGCAAAAATTGACGCCCCCCCAGGTACCAATAAATTAACAATTACATTAATAATCGATCACCCATGTTCAGTTATAATGGCATTTTTCACTTATAATGTCGGTAGGCGTGCCAAAGAAATAGGCGGGATATTCAGTTCCCACGAATAAAATAATTTTTCAAAGTTTCAGCCAATACTTGCTGCCCTAGGCACGTGCCTACTCTGCCTGTATGGTAAATCCGGGCCTGCTCAGGCCACATTCCTAATTCAGCGTTTACACACAGAAATTCTTTCCAAAAATTCTTCTCGTTTGTTGGCAAGAGGGGAGAAATGAGAGAGTTGAGTACAGAATTTGCCGTACTCGGAAATTCTCTTTCGTTCAGTTTGTTAGCTGATATTATGCTTTGACTTAACGTTCGTTTTGAAGGGTTGACGAATTTGTAGTTTTCGTGTGTGAAAGCAAAATAAATGCACAAAAGAAAATAGACAAGAATTTCTTTCACACACTCAGAAAAAAAAACATTGTTATTCGAAGAATTTTTGTATTCTTGAAAAATTGTGAGCTAAAAATTGTTGACTTAACAAAAATTTCTTCGAGTAAAAACTCATTTTTAATTTTTTAAGAATTTCTTAGTGTAAATCAGCTTTAAACTATTTCATATGTTTTGATAAAAGTGATGATTCCTACTGGGGCATACTTATCTATGTATGTGTTCATGGGTATGTTAATGAAAACAGTGCTGCCAACATTTGTAAATTAAGTGCAAGCAAAATATTTAATATTTATGAGTTGCGGATTTAAAGTGCCACATTGAACAGACAATCGAAAACAAATAGAGAGACACAAACACAATGATAGGAAGTGAAAAAAGGACAAACTGTTTCAAATTTTCTGTATATTTAGCACATATTTAACAACAACAAATGCATACAAATACAAAATGTGTGGAAAATCAGTGCAATATTCGGTACAATTGAATTGTAACCGAGCAAGCGCTACTTAAAAAAAATTTTTTTTTTGGGGTTTGGCTTTTCCGGCTTTCTGGCAAACAATAAGAAAAAAGATAAAGAAATGACATACTGATATATTTGTTTGTATGTTGTTGGCAGACACCTATCTATTTTTTTTTTTTCAAATGGGGTGCAAAAATTTAAACCTTATTTATATGACTGCATATATCCTTTTTTCTAAATACAATTGTTTGCTTGCTATCTCGCTTTCACACAAACATTCATTGATGATCACATGAGTGATGACATCAAAAATAGCTACTTTTTTTTGTTCCACTGCACAAAGGAAGTAAAAAAAAAACATACAAACAAAAAAGTGTGCTACTTAAAAAGGATATGAATTTGAAATTGATCCTTTTTGTAGCGAACTTAATAATTGCAATTCATTTTATTTACTTTCCCTTGCTATGACGTTAAATAGAGATAAAAACTATGAAAGAAGCTGTAACCTATGAATCCTCTTATATTGTCAGTGCCAGTGTTGCCGTCGCAGCATATTAATGAAAGTAAATGATTAATGCACGTGTATTTTGATTGATTTTTTTGCATACGAAATGATCAATGTTTTTTTAAATATCAAATGCAGCTTCTTCGTCTTTTCATCTCGAAAATATTTAAATGTTTTGCAACCTTTCAATAAATTAATTAATCTTCTTTATTTCTGCTGTGTCTTTCATTTAGCTACAGTATCGTGCGCATCATCTACCTTTGCTAAATTCATATTGAAATCATTTCAAATGATTTAAATACTTTTGATTTTGCAAAAAAGAAAAAATAAAAAAAAGTATTTCTTTTATCATTTTTCATGTTGAGTCATTTTGTTTTCTCATACATTTTCTTCATTCACATTAATTAATCAATTTTTGTCATTTGTGTGGCATTCCATTTAAGTTTTGTTTTAATTTTTTCATTTGGTTTAACTGATTTGTGACGCCCCTTAATAATTTACGATTCGACGTATGTATGTATTTGTTTTGGAAGTTTTTTTGAATATTTTTAAATCATCTTAATTACTATGGGTCTTCGCTCATAATTTCCTTATAATTTGTGCACATTAATGGAATGTTATTAACCTTTTGTTTTTCGTAATTATAAGTTGTCGTTAAAAATTTATGCCACACGCCCATGATGACAATCAGCTTTAGTTGTTTTTGTTTTTGTTCTTTTGTGTAGCAGTATCTCAACAATATATTTTGAAGAATTAAAATTTTCAAGGTTCATAATTATTATTGGTTATTAAAGCAATACCTATATGTATTTATTATACATATGCATTGCATGTGTATGTATATAGCCAACAGGCATAGTGACTCGACCACTCAAATCCTTAATCAAGGCTATATATTTCTTAATCGAGTACCACTTCTAATGAAATTCGTCTTGGATTCAATCATTAGATCAGTTGCAAATGTTCCTATGGTTTTTTAAATTATTGATAGAAGAGCTCTATTATTTTGATCAAACTATGCAAAAGAAGTTGAAGCAGGCATGCCCTTACGATCTGACTAAAAGCGCTAAGGCTCGAATGACACCTGAATATGTGATCTTATGTTATAAAAAAACAAAAATCAAAAATTTAAAACACAAGTGAAGCAATTGCAACAACTATGCAATGAAATTCAACAATAAAAGCAGGAAGCGTGTAATAGCAGAGACACACACAAAAATCTGCTTCGGGAGCTTATTACAACAACATCAGTTTGGGTAAAAAACTCAAAATATTTGCAAAAAAACACTAGTGTTGACGAAAACTTTTTAATTAGCTGCGGCAAAATAATTGTATACAAAAAAAAACAAAAGCTAAAGGAGTAAGCGACTTGAAAAAAAAAATCACACAAACAAAAAGTACACAGCGAAAGCAAACCGAAATTGTTCAAGTTGAGTAAGTGCGTTGAAGATAAAATTACACAAACAAAACGCATATGACAATAGCGTACCGAAAATATTTAGCTTGAGTAACAGCAAGAGCTGAACGACCCGATGCGTTGAAACAATTTACACAAATCTAAATAATTTAGCTTGAATAAGGGAAATAGCTCCAGAAGAGCTCGATATTTTTTGTCATTATTGTAAGAGCTAAACGAGCTTCGAGCTGTGCATCATAGTTTATTTGTAGTTTTTTTCTCACACAACTGTCAGTAGAGGCGACAACCGTTTATTTGTTTGCTTAGGGGACGTCCATTAATTACGTGAGATGTTTTTTCGAAAATTAGGACCCCCTTTCCTTGGTGAGATCTGGCGGAACCCCTCCCCCCTCCCGTGAGATTGAAATTATAATTTTTAATGTAAATTATATGCATTAAAAAGTTGACGTGAGGTTTTCGTTGGCACCCTCCTCCCCCTTGGTGAGATTTGGTGAGATTTTTCCGGAACCCTTCCCCCGTTATTTTAACTTATGTAATTAATGGACGTCCCCTTATGTTTTATAATTTAAAATTTTCACGAAAACCAGGTGTAAAATTCAACATATTTGTGTGAGAGCCTAAATACAAAATTTTTGTAATGGCTGGGCATATCGGAGTTACTGCTATAAGTTCCTGCGCTTTCTTGAAAAAATCAGTCAATATTGACCTTTTTTTTACAAAAATAAACTTTTTTGCTTAAAATTTCATAAACAATTTTAAATGCGTATAGAAAAAAGCAACTTTTATGCAAAATTCAATAAGATGAAAAAAATACTCCTTTGAAATCCCTTCAAAAACTCACTTGTAACCACAAGACACATGAGAAAAACATACACCCACATAAACAAAGAAAAGTCAAAGTTCAATTATTTGTCGTAAGAAGGATTTAAATTGAGGGATACAAAAAACAAAAAATTTTCAAGAAAAAACAATCAAAAAAAAAAAAACAAGAAAATCAGAATGGGGGAAATGAAGAGAGAAAAACCATCGCTTCTGTTAAAAACAGTTTAATACAAATGTAAAATCACAGCCAGTCAGAAAAATGCCTACAACACCCACAGAATAGCAAACAACAACAACAACAACAAAAAAACATAATAATAATAACAACAAAACAGCTCCGTTATACATACGAGAAATAACAACCCTGGCACGGTGTTTGGTAATCAAAACAACAACACAACACAACCGAACATTTCACATGCCAAATAACAACAACAACAACAAAGGCTGAAAGCACGAAAAAGCATATTGTTGTACAAACGATTCAACATAAAATGTAATAACAACAACAAAACATAAGTTCGGGAAATTTCATCCGAGCCGCCACGTCTCACGAAAGGGAGTTAGCAGCAAGCAGCAATAAATGTCTGTTTGTGACAGGACTGCTTTATTTTCTTTCAACCCAGACAGCCCACTGATTCACACGCATACGAACACGCACATATACATACGCATGCAGTCACCCCTCACAACACAGCTTTCTGCTGTGTAAAGTTTGTCACAACCCAACGCCTACTTATTGCATTTGACTTGTCACAAAGATTCCACCCCACAAATATCCCCATCTTCTCTTTCTTTTTTTAAGGTAGACATTTTTTGATTCACCCCAAGCAACAACAACGTCACACCAAAATACTATATTAAAGCTTTTTCATTGTACATACATACATAAATATCTAGCAGGGCTGCCAACAGCATACGCACATCATTTAAATGGCTTAACCTATTTTATGCAAGAATTGAATCAACTAAAAGTTATTGATTTTTTATCTTCGAGAGACACTCAAACCATTTATCCGACATCAAAATATCGACTTAAATATTTTTCAAGCCAACCTATTGCAAAATTACTGCCAGACTTATCAATGAAATTCTTATCCTAGCATTTTTAAAGGACATTAAAATAACAAAGTAAGAGTCTAAGAATCAATTTTATTATAGCTATGTGATAAAAAACAATACGAGAGTATACTGAAAACCTAAACAAAGACGGCTCTCTTGCCGATGAAGTGAGAGGCGCAGGTGTTTTGGAACGCAGAATTAAACATTACGAAACTTTAGTGCAGGCATGGCCAGAAGAGCTGATTAAGGAAGCTGGAAATCGACAAACATTTTATTAAAAGAGCCAATGTGTAAATTTGCAAAACCCAAAATGCAGGAATTGAAAAAAATAAACAAAATGTAATGGAACGATTGCAACATAAATGACATTATTCATTAAATTTATATGAGAGCTCATCATATTTGTAAAGGAGCCAGACTAAATGACTTTTGTTTGACTTGGCCATCTGTGCTTTAGCGTATAAGTAGACGAGTAGCAACTTCTACAACAGAAACATTTACATTCTCAACTATTGCAGATCCACCATTCTTGAAACTTAGCTCATATTTGGACCCCTCAAAATTAGTTTGGAAATGTCTTAAACTTCTTACGAACCCTGTCATCAAAAACCGAGCAGGTTAATTTAAAGGACCACAGCTTTAATGCGGGCTTCCTCTTTGTACATACGATTATAAATACATACAAATTGATGTCCACAAAAATCGCATTAATAAATTAATTAAAAAGTAAAATTCGCCCAAAATTAAATAGCAAATTTTGTTTAGTAAAAAATCAAAGAATATAAAATAAATATGCATCATACTAGGGATTGAACTCAGAGCCTTAAGATTGTAAAGTGCATGCTTTTGCCTCTGCGACACAGAAACACACTATAAATCATAGAATACTTAACACATTCAACTTCCAAATTCAAATTTGAACTCGAGCATATGGTATTGAAATATAAATTTTACGAATTATCATTTAACAAGATATCGTGTTAATTTAAAATTGTTTCTTTTTAAAATTTACAATCTTTTCTTAAATAGGATGCAAAAAAAATCAACTAACAATTCATTACTGGTTAAAAAAATCGTTTACATTTTCTTCAGTACTGAAAGGAAATGTTGAAAATTTGGCATTATATTGGAAAAATAGCTCAAAACTACTTCTTTAATAGAAGATTTTTTGGGATATTTTTCCACTGATTTCATCTTCCAAACTGAAATAGCACAAATTTTATAGAGAAAACATCCAACAAAAAAAAATTCCACAGAAATTATGTGAAATTTTGGGAGACTGTCGTTAAGAAATTATGTCTAAATTTTCTTTTCCAAAATTTTTTTTGAAATTTCATCAAAAAATTATCCTTTTCGTTTTGGTTTTTATTTTAAATTTTGCTGATACGCTATTTGCTCATTAAGTAGAAATTAAAAATTTTTCAATTCAGTAAAATTTCATACACGATACAAAATGGGTTAAATATTTTTAAAGCTGCTAGTACAGCATACGATTACGTTACTGTCATAGCTGTTAAATAAAAGTTTTTAATAACAAAAGTGGAACGAAAAAAAAATGTATTTTATAAAACGCGAAAAATATGGTAAATAACATATTTTTTAGCGCAATTAAAGTGAAATTTCCATCCCTTTTAGCCAAAAAAAAGTGGAATATTTAGGCCTATGCGTTGTTAACACACAAAGTTATAGTATCTTGGTGAAACTTTTAGTGGTTATAATGCCATTGAAGGACTTAGGGTTGTGCAAAAGAAAATCATGAAAATAAGAAAAATAAAATAAAAAACGTAGAAAATACGAATAGCTGGAAAAACGGCGTAAATGTGCCAACGTAAAATGTTACAACCACGTCGACGACGGCGACGACAACGACGTAATACATTTCTATTTTTGGTAGGATTTACTTTATTGAAATATTCAAATGAGATTGTCGATTGCGCCTAAATGGGATTTACAATACATACGCGCGCCGTTTGCTATGTCGAAGGCAGCCAAACATTTAGTGCTGATGCTTTGGAAGTTTTTCCATTTTCTTTTAAAGCGTAAGACATTTTAGCGCGTTTCAGAAAAGTTAGTGAAATTTTACTTTTTTTATTTTTTTCTATATATTTTAGAACAGTTATCTTATGTAGATGGCTGCTTTTGCAGTTATATAATATTTAAACTTTAAGATTGAGAAGTTTCATTAATTTCCGTGTACATCGTGTAATTTAAAGGATTTTATTTCGTTTCCTACACTCATAAAAGAAAATTATTTGAATTAAATATTTTGAATTTGTTATAAACACAATGACAAAAAATCAAGTATTCCGTCAGTGTTTTTTTATTTTATTTTTTAAAGAGTACAAAAATAAAAAGTACCCTACACAAAAAAATTCTTTATATTTTATAAAAAAAGTACCGACAGTGCCGAAGTATGTACTATATTGACGGATAACTAAATGAGGGTTATGGCTGACGGCTATCTAGAACGATCGCTGACTACTGCTGACAAAGCATAACCGCTAACGTTCACTACTGAATAATACTGACTAGCTGTGTACTGCTGACCATCACTACTTCTCATATTTTTCGTTTGAAATTTACTACTTTAAGGCAGGCATGGCCAGAAGAGCTGAGTAAGGGAGCTGGAAATGCCTTATCGTTTGATTAAAAGTGACAATAGATTGTTTTCTTGTGTTTAGTATTTTTTATCTTTTGTTGTATCCAAAACTTACATTTTTCATCAATTTATTAAGAGCTGATCATATTTGTAAAGGAGCCGGAATAATTAATAATCCCAGTAATAAAGGTATTTTGATGTAAAAGTGCTGGGACCTTGAAGTGAGTCTCACTTAGAGGTTTCCCACTTATCCAGGTACCGCTTAACCAGGTTCCACTGTATCATACCTGTGCCGGGAATTAAACCTACGAGTAAGCGGCCATAAAGCCGGCATGTGTTTTTAATACAGATATCTCCGAACACTGAGAGTTGGGTCGAAAAACCGAAAATGTCAGGTCAGCTCTCTAAATAAAAAAATCTATTGAGCTGTGTAACTCTTGTATCAGTCTGATATTATCATTTTTAAACTAAATTAAAAATTTAATTTAGTATTTTTTTACTCGTACTTTTTTTCCAAATTTTCTACTTAAAAATAATTTTCAAAATTTTGATATTTTAAGAAACTTTTACATTCACAAAATTCCTAGAAGTTATGAAGAGAACTCAACATCAAAGTGGTACGCTTTTCACTCACGTTCTCAACATCGTTATATTTGTTCCCCCCGTGCACAATATATACAAATAAATCCACTTTTTATTAACTATCCCTAATAAATTACATTATCAATCCAATGGAATTTAATTTGAAAATTTATGAAGTTACACCTTTCGTGTAACCCCCACATTTTGTTGTCGCTATAAAACGCATAACTCCAAGGGTTACACACAGCCCATTGAACTTCATAAATTCATTTTTAATATATACTTTGATCCTTCATTATGTCCAGCAAAACATTTTATTCGTTTCTCTATTTTTTTTTTGACCTTTTGACTTTTTTCCCTTTTATTATATTGTTTCATTTTGAGAAGAAAAAAAAAACATAACTATTGTTTGTTATTTTTATTTTATTTCGATGCACACAGGTGTATTTAACCACGAACAATGGTGTTATGATGGGGTACGAGTTCGTATACCCTTGTATCCCGCATAATTTATACAATATAGCTAACTACTCATACACATAAACATATGATATATATTATATTTTTTCTTAAAATTTTTACAGGTACTTTAGTTATTGGGTTATATTTTTTCCATGTTCTGTTGTGTATTATGACGACCCTTTAGTGAGAAGTAATGGCTTTGTGAGCAATAATAAATACGCACCTTTTTGTATTGTTAAACATAAATAATGTCATTTTGAAATAGCGTTCCGATAAAAAGGATCGACTTTTTTCGAAATTAAAAACAATAAAATATTGTAACAATAACAATGGAAACTCTCAGTTTAAACGTAAATATATTGTACATTAAATGCTTGTACATAAAAAGAAGTTTTAATATTTTTAAATTCGTATTTTGCTGCTTGAATTATGAGGTTATGTCAATAATAGAAGGCTAAGCGCTCCAAAAAGGATGTCCATTAGTTTCGATTTCAGAACATCCTCATTGTTTATTTCAGAGTTGACAAAAATGGAATTAAGTGTACCATCGTCATAATACAAAAAAAGCAAAATTTTGATCCTTGTACATTTGTAGCGTATGTGAGCAAATACAAAAATTTAAAAAAATTTATTTTAGGAACACAACAGGGTTCACTTTTAGCTAGAAGCCATTAAAATACGAATCGAAATAATAGTAATAGAATTTAGCTACTAGAGCTATTAGCCATCTAAGCTATTTAGCTTAATGCCTTAAATAACAAATAATATAAATATATAAGGGGACGTCCATTAATTACGTGAGGTCTATTTGGAAAATTCGGACCCCCCCTCCTCTCCTTAGTGAGATTTGGTGAGATCTGGCGGGACCCCTCCCCTCCCTCACGTGAGATCTAAATTATAATTTTTAATGTAAATTCTATGCATTAAAAAGTTGACGTGAGGTTTTCCTTGACCCCCTCCTCCCCTTGGTGAGATTTTGTCGGACCCCCTCCCCCCTATTTTAATTCACGCAATTAATGGACGTACCCTAATCGCGATGCGCTTTTCCTCTACGCGTTATAGGCTAAAATTTCGATCATTTGTAGAAAGTTTTACCTCAAAAGTTGGAGAGCAAAAAAGTTGTACGACAAAAAATTTGTATTAGAAAGAAGTTGGATGACAAAGAAGTTGGATGACAGAGAAGTTGGATGACAGAGAAGTTAAACGATAAACAAGCTAGATGACAAAAAATTTAGACAACAATAAAATTAGTAAACAAAAAAATTGGACGTCAGACAACAAAAAAGTTGGATGATAAAAAAGTTAGGACGATGAAAAAGTTGGTTGACACAAGTCAGATGAAAAAAAAAATGGGATGACATAAAAGCTGAACGCCAAAAAAGTTAAACAACAAAAATGATGGATGAAAAAAAACTTGGATGACAAAAAATTTGAATGACAAAGAAGATGAACGACAAAATATTAGATTTAGACTGCAAAAAATTTGGATGATAAAAAAGTTGGGACGGCAAAAAAGTTGGTTGACAAAAGTCGAACCACAAAAAAATGGAATAACAAAAAAGTTGAACGACGACACAAGTCGGACAACAAAAAATGGGATGACAAAAAGGTTGAACGTCAAAAAAGTTAAGCAACAAAAAAGTTGGATGACAAAAAAGTTGGATGACAAAAAAGGTGGCTGACAAAATAGTTGGACGACAAAAGAGTTGGATGGCAAAAAATTGGATAACAAAAAAGGAAGGCGACAAAAAATTCAAATTTTAAAAATTAAGTAGACCAAAATTGTCAGACAAGTAGACCAGACTTGAGCGACATAAACGTTTAACTTTTATGTTGCACATTTTATTTTGTCGTTCAGCTTTTATGATTCAAACGGTTTATATACCGCAGCTAAATTGTATATAAACATCAATTTGGAAGTGTGCACTTATTTTTGCAATGTTAGATATTTTCGAGTGTTTCATTGGAAGTACATATTTGTTTTAATTAAAAATGTAAGGTATTAAAAGAAATAATTTAAAATCAGTGCTTTATAGCTAGGTAAATGAAAATATGAATTTATCACAAAAATTTGCAAAAATCTGTTAGATCACTTAGCATTAACTCTTTTCTGCGTCTACTTATTCAAGAGCACCTGCTGGTACTTTTATGCCATTCCAATACACTTCACTTAATGCCACTGCGTTTACTCCATTCAAAGAAACATCCAACTCAATCCATGCTGGAAATTACCATGCATTGCGGGATATTTTTGTTATGCCAACAATAACAATTGATTCTTAGCGCGGATTAAATTTGCCTTTTGATGATATGACCTTTTTTTCTTTTTTTGTTGTAGTTGTTGTTCATTCCTCAGACGTCGTTGTGGCTGGTGCAACTTTGTTTTTCATCTTTTTATTTACATTTTCTTTTCTTTAATACATACATATATCTCTCTTTCTACTCTTTGACAAAAATCAAAGTTTCACACCTTGAGCTTAAAAAAAATAAAGTTGAATAAAAAAATGGCGTAGTTGTAAACAGTTAAAAAAGGCTACACGCGGTGTTATTTGTTCGTTCATCTGTTTATTTGTTTGGCTGTCATTCGCGTGCTTGAAAAGCGCCATCTGTGGCGACATTTGTACGTTAAAAGCAAAAGAAAAAAAAAAACACGTTGGTCATTTGTATGGGCTTTACGCTTATAGCTAATAGTACACAGGTGGGTAATTTAATACTTATTTATGTTTTTATGAGTACATTTCATTGGCATTTTAAAGCTCTTCTTTTTTAAGCGGTTTAAGTGGAGTTCTCAAAATATGTAAAGGTTTGTGTAATTGAGTCGAATGTTTTGACAGCAAATGAAATTGATACACCAGCAGTATTTTAGAGTTTTGAGGTGGGTATTGAAAATATGATTACAGACATATTTTTCACATTTCACTTTATACCCAAGTGAAGATTATGTAGCAATCAAAGAAAATGTGGCTTAAAAGAATTGTGACATTGTTTGTGCTAAAATTGGAAAGTCGCGTCGCATAAGTTTGGTATTCTAATAAATCATAACACCGAGAGAGATCCCCATCAATATGTTATCTAAGGTTTCTAGAATCAACGGACAAACTATAGCCATCTTGACATAAGAGAGACGCTGACAGAACATTCAAAAAGTTAACTCCGTCGAAGCACAACAAATCATATAATCAGAAACCATAGGTTGGCATACACAAGATAACGGGCTCAAATTCCGAAAAAATCGGTCCGTCAAAAGTAAGAACAGGTACAAGTAATCTGCTGGAAAAGACACTTTTTGAAAAACCTCTCGCTGGTATTCGCCATACGCCGTTCACTCACCGAAGAAACGGCTATAACATCTGTTACAAATAACAAAGCTGCGGTAGTGGCGTAACAAGAGAGGTGGGGGGTTAATAGTCCTAAGTATTCATTGAGATTTGAAATTTTCTGGAAATATGCTCACCAGACGCAGTTCGCATAGTTGCAAGATTTTCCAAATTAAAAGCTAAAACCACTTATTTGGCAGGTCTAAGCCCGAACAGATTGCTTATTGATCAAATTAATGCTCTTCGCGTCATTGAGCAGCAGATAACTGATGACAGGCTACATGTAACTTTCATTGACTCAAAAACCTTGGTAAAATTCAGTATGCTGGTGTGCTCCAACTCTGCTTGTTCCTCAAGCCTTCATAAGCCCTGAGCATTTGCTGAGTAGATGTTTAGCTGTCTCATCCTCTTTTTTTCGCCACAACTGCTGCAGAAGTCTCTGAAAATGATTTCTAATAGCCATAGGCCCAATGATACAGTGCCCCATCCAGGCTCGGATTTACCTTACGGGCACACTAGGCCAGTGCCTAGGGCGGCAAGAATTTAGGGGCGGTATTGCATTATAATGCATTGGTGATGGTGAGAGTTGCACAGGGGGGAAAAAATTCGAATACTTGGAATGTCGTCCCCTAAACTACCTAAAAATATCTTGACAAGCAAAAAAAAAAGGTCCTCACTTTTCATATTAAACAATTTTTTTGTCCATATTCACCAGTGAAGAAGGGCGGCAAATTTTAAATCCTTGCCTGGCTCCATCAGCATTCCTACAACAGTTGTCAATGCTCCACTGCTGAACCCTAAGAGAATTTGTATCTTTCATGGATTCAGCTTAGGCCACATATTCGAGACGTTCTACATCTTACGGTAAAATTCCATCTTCTGTTCGTTTGATTCTTGATAGTGTCCTCTATCCGCTTGAGTAGTTCCGGTAATGGTTTCCTAAGGTTGATCGCTTGTTGTTTTTCGGATTCTGATCATATTTTGTCACATTCATCAGCCTTCTTATATCCGGAAATACACTTATGACCAGGCACCCTACAAAGCTCTATAGTAATGCTGTCATTTTGAACGTAATGGCTCTCTGCAATGTTCGACTTCTTCAGACTTCAGGATTTTTGCGTTCAGTACTTTGATCGCTGCCAGAATGTCCACACATATGGTTATAAGAAAAGTAGTGAGCTTCCTGTTCTGTATCATCTTTATGGCATAGACTTCAGCTTGAAAAACGCTACAATAATTGGATAGTCTAAAAGACAACTCCATATCTATATTATCCCAGTGGACACCCGCATCTGTGTCAAGTTCTATTTTGGAGTTTCACTCTTTTCTTGTTGGAAACTTGTTGTTGTAGACAGTGTCGAAGTCAAGTATTGGTAATCATCGCTTCATATTCTCAAAAATAGACCCATGATCCTCAGAGCTTAGAAACTAGTTCCATTCTATTCATATGTTATATTAATATATTAAACTTTACATTTTCAATTCATATTACATCGCTGATTTTCCTTAAAGCCACCCATGCAGAAACAACGCAAGAATCAATATCATAATTAAGTAATTTGTAAGATTTTATGATAACATGAAAAATAGCAACAATTTCAACACAAATAACAATTTCATTTAAGAAACAACAAATAATGGGACCACCATAGTCGTCACAACAAGTAATAAAAATAAAAGTTTATGATTTTATTGCATGCACAGTAAAAATCATTTATAACATTTATAAAAATACCTAGAATTTCAGTGTTTCGTAAAATCAGTTATCAACATTTAATCGTATCACCTACCAGTTTAGGAGATATTGCCACCATTTAGCAGTTGAACACTTTTATAAGCGAAAAAACACCAAAGAAAGTAAGCGAAAGACGAAAATTTAATCGCCAGAAACACGTTATTTACGAGCGTAATATATTCGCAATAATAAAAAAATTAAGCTACCTACATACATGAAGATACATATATAACTGGTATAAATATATTTTATTTTGCATGAGCGTTCGCAATTTTCCCTCTCGTATGAAACTTGTCGTAAATCACAAATGAGACAGGCAGCGTAAAATGAGAGATCGTACTTTTTTTGTGCACTCCACATATTGGAGACAAGAATTGATTTTTATTGTAATTTTTTTGTTTATGAATTTATCATAAAATCATTATTTAATATTTATACCATTTTTCATTTCATTTTAGGTGAAAAACCATTTAAATGCGAGCACGAAGGTTGTGATCGTCGTTTTGCCAATTCGTCGGATCGTAAGAAGCATTCACATGTTCACACATCGGATAAACCCTATAATTGTCGTATTAATGGCTGTGATAAATCATATACTCATCCATCATCGTTGCGTAAACATATGAAGGTAGGTGCTTGTTGGGATATTTGTAGAATTTTTAATTTTGTGCTCTTTAGATATCGTATATTTTATTTTATATGTGGTAGCTGATTTACCGTCGGCATTTGGAAATTGTTAATTGAGTGTAGTTAGTTTGTTTTAAAAATTATCTCATTAAATTGTTGACTGTCACTGTTAGTACAGTATCTGACGGGGTTTTTCTACTGAGTATATTTTCGATGTGCATTAATAGAGAAAAAAAACTTCTGCATAATATTTTGAGCCGATTCTTGCAATATCTCTTTATATCGAAAAAAGAATAAATGTAATTATTACAATTATGTGCAGTAGAAAGAAAATTTATGTTGAAAACGGCTTGATTTAATTTTTTGTAAGAAAAATATGATTTGATGATCTTTGTATAGAGGCGTGACACCGCCCAAAGCTTCAAATTTGCATTTAATATATCTAAATTACAATAGAACCATAATAGACATTACAAAGAATTTCAGCACGGCGGTACTTAGGGATCGTCCTTTAAATACGTGAGTTGTTTTTTTGAAAATTCTGACACCCGCCCCCCTTCCCTTGGTGAGATTTGGTGAGATCTGGCGGGATCCCCTCCTTCCCTCCCTCCCGTGAGATTTACCTTATAATTATCTGCTATAATAATGTAAATTCTCTGCATTAAAAATTTTGACGTGGTTTTCCTCCCTCTTGGTGAGATTTGGTGAGATTTTGCCGGACCCCTTCCCTCCTATTTTGACTCACGTAATTAATGGACGACCCCTTAGCGGTCAAAGCGAGCTTTTGTTTGAAATTTCGTTACAATAGCTAATGTAAAGGGTGTTTCATTTAGAGGTACATTTCTTAAAAATAAGATTATATCAAAAAACTAAATTCTACCGGATAACTTATATTATTATCAAAAAGAACCATTCTTTACATTTATTTTTTAAAAATAATTTCCTTCAAATGTTGACCGTAACTGCGGCTAACATGGCTTATACTTAAGTTCCAATTTTCGATTAATCCAATTCCTCAATCGTAGCCGGCATATCCATGTAGACTGAACTTTACGTAGCCACAAAGGAAAAAGACTAGAGTTGGGATATCACATGATCTAGGTGGCCTGTTTACCGGTCCAAAGCGTAAAAATTTCCCAAAGGAAAAAGTCTAGAGATGTGATATCACATGATCTATGCAGGTGGCCAATTCAAAGCGTAAAATTAACTATACACCGAATCGTTCTCACAATAAAGCTATGGTGTCACAGGCTATGTGATAAGTAACACCGTCTTATTGAACCAAAGTGTCATCGAGATCCCGGGCTAGATTTTCAGGCTGTTACCATGGCGCGATTACGGGCGACATCTACATGTACATTCCGGTAGGCCTCATTTTTGAAGAAATATGTACCAACGATTCCACCAGCTCACAAATAACAGCTCTTAAGCCTTTTCAGGTTGCTACTCAGTCCAAATACGGTAATTTTGCTTATTGACGTACCCACTAAGCCAGAAATGGGCCACATTGTTAAACAGTAACAATAATGAAAATTGGGTTTAAAATTTTTCGATAGTGAGGCGAATGGTGCGTTCAGTAGGCCGATTATATGGACCATAAGTTACTCCAAGCGCACGAAACACATTTCTCATAGAACGCTGATTTTCATAATACAGCTGAATAATTTGTAGACGCTGTACCGGGCGAAGTCTTTCCATGAATCATGGACCATGATGACATGTCAAACAATACTGAACACAAATACGTTGACAGTTTGACACTATTCACGCATGATTTGTTATAAAATCCCTAAAGCCCATGTTCCATATATAAGTAGTCTTGTTTATTAATTATAGTAAAGTTATAAAATTTAAAATTTTTAAATCTACATTTTTTAACATAACTTTTCTGCATCTTATCTTCCCCCTCCTCCACAAACCCCTTAGGTACACGGCAACATCGAAGAGAAATCACCATCCCATGTCTACGACAGCGAAGGCGAAGAATCCTCTTCATCCAGTATAGTAACGGGCGGCGCACAAACACCACCTTCGGCACGCCTTACTGCCGGCGGCGGTGGCGGCGAAATCAGCGGTAATAAATCCTCACCACACTCTATCAAATCAGAGTCCAGCACCGGCTTACATAGCGTACACTTGGGGGCATCATCAAGCGGTAGCAGTACGGCGAGTAGTGCACATCATAATCATAATAGCGTTCTGCATAGTAGCGGCGGCAGCAGCAGCAACAACAACAATAACATCTTAGGAGGTCTAGGCGGCACCAGCAGTAGTCATACAATCAGTCACAGTAGCAGCAACAACAACAACAACAGTTTATCAACAAAATCACCCGCACTACAATTGATGGCAGCTTCAGCGTACTTACCACCACCACTTGGACCACCACCCTCACTAACGGCAGCAGGAGGCAGTCATCCGCATCATCATCACCATCATCATCAACATGGTATGACAGCTGGTTCACCAGGCAGTAATAATGCTGCAGCAGCAGCATCAGCAATGTTGGTCAGCGGTCATCACAATCATCATTTGTTGTATCATCCGGCGCAACATCATCCGCCAAGTGATTGGTATCATACAGCAGCACCAGCCAGTGGCGCCGATGCAATGAATCCATTAAATCATTTTGGACATCATCATCATCATCATCATTTGATGCATCCGGGTGCAGCAACGGCCTATTGAAGTTGGTAGTTGGCACCAGCTGTAGGAGGAGGAGCAGGAGCAGTAGAAGAGTTCGAATTGATGGGTGGAGTTTGAAAATGTTGTTGTCGCCGTTGTTGTTGTTGCTGTTGTTGTTGTCGTTAGGTATGTGGCGCATCTGTGAGATGTGTAAGTGTTTAGTTAGTAAAATTATTTATACGCGTTCGCGTAAGATTACGCGATTTACAATATGAAAATGCAATATGCGCAATTGTGAATGACGTTAAAAAAAGAGTAAAAAAACCAAATATGAGCAACTTTATATAAACTTCTTACCTGATTGCTTATTAAATGAATCTAAAGTTAAAACTGAAAAAAAAAAATCAATTTTCTAAATTGTTGTTATAACTTAAAGTAAGTAAATACATTTTGCCTAAGTTTTGCCAACTTTGTAGATACATACATATAATACAATTTAAATGTTTTATTTATTAACTGAGAAAATACTAAGGGTATTCGAACAGAAACTTAAATAATGTAATTTTACAGCAGCGTATAAAACAAAAGCAAAATTTTCTTTGAAAGTTTCTTGAAGTTTTCAGCGTAATAATCCTTGCGGTTAAGCATAAATTTTACGTCACAGCTTTGTTCGAATACCCTTACTATAAATTGCTTTAGCTCTACGCTACAATCTATTTAAGTTTGGTATTTTTTGTTCCATATAAAAAAAAAAAAAAATTAAATAATAAAAAATATTTCATAAATCTCATCTATTTAGCATTAAGCTAAGTTCATTTTAGCAAAATACAAAGCTTTTCTAGTACAAAATCATCATCAAAATAATAGTAATTAAAGAAAAAAATCATAAAAAAAAATCACTGCTTAAATCTTAGAACAATTTATCACAGTCGTTTATGTAAGTTATTGGCATAAGTTTACGCGCTACATGGCTTGAACGTCGTGCTGTAAAAGCGGTACATAAAAGCTTATAGTTCTTAAAAATTTCGTATAATATCAACAGCCAAATAATTTCATGATATTACAAGCTCATAAGTTTACGCTTAACTATGAAAATCCTATTGTAAAGTTAAGCAAAAGCTATGAAAAGTGAATTAAAACGTATTGGTACCGGAGAAAATCTAAAAGTGGAATCGACATTCACTGCATCTTCCAGTTTATTAAAAATTCTTAAACTCTGGGAACGAAAACGAAGACGACGCTCTTGGAGCCCGGGGCATTCATTCAGACGTATGCTCTACTTTTTCTACTTTACCGCAACTTCTGCAAAAGTCACTGTGAGGTATCTGCAGTTTATCGGCCATTACGCCATGTAGCAGCGTCCCATTAAAACTCCTTTCAGCAGATGGACAGATCATCGATTTAGATTCAAGAGACTTTTTGTTCTTTTGGGGCAAATATGCTTTGTACTTTTGATGTGTTCTCATCTATAGTTAGCTCGTTTCTCAGTCAACATATTAATTTGCGTTTTAAAGAATTCCACTTCTGGTTCCTCCCTCGCCAATTCGTTTGTCTTCTCATTATTTTCGATGTTTGAATTTCCTGCAGCCCTGTTGGTCTCTAGCAAAATAATTAATTTTTATCTTTTGATTCTATAGAACTTCTGATTTTCTGTCGGAATCTTTTAGAAATTTTGAAAATTGTTGAAAATTGGCGGAGTTATAGCGTTTATTAAGAAAAAAAACAAAGCTGATTTTCTCAAAAACCCCAATTTTTTTTTACGCTTAAAATTTAATTATGGATTAATATTAATATGAGAGAGAAATGACATGAGTTTAGTTCGCATTAAAAGACATTTGAGGTCATGAAATTTTTTTTTTCCAAAATCGAAATGTCAATTTTTTTGTTTTTCATCATTGTCAAGCCACTCTATGGTACTATTTTCAAAGCAACTAACAAAAACAACATTCCAAATTACTTTCTGCAGATCGTGCTTGCATTCTGCATACCGTTGTTTTACCGTTACTTTCGAAATAACTTTTTATCATTGGAAATGTATAAAAACATTGCACGCACATTTAACTCTTTCGCTGACAAAGTCAAGCAAACAAAACATTGAAAACCCACAAAAGGAGTCAGCGAAAATTCTCCCACATATTTGCATATGAAAAAAGCTTTGGCCTAGGGCGAACTCTTCATAGTCAAATTCAAAAGTTTGCTTATGGGCGGATTTCCTTCGACATTAATAAATTATTATAACGTAATATTGAAAAAGTTTGCAAAAGATAATATCGCCGCAGTTGAATTACTCCGCTCTCCTAAGACGAATAGATAAAGGATTGAAGTTCCCTTATTGATAAAACTAAATTGACATATAATTTTAATTGAAATAGACAAATCAACATAAGGGGACGTCCATTAATTACGTGAGGTAATTTTTTGAAAATTTCAAAACCCCCCACCCACCCCATGGTGAGATTTGGTGAAATCTGGCGCATCCCTTGCCCTTCCCTCCCGTGAGATTTAAATTATAATTTTTAATGTAAATTCTATGCATTAAAAAGTTGACGTTAGGCTTTCCTTGACCCCCTCCTCCCCCTTGGTGAAATTTGGTAAGATTTTGCCTTACCCCTTGCCCCCTATTTTGACTCACGTAATTAATGGAATTCCCCTAATAAATTTCAGTAAATCTTATAAAACTACGTGCACGTAAACTTACATTTCTGCTGTGAATACTCCTAATTGTAAAGGAAAAATCTTAAAACTAACAAAAATACGTACTTCTTGAGAAAACAAAAAAACAACTCGGCCTTAGAAATATACATAAAAGATAAAAGCATATTATAATAAAATTAAAAATTTCTACTTAAAATAATTACAATTAAAAAAAAACAAAATTAAAGCTAAAATCAAGCATTTCTAAATATAAACGATACCATAAAAATTCAATTTCAAAATACGTAAAATCTGCAGCAACTCACTATAACATAGAGAAATAAAAAAATTCATATAAATTTTTCTTTTCTTTTGAAATTTTATTTCCTTTTTTAACCAAACAGTGCCTACAGCTCAAAACTAAATTTTTACAAAAAAAAAAAAAAAACAAAAAAAAAGTGTGCAAATTACTTTCGTATAAATTTATTTTCCCACAAACTTTTCAGCTTTTTGCCATTTGTGAACTCCTCAATTAATCGTCTATATAAAATAAATAAAACATTTCAACACAAACATATGGCGGTGCTTAAAATCTCTTTTCTTTTATTTTTATTTTCAATAACACTATGCAACATAAATTCATGTTCAAATTTAATAAATTTCTATTGATTACAAATTCTAAAAAAAAATTTGTCATTTCATTGGCAAAAGCTGATTAAGAAAAGCATTAAAATTTATAGAAATTTATTGCATTGAAGTATGATTTTGGTTGCATAGTGTAATTAGTAAACTCTTTATGTGTAATTGTAAATAAATACTTTAGTTTAATTTATTATATTTTAAAAAAATGTATTTTTCATTTCATTATTAAAAAACTTCATTAAATTGTACAAAAAACAAAATAAATTCTTTCATTGTGCACTAATTATGTAGTATATATATTTAAAAAACAAAAAAAAAAGTGTAATAAATCTGTAAAAAAATACCACAAATTATTTTATCTATAATTTTTATTTTTATTTTATATTTTTCTTGTTTTTAGTTAGTCAAAGCCGAAGAGAAAATGAAAAGAAAACGCAAATATGTAAAAAAAAGTATATCCTTCTTATTATTGTAATCAATTGAAATCAAATTGAATTTCTTTAAAAATACACAAAAATTAAAAATAAATAAATTACTGATTGCAAAATATTTATTTAAAATTTTTTATTTATTTTTTATTTATTATAAAAGGGTTTGTATTACTGTAAGAGATAGATCTATGATGGCTTCCAACGTTATACCATGGACGTGCTTTAATAACAAAAAAAACTTCTCAATGATACGAAAATGTTTGCCAATATTTTCCCCCGCTCTAAGTTGTTTTCCAATATATTTTCACCAAAAGACGTAAATTTGAAATGATCCTTACTTTTAGTACAATGGAACCAGAGCCGGCCCTATTTTAAACGGCGCCTAAGGCTTAGGGGCTCTTTTTTTTTACCACATTCTCCAAAAACAGTTATCGTTCCGGGATATTTTTCAATACTGCACGTAGACTTTTCGAGCTTTTGCTTAGGGGACGTCCATTAATTACGTGAGGTGTTTTTTTGAAAATTCGGACATCCCTCCCCTTGGTGAGATTTGGTTAGATCTGGCGGGACCCCCTCCCTCCCGTGAGATTTAAATTATAATTTTTAATGTAAATTCTATGCATTATGAAGTTGTCGTGAGGTTTTCCTTGACCCCCTCCCCCCCTTGGTGAGATTTTGCCAGACCCCCTTCCCTTATTTTAACTCACGTAATTAATGGGCGTCCCCTTATGTGCATTGAGTAATTAATGAAGTGCAATCAAACGCCAGAGTTTTGACAATCTTCTTTTCCCATTTTTGATATGTTTTGATCAATTTCAACATCGACTCCACGTGTGACGATAACTGGCAACGTTAATAATATACGAACTAATTGAAAGTAAAATACAAATTTTTGGATAGATGTCCGGAATCAAGTGTCGGAAGCTTTCCAATTGTAAGGAGAAAACAAAAATTCCATTGCATACTTTTAGTTAATTTAAAGAAAGGAAGTTTTTAAAGTCGTTTCCATCGCTGTCAAGAATAAACAAATCAAATGCGAGTATAAGAAAAAACAAAAACACTGGTAAGAGTGCTGTCAATTTATTTAGAAATTAATCGAAACGCAGTTATTCAAAAAAATTGAATATCTGGAGAAATGTAACGAATAGAGAAGAAGGAAGAATTTAACATATAATATTTATATAAAAATATCTCACTATTGTAAGCCACTTACCTCTGAAAAAAAAAAATTCATAAAACCGCGCCCCCTAATAACAGCGCCCGAATGACTGCCCAGCTCGTCTAGCCCAAGGACCGACTCTGAGTAAAACCTTAGCACAGAGAGCTTACGCATGACAATACATGAAGCGATAGCTAACTACAGCTAGCAACGATAGTTGTATGGGAAAGCAAAAACAAAATCGTTAACTTAGCGAATAAAATTAAAGTTACACATAGCAAGTTGCTTAACTGCCAATGCTGCCCAGCAGATTTGTATTTTGTCAATAGACAACACAATACACAATAGTGTATTTTACAATGAAAATAAGAAGAGATATTTCGCGGAAAAATAAATGCTTAGAATGTCAGGCGACAAAAACAACATTTTGAATTAAAAAATTAGAAAGAACAACAACAAGTATACGCATGAGCAGTGACTAGAAAACTTAGCAACTTCCCAAGTAGGAATTTCTGTTAGGCAAGCCCTACCATAGTCAACTCCCGATCAGGCTAGGAATGATGCACCCTATTTCTGGCAGCCATTTGTGTGAGTCTTATCAGAATCTAAAATGTGGAAACGTATTAAGGAATTCCAGATCAGGTATGTGAAAGACTAGCCATACTGCAGCCCTACTATGACGGAAATATTGAAGTTCTTCACGGTAACGTTTCCTTAAAAGTGTTATCTTTGCAATCATAGTGGTTAGATAGTGCTTATGCTTCAAGCATATTTTTTTCACCAGACTGTTGTTGTAATTACATGTATTGTTATTTGTAAAAACTACCCAAAGGGAAAACGGAGCGATGTAAATCTGTTGTGATTTTCATAAAAAAGAAACGTGAATACAAACAGATATACCAAAACTAATGAACTTCAAAACATTTGTTTTACAAGATGCCAAGCGCTCTCTTCCTCTTCTTCCTCTCTTCGCTCTCTCCCTCTTTTGTTCTTGTCTGGCACTTGTTATACAAATAAGAATAATAAAGTTTAGCTACTACAGCTATTAGCCTTTTTAGCTATTTAGCTTGAAGCTTTAAATCAAGTAAAGGGCTTTTTAATAAATAAACAACACTGGGTTCGTTTTTATTTGATGACATGTCAGTATATTTCAGCTACGCAGTTTTATAAATAAATCTGGTTAGTTCAAAGTCCTTGTCTTGGTTTCCTTAACTCCTACCCACTTATCTACTGATTTGAGTATTTTTACGCTGGCCAAATGTGAAAGACCTAAACCAAAAAGTAATATAAAGAGATTACCATATATGGAGGTAGATTACAAATGAAGCAATGTTTTAATTTATAAGGGACTGCAGATCGCCCAATGAACTAATCATAGAACTATTAATTTTCCCGTTGGGTATCGATATTAGCTATATCTAAGTTTATGTACTATCGTTATAATGCAAATGGTACTTTAAAGGTTCTTTTCCTTTTTAAAAAAAAAAATTAAACGATTTATGTTTTTTTAATTAACCTTTCAATTTGTTACGTTCGTCAATAGTTCGATGCAGTGTAACGAATTTCTTGATATTTTTTTTTTCTCTTAACTAATTTTTGATTTATTAATAGAAATCGTTTGGTACTCGTTTTATAGTTGGGATATAAAGTGTGCTCAATGTTCGATGTTATGTTTTGCTTGTTGTCTACATACACACCCGTAGTATAAGTACAGTGAGTGTGTGAGTATCGCAATTAAATTTATAGATACCACTCTGACACGCAAATGTTATCAATTTGAACAGGTGCTGAAGAGTAGAAAAAAATTATTTAAATACACGTTCTTATAAGTCTGATGCACGCAAGTGCCTGAAAACGAATTGATTTTTAAAAAAAAAGTAATATTTTTAAAATATTTTTTACTGCATACAGAAAGAAAAAAAATTGTCAAAACATGAGCACTTTGGCTGTTGTGTAACTTGCTAATTAAATATGTCATCATAGTTCGCTTCAGTAAAAACTTAAAGGATATTCAAAGCACTAAACTACTAATTCTGCATACAAAGTATTTAACACTAAAGAAATCTTTAAAAGAGAATAATTAAAGTAGAAATCCAAGCTAAAACTTAACCAACCTCTTTTGAGTCCCTAATAAACTATGAGATATGGTTTGTACGAGTATGTACATATTTGCTAAAACATAAAAAATAATACGAATCACTTGCAGAGTGAAGTCATAATTCATTTAAAATTTTGTACATCATTTGTTTGAGTTGCAGTATGATGATGAAACTTTGCTTTTTCACATTTCTGTCTGTTAGCAACCTGCTGCACTTGTGAAATTGTGTATGCCAGCAACCACAGGCATCTCATAGTTTGATAAATGTATGTACATTATGGTGGTTTAAAAAAAACATTTTTTTTTCAATTTAAAGGCAAGCGCTACTTATATATTTTGAGATATATAACCCATCGGTGCTAAAATATAAAATTTTACTGTGAATTTGTACTGTAAACTTTTTTGATTAAAGCGTCACAGAGGCAATTTATTAGCTTTGGAAATCCATATAAATATAGATATTATGTGTGTACTATATACTTTAAATCTTTTATCCTATTTCTCAGTATAAAAGTAAATGTGAAAGTTCTATCGCAGAAACGACCGTTTGAGCAAGAAATTCTTGAAGAGAAGAAAAATTGGAAAGTATCAAACCGCTGCGCATGGTGGAGTTAAAAAGAGAAATTGTGTTATTGAAGCAGATACCAGAAGTAATTCTTGATCTTAAAATGAAATTAAAAATCGGTAAAGTTTTGAAATTATCAAATAGTGCCGAAGATAATCGAAAGGATCGACAATAGTCGAAGAGTTTCAAATAAGTTGTCAGAAGTTAAAAAATTTCAAAAACATCGAATAAGTTGATAAAAACCGATTAGTATCGAATATAATCGAAAAAATAAATAGCATTCCTCTTAAGAGGACGTCCATTAATAACGTGAGTCAAAATAGTGGGGAGAGGATCCGGCAAAATCTCACCAAATCTCACCAAGGGGGAGGAGAGGGTCAAGGAAAACCTCACGTCAACTTCTTAATGCATAGAGTTTAAATTACAAATTATAATTTAAATCTCACGGGAGGGAGGGGAGGGGTCCCGCCAGATCTCACCAAGAGGAGGAGGGGTTCAAACTTTCAAAAAAAAAAAAAACTATCTGAGAAGTTAAAAAGCATCGAATATGTAGTATCAAAAAGGATCGAAGGTAAGCAAAAATTATCGAACATTACCAAAAAATATTGAAAAAATACAAAAACAAATTCGAAGAGTATTGAAAAAGTCAATAAAATATGATAAGTATGAAATATTATCGACATATAAAGATAATGGTATTCCATTGAAAATATATAGTATCTATTGAATTGTACTAAAAAAATCGATAAAAGTCAAAAAGTAGCGAATAAACATCGATAAATTTAGTATAATTCAACAGATATCGAATAGTACCGAAAAACATTAGAAAAGGCAAAAAGTATTAAAAATCAAAGGAGAATATTGTAAATTGAGTGAGTCAATATAAGTCGAAGAGTATCGAATAGTATCGAAAAATATTGAAGAATTTGAACAGCATCAGCAAATAGTAACGAAATGTAAGAAGAGCGTAGTATATACATTTTAGGATTGGTAGGTCAATTTTGTCTGATGTTTTTATAACATTTTCTCGTTTCACCTATTGGATTCAGGGTATTTTTTTAAATAAAAAAAAACTGAAAATTAAAAACCATTAAAAATTTAAATTATGGTTCGAAGACCATTCGTCAACGAAAGCTATCGAAAGCGCTGCCTTCGTTAGGAAATTTATTAAAAGCTTGTGGTTAATTCAAAAGATATTGACAAAGGAATAATTTTTGTTGAAAGCGCCATCTATGAAGCACCCTTTGGAAGCATCCTTCACAAAAATGTTTACATTAAGTAGACAAACCAAGTACAGAAATACTAAGAAATCGGTGTCAATTTCAAGTTATTATTACATATTACTAAAGAACGTATCATTCAATTAAGTTATACCATAAAATTTTGTATATCCACCCTAATATGTACATCTGAGTCTACTAAACTATATGTTCCAAACTGACAAATATGCAATATTGCACCATTGTGGCTAAGAAAAAAAAAACAAAAGACATCGTTTGAGCGCGCTTCTCACGTGAGTCGAAGTGCAAAAGTATTTTGTCTTTCAAGTCCTTACCACGTAAAAAACCCTTTCTGCTGTTGCTGCTCCACATACTCGTACGTACCGTACCATCTTACCACAAGACTCTATTGGGGTATTTTACCTCTATATCTTTTTTTTTTTTTTTTTCTTCCAGTGACTTTTGCTTGAATTGCAAAGTTGCAAACTCTCGATTCAAATACAATTTCACATCTGTCTGCACATGCAGATAATTCCTTCGTCCATAAGTCACACGCTACTCACGTTCGTTATTCCTGCTTACGGAATTGTAAATCGTTTTTGGCATTGTTGTAGTTATTGCTGTTGTTGTTGTTGGGTTTAGTGGCGGTGGTGGTGGTGGCAATGGTCTTTTTATTGCATTGCATGTTGGAAGATCTAGAATTTGCATATGCAGCGCGCGCGCGTGTCTTGATATCGTAAGTAAATTTGGTTCATACAATTATACTACTTCTGCGTGGTGCCAACCGAAAGAAATTTTGCGTTATTTTATAAATTTTTTTTTATAAAAAATTTTGTATTTTTTTCGATTTTTTTATAATTAAATTACTCTCTTAACATCTAATTCTATCTTCTTGCTTCAAAAGTAACAAAAAAAAAAGAAACAATTGAATGAGAGTTTTGTTCTTTGAAATGAGACGAATGGGGAAAAAAAACAACAAAAACCACACCGAGTTCAAGAAGCAGCATACGCATCAAGAATTTTAAATCCAACGTCAATTCTCATGAAAGGCTTGAGAAAAACTTAAACATATAAAAAGGATATTTAAAAAGTAAAGAAAATAATGCAATAACCTTCTTTGATACAACATCGTTGATGAATTGGCTCAAGTCCGTTAAGTGCCATTACCCAAAAAAAAATGTTTTAATTCATTGACCTTTGGATCTTTATGAGTTCATTTTACAAATCTCTTTTTAAGCTTTTCCTATTAAATAGTGCGTTTGAGCCAAAACTAAGCCTTGTTTGGTTTCAGTGATGCTTTTGAATATGTTCATATTCATTTCCAAACCTTTCTCGATCGAGTCGTTTAAAACTTTTAAGCAAAAAGTTCTCTTGCACTTTTTATTCCTCGAGTTCAATCAGAAATGAGCCCACTTTCTTTTGACATAAAAATTCCTTCCAAATAGCAATTCTATTGAACGGAAATTTAAACCCAATTGATGCTATCGATCATGGTCTTAATCATTACTACGAAAAATTCATAAAAAAATTTTAGAAATTCCTTCATTTCAAAAAGGTGGCAACACCCATGCATAAATGCATTTTCTTGTCTGCTCATACCAAAAGGATCACTTTGCACTTTAGCGCTGGTTTGTTCCACTTTATGAGCCGAATAGTTGTAAAGGATGCAACAATATGCCAGCAAGTTGTATTGTAAAATGAATTGAAACGAAACTACACACATAGCGAAGAGTAGTGGGTGCCGACGCAAAAGGATGGCGTTGGTGTGTATGGTAAACACCATCTGTTTTCTTGGGAAAATTCTTGTGGGCAATATTTCTTTCGTATATGTAGTAGAAATTGTAGAAAAATATGAATTGAATTGAAAAGTCGTGCTAGACAGCTTGGAAGCACACAGATTATATAAAGCTGCAATTTTTCCGACATATTTCTTTACTTTGAAATATGACTTATGTATATTGTATGTCTTGAAAAGTTAACATACAGAAAATTATATTTTTTAATTTTATTTATGTTCAAGCGTTAACTTAAATTCATTTTTCAATTAAAAACTTGGCAACTACTCACTAAACGAAAAAAATAAAGTTAACATTTAATTAGTGTCGACACTACCATTAGTTTAAGCCACTGCGAATTCATTGAATTGAGGTAAAACCAGTTTGTACGAGAAAAAAAATTGAACGAAAGACAAAATCGGTAACCACAAAAATTAGACCAACTCTAATTTTGTGGCATTAATAAATTACTGCACAAATAAATGACCACAATAAATTCAACATTAAATTGCCATATTAAATGCGCATTTTACTTTCAATTTTATTGCGATTTAACAACAACTTTAATGAAAATTCGCCAACTGAGTGAGCGAGTCGAGCTCTCAACTAAACGAAAAGTTGAAAACTCAAAAAAAAAACGAATCGCATAAAATGAATTGTGTTTTGTCAGCGCCTTGCTGCTAAAAAACCCTAGGGGATCACAACTGGTGAGTTGTAAATTTTTGTGCAATTCCAAATTTGGATGACTGAAATGTGATTTTGGTTTTGTATTACCATAAAGATTTTAATGTTTATTTTAATAAAATTGAGTTTAAGTAGGTAGATTTTCAATCGAGGTTATTTATTTATTTTCTTTAACTTACAGTTTAGTAAGATTTAACTCAAAAAAAGCTCTGTATTATAACAAAGAATTTAATTTGGATAAATATTTTGTTGTCTTTTTTAAAAGTGTCCGTTGGCTTCGAAGAAAATGAAAGATTTTTATGTTAATTTTTCATAAAAAGTACGAAAAAACTAGCGTTTATTAAGTTTAATTAGCGCACATTTCACGTCAAAGGGGAAGTCGGGGCGGGACGAGACCGGGACGATTATGAGATGCCTGCGAAGTAGTTTTGGGCAAGCTCAGTTTTTGCAAGGATCTTTAGTTTGGCTTCATAATTAACGTATAAAAAGTCCTCATCTATATAGCGTACGCTAAAAAAGTAATTTAAGGTCAAAGGTCACAAAATCGACTTTTCGCAAATGTCTTGTCTATTTCAGACTGAAATTTAATCTTTATGTAATTTTAAACAAAAATATTCCAAAAAAAAAACTTTCCTAAGACCAATAGTTCTCAAGATATACGGCTGAGAAAAATTGGATTAAGTTGCGTATTCCACTACGGTAGCGTGTAGGAGGTTTGATAAAAAATAACAGGTTTTTTTTAAAGAATTTTGATTTATTCATCAACATAAATTTTGTGTCCTTCAAAGTAGTAACCCTCAGATATAATACACTGATATCAGCGCTTTTTCCATTCTTAGATGCACTTTTGGAACCCACACCCCCTTCAGAGATTTTGTTTTTATTCCATCAATGGTAGCAAAATGGCGTCCTTTCATGATACTCTTCAGCCTCGTGGATAGAAGAAGTTACAGGAGTTTATGCTGGATGGATGACGAAATGTCGCTAGATTTTAGAACCACTTTTGGAACCCACACCCCCTTCAGAGATTTTGTTTTTATTCCATCAATGGTAGCAAAATGGCGTCCTTTCATGATACTCTTCAGCCTCGTGGATAGAAGAAGTTACAGGGGTTTATGCTGGATGGATGACGAAATGTCGCTAGATTTTGCCATGGCACTCTGCACTACTTTCCGACTTTTTGAGTTTTTTTTCGATGTCCTGAAATACAATTCAAAATTTTTGATCTTTTCGTTACAAGTTACAACCTTTTCAATAAGTTCCATTCTTTTTGATAAGTTCAAACCGATTCGATAAGTTTCTACCTTCATGGCCTTTTTTTATATTTTTCGCTTCCATTGACATTTTCGATAAGTTTTGGCATGTATCGATTTATTTAATATATTTCAATAGTTTTCGACTAATTCGATTTTTTCAATAAGTTCGGAATTTGTACTGTTTTTCTGCATATTTTTCCATATATTTCGACATTACAGTATTTATGGAAACTTGATTCGAAACTGGCAATTATCAAAAAGTGCAATTATCAAAAAGTGCTATCTAATCGAACTTTTCAACGCATTCTTCGATGGATTGAAAGAATTTTGAATGATTCAATTTGACTCTTCTCATAAGATTGCGCTCCCTGCTCTGTCTAATCAAAGAAATTATTTTTCTAAAAATTTTATAAAAAAACCATTCTTTATTTTTTATTTTTTTTTTTTTTGATTTGTACCAAAGTTTAGTTTTTCCAAATATTTTTTTCTCTTTTTGTAAAACTTCTTGAAACTTTCAACAGGAGTCAAGGTGTCTGGCATTTTACAAGATGAACATAAATCAACCTAAGTTTCTTTAAGTACCTCAGTGATCGGTACACAAGTGCTATGATATTTTTTTTGTTTCACTTAGAGAAGTTTCTATATTTTTTTTTTCTTAAACTACACAAAGAAAAAAATATTTATAAAAATATGAAAAATTTATAGATGTAAAGTGTAGAGATTCGAAGAAGTGGACTTAGCAATTCCCATAGAAGCGGTAATCAGAACAGAATGAAGCAGCTAAAATTATATTTTTCTGCTCAAATATTTATATCAATGGAATTTTTCAAAGAGGCCAAGGTCATAATCATTCGGTCAAATGGCTGCGACACCATGCATAACAGGAAAGCTTCAAAATAATCAACTTAACAAAATTTCCCAAGGCAATATAATGAAAGTTAGCATAACAGCATTAAGGGGGGATCCTGAATGATGTGGTCCGAAAAATCGAATTTTTGTTTGTTTAAGTCAATAACTAAAGCATTCAAGAATATGTACTCAGTGTTACAGAGACAGATTCACACTATTTCAGCCGGAGTCGAGCGTGAGTCCCCCTACAGATCTGCTATTTTGCACTGAAAAGTTTTTCTTTCGAATACGCTCTACGAATTTGCTTATAGCTCGGCTTATAGAACATTTTATTTAATGTTATATAAATTTTTTTTTAAGTTCAAATATGCCAAAAGTTTGTTGGGCTCGGTTGTTTATTTTCTTTGCAGAAACCTTACGCAAAAACAATTTCTTTCAGGATTCAGGATGCTCCTTTAAGAAGTGACATTTCTCTCTCATTTATTAGAATAGCTCAATAAGACTTTAAGACGTTTATTGTCATTCTCGCTTCTCAAGCATATTTTCTTCAAGTGTATGCAGCATAATTTGTGGCAATTATGTTAGTCTATGAGTATGTTGAATCCTAAGTGGCTACGCGTCACATTTATTCTTTTGGCACGTACTAAATATGCCACATGTTTACAAACAATTATACCCAACAACCGCTGCAGCAGCAACAGCAGCAACAATAACAACAACAATCACAACAAGTTAGAAAAATAAAAACAATTTTTTGTTGCTGCAACAAAATTGCAGCATAAGCGTTAGGTACTCTCTCATATATGTGAAACATAAGTAGAGTAACATAGGAATATCAGATTTATTTTCTCTAGTGTTTCTCAACCAATTTGAGTGCCCATGTATGTATGTATGTATGTATGCCCTCATCCTCATAGTGTACCTACGTTTAAAGTAGAATTGTTGTTGCTTTCATTTTACTAATTTTTGTTGTTGCTGTTGTTGTTATTGTTGGAATAATGTGCATCTCCCCCGATGTGTAATTGTAATCTAAACATTTGTAATTGTTGCCAAGATAAATATTGCAGTCGTAGAGAAGATGTACACGAAATCCAAATGATTTGTAATGAAGTGCTGTGGAAAATGTTTATAGTTTATGTTTGTATTAGTGCTCACTTAGTAGGTTCTTTTTTTTTTTGTGCTCGTAAAAAATAAAAATATTTTTGTAATCAAATACTTAATACTTCTTTTTAAAATTTCATGAATATTCTGGAGTTTGGTTAAATAAAAATATATCCTTATCGAACCAAAGTTAGATGAGGTAATGTAACCTGTTGTTAGTCCAATATATAAAGGAAAAAAATAGCAGGTGTGGCATGATGTGTTTCATTATATTATTTAAGAAAACGTTGGAGAAGTCATAAAATTTAAAAATAAAAATTGAGACTGTCGATAAACCTTGAGAAAGCTGAAAAAATGTTGAACAGCTCCGAAAAATTGTTAATGTTGAAAAACTCGAAAATATTGAGAAGGTTAAAAAATTCAATAAATCATGAGAAATTCTGAAAATGTTGAAAAAAGCTGACAATATTGAAAATGGACAAAATTGAGAAATGTTGAAAGTTTTGAACAATATAGAAAACTTTTACAAAGTTGAGGAAAGGTTGCGAAATTCCAAAAAGCTTGAAAAAGTCGCTGAATCTGATGAATGTCGTTCGAGATACAAAGTTTCCGATCACTTTTTCGAGCATTTGTTGCCCTAAAATAACATGAGTAATGTTAGCTTCCTTTGCGTCAATTATTGTTGGTTTTTCAGCGTATCCCCAAAGAAAGTAATCAAGTGGCGTTAAATCTCAAGATTTTGGAAGTCAATTTACAGATCCATTTCGCGAAATTATGCGTTCATTAAATATTTCCTCCAATAAGTTGTTTATTTCATTTGCTGTATGGCACGCAGCCCCATTCTGCTGGAACCACATCTCTTCCACGTTCATGTCATTCAATCGAGGAACGAAAAAGTCATTAATCATGGCTCTATAGCGAATACTGTTGACTATAATACGCCGATTAGCCTCATTTTAAAAAAAAAAATATATGCTCCGATGACTCCACCACGCACAGACTGGGATGTAACGGGCTTTCGATAATCACATGTGGTTTTATTTCGCTTCAAATACAACAATTACGGCGTCCAGTTGCAAAACCGGCCAAGTCCAAAAAAATAAAGTTTTGAGATATTCTCATATATCAAAATCTGGACCATGCTTTATGGTTCTGCTATGTTTTTAGATTGAAAAATAATTTTTTGACAGATATATAAAATTTTTTAAATTTATTTTGATGCATAGATTTCAAAACCGGCCAAGTCCATGAACTTGCTTTCAAAACCGGCCAAGTCCATGAACTTGCTCCAATTTTTTTGTAAATTCTGTTCAATTGAGCTAAAGTTTTGTCACAATTGGAATTTTTTCGAAAATAAGTTGCGAACCAATATATGGGTATTTCCACAGAAAGTTCCACCGCGCGTATTATTTCAATTAAATTGTATTCAAAACTAGTCAAGTCCAACACCTTGAAATCAAAACCGGCCAAGTCCAGTAGTACATTGATATCAAAACCGGCCAAGTTCACTTTTTTTAAACAAATTTTGTTGAATACTATGTCAAAACCGGCCAAGTGCATGTTCCAGGGATCAAAACCGGTCAAGTCCAAAATTGTTTTCTGAAAAACATAAGCAGATGAAATTCGAAAAATCTGATCTGACGTGTTTTGAGTAAGAAATTTTGTAAACTATCATGTGGGAAATGCGTTTTATTTATTCAATGAAGATAGATGAAGATAAACGTTTTTCGTTGTTTTTCCAAAAGTATGAATAACGCACTTGGCCGGTTTTGCACTTGGGCGCCTCCATTATGTTTGCTGACATACGCATTGAGCCGCTTTGCTGAACAATGCTTTTCGATAAAACTGCCAGTTGATCTTGGGCTCATTGATTGAAATTTTGACGCAAACGATGGTGATTCCGCTTCAATTCTTACTAAAGCTGGATCTTGAAAGCCTTCCAATCAAGATATTTGAGTTAAATTTACCATAAAATAGTCGGACAAAGACCAAGCTGTTGTGAACGATGCGTCGAATCGATACATTTGGATCATCTTCATGACGCTCCTGAACGAATTCAATATTGTCTTCAGTACACACTCTTCTAATGTGTCTCGTTTCGACTGCAATTTGCAAAGAAAATGTTATGCAAAATACGGGCAACAATATGGCGAATATCGGTCTCAGATGGTCGATTATGTCGGGTATAATGTGGAACCAAATTTCCAAAACAATAAAAATGTGCGTTTGTGCGTGTTTGTTGTGATGAGCCCGAAATGGCTTATTTTTTCTATTTTTCCCATCGCTGCTCTATTAGATAGTACCGAAAAATCTTTTTTAAATAAGGAATTCAACTTGACTGTTTTTCTGGAGTATTCAATAAAGTTGGAACAGTTGCAAGCCCTCGACTCAACACTTGACATCACTGAAATATTATTATTTCAAGGCCAAAAATAATACTTTTTCCTTTATTTTTCTATTATTTTATATAAATACATTAGTTAGTCTATGTCTATAAGCAAACACATCAGACCACATGTGCCGCTGATATCTCTTTGTTATTGCATATCAATGAATCTGTTCGAATACTTATAGGTATGAAGCAATTGGCATTCAATTTGCTCTTTGAATTTCAATTGCAACTCGATTACATTTTCCACATATTAAAGAATAATTGCATAAGTTATTAATCGCCGCACGTGTGTTCCTTATAAGATCGTTTAAAATAGATTGGATTTTTATATACAAATGCTTGAAAATATGCTATTTTAATTTGGGAACTAACAAAAAAGAAAACGTCTTGCAAATATCGAAAACTTCGAAAATCCGCCACAGTTCCAACCAGAGAGAATGTATGTACTTTTTTTTTTTGATAATCTGCTATTAAAAATTCCATTGAAAATACATTAATTATAAATTGTAAAATTCAATTCAATATATAATTTATTGCTACCTAAAACATCAACAACCGCACCTCTGGGAGACTGAAACGCTGGGCTGGCAAACATTTTAATTTAATCAAGTGGCAACAAATTAATTTAGTTTGCATCAACTAACAAGTGGCAATTAACCCAGCAGCAATGCAAACACTACCACAGCACCATGATGATGATACCTCACAATAAAATCATCCAAAAGGAACAAAAAAAACAAAATAAAAACACCCAAAAATCAACAGCAACCACAGCAGCAACAACAACAGTTGCTGCAGAGAGATTGCATTATTTATCATCAATTCTTAAACAGAAAGCGATGAACGATGATGAAAATGAATTTGAAGTGGAATTTAAAGTTGAAAATAAACTGCCAGAATAAAAAAAAAAAAAGTTGAGAGAAAAATAAAACGCCCCTAGCACGCGAATTAAAACCTAAAACCATATACTTTGAAGCAAAAAAGGAAGAGATATGCGTAGCAGTAATTATGCCAACACCTTACGTATTGTAAAGTTAAATTAATATACTACATCGTTGATTATACACTGGAAAAAATGTTTAAGGTGGTGGTGCAGTACACAGAATCATACACAAACTACTTTTGAAGTCACCATTTATAGTTAGAGAGCTGCTGGTGTTCAAAATTTTTATATCATTTTATCATGCGGCAGAGGTTGAAAATCATGAAGTTCTAAGTAATATAAATAATACGTACAAAATCTGCCGTTGCATTGTCGCTGCATTATTAATTGGGATTCTTTAAAATTGTAAAAAAGTACTATAAGCGATTTCACCATGTCTGCCATTTATTTTAAGAAATTTATATAAATGCTAAAACAGATAAATGCGAGAGGCAGACGATTTTGTTTCTGCGTTTTTTAATTAGTATAATGATTTTATCATCAGGCAGATTGCGATAGTTATCAATATAATGTCATAAGAAACAACATCTGCCATTTACATAGTTACTGCTGCATTTTAAAATTGCAATATTACAAAAATGTTAGTAAAAAATTTAGTAATATGTTATTAAGTTGCGTCCGCCTCTTGGCAGACTGATTCTTTTTCTTTTAAAAACAAAAAAATAGTGAAGGCAGACGATTCCAGCGCTGATTTTTTGAAGGCAGACATTTTTTGAGCACTTAAGACGCATACTATCAAGGAAACGCACTAAAATAAAAGTGCAAAATTAACCAAAATCGACAGTATTGACATATAGAACCCCATATATATTTTAAAAAAGCAGTGACTTACCTCGATCTGCCTCTTGTATTTTCAACTTCTAGGGACACTACTGACAACAATGAAATTTTAGAAAAAAAAACGATAAAATTATTTAGTAGACATGTAGTAAAAAAGATATTTATTATTTATTATTAAAAATCAATGCCATATATCGGAGGCAGACGCGATAAGATAATTTTAGAAATTTTTTTTCAATTACAAAACTAATTTTTTAAAAAATCAGCGCTGCATGAACCGTTGTACATTACATATCAATACCAACGACGATGAAATCATATAACACCATGACTATTATTTGTTCTACAAAATACCATAAAATAGTTTTAATTTCGTTAGTACAAATAATATCATGCCCAATTTCCCAAAAAATGCCCATTTTTTTGCAACAATATTTGAAATCACATCACAAAATGTTTCACAAAAATATTACTCTTTTTTCGATTGGTGCAAAAATAAGTTCTTCTTGAAATCCTTCAAGGTCTGAAGCTACCCAAAAAGAAACTTTAAACCTTTTCCCATCGTTTGTTACAAATTTATTTTCTTGCGAAAATGGAATTAGACGGCCTACCAGCGTTCGGCGCCATCCCAAGTGATATGCAAAATTAATTTTCGATCTTTCCCCATCGATTGGTGCAAAAAAGTTTTTCTTAAAATTTGTTAAATATAACCCAGAGCTACCCTAAGCTATGTCCACAATCCAAAAATTTTGATCTTCATACATCGTTTTTTAGGGGCATTTATTTTTCGAAAATAAGTCAATAAAGATACCTTTCAGTATCCCAGGACACCCCAAGTGATGTATTTAAAAACCCCGTTTTCGACATTTCCCCATTTTTTGGTAAAAAAAGGTTCCCTGTAATAGGTTAGAAACGGTCCATTCCAGAGTGATCAGCTTTTATTCCCAGCGTGCTCAAAGTGAAGACTTAAATCACTATCCTTCAAATCGAAACATCCTATTAAGGTCTTTCTGATTTTAATCCCTACCTCCATGTTGCTGCCAGTATGACAATGGATTTCCTTTAAAAAACTTCAAGGAATAATTACAAAATGCTGCATTTGTTTGGACCCTACGTTCACCTGATTTGATGGCATTAACCATTAACTTGTATAAAGCTCGAATAGAAAAATGTGAAAAATTAAAAAAAAATTTTAACTTAACGTTTTTTCCAGTGTACGCTGTCTAAAGCACATAAAAAACCTTTTTCTCAACTTGAAGAGCATATCCCGAACTCATAGCAATCGCAGACATACAGGCTACTCTATAGCTAACAACATAACTCTAGAGTTGTCAGGAACCATCCGATGCGTTTCAAATTTTTGAAGTTTTTTCGTTTTTTTTTTTTTTTTAATGTTCTGAGGATAGCACTGCATTTGCTCCAAATTAAAAAGTAATCATGCAGCATAATTAGGTGCTAATGATGTTAATGCGCGTTACTTTGGGTATGTGTGTGGCATGCCGATCAGAGTTGCCGAATTGTCTGCGTTGTTTTCATAGTGTACATAGTACCTATACGACTAGGTAGCCAATTTTCCAATTCGATTTTTTAATTTCTATTTTTTTTTTTTTGATTTCACTATAGTGACTCAATGACTGACTGCTGCACACATGGCTCCGGAATGGCTCTGGAAACATTGGATAATTTGAAAATTCGTTTATTTATGGTTGAAATTTCACTTTAGAAAACTTTATCACCGCTTCGTAAATAAAAATAAAATGTAATTTGTTGTGGAAAGAAAAGAAAAACATCTGAGAAATAAATTGTGATAATTAATGATATGAGTTAAGAAAAAAAAAATAATTAATTAAATTTATTTAGTTGAGTTTAAATTAAATTCAATTTAATTGTGAAGCGATCTGAGTAAGGAGAACTTAACTGGACAAAAGTGAAAATTTACCTTACTTTTGCAGCGAGTTCAAAGCTCAAAAATTAATAGATATATAGAATACAGGAAGAGGCATGTCCATTGGATATTGCTTATACTCCACTAGAGAAAATAAACCAAAGAAGAAATGCAATATTCATTCAAAGTTTTGGGTGTTCTTAAAAAAATAGTTTGGGTCACACTCTTACCTATGGGGTCAAAATATAGCGTCACTACTTTTATGATGTGTTTTTTTCTCATTCTCTCTCATAAAACAAGTTGACAGCACATAATCAAAAAAAAAAAAAATGAAAAAAAAAGAAAAATTTCATTCTTCTGTCTGCATTTGACAGGTGCGTATAGGGTTCACTGGCGCGGCAGCGGCAACAACAAAGCAATATTATTTGATTACGATATTTCAAGTGTTTTTCGTACAATATTTTGAATGATTTTAATGCCACCCCATATGACAGTAACCTAACACAATGTAAAGTAATGAATTATTTTTCCAAGTTTTGCTACGACTACAATACTCGTAGTGTAAGGGTGGGCAGTATAGCCCGCATTTTGTAAGTATGCACGCACAAGGACGAATGACTTTGACTGGTAAACGGACGCAATTCTTTTTGCCAAATAAAATATACTGAAAAGGACACGCATTTGGCATTTAATACGAAAACATGTATATAAATTAGAGGGTCTATCTTGACGTCAACGCCCACACAGTTATCACCATCTCAATAGCATCAGCGCCAGAACAGTGGCAATGGTAATAACAATCATTACAAAAAACATCACTATCATCAACAACATCATAATTTGTTACGTGCAAATCAAAAGCTGCTAGTACATTTAATTTATGTTTTCTTTTTTTTAATGAAGTATGCGTTGTAAGTAGCAAAACGTGATAAAATTTGGCTAAAAACTTAGTCTTTTGTACTTCTTTTGAAATAGGATAAGCAAGGAGCCAGGATTTAAAATTCTCAATTTTTTTTAGTTCGCTAAACTTTCTATTTATATTATAAAAATCTATTTTAAGCTCCGAAATTTCTTCAAATTTCTATAACTTAATTCGAAAAAGTAAATCTCGAAAAAGTGTCCTTGCAGCTTAGCATAACAACAGCAACGTTTTCATCAGCATTGGTTCCGTATAATAAACGTAAACGGATTCATAAACCAGTGAATTTGAAGAAAGAAATATTATTGTTGCTGCTGATGCTTGATGATAATGTTGTTGATAATAATATTGTTGTTGTTGTTGTTGCTGCTGCTGTTAGATAAAATGCTGTTGATGACGACGACAACGACAATAACGATGCTCTCATTTTTCACAATTCACGCACAATAAATTTTTGTCGTCATTAAATCATTTGGGATATAAAATAAAATACAAGAAGAAAAAAAATAAATAGAATACGAATTATATAGAAAATGTCAGCACAAGAAAATCATTGCTGGAAAGCTTCATCCAGCATACAAAGCAAAAGGAAACTGCGGAAGCTCTGAAGAAAAGGAAGCAGCAGCCGCCGCATCATAAGCAGCCGACGACAACGTCTATTTTAACATTTTTAGAAGTTAAGAATTTGAGTTTTTGCATAAGACGCAAATGAGAAAAATGTCCTCTTTACGGTTTTATGATTTGTTGTCTTTTTCTTTTTTGCTCCATCATCAGCAACTTCATCATCATACGTACGTACTTACATACGTTCTGAGTGAAGACATTTTTGTAAAATGTCAAACAAAGTTGCTGGAAGAAGCAAAGTTGGAAAGAAAATGGTTTCCTTTTACATTTCAATTGTATATAATGGAAACTTTTGATTTCAATTTCAAAATCTTTTTTTATATTTTTAAATTAACAAAAAATAACAATTTTGATATGTTAACTTTTTCATTTAATGCAGACGGTTTGCTGGAAGTAAATTTAAAAGCTATGCGTATATTAACAAAAAATGTTGTACGCCATCTACTTTCTTGTGGTCTATGTAAATCACTGGAAAAAGTTTTGAGTTCCCATGGAAATTATCATTTTTGTTTTTTACTAACATATTGCTATGTGTAAAAAGTGTCCGGAGTTTATTATTTAAAAAAAGAGCGCTTTAAACGTATCGCTTTGTATTGATCTTCCACGCGGAATTCGGACGCGATCTGCGATCTTTGCTTTAAGTTTTGTGTTACTATCGGAATTTTGTATGCTGAATCACTCAAAATGTTGCAGAAGATCTACGGTGGATAGCGTGTTTGTCAAAAATCTCAAGCATATGAATGGTATAATGCTGCGATGGGCAAAATACGAAAAATGAGCCATTTGTGGCTTATTACAACAAACATGTGGTTTTTCTTAAAAAAAATGAGCAAAGCCATAAACACATGCACTCATCACTGGTACGCACATTTTTTTATCATTGTTACGCTATACACGGTATTTGTAGTATTGTTGTTGCATATTTGAAAAAAAAAACAAAAAAACCAAAGCGCGCGAACAAGGAAACTACAATGCGCTCACTGAGGACAGCTTCTCTCGTTTCGACATCAAAGTTATGGTGGGTTTTTTCCGTTGTAGTAATTGTTGCTTTTGTTGTAATTGGCTGCTGATTCTAAAATTTTGTCCATCTATGGCATAAAGCAGCGATGGTCACGTAGTGCCACTTTCCGCCCTAATGGCCCGCACTATTATTCGACACACAAGCAAACAAAAAACAATTCGCAGAATTTCAACGCTTTCGACGCACAGCGTTGACTTAAGTTCAAATGAAAACAAAAACCACACACAAAGACATTAGCGACAGTGCCGCATTGTGTCTCGACAAATGTAGCAATCGTTTTTGTTTGTAGTGCAATTTGTTTTTTTTTTTGCTGTTGGTGAATTTGGAAATGAAAGAAAAAATTTTTAAAATTTCGTTTTTTGTTGCTTGATTTTGTTGTTGCGCCCTTTTGCTAGATTTCCATGCCCACCGTTGGTATAAGGCTCAACTTGTATCTCAAAAGTTCAATTTTATCCAAAAAAAAGAGCACCAAAAGCAGGTCGCTGAAGACATGATTTCTCGAACTTCAACGGATCCCATCCTTATGAAACGCATAATAATTGACGAGCCATTAACAGCATTCAGAATGGCGCTTCAAAAACAAACCGAAGCCCAAAAATTCGAGCCAAGATCGCTCGAAAACCAATGCGATTACATCATTGACCTTTGAGCCGATGAGCGAGAATTTCTGAGACTGATACGTTTTCCTTTTTTTACATAGATTGGTTGCGAACCAGAACAAAGCAAAGTTAAAATTCTTGTTTTTTTTGTTGTCTCTGGTTTTGTAAATGAATTACAATTTTCTTACATTACAATAGATTTTTTTTTTGTTCTAAAAAAGGAAAACATATCAGGATTAGAAATTCACAGTCAACGGCGCAAAGGTCACTAATGATTCCATTTAGCAATGGATGAAACTAGTATGACTAGTTTTAGCTCTGATTCCCTCTTCCACTAATAAAATTTTCACATAAATATACTTTAACTAATTTTGGTACTTATCCTTTAATTCACAATTTCCTCGATTTTCAATCATTTAGACACGAAAGCACCATTAAGGGAGTACCTACATGTCTTAGTAATACATAAAAATAATATTTTTTCATCGGAATTAAAACTTTTTCTGATGCTTTATGTTTCAAGAAACAAGTTGTCGTACTTCATTTTTGTTGACATTTGCTTCGCATTTAAATTTGCTACCAGCCTGCCGTGTGCAAGGATAATACATATAGTAGAACATTAACAACCGACGTTATAAATTGAAATCTGTTGTTGACATTTTATTTTCAGCGAGTAGGATATTTAAGAATGGAAAATAAAAAGTTGAAATTATAATGGGAATGTGAACTGCAAAAGTTAAAGATGTTGGAACAAAACAAAAAAATAAAAATTGTGATTGACATGACAAAAAAATTATGTATAAGATCTTAGATAAGATATTTAAGCTCTGGAAAAATTAGAAATTTTTTTGGCAACATATCAATTTATAATAAAATATCAACATAAGGATGGTGCGTGATTTCAAAGATTTTTTGATGCGTATTATATATCCTCCCACACACAATTTCTACTCACAGCCAACGCAAAATAATCACAGAGAGGATGTGCGCACAACAAAAGTTTTTTCCTTCCACTAAATTTTTTGAAGCAAATTTTTAACCCAAATTTATATCAGATATTATAAAGAACATTAAAAAAAAATATATTCATAACTGCAATTCGACGACATCCTATTCAAGTCATGATCCAACGATATTGTTTTACTACGACTCAAAGGTTACAATAAGTTACAAAAGTGACAACTACAGCAACAAAAAAGGTGTTGAAAAACACAAAGTTCGTGTGAATTCCAACACTTTGAGAAAATCAAACAACCGAGACATAAATGTTAAAAAAGTCATTCGTATCATTTGAAAGAAAAAGTCACAGAAACTGAAGTAACTGTGGCACAACTGCAATATTTTGCACTATCCTTAATATCAATGGCACAATGGCAACATTAAAACGACAAAAGGAAAAAAAACTTTGCAAAAGAAGCTCAAAATCAAAATTCAGGCAAATCAAACATCGCTTAAAATACCAAAGTATCAACGTAAAGAGAGAGAAGAAACAAAAAAAAAAAAAAAAAAAGAACAACTTTGGCAACAGTGGCTTGAGCTGTGAGGGAGTTGCTTCTTGCTTACCTCAACGTAAAGCTCTGCTGAAATATTTAAAATTCCTCGAAATCTAACTAAGATATTGAATATTGAAATAATAAAAAATAATGCAAACATAATAAAAACTATGCAAAATTCACCAAAAAAAAAAAAAGAAAATAAAATTGTTTTGTTTTTTTTTTTAAAAGTGAAAAATATCAAGAAAATAAAATTTATGCTTTTTTCAGTGTTGTAGGTCGATACTTTTATGTATATTTTGAAAATTCTTACCTTGTTCTTCCGAAGAAGTTGTGATGGCAGTAAGTTGTTCTTGCATGCCTGACTGCTTGGCGGTGAGGAGGCATATGTCATCGGCATAAGCGAGCTCTTCCAGATGCTTGCTGAATGCTCACTGAAAGCCACGATTTATAGTGTCTAGAGCTCTGTTCAGTACTAATAGAAACAAGATTGGTTACAGCAAGCAAACATGGCGCACTCCTGAGAAGGGGAACTCAATAAAGGTTCTAGAAAGCTAATAACTGGGCAGGTACATATATGGATATATATTCAAGCAGCATCAAGTCGCTTTGATGGTAATTTACAAGTACAGATTCACATCAGCAACGACGATTAAATGCACGACGATTAAGCTGTGTAAGTTTACCAAGTTCTCTAGACTCTGTCTTCGGAAAGAAGTCAGACCAAGTTTTAAGGATACCGATCTGCACTTAAAGGAACTCAAAAGATTCTAAAACTGAACAATTTCAGCAAAAAATTTGAGGTACCCTCAACTGCTTAGGGCGTCTCGAGTGGTGTGCCTATATACTACTTAAGCCACAACCATAACAATTATCCTAGTATTGAGCGTAATGCCAGCCTTCGAAGAGAGTTCTTCACGATGTCTTTAGCAAATTTTCTTGGCCTTATCACCAACAAAATTTCTAATTAAGCCAGCAAAATTTAAATATTCCGCGATATCATTTTCAATCGATAGAACTCCCGCCACTTTGATCCAACGACGTTTATTAAGTTTTTTTTGTAGTCTTCGAAGAAAATATGTAGTCCACTTTTGAAGTTAATTTTACTACAAAAAAAAAAAGAGTTCAAAGCAAGCACTCACTAAAAATGTAAGAAACCTGGAATTTTTCTGGACTTATAATCTCGATTTCTTGCTTTCCAATAAAACAATTATCATCATCACTTGCCTTGGCAACTACTACTAGTTTTCTCAAGATTTATAGAGCTGGTCATAATGAGACACTACAGAAATGCTGCGATATCACTCCGAATATATCAGGTTCTTTTCTGAATCCGATTTAATTCGGAAGTGGAATTGAAGTGCGAAGTTGTATCTTAATAGCTCTTCTAAGGTTTGAATTTGGTATGGAGTTTTCGAACTTGCGCTGTTATAGTTCTGATAATATGATGAATTTCCCTTGTTTGCATGATCTTGAAATAAGCTACGAATTTCAGAAATCCAGAAACGGAATCAGAACAGAACGGAGTCCTAGTAGTTTACCAACACTGCAACACACAAAGCCAAACATTTTTCCTAAACATTTGGATAAGGTTTGGTGCCAGTGAAGACAAGTTGCTTTGGATTGTTTTTAGATTAGTCGTCGTCGCCACCACTCTACCATAGAATTCATTGCCAACTTTACTGGCAAATAAAGTTAAGCACTAATTTTTTTTTTTATATTTTTTTTCTTCAGAACATTTTAAGTGAGACAGACACCAATTCTCGAATTGTTGTTGTTGTTGTTATTATTTTTGTGGATATTTTTTTATTTACATTTTATTTGCAAAGGTTTGCCATATACTAGTAACAACAACCATAACAATAACAACAACAAGAATAAAATCCAAAACAACAATATTGATATCGTGCATATTGATCTTGTTCAGAGATAAGCGGCAAATGGCATGAACCACTTCCTTGGAAACTTGTGCTCGAATCAGCTGCATTTTGGTGAATTTCGTAGTGCTTGAACTCGGGGTTGCCCAACTTTTGTTGTTATTATTTGTGGTGGTGGTGTTGTTATTGTTTTAACATGTTAAACATTTAGGTTGGCTGCACTGTCATTTTTTTTTTTTTTTGCTGCAAATTTACGAAAATTTCTTGAGCTACGATTGGTCATGGATGACATATAAGTACTTTCATGGAGTTTAAGGTATAGTAGTGACAAAATTTATATCTATTAAATTTGCACACAATTTGAAATTCAGGTCCTCCTGATTATCCATTATGTGTCAGACGCTGACCAGGAAGCTACCATGAGTGCAATGGGGATCGTGAAGTTTCATCACCTTATTTCACAAGAAACATCTTTCGGGAAGTAATATATGTGCATCCAGGGACTAGATAAGATACACGGCAGTATCAATTCAGTATCGGTATCAGCACCTTATTTGTGTAAAACATTCAGCATTTTTTGATAATTTCATAAAAATCTTTAGAAACCTAAGTGATGTGGTTCCACCCAACATCGAAAAATGCTTTCCAAAATGTGCTTTCCCGCAAGGATACGTTATTTTAAAATATGATATGCAGTGATAATTGCATTGGAATAAAATTTCGGCTCCTCTGGAAGCATATCAGCAGTATTTTAGATGTGGTTCTCTTTCGCGTTGGGTATATATGAATGTTAGTTATGCAAATTTTTTCGCGGCGTATCTAGAAAAAGTCTCAAGGAGGTTTCAAGGAGCTTGTAAATAATCTCTGCTATGATATGGAAACTCCAGTTATAGATAGTTGAAAAAAAAAAACACAAATAAAAATATTGCTCACCTTCGTAAAAAAGTAAACAACTACAAATCCATTGTATTTTCTATTATTTTTTTATCGTTACAAAAAAGTAAACAACATTGTGTTGGGTTTTTGACTATTTCAATATTGCAAGTAAAATCAACCAATGAATGTAATTAATTGAACAATGATTTTCCATTAATTAATTGAACCAGATAGTACTTCCGATGTTATAACATTCATAACTTTCAATAAAGCTGATATGCCGCATTATATGGCATGTAGGGTATAGAAAAAATCCTTACAAAATATGTTGAAGAAAAAAAAAACGTCAGGAGTAAAAGAGACAGGGTAAAGCTGTGCAAAAAAGCACATTTGGTACTACAGACATACAGACACAAATGTTTCTCAAAACACTTTTTTTTTTGAATTTTTTTTATTCTCATTCTGTGCAATATCGGACAAAATAAAAAAAATAATCGTAGATTTGCGAAATCCTATAAATTATATTATGGCAAACGAAGCTTATGTAGTCGTCGAAGCGTGTTTATCCGCGCGCCTTGCAAGGTCTTTAAGATTCTTCGAATGAGCAAATGCTCGTGTGATTTTTATCATTTTATATGCTTTTTTCACTACTTAAGATATTAAATAAAGGGTGTTTTTTAAGGATTTTAAGAATTTTATGAGATTTTTTTTTTTTTTTGTATTTTTAGTCGTGATGACATCACAGCAGTTGGAGGATGCTGACAATCCTTGCAATCAATGGAGGACAAAACCATCATTTGATATTTAAAAATAATTTTGATCAAATTATTGCTGTGACTGTGATTCGGGAAGCTCAATTTTGAACATTTTTTTTTTTTTTTGAGTATCAGCGGTCGTAACTTTTCAACACAGCATTTTTAAGAATTATTCATTTCTGTTTTATTCTCATAGCTTTGAGGCTTTAAATGTCCTCACAAAAAATAATTCTATTGCGTTAAGTTGAAAATTCTTGGAAGCCAGTCAATAGCTTCTTTCCACAATATAATTTGCTGACTTCAGTTCTTGCTGAGTTTTGGTTTTGTAAGCCATAAAGCCGAAATCCTTGTGCAAAATTGTGCGTTTGATGGACTGGCACAGACCAGGCTCTAGACAACGGGAACGAATTGAACTATTGGGGTCTTTGGAGACACTGCTTTCAACGACTGAGTTATTGATCTCGGTTCACACATTTCTTCGTCTGTGTTGCCCAACCTAAATTGAATACATTCTCAAAAAAACACCCTGTATTTTGTGAAATTTTTCACTAAAGTAAATTAAGCTTTTATAAATTTAATTAAAATTATCATCACACTTTGAACTTTGAAAGAATTTTCAGTTTTCCGCCAACTTTTGAAAAATCCAAATCTTTATAACAAAAAAAACCATTACTTTTCGGTAATACAAAAATAAAATATAATTTCAATTGAAAACTAATTTATTTTGGAGTAGTTTCATTATACAACTTATCACTCTGCGTTCTATGAGAGCTCAAACAATTTTTTATTATGGCAATACAAAGCGTTGCGCGCGATCATAAATATTGTGGCTGCCAATTTATAACGATCAGTACAATTTTTACTACTTTATATAATAAAAATAACAACAATAATAAATTATAAATGTATGCCTTCAATAGAAACCGCATTAATTTATTGTTTTTCTTTCACCTTTTTTTGTCGAAAACAAAAAAAAAATCGATTTCTTATTACTTCCATATGAAGAGGTCGCTTGCGTATGTACGCAACTTTGTTCGTGCGGCTGATCAACAGCAGCATCAGCAGCAGCAGCACCACGTTCATGTCATTCAGCAACCTACCGCATCGGACATTAATAACATTTTTCTGTCAAACTTCGGCAGGTTTCAATCAGCAATGAACGAACTCTGTTGCAATTCAAGTGATCGCAAGTGATCCTTATTGTTGTTATTATTACATTTCATATGAAGTGAGTAAGTATATTATTGCTTTGATGCGCGTATCCATTCCATTGCACTTTATAACTCAGTCAGTCAGTCAGTCGTCAGTGATTGAGTGAGGTAAGAAATTATTAAGGAAATTTTTGGCACAAAAACACTTGCAAACCTGACAGGCGGAATGTTTTCCACTCTTTTTTCAGGGTTTTTTAATGAATAATGGATACGAGACGAAGAGTTTGATGCGTATAGATTTGAGCCTTTCGTCTCTTTATACCACACAGCCTATGGTAGAAGCTTAAAGTGTGTATGCTCGGTGTTGCCACTTTTCTTTAAAATTTTATTCTCAACAGTAGCGCAAGGTTTTTTTTTTGAGCTTGTCAAAAATGTTGGGTTGGCGGATTCAGCTTTTTAAAAGAAAACTTGAAATAACTTGACAAGCTTCACCTTCAAAGGGGCCGTCCATTAATTACGTGAGGTGCTTTTTAGGAAATTCGGACCCCCTCCCCATGGTGAGGTTTGGTGAGATCTGGCGGGACCAGTGAGATTTAAATTATAATTTTTAATGTAAATTCTATGCATTAAAAAGTTGACGTGAGGTATTCCTTGACCCCCACCTCCCCCTTGGTGAGATTTGGTGAGATTTTTCCGGTCCCCCTACCCCATAATTTGACTCACGTAATTAATGGACGGCCCCAAACAAGATTCTTGGTATTGAAAATGAACGAAATCGGTGCACAGACACACCTACCGCCCATACAAATAAAACCTTCCAGACGCTATATTGAGAGAGTTATTTGTTGTATTTGTAGCCAAAGCTCTAGGCAAAAAGCTAATTTCCAAAACAAGGCGTGACACCTCCCATAATATGCAAGAACATAAAAAGCCTTTGCTGAGAGAATGATTTAAAGCAACGGTGGGCATGGAAATCTGGCAAAAAGGCGCAACAACAAAAGCGACAAAAAACGAAATTTTAAAGTTTTTTTGCTTTCATTTCCAAATTCGCCAACAGCAGAAAGAAAAAACCAAATTGCGCTACAAACAAAACAATTGCTACATTCGTCGAGACACAATGCGGCACCGTCGCTAATGCCTTTGTGTGTTGTATTTGTTTTCATTTGAACTCAAGTAATCGCTGTTCATCGATAGCGTTGAAATCCTGCGAATTATGGTTACTGCGTCGAATAACGGTTCGGGCCATGAGGGCGAAAAGCGCCACTACGTGCCCATCGCTGATTTAAAGTAATGAAACTAAATTTTACACAAACACAAGCACGTGTTTGATTTGGCATTAGACTCTGGACAAACAGTTGATGCATTTCAAAAAGTGGGCGTGGCACATCCCATACAAACAGAAGCTTCAATGTAAGTACGCTTCGTCAAATCAGTCAGCACGTAGTATGGTCAGTCATGGAGATTCACAATCCCTCGAAAAATTCCCACGTTGGAAACTGCTGGCAACACGCCATTCTCTTTTTTGTCTTTTCTCTTTGTCGCTTGTTTTTTTTTCTTCTCTCAATCAATGCAATCATCCATCCATCCATCGATCGATCGATGGATCCTGTGATATATTAGATAGTATTTAGTTAAACGTGATCAATTTTTAATTGCTCTCTGAAGCGCGGTCTCTTAAGTGATTCTTTTTGTCCCGTTTCACTTTTTTTTTCTTTTCTTTTGTTTTTTTTTATCATCTCTGTCTGTTTGATCTGTATGGAATCATTATGTTTGTTTTGGTTTTGTTTTTGTTACTTGGCTGCTTGGCTGTCATTTACTGTGGAAGATTTATGAACTACTGTTTTTAGTAGTAATGAATGTGTTTAAGCTACTTTGTCAACTTGTTATCTTGTTTTGCTCGTTTTTATTGCATCGTTGCGCTCCTTTAGATTGAACGTTTAATTCTGTAGAATTTTTAATTAGTTGCTTAATTAACACTTTAAGCAAGGCACTTGCACACGGCGGCAAGTGTGCCAATGTCCTTTGATGAAACTCAGCGATTTAATTAGTATGTAGTTAAATAACGCAACATATCTCATAGGGATTTTGGTATCAAAGTACATACCAAAAAAAAAAAAAGAGGAAAGCTATCAATGCGCTAGATTTACGGGGGTATCATAATATCGTCAATTTCGTCCAAGATACTGACGAAAATTCTTCTTGTCAGAGTCAGTTAGAATCTGGGCAGATCGTTACCGACAACAATTGCACCTCGGATGCATTGAACAGACGAGCTTGAAGCGCTTTTTTAACATACCCAAAAGGGGGTCGGAGGCACCCTTGATCATATTCCAAATCCCTTTTCAACCTGTTTCTATCGATTGTTGCTATTTTTTTTCGATCGATCACTCCTCTTCCTAAATAATCAAAAGAAATTTTTTCGAATAAAATTGCATTGTGCGCTTTGCAATTTTAATCTTATTGACCATTTAATAATTTCATAAATGCTGATTATATATTCAATTTTTTTGATTTTCATCTCAACTCGAACGCCATTTTTTGATGAATATAAATTTTTCATATAAAAAACATAAAAAAAACATCGCGACAGAGTCAAGAGTTAAAGGATTGCTTAGCGGCGTAATATAATATTTCGTGGCGCCACTTTAATCATAAAAAAAATCCTCCTCTCGCTTACGACAAAAATTAAATGACTTAAACTGACCCATTCATTAGGACGACACAGCAGCAGCAGCAGCGCGTAGTAGCCGCTAAGGTAGTATTGGTAGCAGTTAAATGCTGGGGAGTATCAAAATCTGTGCGCAGGCGCAAAGCAAACTTCTTTATGAATGTCTCGAAAGTTGCTCGTCGTCAACATAGTTGTTGTCGTTGTCGTCTTGTGAGCGCGATCAGTTTTATCCAGATTGCAATCATTTAAGCGATATGCGTGTACAAGTTGAAAATGATTAACCCATTATTGACTGTAGATATATATTTTTTGAAGTGAATGCTGTGCCTGAATGGAAATTATGTATAAACGATTTCCATTGCAATACTAAGCTTTTGCAAATGCAAAGCCAGGTCTTCTGCTCGTATTTGATATTCGAACTTTGGTTTTAGCATAAGTATCAAATTTTCTTTAATTTTGTGAAATTTTTTTTTAAAAAAATCAAATCAAAAATAATCGTTTTTTAATTTCTATTTTTTCGATCAAAAATAATCGTTATTTTGAATTTTTATTTTTTCGATCAAAAATAATCGTTATTTTGAATTTCTGTTTTTTTTTCGATCAAAAATAATCGTTCTTCTGGACTTAAATTTTTTTCGATCAAAAAAAAATCGTTTTTTTGCATTTTTATTTTTTCGATCAAAAATTATCGCTATTTTTAATTTCTATTTTTTTCGAACAAAAATAATCGTTATTTTGGATTTTTATTTTTTCGATCAAAAATATTCGTTATTTTCAATTTCTGTTTTTTTCGATCAAAAATGGACGTTTTGGATTGGCCAGCCCTGACTTAAATCCTGTAGAACGAAACCAATGTTAAAATCGAAAAGAAAAATTATGGAAATATGGACGATCTTTGGCCTGTCACAAAGAAATATTGGTGTGCCATATCCAAAACAAAATGCTAAAAAATCGTGGAGAATATGGATCGCAGGTGTGTAGCTGTCATCAAAAACAGAAGCTACAGCGCAAAATATCAATGATTTAAATGTTTGTGCATACAAAAAAATTAACAAATGCAATTTCAACACGATTTTTTCTCTTTTTTCAGATTGTGCTATTTATGTGCCCAGTTCATTTCATCGGTTTTTATATATTTTGCAAAAAACAATACACTTGCATAAGAAATACCTTTTAACAAAAATGTGCCATTTATATATCCATGGCTGTATATAAGAAAGCACCCTACAACAGGTTAAACTCTCGACAGTGACTGGAGAATGCAGGCGCGCGTCGCATTGCACATTTCATAACGCGTGACGAAAAAATAAATGCCTCCTTGACTCCTTTTTTCGATTTTGTGTTACTTGATTTTGAGATGGCCAGATACAAAATGAAAAATCAAAAAAAATCAAATATATATAAAAGAGTTATGTTCATGTTTGAAACTTGTGCTGTATATTTTATTTTTTATTTTTTTATTTACTACAAAAGCGAGAACATTTCTCTTTATTTGGTTTTTTTTTTTTAAAGGGTTCAAAAATGCAAAACACATGTGGGAACCTCTCATGGCTGTGCTGCTGCTGGTGGCAAGCTGGAATTTTTTATTTTATTTTTTTTGTTTTTTCGAAATCATCGTCGAAATCAAGAGACGCAACCTGAATTTTTTTGCTGCTTACGAGTGTATTCTTGTTCCAATTCCATTATGATTTATGCAGAAAGCGTTGCTTAATAATAAATAAAATATGAAATATGTCCTTTTTCAAACAACTTGGGAACACAAGAACCAAAAAAACAGAAAATAAAGAAAATATCGAAAAATTGTTTAACTTGATGCTCTTTTGCTGTCGCACTACAGTGGTCTGGTGTTGTTTTTAATGTGTCCATCAAAATTATACAATTTGCTAAAGGTGCTGCACTGGAGTCCAACCTTCATTCCTTCCTTCTTTCCTTCCATCAGTTAGTCATCTCTTGTTGGCAGTGATTAGGACATTTCAGTTTGATGATGATGATGATCTCGTTGCTCAAGGATATTTCAAATTGGAGATAATAAATTATTTTTGAGTTTATGTTGTTTGTTTTTATACATATATAATGTTTGTTTGTTTTTTCTTGTTAATTTGAAAAATGAGTATGTTTTTTTGCGCATGCTGTCTGTACCTGTGTCTGTCTGTTGATCTGTCTGACTGTGAATGAGATTGATTTCTATTCTGTTTTTTCTCTGTCTGTCTGTCTGGCGTTATGCATCTGTCAGTTTAACGCAATTGTTGTGGGTATCAGATTTGGTATACCGCATACGATATGCGGGTGTTCAAGGATTTTTTTTTTATAATTTTAATTACAGTAAGTTGTCGCCTTTTCTATTAGTTTTGTTTTTTTATTTCAAATTGTCATCTTCTCTGAAAATTGAAATGGTAATTTAAAAAAAAAAATTATGGAGTGCAAGCAATCGCTTAGTGATACGTGAACTCGAAAGTCACAATATGTCGAATACCATCGAAGGAGTCGAGAAGTTCCACAAAGTCAATATATATCCAATAACGTTAAAAATTTCGCAAAATATGGAAAAAATCGATAGATCTTGAAGATATTAATGAGATCGAAAATGTTATTAAAAAACGTCAAAAAATCTAATGTCAAAAAATCGAATAATGCTGCAGGGGTCGAACAAAGTTTAAAAAGTTTTGAAAAAGTCAATATGTAGCACGTTACTGTCATACTGCGGCCAATTCACTTCAGTATAGATTTTCTCTTATACCAGCCTTTAAAGATCAGTGACGGCCCGAGGAGTATTCGAAACGTTGAACTAAATAGGGCGCCCTTTCGTAAGGTGAAATCAGCATTGACAATTCAGACAAAGGGAAAGTTTATCAAGAATAATCTACGAGTTCACAATATGTACACAGCATCGTTTATTCTTAATACAGAATCGAATCAAGATCCAATTATCAAACTCTTCAAAGGTTGATGATGAAAAAGATAAACATGGGAACAAAAAAAAAGTATGATCTTAAAAAATCTGCAAATTACAACTTTGACATCGCAGATGCTGCGATTTAGTTTTCTTTGGTCCTGAATAGATGTAATTCAAAATTAGTATTCAATACAAGACAGGAAGTAATTTTTCAAACTTTCACTTTTGTTGAATGTTGTCAGCGTCAATTGATCGTTTATTTTGATTGTGCTCAATGCATTTCGATTGGAATGCCAGAATCTGCTTAGCCAAAATTTTTATCATCAGACCAAAACGCTCGAGCAAGGACCAAAACCCATCAAATCTTATCAAACTTGAAAAGAGTTCGAATTGACAGTTGGAAAATACAATCGGCCGTGCAGAGCATGAAATTATTCAAAGAAATCACATCACTGGAAAAATATATTGATAAGACTAATGAACATTTATTTGTGACTCTCTGAGAATGGTTACCAAATTTAAAAAGAAAAATTTTTTATAGACAACTGCCACTAAAATATTTGTCCATATTGAAGTTACAAATTCTTGGCATACCTGGAAAATAATTTTCGAACAAAATTCCCATATATCTCCACTAGGTTTTTTTTATAACCCATAAATTTGCATTAACATTTATGGCAATTTTTGTCAAGATGCTGTATGCAAATTGTCTGAATTACACGCAGTACACCAATTGACTACGCACACTTGTTATCTAAGGACATTAAATTTTATTTTTATACCTCAATAAAAGTAATGATTATGTTGAAGTCATCAAAATTGTAACGATAAGGCCTCCTTCACAAACTAAGCTTCATATCAAGAATAATTTGCTAAGCAAATAAGATGCCTCAATTGATGCAGCGATATATACATAGGCCTACATTTAGTTTAAGACCATTTGGATTATTATTTAATTATTATTATTATTTAATTAAAAAAGAGTTTATAAAATTATTCAAATAGAAATTTTAGTCAATTTGATTTTATCAATTAATTTAAATTGAAATTGATTTTATTTTTATTAGCAAAGACCCACATTCTTGTGAGTTTAAAAGTTGATCAATGTATTTTAAACAAATTTGACAAGTCAATAGTTGGAGTTTAAGCTAATGGCATACCTGTGGCCAAAAGAAATAATAGCTAAAATAGATCTATGTTCATAAGGCAAAGCAACATTATTTCAGTGTATAAATATACTATATAAACTATTTCGCCTTATCATCACATATTGATTTCAGCTGTTTATTCCTTGTTGCCACAGATATATTTTAGCTATTATGTACCATATATGATACCAAAATATATGTAAATTCAATCTATGAAGAAACTTTTTTATAGGTTTTAAATTGCGTTATTTAAAATTAAATGAATATAATTCATTGGAATGTTTCTTGTGCGTAAGATAAAGCAAATCATTGCTACAAAAATTATTGCTTTTCAATTTGATTTCGATTTGGATAGTGAAATGACCACTCAAAATGTAGTAAAACTTAAAGAAAAGATATTAGAAAGCAATAAAAATGAATAATAAATATTGAAATAATATAACACTAGAAATAATATTAAAAAAAAATTACAGTCTCAGCGAGATATAAAAAAGTCAGTAGAAAAGAAGTAGAGTTTTAAAGAATCCTTACCAAAAATATAGTTAAGGGTATGAGTGTCAATAGAGCATTTTTTTGATAGTCTCAAATAAAATGTATTAAGTCTAATATATCATCCGTTGACAAGTAAAACTCACTAAGTGACATATGAGAAACGGAATTATTGAGAGTTCAAGGTATATTTTGTTCTGTGATTAAGTTTCATAAGTTCGCTTACGGTTGTGCCGTTTTTAACCACTACGGAACGAATATTTTCATATAATTACTAATTTGTGGTTTGCGGATAAGACGTAGATAAGTCCGTAAGCACAGAAAGTAACAAGAATTTCGAAACATAAATATGTACGTAGTTAAAAAAGAACGAGGAGTGAACTAAATAATATGTTCTTACCTTTCGTGATGTATCGGAATAAAAAATAATGAATAATTACTTAGCTTACTGTTCAGTAACACCAAAGAAATAACAAAAACAAAAGAACAAAAAAATGCTAATGCTAAACATACTACATAATTTCATTCATTGCTAACTGGAATCATCAGTGACCTTTGAGCTGATGAGTAAGAATTGTAAGTAAAATAATATAAAATATTTTGTTATAGAAATTTTGAAATAATTAAAATATATTGATAAATTCTAAAAATGTTGAAAAGTCGTAAAGTGTTGAATAATTTGAAAACTATTGAAAAATTCGAAATAATTTATAAAATCGAAAAATAATGGAAAATTTTTGATATAGTCAAAAAAAGTTGAAAAATAAGTGAAATTTTGACAAATGTTGAAAAGTTTAAATATTTTGTTTAAGTTGAATAATGTTACAAAATTCGATATTTATCGAAAAATGTTGAAAAAGTCGAAGCACTAAAGGAAATGAGCGGCATATAAATATATAAATGAAGGCGTGATTGTAAATATAGCCAAGTATTGTATTTCAGCAAATGAATTTGAAAATAAACATCTTTGCTACTGCATAAATTGAAACCATCCCTACTGGGTGTGTGCTTATATCAGTAGGTGCATGTGCGTGTTGGAACGTCGTGTTGTAGTCGATTTAGTTGTACGCGTGAAAAGATACAAATTTATTTGTTAATTATTTGAAAATTCGATTGATGATGATGATTTGTTTTTGTTGTTTATAGTGATTTGCATAAATATTTTAATTATTCTTTCAATTTAATGCAATTAAAAATGATTGGCTTTGGGCGAGGCAATAGATTATTAATGAAAAGAAAAGAAAAAAACTTTAGCTTTTGTGGGATTTGTTTGTTCAAGTACCCAATGAAAAATTTGGCATATTTCTCTCTTATGATGGTAGTACCCAAAAATAGCTTTAATATATCAGATGGTCTGGGTTTCTTTTTTTTTTTCAAGCAGCATGATTTCTTTTAACGTTTTTCATATTCAAAGGATATATGGCCTCAAAACGTAAAAGGAACACAAATTCCGGGAATAATATTCTGCAAAAAGTATATATGAACAATTTTTTTTCAAAAGCTTTTTGAGATCCATTATGTTTCGAGAACCACTTTACTTTTGAAAACATTATCCGAGAGTAAAAACATCATATTGAGCAATATTGCTCCAAAGAATAATTAAATTTTTTCTACAAATTCTGGTCTATTTTCATGTAAAAAAATTGCCTGAAATTTTTGGCCTATTATTCATATATATTTTCTTATAGATTTGTTCGATTTTTTTTTATAATTTTATATCTTCACAACTCTTATTAACGTAAGACTTCACTTCGGTATTGTTTTTTGAAATCAGATTTTCTATAAATTTTTTGAATAAATATATAATAAATCTTTAATTATATTAAATTTTTTCTTAAATTTCCCTACAATAAACATTTTTCGTTTAATAAATCAAAGTAAAAACGTGCAAAGGATAACGAAAAGAAATTATTTCATATTTTACGAAATCACTTCATATGACGCACGCAAGTTCATATGGCAGAGTTTTCCGCCAGCCAAACTTCTGCCGTTCGTTCGTTGTATTGTGGGGGGTTCACACAAGTGAGTAATAATGCGTTTAAGAACCCTGTTATTATCCTTTCACACGCAGTTGTCTTGAAATGGCATCGTTGGCCTTTGTCGTTGTTGTTGCTGTTGTTGTTACATTTTGTCCTTAAAAGTTTATACTATTGATGTGCGCTGTAACCACAACACTGTAGCAGTAGTAGTAGTAGTAGTAGTAGCAGCAACAAAAACAACAACAACACGATGTACACACCATTAAATACCGGCAAGGGATGAGAGGAAAAAGTCAATTAAAAAAGTTGTATAAATCATAACTTGGCAGATGAGTTGATTGCAACGTGTGTAGCAATATGAATGGATAAACTACAGTCGGTCATTGGAGAAAGGTTTTTATATTATAAATATTTCTTTTCAATATAATGGATCACAAACTTAGGTATATACAACGAAAGTATCCAACTTTAAAAAAAATTATGTGAGTGGCTTAAAAGAATTATCTTATGTTCGCCGACTTGAGAGTATAGAGCAATTTGCCTTATAATTGCGTTAATGGCTGAGATCTAATTAAACTATAATCACCTTGGGAATTTTTCCAATGAGTTAGCCTCCTCCTTCAATTAATATTAGTAGTATAATATAGTATGTGAAATTTTTGATATTTCGAAAAACCGAAATTCAATATAAACTCTAATTGCATTCAAAACGCATAAATAACTGAAATGCCCACTATAGGGTACAGCGTACATTTTTCTTTATTTTATTTACGCAGAATTTACCTTATGTTTTTCTTAGTCAAATATTGAGCCCTTCCTTTGCACGATATTGCGGTTTTTTTCTTTTTCTCCCTTTTCCCGTTTTTCACAACAGAGCACAATTGTGAATCCTTCCTTCGTCGATGATATCCTTCCTTCCGCCTTCGCTTTCTTCTACAACACCAAAATCAAAAGAGACTCTTTGAGCCAGCCACATTCTGATGATGGGTTTAACTTCCGCATAAATCAAAACAAAAAATGCGTGGAAAGTTGAAAGTAAACAAACACAAAAAAAAACGGAGTTATGAAAATCCACCACAGCAACAGAGAAGACTCGACAGAGGACTCGAATACTCTCACAAACGCACACTAAAGGAAACGTTGCCATTGACATTGCACTTTCCGGATCCGTTTAATACTTTTGCAGTAACAGCGACAACAATAATAACAGTAATAATAACTGTTTCTTCTTTCGTGTTTTTTTTTCGTTTGTGCGTCGTGTCGTGTCTGCGGCTGAATTTATGAAGTGTGCGCTGCACTAAAAACGGCGTCGCGCCACGTGTCGAAGTCATTTTCGGCCAGTGTCGTTTGGTTTGCTGGGCCGAGTGGGTGGTTGTGTGGCGGGATTGCAGCGATTTTTATTATTAAAATTGTGTTGCAAATGATTTGACACAACGTCGTTGTTCCATTTTCAAATGAATAAGAGATTTATAATGAAATAAAATATCATTTTCTTTTTTATCGTTGGATTTTGTTATGTAAATAGTCATAGACGAAGGTCAATTTAAAATTGTAAATGATTTATGTTTCGTAAAGTATTATTATATTTTCTTTGTATATTTGTTTTTTTGTTAATAAATTTGACGTTTAATGTCACATTTTTTATAATAAATCAGGTTTAATGCATCAATTGTCGCTAGTTTATTTGCATAGAACAATTCCTTTAAGTTACTCCACAAGAAGAAATTCAAAAGTGTTAAAACACAACATCTTGAAAGCTATTCGATATCTACAATTCATGATATTATTGATTCTCCGCATTTTTCACGCAATATATCCATTGTGGTATGGGCTGTGTGGCACGCAGTGCACTCTTGTTAAATTCACTGCTTTGGGGACGTCCATTAATTACGTGAGCTAAAATAGGGGGAAGGGATCCGGCCAAGTCTCACCAAATCTCCCCAAGGGGGGTGGGGTCAAGGAAGACCTCACGTCAACTTCTTAATGCATAGAATTTTAAAAATTATAATTTAAATCTCATGGGAGGGATGGGGGAGTCCCTCCAGATTTCATCAAATCTCACCAAGGGGAAGCGGGGTCCGAATTTTCAAAAAACACCTCACGTCTCCTTTGTTAAATTAATATCTTCCAATTCAGGCTATAAAAAGTTCGTTATCATCGATTTGCTCACCATTGACAATACCCGCAAGAGGGAAGATAACATGAACTACAAAGTCTTTCTATCTTGAACGGTATGTACTCAATTACGCTGAATGGCCCCGTTGATACCTGAGTATCCAGTATAGGTATATAAGTAGGTAAAAGACTCTCCTACAGCAAGAAAATTAGTAGGCTCAAAAAACTAGAGGCTGTTTAACAATTGGGTACTACTTAGGCCGAAGAACTGGAAATATTGATTGCATTAACAAATTAAGCCAATCGAGCAACAACATGTTTCGCTGTAGAGCCAGCAATTCATCAAAGGGACTAACAGCATATTAACAGTCGACAAACAATGGATCAGATTTAGATACACCTGATGTAAGAATTCTATCTCTCCTGCCAGGAAGATATAAATTGATGAAAACCAAAGGTTCAAAAACGGTCGCATACAATGATGACATAGTGATACTGATCAGTGATCACTGAAAAGTGCCCTCCAACGATCTACGAACTAATGGAATCGGTGAGTTAAAGTGGACGAGGCAGAACAAACTGGGCAACAAATCAAATAAAACGAAACCCATGAAGTTGCAAAATCTTTAGCAAATTAAGCCATTTTTTTAGACTTCATCCCAGACACTAAACTTTCTTTGAATTAAAAAGTATATTTGTAAGGAAATACTTAGGAAAAGTTTGGATCTGCAACCACACATCATTTACTCGATATATAAAGTAGTGTTTTGACTACTTAGCTACACAGAAGAGGTCATATCTCATCATTCGTTAAACCGTCATAGAATAATGAAGCGCTGGTTTTGTGATTGGTGGTAACGAAATTCCACTCTTCACTAATGATTCAAAAATATACCATTATGGAACGATTTCAGGAAATTCCACGATTACGCTTTTCTTACTGAATTATTGCCAAAGCAGCGTATTTCCGGTTGAAGAGGGAACTGATCATTTGAAGGTTTACTACGTCGTTACGGTAATTTTGAACCAGGAAACAAACGGGAGGAATCGAGAAATTCCCGAAATAGTAATTATAAGGGTTAACTACAAATACCCAGTGCTTCAAAACGAAAAATGTACCACTACAGGAACTTGCTAGATTCATTCGAGGCTCTGGAAGCTTTTGATCATTCTAACGAAATAAGATTTCTTTAAATTTCCCATTCGTAAATGGCCCATTATTATTGAAATGAAATTTAATATTATTCTTAAAATTTATATAACATCTGCTTTAAAATTTCTTTTGCCAATATTATTTGTGTGAAATTGTACGTTAACCATTTGAACTATGGAAACTTCCGTTTTAACAAACTTTGCCTTGCTTTATTACAACATTTTTTTTACTTTGTGTGGAAATACACATCCTGTCAGTGAAGACGGAAAATATGAGTCCTTTTGCTGGACAAACATCCGGTAGCAATGAAAAATGTCTTTCCGTTGAGCAAAAGAAAGTCAGATCTTCTTAATGGTTGAAAAAAGAAAAAAATTGCGCTCAGAAATAAAACGATAAAATAAAATATGTTTTAGATAAGAAAAGTTTTATTTTGTATGGAGAAACATTAGCACTTTAAAGTAATGAATTATATTACAAATGAACAAAAAAATTAAATTTGTTGTTTATATATTTCCATGATAGTTTTTGTTGCCTCATCGTAACAATTAGCATCAATTGTCTCAGCATCAAATGGAAAAAATGTAGCCATTATCTACATATGAACTGACCCAATTATATACAATCAGTGGAATAATTTTCATCATTTTCAGCTACACACTATCGCATCTCATCAAATAGTTACATTCATTCATTTATTTCTTTCAACATTTTTTTGAACAAATATTCACATTAATGCAAAATCTGTCAGCATTATATAGTTGCTACTGACAGATTTTGTGTAATGAATAAAAATGAGATAACAACAACAAGAGCTACCAACTATCATTTCAATGGTGGTCATGACAGCCAGTTGTTATTCAGTCTCAGCCTCGTCTTTTCATTCATTGCTCAGTCGTCACCCCAACACTGTGATTTATTCTATAGCATCCTGTATCCTGAAAGCTCTGTAGCAGTAGAGCACAAGCAACTGCACTCAAACAACGGCAACAATAGAAAGTATAAAAAAAAAACATCACTGATGTACGCCGCAATCAGCGTGATAACAACCAGAGCAAACGAGATACTCGTACTCGGTGTAATGCGGCGCCCAAGAAAAATTGAGACAATTTTCTTCGCTTTTAGTTAAAGTACGGTACGGGGAAAAAGAATGCAAAGTAAGAAAGATATCGTGCAATGGAACACAAGTGGCAACAAATTACCAGTAGAGTGAAACATGTGTTGGAGCAAACAATACACAAAGAGCAGCATCATCATCATCATCATCAATGAAATTTGTCATCATTTTTTGTTTACACGAAATTTTAAGTAGGTACATTTTTTGAAGCACAAAATTGGGTCAAATTATCGAAATTGAGTTCGAAGACTTTTTCATTCAAACAAGGATTCTAAATATTTTTTCCACTGCTTCATCAACACTATAGCCTTAAACTCGCTCGGAGTCATAGAAATCAATGTAAAAGTTTCAAACTTTTCGTTGTTGAGTGTAGACGTCTGTTGTTAGTATATGTACTTAGTCCTTTCCGGATATGATACTACGAAGATATGCAAAACCTCATTTTTCGTCAAAATAACCATTTCGTATAACCAAAAAATGCCGTTTTTATGAGATGTTTAAGTTTTTATAGGGCTTTCCATAAAAGGTATTAATGAGACTAGCTAGCTCCGATCCTTATCATAAACTTCCAAGATCGTTCATAATTTGGTAAAACTAATCAGGACTGTACGAAATATAATAGGACTTTCCCTGGTAGGGCTTCAATATGGCTATTTTTTCTTGTACCTGATCTGACTAGCCTGAATTGCTTCTGATTTGCCTAAGCTGATCAGGGATGCTACGGTTTTTATCATAACCGTCCAGGTCCGCTCATGATTAGGGGACGTCCATTGATTACGTGAGGTGTTTTTTTTTTGAAAATTCGGAGGCACTGTGTGAGGTTTGGTGAGATTTTGCCGGTCACCCTCCCCCCCTATTTTTACTCACGTAATTAATGAACGTTTCCTTAGGCAATAAATACTGTATTTCCATGATAAAATGCTATTACGAAAGTAACGGTAAAACAAAAGTATGCAGAATGCCAGCACGATTTACAGAAACTAATTTGGAATGTCGCTTTTGATATTTGCTTTGAAAATAGTACCGTAGAATGGCTTAGCAATGATGAAAAAAAAATTGACATTTCAATTTTGAAATAAAAAAGTCTCCTGACCTCAAATGACCTCAAACATTAAACTCATGTCATTTTTCTCTCGTATTAATACAAATCCACAATAAAATTTTAAGCAAAAAAAAAATTGGGGTTTTTGAGAAAATCAGCCTTGTATTTTTTTTCATAAAAAGCGCTATAGCTTCGCCAATTTTCAACATTGTTCAAAATTTCTTAAAGATTTTGACAGAGAATCAGAATCAGTTGTATTAGAATCAAAAGACAAAAATTAATTATTTTGATTTGGATGAAAATTTGACAATTTTGAAAAAATTTTCAGCAGTTTTTCAAGTTTTGACACTAAAACTTTAAATGGGCATAACTTCGTAAAAAATGTTTTTCAATCAAATCGGAGGAAAAGATGTTCCCTTATTTCCTTTGAAAAACAACATATTTAATCGGCAACCAATTACGCAATTTGAAGTCAGTCCGACTGCATGGTTTGAAATGGTTTTGATCAATAAAACTTTTGTACATTTTTAAGAAAGAATTTTAGCTCTTATCACATTTTTCTCAGAAACTATAAGTTTTCAGTAAAAACTGCACTAAGTAAAAAGTTCTGAAATTTCGAGTAATTTTTATAAAAAATTGCGGGGAATAAAGTTCTTAAAATTGGTCAAAAAACACAATGTATTGTTTTTAAAAACAAAAATGACGTCATAGGAAAAAAATTTAAGAATAAAATAAAATAAAAAAATACAATTTTTTTTTTCGTATTTTGTTCCCACTTCTGTTAAAAACAGTTGTTCTCATAACCACGCTCTCGAGAAAATTCTTTTTAGAAAATTTTATTTTGATATTTAAAGAGCTGTTTCGGAACTGATTCGGTCCGATTTTGCAAATCCTTTCAAAACTTCGTTATCGACATTTTGGTTTTCGCCCCAGACGACATATGTTCACGCTACGCCACTGTATGTAAGGGTTTAGCTCCGGAATAGAAGAGATTTGTTAGACTATTAGTGACAATACCGGGACTCTCTTATACCAAGGAAATCAGTTTAGCGGAGAGTCAGCTGATTGAAAAATTATTTAAGACACGTTGCTATATAATAGATTTATTTAGATATAACTGATAACCTAGATGGAGTGAGAATTCATTCTCCAACTTCAGTTGGATTGAATATAATGGTACGAATAATACTGGGATCGCATTGCTTTAGTTGCTGTTATCGGATTGTAAGTATTAATTCGTTTGAAAAATTTGATAGATAGCAGGTTAGTTTACTAATCAGAGCCTATAACCTTTTTTTTATGCATTGACGGATTCCATCACATATTCGTTATGTTATGTTCGTAACATACCACTAAAATGTAAAGAAAATTCCGATTGACCACAAAAAAAAAAAAACTCCTCTAAGTTATCGCTTTTCTTCACCGCAGACAAAAGCAGACATTTTCAAGAAAGACCCCAAGAAATATACGATAAATAAAATTTGAATATGATTTTTATAGTTGTACGCATTCATATAAGCAAATTTGCATCTTAAGTTCTAAAATTGAAAATATAAAAAAAAAATAAAAATATTTAAGAATATGTAGCTTCTTTCATAAAAAAAAAAAAAAAAACCAGAGAAGAAAAAAGAAAGAATCTTTACTGGCACAGTCCAGGAAAATAAGAAACCTATAAAATTTTAAATTGATTGTTCAATTAATCTTTAAAACTTGACAACGGGTGTCTGGACGATGTCTTCGTCGTAGTCGCAGTCGTCGTCGTCGTCGTTGCGTCGAAGTTATAGTCATCTTGCAGTATGCAACACTACCCTGGCAAAAGCAGCGCTTTGGGTTAAAATGCGCGGGACCCTTCTTACAAACTTGGCCCATACTGGTTGGTTTTTTTCGACTGTTTTTTTCTTTCTATCAATTCGAAACGACAAGTTGCTTTTGTTGCATTGTATGTATTTTGTATGTCGTAACGCCATCCAACCAACAAACGGGCATCCATCCAGCCACTCAATCCAGAAAAAGGGAGAAGAAAAAAAAAACAGTCAGTATAAGACAACAATGAACAAAACGTTTTCTTGTTTTTGTCTTGCATTATGACTTACAACAATATGGTACAACATGTACAAACAACAACAACATAAAAATATACACATGACAAAAACAATCAGAATTTTGGAAAAATATTAAAATACAGAGAGAAAAATTTATCTTAATGTATATAATAATCTTGTGTCATGGTGTTTGTCCGAGGGAAACTCTGGAACTATTCAACCAATTTGTATGAAATGAATAGCTTACGTCTGCAATTCGGTCTAACTTAGGTCATAGGATAGTTTTTATTTCGATTAAGTGCATATTTAGGGTGGCCCTCATACAAAAATATTTTAAAAATAGCATTTTCACAAATATCACTTAATCGATCTTTTATATTAAGTGGAAAAGCTTAAGCTATAAAACTTTTATGTAGAGTGCATATTTAGGGTGGCCATCATACCAACATATTTTTCAAATATCAATTTCTCGAATAAACAGCACGTGGCTGTTATATTTAGAGGCACATACTTAGGGAGGCTATCATACAAACATATTTTTGAAATAGCATTTTTACGAATATTTCATAATTGTTTTTTAAATGTTTCTAATGGTCTATCGAAGGTTTTTGCTAAGTTTGGTTTAAAAAAATGTACGGGCTAAAGTAAGTTTCACTGGAAAAATGGGATGTTCCACACCTACCAGAAAAGGCAGGACAACGTCTGCCGGGACAACTCAATATATGAGCTTGAAAAAGTTTTAGAATCTAAAAATCAGTCAATGTCGATAAAGCTGTGGAAGCTCAACTCTTGATGTGACTCCTAATTACAATACTTTTCTCGATGCTAGCTATAAAGAAGAGCTACCGAGTGTGTGTCCGATCAGGACTTCAATGAAATTAAGTGGGTAAGCTTGGGAACATACTCCAAAACTTTTACACGGTATAAGCTTTTGGTTTATTTTTCTACTTTTCCAATACCACAATTTTTTTCACCGTGTACTACACACAAAATATGAAACAATGCGTGTGAACTCTCCAGAGAATCAGTCTGCTGTTTCTTTATTCTGTTGTTTAGTTTACCAGAAATCTTCGCGCCTTTCCACACCGAAACCTGAACCATTTTTCATAATTTTTGATCGTTCATTAATGTCCAATTTTTTAAATCGATTTTTTATTTTCCTTTTTTTTCTCAATTCCTTCTTTTCAAGTTGTCATTCGATGCATACGAGCAGATCTTTTTATTATTTTTGTATTATGCGATTTCTTTCCTCCCGACCAAACGAACGACCCTGTGTGCTGGCTATCGAATTTAATTGTTTATATTTTGATGATCATCATACCATAATCATCGACACCGCCGCCGCATCGATTGAACGCCAATCGAGACGCGACAAAACTGTAAGCGTCACCGAAAATTGTGTCTCATCAGTTTCGGAAATTTTTTTTTTAAATTTTTTTTTCGTGTTATTTTGCTGCGTTGAAGATCGACTCAGCACCGATCGATCGGTAGTTTCGTTTTAAGATCTACATTTTATTGATCGGTGCATATTCTTTTGTTTTTATCGTATTGACTCTTAATTTTTATATGTTGTATTGATTAGCTTCTAGTTGTTATTACTGTGTATTTCTTTTTTGTTTCTTGTTGTAATCCTTTCTCGTCTGCGATCATTAAATTTTTCGATGAGATAAAATCTTTGAAGTTGGCGCAATCGTTTGATTTTAATTTTGTGTTGTAAAACATGCCCTTTTATTGGCCACTATCAGTTTAATGCGCCAAGTCTTTATATTAAACAAAGTTGTTGATTTTGTCTGTTCATGATCTTGACATGACAAGATCATTAGAGTTAGTTATTAATGCAATATAAACATTATAATGAGTCAAGTGCTGTTTAGAGACAGCATTAATATGACTTAAAGACTACTAATTAAGTCATGATAACACTCTGTATGGAATATAAAATTTTGTAGTTTCCTTAATTATGCAATTAAAAACATGTACTTCTTTTGCGCTATCCGTTGGTAAAATTTTCTTATTTATAGCTAATTAAGAAAGCTTAGCCTAGGCCTAGCATGATCATGTTATGCAAATATAAAAAAAATTACATTACTCTATTACACTGAGAAAACGATTTGTTTGTATATAACAAATGAATATTTCATATAAAGTAATCAAATATTTATTTGAGTTGAACATATTGTATTTGTATTTGGATCATTTTATGTTTGACTCAATCAAATATTTAATTGCTCTATATCAAATATAATTTTTTATATTCAAACAAATCGTTTTCTCAGTGTACAAAAAAGTTTTTAACGGAGAAAGAATATTAATTTGGTCGCAGATATTTGTAGGTTAGGTTAGCAGTTTGCCCATTGTGATACCCTAGACCATAGATTTTTTAACACCCTTTCTTAGGGTTCGATACATCTTCATAAATATTACATTCGGCACTAAACCTCTTCACAACCTTTCCAACCAAAAAAAAAAAAAATCAAACGACTATGTTGTGTTATGGCACTTAAAACAGGATGGAACCATTTTGATTTCGTCTATTTATATAATGATGAGACTTCAGTAGTAATTTTTGTGGCCTCCAGATTCGTCACTTTACAGAAGCGACTGGATTAACATACATATGGTATGTATATATTTAAGTCATTTGATTGCGTTACAATCAAGAACACACATTTTGATGTTTTAAAATGACTGCTTTATTCATTGTTCCCAACAATTCACAATTCTGTACAAAACTGTTTATTTGCTTTAAATTCATGAGTTTATTATTTAGACTTTACTTTTTCTATTGTAATCCTTTAAAGAAATAACTTTGACATCTTTTTGTGACCAGTGGCGCCAATTCGGTAGGGCTGGGGAGGGCATTGGCCTCCCCGAGGATCTAATACTAGGTATTATTCAATACAACAATTTAATAAAACCATCTAATAGTGATGAAATTATATTTCTTGCCCCTCCCCCCCCCAAAGTTTTGGTGAAGTGACGCTACTGTTTGTGACTAAATAATAAGCATAAAAATAAAAATTATGTTAAAACCTTTAAAATGGTAAGTCTATAAATGCTATAATGTAATCAAATCACCAACCTTGTCATAAACAGTTCATAAACTGCAGTAACACACAACAACGTTGTTGAGTGTGATTCGCCAAAAAGCAGGTTAAATATCAAACAGTCAAGTAAATAAATGAAACGTATTCCTTTCTACTACTACTACTACTACTACTATTTTCTAGCTAAACAATAAACTCTCAAAACTGGAGCGCCTGAAGCCTGCTGGTCATCAAGCTTTATAGCCAGACAAGGATCAACTTAACCGGCTTGCATGGCGAGTCCTAATTTTGCAGAAGCAAATCGTGTCAGAGTAGTTGGGTAGTATGGCATTTTCTTAATATTTTTTCATTCTTTGCTACCCAAAAAGCTACTCGTAAAATGTTGGGTTTTGTCTTTGTCCTACAATGCAAAAAGTTTCTAAATTAAACGCACAGGTTCATTCTCCCATAAACTGTCACAGCGGGTGTTATTATTGGACACAAGTCTGGTCGAAACGCCTGTACATCTGTTTGTCTGTCTGACTGACTGTGTATGATTGTGGATTTGTTTGTACACATGTACGCACAAGCTTTGCCTTTTTGTCCAAACTTGGTGATAGTAATGAAAAAACCAAAAATAAAGCAAAAACATCTCAAATGGGAGACACTCTGTATTAAGAAGAAGGTGGAGACTAAGAAACAAGGCAGTGTAATGCAATTGTACACTGCGAAAATTATCAATGATGTTTTGCTATAACTTTTTTTTTTATAAATATGATGGCACTGTCAAAAGAATTTTTCAGTTGGTCTACAAGTGCAAAATAAGCAACCGAATTTGAATAAAATGTTAGATAAGATCTGAGGGACTCTCCAGAAAATTGAAGCAGACTTAATGTGAAGAAATATTTTCTGTATTAAAACTGACTTTAGTGTGAGTGTGCGACTTGATAATAAACACTTTTATCAAAAGTTGTGAATTTTTGTGATAAATGAATAAAGCAGTTGTTTTTAAACAACAAAAAGTAAGTTTGAGTTTAGATTTCCATATAATTAAAAAAAAAAAACAAACTAAATATTTTTTCCCTGTGTACTTACAACAATCCTAAATTGTAGACGTTGCAATAAGTAGTTGCAAAGGCAAACGAATCGTATTTAATAAAACAAATAAAAAAGGATCAAAAACTGCACAAAACTCGCCACGTCGCATCATAAAGTAAATAAAATCAATGCAAGCCCACTTCGTAAGAATGTCGGGGCGCGTTCGTCTGTCATTTGCACAGCCAGTATGGTAGAAATTAAAGTCAGCAATAATCACAACGCTTAGACGTTTCAGCCTTTATTGGTCTCGAGGCACAAAATAAAGTGAAAAAAGTTAAAACTTTGGCATATCCCTGCAAACCAATGTTAGTTTTTTTTTTAAATTTAGCGTGTCAACTACGCATGTGGAACAGAAAAATGTTTTTGCATCAAGTCCGCCATATTTTTCTTCAATATTTTAACACTTTGTTATGGCTGTTGATTTCCTTTGAAGTTGTTTATTTAGATTGGAGTTCATATGTTAGACAAAGTTTCCTTGAAATTGTGTCAGTTAAAATTTAACAAAATGGTGTTTTTATTTTGCAGTTACATACAGCATACAGCGACATAGTTGATACCCAATGATAAAGCCTTGAGTTTTGTTAGGAAATGATAATACTTTTTTCTGTAAGATATCATCGAATGGGTGCAACTTCCATTTGCTTTTGACCTGTCAAATACAACTTAACTTCTTTATATCCGTTTAACATACACTGGCTGCAGTTATGGCAGAGTCCGATCTCGGAAGTATCACGCTCTGATAGTTTCCGAGAGCTCGGCACAATGGAAAGTTTAAGGAATTGACAATACGATAAAATTGTGTCAAAAATTATATAGTTGGCAGTCTTAACTTTGTAATGAGTTGTTATGTTACTCAGAACCAGAGCTGCAAAGAAATCATTCCATTGGGAACGGAATTTCTCAAAAATTCAAATTTCTAAGGATTGGAATTTGGTAACGCATTTTTCAAGTCCAAGGCAAAAGAAATTTATTCATTTATCATTTCCATACCAGGAATCAAAATTTCGAATAGAAAAATTTCAATTCCACTTCAAGGATTGAAATTCGAAATCGATATTTTGAACTCCATTGTAAAAGGAATTGAAAATACCAGGGCTCACTGCAGAAAATGAGTCTAAAATAAGGAGCCCAAAGTTAAAAAGAGAACAGAGAAAGATTAGCATTCTTCTGCTTGACAAGCTGCTTAAGCTCTACTTCTAGAAGCTCTTGAAATTAATATTGATTCATCCTTAAATTATGCTGGCAGCCTTCCTTCGTATCTGTTATAAGTTTTGAGACGCACCGGTGGAGAATCTGAAGACCAAAGCGGAATTCAGTATGGTACTTAACGACATGCTGCTGGTTCATTGATTCGATTAAAATTGTCTCACTTAAATTCCATCTAGATGTAGAGTATGAGGCAGTGGCAGACGGTAAACGTTCTAAGGGACCAACAAATTTTTTTTCCTTACGTTGAAAGTTTTTTTTTACAAACGTTTCTCATTCGCCGCATACTCTGTGATGAAAGAAAAGTTCCTTATTTTTTAATTCTGAAAAACATTGGCTCTTAAGCAGAGCCCTATCAAATGAGAGCCTAAGTAGACATTTTTCATTTGGCGCCTTATAAGCTCGCTACTGGTGGAAAGCAATGATTTCAGCGTACCGTGCATTTTTGACACCTGGTGCGAACACTTTTGTCGACAAGCAAAAAAAAAAAGATCCTCACTTTTCACAATCAAAAACTCTAGGAAAATGAAAAATATTTTAATAATATGTACTGTGAAACAAATTTTCACCTACATTTCCATGGGTCATAGATCATTTGTGCCAGACAAGCCACACTAAAAGCTCTGAAGTTGAAAAAATTAAAGGTCATAAATGCTAAATATTTTTAAGAATATTTCGAATTTTAAGCGTTATCGAAATATGTGGTTTTTTGACGAACTCCAGTGAACCCTAAACCATTTGTGCATAACCATGAGTTAATTTGACACAGGATTTGTGGGGGTTTATTCAAACTTCACCAAAGTTGATTTGACCAATTTTCCATACCAATATATACGGTACCAATATAGGAGCCACACGTACATATATACATATATTTCGTAGTAATTAATTATTTTTAATTTATCAAAAGCAATTACAATAACTATATGCAACTTCTCTAGACTCCAACGTAAGAAAAAAGTAATTTCGATGTAATTCGTTCAAATAACTGCGCCACTTGTATTGTTTGCATCTCATTTGGTATTCCAAAGACGTACCAAACTAGCGAAAGATAAAAGTCGTAGATAAAATGAGTAGGCATTTGCGTTAATTAACTTTCATTAATTAAATTCAATTACAATAGAAAAACTCCTAGACAATTGTGGAAAATAAATGAATACTTGCGGCATTTGCATAAAATCAACTGCTGGAGGAAAAGTGAAAAAGAAAATGCAAATGCGGATAAAAATATTTTCACACAATCGTTGGTAAATGTGAAAATATGGTAACGCTTAGGGTTAGAGTTGCCAACTTCTAAAAGAAATAAAATTAGTATTTCAGAAAATAAAATTTCAAAGTGGTGTTGGCCCCTTTAAGGCCAAAAAAACTATAGGTAGGGAAAATTTATTCCACCGATACGGAGTTACATTGCAACCAGATACCATTCCCCATTGCCCGGAATAGGTCATTTGAATGTATACATCAGTTTTTACGTATGTGAAACTAAACTTTTCTATTATTAACTACGTTTTATTCATAATCCACTACTAGCTAGCTAACTAGAATAAAACGCAGCTATTAATTTAAGTCTCGAAACGTTGGCAGAGACTTTCGAGAAGAGAAGAAGCTGTGAAGAAATCATTCTTTCATAGTACTTCGTCATTGAGTTTCGGTACCAAGCGATACTTTGGAGTTTTTCGATACTTTTATTGAGTTATTCAGACTATTCAATACAATTTGACATTTATCGATGCTCTTCGAAACCTTTCGAGTTTTATCTATTTTTCTTACATTTTTAGGACTAGGAAGTGTCGAATCCTCGGGCTTAATCTATACCTGCCGCGTCCCTTTTCAGAGTTACAAATGGAATGACAAAAGGAATATACCAAATGTATAGGATAGGAAAATAGTTTATAATGAGTTCGAAGTTTGATATTTATTTTCAAAATCATAACCATAGCCGTATGCGTAAGACATTACTGGACCACTTACTAAAACTGATCGAACCTTATTAACGTGACATAAAAAAATGATTTCGTGGAATAAGTCGCAAGCTGGCAGCTCTAATTGAAACTTAAAATAATAGAAAAAAAACAAAGTTTACAGTTATATAGTTGGCAGTCGAAATGCTTGCTTTCATTGGCCAACATTCAAGATACGTAACCATGCTTCTAACGCGTTACATTGCCAATTAAAAATGCTGGGCACACTTTTACCAAACGAAGATAACAAAATTTTATGGGTCAATTAAAAGCGGCAATGTTGAACAACATAATAAAATTAAGAAAAAGAAAAAAAAATAATCAAAAATTATATGGAAAAGCAAAACGGAACTAAACCACCACAATGACAATAGAAGACGAAGGCGAATACGAATAAGAAGAAAGGGCAGTGTGACATTTAAAACCGCTGTAAAAATAATCACTTGACAATTGACACTCATAAATGTAAACAAAGTTTACATGCAATTTACATGGCATAATGGGAAAGTTATGCTATAAATGTCAAAATGAACACTTACACAAAATTTGACACTTAAATAATTTTTTATGAGAAAAGCCATCATATTATTATGAACTACACCAAAAAAAAGAAAACACATTAATTATTTATTATACGCATAATAAAAATAAAAAATATAAATAAAAAAGCATGGCCCATACCAATGTAGGTGTTATTTTGTTCTCTTCTTTTTTTTTTGATATTGAGCTTTAATTTTACAGCATAAGCTTCTATTGAGTGAAAATCAATAGAATATAAAATATTGTCAACAGCACATTTTAACTGTCAATAAATAATATACGATTCTTTCTTTTTCTAAACTGTCAAAAAAATTTGAATAAAATGAAGAAGAAAAAAACAAAAAAAATATCATGCTGTTAATTTTATATCTATCTCTTTTCTGCTACTCATTAGCATAGGTACCTATATGCATTTGGGTAGTTGTTTAGTATATTTTATTCATTGATATTATGAAAAATTGGAAAATCAAATTTATTTTACTTTTTAATTTACATATAAATGTTAAAAATGGCGCCACACTTTATATTGTTGAAAACATTTATTACCTAAATATTAATAAAAACAGAGAAATATTCCAACAGCATGTGGAATATTTTTTTATTGAAAAAAAAAAAACATGCTATATCTACTAATGACAGGGAAAAGAATTCGATATGATACACCGGATATGCAATGCCATCTCATCATGATTGCGCCTTGTCCGAATTGAGCCAATAGTTTACGATTTGCTATAAAATTCTAATAAAAATACAATCACATTAAATGCTTATAAGTGGGTCTATGACACACCATAAAAATTGCAATTTTTTGCGTAGTTAAATTATTAAGTGCATGAAAGAATTTGCAATTAAATTAAACGCTTCCTATGGTTGTCGTTTAACATGATGGCGCCTAATAGTTATGTGTTCAATTTTTTTTTTTGTTTGGAATTTCTTCACAATGCATAATTTTCATATTAAAATATTTATTTGGCGCCAGAATGTGCTAAATATCTGCGTAAGTGGATTACCGGTGTTTGAAAATTTATATTAATTGTAAGTAATTTTTTTATAGAGGACGCTATAAACATAAGCTTATTTAATTAAAAAATTGAAGAAACTATACTGTAGTATTAGTACTTATTTTTACATATAAATGACTTACAGTTTTCACTGGTGACGTCTGAGGCGTCTTTTCAAATACGAAGACATCTCCTCTCTTCCACAGCCTCATCTGCTGCTCATAAACTTTTTACATCATTTTCTGGTTCAGGCTCTGTTCATACATATGTATTAAGTCTTTGTTAGGATTCTGACCAAAATACTCTAACTCTGTCGAGAAAATACTTGAGTCTGTTGAGCTCTTTCAGAAATAAATTCTATTGGAGAGTCTGTGAATGTCACTGTCTCTGTGGAAATTATGTTTTTCAGTGGTAGACGATTGACAATTTTTTTCTTTCTTATTTTTGAGTAAACGATTTCTTTTACACTATATTTTAATATACATATTTCTATATCAAAGTCCTTCCAAAAAATTTCGATACAGATAATTATAAATTTGCAAATGTTTTAGATACGTCATCGTCAATAAGAAATCGACTTTACAGCAAACTGTAATGAATATGTAACATGTCCGGAATTGAAGAGAATGCGAGCTCAAGATTATACCTTGAAATTAATACATGTTACTCAAATTAATAGTAAAATAATTAAAAAAGTTTTTGCAATTTTTCTTTTCAACTAAACAATAAAAACGCCAGCACTATTGAGCGAACACCCACGTTTATAACATAACTTTATGGGTATCTTCTTCAAGTTCATTTAAAGTTTTCCGCCATTTTTTAATATATTCAACTCGATTCCCTGAATGAAAACAAATTTGGTGTGAACAAATTTTACAAACAATGGAGTTCTTTTTTATCCATTTTCTGTAAAACTGAAAAGTGTTCTACTATCAATCATTCAATCAGTCAGTGAGCTTGGCAAGCGGCGAGCCAAGCGAGCGGGTAGGCAAACCGACATTATCAGGCGCGAAATGAAGCAAATTAATAAATTTTAAAATTAATGAGTTTTATACCAAATTCAAAGGTGCTGGTTGAATTGGAATTAAGGTGTTGGAACAATAGAACGATTGAGTATTGAAAACAAATTAGTAAATTTAACAGTGGTAATAATAGTGGAAAAAGAAGTAAATACACTTTAAAATTAAAAAGGGTTGATGCCGAACAAGGTCTTTTCTTAATTTAAATTTTCAAAATTGAAATCGAAATGCGTTACTCAAGTCTTTTTCTTTTGAAATGGGTAATGATTATTGTTTTTAAGGAAATTTGAAATATGAGAAAAATATATCACATAAATATATCACTATATGAAGTACTTCAATAGAACTTGATATAACATATGAAAATGGGGAGTGCCGAAAACTCTCGTTAGTAGCAGGCCCGGATTTAGAAATTTGTCGCCCTTAGGCCAGTCACGAATTGCCGCCCCTCTTCACTGGTGAATATGGAAAAAAAATTTCTAATATCAAATATGAGGACCTTTTTTTTTTTTCCTCAACACTTTTAAGTAATTTAGGGGGCGACATTCAAAGGTATTCGCACATTTTTCCCCCTGTGTAAAAAACTTTACCCAATATTTGCCGCCCCTAAAATCTTGCCGCCCTAGGCACTAGCCTAGTGTGCCTCTTAGGTAAATCCGGGCCTGGTAGGTAGTAATACTTTCAGATACAGTGTAGTATTTTGGAAAAAGATCTAGGGCCTAGATTCTAGGCGGTCCCAAGAGACGCAAAAATTTACAAACAGACAAACAGCAGAACTAAGAGTCGAAAACATCAAAATTTTCGCCAACTTCCTTTTCACTGCAATATATTTTCTAAATTTAAGTTTACTTTCTGAAATTTCAAAGGTTCGCCTTGTAAAAAGGGCTTAAAAAACTATAGATCATTGTATTTCTTATTTAAATGTTACGCATACGACAGGTGATACCTTAATAAAATATATGTAATATAGTTTTTAAATATGTAGCTATAATTTCTGACAATTTAATTATTTAAGCAAATGTTTAAAGACGAATCTTTGAAATATAATAAGATAAACTTAATCTTAAAAAATATATTACTGCCGCTGAGATATACCATATAACCGCAAAAGTTGAGCTGAAGTTGAGTTAGGTTAGGTTATAGTGGCTGCGAAGCAACTAAGCTAAAAGACATTGAGTAACACTAATGTGTCGTTTTAAAACCAGAAGAAGATTGTCAAGAGATTTTAATAAGAACACTGGTAACGATAAAAGCTATATTCAGTTAGTACTGTTAAAGTCTTTAAGCAGCGATCCGATTTCAGTTTCGGCCACTTCGTTGAGCTTCTTAAAGAAATCATAGCCTAGATATCTGAGCCTGATTCTAGCAAGGTTCAGACAGATGCTGAGAAAGTGTTCAACAGATTCTTTCTCGTTTACATTCAGACAACTACGGCAGTAAGAGTTGAATGGAATACCTAATTTTTCAGCATGCTTGCCGATAGTCCAGTGTCCAGTGCAAGTCGCGGTAATTAAAAATATTTACAAAGAAAGTTGTTTTTATTTTAGTGGTAGATCGCTCGGATCTAGTTTCGGGCCATAGCTATCTGAAAACTCAGAAAATATTTGCATTAAAGATCCTGAACCCCTGCGCCGATATCAGCGGTATAGTAATTTTTAAAAATCTCAAAAATTTAAGAGCTATCGGCAGCTTTTTGACGGCTATTATTTTTTTATGAACTTAAAACAGAGCGAATTAAACGTCTCCATGAACAAAATCAACAAACCGAAACAATTCTTTTACTGCCTTAAAAAACCGAGTGTAGATTTCGGCACCATCCTGTGCATAGTTTATATCATGCTCTTACAAAATCTCTGATAAAATTTAATTTGACTTTTTTCAAATTAAATTTTTCATTTAATTTTACAAATCACCAATTTCAATCCATCTTCATCACAATCACGTGATTAACCGCATCGGCCTAGTGCCAACGCACTGCACTGCTCTGTTCAAAAAATACACCCAACCCAACAGTTGCGCTGTTTACACTTTTACTTTACGCACACATTTTGTCCCACGGCATGAAATTGCACTTAGGTATTTTACCTTGACGCGTCGTCAAGATTAAACCGCATTACAAGGATATTTCAGATTCAATCAGTGCAAAGTCAAACGGGTTCCTCCACATCAAACAAGTGTTCATTCAATGCTGCACACCCTTGTGCGTTTACTCTGTTTTTTTTTTTGTTTTTGTTTTCTGGGGGTTCCCTTATATTATGTGGCAACTTGTGCACTGAGTATGCTGCATGTTGTTGTTGTTATTTTTAAATCTTCCCTTGGGTCTTCTATTTGTTTTTTTTTTAAACTCTTACAACTGCACGCGTAAATATGCCAAAACACTTTGACGGTAGTATAGTGTGATAAAATCTAATAAAATATCATTAAGAGATTGAGAGCCCATTTTTAAGATATATTGTTTTATAAAATAATTTTTTTTGTTCATATTTTGAACTTCAGCGCTTTCGATACATTAGCGCCTGAGTTCAATTATTTTTTAATAAAATTACAAAAAAGGCTTTGTAAAAAATAAGGCTCATTTAAAAAGCTCTCTCCGACTGCAATTAAATTAAGCTTAAATTACACTAAGAACGTGATTTCTGCCATTTATTTTGGTTCTATAAATATGCGTCAAAAAAAAATTCACTAAAAAGGAGCAAAAATTCGCTTGTGTCCTTTTCTTGTTGGAACATACGTTTCTACTACTTAGCGGTTGAGCAATAAATAAAATACGCATTTGAATAATGCAACAGTGTGTTATAAAACTTCATAAAAATATATTGCCATTGAGGGTTGCTTTACGATGTAATCACATTTAAAGATTTATTACATTTACATTAAACAAACAGTGTAACATGAATATTTGATAAAGTAGGCGTTAAGTAAAAATAATGAAATCACATTTTTATGTGAGAGAAAATCGCGTGAAAATGTTGAAAACTACAAAGTGCGAAACCTCAGGGGAGGTCTTGCGACAAAATTATGGAAAATCCAACTCACCCCCAAAAGTTCGAGAGTGATTTTTGCACTTACATATATGTAGTAACATTTTTTCTTAGTGTAGCAAAAATTTTACAAATGTATTACAATAGCATATGGGTCTGGTATTCTTCTACAATATCACTAATAAGCGATTAACTTAACTCACCCCTTGTTGCATAACGTAAATCCCCACAAAATTCCCTCCTAATTGGCTTATGGCGTGTGATTGCAAACACTTGTTCGTCATATAAATTTTCTTGCTCAGATCATTAACGTTGATTTAATCAAAATATTTATTAGCCAAAATGTACTATGTAAATATATAAAGGGCTGCTGTTAGTGCTGCTTTTGTTGAAACTGAGCCAATGCCCTTGGCTTTTTCGGTTGTTTTTTTTTTTAAGCCTAATGCTCAGTTAATTAGTGTTAAACTTTAACTGCGCCATAATCATGATTAATTAATTTATGGGATCTTTTGAATATTTTATTTTAGTTTTTGGTCTTAAAAATTAATCAAAATGTCGCATTTGTGTCAAGCGCCATGCCTAAATAGAGTGATTTATTGTTAGCAACCAATAAAATTAATCAAAACTTTAACTCACTCTGCTCTTATTGGTTAATGCAATGGAATAAAATTTTAAATCTAAATAAATTTTGTGTTCATTTATCCTTAATCTTTGTATAAATGTCGGGAGAGTAGTAATTTGAACATATAAGCTCTTCTATCCTAGGGATAATTTTTATTTGCGAACTAAGCACTAAAGTTAATCAGCTAATAGATTGGCAAATTTAACCAATATTAAATCAAAGAAAAAGTTTTTTAACTTGCCATAAAGAGATTTTTAACATTTTGTGATAGAATTTAGCATCAAATCGTAAACTTCCGCCTGTACTATTTCAATATGGATACAATTGATGGCGGTGATAAAAGCTAGAAATATGCTCTATTTTTGTTGCTTAGGACTTACATCCCTCAATATGTTTAATATCGGCTTCGCGGTGTCCTTTGGCCACGGTTCAGTCTAGAATATATCCAACCAGCTTCGCTATCCAGTGTTTTTGCATTAAAATTATATTGCATACTTTTAGGCATACAAACATTTACTTTCCAGCATTCTTTTTATGCTTTGGAAAAAAGAACAAGTGATTCTAATATGCACCTTATCAACCTCATTAGCTTTCTTCTTATAAGCCTAAAATATTTGCCACATCGAATCTAATCAAATCAATTTAATGAATGCTGTTAATCGTTTGATTTATGTTTTCTTTGGTAATTGCAATTCCAAAAATAACAAACAACCAATTTTTGCATCTCATTGAATATCCTTTTCTGCCGAATTCTAATAGCAACCCTCGGCGTAACAAAATCGCATTACGTGACTTTCAATATTTGATTTTTTTTTATATTGTAATTTGGAGGAAAGTTGTCGCTAGGGCATTCATTGAATGTAATACTAATAAAAAAGAGTGGGTAAATTAAGTATTCATTGTTTGCACAAGTGTCTAATTTTTAAACCTATCGATTTCTTTAATCTGCACTCAATAAACGTATCAATTTTGGAAATTTGTTTCCCTTTGTTTAAAAGTTAAAAACAAAGAAATATTTAGAGGAGAAATATATTTAATACTTAAGACTTTGTTGTTTTTAGTTCAATCATATTTTCTCTAAGACGAATCCTGGCAAACTCAAATGAATTGGCCAAAGGCCTCTCACCCTTGCCCTTACTTTTATGTAGAATTACTGTGGCCGGCGTTGGAATACTGTGAACATCTGTGGTTGTGTAGCACTATCACTTTCAAGAAGATTATAAGAACCGATTGTTTATTTTAAATTTTATTTCGACATTAATGGCTAACACACAATACGTACGGTTGACGGAAATATCGCCAATGGTTAGCTGCTATCAAAATTACAACACATTGAATGAATGAAATGCAACAAAATTGCGGCGTACTACATACGTCGTGATTCTGTTTACTCGAACGGATCTACGACGGTTTCACTGTACAACAGCTTTCACGCTGGCGGTATTTCCGTCAACAGGTCCGTATTGTTTGTTAGCCATTAATGCTTTTGGCGCAAATCTAATTACAAAACGAAAGCTTACAACAGCTGGTTGTCATTTCTCAGTGCTGTCTTCTTCTTACAAAAAAATCGAACCAAAAAAGAATCGGTTTAAATGCACTGCGAGAACTTTTGTAACTAACTCTCGCATCCATTAAAATAAGCGTTTATTTCACAACACTAATATGAGCAATTCGAGAAAACGGCAAATTGGTGTGTAGTCAATACACAAACCATTACAGACAGAACTAATATAAACGTCAAAAGTGACAGCAGTGAGGCAGCTGTTTCCAAGTCTGTCAAGAATTGAATGAAAGCGGCGCGAAATTTTATTTGCAAATAGCTTTAGTTTACATGCGCAGTGTTTATATTATTTATTTTTCCAATTGTAATATTTAATAAACAGCTGCACATTATTAAAACCTTATTCTCGAAAATGCAGCGCGTAAGTAAAAATTCAAAAATGATGAAATACAAACATTGCTACATTCTTACATCCATTTAGGGCATCGATTCTTTTTTCAAGAAAATTATTCCAGCTAACAAGGAAACAATTGAACCGGAGTCACCCCCACCATCAGTAAAAAAGCGCAAATCGCGCGTTATACTCTCCAGTGACGAGGAAGAAGTCGCTGAAAGTCCACAGCCAAACAAATCGAAGGATCAACAGCGTAAAAAATCACGCAGCGATGTCTCGCCTGCGAGCACCAAATCGAAGAAACCTTCACTTTCAATATTGCATAAATCACCAAAAAAAGATTTAAAACACATAGATCCCTCGACGCTCTTTAGCGGTGAAATGAAACGAGTAGAAGCGAAAAAACCACCAAAGCCAAAGGATACTGAAGTAATCGAGCTGGAGGATATTAACATTGATCAAAGTTTAATAGAAATTGATTTAGACAAAACTTTACAGGAAAAAAATATTCATACAAAAGACAAAAGTCCAAATAAACAAAAAACTAAATCACCCCATAAAGATAATGCAAAAAAGTCATCACACGAGTCGCCTAGAAAGAATATCAGCAGTTCGCCTCAGAAGGATGTTTCAAAATTACCGAAAGATATCGCAAGTCATGTGGAAAAACCAGTATTAAAAGTAGAAAAGGCAACACCACCATTGGCTAAAAAACCTAAAATTGAAGAAAAATTAGAGGCTAAGAACAGTCCTGCTACGAAAGTAAAAAAAGAGAAAAAGGAAAGCACACCTAGAGTTAAAAAGGATTCGGGTGATTTAAATAGCAGTAAGTTATTCAAATGAACAAAATAACTTTAGTTAAACTACATTTTCTTAGGCGTACTATCCGATGAGGAGCGTTTTGAGCGCAAACGTGCTGTTGTCATGATGTACCAAAAATATAAAAACCGTCCCAATGTCTTAAATCCGGGAAGCAAAGAAGTGCCAAAGGTAATATTGTCTTGTAACTTTTTTAGGTTTATTTGACAGAGCAGAAATATCTATCCAACTATCCTAGCAGATAGACAAAAAACATTAACACCAGAGCTGTACATGAGTCGTCACACTGAACACTGCGGGGTTTGAAAACAAAGAACATGGTGCTAGCAAAAGACAATTGACGCTTTTGGTATGCCGCTTAAAAATTATCTCCCATATACGAGTATTTTATTAAGGTATCACGTGTTGTATACGTTACATTTGATTAACAAAACCATATCTCTTCTGGAATATATTTTTTTAGTATGTATGTACTTCAACTTTTACTCTTTAACAAATGGTATATTTTATATTTTGCGTTTAACCCCACAGTTAAGAATATGTTTTTTTTTGTGCTAAAATTGTTGCAGGAAAATTTTAAGTATCCTTTCGGCACCAATGACATCTCGTTTGAGATTTATGATGATTTATTTTCATCAAAAAACCATTAACCAATTCTAACTTTTATCATCCCATTTTTATGTAAAGAACATAGCTTTCAAAAAGTTAGTTTTTGGCGCTACATGGGTCCAGATGTTATTAAAAATTATTATTATTAATAAATGAATGTGTACTGGCTTCTCAGTGTCTACATTTTTTTAGTACAACATTACTTTTTCGCTCAACAAAGCTAAAATATCTTAATATTTATTTCAGGGTAAACCAAATTGTCTCGCTGGACTAACATTTGTTATAAGTGGTGTGCTCGAATCTTTAGAGCGTGATGAAGCAGCTTCTATAATCAAAGAGTATGGTGGTAAAATGATGACTGTAGTAGGAAAGCGTCTAAACTATCTTATTACTGGCGAAGAAGCAGGACTTAAAAAATTAGCACAAGCTGAAGAATTAAACATACCAATACTAAGTGAAGATGGGTTATTTGATTTAATACGCTCGAAATCCGGTCAAAGTAATAGTTGTGATAAAAAAGAAAAACAAAATGATGATAAACCAACAACAAGTCCGAAAGTTAAAAAAGAGAAACCTATCGAAAGTGAAACGAAAATTAAAAAAGAAAAATTAGGAACATCATTTGCAGATACAAAAGATAAACATGAAACACCTAATGTAGAAAAAAATAATAATTGCATGCAGATTAAAAAAGTTCATCAGAAAAATGGTGATATAAATGCAGTAGAAACAAAACCAATTGTACCCAAAACTGTAGTTAGTGAAGACATGTTGACATGGGTTGATAAATATAAACCAATCTCAGTTAAGGATATTATTGGTCAACAGGGTGCCGCTAGCAACGTCAATAAGTATGAACGATTGTACACATTATTATTTATAGAAATATTAAATTTGTTTTATTAAAGACTAACGAATTGGCTTTCCAAATGGTACATCAATCATGATGGTAACAAAAAACTGCAGAAGCCAAATCCTTGGGCTAAAAATGATGATGGTAGCTTTTACAAGGCAGCACTACTTTCAGGACCCCCAGGCATTGGTAGATTCTCTTATATACATACATATATAAAAATAAATAAAATACCAGCTTATATTTAAAATACTTTTTAGGAAAAACTACCACTGCCACCTTGGTTTGTAAGGAGCTGGGGTTTGACGCTGTAGAATTTAATGCCTCTGATACTCGCAGTAAACGTTTGCTTAAAGAAGAAGTTTCCGAACTGCTCTCGAACAAATCACTTTATGGTTACTGTCATGGTGATACACAAGCTGTTAGCAAAAAGCATGTACTAATCATGGATGAGGTAGATGGCATGGCTGGCAATGAGGATCGTGGTGGCCTACAAGAACTTATAGGACTAATAAAGGAATCATCAGTACCTATTATTTGCATGTGCAACGATCGTAATCATCAAAAGATGCGTTCGCTTGTCAACTATTGCTATGATTTGCGCTTCAGCAGACCGCGTATTGAGCAAATAAAGGGACGTATTCTGAGCATTTGTTTTAAGGAGAAAATTAAAATCGAACCTGCGAAAATAGAGGAGATAATTGCAGCCACCAACAATGATATACGTCAATCTATAAATCACATTTCATTACTAAGTGCAGGTAAAGAATTAAACTTAAAATCTGATGCTGCAAAAAGTGTTGAAAAAATAGCACAAAAAGATCTCAAAATGGTAAATTAATTGTTGTAAAATTATAATTATTTTAAACTGCTACCTTTTCTAGGGCCCGTGGGAAGTGGTACGCAAAGTATTTTCTGCAGATGAACACAAACACATGACATTCTTTGATAAATGCGACTTATTTTTTCACGATTACAGCTTGGCACCATTGTTTGTACAGCATAACTATTTACAAGTTAATCCCGAGGGTCCAAAGTAAGTTGTTGAGTGATTGTAAATTTATCTTTCACTGATAAACTAATTGAACTGCATAGGTCTGAAGTTTTGCAAAAGGTTGCTTTAACTGCCGATGCTCTAAGTCTCGGTGATTTAGTAGACAAACGCATACGTTCCAGCTCAGCATGGACATTGCTACCCACACAAGCTATTTTCAGCTCAGTTATGCCAGGCGAATATATGTCAGGGAAATTTATCGGTCAAATAAATTTCCCCGGTTGGCTGGGGAAGAATTCGCGTTCGAATAAACGTAGTCGTTTAGCGCAAGAAATACATGATCACACGCGTTTGCGTACTTCAGGATCACGTCTTTCAGTACGTCTCGACTATGCTCCATATTTATTAGCTAATATTGTGCGTCCACTTAAAGAGAAAGGCTTAGAAGGTGTAGCCGCATCTCTAAATGTCATGAAAGAATACCATTTACTACGCGAAGATATTGATGCATTAATTGAGTTGACTACATGGCCGGGTAAAAAAGGCCCAATGGATGCAGTAGATGGACGTGTTAAGGCAGCATTAACACGCGCATACAATAAAGAAATATTGGCTTATTCATATTCAGCTACAGCTGCTGTTAAAAAGAAAAAGGCAGAGTCTGCAGATAATGCAGAAAGTGAGTTAATGGAGATTGAAGGAGAGGAGGGAACAGCAGTGATTGTTGACTCAGATGAAGATAAAGATGATGATAATTTGGAAAATGATGGCCTTATTAAGGTAACCTTGTTGAGCATATGAAAGTTAGGTGGTATATACATTTTTTCATTTTTATTTTTGATTACTGCAGGCCAAAAAGAAAACTGTCACAAGCTCATCGAAACCTTCAACATCCAAAGCTGCTGCAGCAAATAAGAAAACTACAAGTAAATCTAAAACTTCCACTTCAAAGAAGTAAACATACGGTTCCGATTTATTTTAATAAGAATGCGATTGCTAATAATGCATCGTCACTATTTTTGGAATAATTCTGTTCTTTCATCATACATATGAAATTTGTGTTCATAAACACAAATATTTTTTTTCAGTTACTCGAAAATCATGTCTTGAAATAAAGATTTAATAATTAAAAAGATGTGTTGACTCCAAGAAAAAAGGTTGGAAGACTTAAAAAGCCTTGGTACAAAACAATCAAAAAAAAAAACAAATTATAAGTTGGAATCTCCATTGGTATAATTTAGTAGGTTTCCGTGCACACGAAACGAATAAATAAAGATAACGTGCTTAGAAAGTTTGAATTGAAAATGGAACAGCATATAATTTTTTTTAAATCTATTAAAGTTTAGACGTCACTACCACAAATTTGGCGTAATAATGGTTCAGTTTTGCATATTTATGAAATTCAACATTTTACCTTTACACAAAGATAATTCGATACTCAAATCTCCGATCATGCATCTTATATATTGCTAAGAATCTTCTTCAAGTTATTACATAAAATCATGGATGATTCCACGCAAATTACCCACACATATCAAGTTGTAAAATTATTTTGTTTTTGTTTTCTTGACCGATGTATTTTATTTTTTTTATTTTTGCAAATCAGAAGCTTCCAAACCACTCTTAACTTATGCAAAAGTTGCATCAAATATACTTAATCAAACCTGTATTTTTGCGTTACTGGTAGAAAATTCAAATACAACTAGTTGTAAAATTTAATATTTATTGTCTATTCTCTTAATTACTAGCAACTTTTATACAATCTTCTGGTACCATTATATTTACCGCTGCCAAAGCCTCACGAATCCAATTTGGTATAGGTTCATTATTGTAATATTTTCTCATAAAGTCTATAACATATTGCGGAAACTCATCACGTTGTATAGCCTCGCGCATTTCACGCATCAGGCGCAATTGAAAAGCAACATTGTGTACACTTAAGAGACTACAGGACACAGACTCATTGGCAATATTATGTAAATAGGAACGTGTGTACAACTTGCATGTGCTACATATACACTCCTCATCAATGGGTCGCATATCTATGCCATATTTTTTATTCTTTAAATTCAGCTGCCCCGTGTGCACTAAGGCACAACCAAAACGCGCCGTACGTGTTGGGAAAACGCAATCGAACATATCTATACCCAAGGCGACACATACGACTAAATCGGCTGCAAATCCTACACCCATTAAATAACGTGGTTTATCTTTAGGCAATAAATCGGTACATGTATGTACGGTACGCCAAAATTCATCTTTGCTCTCGCCACCACTGAGACCACCAACAGCAAAACCTCGGACTTGACGTTGCGTCAACGCTAGAACGCATGCGCGACGCAATTGTGGGTCCAGCCCACCCTGTACAATAGGAAATAAGCTTTGTTCATCGTCACACGCATGAGCCTCGATACAACGATCAACCCAACGTATCGTTCGTTCCATTGCCTCTTCTACTCGCTTGCCTACTGTAGTCGTCTTCACTACATCGTCTAACTGCATCATGATGTCAGCACCAATAGTATTTTGAATTTTTATGGAATGTTCGGGTGTTAACATACATTCGGAGTTGTCAAAAGGTGAACGAAAATTCACACCGTTTTCATCTATTTCTGCCAGTTTTAGTAGCGAGACCATTTGAAAACCACCTGAATCTGTGAGTATAGCACGTGGCCAGCCCATGAATTTGTGAAGGCCACCGGCTTTTTTGAGAGTCTCAATGCCTGGCCGCATACCAAGATGGTAGGTGTTTCCTAGCAAAATTTGGCAGTTCAGTTCGATGAGCTGATCAGGCAGAAGCCCTTTCATTGCACCCTATTCAAGTTTCAAAATTTTTAATTATTCCATTCAATTTCATATCCTTAGTCGTTGGCTAACCTGAGTTCCAACTGGCATAAAAACCGGCGTGCTGACTTCACTATGTCTTAGTGTCATTAATCCAGCACGTGCCTTGGAGGTTGAACATTCTGCTACAATTTTATAAGTTAGCGGTGGTACTCTCGAGGTAATAATTGGAGCACTCATAGTTGATTCCTTTTTTTTCGAAATAAAGTTTTAAGCACCTACCTTGACAAACGTCAAAACAACAACGAGTTCTCATTTAGTTGCACAGTGGCGGTGTTGTGAGCAAACACAGTTTTTTTTTTAAATAAAAAATTTTATTTAAAATATTGGTCAAAATGAACATTTATTAAAAAAAAATTCTAGGTTTGATACCAAAGCTGCAAAATTTGCATTTTTGGGGATTTGAGTAAAAATATGAAAAAAATTAGACTATTTTCTTATATAAAATTTTGAATTTTTATTTTTTTTTTCGATTTTCCATATTCACAAATAAATAAGAAATTATCGGAATAAAATTTACCGCTATTTCTTTTGTTGAGAAAATAAACAATAAAAATATTTGTATGGCAAAACAATAATTAAGATTGAAAAATAAGTTAAAGGGCGAAAAGTAATAATAGAAAATGAATACGCTGATCAAGCCGAAAAAGCAGCGAAAATGACACCTCTTCAAACATTTATTACATTTTCGAAAACACAATAAAAAAGGTAGCCTCCAAGATGTAAATCCGGAAAGACAACCTACTCAGCTTCCATGTTCCACCCCTACAGCTATGAACAAATACCTAGATCACACTATCATCACGCATCAATACCTATTAAAATATAGACCGCAACTCATATGCGTTTTTTCAACGCGGGTTAGCTAACATGCAAGACTCAAGCTACTCTTAAAAAAATTTTAAATGAGTTTGAAATAAAGATTTTTAAATTTTGACTCAAAATTAATAGCGAAAAATTTCCAATCTAAGTGAACTTGATTTTCCGGTCTTGGTTGGGTCAATTCCGGTCACTTGGTAGCCCTGATTACGGGAAATTACTTTTTATATTTGTAATTATTTAAAAATATGTTAAAAATAAAACCCTTACCGACTGAGACCTTGAATTTGCTCATACAAATGAGGAAGCACTGCACGAATTCCGAGGTAAAACCTTTGAAAGCACTGAAATATACTACAGCAGCAACTCCAATACACTCACACTGTTGAAGAATTTTCAGAGAATTATTTTTAATAATTATAGCAAACACTTGCAAAATTACAAAATTAAAATTAAGTTTAATGGAACACTTGTTGTTGCTTTTTTACTGTATCAAAAAACATTTTACAAAATTGCGCACATTTAAATTGACAATAAAACAAAAGAAAAAAACAGAACACTGAGTTGCACTGCGGTTCTGCCGACGGCGCCGCTTTATATAAGATTTTGAATTTTGAAGCAATTTTATTCAAACTTTTATTGAAAACATCGCAAGAAACTGCTGAAGCCAATATTGAAGTCATTATTTTATAAACTTTTTCTATTAATATTTATTTATTCAAAACATTCCACAATTTAACTCAAGAAATTAACGCGCACTTCGAATTAAATCTAGCGGTACTAGTTGATTAGCGTTGCCACATGTTTAATCAGAACTACAGCTAAAGAGTTAATCGTTCAACTTTTAAACTGTTATATTGTAAACATATGAAATGCCATAACTTTTATCTAGCCTATAAGTATATAAATAGGCAGTTGCAAAACGGTTTCATCCCATTTTAATTTCCATAACACAACGTAATCGTTTAATTTTTTTTTTGTTGGAAATGTTGTGAGGGGCAGTGCGGAATGTAAACTTCTTATAGTAGGCCTGTGGAAAGGTATTTGTTTTAAAGTGGACTGTGCCATGCCCCCAATAGGAAAATATGTTTTCACTGCTAAGCTAATGGACCAATTTTGATAAAATTTGTTATGGTGATAGATTGAGCCCTAAGAAAAGATATTTGTTTTAAAGTGCATTGCGCCACACCCTTAGCAAGAAAATATATATTTTAACTAAACTAATCGACTGATTTTGATGACATTTGGGATGGAGTTAGATTGAACCCTAAGGAAGGGATAGAGTTAGAACCGAAAGAAAATATAGCTATTTTTTATATCAGTTTTTTAGTACTAATAAGTATTTTTGTTTGAATTTCAACGACTGGGCGAACTCGAGTATGTCTTAATAAAATATAAATATCATTTTTCTTACATCATAGGAGTATGTTATTTGATTTTGTGTGGAGATACATTTCATTCAATAAAGTATGTTAGCATTGCAATTGAAATATTTCGCATGTAGAAGTTGCAACACTCAATATAAATTGTGTGGTTTATCTCTACTACAGAAACTCCAGTTTTTAAGATTAATTTTTGTTGATATTTCTTGATGTAAATGGGCCAAAACTGCAGTTGAAAGATGCGCACACATTGGTGAATTAAAAAGCTCGTTAAGCAAAAATTTGAGGTTCATTTCACAAAAATAGTCAGTTTTAGAAATTTTTGAATAGCTACTAGAGCTCCATCTTTGAGATGAATTTCCCGGTCAAGCCGGTGCTTTCCCACAGCAATTTCATATACATAAACTATGTTCCCGTACTCAGCTATAGGTAATTTTTGTTACCTAAGTGTTTCTGTACTATTTTTGTTAAATTCAAATTACTTTATCTCAGTGAACAATGAAATTGCCGTCAGTGGGAGATTGAACTTCAAAATGTACGGCAACAAGAATTAGTTAAGTGCAATCAATTCCTTTTGTAAATATTTGAACCGATTGGAAAGTTTTGCATATTAATTTAATACACTTTAAATAGTCTATAAATTAATGGCTATGCATATTATTAATGTGATGCACCTTTTTTTCTTTCCAACCTCTGCTGTATTTCAAATTACATATGTCAAACTAGTGTAAACATTTTTCGCTTCTTCCCAGAAAAAACAACTCGAAAGCAGGGAATTTGAGACGTTCACAAAGAAGTAGATATAAAAAACGATATTTTGAATTTGGAACATATTGGATTGTAAAGCTTTACTTTTTGGCACAGGAAGCTTTACGATCCAATACGTTACAAACTCAGAACACCGAATACAACTAATAAATTTCTCGACGAGCGGTACATTTCGTACCTAGAACTCAACGAGACCTTTACAACGATATACTATACTTCAGGACTGGACATCAAATGGCAGAGCTATCAAAAAGGAAACATCTATTTTAACAACAAAACAATTACGTTGTAAATATTCTGAGGTAAACTTTCAAACTGGCTGTGACCGATGAACTTTATTTTCGTGATATGCCCTAATGTACATACAAACATATATGTATATGCAATACGTAATAAAAACAAAATCATTCAGTTGGGCTGATTCAATATAATTTTACTTATTTTATAATAGAGGAATGCAATTTAAAATTCAAAAGGCTAAATCCCATTAAGCCAAACTTCACTTAATGCAACAAAACAAATTCTCTACAAATCTAGCTCCTTCAGAGTAACATTTACAATAACAGACAGTATCCCAGCTTCTTCGAGTTCGAGAATTTCTTTTCTGAGTTTATCATTTCTGCGCGCACCAATTAACTGAAATATATCATATTGTCAACAATAACTTCATCATTACAGACAAACTTATTACCTGTTTAATATTTTGACGTTGTTCATCGTCATTAGTCAACGCAATCATTATTGCAGCCATATGTGGACGCTCTAAGCGTATACACTGCTCAGCAAAGTCAAATAAATTAATTTTATGGACAACAGGGCAGCTCTGAAAATGTATATATTTTTATTTTTTAATCTTTTGCCAGAGACAATTACATTTTGGAGACTTCCCTAATTTCCCTTATAAATTCATTCCACGGAAACAGCAGCTTAACACTCATACTTTTTCATCGATAGAGGGGAACGGGGCTGATTTTCCGGTAAATGATTTTTTAAGAAATGGAAATCTCTAAAATGGAGTTGGTCTGCTTGTAAAATAAACTAAGCTTTAACCTGCAGACGAAATAGCGTTTTATTTAATTTTTCTTCCTGATCAAATGAACGTGTTTGATTTGCATTCTTAAAAGGATTTTTCAAAACACATTCCCAGGCAATAGCCAATCCTTCGGTGTGTAGCAGTTGAGGCTTACATGAGAGTACATCAACAAGCGCATTTAATTCATGCATCATATTGCAAATGTACATACGTTTTAAAATGCCATTCCAGATTTTCGATAAATAAATGTCGTAGCCCAAGCATATATTAGCAAGAATTTTTAATGTATTCGGATTGTCACCATTACGCTGCCACAATGTTTTTAATATGTTGATCTTGTTACAATCAGTAAATTTTTCCAAACTTGATTTATAGCCGAGTTGTTTCAATTCATGAACACATTTTATTGCAATGTATTGACGCTGGCTGAGTACATTACTAAATGATGCACTACCATCGTTTAACTTTGAAAAGCATTCATACATTTGAAGTTGTTTTGCTGTGTTAACAGAGCTGAAAATGGGTATTTAGAAGATAATAGTTAAGGAAAGAACTCAAGTTTTTAGACAAAGTCAGCACAATTTGTTGCTTACCCATCAGCAGGAAATATGTGTGCAACTAGAAATCGTATAGCCTCATCCTTCGGCCAACTATTAAGGATATAGTTTGCTCTAAGAAATAAAGTTGGTTAAAGTTAAAAGATGGATTATCTTCGAAAGATATGTAACATGAATTTTTGCATGAAATTGCCAATATTTAATTATACCAACCTTACTACATTTTCTGAAGTATTACATGTAATAGCATTTTCAGTCAAATTTTGATCTTCAAAGAAAGTTTCCTCCAGAACAGTACCATCAACTGAGTCAATATTAAAGGATAGCCATTTTTTAAGCAATTGAAATTGCAACTCTTCAATAACTAATTTGTGTAGCTGTGCAATCTCCTTAACCATAGTATTTATATCCAATTTACTTGATTTTAATATGGTTTCATGATTATATAAATTGAAAATTAATTCAGTAGGATTTTCTACTAGGCGTATAAGATTCTCTTCAACTAAACCGTATACATAAAGTAAATGCTGTGTTTTAAGTACTGGATATCTGCGTTTAATTTTGGCAAGTTGCTCATTTAATTTAGTATCGGTTATTTGAGGCTCATTTTCAATTGCATATTTATAGCACTCGTATGCTGCCTCCACTTGATCCGCTCCCTCTGGAGCATAATTAGATACAAAATACAGGATTAAGAAAGCCTTTGAATGGCTTTGAACATGCTTGACTAACCGTAATACCTGAAAATTTTTGAAATTAAGTGATTCTCGTTTAGTTATGGGAGAATATTTGAGTTCCATAATTGGTTGGAACATATAAAATCCATAGTCTCCGTTGCGTCAAAGTATACAACTGACATTGACGGAAAGAATGAAAAAATATGGTCCAGTGAATGTATTAACTACATGCACGTACTAAATTAACAAGCAACTGTTAAATTACTTAACGTAAGCCAACAATTGAAATTTGTTCATCCGCTGCGTCAACGATTACGTTATTAGACAGAAATTCAAATTAGTTGTCAGGTATTTACTTTAACGTAGTGTAGACAGCAAATTCTATGCGTTGTAGTTTCAAATCAAATATGTATCGTTGAATTAGTTTAAAATTAAATAAATTTGTAGCTTACCGACTTTAAGAAAGCATTATTGGTTGGTTGCAAGTGCCATGTTTCTTCGTTATTTTTAATTTTATATTCTGCAATTGAATTTCGCACAGCTGACGTGCAAAAATAGTCACATGTCTTACTAATCTCTGTGGAGCCTTTAAGCACAGTATGCATTTGTATAAGCGGAAACCAACTTTCACAGTTATCTACACATAGTTCACTATCTGTAAAAAATTAAAAATTGCATTTACATTAAATTTTTAAAAAACATATAGAATAATCACCCAGTATATCTTTTAATGGATGCTCAACAATCGGCATAAATGGCAAACGATAACGTGCAACTTTCGGCAAAACTCCCATATCCGATTGTGATTGCAACCATAAATCAGTTTCTAGCTGTCCAGGTCTACTACGACGTCGTGTTATCATCTTATGTCTTAAGAAGTGCAAAATACTTGTCCACACTTGCATTTCTTTTGGAATGTCGTTCACAAAAGAAAGCATTTCAATAACACAGAGATACAACTCATAAAAATAAATATTGATCTAAAAATAAATAAATGTTTTAAGTTTTGATTTATGGTATGATGAACAGCCAGGTTCGTACCTCTGATATAAACTGTTTCAATTTTGCAGTAAATAATTCTATATTTTTTATTTCATAAATGTAAGACTGACAAAGATTTCTTATTTGTTCAACGGTGCTAATCATCACTAGTTCTTCATCACCAAAAGCATCGATTTTAATATCATACTGCAGTTCTTGAGCGCGTAAGATACTTATTACCTGAAATAATATGTATAATTATTAAGTTTCACTTAATGTTAGTTTTCCTACCTGTGTAACAAGCATTTGCTGATAGTCTAAACCAAAGTCACGACTCATACGTTCTAGAAGACGTACATCCAACTTTTTATTATGAAATTCTTTTAGAAGTTGTTCAATGTTGTCAATTTCTGCATTGAATTTACCCCGAATCGATGGATCTTCTTTGCAGAACTCCATATAGTAATAATGTTTGATGCGACTGTAATAAGGTTAATATTTCGATAGTTTTATATTGAAAATGAAAACACTGTGTGCAAAAATGAGACCTAAGGGCTGGAGCAACATCGACTGACATCAACTCAGGACAATTTGGGATTCCTGAGCTGGAATCTGCCTTCAGATTTCGGCCTACACGTCAGCTTTTTGAAACAATGGTCAATTAACCTGATTACAAACGCTTTTCTATGATTTTTTATTTCAAGTTTGAGAGGTTTGGTGTCTGAAGCTAAGTTGTTCCTCATGAAAACATTTTTCCATTTGCACTACACCTCAGACAGTACTCCTTAATCTCCTATGGAACAATTAAGTAAAATTTTTTGAAAAATTTTCACACGGGACATCGTTTTTCTGAAAATTTTTTCATACGATCTTAGCAAAAATATTCCTCATAAAAAAATTAAGGAGTGGTGCTGACGTGTAAGACGAAATCTGACGGCAGATTCGAAATACTTTATTATTCTATATTACATCGACATCATTCGATGTTCCTCTAATTTCATTGCACACAGTATAAAGAATTAAACTTACTTAGCATGTATGGTATGCAGGCGTTCTTTTTCCTCGAAGTGCACGCTATACAATTCGGAAAGTGTAAGAAAATTTACCTTTTGTTGATCTGTTTTCATATCATAGCTCAAATTCTCCAACAACGTTGTGGAGTGATTATCAGCAAGCAGCATTACAAAAAGGTCTAATTTTTTAAAAGAAGAAATTGAAAATATAAGCCATTCCTAACAAAATGAAGAGATATTATTGAGATATAAGAATATCATTTTAAATAAACTAAATCGAATTGTATTAGAGCTAAAAATGTATTTTCTTAAAACCAAATAAAGCAAAAAGACAATATTTTTTTTGCCACTCATAACAAGCAGTGTTACAACTTTTTGGATGTTCTTACCAATAAAGTTTACGTCTTTCTGTGTCATAACGTTACGAAAAACTCGACGTAATTGCAATGAAACCAAATCACCATTAATAATTTTGCATTTTGCATGTTTTTGAAAGTGTAACAAATATTGTGCCATTGTATACCAAACATCATGCACTTTTCCCTTAACTAAATGTTCAAATGAAAGAAAGAAATCTTCACGTGCTCTATCTGTATTATTTTTTAACTCATCTGGTAGATGAAGGCGTAACTCGTTAAATAAGAAATTTCCATCTTCAGACTCAAGTAAAATTAAAAGCAGCGTGCGAGAGACAAACTTAATAACCGACTGCTGATCCATATTGCATGGCTTTAAAAAATAAAAGTTAAAATTTGAATAAGAATTTTAAAGTATAATATTTACATTTTACAAGAGATAACTAGAAATAATAAAAAAATAAATTTTTCGGAAAGATCAGACTCCGTCAAATTACAAACATTTTTTGAGTGAAATTTTAAGTCGAGTCTGATTTTAATTTACAGGTTTTTACACCGTCTTTAGATTTCTTCCCAGTTCAAGTGTGAACTTCAGAAAAGAGCTAGATACTTACCATTCTTGTTGTTTGTTGCGCTTGCATTTCAATGTTGTCAAATACCGATACGGACAGGCGTTTTGCTAAAGTTGGTTTTACATCAAATGAAGCGTTAGAAACAGAAAATTCTAAGGTTGCATCGACAATAGAAACGTCCATTGCATCAAGTAATTTTAGGATATACTCATTTATTTCCTTTTCATTAGCTTCATAATATGTATCAATTGCGCCATTTGAATACGAATTAACAGCAATTCGTAGAAATTTAAGTAATTCGACCATATCTTGTGGTTGCTTTTGTTCAAACGCTAGCGCACTTACTAATAATTCATATGCTAATGGAAATGCAAGTGGATCATTATCTTTAAGATAATCGCTAGACAAAGTTGCTGAATCTAAAAGCAAAAAATTAATTAAGTACTTTATTAAGCGGTTTTGAGCGTAATTTCAATAGAATATGAAACCTAATATGTATCTAAAAATATTCAAATATATATTCTATCTTTATAAACATATAAATTATGTTCAAAAATATGAATTAACTTACGCTGTTTGCCGCTTTTCGCAACAATGATTTGTTCTGTTATTAGTTCCAAAGCTAAATCGATAAAGTCGTTTTTATTTTTTTCAGTGCAGTCTACAAGTTCCAGCAAGGCATATGTCAAAGCACAAGAAAGTTCTAAGCAACGGATACGCTTGCATACACGGCCGACACCAAACAATTTTCCCATGTCTAAAGCGCTGCTTAGCTCACAAATTTCACTCATTATAAATTTTGTTACATTTACTGTAGCCTGACTACGCTCAATAATTTTTTCAATGCCTTTATCTAAAAGCTTTAAGCGATTTTCGTATGGTATTAATTCGTTAACGAAATCAATGGGTAAACAAAATTTATGTACTAAAACAATACGATTCTGAATACAATGTAAGCGTTTTTCTGCACCTTTGTCATTCGTGTGTGATGTAATAAATTTATAAAATTCTATTAAGCGTTTTTGCTCATCAATACTTTTATCATCATTAAGTACCACAGAGTTTTCCAACATATTCTAAATGGTAAAATTGTGTTTGTTAAGATTGAATTATGATAAATAGACAAGTAACGCATGAAAATATAATTTTTGTTTTATGTTAACTCAGCGAAAGGATTAAACCCGTTCCCCCATTAAGGCACATACATTTTTTGAGTGAAATATTGAGTGTGTTCTAACATTATTTGCAAAAACCAAAATTATATGTTCAAGCATCGTTTAGTTTTCTATATATTTCTTTTATAAATAATTTAACCGCATATCCATGATGTATTTTAAGCTCAGGCTTAAATAGCTTTACTAACTTAAACGTTACATTTAAAACGAATTAAATATTTTTCAACTTTCCCATTGACAAACGGTTAAAATATTAATATTGTAGTTATACTAACCGCAAATTTGTTAGCGATATCCACTGCAGATTTTGACTTGTTATCCGATTCCAAAATTTTGTAAAATTTATACGCCGATTCTGGTTTGCCACGACGCACCAATTGATAGCAACAAATGAAATTAGTGCTTGTGGCAATTTCTGGTGCTGCTTTTGTAAGTACCAATATATCATCTAACATATCAGGAAAATCCATTTTTATGACACGTTGAGCAAATAAATTTAAATGTTTTAAATCAGTTGGACTCTCAGCAGGCCAACCATATTTTACTTTCATTATTTTAATCACTTGTATTTCATACTCTGTATTAATTTTTAATGCCAAAGGATGTGTCGATGAGCGTAGCTTAATAAGTGGAGCCACTGTGTCAGGCCACGGTACTGGAGAAGACTATGTATAACCAAATTATTATGATTATTTCAACTTTATTTCTTGTTTTAAAGTTTACAAAAACATTTATTTCTAAGAGATCGGAAATAAGGATATTTTTAGGGGTAATTTGAAAGCATATTGTCTCTAAAATTTTCAACTTTTTTCTTCTTTTGGTTTCCCTGCATTTATGGGATATAAAATGGTCATTTTCGGATTCAGAAGTAATCAAAATAGCTCTGCAGGTTCTAAAGTCTTTTGGGAGGGAATCTTACACCGTATATATCACTGCATTCTTATACGAATGCATTATTGTCTAATATCTTACCTGTAAAACAAGTAGAGCACTTTCCAAACGATCATCTTCATTATGTAAAAGTTGTATACATACTACTGCACGTGGTAACCACGAACAAAAGGAGCTACGATTAGCAACCAACAACGAAATATACTGACGTATTGGAGCAACGGGCGATTTGCCTTTCTCTTGAAAAATTGGATATAAAAAATCATTAACAAGACTATTAAGTTTATTTAGATGAACGCGTTGTAAAATATATAAAGCAGTTTCTTCAATTGATTCCTTAAGAAAAAAAAATATATTTTTGATTGTATAAAAAAAATGTATGTGCTTGCTCACCTGTAGATAATTATCTAATGTCGAAATTAGATTATAGCTCATCTTAAGCACAGAAAGATCTTGTAAAGCATTTACATGCTCACGCAGTTTTTTAATATTACGTTCGTGTTGGCGAAGCACATCACTATTAAAATAAGTACTCAATTATTTTCTTGACAAATACAATATCGGATAAACATACGAATGCAGGAACTCCAACTCCTCAAAGATTTCCGCAACTTTTGTAGAAAATTCTAAACCGATTTCTGGCCAATGTTCTGCATGTTGCAATGAACGTATCTTTTGTATACTCCAGTCTGTAATAAAAGGCATCAAATATGGATGTGTACTGCCTATAGTGGGTACAAATTGACGCAACCATTGTATAATACAAAAAGCTTCGGTTGTGCTTGGTATTAAATTTAAAAGCGTACGCAGTTCTTGTTCTTTTAATTGTTGCATTATTGATGAGGCATGTCGTTTCCAAATTAAACATGCCGTTAACATATCAGTTTTAAATAGTGGTGTTATGACTTTTACTAAATTGGAGTTATAAACGAATTTTTGCCAATCCATTTTACATTCATAAGGATCAATGATGGTAAGAGTTTGCAAACGATGTTGCTGCTCAATTATTTCCAAAATATGATACTCATCATTCTAAAAAAACAAAATATAATTTTTTTTACTTCAATAACACGGTGTTATAGTGATAGTCTTTTCAAGTGACCTGGTGTAGGATGTAAAAAACAAAGCCATGTAACTCGAAAAGTTCATTTTTTTCTTTTGCACCGTTAAATTTTTATTGTTATTGCAGCAAAACTTACTTCTTCATCTAAATGTTTCAATACTTCTTTTAAATACTCAGCTAAAATAGAACGCGTAGGCATTGGAATCATACGATTATTTTTAAAGAAATCTTGGCTCTCTATCTTACTCAAGAGAATCAACAGTTTTTCTAACCGTTCTTTTAAAAATTTCGGATTATCCTGAAATTTAAATGTAAGGTTTAAGAAATCTTGAAAATATTATTGACGTACTTGTGCCTCGCTGGCAGCGCACAGTTCTAAGACAATGCGCTTGGCTTTTGCTTCATAAATCGGTTGCAGACTTAATTCAAATTGGTTTCCAAAATCCTAAAATTAGTTTATATAAATTTAAGTTAGCTGTAATGTTTAATGTACAACAAACCTCAGCTTCTTCTAAATGACCTTTGGCAATAAGTTTTTTGAAACGTTCGCTAGGGTGTGTTTCAGATACCAATCTCATTTCAATACTTGTTGAAATATTTGCATCATTAACATTTTCACCACCTAAATAGTATAAATTGACGGAACATTTTGGTTGTTGAACTAACCATGCATGTTCACTAAGTTCCAGTTCACTTGTGCATTTGAAAGCTAAGAAAAAGAAAAAAAAATAATTCAGAGATATTTCACAACATTGCAGCTTTAAAAGTAGTAATAGCTACAAAATCCAAATGACCGTTTTTTCTTTTTTTTTTTAAATTTTTTTGCTTCATATTTTACTATTTACACGTAGGCTATTTTACAGAAAAATTAATGAAATTCGACTATTGTTTCGAAAATTATTTACATGGATACTCTAATATTCGCATCAATCTCTCTCCGCACTCTGTTTTCTTGGTTAAAACTAATAACTCGATATTATCATCAGTGCAATCCATTATGATGACCTCATCGATATGCAGCTCAGTATTGATTTCGGAATTTATAAGCAATTTTGTTATGGGGCATACTTCCAGCAAATGTCCAGAGTTGGTAAGAACAAGGCTGAAAAGAACACATATTTGTTTTTAAAAATTGTTATTTGTTTTTGTTGACTGATTATTATTAATTAATTGAACATTATTTGATCGAACTTTACAGTCATTAGCCAGAAACCGATATTCATGTGAACTTACACAAATCCGTCAATGCTTTTTAAACAACCATGAGAAAGACAACAAATGGAACAATTTAACCTCGAATTTGGCGACAAATGTTTCGGATAAAATACATATTGTAATAGCCGAAACATGTCACCAATTACCATGTTAAATTGTTTCATTTGTTATCTTTGTCATGTTTGTTTGTGTAAGTTCACATAATTATCGGTATCTGCTAATGCCTGTTAAGTTCACATTTAAAGTAAAGTTTGTTTATGTTAAAGATTTATCTGAATATAAAGAACTTACATTAAATTTTCCAAATTGTAAATTTGTTTAATACCCTCAAATTCTTTTGGGACAGTAATTTTACAATCTTCTGTTTGTTCCCTAAAATACAAAACATCATGGGTACCACCAATGACCAGCAGCTCCGAAGTTGATATTGATGTGAGTGATTTATTCGGAATCAGAACAACTGAAGTTAATGCACCAAGACTACGTTTCGAATTAAGAACCTGTTCAATGGTTACATTCTCCAAAATGGTTTCATCGAAAGCAACAGTTTCATTGTCATTTAGGGAAATATTTATATTACCTTCCAAAGGTGCTTCATTGATTTCACTCAATCTATAAATAACAACAGTATTTTTATTTTAAAGTAAAACGAAACTCAAAGGGAGAGAAAAACCTACCGATACACGCTTCCATTGTTACAGGTTAAATAAAAGCGATTGTAAATTTGCTCAATTCCAGCAAACGTGCTGTCAGTTAAGTGAACATCATCCACTTTAACGCACCTGTGTGTAAATTGTAGTTCAAATGATATCTCATTTTCTTTTTTTATGAATTTTACTTACAAATTAAATAACGGTATACCCTTAATAAATATACCATGTATTTCACCATTGCTCAGTCCACAAACAATTAAGTTTCCAGTATAAGAAATAGCGATAACATCAATCTGAGCGGTAAAATTAAGAAAACTGCATTTTGCTACCATTTCATTTTCCAACAAAACGATACTTTTATCAACTGCTATGACCATTCTTCCACTTTGTACCGAAGCCTGAACTTTTGGGTAGTGTTCTATCTGCAACAACAAATTAGAATATAGGTAAAGATTTTCCGTGTGGACTAATTGAAACCTTAGTCTCTACAATGCATTACCTATCTGTACTTCGTTCCCAGTGATAGCAGATCAAGCGGTGTTTTTTTGGGAAACTAATCAACCAGGGTAATGTCAAAAATATAATCCAGGAATATAGATGTAGCGGAGAACGTATGCATGTCTTTCTCAAAAACTTTTATAGTCTTTAACTTACAAGTAGAAAAATTTAACTATTCTTATAAAGATATCTTGTCTCTTAAAAATCTCGAAATGGAATTTATTTAAAAAAAATGCTGCAGCACCCATATATTTAGTAAAAACTTGGCTGAATATGGCTTGTTGATGAGGTATAAACTATTTTCTAAAAAAAAATTGTAATTAAGAGCTATCCGATTTTAGTTTTTTCTATTTGTCAAGGTTTTTTCAAATTTGGCGGAGGGGTTTTGTTTTGGATACATGGCTGTAGATAGATCCATATGGATGAATTTCAAAATATTTAGCGATATGGATCTGAGATCCATCAATATTGCATGCTAAACGTTCAATATCACGATACTGGATCGCGTTCAATATAATATATATTATATTGAACGTATGACAGGCTCCTTATTATTAAACTTCTTTGGAACACAATTAACTACGGTTTCATTACTTACCACATCATCGCTTGATATTTTAAAAACACCACGTGATGAAAATGCATTACTAATGGTTTCATCTTCATTTGGTGACTGCTCAAAACTATTCCACATATTTAAATTTAAATATTTTTAAATTAAGATCAAATCAAAAGATGCGCGCTAAGATTTTCACTTTCGCTGAAAAAAAAAATAATCTCTTCTTCTTGTTAAAATTCTATTCGCCGCGGAAAAGCATTGCCAGCGATGAAAAAAGGATACATTCTGTTTCAAAAATTGTAATAGACGTTGGTTGGTCGGTCTCATGATTATCGTCCAAAAAGTTAATACAAATTCCATCATGAACCATGGTTCTGCTAAATTGTAAATTCAATGATGAGATCGATGAATACAAGGCATTTGATTATTTGACACAGATAAAATATAAAAAACATAAATAAACCTTAATACAAAAAAGCAACTTTTCCAAACGCTGAAGTTCTCTTAATAGCGTAAGTTATTTAATCTTTAGCGAGATTACAATTTATAAATACACAATTAAGCGCTGAGCCTAATTATGATACAATTTCTACATAAATGTACGTATTTTAATGAAAAAACTCGCAAATTAAATGTAAGAGATTGCGAATATGATGCATCGAATGGTTTTTTTTAACTATATTGATGGTCACTCAAAAATTTGACAACAGCGAAAATCTTTTACTAATAATTGCAATCTATTACATAGGTTAGCAGTCTTCACATTGAACTGTCAAAAGTTAAAATAGCGTTATCGTGTTTGGGTGTCGACGGAAGAAAATTTTTACTTATCTGGAAAAATTCCAAGTGAAAATTGTAAAATTTACATAGAAAAAGTGTAATGAATTGAAAATAAAAATAATTAAAAAATACACGAAACTAGCGGTCAGGTAATGAAATAAGTTTTAAGTAAAAAACAAAGAAGTTAACGATTTTTAACTAAGTTACATGGGTGAAAAATTGCAAACGAAATTTATTGCGATTTGCTGGGCTTGTGCTGTGTAAAAGAATTTGAAAAAAAAAATTGCGAGCACTAGTGAAACGCAGGAGCACCAAATGTAAAGAGTATACATGCAGAGCAGAACAGAGTTCGCGGAAAACAACAACACATAAGAAAAATGGAAAACTAAAAGTATTTGATTTTTTAGTTAATATAAATAATTTAAATTTTGCATACAAAACTTGTGTTAAATTGTGTATTTCTTTAATTGTGCAGCTGCAAGTGCCAAAGTTTTACAATAATTTAAGTTACATTTATGAATACATATATGTAATTGAACGCGTGGAAAAACTGAGGAAATGCAAATTAATTGTAAATATTTTTATTTACTCATCAAATTATTCACAGTGAGAAGAAATATATCTAAAGATTTTTTCACGAATAAATAAAGGTGTTCAAGAAGAACAAGCAGCAGAAACAGCACACCATCCTCACATTGAGAAGGGCAGGGAGAACTCAACCTTCCAAACATACAGTTGTTGTGTTAGGCACAAGGGCATACGAGCCAAAGAAGGCACAAAAAGGATATCTACACTGGTTGAATAAATCATATGCGTTGTTTACGCTCAGGCACACAAATGACAACAAATGGTGAGTAAAGAAAATTAAAAAAGTCTTCATTACAGAACCCAACCCAAACCAAACCGAGGTATATAGTATGTATGTATGTATGTATGTGCATGTCACCGTCACCACCCTTTCAACCCTATTTCGTTTGGTTTGAAAATTCCATTTATCAGTTTATAACATTTTACGTTTATTTTTCACTTGTGTTGTTGCTTTTTTCTTCAACGTCAGCTCACAAATGGGTTAAATTGAGGTCATTGCATTTGCTTCTTCTGCTAGTGCTACTCCTTCTCCCTTGCTTGCTTCTAATCTTTCGATTCATTCAAATTTGCATTTTGTAACTTGTTTTAAAGCCTACTTCTTTTCAGCTACTACTTTTTGTTTTTGGTCTTCCATTCAGTAAAACGTTTCTTCCAACATTTCTATCAACTTCCTACGTTTTTGTTTTTTTTTTTTTATTTTTGTGAAACCTACTAAGCGCCGTCGTCAACTCCAAAATCATTTTAGTGAAAATTATGCGTTTCTTTGTATATTTTTATTTTTCACTCTACCTCTCATGCTTCGTATGTCGTTGTATTCAATGGATTTTCTTATCTATGTCACATATTTTTCCACCTACTTTTTTTACTCTCTACTCGTATAAGCTCTTTTCTTTCGCTTTATTCTAATCTATGAATTTTTCACTTCATTGAATTGGCTTTCCCTGCATTATTTTTATTTTTTATTGTTATTTGTGTTTTGTTGACTTAACAATTTTGATAGTTTCAAAAATATGTACATAGATCATAAACAAATTAAATTGTTGCAAACATTGTACTTTTTTCACCTGGTTTCCTAGTAGGTCAATCATAGCCAATAGTCATAATAGTTGTGTTTCTTGAAATAAATGTTTCTAATCGCATTGCTTTCGCATCGCATTACAGAGTAGTGCAAAAATTTTGTTGGGAAAAGGTTGAGAGCCTTTTTTTGGTCAGTCTTACCTTATTTTTGCGGACAAAATGTGTGATATTTTTTTTGGTTGTATATAAAAAAAAAATGTCTCCCAATTAACGGCTATCGACGGCTTTTTGCAAAATTTTCCAATTCCTTGGAATGTAATTAACAGCCTGGTCCGCGTAAACTGAAGCGTATTTCGGAGATCTTGAGAAATCTTACAATTAAAAGAGCTGAAAGAGGACGATGTGGAAGAATAAACAATAATTTTGGCAAAATCGTGTGTTTTCTTTGTTATGTCGGCAGCATCTTGAACGCCCTAACTATTATATATTTTTTTAATAGTTCTCAGTAGGATTAAAATTTTTTGATTTGCACGAGAAGTGCTACGCCCGCTTGTTAAAATTCGCCTACTTTTTGTGAATTATAAGTCCATACCATTTTTAATATATTTGTATATACTGTAAATCAGTCTTACGATATGATAATGATGATGCCTAATTGTTAGCTCTAGTCGTTAGTTTCGGCATCTTGATCTTGCTTAGTAGCATCATATATGAACCATAATTCTTATTATAATTTTTATTTTTCGCAGAGAGGCACTTAATTTATAAAGACATCCATGCGATTTTTGCAGTTGACTTAAGGCTCTTTTCACGTGCTATTTAACAAACTATTGATTTGATATTATAGATTTTAAAGTTTTAACTTCGATTTTTTTCGAAGTAGACCTATTGGATTCCGTAAAATAAAGTCCACCATTTATCGAATAAATGTAACCCAAGTCAATTTTCAAAACGTTGAGTGAGCGGTGTTCACCAGTGTTGGCATGTCACAAATGTCGCGCGATAAACGGAATTTCTTGCATTTGAATTTTCAATGACATTTCACGATTACCTGTAAGGGGGGTTCAGATCATAAAATTGTTTGTCAAACATGTTCAAGTTCCATAGTATATTGTTTTGTTGGTCAAATTGTTTAACAAACAATTTCAGTGTTGTGGTTGATCTGGAGTTTGCGACATTTGTTACATTTGTGACATTTACGACAGTTTACGACGTGTGACCGTCGTAAACCTAAAAATCCATGTGACATGCCAACACTGGTGTTCACTCTTTCGTGTACAAGTGTACTTTCAGTGTAAGTTTCAGAAGCACTACTGGTTTAAGTAACTAAAAGGCAAACATCTGTTAGCTACGAAAATTATCTCTCTAATTATAAGTGAAAAATACTAAAATATAAACCTTACACTTAACTTTCACAAGACCCTTTAGTTTGTGTACAATTGTAGCTAATGTGTGTTGTTGTGAGTGTAACTTCGCTTTAGATTGTGCTACATTGAGTGTACACCACCCAGCAGACAATTGAGCAAGGCCTGCTAGCACTGCTGCGATTATATGAGGCCTTCTCAAAACTAAATTTTCATGCAATTAAAAATATTCTCATAGACGGCTATCATGCCTTCCCACAGCAGACGTGCTGTCAGGCGTGATATTGGAAGGCAAAGAAGACCTTCTGTGAGCCCTGCTACGGTAAACAGTCTTAAAAGGCCTGCTGATGAAGGCCTGTTTTATCGTCTCATTTCATATAAAAAAAAAAGTACGATTGAAAGAAAGGTGGTAGGCCTTCTAGAAGCGCTGCTAGCTCCTACCGTTACCTACTGTGCACTTACACATATAATTCTCTTATATCTAAAGCTATAAATCCTATTTGAAAAAATGATAGTGTGTAGCTTTCATTTTATGTCTTTTAAATAAATAAATATCAAGTAAGTAGATAGTATTATTTTTAGTTTTTATTCGCTGCTCATGAAAATAAAAGGATAAAACAATTTCCACAAACACTTTCAAACCTAGCGGGAGTCATAAATCAAAGTCTTGCAAATAAACTCTTGCAAAGTTTTGCAACATGTGAAAAGTAAAAATAAATTATAAAAAATAAATAAAACGTTTTCGCCTTTTTGAAAACAAATTTTATTGCAAAAATATTATGCATTAAATCTTTGAGTGAGTGCTCTATTTCTTTTAGCAAAATTTTGAAAATAAAAGCCACATTAGTTTTCATTTCCATTTAATTTCAATTCTGGCAACATCAAAGTTGATGAACTTTTAATAGGAAAAAAAAACCTGACGACATCACTGACTGACAGTTGTCGTTGTTGTTTGTCTAGTTGTTCAGTTTATTGGATTGATGACGCCCAGTTCAGTAAACAAGTTACAAAAGAGCAACAACAAACAAAATGAAACTGCATATACATGACGTTGTTTTATTGCTTTTGTTGAAATACCGGCACTACATGTAGTAAGTACATACTATATAGTAGAAGTTGGAAGTGCAGAGTAATGGCGGTTTTTATGTGTCTATGTTAGAAGTTAAGAATGACCTATTTGATAAGCTCGATTAACTTGTTTGCAAATTCACACAATGTGCAAAAGAGATGTAAAAAAGTAAACAAACTTTACTTCCTTGAGTAACTAAAATAGTACATGGTAAATCAGATAGCTGCGAATGATTACGTACAGAAGCTACAAAGTTGCGTGACGGTTGCGTAACAGTTTTGCGTTAATACTTTCTGAAGGCCATGTGGAACCTTTTTATGATGGTTTTACAACTTACATAGACGCTAAGAGTCATGTCTACACCAAAAAACTCTAAACCGTGGAAGTTGTGACTGTCATACCGCTACAAATGCGAGAAAAAATCATCAATAACTAATTACCTCGATCGACTGGTCTACATAGAGAAGCCAATTTGATTGATTTAGTTTTATTAATAGTAAAATCCCAAGATTTCTTTAAATTGGAGTTTTTTTTTAACAAGTTTGGGAACTTCAGTTATTTTATATGAATTTTAATGACATACAAAAATTTTGATCTAACCGAGTCCTCTCCTCTAAAAAAAAGCTTAAACATAGATACACCAAAAATTCGGCTCCAAATGTAATAAAAAATATTTAATTAATTTTTTAACCACTGTAACCACTAACTTCTGTTTTGTTTTTGATTTATTATTTTGCTTTGTTACCAACTTGCCAACAGTCTGACCCGACCACTACAAGCGAACGTCGAACCAGCAGCCATTACCAAAATCAGTAATAGATGACATCATTATGATTTGTGTCTTTTTTATTTTTCAGTTGCCAATTCGTTATTGCTTTCGTAGTTAACTAACTAGTTGTATTTTTTATTTATTGTAGAACTATGTGACATTTTGCTATTTTTAAATATAAGTCTATGTAGTCAGCAAAGATATTTGTGTCCTAAGAAAGGAAATTTTCAAATGCACTTTTTGCAATAACTACATATAAAATTCCTTAACTAAATGAATTTGCTATTAATGTATGCATTTAAAAAATGCATTCCACCCGTTACAATGAAAACACTCATTTACTAACTTAAAGATTTTATTTGAACATCAGTAAGATCATACTCAGTGCTGTGAGGATAGTAAAAAACGGATTGTTTCGAGGAGGAGTAGTTACTCTTAACTTGTTTCTCAAACTCGAAGTTTTTTTTTACTTCATGTGAAGAGATGACTCTTCGCATCAGGAAAATATAGTTTTCATTTTCACTGGATTACTATATTTAGCAAAGATTGCCGCCGTATATAATTCTCATATTTACTACACGAGTAATACTTAACATTTTTCCAATATGTGTGTCAACACCAAAAAAATTTCACTTAATAAAGATAAGCAGAAAAATTCCTACTAATCGGCCTAAAGGTCACTGATGATTTCACTTAGCAATGGATGAAACTAGTATGACTAGCTTAAGCCTCTTGTTAAGTGTATTAACTAATCTTGATTTTGTGAATTTTTGTTGGCGCTGACACACACTCTGCTAAACATTGAGCTCAATAAAAAATTATAAATTATTTTCTATTGCGATAAAACACAAAATAATATAAAAGATCTCGTTGAAACAATATTATGTTTTCGTTGTGATTTACACTACATCAAAATCTTGTTTTGGTTTATGATTAATATGTATCATGAAAATATGAGAGTGAAACACAAAATTAACTTTTTATTGGATTAAACATGATTGAATGAATACTTCGAGAAAGAACTTTTATGATAACACATATTTAAAAAACACGTTAAATATAATCCATCATTCATTCAGAATCAGAATTCATATAAATAAATGGAGTTTACAAAAAAGTTATAATAAATTAAATTCAAAAAAAATATTTTTATTTCTATCTGGTTTTGGTAGGCATTTCTTTTTCGTGCAATTATTCATTTCTTGAACCGAGTGCAACTTCATAGGGCTGTAGTGTACTGCGCTTAAAATCCAGAGGTCGACGAGTTTGATTTTCGCTACAGACATAGTTAGCCGTACAATCTCTATATTACCTTATTTTCCTGCCTTCCTTCTTAACTATTGCTTTCTCCTCTCTATAATTTTCTGAAGGTTTTTTCGAGTTTTATCCAAGATAGCCCATAATAAGCCTTTCAACTGTGATAAGAAAATAAAATATATCGGTAAATATAAATAATTGAATTGCTATAAAGTTCTAAGGCAAAGTTCAATTGGTTCAAACCAGTCATCGTTGCGTCAGAATATTGATAATGACTTCCACAAAAACATGTTGCTCCATAGTTCAAACTCATTCCCACTAAGTATTCCCTTTCAAAGCAAACACAACAAGTGTCAAAGGTTTGAAATTTCACTTCGTTGTCTCATTGCAAAGAAAAATGTTTGAAATTATAAAACTAATTGCTGTTTCATAATGATATGTCAATTTTAATTAGTTATTAATTCTATTTGAATTACATTGGCAAGAACTAATTAATAAACACTTATGTATGTTTAAGCAGTTGTATATTAAACTTTCGTTTATTTAAAACATTAACTTTACCGGCTGTTTGCTGCAAAATTTAATCAGTATTTCACAATCTCGTTTTATCTTTTTATTAAAATAACATTTCTGATAGTGAGCACATCATTTGACAGGGTGTTGTAATACATGATAATAGCCATATCATATTTTTTTTTTTTGCTTACAAAAAGCCATCAAGCTCTACAAAATTAAGGGTGTTTTAATGTAACTAAGGCATTTGAAGTATGTGACTTTGTCGTGAGGTTTTGTTTCTATCGGTAGGTAGGTAGGTAGTCATCATCAATCATATGTGCGTACATATGTCTTATCGAACAGTTCCTTTTATTAAATGATTTTATGGTGTTTTCTTATCAATATTTTATTGGATACATTTGATAATTGACGACTTAAGGTGACAAGGTTTGTCAACATTTTGTTTATCTTTTGGAGCATATTGCGTTGTTTGTTGCTGCCTCAAAACTTTGCTTTTAGTCAGAAAAGTTTTCGAAAAAAAAAAAAATAATAACAAAAGAATGTAACAATATCCCCTAAACATTAGAAAATGGTAACGCAAATAATAAATAATTAATTCAATTTATTGATTGATATTGACCAAAGTAACATTTATTTTTCCTTTCTAAAAATGAGCTTAATAAAGTTCATATATGTACTTAAGTACAGACAGGTTAAGCGCAAGTATGTAATAAAATCTTGTTCGATAAAAATATGTAACCACGACTTTTTAAATGCATACATAATTTATAAATACGAGTACTTACATATATGCGTACAAGTAAATTCTACATTTCATTTACAGAATTCCATGCTCAATTAGCATTTGTCGCGCTGTATTCCATCTTCGATCCCAAAGTGCATTGGCTGAAGCCAATGCCTACATGTACAGTTCTTGACAGACTATTTGCTTGATTGTCTGTCACTGCTGTTTGTCTGTTTGTCCACTCAAGAATGTCGTCATGATTATTTGTTCATTTCGATTATGTTTTCAATGCACTTTACACATACAAACACTTTCCTGCGCACACATCACTGGAAAATTACAATGCAGTACAAATAATTGTCATTGCCACCAGTTCCGATTGTTGTTAGCTGCCTTATGTATGAACGGATGTATGGACTAACAACGGCGACAATTGCAATTTATAAACGATAATAATAATAATGGAACCTTACAGTCTGATTTATGAGTTTTATTATACTAAATCTACGACAAAAGATTAAGAACTGCGTTAAATTTTGTTTACGTTTAGTCAAAAAAATAAAAATAACCTTGTAAAGCTAAAATTTAGAATAAAAATTTGAAGAAATTCATATTTAATTGTACGTAAAATGCTTAAAGTTACTTATTTAAACATTTCTTATTTAGTTATTTGTAAAAATTTTAAAAAATCATCCGAAAGATTTTGTATTGTTTTGTATAAACAGTAGCTTAAAAATAAGGGAATAGAAACTTTCAAGATAAAACAACTTTATGAGAAATCTTTATTTCTAAGTCACTTCACTTCATAATTCGTACTTCAGACTTCACTTCACTTCAAAAAAAAAAAAAAACTTTACTTCATACTTCATTCTTCATATTTCATATTTCATACTTCATACTTCACTTCACTTCATACTGCATTATCAAAAAATGTAGACATCAGAATCAAAAAATTACGCCTGGCACACTACATCACTGAGCTTTTGCAATCTTTTCATTTAAATAAATTATACTTTATAAATAACACTTCTTAAAAGTAAAATTTGAGGTCAAAGACGCAAATTAACCTCATTACATCGTTATTTACTTGGCAATTCTATCTTTCATTGTTTTACCTTCATAATTTCTTTTCGAATTCCATCAATGGAATACAACTTGATCTAAAATCTGTAAATTTAATTTACTTACTTAATCGCAGCGTAACCTTGCTTTAAGTACTGCAGATAAGTACTTACTTACATCGAGTACTCGTCATACTCAAACTCATTTTTTTTTTTATAAATTTCAGCATCTCTCTTGTCGTCTTGTATTTGTGGCTAAAAATGTTGTCGTCGAGTGTCTTCCTGATGAGTGGCACTTTGGCAGAACATCTTTTGCTTTGTCCTAGTTCTGCTTGGTTTCTTCTTCATCTTTTGGTCATGGTTTTTTTTTTATTTGAACTGAAAGTTTGTCGTTAGTTAACAATTTCATTTAAAAGTTAAGCAACTTGTTTTTATGTACGAGTATATTATTTGTTGGTTTTTTAATATATGTAACTATAAATTTACTCTTTATTTATCTTATATTATTAGTTATTTTCCCACGTTTTTGAAAAGCTTATGCTTCCAACTTCTGTTTTGATCATCTGCTGCTTAATTAAAACATTTTCCAAGATTACTATAAACAAATATTTATTTTTTTTTTTCAGTAGAAAGTTGTGTCTTAATGAAATAATTCACTATTTGTATACGTTAATCGATAAATTATAGTGATAACATATTTTTATGCTTGGAATTATAAAATTAATTTATTTATTGGCTTTATTATCTAAATTGAATTTATTATATTTTTTATTTTTGAATTGAAGTAAGATAAACTAGATTTTCTTCAAATATTTAATTTAAATTTGATATTATAGTATATAAGAATATTAGAAAAATAACATGCCAGTTAAATAAAAATTTTACTTACCTTTAAAGAAGAAGAGAGAAGTTTCAATCGATATACCATTTCAACATTTATGTCATTTATAACTTTAAAAACATAAAATAGGAAGATAAAATACTTTTTTATTAACTATACTGCCCTCAGAAGCGGAAAGGGCTTATCTCCAAAAATTTCATATTCGTGGCATCGGATAGCTTGAGAAATTACGCGTTTAATGACCTACGGCAAATGCCGGTATCTTAGTTCAAACCTATAAAAAATCTTCTAAGAGAATTTCCTGTATCTCAATTTTACATGTATGTATTTCAACAAATTGACATAAACAAAAAATCAATTGTCTCGAAACGCGCTTTTTTTGAGATACGCCCTTTCCGCTTCTGAGGGCAGTATAGGTTGTTGCAGACTTCTGCTTATAAATATGTAATTAGAAGCAATGATTTTATTGCCTAGCTTGTCATAAAATCGAACTTAGCAAAATATACTACTAATGCAACTTCTCCAAAATTCTCTCCGCAGCTACCAACCGTAAAATTTGGAGTAGTTCGTATTCAAAATAAATTTTAAATGCAGTGAAACCTGGTTAAGCGGTACCTGGATAAGTGGGAAACCTCTATAAGTGAGACTCACTTCAAGGTCCCAGCACTTTCGCATCAAAATACCTCTATTACTGGGATTATTAAACCTCTGTACCTATTTTGGATTTGATTTTTGAAGTTTTTGTAAGTGTGAAATAATATTTATGTGTGTATAATTTGTTATTTTGAATTTGAATATGTACGTTATATCTGAGTATAGTTGTTTTTGAAACTGTTTAAATGGGAAACCTCTTTAATTGAGACAAAAATTTTGGTCCCTTGGAGATCCCAGTTATCCAGGTTTCACTGTATTTTGAAATTTTTATTTTGGTACTTCAAAAGTTTTATTCTTAAAATACAAATATATCCGCTCGCTTAGATCTTAAATATTTTAAGTAAAAATTAAAAAAAAACCGGTCCCCCAACCCGGACCTGAACCACTGTCCATTTTTTCTTGACTAACGCTAGAATATGCAAATTTTCCAAGCTCTGTAGTAAAATGAGCTTTGTCCTTATTCGACTAATTTTTTATATATTTTGGTGATATTTACTGGACGCATATCTTTCGATATGGTATATGTTTCCAAGTATTGGAACTACGCAAAGGTAACGCTCTGGTCTAACCATTCATCAAGAAACTTCGTAACTCTCTTAATTTTTTCTTGCTTTTGAATAGCATGCGTAATATCTTCAATCTCAAAGGATTAATTTTTGCTAAAGTAACATGAAAAACGATATTTTTGCATCCCTATCATTCAAAGCAGGGTGCTGAAACAGAAAAACGGAACCGGAACAAGGGTTATGAAAAGGAGCACCCATAAATTCAGTTCACACCAAAAATCTGAGTAAAAGTATGCAATTGCGTTTAGTAAAAGCTACATTGATTTTTATGCAAACTACATTCAGATAAAACATATTGTGAAATAAATTTCAGCTTACTTTGCATCCAAATCTTTAATTTGAATTGATGCTTGGCCAATTTTTCTTTTTGCTTCTTTAACTACCTGAGAAACACGTCAAATTAATATAAAATAATTTACTTATTAATGAATAATTTGCCAATCATCACTTAAAATTTCCATAAATGACAAAATTTGGCGATGGCACGAAAGGTGCGATAACAAAGCAATCGTTAGTATGAATGAATCAATGTGCGTGGGTTAACGCACTGCGCAATTTTCAAAAATTTTTACTGTTTGTAAAAACATTTTACAGTGCATATTTTATTTTTTATAAATTAAGTATATGTGCTTTTTTTCAGTTTCTTCGCTGTCGAAATTCTTTACAAAAAGCTTTAATTGTACCCACTTTATTGTCAGGTGTAAAGGTAGTTATCATCATCATTATTTGATCTTTTACTGGAATACTGCTGAAGAAAATATTGCGCTCTATATTTTATTCACTAATTTTTATTTGCTGTTCTATTATTTTTTTTTTTTGCCGTCCATAATTTTTTTTTGCTGTTCATTCAATTTTTTTTATCGCTCAAATGCATTTAGTATGATAATCTTAATGCAAATTTATATTAAAGCTTTAGAAATGAATAAAGCGGTTTCCATTCAATGGTTTCCTCGTCTTTATACTTATTGGATTAACAGCTTTTAAAAAACAAATCATTACATGTAACACATTAAAATTTATTATGTATACTTAATAAAGTTTATTAACACATTTAAAAAGAAATCCCATAATTTAGTTGCTGTTCTTCTTCACATTTCTATGAAAAACATCTCAAACGTGACTGTTATGGTATAGTTTATGACAGCATGCACCAGCACCAGCACCAGCACCAACTTGTGCCATTTGCTATCAATAGCGGTCGTTGAACGCTTTTGTGTGCCTTGCTGCTGTTGCTGGTGCATTGCAGTTTAAAATTTCAACACTTGACTCTGTCTATTTATATTTATAGATATATATAACTAGTGCAGTTCAAAAAGTTATCAATAATTATTTATGTTACCATAAACATACATATATTTATAGTTGTCGTAAAGTTACACGAAAAATTAACTTGAATTGTGTAATTTTACGGATATTAATATTTATGAAATTATTCTTGTTATTAAAGGGTTCTTTCCTTGAAAAAAAAAAACAATATTCTTTTAGAGTTTTTCCTTGGTGTTATAAAATTAATTAATTAGCTGAGTGGTAACTACATAGTTATTTGAGTTTTGAAAATATTTTCTCAAGTGGAGAGCGGTTTTCACCATGTGAAAGAGCGTCTCAAACTCTATTCGAATCGGTTAACAAGTTGAAAATGTTTGGACATCTATTTGAACTATTAGTTAGGGAGCCTGTAAACATTTGAGGTACAGTACTGTCGCGCTAATCCGAACACATATAGTTTCGGTGTATGTCCGGACAATTGGATTTGTACGGAATACAGAAAGCTCAATAATTATTATATAAATTATATGTAGAATGCATACTTGAGGCGTATATGAATGTATTTCATTCACTATTTATGTTTTTATAAAGAAATTGTAATCATATGAGTAAGGAATAAAATGACTGAAAAAAATACACAAATTTTAAATAAAAAACGTGTCTGCAAAAACTTACGAGTATGAACATGTACTCAAAAAGAGCCACGAAATAAATTTAAAAAAATCAATGTTGATTTCGTGCCAGCGACAGTCTATTTGTTAACCAAAACATACTTTGACTTAGTTTTGTCCGAATTGTAGAGGCAAAATTTCCAAAATGTCCGAATCATAGAGTTTTCCGGATTACTGGGTAGTCCGGATTAGCGTGACTGTACTGTACATGATTTTATCGTCGTTGGCATTTATGCGAATTAGAAAAACTTCGATTAAAATGAAGAAGCTTTTTTCTAAATGAATTTTGTAATTGCAAAAAAAATCTTTTAAATTACTTTATCGCGTCTGCCTCTGATATATTGTATTAAGGACATAGTATAGCTAACGAAAATATAAAAGGCAGACGTCCACACTGCTGCATTTTTAATTTTTAACAGCAATTATTAAAACTTTATAAAACATCTATTAAATAATTGTATCGTTTTTTTTCAAAATTTCGTTATCTTTAGTATCGCCCCTAGTAGCTGAAAATGCAAGAGGCAGACGTGTATGTTAGCTCTCTGCTTTATCAAAATATATTGAGTTGTATAGTTATGTCAAAATCGTCGATTATATTTGATGTAAATTTAAATGAAATTGTTTTATTAGTTTTTGAGGTGTGTAAATAAACCAGAAGTTTTTTTGAAAAAATAAAAATTTAATGTAAAATGTAAAAATCAATAGTGCATCTTTTAAAAAAAAGCCAACCCTCAGCCTATTTTGTAGATAATATTATGAAAAAAATTTGATTTGCATGAAATAATAATTTTTTAGATGTCAAAAACGGCTTCAAAAGCTGACACGAATCATTAATAGCCTTACGTGATATTCGGTGTCGCCATTTAAATTTTCGAAAGAACTTAGGGGACGTCCATTAATTACGTTAGTTAAAATAGGGGGGAGAGGGTCCGGCAAAATCTCACCAAAACTCACCAAGGGGGGCAGAAGGTTAAGGAAAACTTTTTAATGCATAGAATTTACATTAAAAATTATAATTTAAATCTCACGGGAGGGAGGGGCCAGATCTCACGGGAGGGAGGGGCCAGATCTCACCAAATCTCACCAAGCGGAGGGGGGGGGGGCTCCGAATTTTCAAAAAAACACCTCAAGTAATTAATGGACGTCCCCTTAGCATGACCACTTGCCATCATGGTTCCCGTCATATTAAATGTGATTATGAAGATGAGTTATTTTTCGGACGAAACGTAATTAAAAAAGTTAAATAATGGAATTTTTAATTTATATCTTAAATTTTAATTCAATGAATATTTAATAAGTGTGCATTAACTGAAAATTCTCAAGTGTAGAAAGAATCCTTGACTCAGTCCATTCATATACATACTCTCGTATTGATTCTACATTTCTTACTTGACAGCATAAGAGGAGGATGAAACAATTTACGATAAATCACAATGTAGAAAATAATACTTGAAAATATCATTAAAAATGCAATGAAAATTACAAAAATTATAATTTACTTACACTTTCGTGTGAAAACAAAAACAAAATTCTCTGTAAATCAAAAGTAGCATGCAAAATTATTTCCAACTATCGCTTGCATTTCAAAGATGATGCACTGCTGTAGCATACGCAAATATAGTGATTTATACTCTTTTTTTTTTTGATTTATCAGCGCTTAATGATTGTATTTCAATGTGTCATTAAAATTAAATCGACAAGGGTTCATGGACATAAATTTGTAAGAACAAAAATGGTTGCCTCTTTAGCATGAACTAGATGAAATAAATTTTCATTAGAACCTTTTTGTATTCTAAGAGGAATGAGATGTTCAAAGCAAAGTAAAGTTATCATAACTTTAAGGGACAAACAAAAAGTTTTTAGTTTAAGCGTTGAATTGTTTTGCAACCAAAAACACAATTTTTAATGTTTAAAAATAAGTGCTTAATTCACTACTCAAAATAAATCACAAGTCTTTGCAAAATTATTAATACACAAGTTAAGTTTTCACTTAAAGCATCATGTTAGAGGTTGTCCATAAAAAGCGTCCGCAAAAATCTGGAATTTTAACGCCAACTCCCCTGGTTGTTCACATTTGTCCGATTTATTTTGTTTTTTTAATTTTTGCTCGCTTCTTATAAAGCGCTACAAATAAAAAAAAACGAACCAAATAGACGTCCGAAAAGGCCTTGAACCCTCCCCCAGCCTGCCCCTTTTTGTACGTTTTTACAAAAACTGTACATATTTGATTATCGCCAATGCTTTCAGAATTATGAATTTTTCCGCGTGATATTTTTTGCCCCCATTTCCTCTATTAATTTTAGACAGTCATTTTTTTACGGTTCAAGACTTTCCTCATTTTTAAAAATTCACCAAAATACTTACAAACAAATCATATCTAAAAATTTACACCTTTTCATGAAGTTCTTAAATTGTTGTTGCACACCTTTTTTTTCCTAACAACTTCATCTGTATTTGCATATTTACGTATTTTCAATCAACTAATTTGTGTAACAAAATAAAACAAATCTTCCTTTCGAAATATCCGCCCAATGCCTTTATAGGTGCGCGTATACAAAACGTATCTATTTTAATGTCGTAAATCTTAATTTTTTTTATTTTTTTTTAACAAACGCGTGCATAGCAAAACGCAACCACTTAACCACACTCACATTTACCATACATACATACGATAGATACATTTGGTTTATTTCGACTCTGAATCATCCCACTGTATAGAATTGGCGCCAATATTTGCGTGGGTTGCCGCTGGCACGCTTTTAGTTCCGTTTCATTCTTTTTTGATCAGATGTTGCAGATTGATGCCTTACTCAATAAGCTGCTTATTAAAGTTGGTGGGATGTATGGATGTTGAGCGACCGACCAGCCCACATAAACTGATGTGTATTTGAACTAGAACTCAGTTCATCGGCGCGTCTATTTATTTGTTTGTTGTGCGGTCAGGGGGGGGGGGGGCTGTTTCTTGTTTCGATTTATGCTTACATATATCATTTCATTTTAGATTTTATGTACATATGTTTTCTCTCTATTATTGGCGTGTTTTTCTTTGAATTAAATACTCGTATTTTATGTTTAATTTTAAATTTGATAAGAAATACGATTGATTGCGTGCGTTCAGAGTCAAAGTTTTAATTAAACGCCTTCGAATATGAAATTGCGTTTGCCAAGCTGTCTCGCTGAATTTCGTCTGTGATTTGTTTTTATATCAAAAATACGTCTTTTGAAGTTGTTTTTTTTTTTTTGCTTTGTTTATGCAGACATTAACTTTGTTTTATTATTAATATTTTTGATTTTTTTCATTTGACATACTGTTTTTTGTTCTATATTGCTATAAAGATGTAGGTGCAATATATGTATGTATGTATATTGAGAAGCTTTTTTCTTTAAGTCTGTTTCGTCAGTATGAGCTAAAAAATTAGGTCGAGTTTAGGTAGCTTTTACGTCATCGAGCTTAAGGCTGTATAGCATACCGCATAAAAGTTACCACATGCATGTGTGGGTAGCACGATTAAAATCGATTTAATTTGCTGCTGATTTTGAATTTGCATAATTTTTGTCTTTAATTTTGCGTCTTCATAACGCTTCTGATGCGGGTCCAATATGGTGGACGAGGTTGTTAAAAATTGTTAAAATCAATGTGATCCTAATTTGAAATTTTGTGTTTACAGACCTAGAAAACCTACGATTAACGAGTTTCAAGCGAAACCGATCAGTTTTTAAAAAATTCGTCCGGCATATTGGATCCGTCATTTTGAATTTTTAAAATCTGTTACCTGATTCGTAATCAGCGACCCCAAAAATCCCCGATCAATTTCAGAGAAGTTTGTCACATTGAATTGTTTTGTACGTTTTTTTTTCAATGTGTCCAGGTTTGAAGTGAATTTGTGAAAAAAAAATGCAGTCAGAAAGCTACGGTTTATTGCATTGAAAAGAGCGTAGCATTTTCTATAAGAATCGCTAAAAAAGTGGAAATCGATTTTTTCGACCCGTATGTCCCTTTTAATTTTCCCTGTCATATATTAAGGTTTCAAAAATTTGTCCATAGGAAGCGCTGTATGTTATTTCAATTTCTCTATATATAACTACTTAACTATTCGATTTTAATAAAATTTTATATGAGGCTACCTCATTTTCTTCCACAATATTCGATAAAGTCAGACTATTTTCGAGTTTTCCGAACTATTTGGCTTTTATCGACTTTTAGGATGTTTTTTTTTTATTCGAAACTATTTGATATTCGACATTCTCAATGTTTTTCGAAATCTTCCGAATTTCCGATTATCTTTGCCTCAGACAACACACCTCTTAAATTTTAAAATTAAAATTGAAAAGATAGAGAATTTGTAAACGTACCAAAATTAGGTTTATTTACCATCATCTCGTGACGTATGTATGGTTCGAGCTCAGCGACTACAATATACTCTAAGTTGATATCAGCATGTTACTTTCTCCCGAATTAAGGCTTCATTGTTAGTGTTATTAAAAATTATATCATATTTTGAGTGAAACAGAAATTTATTTAATGCAAACATTTACTTGTTTATAATTACCAAATCATGTTTTTGATGCAACAAGCTCTTCCAAACAAACGTTCAATTATCCAATATACATTTTTAATATTGATGTTTCTTAAGAAATAACTACAATGAAGACTTTCTTACTATTAAATGTTTCAAACTTGTGATATTAACTATTAAAGATGAGTTTAATTGAATTTTTTTTTTTTTTTGCTCAAATGAATTCCTTTGTTTAACACTCTTCAGCTACTGTTTGAATTAGCCAAGTTTTATCCATTTTTCCTATGCATCCAATGCCATCATGGTCATGCACTTAATATGGCACACATCGTAAACGGCATTTTGGTACGTCGGAATGTGCACTCCATAGCATTTTCTTTTATTTTTTTTTTTTTTGTACAACCAACGAGCTTAAAAATTATGCCTTTGTACGAGTATGTTTTAGAGTATTTCAAAAAATCATTAAATTTTAATTAAAAATTGTAACTCAAATAGTTTTTACATCCGTACAAACAAAAAAACAAATATATTTTTGCAACAGTCTAGTAGAGTATATGATGGTTTTTTACTAGGAAACTGGTAACTTTGCCAAGTAAGCAGCGTTGAATGCCAAGCCTTAGACGTCGTCTGTAAGTATGTAGTAGTAGCAGTGTTTTAACGTCCCCAATATACTTTTACGCCTTCATCTGCTATGTAGTGCTAGTGCACATGATCATCACATATTTCATCAAGTTGTTCTTCGACTTCTGATGATGTGGCTGATGAAGATGACTAAACGGGTGCATCAGTCAGTTGCAATATCATGTCAGTACCGTTGCATCGTTCGGTCGTTGGTTCGTTGGTTCGTTCGTTAGTTGGTAGTTCATGTTTCTGTTTATTTTATTTCCACTTATTAATAGATTTCAGTTTAGCGTTTTGTTTCCATGACTAAAAATGATGGACAGATATTATTTTGTGTCTGTCTGTCTGTTTGTCTGCCTTAGTAGTTCACCATAAATGTCTGTTATAGCATAAACATTTTCTTCATCTTCTTTGTAGGCTTGAAAATAATTTAATAGTACCATGTGCTGGCAGTATTTTTTTTTTGTTGCCCCCTTAACTGCTAAATTGTTTGACTTTTTACACGCTGTACTCTCTTAGGTTGAGTTCATTCACTGTGTAAGCACTTCGATAGCAAGTTAATGGAAAATGTGTTGCCAAAAAATACACTTAAATTGTACAAAATAATTTCTAGGAGTCACAATTAAAATAAAAAAACAAAAATTCAGTAAACGCATAAAAAACAAGTAGTAGTTCAACTTAAATTGAAAGCAACACTAAGAATACAGTCAAACGAAAATGTTAGATTCTAGAAATCTGTAAATTGGTATAAATAGTTAGTCGTGTTTGTGGAGTCAACATCGAAAAAGTATATTGCCTTTGAACACTCTTAACTTCAATCTAAACTTCTGTTAAGTGAAATTGAGAGAACTTGTGAATTATTTTGAACAATAAACAAAGCATTTATTTTTAAACAAAAAAGAAAAACGTTTCTGATATCAAAATTAAAAACTTAATTATGCAACATTAGTAATAGCACAAAAATAAATATACATTTTAATTGCGAAATTATATGCTTGTAAATAAATTTTTAGAAGGACTTGTGAATTATTCTGAAATATGAATAAAGCACTTATTTTGAGACAATGAAAATTATGTATTTGATAGCAATTCTTAAAAAAATTAACTATGTAATAATATACGGTAGTTTTTTAAATTCTTCTTCCTACTATCCGCAATTTTCTTGTAGAAACGTATTTTGGAACGCATTCTGAAAAATTATCTTAAAGGCACACAAAATCATTGAAATAGGAATTTTAGAGAAAAATTATAATTTTAATTTTTTTGTTTATGTTTCACAAACTTAACACAACAATAAAAACGAAAGAATGATTTTACTCTGACACAAGCAAAGCCCAAGAGACAAAAATTTAGATTAAATTTGAGCTGTAATTAAAGTCGCTAATATCAAAAAGAATACAAAAAGAGGTTATTAATTACTAAAAAGGGACACAAAACAAATAAGAATGAACATAAATAGGAGGAGCTTTGAAAAGGATAACATGTTCTCATAAAAGGCAATATCATGGGAACCCTATATTATATCAATTATTTTTTTTAAATTCTGCTTGGGATTTTACGCAAAATTCAAATCAAACATCTTTTTGCCATATTTTCACTTGGTCTGTATTTACTCTGGGATCCTTGAATGTATAAAAAAGTTTGTTTTTTTTAGCTCTGCAGTGTCCTAAGTTCTATTGATTTAAAATCATTACGTTTCACTTTTAATTTTCATAAATATGTACCATCATAAAGTATTATCATTATCATCTATGAATTATTGTACTTTTCACACTTGCTCTATTCGCTTGAATTTATAAATATAAATTGAACTCTTTCCAAAAATAAAACGAATAACAAATCATAATAATAATTTTCAGTGAAAGGATGCCCTCATCATTATTATGATCATTATTATATTCTTAATTTTTTGAGCTGCATCAGCAACGTCTTTGCTAATGAGTTCAACATTTTTGGCTTCAAAGAAGTTGGAAGTTCATTAAAAATTTGTTTATAAAATGTGTTTTGTTGGTTTTTAATTATTTTTATATGAACTGAAGCAGCATACGACGAGTATGATGTAGAGTAGGACTGATGTGTTGTGTATACGTCGTCGATTACTCATGTTTCGCTGTTTTCTATTCTTGTAAACATAATTTTTTTTTTTCTTCTTCTTAATATGCAACGTAATTACATTTGCTTGAACATTTCTTTATTGCAAGTTTGTCTATATATACACACATATATTTATACGTATGTATGTAGATAGGTTTAAGTCACCATAACCTTTTATAATGTCGGGAAATTTCAATGACTTTGCCTTATGTATTGTGCTATAAACATGAAAGCATTTATTTTATTAACTTTGACCCAACTTAAGATACCTCATTTAAATAACTTAAAAAATATATATAAATAATTTTGTATATTTTCATAAAATTACAAAAATATATAATTTAAATTATCTAAAAATTAAAAATTATTAAACTCTTATTATATCTTTTTTTCAGATTTATCTACAACAAAATTTGTGCATCGCTATGAAAAATGTAACTTTCAGCAATGATCGACTTAGTAACAAAACGAACGCTTTTTAAATTCATTCAAAATGCATTTGTAAACAGCAAAATTTAATTAAAATCCTACATAGTACAACCCCCCTTATTAACAACCAAATGTGAAGTTTTTGTTGAACGTGGTTTGGTTTTTATTATAATTTCTGTTCTAAACGAATTTACTATTGAATTTATTGTGCAACAACAATAAAATCCTAGACACACGCTACACACAACAACGTATTCAAATTAAAAAAAAAAAAATTATAACAAAAAAAGAAAAAATAAACCCATTACCGAACGAACAAAAAACCAAATGAAATGAAAAAACGGTGCAATATTTAGTTAAGACAAAAAAATTAAAAGAAAAAAAAAACTTGAGTTTTACGAAAGAAATTCCAACTTGAAATTAATCGTAATTAAATAAGATATCAAATCTACAAAAAGGAAAACAGACATACATACATACGTATGCAAAAGGGAAGGCGAAACGTGCAGTACAGTGTTAATTAAGTGCAAATAAACCGAGTCGACAAGTTTTTCTTTCTAAAATTATTCTCTATAAAATGTCTTTGGCTGACATGGGTACAGCGACTCGGGGTGGTGGTAGCGGTGGTGGTGTTGGCAGCGGTGTAGGCGGTATTGATATTGGTGCCGGCGTTCCAGGCGGACGTATGACTCACTCACTGAGTACACCATCTGGAGTCGATGGTACACCATCAACGCCTCGCCATCGTGGCGGTAAAAAATTGACTGTACGCATACAGATGCTCGACGATTCAGTGACGATGTTTCAAGTGCAGGTGAGTGTTTTTTTAATTTAATTTCATATTTTTTTCACTAGGTACATACCACCTATAAATGCTATAGACATTATTGAATTAAAAATGAAACAAATACATACTAATAAACGTTAATGATGTTAAAAATATCTAGTTACATACGTTATATCAAAGGCAGTAAGTGCAAGCAATGAAAAGAGGTCGATGTTTTCTGCCAAAGAAAAATAATACTGAATGAAACAGCTATTCATTGAGTATTATTGTAAAATTTTCACTTTTCAACTTTTTGCGTAGACTATTTACCCACGCAGATATGGTGCTCTTTTCAGAGACTTCTGCAGTAGTTGTGGAGACGAAGATGAGAATGAGATGGTTCAACATTTACTCTGCAAATGCCCAGAGCTAATGAGTTGGAGCTCATCAGCATCAGCATGGCTTCTGGCGCCCATTGAATGAGATAATTTTAGTAGAAGGGAGGGAATTATATATCTGTAGGGTATCACAATAGGCAAACTGCTTTCAAGTGAAATTTTCTAAATACAATCGACCCTTTAACTTAACCTATCCTTAATGTTTTTCCATTGTGCCCTCCAGGGCTCGAAACGCGGTTCATCATATATATGTGTTTTCCGATTTGCTCTTTTTTCTGATAGTTTTTTCAAATCAAAAAATAAAAGCGAAAAAATCTATAACATTCAGCAATTATCAAATAATATCATAGATCAACGTAAAGTCAAAAAATATCGAATAGTAAAAAAAAAACCGAAAAAATCGAAAAATCCAGAATTATTGAAAAAGTCTAAAAGTTTCAAATAGAATCGAAAAGTTTTGAAAAATTCAACTAAAGTAAAATTATACCGAATGTTATACAAAAACATCGAAAAACTGAAGAGGTTTCGACAGTTATCAAAAAACATCGGCAAAAAGGTGCAAAGTATCAGAAAAGAACAAAAACAGTATCGAAAAACATATGAAAACAAACACGAAATTAAGTTTTATATAGAGTAGACTCAAGTCCACTAGACCGGTTGGTATCGAAAAACATCGAAAAGCGAAGATGTTTCGACAACTATCAAAAACCATCGAAAAGAAGTTGCAAAGTATCAGAAAAGAACAAAGAGTCAACAAAAACAGTATCGGTGAGCATATGAAATCGAACACGAAATGAATAGTATCGAAAAGCTGCTAAAAAGTCGAAAGTACCGAACATTTGATAAACGTCATAAAGCTGATTCAGATCGAAAAGTTTCGATTATCGCAGAAAAATTGATAAACATAATCGAAAAGTGGCGATTAATATCGAAAAGTACCGATTAATATCGAAAAGTCGATGCATTTTTATTGAAACTTAAAAGAAGTCGAAAAGCAGTGAATAGTATTGAAAAATTAGTTTTTTTATCGAAATACGTCGAATAGAATCGATAAATCTAAAAGTATCGAACAAAGCACTGAATCATCGCAAACTATTGAATTGTATTGAAAAACATCGATAAAAGTCGAAAAATACCAAATTATATCGATAAATATCGATATCCTAAAGTCTATAAATTTCAAAAGTAAAGAATCGTACGAAAAAACCAACGAATGGGCTTTCCTTGAAATCAAATACTTAGTTAATTAGTGAAATATTAGGAAAAAGAATCAGTTTTGCCTTTTAAAAATACAAATATCAAACAATACTAATTTTATTGAAAAAGAAATCCAAAAAAAATATACATATTGGCTTAAAAAGTGTTTCCCAACATTTAACTTCTAATTGTTCAACAATTAAACTGAAACTTCCTGAATCCGGTTGAGTTAAGTCATCCTTCCCAACAATACAATTGAAAATAAATAGGATTATTTCACCATATTAAATTAAAATTTTGTTTTCTTGCTAATAAGAAAACTTTTTTCATAATGTTAAATTATTTCTTTCCGTAAAGGATGTAAACTTTTACGAGAAGGCCTTTCATGCATGTTCTTCGTATATCTGCTTGCTGAAAAACATCGTTTAAAAGCTTTTACAGTTTATGAAAATGTCATTTGCAGCCGTAGAACTTTCGCTTACTTCCTCTTTCATTCTCTGAACAGCAAACACACACACACACAGTGATACTTACTCACTTCCTCCAAAATAGTTTTAAATCCTAATAAGATGTTAAAAACTTTTTTTTTCCACTTTATAAATTGAGTTTCGTTGCGTTACTTTACGTTAAGTTACGTTGTGTCTGGCTCCATTAGCATTTTGAAAACAACGCAGCGACACAACGTAAGTAGCTTCTGTGAAACCTTGTACAAACGATGACGTAAAAGAAGCCTGAAGAAGCAGAAACGCTACCAAGCGGTTTTTCTCGTAACATTATTTTGTGTTTTTTGCGGTTTCTTCTCGAGTGGTGCCGTATATACTACGGTCGTAGACCCTCGAAATGAGCACATGTGCACGTGTGTGTGTGTGTGTGTGTGTGTGGGGTTGGAGTGTCGTTGCTCTTTTTTTTACGTGTTGTTTTCGATTTCATCATTGCCGCCAGGATAAGAAGACACTTTTGTGTAATTTCAGCTCAAAATGCTCTGTTTCCTTCCATTTCGAGAGTTAACCCATTTTGAGCTAGCGTTTGTATATAAATAATTCAGGTGTGTAAAATTACTGTGTCGTCATTATTATCATTTTTGAAAACTCGTTACTTAAGTTGTGTTGTAATCAAAACCACACTTTTGAACGTTTGAAAAGTGCTTTATTTATTCTTTAAAACAATTCACAAGTTTTAGTAAAACTGTTCTCAAACTTTAACTTTATTTTACAGAAGTTGTTTTCCTAAACATTTCCCAATGTTCACTTCATAACTGCTGACTGAGCTACTGTAAACCAATAAACAGATCAGTAGAAATGCCTGGACCAATGTGGTAGCATTGATCTTATTCGATGATTTGCGTTTACCTGTTATTCTAATTTTATACTTCAATAAAGTTTCCTTTATTGCACATTTCAACTTGTACCACTGTGCGCATCCATTTTTAAAAATTCTCTAGTTTCGTGTATTTTTCGTAACACAAAAGGCTTTAAAAAAATTTTGACATAAACCAATTAAAATAAACCGTTAAAAATCGCCTTAAAAACCTTATGAAAAAATGGTATTATATGACCACCTGCGGCAAAAACGTGTTAAAGAAAAGTTAAGGATGCCGCTGCTGCTGCATCCTTTCGCGCACCAATTGCAAAATGTTGTATTTGTTGTAAATTGTTGTTTGTTTGTTTCAGTTGAATGCAGCATCAAACAGTAGAGAAACATCGACAACACCAACATCAAAGTTGGACGTTGGCCAAAAATTATTTTAGACAAGTAAAGCATTTTGGAATTGCGCTAGATTGGAATGAATTGAATTGGATTTGCACAAAAAATATTGCTGCTGCAGACATGAAATATTAATGTTGTTGTTTTTATTCTCCTTATATTTGTTGTTCTTGTTGTTGCATAAATTGTAGCTTCACCCTGGTGTAATATCAAAAGGCAGTCTATGATTTATGAATGAATTCGTGGATATATTGTATTTATTACTAAAAACTACCGGAAGTTTGTTTAAAATTTGTTATAAATCTTTTTTTTTTATTATTTTGAAAAATCTATAGAAAACTTCTCAGATTGAGTTTTAATTTCCTTTATTGTAAATAAAAAAATTAAAGGAATTTCAAAGGTTTTTTAGGCCAAACGTTATACGTAATGTTACGCAAATAGCATTATAACAAAATGAAATAGCGTTATTTATCGAAACTATGTCACATAACGTTACATGATTTAAATTGCGTTGCTGTAGCACAAAATGTAATGAAAAGCGTAACAAAACGTAAAGAAAAAACGTAAAAAGATTTTTTCAAAGGTTTTCTAGGCAAAACGTTATACATACTAAAAATTACACAATAACAGAATATCGAAATGAAATTGTGTCACATAACGTTACGCGAACTGAATTGCGTTACTGCAACGAAAAAAGTTATGAAAAACGTTATGAAAAACGTAACGAAAAACGTAACTAAAAACGTAATGAAAAACGTAACAAAAAACACAAAATAGTTATTTTTCGAAACAACATTTGATGCACTTTGGAGCCCCTACAACTAGGGACACCTATGATGAATTCGTGGCCAAACATTCTGAAACCAATTTAGATAGTTACATACAGTTTCTTTTTGATGTTCCAATAATAATAAAAATAATAAGGTGTCTAAAACCCATTTGTATTTTAAAATTTTATCGTCAAATTATTTTTTGCCATGACGGACCAATGACGGCATTTCGACATTTCGTGAATATACTGCATTTAGAGTCGCAATTTACTTTTTGTGGGTCAAGCGTACTTTTTTTGATGTTTGAGCATACCCATGGTGGGTATGCAAGAATGGGTATGAAAGAATTTATATCGTAGTGAATCGTTTGAAAAGTAGCAGGTCATGAAGTTAACTAATTTTTTCAACATTTTTCAATTGAATCACATCTTTAATGTTAGCTTCTCAAAATCCATATGTCGCATAAAAATTTTTCAAAGTTATCTTATTAAAAAAAAAAAATAACATTCTTCGCGCATTAAATACTCATTATCGTTGAGTTTTATTGTCTTAATAAATGTAAATCTCTTTTAAGACTAGATTAAGTGCTAATAAGACTTAATTTTTTCTAAGCTTTTTTAAGCAGTATGTGTATAGTATGTATATGGCTTCTTGTGTGAAGACTTTACAACTCTTTTCGTTGCTTTTGCATTCAACTTCAACGTCAACGTCAACATCAACTCGCATGCTCTACCAAGTGCTACAATAAACGCTAAAACTGTTGTTACTGTTGTTTGTTCTGGAGCAATTTGTTGTGTTATTGTGTTTTGTTTTTTTTACTTTTGTTTCTTCACATGCACAAAGCAAGCCTTTGAAGTTGTGTTCCCCCCTTAGTGTTGATAGGCTTTTAAAGCAAACGTACAAATGCTCGTTGTTTGCTCATGTAAAAAAATAAAAGTTTAAGCACTTGTTACATTTGAAGTGGTTACAAGTGAGCCGCCTAGTTTTCATTTCTTATTTTTTTTAACATTTTACTTTTCTCAACAACACTAAGTAAAATACCAAACTAAACACGTTAGAAATTTAAGTTTGATGGCAAAAACTTAATTGTTTTTTCTGTTGGGTTGTTAAACAATTAAATTGTTATTTTATAGGTTTTTTTTGGCACATGTATTTATTTATTTAAATGACACACTAGCCTTAAAATTATTATTATGAAAACATTTTGAATTTTAAATAATAATAAAAGGCGTATTTTGATTACACCTGGAAATTAATAAAACGCTTAAGTTTAACCTAATTATATTGCTACTACTACTGAGCGCTTGGTGGTATGGCTTTATTTGAAATAGTTAACAGCTGTTTTAAAATAATAAATTCAAAATACATATTGAATATTTTGTTTTGTTTTGTAAAATGAAAAACGACCTGGGAGAAATTCGCAAAGAATTCATTGCTTCAACAATACCATATTTTCTGGTTCAGTCAATTCAGTTGCATATTTCTTGTTTTGAATAAAAACTAAAATTTATTTTTACAACTCTGCCATATGTTTTTTATACCCTACACTCCGTGTATATTCACTTAGTTATTCTGTTTGTAACACATAGAAGGAAGCGTGGTAGGTAGGTATAGTAAAGAATATGTATTCTTGATCAGTGTCATCACCTGAGTCGATTTAGCCATGTCTGTCTGCCTGCCAGTGGAAAGCACGATTACGAGTAAATAAAGCGAGAAAATTGAATAAAATTTAATACAAAAGGTACATAGCTCGTGGAAAAGTGGGCGAAATCGGTTCACGGACGCGCCTACCGCCTATTCAAATAAAGCTTTTAAAACGCCGTATAGAGAGAATTATTGGATGCAGTGTGACCAAATCTTTCACAAATACTAGGAAATAAACTTGGCGAATTTTAACATGCAGACATGGCCAACTCGCGAATCAACAAAACACATTAATTAGTGAATTATTTGAGTAAATCGAATCTTGACAAGAAGGCGTGTCAATTCCCATTCATAGAAGCAAAAACTTCAAAACGTCCTAATGAGTGAAATATTTAATGTAATGAATCCATATTTTATACGAAGACTCGAAATTATTTGTACCAGCATCAGACAATAGGGCCTATTTTAACAGGAGGGCGTGACACCTCCAATACAACCAAAAATTAAGAACGATATACTGACAGAGTTATTTGAGGTAGTGTCACCAAATTTCACACAAATACTGGGACTTAGACAAGCTTTGGAATAAGGTAGGACTAGAAGGGGTTAAAGCCCCAGGCCCCGACTTCATAGGAGCTCTAACCAAAGCTAGATAAAAGTATTTACTAAGGGCTGGGCCCCGAGGTTAAGGGAGTCCCTTTTCGGTTCTTAGTCCCGGGACCCGAAAAATCTTTATCCGGCTTCCCCATAAGTCCCCTCCGAAACGTCTTAATGATGACATCACCATAGATGTAAAGACTTCAATACGCTATGCTGGGAGAAATATTTAATGTATTCAAACCAAATTCCAAAATACACAAAATCGTCTTGACTTCAGATAAAAACTCGGCTCATTTTTACAAGAGGGCGTGTCATACTTAATATTAAAACATTTAAACGCTATGCTGTGGCAGTTATTTAAGGTAGTTATCTAAATTTCACACAAATACTAGAAATGGTTCGGGCAAGCTATGTACACACTTTTACTGTTAATGCTGTGGGTACTTAATTTTATACCCTTACTAATTACTATTTTAGGTTTGTTTCTGTATCTGTTTGTATAACATCTACTGTGCCATTTAGCTAAGTCAAAAAATGATTCACTTGAAAATCTTGAAATCGAGCAAATGCATGAGTTTTGTATATAAGAAATGTGTATTAAAAAATTTTATTCCACTTTTGGAACGTATTATATCATCAGTCGTAAAATAGATACCAAAGAAAAATATACATATTATCTTTGCGGTAAAATAAATAAACACAACAAAAAAATATCTAAATTAAAGATCTTCTAAATTCTAAAAATTTCAATCAACTACAAGTAAATATTAATATTATAAGCACTCCTTACATCAGAAATTTACTTTCTTGCAACTGCAACTATTAAACCTGTTTGAAACAAAAAAAAAAATTTGATTCACCCTAATGTATGTATGTATGTATATAATATTCCTTTGTATAAAGCCTTAGCTGTTTTGCTTAAACTCGAATAAATAAAACTCGCCTAATATATCGATTTTGGCATTAAAATTTTTCTGTGTGTAAAATTATTAAAAATATGAATAATTTTTTGCATTATCTTAACGTAAGCATATGAAAAAGAAAAATTAAAAACTCAAGTGGAATAATATTCAATTTGTTTTGTTTTAGAAAATTACTTTTTATGCCAAATTACGTCACATTATAAAGATCATTTCATTTGACCATCAATAAATTTAATGTATAAATCCATAAAACATATTATATGAGCTCGCAAAAGTCAACATCACATATGCCACTTTTTCGCTCAGAAAATTACTTGAATGGTTAACTTAACAATAATTAAAGACGTTTGAAGAGTTCGAAAAGGATGTTATGTCCCTTTACTCCAAAAGCATTACACAAATCGAAAAATAAATGTTTGTTATAGATTTTTGATCAAAAATACTTTTGTACGATATGTTTTCATTACGTTATTGTGCTAATACTTTTTAATCAATTTGTATATTGCCAGCTCTTTCAACTACTAGGTGCTGCCAGCAAATATTTAATTTGATAGATAAACTCATTGAACTTTAATTTTTGCCTCAATATGAAACATTTCCACCAGGCTCCATATCGGGCTGTTGCTCTAAATAATTTTTTAAATAAATGTGAACTTAATTGAAATATTGAAAATGATGACAAATAATTAAATGCATTGACGCTCGCTCATTGACACTTTTTATCATTAATTTATTGTATTGCTATTATGCAGTCGTTAAATTATTAAAAGGAATTGCATAGCACGTCAACAATTAGTAATAAGTAGGTCGTTTTGTGTGGAGCTGAGCATAAAATGAGCATAAAATAAATGAATGAAATTCATAAAACAAAAAGATGCTATCAAAACAAGTAGTAAATTGTTGTTATATGAATGAAAAATTGAAAACCGAGCTGTCAATTAAAAAATTTAAGCATTTTCCTAGAATATGTTTGTTTTAAAAAGCTTAAGAAATTTGAAAATATTTGAGAAAAAATATTAACTTTCATCAAAAAAATAGCTTAAATTATGCCAGCGGTGGCTGAACCCTAGCAAATGGAGTCAAAATTAAGCTAAAAAATAAAAATAAAAAAATTGCAAAAATCATTTGATTTCATCATCTTTGAGCCAAGAACTGGTGCAAACAATTTAATTTAATTTCTCTTTATTTGACTCCAAATTATAAAATTTCGCACTAAACTGTCTTACAGAACTACGTTTTTTTTAACAAAATCGTTGACATAGTACCTTTTTTAGTAAATTCAAACAATTAATAAACTGCGATTAAAATGAGCATAAAAGTTACATTTATTTAATTAAAACATTTTGAAATAAAGTTATAACATTGTTATAAATAATAAAGTGATTGGTTGATACTTAGAAATTCAAAGGCAAAACCTGTCCCTTTTTTTTCTACTTAAAACATTTTCAGTTGACCACAAAACTTCACAACCTATGAAAGAAAAATTGTGCATAAATTATGCAAACCTAAGGACTTGCTATAATTAGAAATTCTATTTTGAAACAGAGTGTGTGTGTGTGTGCTTGTGTAGGCACGGACACTTGGCCGGCCGTATGGTGATGGCAACATTAACATTGCAACAGAAGTCAACATTAGTAGCAAGCACATCAGCAGCGATACTTTTACGTTTGTCACTTATTAAAAATTTAAGCACGTTCACAAAAAAGTCTATAGACAGACGTAATAATAAAAAAAAATTCAAACTTTTAAGTTTTTTTTTTGCTACATCAACTCTGCCAACAGACCACAGTAACTTAACCACACCAACCAAATCCACAAATTGATGGTCGAAAACATCAACAACAATATGAAGACTACTAACAAAAAGCTAACCAAAAAACCATACTAATACTTGTGGCCACGTTAATTTTGGGCAAAATTGGTAATACGAATAAGTACGTAGTAGCAACGAATACCGCATATGACCGAGTTGAGTTGCAGTACTTCCTGAACAACATAAATTTATGGTTGCTACACTTATTCGCTGTTTGGGCGGGGCACCACAGTGTAGTATTCTTTTATTTTTGTTGAATGATAAATAGTGCCTGTTTTATAGACTAAATAATTTGACCGTCAATTAGAATTCTTTTTTGGAAAAATTTAATAAAAAATCGATAAACATTTTCGTCAAATTGTCATGAAATAATCTTTTTTTAGTATCACAAACAATTTCCATAATAAATTTGGTGACATTTAGTTAAATAGCTGCTTCCCTCAGTATAGTGTTTTAAGTCTCTTGTTTGTATGGGAAGGTCCTTGCCAGTTGTCAAAAAAAAAAATATGTCTAAAGAAATCCATACTGTGCGAGAAGTACTCGTATCAATAATGCAAAACGGAAGTTGGTTCGATGTCTAAGATGAATGGAATGAAGTGAAAAGGATTGCTAAATGTTTATAGGAGACGTTTTTGTTTCCACATTCTTTTGCACTTAAGTATTCACACTGGCTGCAGTAGTGTTTTCAAAGAATTCCCTTTTGAAAATGACACTAAAATAGGGAGCATTTCTTATGTTGCTCTGAAATAAAAAGCATTGAAGAATAAAAGCGCATGCTGCTGCTACATTACACGTTCCAGGGAGACTGAATTGTTTGATAATAATAAAAAGTTTTTTTTTATTAACAAACTATGTAAATGGAAGAAAAAAAAAACAAAGTCTGCAACAAAAAAGGGGAATGTAAAAACGTAGCTAAATATTAACAAAACAACAGCCAATGTTGTCCCTGCTGTCGTTGTCGCAATTTTCACTGTTCTCTGTTTTTCTTTTTTGCTGCTGTTGTTTTGTTACAAAGATAAACGTACTACAATTTGTGCAATTCTTATCTCTTGGGTGTAGCCACAACACCATGCGCCACATAAAAGAATTCTTGTATTTTGTGTGAAAATTGTTTACCTTAAATTATAATTCAATATTTTGCAGACTTTTTTTTCTTTGTTTAAATTAGATAAAATTTTGCAGACTTTATTTGTGATAGAAAATAAACAATTGTTTTGTTTACTTATTAAATGTTTATGTCTCATACTATGTATAAGGTGTGTATTTGTTATACAACTTATCTTTATGAGCAAAGCTAGCTTTTTTTGTGGTTTATAAGAACAGAAAATATTTAATAATTATTCAAATGAGCTTACTGTTCTGTATAGTGCGTGATAAGACCAAAAATAATTATCAAAATATAAACAAAATAGCAAAAAAGGGCTAATGCTAATCATACTAGTTCCATCCATTGCAAAATAGAATCATCAGTGACTTATTTTTTATTTTATTATTTATTATTGAGAACACAAGCACAAGTGAAACAAAGTAAAGCAATAATTATTTTTTGCGTTGTGTCTCTGTTTTGGGGTTCTCAACAAATCTATGAAAAAAAGTTCACTGATGATTCCATTTAGCAATGCATGAAACTATTATGACTAGCCTTAGCCACTTTTTTTTGCTGTTTTGTTGTTTGTCTTTGAAATTTTTCGTATGTTATCACACATTGCACTGAACAGTAAGCTCATTAAAATAATTAAAGAAAGCTTTATTTTAAAATTTTTCGAAGTAGAAATCACAAATAATTACAGAAGAAAATTCCGCAATTTTTCGATGCATCAAGATCTTTACTGACGGAAATGGAAAAGATCTAAACTGGAATAAATGTTGAGAGTATTTCAACATTGCTCCAGTTTTTCAATAGTTAGCGACTTTTTCACATTTTTACATTTCATTTATATTTTTCGACAATTTCCACACTTTCCGACTCTTTCAAAATCTTTCGACTTTTTCAGATATTTGAACTTGGTCAGCATTTTCAACGTTTCTTGCAGCTTTCAACATCAAGCCACTTTGACTTTTTCTTGATTTTAGACTTTTTTAACATTTTTGAACTTTTTTAACATTTTTCGACTTTCTCGACTTAACCAACCCTTGTCGACTTTTCCAAAATTTTTCATCTCTTTTTATAACTTTGAATTTTTTTTAACATTTTTAGGCTTTTATTTTACGATCTTCTTAACATTTTATCGACTTAATCAACTCTTGTCGACTTCTTCAAAATTTTTCGACGTATTCAACTTTTTCAACATTTTTTGACCCTCTTGACTCTTTCGACATTTTTTGACTCTTTCAACATTTTTCGACTTTTTTTAACATTTTCTATACTAACATAACGAAACATCACCATTAAGGTTATAAATCATTTATGTTACTATACCCTGAGAAGAAGAAAGCCCAACACTCTTTACACAAAAAAACATTTTTTTTAAACGTTCCAAAAGTCTTTAACTGACCTGCATAAAATATACTCATAAAAAGTTTCTTTGTATTTAATATAACACAACTCTAACTTTATATTACGGCTATTATTTCCAAACAATTGCCAACATTACTCACAAAGCAAAAAAAAAAATTGCAATAATTTTAGTCCATTGTGTTGACAGCAAACAAATTAACTATTATTTGAATAAATCTGAGACAGAATTATAAGACAAAGACAAAGAAAATGACACCATGATGAAAGTAAGAATGCTGTCTTTTTGTCATTTATAACAGCAACCTACTACTAATTGTCACAAGATTCATTCAAATAGAATTAATTGTTATCAAAACAAAAAATTGCACTCATAAAATGAAATTGACGCATTTTTATTATGTATTATCCATACAGATACGTAAAGGCAAGAGAGTGAGCCCAGCAAACATTTGAAAGATTTTTAAATCTTCTTATAACTTTTTCAGAAGTGTATTACCTACTGAAAGCTTAGCGCAATTAATAAGTGAACCGCTTGCTTAAGATACTTCTGGAAGTAAAATAAGATAATATGGTTCCAAAGTTATGAATTGATATATAAATCACCTAAGAAAGCTAAATTTAATTTCATATATTGCAATGTTTTATGATTCGATATAACTTTTTTGTTATATGCATTGTAGATAACCCCTTCAAAAGCAATCGCTTGAAACGCTTTCTAATGTTTCATACGCGAATCACTTTGACGAGTCACTAATCCCGGAACGTTTCTTCCGAACAAACTATCGCCTGGCATTAGGATATGAGCTAGCTTGCAGACGATGGAAACGAACGCCTCGGCAATTGAAATTTGACTCTTCACGATTAAAAATGTTTGGCTGGGAGTAAATATGAAACGAATGTCAGAATGAGATAGCGCTTAAAGTAAAGCGTGCGGCAATGCAGATAGAAGAAAAATTGTGCATTCAAATCCTGCACTTGTGAAGTAAAGTGGTGTGGATTCTGTCTTTTTCTTTTATTATTTTGTTGTTTTTTTTCTGTTTGTAAGGTTTTATGCGGTTTGGTTTTTTAATGAAATGAAATCCTTTGAATTTGTCGTATTCAACAATAACAACGAGGATGGCGACAGCGACGACTACGATGACATCGTTCACAGCATGAACTTTTGTTATCCTTAGAGAAAGGATAATTGTATTTAAGACTCAACATTCGCACAATGAATGTAAGAGAGATGCAATGCGAATAAAATGCAATTCACTGACGCGAACAACTGTAATAAATCAATTAAAAGTTTTCACCCTGCGTTTTAGTTTAGCATTGAAGAAAAATAAAGAAAAATGGTTGATTAGAAAACTCAAAAGGACTTGTCTGCTAATTGAAGTCAAAGATATCATTCACTAAAGACTTTCTAAGCAACACAACAATCAATTGCAATATTTCTTTAAGCTTAAATAAATGTAAATTTACATTGAACACATGTTTAAATTACTCAAGCAAAAATGTATCTTAAATTCGAATTGACAGAGCAATTTATCAAAGGAAAATATTACAAAAAAAAAACTAAATAAATAAAGAATAGCTTCAATTTGTCTTTTACACATTGTGTAAATAAATACTATCTGAAAGGAATTGTTAAATAAAACGAAACAAAATTATTCATGAAATAAAATGTATTTTGTCGCCTTCAAAGTGGTGGGCCGCACCACTTGCAATGCAATTACGTCAGCGCTTAATCCAGCCCTCCTTACATTCATTTCATAGGCTGATTGACGTATAGCCTTAAGCTCCTTCGGCAAATTGGCTTTTATGGCTTTAACCGACTCAAAGCGCGTTACTCGAAGTGGTAATTTTAGTTTTTGGTACAGAAAAAAGTCAGACGGAGTCATATCTGGTGTATACGGTGCTTGGACGATGACATTCATTCATATTTTGGCAAAAAATCTTGCACAATGATGGCTTTATGCTATGGTGCATTGTTGTGGTGCAAAATCCATTAATTATCATTCCACTAATCTGGCTGTTTTCGGCGACCATTCTCACTCAAGCTTTTCATTATACCTAAAAATTATTTCTTCTTCATAACAATGACAGAAACTTAAATCAAAAATTACACAGGCCCGAAAAATAAGCTTTTAACCATATACAATTTGCGCTCATCGGCTCAAAGATCACTGATGATTCCATTTAGCAATGTATGAAACTGTGTGACTAGCTTTAGCCGTATTTTGCTATTTTGTTTTTTTTAATTTTTTTGGTGTTATCACACACTGTACTGAACTGTAAGCTCAGTTAAATAATTATGAACTATTTTCTGTTACAATACATCACAAAAAATTACATGAAATTGTTAATTTTGTTCAAAAAAAATAAAAACCCCAAGGGTTTGATTGTTTAATTGTTGTTTTCGATTATAAAAATAAAATTTGATGGTTATTTTCGACCAAAATAAATTTAGAGAATGCATTGTTTATGATAAAAAAAACAATCACTAAAATAGTTAGTATTCAATTTTTTTTTAAAATGATAGTCAGTCCTTATAGCCTCTACAAAATACAATGAAAAAAAAACATTAATACAAATAAAATGTAACAGCTTTCCCTTTACATATTATGAAATGTATTATGTTTTGTATTTCTTTTAAGATATATTTCAACTTTGCTGCAAAAAAAATGTTAAAAAACACATAAAACAAGGATATTCCATTTGTTATCTCTTGAGAACTTAACATGCGACAGCATGCAATAAACGTATTTAAACATAAAATAAATATCTTTTTACAGACGTGCTATTTACAAATATGCACAGAGCTACTTACATCAAATATTTAATGCAAACTTACACAAATACATTTACAAAATAGAACCCTAGCTATGTATGCAACTTTTTCCCTTTGGAATTTACACTGGAATTACTTTTAAGTGACTTACTTTAAATCTTAGTTACTGCCATTTACTATACGTCAATGCAATTATTGTTCTTACTTGTTATGAAAATTAACATCAATTTGCTGTGTCGCAATGTGTAGCTCTATCAAAAGACTTAATTTAATTTTTAAAGTAACACCTTGAAACAAAACAAAGTATAGAAATGGACTATATGTGTACATTGCATACATTAGGGTGGACCCTAAATTTCGAAATTAATTGAAGTCGTGCCGCCTTTAGGCTGAAGGTTTTCTGATTTGTTTGCATGACCCTTTCTCTCCAGAAATCCTCACAAAAAAAGTCCGGAGCAGTCAAATCCAGCTCTAAAATTACACATATCTAAATAAACATATCAACAGTTTATTAAAATCAAATACGTTTTATTTCACATTTACATATATTTAAACTTCAATGGAACCACCCTAAATACCTATAAATTTTTCTAATTGTTTTAATAATAAATGCAATTTTGTGTAGCTCTCCAGCTTGTGTTCACTCTCTTACTGTTTTAATATTTATTATTTTAACTTTTTGTTTCATTTACACTATAGTACATCTACCTACCTACATTAATCTTTCATCTCTTTTCATTTTCAGGCTAAAGCACTTGGCAAAGTTTTATTCGAGCAAGTTTGTCGCCAACTCAATTTGCTGGAGGCGGATTATTTTGGCTTGGAATACCAAGAAATTTCTACACACACCAAATACTGGCTGGACCTTGAGAAACCATTAAATCGACAGGTTGGTTTATCCTTAATAGATCCGGTGCTGAGGTTTTGTATAAAATTTTATACACCTGATCCGGCGCAACTAGAGGAGGAGTACACCAGGTGAAAGCAAAAACAAAATTAACATTAAAACCAACATTATTTTGTTGTTGTTTTTTTTTTCTTTTATTATTTATTTTTACAACCTCCCACATACTCTCTTTTGTTCTCACTGATATGCTTACACTTTGCTGGTTTTTTTTTCTTTTTCTCTATTTTATTTAGGTATCTCTTTTGTTTGCAAATTAAACGTGACTTGGCTACTGGTAGCCTACAATGCAATGACAATACGGCCGCATTAATGGCCAGCTACATTGTGCAGGCATCATGTGGCGATTTTGTACCAGAGGATTATCCGGATCACACATATTTGTCATCGTATCGATTTGTGCCGCATCAGGATGCAACAATGCAGCGTAAAATTATGGAAAATCATAAGAAGCATGTGTATGTATTTTTATGTTATCTGTTAATGAAAATTCCTTAATTATAACTTGAACTTACATTTAAAGAGTTGAAATCGTACAAAAATTTATATATGCAGTATTTTTCAGTTATATTGATTGATAACAAAGTTTTTAATTAATTTCCTGTTTCCATTACTTTTAGAGGTCAATCACCTGCCGAAGCCGATTTAAATTTGCTAGAAACTGCACGTCGCTGTGAGCTTTACGGTATGAAAATGCATCCAGCTAAAGATGTTGAGGGGGTACCATTAAATTTAGCTGTAGCACATATGGGTATCGCAGTCTTCCAAAATTTAACACGTATTAATACATTTTCATGGGCAAAAATACGTAAAATATCTTTCAAACGTAAACGCTTTTTAGTAAAATTACACCCAGAGGGTTATGTAAGTACAGCTTCGCTCATGTACATACATACTACATACAATTCATTGGGGCTAAACTAAGTTTTTTATTTCTTTCTTTGAATAAATTTATCAGGGTTATTACAAAGACACTGTGGAATTTTTCTTCGAAGGACGAAATGAATGTAAAAACTTTTGGAAAAAATGTGTCGAAAATCATGGCTTCTTTCGTTGTGCTGCTGTACAAAATCCACCAAGACGAAAAGCACGTGTGCTATCGCGAGGCAGTTCTTTTCGGTAAGTAGATATTAAACATTTCTGTTTTTAATGTTATTTATAATATATAAAATTTTTCATTTTTGCAGTTATAGTGGCAAAACTCAAAAGCAAATTATTGAATTTGTACGTGAGAATTATGTAAAGCGTCAAACTTTCCAAAGGTAGGTGTGAATTCTGAAGAAATTATTTACTAAATAAATCGTTTTCATTTTTACGCTTTATTTATTTTTTTTTTTTTTTTTTGAATTAAAATAAAGACCAAGATTTTTTTTGTAATCACGAAAGATATAAAAAAATTTTTGAGAACTTAATTAATTGTAAAAGTAATCAAGAACAAAAAAATCTTAGAACTTAATTGTCTATCTTGTTGAAAATTCATTGGTCAATCAATAAAAGCGTATAAAATATATTGTTTCTAACAAGCAAAAAAATAAATTAAGTTTGGTCTGTTTTAAAACAAAAAAAAAAAAATTGCCTTATAATTTGCTTTTCTTTCTTTTAATAAAAGGTTAAAGCTAAGCATTTTCGATTACTTTAAAAACTAATGGCATTAATTTTTTAAAAAATGTCATAGTTTTTAAGTGCCTTTTTGTATTTGGTTTTACATGTTTTAAATAATTTAAATCACTAATTTAAATCACTAATTCATATTTGCATTAACCAAAAAAAAAAAGGAAAAATAACATTATCATTTTATCATATTATTTATCATTAAAGCAAAGTATTTCATGCATTGACTTTTCTGTTCATATCCAAGACACGGTACTTTCTGCGTTTAGGCAAAAAAACATGGCTACCGGAAACTTTAAATTTACTGTTTATTTTATTCAAAATTTTATTAATAAAATAACTCCACAAATATTACAATATCACTTAAACCCTTATAAACTGAAAGCCTTAGAAAAGAGAAGAGGATTTTTACTAATTGGTTAAAAAAAATGAAGCGTTAAACATTATAAAAAATGTTAATTATCCTATTTCATTTTATCTGTGTAAAAAATTTGTTAACTTTAATTTTTATTATGATTTGTGAGCTCGGGTGTGCGTGCCTGTGTATTTTTTCCTCCCCCCCCCCCCCATTTTCATTTTGTACAGAAATTGGCATTAGAGCTTTAATTTTCCAAAATATTTTCCATTATAGCATTTACTCGTACGTAACAACTCCCGATATTCTTTAAAAATCACTATTTTTTTTCCATTTCATCATTGATCATTCAGAATATTTCATAACAAAAAATCAAAAGCTCATCTCATGGAGCACTTAAATTCTTTTCTTTTTATCAAATAATTGTAAGCTTTATGAAATAGTCATTATTTTAACGTGTAGTGAAATGTAAATGTTAAAATATTTTAATATGTATGTGTTAGTATGTATTATGAAAAAAAAGAAAGAAATCACATAGTACATTAATGTGTAGTTTAGTTTGCTTTTGTTAATTTATAGTGGATACAACAAACTAAGTTAACTTATCCAGTGGGATCGCTAAAAAGTTGACAGTAGTAAAATAAAATAATGTTTATAGATGCATATTTTATGCCTTTTGTCATCCTTTTGGTATGCAGTTTCTTTGATAAAAATATAATATTTCAAATAATTGCGAATACAAATTTACTCTTGGCAATTTGGAAAGTGTGTGACTTTAAATCATGATATTCGAGTAAACAGCAAAAGTTTGCTTAAGGACTTGATATCGATTTTAGGGTGGTGCATAGCGAAATACAGTTCCATTTTTAATTCACTCATTCATTTATTTGTCAAAGCGAAATTTAAATCTCAACGTTTTCAAAACCAAATGAGATACATGAGTTTTTTCTACAAAACTACAATATTTTTAGCCCATTAAATTTTATAAGTTGCAATGGCGACATTTTGTAAAATATTCAATATCATATTTTTGTTTTATTGTAAATTTTTCTATTTTGTATGCAAATTATAGGATAATGTTGAAAATTAACGAAAAAGTTGCAGTGCTATTTTGTAGAGTTTTAAGTAGAATGTTTTTGAAAAAAAAAATCGCCAAAAAAATAATAACCACAGAATTACCACAATTATGAGATGGGAACTTTTTGGATTTTAGTTTCAACTCCATTAAAACAGCAGAACATTCTTCTGCTATTTGATTTTTTTGTCTAATCCACTGTAGTAAATGCATTCACTAAGTTAAATAATAAAAACTTTCATAAAACATTAAATTTTTATACTTGGCAAATAATACGCTATTGAATTAATATTATTATAAGGACTTTTAACAATTTCCTGCTAAAAAAACTAATAATATTTGTAATAACTCGAAATATGTGTTAGACCCCTCTTCCTTAAAATGTGCATAAATTTTGGGAATAGGTAGCTATTGTGATGCTGATTAAAAGTCTCAATAAGCACGATAAAATCCTATAACAGGATTTTGAGTTATTCGCCAATAAATGTCTAATTTTACAGGCAAAATAACAGGCTATCAATGAAATTTTTTTTTGTACAAAAATTTCGACTTATTTCACAGAACGGCCTTTCTCAAACAAAAATTCAAGGATCCTTTGAAAATTATTGAAGGCCAATAATATATAACTGATTCAAAAGATATTTTTGAGTAGTCAATTTCATGAATTGTATGTAAAAAGACCCACTAGTTGAAGTGTGTCCCACAGGGGATAACTTTTTTTCATGTTAAAAAAAAAGAAATTATCACCAATCTGCAGTTAGTGCGTATTTTGTTGTTAGTTTTTGTCTAATTCTACTTTTTTATGAAAATTTACGATTTAAATATTTTTACAAATTATTATTTTTGAAATTTTTACTGAAGTCTGTATATATGAAAATGTGCACAACCTTATATATCCGATTGACCAAGAAATTTGACTTGTGTTCTTGTCAAAATAACGATTCGACCACACTTTCACGTCCGGTTACAATGCTTTCGCACTGATGAATTCACATCTGCTGTCGACAGATACATCAATTTCAATTCCTTTTTCATTTTGACGGTGAGATTTTACTCGCCACTCTCATTGTAAAATATCCATTGGCTCACTTTGTATATCAAAAACCAGACCAGTAATTCAAAACTAGAATAAATTACCTTAAATAGCCCGAAATATTATATTATACATATATTATACATTTTTCTTGATTTCTGGCTCTCCTGTGAAATTTCATTTTGGAATATAAGATACCCTTTTTCGCATGAACAATTACAAATAAAGTTGAAAATTCGGACCTCCCCCTCCCCTTGGCGAGATCTGGTGATCTCCCCTCCCTCCCGTGAGATTTAAATTATAATTTTTAAATAATTGATATGATACAATCTGTTATCTGCTATAATAATGTAAATACTCTTCATTAAAAAGTTGACGGGAGGTTTTCCTTGGCCTCCTCCTACCCCTTGGTGAGATTTCTCCGGACCCCCTCCCCCCCTATTTTGACTCACGTAATTCATGGACGGCCCCTAAGACAAAAAATAAATTTAAAAAATATATTAAAAATAAAAACAAAATATAAAAGGTAGAATACGTTAAATCGACCACCCTGAAATGTCTCTCCGAAATTTTCGATCGTTGGCGAAGATACAAGGTTGACATAAGGAATGATTACTCATGAACTGGGCTTGAGTGTCATGGGTGTGCGGTGAATTTTATAAAATCTAGTTCTTACGAAAAAATCTGCTCGTTGGGTTACACAAATTTTGAATGATAGTTCTGAAAAAACTACCAGGATTAAAGGAATGTTTTGAAATGCATTAAAATACATAGAAATCATGTAGAGAGGATAAAAAATGATGAAGATATGAAAGAAAATTCTTCTAATTATTTTTTCAAACCAACGGAAAGTGCGGTCACTTTCGTTAGGGCCTTCCCTGCAACAATACCCTACAAACGAGCGAAGATTCTTTCCTTCATTCGATCGTTAATATAAAAATAATAAGTAAAAATAATTATATAATTGTGAAAAAAGTAGATTCTCTATTCTCTGGAATGCATCCGCAGCAAATTAAATAATAATTCACGTATGTAGTACATAATGTATGTTTTGAAATTTTAAGAAAGCATTCATTAACCGCCTGATTGAAATTTCAATGGTGGCATATCTGAAACCTATAGAAAATATAAACCTAAATTCTAGTTATTTTTCAATATCATTTATCATATTTATGTTGCTTCATTGGTTTTGTTGCACTCAGTATATACATATTAGTAATTCAAAGTTTGTCATGTTAATTCTCAGTTGTTGGGTGAAGTTAGTAACATAGATATAACTAGTATTGCAGTGTTTTTTCCGTATTATTTATTTCAGTTTAATTTTGTATTTGTATTATACTTTGAGATAACAACAATGAAACGTGAGTGATTCATATAAATAAATATCCATAAAATTAATCAAAAGTATTTGCTTTAAAGACTTAAATTAAATTAAGAATCAAAATCTACAAACTTAAAATGTGTCACTTATGTTTCACTCCCGCGAATATATAGATTTCTTAATATTTTCTTTTCATCTAACTAAAATTAAAGAAGAAAAGCAAGAATAATTTAACACATAAGCTTACCAACACTTAAAGCTTTTGTTAGCATTTACAAAATTGTGACGAAAACTATGTTTACAAATAAAAACGTGGTATCCTCTTGTCTTTTCTTTTGCTGCAGGTCTCAGTCATTCCGGCAAGGGCCATTGAATGCTAGTAGCCGAAGTCAATCGCATACGTATGTGAATTCCAGCATTTCAGCCAATCCCCTACTCCCAATTGACACTGGTTTGTATTTATTTTTATTTTTCTTGATTTTATTTTACATTTTCTTGTTTGTAGCTATTTCTTTTAATTTTTTTTTTATAAATAAAATTTTAAAATTTTTATCATACTTATTTATTGTACAAATAAATTGTAATGTAATTATTCGTTTTTTAGTTATTTATTAAAATATTTTTTGAAATTACTTTTAGCGGATTGGGATTATCGCAATCAATGCACCGGCTCGACGACGCCTTCTCTGATGAAGAAGGCAGTGGATACCTCGGATCGCCGACAAGACAATCCTACCGACCACATGCGTTCTCAAGTAAGTTATTGCTTAAAATTTTAAATATTATGTTTGATTAAATTTATTTGTCTATTATAGGTCACAGCAGCCCAGGTGGAGATTTATCAGACGAAGAACTATGCTCCGGACTCGCCAACCTCGGAGGCGGGACAGCAACACCACTCGGTAGCGGGTATGGACCAAATGAATTCGAACCACTCTGTTTCACCTCTGGGTCCACAATCATGGACATCGCCCAGTCACAGCAGTCAACACAACAACAGTATGCGCGTTCAAGATCAGGGTCGTGCGCATCAAGGCGATCACAATATAGGTATGTTTTTACAAAAATGTTTTGATGTATTAATTAAGTTTTTTTTTAAATTGATATGTCTATAATATGAGACGCAAGCGAAAATTTTAATTTTGTTTTTACCTATAAAAGAAAAACAAACATAAAATTAAAGTGCCATTTTTATGCGTCGTCATCTGCGTTTCATATCCTAAATATGTCGGCTTCTATATTGTTACATTAATAATGAAAGAAGTTCAGTTTTTAGTATTTTCTTTTAATATATTGAAAATTCAAAACTTCAGTTCGGTACCTAGTTTTAATGGACAAAACACTTTTTGTTCTAAAAATAGTTCCCCGAGGGATGACAAATCGTTAGCCCAAGCAAAAATGAAGCTGAGGAGTAAATGATTTTTAGAGAATAGAATTGTAAATGTATGTATGTAAAACTTTCAGTGAGAATCTATGTATCCGTAGAAAGTATTCATCGCAACGATACTTGGTATATACAACAAGCTGTCGAAAAGTATTTTCTTTGAACAAAAATAGAATAAAACTTGTTATGGAATGCATTGTGACTCAATAACAAAAGTGAGCTGTGCTTAGCAAATGCGCTTGGCACACTTTTTCTCCAATAGCTTATAACTCATTATATTCTATATGTGCTTGAATATTCAAATAACGTTGTATATACACAAATCTACATACATACAATACCTCTATATCTCTTAAACCATCAATTTTTCTACTTTGCAATTACTTGAACTGATATAAGCTATAATATTCTTGAGCTTAAGGCAAATCGATGTGAATCCTTTTATTTTTTGAGCAAAACGTACAATGTCCTTTGTTAAAGTTTTATAATTTCGTGATTCGTTCGTTAATGCCAATATACATAAATTCGTCTTATTCAATTTAATTTACATTATGTGTTGATTTAATAGTGAAATAACTTATTTTTTAGTCGCAAATGTGTTGTGCATGAAATTTTTTTTTAATTTTCCAGCGATTTCTTTTCTTAAATTCTTGGTTTGTATTTAAATTTAAACTTTGTTTAAAATTTAATATGACATGCGTTTCCTTCTTTCCACGTCCTTTCATTGTGGTGCTTAATGGTTTTTTGCTTAGGTCTGAACCACTTGTCCCACTTATACAGCAGCAACACTCCTCGTCGAGTCTCAGTGGCATCCCAAGCGTATGTCCCTGCGTCGCCGCTGCCGCATCAGCAGCTCATGCACATCAACAACACCAGCAGCAACAACAACAACAACAGCAGCAACACCATCATATCCATCAATACAGTGGGTCTATCAGTGGATCTCAACAGCTCCATGGAATTGGAGCTGCAGGAGGACTTGGAGGAGGAGGAGGAGGACTTAGTCGAGGAGGAAGTGGAATCGGACTTGACAACCTCTACCATCAATCGGGAGAATATAGTGTTGGCAGTATCGGCGGTGGCGGATGCCCATCTTCGTCAGCTTCGGTCACAGGAGTCCCAATCTCAAACTGTCACCCCAGTCCATTATAGCAGTACCAATTATTCGATGTCTAAACAATGCATGCTTAATAATAATAACTCAACCGAAACGGAAACAGATAACATTATCTACACCGATATCAATGATATTGGTCACTATAAGTATCCAGATTTTAGTAGTACCCCGAAAATGGAAAATAAAATTTCAAATAATGAAAATTTAAATTTAAATGAACGCAACGATATTTATGCAACGGTTAATCGTAAAACAAAGTCCAAGTCGCGCGAAAAGCATTTGAGTGATGAATTTATTGACGAATCGATCATCCAATATACTCGCACCAAACGAATGGGCCTAATTGATGTGGCTCATCAAAATGGCTACGAACCTGAACGTGGCTATTCTAATCTTACTTATCAGTACCATAATGATTTGAATCATCCTTCGGACTCTTCGTCCTCATATTTTGGTACTGGTTTTGGAACAAAACGTTACACTGCTGCTGAACGTCCGAAGCTGGTGCAATCTGAAAACTATCTTATGCCCTCTATGGACTCACAAAGCTCAGCTTCAGGCATCAGTGGTGGTGGTGGTGCTAATAATGGGGGTGCCGTCGGGGGGGGTGGTGTAGCACGTCACACCCATTCGCTACCAAGAAATTCAGAACTTTCGGGGGTAGATTCAGTCGATTCATATGACAGTCATTACATTACACATCATTCATTGGCAAACTTGCAAGGTGTCACAAATATACCACGTAATTACATGGTTTATCCGAGTGATAATAAGCCGTTCAGTTCGGCAGAAGAACCGAGTGGAACTGAATCACCATTGGATCGTTTTAAAACATCCTCTGAGAAGCTAGAGTACGAACTCTCTTCGATGAATTTGTACTCTGCTGCTCAGTATAATAAAGAACCCTATGAGGAGGAGAATATTTACGATCAAGTGCAGAAAGAGACCTGGCTAAAGAGCAGTTCTTGTAAGGATCTTTATGACTTTTCATCATTTTATGAAAGTGAAAAGTCAAAACCAATGACTGCTTTTGATAAATTAATTACATTCAATCGTATTGATTCTCCCGTAACGCGCTATGATGATTCGCGACATTCCATGTATTTTACAAAAAATCATTCCATAGATGCAACGCAAGATTTTTCTCCTCTTCATCATACAAAAACATATTCCTCGAGTTACCCGGGTAGTACATACAATACGCAGGACCATCAATTGAAACGCTTGTTTGGTCACAATTTAGATTTCACTGGTTCACAGGATGATATTTCCCATGATAGTTATGAACTTTTAGAAAAATACGATATTGACTTTTATGGCGGACGCCGCAAATCAGAGGATCATATGCGTTCTTGCTCACTTGACTCTGGCAACTACATACCAAGTGATGATGAGTCGGTTTCAGAGCAACACAAGTATCGCTCTGCCATGGATGTTAAATGCAAATCAGCGGTTGATATAATGAATGAAATATGGGACTCAGAAGATCCACGTTACTTGCCACGAGAAAAATTATGCGTGAAGTCAGACGGTAGTTTTTATAAGAAGGTTAAGGAAGCATTGTCTCGCACCTCTAGCCAGGAGAGTCATAGTGAAATTTACGAAACAAAGATTTCGCGCAGCTCAGATTCTAGTAAAAAATCACGTGATAGCCTCTATCATACAGACAGCAAGAAGTCAAGAGAAACCACTAAAAGTAAAACGTCAGTCGGCTCAAGTCAAGATTCAAAGGAGTCGTTAGTAGGCGATTGTCTTACGCGCAACTATGAAATGCCTATGACTACTGGTAAAAAAGTTAAACACATTTCTAAGAAGGAAAAATATGAGAAATTCATACAATCAAGCCAAGATTCTAAAAGCGATTACTATGATGCCGTTGAGGGTGTTGAAAGCGATGGCTTATACAGCAGGCCTAAGGTTAAGAGTCACAATTGTTTGCTTTCCGATACGCATAGTTCAACTGCCAATAGCTCATTTTATGACAGTCGTGACATATACTCGACATTTCCAAGTAATAAGTCACATAAGACTTCTAAAGTTCATTCGATAAGTTTGCAAAATGTTGAAATCGAACGCAACACCAAATCATTTGGTTCGAAATCACCAGATTCGGCTCCAACTGCTGCTTCGGGCAAGACGCGTGAAGAGAAAGAGGTACAAACCTATGATTCGATTGATAAGACGCCGACCATTAAGAAAAGTGAATCACAGTCTAGCAAAATCACAGCATTTCGTCGTCGGTCTGATAGTGAAAATATCTTTAGCTTCGATCAGGATCGTATCGAATGCATTCAAAATTATACCAAGGAGTGGGAAAATAACTCAAAAGATGAAAAAACGAAACCTACCCAAGAATATCCGCTTACACCTGAACTTATCTCAGAATTTGAAAAGCAACAAGCGCGTACAGCTAAACAGAAAGTTACACGTAAAGAAGAACTCATGGCCAAAACACATTTTGAGGAATATAACCCAATAATGGTGCCGCTTACCTATGCTCATGCAACTGTAGAGCGCACTAAAAGTGATCCCAATTCATTGGCAAATCGCGCAAGATTGGGCAGTAACTCTCGTCGCCATGTGCTGATGCATCAAAAATCAATTGACTTAACGCCAGCTGATTCCAGCGATGAAGATTATATATATAAACAAATACCTAGTGCTCCACCACTTTGCAAAGCACATGGCAACTTTGAGATGCCAAAACGCTATGATGCACCAATGACCGCTGTTGAAATACCAAAAACAGGTTTTGAGCTGCCTAAAAGCTTCTTTAGAGATTATGAACGACGTGTATCCAAAATACTTAAAGAAGATATTCCATACGTCTTACATAAACGTCATGTAATGAATGGTACTGCACCTTCACCAAACGAGAAAAAGCATACAAAACCGAAAAGTCCTAAATCACCTAAATCACCGAAATCGCCAAAATCTCCAAAGTCACCAAAAACTGATACTCTTAAAGCCAGTGCAGGCTCACCTAAGAATAGTGAATACTTGCCCGATATATTGGATAGTTTATTACCTGGAGAGAATACAGAATTTCTATTTACGCAAAACATTGATCTATCTAAAGTTGATCCGATTACATTAGAAATAGATAAATCAATTCCGACTATAGAGCTTTCATCACCTAAACGTGACATTACTAAGCTTATGGATCCTTCGCTGTTAGAAAAACTTAACAAAAAGCTTAGCCAGATAGAGAGTGATTCTGCCACAAGTTCACGAACAGAGAGTATACAGAAACAGAAATTGGAACAAAAGCAAAATGAACTTATTCAAAGCCTTAGGAAAGAGCTATCGGCGCCAACGCGAAAAGTTCCCAAACCACGTGTTATACCAAAAACCAGACCTTCAAACAAACCCAAAAAAGCTAAGACACGCATAACATCCTTCTCGTCAGACGATGAAAGTCTCGATTCAGATGATGTTTTTGGCTCTGCTGAAGCCATACCTTCTCGCTTAGAATTTTCACCACCACAGTCACGTAAGGAAATTGAGCCCATCTTGAGAATAGAACAAAGTAAACTGATTTCTGCTGCTTGGGGGCGTGGCCAGACTATGAGTTCTACGGAAATCGAGGGCTCTCCACCGCAATGCCGTCGACTTGCTGATTTAGAGAGTCGCTACCACACACAGAAACTGGATCCATTGTATGCAAATGCTACAGAACTACGCCGTATATCTGAGCGTTCCATTTCTATTCCATCCTCCGAAGATGAGCCTCATGTGCCAGTGCGACAGATGGACGAATGCACTGGAGATTATCAACGCAATGAAAATATTCCGTCACCAATACTCGAACATGCAGAGTTTTTCCGTAGCAACGACGATATTTACGAAACATGCCATGAAGAAAAAATTACCGTATCAGACATCGCATATACACTTAAGAAAAAATCATCACCGCGACCGCATGAAATTCCGAAATCAAAAGCTAAATTAATAGAAGAGATAGATTCTTCTATTATAAAAAGATCTAAAGGTCATGCACCAATACTTTTTGCACACGCAAGACTTAACCTTTCAGAAGGTTCAGTTTCACTTCAACGTCAAAAAGCTACGCAAGAATCTCCCACAACAGAACGGCGTGCTAAAAGCTTAGACACTCCTGTTATTTCATTACATAGGCTACCACCTATGAATGCATTTTCTTCAAAGGACGATACAGTTGGCTTTGAGGAGGAAGCCGAGATTTTAGAAGAAAAGACCTTAGAACGTGAACAGCAGCATGATGATGAAAATGCAGAAAGTATTCACTCTTGTGCTGGTTCTATTCCCACGCAAAGTAGTTACAATACAGCACAAAAAGACTCTTTCCTCAAAACGGTAACAATTGACATAGACGAAATTGAGTTGCTCAATCAATTAAAGTATATTGAAAAAATTGCCTTGCAGGGTGTGAAAATTAAGGATAAAAAGAAATCAAAAACGAAACTAAGGAGTGGGGATCATCTCATTTTGGATATACCAAAATATAGATTTACTGATTGGTCTCCATATAGCTCAGCTAATAGCTCTCGTAAGACTTCACCAGGCGTGTCACGTGCGAGTAGTATTGAAAGTACCGGAAAAGGAAAACTTAAGACCAGCCCGAAGTCATCAGAGGCATTAAAAATGAAACCGGGTGTATCACGTAGCCGCCCAGAGTCTCGACGTACCAGTGCTGAGGATATCAAAACAAAAGATGGTAAATCCAAAAAATCAAGCCCTAAAGAACGTCCGCGTTCGATAGAAACACGTAGACTAAGTAAGGATAAAAGTAAGTCTCAAGAGGAGACAGAAGCTGATATAGCTAAACGCAAAGAACGTCAACAAAAACTTTACGAATCTGCAATGAAACAGACTATAACAATGCTAAGCCCAGTAAAAGATACTTTACCACCGTTTCCAGCGCCGGAAGATAAAATATCAGTTAAAACTGATGGTGATAACATTATAATTGAAACTGAATTCAAAAGCAAAGCTGAAGATCATGTTCTTATTGCTAAAGCTCCGCGCAAATTAGATACATCTTTAGTGAAATTTAGCCGTAGCTTTGATGAAGGACGTAGTCAGGACAAACTGGATAAGGCGAATCGCAGTTTTGAAGATCGTAACAAATCATTTGAAGAATCAGGAATGTCAGACGTGCCTGACGATATGGTCATAAAATCACCAAAGAAAATTGCCAAGAGTCAAGAATTAAAGCAAAAAATTGAAGGAAATGTAGTGCATAAGAAGATCGATGCCAAATCAAGTAGTTTGGAAAAACCTGTAGCGGAACATCATTACTTGGTAACAGATGTAAAGGCAAGAAGCCTTGATGATAAGGAAAAAATTGCAAAATCGGGTGGTACTGAAACAAAAAAGCCAGAGGAAAAACCGCTGGTACGCAGCGCTGTCGGAGATCGTCGCATGTTTGCACATCAATATAATGTTCAAGAAGATATCGATATGCAAGCAGTAATTTCAGAGAGGCGCTCTTTAGAAATACTTAAACGTTCTCTACCCTCAGAAGATACAAAAGATAGCATTGATTCCGGCAGTCGTAAACCATCAACAGCGGATAGTCTTGATTCATTTGTATCAGTAGATGATAGTCACTCACCCTTAAGTAAGTCCCCAACACCAGCTGTTGAGGTTTACCCACATCGGGTACCAACTATAGAGTGCGAAGAGCCTTCAATTGAAGAAGATGATAATTCTAGTGAATTTCGGCATTTGAAAGTTTCTCGCTTGGATACGAACCGTTTGAGCTTAGATCGAAGCAAAAGTGATGAAACTGGTTCATGGATAACAGTTGAATGCGATGAATTTGTAGGATCCGATACATCTGAGAACGAACCGAGAACTTTAGAACCAGATCGTAATGTTTTTGAGACACAGGCAACTTTGGAGGATGCTATTCCTTTGGACTATTCGAATTGTGTAACTCCTACATCAGAATTAAATATTTTGGTTACACCGCCAAATACAAGTCCCATGGCAGAAAAGTCAGTGCTGGAAACATTTGAGAAACATGTGGAGCAATCAGAAGCAAAAAGGAATCATAGTCTAGAAAAGCAGAGCGAAAAGTCTAAAAGTTCAGATTCGTGGACTAGCGGTGAAAAAGATGTAAGTCCAAATCGAGGTGAACGTCAACAAGATTGGAGTTTGTCTGTTAGCGGAGGTAAAGAAAAGAGTTCCGTCGATGAAGAGTCGAGCGTAAGTTGCTCGATTGCACGTCCGCTTGGTATATCACAAGATTTTGGTGACATTGAGGAAAAAAAGTGTCAGGAGCTGAAACAAAAAATGTTGAAATTAGATGTTGGAAATGTGCCTGCCAAGGAAGTGAGCGCAACTTCAGCGCCACCGTCATCACCCGTAACTGCCGAACCTAAAATTGTTATTAAAAAGCCAACAACCCCAACGTTGGAAAAACAAAGTCCAATTGACTTAGGAACAAGCACCGAATCATATATAGATCCAATTGAGGAGAAAATTGCAAAACTATTGCAACGCAATGAAGATAGTGAGTCTAGTTCTGGTGGTTCCAAGAAGCCATCAAAGATTGAAAAACCTGCACGTACAGGCAAACGACTGGGCGTCGTTACTGCGAATGGATCAGAGAAACCAGGAAAATCTGGTAGCAGTTCACAAGAATCGAAATCCAGTTTCGACTCAAAAGGCTCTCTGAGTGTTGAGTCACGTGGTTCGTTTGAAACTGAGAGTAGCTCAGGCTCAATGGGTGCAGCTCAACGTCGTGGAGAACTGCAACAAAAAGAACAACAATCAACATGGAAACCTTTTCCGATAGAAAGTTCTGGCAGTTCTAGTGCTGATGATCCATGGCATAATGTTGATAACGACGGCTACGAACGTTACGATGCAAATAATCCATTGCGTGATTCTTCCGACAGCGATTTCAAAGAAGTTTCACCAGAAGATCAAAAAGAAAGCGACACAAGCTTTCAAGATGAACTTAACGATTTTCCAGCAACATTCGGGTATCCTGCTATGACAAGTACGTTAAGTGGTATTGGTGTTAATCCCACAGACATTATTGGTTATAGTACTGGATTCACGTTAGGCCGTACACTCTCTAGAATCTCTGAACGAAGCACAGCGTCGGAGAAATCGAGTATGGAAGATGATGTAAGCAAGGCTTCAACACATTCTGTTAGTATGCGAGATGAATCGGTTGCTTCAACAGACCACCAACCAAGTCTTAGTTCAGACTCTCGTAGCAACACCAATCTTGCATACATTTCAGATGCTGATCGACGTACATCTGCAGAAATGCCGGAAATTCCTTGCGACTCAGCAACCGGTGATCGCCTTTCAAGCATTTGTAGCTTAAACGAGCCAAAATCACCAACTGTTGTTACTGGGCGATTCTCTGTGACACAAGTTGATGAAGAGCAAGGTGATGATTTGGATAGACATACATTGATGTGCCTCTCCAATGCTGGTAGCCAAGATTCTGAAGATTGGCCACTGCCTGAAATTCCATTCGACCACGTACCCGTGAAACCAGTAGAATCGATCTACGTTATGCCCGACTTGGATAAACCTGTGCCAAAAACATTTTGTTGGAAAGCTAGTATGTCCTTCCAATCACAAGACTCACAAGAATGGCCATCACCTCCTTCCAGCACTATAGACCAACCAATCGTTATAGAAGATATTGAGACATACTATACCACAGAAGCACAGAGTGCTGATCAAGTTATGGTAGAATCATTTACGGCAACAGATTACACTGAAGAGGATGAACAGCACTCTCAGCATGAGCATAAAATAGCAATTGAAGAATATTCTTCTAGTCCACCTGATGTAGCGAAAGTCTTACCCTATGAAGATACAGCATACCTCATGTCTTCAGCTTTTGAAGATCAAACATTCGCTGGTGAAGAGGTAAATTACGAAACACCCACATGCTTGAGTTCAACTTTAAGTGCTGCTTCTTGTCTATCGTCATCATTTAATGTTACCTGCTCTACTTCGCCTAAGCAACAACCGGGTAGTACTCTACTTAAAGATTCCAGTCCGGAATCGGTGATAATATCACAACCTACACGTTCACCTGCTACGCGTAGTCCAATTTCAGAAGATGAACTTTTCTTCAATGATGATGTGTTTATGCCAGGAACGGTTAAACTGCAATTATCACCAGACGAAAGCCGTACAACAGAGTATTTGCGAAAATTGTCTAGAGGATCAAATAATTCTGATACATCCATTGACGATATTTTGTCTCATTCGGGTGGAACATTTATGGATGACCAAACTACTGTAAGACGTAACTTCGAACCGCGTCTCAGCACCGGCTCGTGCAAAAAATGCAGTCATTCAAGCCATTCTGAGGAAGAAACAAGTTCCATAGGCACAGATTTGGACGGCACTGTACGTATGGGTCTACAACAAAAGAAATGTACTCATAGCTCACATTCTGAAGATACTTCAATTGGACTTAGTATTTCCGAATGGTCGACAGGAACTAATACTGTAAGGCAATATGCCAACTTATCTGGTTCGGATAGTTTGTCAGCTGTATCAACTCATTCCTGTGCTAAAAGTGAAAAATCAAATCATACAAAGTCTAGCATAAGCTCAATTAATAAATCTGCAGAAAGTTTGAATGAACAAAGTGGAAGTTTGTCGAATAAATTCTCTGGTGACAACGGTTCATCCGATGGGTTGCGTTACGACATACTTTCTAATTCGGAGACAGATAAGATTTCAGAGAACACATCTGCTACAAAGAGTGATGATACTACATTAACGCTTACTGAAATGGCACACACCATAACCGAGTGGTCAACATCAAGTAGTCGCACATTAATTGCTGCAGCACCTGGCGACTCACATCAACAGGCCGCAAATGATCAGCGAGGTAATCGACGTGGTAGCTTTATAGATTATGTACCCTTGAAGCAACCGCGTGCTGTGGCAAAAAAGTCTCCAACTGAGGAAAAACGCAGTTCGTTACCTCAAATTCATCGTAAGAGCACAAGCAATGGCAGTAATCGTACAAGTAACGAAGACCTGGCGCAAAGAATCTCGCCACCAAAAAATGGTGAATATAGTAGCAGACAGTTACCGCTACGCCTTAGTGGATTAGAGGATAAAGAGCATATATTAGAAGGAATTGGAGGCGGAGCGGCTCGAAAACGTCGTTCCTTAGAAATGATGTCGAAATTGTATCAAAGTCAAGATATTTCCTCCGAGAGTGAAGGTCCGTTTGTCGAACGGTTGTATTCTCCCAGTGAAAAACTTTCAGAGCGTTATCAAAGCCAAGAATTTGTGCCACTTCATATGCAACCTTCGCAGACACACACTCATGCGCAAGTGCAACCAGCACCACATACAAAACCACAACCACCGACAAAGCCAAAACCACAAGTAACACGACCGGTCATGCAAGCTTTGCTTAAGCACATGCAAACCACTGCGAAGGCAGAAGAAGCCAAAGAAATTGCTGTTAAACTTAAAATTAATCAAGCTATGCCTCAGCCAACAACTACTACAGCAGTTACTGAGTCAGTCATATCAAAACCAGCAGGCAAACCACCAGTAAAGCCGTTAGCCAAACATCACAGCTATGATGATAAAACTCTTTCAAAATCACAAATACGCGAATACAAAACAAATAAATTGCGACAATCGAGCTCTTTTCATGAGCATTTGTTGACATCATCACAACAATCCTCACAAGAATCAGTACCGCCACGCATCGACGAAGAGTCCTCACATGGTGGTGGTGGAGGCGCAAGTGGTACCTCATCGGCCACAACAACAACGACTACAATATACAGCGAAAATACAACGAGCACCGAAACATCGTCCCCAATGCTGCCACACCGTGCTGATAAGTTAATTAAATGTTCCCCGTATTACTCGAGCAGCCTAAGCTCTGAATCCCCGCCAAATCAATTGATACAAAAGCCGCCGCGAAAGAGTTCATTAACACGAGCAAACGTTATAAAAAGTCCACCCAGCGGCAACGACACAGACAGTTCTATGGATATACGCACACAAGATCCCAAATTACGTAGTCGTGGTTATCGCAAAAAACGACAGGTTGCAACAAAACGTATGCGTTCAACCGAACGTACACTTGTCGAACAAGAGAGTTCTGAGTGTTCGGAGGGCTACTTACCTGAAATAGACTCTTATAGTTCTGATCCATCATATAGGTTAGATGATCAATATCTTGAATTCGACGAAGAGCTGGAACATGAACAAGAAACCGACGAATATGACGACTATCCACATTACACAGGCTCGGCATATGCATCATCATCTAATAAATTTGAAAGTCTTGATATGTCAGATAATGTTGATGAAATGGGTTTTCCAAAATATGATCGTCTAAGTCATATTACTAATCCAATGTATCAGCAACAATCGATGCATACCATTAATACACAATCAATGATGAGTGTTAAACCGGCACCATCTAATCATCCATTGCCGCCAGTTTCAGGGCAACCGGTAAAACCAGCACGTACCAAAAAGCGGCAACTCAAGCGTGAAGAATCGATTGCAGGTGCTGGTACATCCAGTGGTCAGTATCATGGACGTGCTTATTGTCATCCAGAAGAGAGTGAAGCAGAATCGAAGGCTGGTTTATCTGACGATTTAGCCAATTCGAGCGAAGATAGTAGTGGCTTTATGCATGCTACAGGCACGATACGACGTAGCTCTGAAGCTGTGCGACAACCATATACAGCAGATCTGGAATTGCCATATCCAGATTTTTTATCTGATTATGAAAATGAACCTTTCGAATATGAACGTTTTCCCTGTGGATTAGATATAAGAGTTGATCCACCACCAAAATTTAATGATTCTGATGAAACAAGTGATCAATAAATACAGTAAAGTTGCGTCAAGATGCTACTTTAGTAGTAAGACAGATTAAAAATCTACGAAAGTTTTGAAATTTGAGCGAAATTGAGAATGTTTTGTTTTCCAAGTGAAAAAGTATCAATTTTCATTTTATTTTCCTAAACAGCCTGGTACATTAAAAATTGCTATCAAGTCAAATGAGTTCCATAACGGCGGGTAATAGAGGCACAAAAGCGATTTTTATTTCTAAATATATAAGTAATTGTTATTTTTCCTTTTTAACAGAAAAAAATTTTATAAGTTAAAAAAGTTGAAAAAAAAAAAACAATTGAAAGAGAGTTTGTTCGCGCCAAAACGTTACAAACCAAAAAACTTTAAAATCTGTAAACATACAATTGTGCTAAAAAATATTTGAATTCGTAAAGATGCCTTCTTTTATCAATTCAAACTTGGTCGTTTCTTATTAATATTTGCAATCTCTTGCAGTTAATACGATTTCTGTACAGACGAACAAGTAGTTTTATTATATTTTTCGTTTGTGCCTTATTACCCTCTTAACTTTATGCTCATCCGAAGTACCTTATATGTTTTCTTTTGAATTTTACATTATTAAAATAACACTACCAAATAAAAAATATTTCGAAAAACAGATGTGAACATATATAGTTCGTTGCACAAAACTTGCCATATATACTGCTGGCAAGACTTCAAAATATATCAATAGTTGCGAAACTTTTGTGCGATTCACGTTACATTCGCAATACAAACGGATTGTTATTACAACGAACAACAAAATGCAACCATTCATTTTATAATAAATTTATCCTTCATATTCTATATACACTTTTTCTAAATCCAACTATTTTAATTGAGACTGAAATATATGGTGTCCGCACGAATAATGCTGCCGCCATTCTTCTTTAATAACAAAAAAAAAAAAAAAAAGAAATATAAAACAAATATCGTTTAAATAAATCATTATGTTTATTACCCTAAAACAAAACATCAAGTGTAATCCTAAACTAAGTCAAATACATTGAAGAAAAAAATATTCAGTAGAAATGTGAGTAGTCAACGGTTGAGTTATTATAACACAATGTTAAACAATTAATTATGATATTAAAAAAAAAAAACATTAACAATCTATGCACTGTTTATTCATCGAAAAATTTAAAAAAAAAAAAACAAATATATATAATGTATCGTACATAATTTAGATAAAAATTATAAAAATCTAAAGAGAAATGTTAAGCAGCATTAGCACAAAAAATTTTTAAAGTATTAAATATAAAAGTGAAACTAAATTTTTGTGTAGAAGTTAAAATTACATTCAAAACACTTATTTTACGTATATTACAAGATATGATTTTGAGGCGTTTTTTTTTTGAAACAATGTTTTTGTCAGAATTGACTGACTTAATTTTTGTTTTGTTTTTATGTTATGCTTGTTTTTTAACTGTGATCATTATTATTTAATGATGTTATTATTATGATATTTAATTAATGTTACTCATACGTACAGGCTTATACTGCAGTGATATCAAATTTTATTTAAATTCAAGCTCCTATGCAACTTAGTAACCCATTCTTAAAATATTCAATTTTATTTTTGTGCAATCTACAATTAATTTTGGGTTTTTTAAATGGCTGCCAAAAAGTAACAGAAATATTAGTGCGTAGCAAAACTTATGACTTTTAGTGAATGAAAAAACTTTGTTTGTGTTATTATACTGTGTGCTAAAATGATACCTAAAATTCGTAGAAAAATCAAATGATTTCAAAGTTGTTTAATTTGAGGTCACTGAGCTCAAATCTGCCATCAGAGTTGACACGTTAACAAACGTACTTCCACGTTTTTTTTTTTTATTTCAAGTCTGAGAGGTTTGATGTTTAAGGCAAAATCGTTCCTCATAAAAATACAAAACCTTTTTTCTATTTACACTTTTTCTCCAGCACCACTCCTTAACCCCCTTATGAAGCATTTTAGTCAAATTTTCTGAAATAAATTACGTGCTTTAACATAAAGGGAAGATTTCTTTATCTAAACCACAACGAAAAAAATTATATTTTTGATTTTGTTGCTTGAAGAATTTGCAGTCCTGTAGAAAGTAGATTTCTTCTGAGAAATGACTTTATTTACTTCATTCAATTTTCGAATCGTACTCTGTTCTAAGCTGAAAATTTCAAGAATCTAAAAATTTTCCGTCGTTTTTAGTATAAAATGTACTTCTTTCTTAGTATAATACTACTTTCGCTTACTTAACTTTACCTTTCACTGAGGAAGCTTTGAGGAAAATTAGTGAAATGAAAAATTCCTTAATCAAGCAGATTTCGTAATAAAACTAAATAGCTGACCTGTTTTCTAGCAAGTGTGGTACATGAGCAAAGAAAATGTTTAATATTTTTCTCCTTCTCCACATCTCCACAACTTCTACAGAAGTAAAAAGATTGAACATCTAATCCAGTTATGATTGCAACAACTGATGAGACACTTTGTCTAGTGCGGGATATCAGTTCTAAAGAGCGCTTAGCAAGTTAACCATTGGATCCATCTTGTGTTAGCCTTTTTTTTTTAACATATCCTCTTTCAACAGCAACTTGCGTATAGCAAGAGGCATGCCACAACCTTCCTGGACCCTATTAATGGTTTGATATAAAAATTACTTTTCAATGTAACCTCAAACATAGCGAGAAATCGTAATTTTCACACTTTAAGGTTATAATATCTCGAAAATCGGAGCCATCAAAGAAATTCAAATTCAGCGCATCAAAAACCTTCGGAAAAATTTATTCTGGTCTCTGGGTAAGAGGTTTTACTTAAAACTTATAGTCGAAAAACCTCAATGACAGGATTTTTACATTGGTCTGATCCTCGATCTGAACGTTTTTCCTGACATTTTTCAAAAAAAGTATCCATCCGTTTCATTCAATTAAGTGATAAGTAGTTTGGAAAAATTATGCATCTCTTCATCTTTTACAATAAATTTTGATAATGCTCGATTAACAAATATTTATAGTTCAAAATAAATAAATCAGAGATTTTTGTTTAACAACCGTTGTTGACAAAAACGAAGATTGCCAGAGATTACATTACGGAACGAAGGTGATTTTCGCTTTGTTTTTTTTTTATTAAATCGTTTCCTAAAAAGATATAAAAACTTATTCAACTCAATTGCGATAAAGCAGAAAAAATTTGTACGCAGTAATTGATTATTATTTCCAAGATGGGTTCAATGAAATACTTATTTATATAACTGAATCAACGCAATGACATCACGTTGATAAGAGGTTTGGTTGGTGGTAGAAGTTCCCATATATTTTTGCCCATTCTCCATTTTAATTTCTTTTATTTACACTTTAATGCTATAATTTCTGGTTTTTTGAAAGCAAAAGAAAAAATAATTCTTATAAACAGAAACGTTTCAGTAAATCTGCCAAAATATGTAAAAGGTGCCAAAGGTTTTAAAACTGTACTATATCCTCGTAGTTTTATCAATGCCAATTTTTGTTTTCAATATTTTACAGCCTCATAAAAGTTTTCAATTCTAATAAGATATAAAAACGGTAATATGTTTAATTTTAACTTAATATTAGAAAATAAGCATTAAGTGTAAGCATTAAATTTGCCACAAGCATTTACTAACTCTTAAAAAAAAGTAATCAAAATTTAATAGAAAAAATCAATTTTAAAGCATTGAAGTACTAACATACTTGGGTATGTACATCTAGGGAAAGAGAGTTAAAAATTCGAATGAAGATTATAATCGTAGGCATTAAAGAGTTGTGTTAATTTTAGTTTAAAATGATGCTAAATGTGCATTACTAAGTAAATTATGAAATATTTGAAAAATTTTTAGCGGGTCTAAACTTTGTTTCTTTAAGTTCAAATATTGTTATATTTTATGTTATTATCCAGGCAAAAATTGTCTCAATTATTTCAGAATCTGAGTCTCGCTTTGCCCCATCAATAAAGTAAAGGCATTTTCTCTAAATTCATTTTTCGAGTTCTATAGTTGCTGTGGCAGTGTGCGCCCTAAATTGATATCTGTTTGAAACTATACCACTTGATTATTTTCGACCGCTGGTTGTAAAAGTTTTTCAGAATTTTTAGAACTCTTTTGAATCTTTCTGCTTGTCCTTCCTTATTTCGAAAGAATAGGATCAGATTATTCTTTCATAACACCGCACCCCTGGGGCACTCAGTACCCCAAAATAAGTTGTACTCGTTGCTGGATATCATATATAGCCATCATCGATCGTCATCGTCACTGGCTAGTTATATGACCTTTATATACCTACATATATTGCACAAAAAACTGGATTATCATGTTGTAAATAGCAAGCATCATCAATTGTTATTTTCTTGCCAGCCGCGTTTTCGAAGAAGATTGATACGATAATGCCTCCAAACAGCATTTGTTTCTAAACAATTATTTGTGAATTTTCTGAACTCCAACTGCGTCAATTTTGACGATTAATGAAGATGTCATCAAGATGAAAATGTGCTTCATTGCTGAAGATGGTATTATTCGAAAAATCCACATTCACAATGCCGAATTGATATTTTTAAACTCTTCGCAACACTCTCACAAACTGTTTCGAACGACTTGTGGAAGGGCGGCCAGAATCTCTAAGATCACTAATTGAAATTTCATGAAATCACCATCCCGACCATATTTTTTTTGTACGGATTTTACGAACTTCAGCTGCAGTTTATTTTGTTTAATTTAATTTTAAACTATTTTATACAATCCGGCTGCTTGAAATCATTGTCTAGAAGTTTCATAATTTTAGAAATTTTAGTTAGAAATAATTTACTACACGATAGCTGTTTTTTCGATTTTCCACAGAAAGGTTTTTTCCAAAAAGCCACTTTTGCAAATCATTTTTTTGCTACAATTTTCCGACTTCTTAAGGTCTTACTGTCTTGGTGACATTAAACTATTTAATTCAAAAAATTATGAAAAATAATTTTTGTTTTGTATTACTCCCAAAAAAAATACGCTATTTTTTTTAAAAAAATAAATCTTTTCAAACGCATTGCTCTGCTATGTTTCACATTTGTTGAGTTCAGTGGACGGGTTGAAAAGACAAAGAACATTCCTTTCCATCGCTCGTTTTTCACATTCCATTTAAATTGTTTTTCTTTTGTCTTTGATTTGTATTAATACTCGCCTGCTAAAATAAACAAATATTAAAGAAAAAATAAAAAAATAAATAGAAAGTATTGGAGGAGGAGGTAATGCCAAGTCTCTGTTGACGATAACTGTAGCTATGTCAATGTGTCAAATTGTCAAAAAAAATATATTGTTAAGTTTGTCTATTATAACAAAAAAAATTCAAAAAATTAAATAGTACCTTTATGACGCATACATTACTATATAAAAATTAATTTTTCTTAAAAACTTTTTTATTTCTGATAAATATTTTAGTAATATTGTCAAAAATTAATCATGTAGTCTAGAAAGTTGCCAACTATTTTCATTTATCAGCCAACATAAAATGTTTCATCAAATTTTTTAAAAACTTTAATATAATATGGCTATTTAAACCATAATTTCAATTGGAAAAACTAATCAAAATTTTAAATTAAAAATTTAAATTCTTTAAGCTTAGTTTTTGTATTGTTGTGTAATCAAAAATTTTTTTTAAAAAAAAAACACTTTTGACATGAATGTTAGTGCCAAATTTTTTGAAAAGTCTTAAATGTTAAGTTTATTTATATTAATTGACTTTTAAATGCGTATTAAATACCAAACGAATAATTTTATCCATAATGCAGCGTAAAAGAATGAAGTGCTAAAAGTAAAAGAAAAAATTATTAATATGAAATGAATTTATTTCATATAAATCTTAAAAAAAAAATAAAACAAAATTATAAACTCTCATTAAAAACATAAAAGTATTAACTCTCTCATTGAAAACATAAAAGTATTAAAAACATCTCGTTACAAATTTTAAAAAAATATATAAGTTATAAGCATGTAAGTTCAACAGTCTTCAAATGAATAAATAAAAATGTGTTATTAAAATCAATTTTAAATAAATATTACTTAAAATACAAGAAATACCTAAATAAAAGAATCAAAGAAAAACGTCTTTAAATAATAAAAATATTAATCTAAAATGCGACGCATTGTTTGATCTTGGGCTAAAACTTTCTTGGGGACTATGTTTTTCCACGTTAAAGGATCTTATTGTTTATTTTTTTATTTTTCAAATTGACGTGTATTGAGTTCTTATTTAATACACTAAAGAAAAAATCCCAGTATAACAAATTTCCCGGAATTGATTTTTAAATTTTTTGAAAATAAGAAAAAATAAAAATTTTCTGTAAAATTGAAATTGTAGAAAAAATTATATAAATGGCTATTTTTCTAACCAACAAACTTTTATTTTGAAATTAATATTTTTTATGTTGTGAAAAAAGTTTTTCAAAGAAGAGACTTACCCATTATGTGCACTTTTTTTTTGCGATGAGGAAGGTTGAACTTGAATCTTGAAAATCACCAGTAGGGTGGCCGATTTTTACCCATTTTTTGTAGAGAACGGTTTTTGCAGCAATTCATTCTTGGGTATTGCTGAAAGACCCCCATTTTTTTATTCAGTTTCTTTAGTGGTATATAGCTTTAGAGACCCTGGATTGCCCCTGAAACATCCAAAATTCATTTTCGACCCTTCTCCAATATACCAATTCTTTTTTTAAAAAAGTGACTGCCCCTGATGATGCCCAAAATCCATTTTCGACCTCTCTTCATCTATTGGTGTTTTAATAAAATATGACTAAATTCTGCTCTTTGGTGATCTGTGACCGCCCCTGATGATGTCGGAAATATATTTTCGACTATTTTTCATCGATCATTAGGTTTTTTTTTTTTCTTAAAAAACCTAAACCTAACTTTTTGGGGACTTAGAACCGCCCCTGGTGAAGTCAAAAATTCATTATCGACCTGTATCCATCAGCTGAAAAGGAAACAATTTTTCAAATTATTTTGCAAATAAAGCAATATATTTATTTGTTGAAGTAACTAGGGGAATACGTCCTCAATTCGTTTTGCTCACCAGCCCCCCGCCACTACACACTTCATTTTGTTCGTGAGCTCTGGCCCCGTTCAACACTTTTTCCCTTATGGTGTATTCTTTGTATAAGAAACAGACAAAAAACCGCGTATTTTAATTTGTAATTTTTTATTCCTCAAACATTATATTTTAAATTTTCTTTTCTTTAATCTTTCACTCGATTTTTATTCCTTCTCTGCTTCGGCATCTTGACAGAGCAACATATAATTGACCGTGTGTAAAAGTTCTACGTTTCGAATGCTCGTACTATCTATTCGGTAATCAGACTCAATCATTTTGTTTTTTAACATATTGCTGGATTGGATAATTTTTCACATCAGAAACGGTCATATTTGGCAACTGGCCACTTGTTTTTTGACAGCATCGAAATGAACTTTTAATCGGAGGAGAGCCTTAACAAAGAAATATACAGTGAAACCTGGTTAAGCGGTACCTGGATATGTGGGAAACCTCTACTAGTGAGACTCACTTCATGGTCCCAGCACTTTTGCATCAAAATACCTCGATTACTGGAATTATTAAACCTCTATATCTGGGATATGATTTTTGAAGTTTTTGTGCATTTTCGCCTCTATAACATGGGCTTTTCCCTCTATAACTGGGATCGTTTAGAAATAACCTCTATAAGTGGGAAATACTATTTATGTATGAGTAGGCTGTGATGGTTATTTTAATAAAATTTCGTAGAATCATTGACTTATGTAAGTAGGCTGTGAATGGTCATTTACATAAAGTTTAATTTTTTATTGAAGATTTTTTCCCCTCTAAATAAAAATTTTCATCTTGATCTCTCTTAGTGTTACCCTCTTTAAATGGGACAACCCGATTTTAAACCTGCTTATTTGGGGAACTGCGTAATTGGGAACCTCTATAATTGAGACAAAAATTTTGGTTCCTTGGAGGTCCCAGTTATCCAGGTTTCACTGTATCATCTACTTCAAAACTTATCAATCTGTGTTAGGACCAAAAACATTTCTTTCTCACTAATTTATTAAATAAGTTAATAACAAGTTTCGATGTTAAAATAATTTCAAGATTCAAATTTTATTTACACACATAAACTTATATATTATTTTTATTAATTTATATTACGCAGAAGCATATCACGGTATAAACGGCAACATGTCTTTAGATCGACGTGGAGAAGTTGTAACATCACCAAATCGTTACGATCTCACTTTGGGTTCAGATAAGTCGTCTTCATTGTCACGTTCAGAGGCCGGCACATATGATGTTATACAGGCAGAAATACAACATGCTAAACGTCAAGAATTAGCCACAGGTGTTGCAGCTAATAACAACAATAATAATGGTGTAATTGGTGGATTAAGTGCACAGGACGCCGAGGCAGAGGCCAAAAAGAGAGTGAGTCTTGGAAATGTCTACGATATATAAATTTAAATCAGTAAAAAAAATAATTTTTTCTTCCAGAAATGGCCCACCGAAAAATCATATTTCCTAGCAAAGGAATTGCTTATGACGGAGCGTACATATAAAAAAGATTTAGATATATTGAATACATCGTTCCGTCAGGAAGTATCCGTAGAAGATATAGAAAACTTACAGCCACTCTTTGAAATGTTAGATTCCATGGCACAGCATCATAACACTTTCTTACGCGACATTGAACATCGAATGGTGTTGTGGGAAGGACGTGGTACACACGATACACATCGAATTGGTGACGTTATGATGAAAAATATGGCTGCATTGCCAATTTACGATGAATACATACAATCGCATATTGAAATATTGCATTGTTTAAACGAAATGTTCGAAACGGATAATCGTTTTCAACAAATTTATAAAGATTTTGAACAGCAAAAAATTTGCTATCTACCAATTGGTGAATTGCTTCTTAAGCCATTAAATCGCATGCTGCATTATCAGTTAATACTTGAACGTAAGTTGAAAAATAATAAAAAGTTTCACTATTTTTTTTTATATATTTTATTTGTAGGCCTTTGCGATTTTTATACTGATGAACACCTTGACTACGCTGATTGTCAGGGCGTCTATCATATACTTTTACGTAGCACTAAACAGGTGCGCCAACAGCTGCCGGAATCGGAAAATTTTGTGCAACTGTGTGAACTTCAGCGAGATATCAATGGTTTTGATAAACTCGTTCAAAATCAACGTAGACTGATACGACAAGGCTGTCTTCTGAAACATTCCAAACGTGGTCTGCAGCAGCGTATGTTCTTCCTCTTTTCGGATATTTTAATTTATGGCACTAAATCACCGATTGATCAATCATTTCGTATACTCGGTCATGTGCCTGTACGTTCGCTGCTTACGGAAAATGCTGAGCATAATACATTTTCTATATTTGGTGGTCATAGTGCAATAACTGTAAGCGCAGGCACAACTGCTGAGAAGACACTCTGGCTGGCTGAATTGTCAAAAGCTGCAGTGGATATTAAGAGTAAACCACCGACTCAGTTGACATTAACTTCATTGAAGAACTGCAGTGAGTATAATTGAAGCAAAATTATTTTTCATATTTATTGTTTTTATTTTGCATTGATATACATATGTAAACTTTATATTACGATGTATCATTCCCATTGTTGCGTCAAAATACCTAAAAATATTTTCAAGAAACAGGACGCTCTCTAGATCGGCTTTAGTTCTACTCTTCTGTCTCCCGTTCGAAGCTAAAAAGTCGAAAAAATGTTGATAAATTCTAAAAAAGTCAAAAATGTTGAAAATGTTAAAAAAGTCAAAAATTAAATAAGTTGAAAAATGTTGAAAGTGCTACAAAAGTCGAAAAATTCTGATAAAGTTGTATAAATGATAGAACGGTCGAAAAACTTTGGAAGAGACCAGTGGCGTCAATTCTGTAGGGCTGAGCATCGCCCCCCCCCCCCCCAAGGATCTGATACTAGTTATTATTCAATACATCAATTCAATAAAACTATCTAATAGTGGTGGAATTATAATTCTTGCCCCTTCCCCCAAAGTTTTTGGAGAAGTGACGCCACTGGAAGAGACAAAAAAATTTTGAAAAAGTTGAAGTGTTGAAAAACTTTGAAGAAGACAAAAAACATTGAAAAATTCGGGAAAGGTTATGAAAAGTCAGAAAATGTTTGAAAAGCTTAAAAATCGTTTAAAAATATTTAAAAAAAAGTCTAAAACTTATCTTCAAAAATGATTAAGAGATCGAAAAAATAATTTCAAAGTCGAAAAATGTTGAAAATGTTCAAAATTATTAAAAAAAAAATCGTAAAAAATGTTGAAATGGTCGAAAACTTTAAAATGCGTTACTTTACCGCCAATTCACTTCTGTATAGTTGAAAAAAAGTTATAAATGTAGATATTATATAAGTAACAAAAAAAATCTAAAATTTAATTTTTTTATGACTGGCAAGAAAAGAAAGATGCAAACAGTGCTTGTAAGTAAAAAAAACCACCCGTCCATTCATTAATATGCCCCTATACATATATTTTAAAATCATAAAATATTTATTTATTTTTTCAACCATTTCATTAAGGCTCCTCCGAAGAAGGACTCGACATGTGCGGTCTTACAAACGGCAACAGCAATCACACCACCAACGGCAACAACACTCAACAAGCAGCGCAAAATACACAAAACAAAACGCCACCCTCGCGCAGCAACACAGCTCTCCACGTTTGTTGGCATCGTGGCGCAACCGTCGGTTTGGGCGATCATCTAATCGGTGCTGAAAATCAATTGTCCGGTTATTTATTGCGTAAATTTAAGAATAGCTCTGGTTGGCAAAAACTTTGGGTAGTTTTTACCTCTTTCTGTTTGTATTTCTATAAGAGCTATCAAGATGAATTTGCTTTGGCCAGCTTACCGCTTTTAGGGTATACAGTAGGACCACCAGGACATCAGGATGCAGTTCAAAAGGAATTTGTATTTAAGTTATCATTCAAAAATCATGTTTATTTCTTTCGGGCGGAAAGTTTGCACACATATAATAGGTGAGTTTTTAAAGACTTCTTTCAAATCTTAATATTTAATTTTTTTCTTTTCTTTTTTTCTTTTTCAGGTGGCTGGAGGTTTTGCGCAGCACAACACAAACTCAGGACTTTAAAAATCTACATGCCAGCAATTGATGAGAGTATTTGTTGTATGTTGTTCTGTTGTAAAGTATTGCACGTATCTTTCCTTAGGAAAAAAATCTGTCAGTATACTATACATAACACAAAACCAACAAAAGAGCCTTAATTTAAAGTCAGTGCAATTTGCAAAATAAAAATTTTACGAAAGTGCCTTTAAGTATTTTCATCTATATCTTACCACTATTTTAACTACTAACTACTTTTTATTATACTATATACTATGTTTTAATGTTTTATACTTTATATTTAAATATTCGACTACAGTTTTCTTAAAATCGTATGATTATGTGTTTTCATTGGTCTAGCTGTAAGACGTAATTATTATACAAATTATATTGTACGTAGTAAGAGTCATGGTGTCAACAAAAAATGTTTTATTTTTCTTGTAAATATTTGAATGAAGAAAAAAAAGTTCATTAAAAAGTTAGATATTTGCAAATGTTTGTCATAAATATTATTAAGTATTATTAAAAACAAAAATTATGTTGGAAGAAATGATTATATGTATAACGCATTACGAAAAGCAAATAAAATACATAACTTATGTGGCCTTTATCTGATATGAAAGTATATATAATTATATATTAGAACATTTACCGAAATATTTTTGTAAAATGATTATATTTCTAATTAAACAATTTAATAAATTTTATAAACAATTATTAATACCAAAAAGATAATTTATTTTCCTAAAACTTACGTAGGTAATAAAATATAAACGATCATTATTTGGGGCATGTAAACTCTAGTCTCTTTAGAATGCTAATTAATACTTGACAGCTCAAGTTGATAAGAATCAAGACAAACTTACATACAGCACATATATTGTTCTGGTACTTCTTAATAATCGGAGATACGGCGACGAAGGATCCACACCATCGAATTGTACACCACAGATTTTATTTCTTTTATTTGAACGTGTACATAAACACAAACAGTTGCAAAATAACAAGATATGAGCGACTAAATCTAATTGAGTTGAGTCGACGTTATCGAACTTGGTTCGGTGCTAAAATTTTGTGAAAAGCTCGTGAGTTTCAAATTTGTTCGAACTATGTAGTTCGGCTCCTTGCACAGCATTATGTTTCAGGGTAGGTAGGCTGGGTAATTTCTTGTACAGTTCGTTAGTCCGGCCAAAAAAAAAGGATTTAAGTTATGGAAGGCCTTCAGTTCAGCAAGTTCTTGGCTGAGTATTTTTTGTTTAAAAAAAATTCTTTTAAGGGTATTCTGAAACGGTCGGGTGATTTTTTGTTCAGATCGCAAGTCCGTCGAAAAAATGGGGTAAGTTTATGGTAGATCTTCACGTCATGGAGTTCCATTAACGTTGTGTAAGTATTTATTGGAAACTTTAAAAACTATGAAAGGTGGGCCAAATCTTGTCGTATGGAGATTTTTCGTGCATAAAGTCATGTGTGTTTTTATCTCCTCTACAACATTGGTCTTAACATGTTTTTCTATTTGTGACTTGCTTTCCGAATTATTGGGCGAAATTCTTTCAAAGAGTCCTAGAACTTATTCCGCTACTCTGCTTATTTTTCAGCTGGGTATGAGTAAAATTAACATCTTATGCGTTCACACGTCCTTTTTGAATCAATAAATTTTTTTAAAATGTTATATATTTTATACAATTAATGTGCTATCCGAGTCGGATTTGCTTGTAAACCGATTCCGATATCAAATTATGTCGTGAAATCGTGATGAGATGTTTATGTTTGCTGTGGTAAATGCTTCTCAGTGTTAGTATCAAATAAATAGTGGCTACTTGACCGCTTTTTCGGATTACATCACAGACGTTCTTGATGACAAAATCTTGATATCTATGGTATAAGCCAGGTTTTCCATATGGCCTCAACAATCTCATGGTTTCCAGTAAGAGCGTGATTTAGCACGACTTACTTTTGAAAGTAGTTTTCAAACCAACGCAGCATATACATAGATGCACTCGTTTGCAATTTGAAGAGTAAGCTTTTTATTACGAATTTGTTGGTACTATGTGTTATGTGAGCCAAGTTCGTGACTATCCATGACATAATTATTTTATTGTTGCCAATTTGAACATTCAGTTTAGTAACATTTGCTCGAACAGTTCTGCCGTATCTGATATGATTTAAAATGTTTCGATTGCTTAACAAAAACACATTTAATTTTGAATTAGTTATATTTCTTATACTTTATTAATATTAATAATATTTAATTACATTTATAATCAATATTTTTCATGTTGTTGTTGATTCTTTTTGCATAACTTAAGTTTAAAGATTTCATTTTTTTTTGTTTCTTTTTAAACCAAATTACAAAATATTCAGCATAATTTTCTTGAAGAAAAAACAGGTTTGCTTTTAAAATATTAGCCAGCAGTGCGCTGTACGTGCTGTAGACTCTAATGATTAAATAGTAGTATAACATAAAAAATAAACAAAATAAATGAAATAAACAAAGAAAAAAAAGGTCAACGAAAACAACATAGCATATTTGGCAGAATAAGAGTTGTTATGTTGAATGATAAAAAGAGATATTGTAACAAAACTAAATTTAAAATCGATATGAAGAAATGTGTAGTTTTACAAACTTCATAACAGAAAAAAAAATAATAATTTAAAAGAAAAATTATAAAAACTAAAGGAGTGTTGAGCAAAACTTAGTGCGACTTTAAGTTTTTTGTAAAGAATTTTTTTTAAGATATAAAAGGGTATCTAGATACATGTTCACTGAGACTAACATGTGTGTTTGTGGTAAGTAGTTGCTTGATAGTAAGTTTATTTTTATATGCGTACGTGTGTGTAGTACTTGACACATATATAATATGTAATAACTTCAATATCAAATTTAAGTAGTTATTTAAAACTTTCTAGGGACTAAGTGGCTTTGAATGATAGAGAAGTTATTTACTGATTTAATTTTAAAACCGTGTGTAGCCATATTTTTCTTTTCCCTTTATTGGGGGGAAAATTATTAAATTTTTGCATCAAACATGCGTACATAGATAAATGTATGTGTATACTAACGTTGTTCAATCTTTTTTTTTTTCTTTTTTCGAGAGAAATTTTAAGGTACACATATCTTAATCGTATAATTTTTCATGAATTTAATTTTTTACTTTAGTTTTATTCAATAGTATTTTTTGTTTTAGTTTTTAGTTTTCGGTTTTTCTTCATCAATCTTGAAATTTTTGTTTCTTTTTTACTTGGTTTCTAATTATAGTTAATAATTAATATCTTTTTTTTGTTGTTTTGCAATAAAATTGTATCTATTTTATATAATTGTTTTGAAGTTCTTGTTTTAATTGTTGTCACCATTTAAACTGTAACTTAAAATGTTTGTTGCTGCATTAAAGCCATTTCTACTATTGAGAGACATTTCATGATTAAAAGCAACAAAACCATACAATTGCGAAAGAAATTTGGTTTTTTTTGTGTAATATGTGAGTTTATGTGTGAAAGTTTGGATTTAAAATTTTTTTAATATTATTCTTTATTTTTTACTCAATTAATAATATTTTTGCTTTTCTCCAACATATCAGTATTTTTTGTTTGTTTTTTCCTTTAATAAAACATTGTTTTAGTGGCGGATGGCTAATCAATGAAACTCTGTTCCACACAAGCTTTCACTCGTTTCTCATATTCACGACGATTTTCTTTATAAAGTTGAGCAGCTGTGGAGTTAGCTGGTGAATTTGGATTTGGATCACTCAATAGAGACTGCAAAAGATGACATAAAAGAGAAACTCACATTAGAATAAGAAAAATGAGAAACATAGAGAAATGTATACGCATACCTGTATAGATGTTAAAATTGCTGATACATCATATGTAGGACTCCATCTATTTTGTAAAATATCCAAGCAAATACCACCATCTGCATAAACATTTGGATGAAATACTTTTGATACAAATCTAACTGTTGGTGGTTTATTTGGATATTCTTCTGTAAATTCTATTGTTAATTTAAAGGTACCATCCTCGAACGGTGTGTCATGTGGACCGAAAATCACAGCATTCCATATCATAATATTATTATCTGTAGGCGCACCTGAAACTCCAGTTGGTGGATCTTCTTGAAGTCTGCAAGTAGTGAAACATGCAAATGTTAATGAAACTTTCTAATAAGTGCGATAATATAAAAGAATATTTAAGAATATTGTTTGTGAGCCTAAATAAATCCCAAAAAATTCTTTGCTTTGACTTGTTCTATTTTTTACAACTCATGCACATTTTGTTACTTGATGTCCGGGTTATTTTTCTTTTTTATCCCCAATTATATCAAATCGATGATCAAAAACAGAATGTATTATGTATGTATGTGTTCAGTTGATGAAAAGTATAGTTTGTGACATCGATAACACATCATTTTTAAGTCCCGGTGTTATTTCTTAAATTCTGTTTTTTATTCGTTTCTATACAGGGTCATATTGTTATTTAAATAATATTATAATAAAACCTTTTAGGGACAAACATGAAACATATGTGCATTTCCACGAAAAGTGATGTTTTTGTCCCGTGCGAACATCTTGGTTTTTTGCAATTATCTTAGAAAAAAATTGCCTAAAATTAACCTTATAGAGCTATAAGTTAAGTCAAATTTGTCAAAATAAAAATCCGTTTTATTTTCACGTTTTTTTTACTTTAAATGTGTTCGACGCTCGAACGGGAAATGCCCATATTTCATATAAAATATAAAGTGAAAGCGAATCGTGTGAGTGTTGACGACCCATTTAAAAAAAATACATTTTTACAAGAAAAGAGAATGTGAATAGTATAACGAATTAATTAAATAAATAAACAAATTGAACATCGGAAAACTGCCACAAAGAAACAAAACATCAACTTGACTAATCAATTTTTAATGCAAATTAAAAACTCCTTTCTTGGGCAAAATATAAATAGAAAAACATTTAAGAAAGCATGAACAAAATTTTATAAATCAATAGTAATCGCAACAAGAAAATTACATTAAAGAATCCAAACTTGCTAAACAAAATTTTTCCAGCGGAATTTGCATATTGGCTTCTCCTATTTTCTTTAGTCAATTTTAAACCGAATATTAAAAAGAAAAAATGCAAAAATAACACTTTGTTTGCCAAATGAATTTCATTGTCAATGTAAAATGAAGAAAATTCAAAACTATAAAGAAACCCAACAATGACAAATAGATTATCTAAATTGTAACAGCTGGGCGTGTGGGTACATCTGTTGCACTACAATAATTTAAAATAAAAAACAACAATAGAAGCTAAGCAAAATGTGCACAAATAACAACAGGGTTTAAAATAACAAATAGAAAATGGGTGTATTTTAATTTCTGTAATAATAGTAATAATAGCTGATACAAATCATGATTAATTTGCCAAATCAATTGTTCTATCATTATTTTTTTGGAACATTAAAACAAATATATTTGGAAAAAGTATTGATTTTATGAATTACTGAATTACTTAGTACACTAATATCTCTGATATTTTTAATATACCTAGCTGCACAGAAATAAACAATGCATTTTGTTGGCATTTTACATTTACTATAAAACAAAAATGAGTGGGAGCTTTAATTTTAAGACGTAGTATGAGCGCTATAGTATTATTAATAGGAAACACTATTGAAATGCGTTGTAAACATTGCACAATTGGCAAAAGTGTGAAAATAAAAAAGGAAATAAATTGAAAAAAAAAGAAAATTAAATGAGTCGTTTATTTTGAAAGTAACTATTATAAATCATTTTTTTTCAGTTATTTCGGAAATTCAGTCTCTGAAGCAATTCTTACAATGCAGACACTTACAATGCAAGAACTAACAAGCAAATTATAGCAATCAATATGTTCTGGAAAAACATTAAAGATACAACAATGGCCAAATTTATTCATTCTGCTGCAAAGTTTGGAAATTTTATTAATTTTTTTTTCTGTAAAATAATTGAGCGTCATCGTGTTGACAATATAGTGTTTGAATAGGAGTGAAGACAGAAAACATGTGAATACATAGTCCGAATGGACTAAGTGTCTTTCGTGTTTTAAGTGTTTGGATTAATTGCAAATGTGTTTAGATGACAGACGATGATAGAGAAAGTCATTTTCCATAATTTTGGAAAGCCATATCTACATACACAAGCAGCATTTTTTAAAAAGGGTATAAAAATATGTTTCAAACTCCGAACTCGTAGAAAAGTTATCTTACTCTCATTACCGCGACATTAGGTGTTTCACAAGGGAACCAGAGTCGGTCGCTCCTGTTTACTTTAACAATCAATGATGCTACACATATTATTGAAAATTCTCATCTCCTATTAGTTATAAGCACTTATGTATGAGGGGTGTGAAAAAGTTTAAAAAATAACAATTTAGAAAGCAAATTTTTCCTTTCCTTGATTATTTAATGAGCTTTTTACTTGATGCATAGTTTCAAATAAAATGGCAAAGATGATAGCTGTAGTAGCTAAACTCTGTTCTCATTATTATTTTAAAGGTTCAAAACGTTTTGTCGTGGTTCGGAAACGCGACTCAAAAACGCTACGTTTTAAGAGCCCAAAAAAATTATTTCAATGTGATGCCTGTCAAGCGATCCAAGCGACCATTTCTGTTGGCACATTTGTTGCAAGTGCTTTTAAAAAAATTGTTTCATAAAAACATAGGTTGTATTGACCAGAGACCGGTTTTTTCCTCGCTTGCCAAGCGCGAGTCACCATTTTCGTTGTCTTTGATTTTGAGTCTTGAAGTTTTAGCCACAAAATATAATGGGGAAACATGTTTGGTACAGGAAACGCTTTTATGGTAAACTTTTTCTCAATTTACACACGGAAAGTTTTAGTTTTTCAAAGCCGACTACATAAGCAAGGAAGAAAAAAAGCGTAGTATAGACTTTGTTTTACTGGACATTTTTATTTTTTCCTTCACGTTCTTCCATACGTACATATATGTTGACATTTCTTTTCATTTATTTTTTATTACTCACGCGCAGCATCATTCCTTTGTTCGGCTAAAAGTGAAACTGCACAAACGTTTAAAATAAGACATTGCTTTACCAAATTATTTTTATATTTCAATGGTTTTTTTTTTTAGGAAAAACACATTTGATTTATCAATTTACGTTTCGATTTCCCTCAAATAACAAAAAGGTCGTTTGCAAAAGCGAACAAAGAAAACTTTTCAAAGAAAAATTTTCGTATGTTAAATGGACTTTATAAATATTTACTACATGAAACGCAACTAATTTTGTTAATTCAATAATGATGCCTATAAGATTTTAAATTTCAATGAATGTATTGAACTTTTCATATTTCATATTGATTTTTTCTGCTTAAAACGTTTATTCTTATTGAAGCAGTTGTGGAGAATTTGGTTAATTGAATGAACTCCCACTAAAAATTAGCCAAGGAAATCTGATTTAACAAAGTTTTTCCATCATTTAATTGATTTATCCAATCATAATTGCAATCAGAAAAAGTAAATGATAATAATCAAAAAATCCTTGACATTTTAATGCAAAATGATCCTTGAACACGGACAACAAAAAAGAAGGAATTCGAAAATGTGATGAGTGGTGGAAGCGTCAAACTCAAGGACGATAGTATGGCGTAGAGCACAGGGAGGAAAAACAAATTAGAAAAAAACAAGTACAAGGAAAATAAGAGAAAAAGAAATGCAATGAAGAAATTAAATCAAATAAGTGAAAAATATTAATGTATTTATTAGATAAGGTGATGTCGCAATTTCACGATTTTTGGCAAAGTTTAATTTTGCAGCCAATGTGTCTATTATCTGTCGCTGCTGCTACGTCGATGAGTCAACTGCGCAACAAAAACAACAGCGGAGAAAAGTAGCGACGGTAGTCGCGGCCGAGATGAGTGCGAAGGCAACGCGCAGCACCACATCAAGGGTGCTCCGTAAGCAAGCAGCTGAGGTAAATGTGATGACCAAATCATTGAAAACTGGTATAACACATATTTTTCCTATTACCAAATCTTTTTCTTCTATGTCCATTCTCTTTTAGTGATGTTTTGACTAATTTTTTGTTGCATATTTCAATAATATACAAAGTTCCAGGGAAGTTTAAGCTTTTTCCCTAGAGTTTTCACGTAATTTTATCAAGTTTACCCGTAAATTATTGAATTTTTCCTCTTACCTTTTAAAATCTCTCATCAGACGTCTGCGTGCGGGTGTCGACATTTTTTCAACTGCTTCCTCTGCTTTTCCAAACTTTTGTTTTTATGCTGTATTTTATTTTTTTACGCTTAAATTAATTAAAATTCCAACCTGAGGCAATAAAATTTTCACAAATTCGAAACTTTTTCTTTTTTCCTTCCTTCGATTTTCCGTTTTTTCTATGTTTAATCTTTTTTCTCGTTTATTCTTCCACTTCCTCTACGACTTTGCAGTACACGAACGAAATTTAACTGGTCGTATGAATTGACAAAAATAAAAAAAAGTGACGTATGACGATGTATATCGCTCTTGCTGAACGCGCAAACGAGACAGCAGTGAATTGTATACAAATTTAACGAAACAAAAAATTCCAATTGTACGAATCCGTTAATAGTTGAAAAGAGATGCAGGTTGTTGCGTAAAAAAAAGCAGCTGTTTTTGTTTAGTTACATAAGCATACAAATATATATTAACACTTTATCTGTTTATCTCTTTTACGCTCTGAAGCACTCGCTATTTTGGTTTTTTTTTATTACAACCCCAATGGTTTTTTACGAAAATTTTATTTTTGAAACACTAACAGCAAATATTTCAAGATTTTTTATTTTAAATAAGTTTTATGATACTAATAAAACACCAACACACACACACAGACTTCTGAATCCGTTTTTTTCTTCGCACAACTTTGACTAAAAAAACTTCCAACCAACAACGTCTAATGCGCAATTTCTGATCTTTAGTGTTGCCACCTAGCCAGTTCTTAGCATTGTCATACTATTGTTTGACAATATGAACACGTGGATTAAACATAAAATGTGCTACACAACTTGTTTGACAAAACAGTTGCCAATCACCTACTGGTGATCTTCACATATGAATGATTTTGTTTTAGTAATGAAGTGCTTTTTAGAATTTTTCCACTATAAAAAGACATCCAGTGAATTCCTCAAACACGATAACAATATTTGAATACATGAATGGATGAATCTGATATGATACAAAATAAAATTATTCGAAAATGAGCCTTGTGCTTGGCAGCTGAGGCCCAAGTTTTTGCGTTGAATCCGAATCTGACCTTAAAAATGGCCCATCACATCAGGATTTTGAAATATTTGGGGTTAAAAACTTAAAAAATAATTTTTTTGTAGTTTTGAGGTTAAAATCCTACACATACCCTCAAAAGTAAATAAAAATAAATTTTTAAGTCACTGTTTTTGAAAAACAATATGCCTACGTAAATTAAAGACGAGGGACGTGTGACTATGTTGAAAAATAAAATTTGAAGAAAAAAAGCATGTTTCTTTGTTAGGTTAGAAACTTTTCAGCCAACACTTTTATGTACCCTTGAGAAATATTCAATCTCTCCAATTCTTTGGTTCTTCATTTGGGAAATTGTAAAATATTTTGCTTACATGGGTAAGGATATTTTAATTAATTGACAAATTAAATTTGTTAAGGCAAAAGCTAAATAATTAAACTTCTTGCAATTCTCAAAATTGATTCGGCGAAAAGCACATATACGAAAAACCTATATAGTGTATCATGCTTCCGCCGAATGAATTTATTATCAGCTGCAAAGTCTGAATAGATTGTATTAGGTAGTATGATCGGCTGTAATAAATTAAACTAGTTTTTCATTTAAAAATTTAAATTTACGAATTCCAAATAGGCTTTTATAAATATTAAAAAATTGAAAACAACGAAGCCTGAACATTTCTTTCAGAAATCTGATGATCGCTCGTTGGTAAACTGGTAATATCTAATACCTGAAATCGATGAAGAAGTACAAAATTATATAAGTTTAAAATGGCATATTAAAAAATGTTTAAATACTACTAGTACGACTATAATAATAGCGTTTTCGTGGACGGAATGCTTTATATAAATCTTATAAGACATTGCATACAAATTTGTGTTTAAGTTTTAAAATACTTAGTAAAAGGTTGATAAAAGCAGTGTAAAAATATTCGAGCATATAGTAGCTCACTGTAGGTGGACATAGGTACTTAAAAAGAGTAAAAATAATTTTTTCTATTAAAAATTGTAAGGCATCAATAGCTCAATGTTGGGATTTTGCCACTTCAAATAGATTTGATATTGTGAGAAAACGCAAAGCCAACAATATATCTGTAAAAAATAAAATGATTTGTAGAAATGTGAATTTTATTTTTTGATTAATACGTACATTATAGGCCATCCAGACAAAATCAAGTAAGGCGGAAAATGTTTGTTCAAGCTGTAATTTGTAAATAAATTAATTTTTTTTAACATTGTATTACGCACATGCTTGTATATAAAATTAAATATTTTCCAAAACTTACATAGATGTAGTAACCACCAATCAGCCAGAGACCGAACACAAATTGAAAAAGTATACCAATCCCTACTAAGAGCAGCCATGGTATTAGCCAACCACGTGTACTAAAAAGACGAGAGATCTTAAGTTATGAAAACAATATGATGATGGGGGTGTGCCATCTGTTGGGTTGATTTTGAGATTAATGTTTTTATGTATTAATGATTTTTTGCTTAAAAAGAATGCACACGGCGGTCAAATAAGGGAGTTGGATGAGAAATTTAGTAACAAAGAACTATGTTTCGGTTAAATAAGAATTGATTTTGACCTATATCGAGTGATTCCAATAGAAAATCACATGCTCTAATCAGTCGATTTATTGAATTTTAAATTTAAATTTATTTTCATACAAAAAATCAAAATTAATACATGAAAAAAGTTTTTACTAACTTCAATCTTTTGCTTTTTTAAATATTTTGAAAAATAGATTTAGTGTATAGAAAATGCTTGTTAAATTTCATAGTAGGATCAGCATTAGTTTTCGAGTTAGAAAATTTAAAGCGCAACTTATTTCGTAAAAGTACTTTTGTTTGAAATGTGAATTTTTAAAATTTATTAACCGCCGTGTGCACCTAAATATATATTAAGAAAAATAGTTATTTGTTTTAAATTCTCCTATGGTTGGCTATGTAGTAGCCATTTAGGTTTCAAAAAGAAGCAAACAGATGGCCCTTCCGTTGTACTAAATTATTAAATACCTTATTCGAATGGCGAAATAAACTAAATAAGATGCAATAATAACCAAAACAAAATAAATTATAAATGCAGCTCCCACAATGGGCATGGAAGTTCGTATATCTGTTTCGAAAAGTGGAGAGTAGAGCTGTGCCGATTCGCCACCATTTAACATATAGCAAATCTGTAAAATAGAAGAAACTTCAATGTATTCTATACAAATATGCATATGTATATATTTTTATTTATTATTATATGTATGTATATGCACATATATGATTTTCCGTATGTCCCTTATGCGTTTCCAGAATCTTAACCTGATCTTCCACCCATGATTCTTTGAACATTTGAGTTTTTCAGAGGAGGTCAGAATACATATATAGAGCAAATCAGAATAGGGGTTCAGGGGTTAGTGGGAAAATAGGTGCGGCATCTCTCATAGGAAAAATAGTCAAAAAAGCTATGTATATCTTGAAGATTGACACATGGATGTATATTGTAGCTTTTTTCTAAAAAACCTTGCGAATTGTGTGTAGGATTGGATAACGGTGTGTGGCACGTTCTATACAACAAAAGTATTAAAAACCCTATATCTTTAAAGCGCAACTTTTTTCGTAAAAGTACAAGTTTGCGTGAAACACGAATTTTCAAAATTTATTAACCGTCGTGTGCACAATTTTTTGTATTCATTTCTCTTATGGTTGGCTTTGTAGTAGCCATTTAGGTTTCAAAAAGAAGCAAACAGATGGCCCTTCCGTTGTACTGAAATATTAAATACCTTATTTGTATGGCGTAATAAACTAAATATGATGCAATAATAACCAAAACAAAGTAAATTATAAATGCGCAACCCACAATGGGCATGGAAGTTTGTATATCTGTTTCGAAAAGTGGAGAGTAGAGCTGTGCCGATTCGCCACCATCTAACATATAGCAAATCTGTAAAATAGAAGAAACTTTAACATATTCTTTACAAATAAATATATTTTTACTTATAATTATTAACTATTTACTATATGTATATGTACATATATGATTTTTCGCTTCTCCTTTATACGTTTCCAGAATCTTAACCAGGAGTGGTATTCTGTAAGGTGATAGTCGACGGTCGCTTTTTTTATTGTCGTTTTTGAAAGCCACACCTAAATAACTATCACATAAAAGCAAGCGAGAGTTGATAATCAACTATCAACTATCACCTTACAGAATATCACTCCTGATCTTCCACCTAGAATTTGTGAACATTCGAGGTTTCAGAGGAGGTCAGAATAGCAGTATAGAGCGAATCAGAGTAGAGGTTCAGGGAAAAACACTTAAAAAAGCTATATCTTGGCATCTATATTGTCTAATATCTAAATTTTTGTATATAATTCTTGGCATTAAGTTTAAAGTAGAGGCAGTTACCTTTTAGAAACTTCCCAATCACTGAAATTGATTTGCCGAAAAACTTAGTACTTTGAACATAAAAAAAAACCGGCAACGCCCACCGTAGTTCGTTTTTTTGTATAACGTACAATGTAAAAACAAAATTATTGATAGTTGATACATATCCTAAACAGAAACAAGAAATCAATTTCGTCCTTAGGTGCTGTACACTAAATACGTAAGACGTTCTTTGATAATTTCGAAAATCTACCACCTCCTCCTACGTAAGAAATCTTCATATACAAAATATGATACAGTAAGAAAATGATTGACCCCCTTCCTCATAAGAGTCTTACGTAAGATTACAAATAAAGGAAAATATAAGTATAATTTACCAAAGTAATAAACACCACTGACATTGCGGCTGTGTACGCGGCGACAGCATAGCTGCCAGTTTTGACTGAATTTGACCAAATGAATGGTGACCAGCAAGATTCTAAAACAACCATTGCGCTGTAAAAGAAAAATTTAATTTTACAAAATTTCTTAAACACAAAGTTTATCAGAATTCGCTGCGTGTTTCATCAGTAAAGTCTCAAACACGCAGCAGCAACTGTGTTGGCTTATTTATGACAACACGAAACAGCGCAAGTGTCACACCCTAAAGTTTTCCATTCAATTAAATTTATGCAGATTACATGAAAATTTCCACTAAACGCACCCGAATTTTAGGTGATTCTTTTGAACACGGATACAAATTTAGTTTTATTATAAAATATTCTTTAAATAAACAAAGAAATTTTCAATAAAACATAAACAAAATTTCAAAGAACTTTACCACAGCTAAATAATTTAATTAATGAACAGAAGAAGAAGCAGAGAACTGTCATCTAGCACAAACACACATACACTGCAGTGCTGCATTTGGAAAATGACATTACATGCCTTAAAGTATGCAAGCTTTCTAAATTTTGTGGTGCCTGCCACTGATGTCATTTAGCCCAGCAAACAATTTTAATCACTGTTGAGTCACGTTTCAGCAACCAAGGCGATGATTTTGATCAGACGAGACCTGATGCCAAGCGATTGTTTGTTCGTGCTAACGAACTAATCACTTAATATATTAGATAAAGACCTTTGGGTAACAAAATATCTTCAATGTGTTTCCACCCTAAGTTGCGGTACGTTATATGTAAAAAAACACTCTGCTAACGATTATTTATTACGGTATCTTATCCTTGTGCATTAAGCACAGCTCAGCTATAACATTTGACCAGACCCGAAAGGTGTTTTGGAAAAAGTGGGTGGCACCTCTCTTACTACGGAAATATCCAAAACGCTATATCTTGGCACCTAAGGCAGACTTTTCCTACTTTTTAGTTAGGGGACGTCCATTAATTACGTAAGGTGTTTTATTGAAAATTCGGATCCCCCCCTCCTCTTGGTGAGATGTGGCGGGACCCCTCCCCTCCCTCACGTGAGATTTAAATAATAATTTTTAATGTAAATTCTATGCATTAAGTAGTTGACGTGAGGTTTTCCTTGTCCCCCCTCCTTCCCCTTGGTGAGATTTGGTGAGATTTTGCTGGACCCACTCCCCCTTATTTTGACTCACGAAATAAATGGACGTCCCATTAGTCGGTTTTTTCGTAAAATTTCAACGAAATCGGACACAAACTCTGTCCGCGCTTTGTTCACAGGTTGGAACTAGGAAGCTTACATTTTGTAATAATTATTTTTATGCCCCATGCTAAACCATAGAAAAAAATAAGGAAAATACATATACAATACATACACAAAATTTTCAAAATAAACACCCTATCCTTATCCATAAAAAAGTGTCTTTGAACCAGTCTAGTGCAACAAATGCTTTTATAAGTCTTCCAGGTATATTCTCGAGGAAACGATTGAATAAATTTCGATCATCGAAATCTGAATTCATCGCATTCTGGATAGCTTTTATTTCTCATTGTCAGTACATATACGCCAGAATTGATGTTAACTAATTTCTACTGTGTATCTATCGAACTGCGACCAACATCCCAATATCCCACTTGCACAATTAGCAAAAAAGTAAAAACTTATAACGACAAAAAATAAAGTAGAAGAAATAAAAAGTCGAAGCAACAAAAACAATAAAAACAAAAGAAGACAAAAGTAACCCAAAAATAAATAAGCTAAGACAACAGAATTGATACTTCCACGATGTCTGCGGTAACCGCCGCGCGTACAATGGCGCCCAACCAACGTACGAACGAATTTTGTTTTTGCATTAGGCCTTTATTTTTGACGATGGACGACGACGACGGGCTGTATGGTGTTGCCTACTTAAATTACGTTGGAGCAGCAACAAAGACAACAACAAAAATTGCAACCAAAAATAAGGCAAAATCACAAAGATAAAAGTTGCGGTTTAATGCTAACGAACTAAAAGTTTTTGTGTTTTTTTTTTGTAGTTGTCATTTTGGGCAAGAATTGCAAGCAGCCTCAGTTCATGCGGTCAGTTGTTGAGAGAGAGAAAAACAAAGTAGTGAAAGAGAGCGAACGAGAGAGGAACGTAAGTTTTGCAAAAAAGTATAAAAACAAACTTTGGGAGCATATTGAAAGTTTTTTTTTAAGGTTTGTGTCCTAATCGGAAGTGAGATTTTAGTCAAAAGTTATTAATTAATCTGATATTTATTATACTCGTACACCCATAATGTAATGTAGAAAAGCTTCTTATGCTGAATCAAGTTGTAAGTCTTAAGTTTTTAAGTTTGAAAAGTGTTCCAGAACTTCGGTAGGGCCAGTTTATGGGCGATAGTGATGCTGCATTATTTTGGAGAAATCCTACCCATATAATGTGGAGTTTTTCATGCCACGAGTTTACACATTATCATTTGTGGAGATCTGTTCCTCGTATCCTCGTATCTCGTATTTGAAGCCTTAGGAGGCTGTTCCAATTTTTGACGCCTTTCCCTTCTGTGTTACAAACTGTCATATAATCCCGAACACAAACTGTTTGCTGAAATTCGAAGACGGTGAAGACAACCGCACTAGAAGGAAGTTTAAGTCTTCAGTATCCTATATCCTGTAGCCTTTTTCTTTGCATAGTTGGTCGTTGGTCAACGATTTTTTGCTTCGTGTGAGTTTACTTTCTGTTATTTTGGTTTCTGAAATCACGACTTATTCGGAAGAAATGGTATTACGACTGCTACCTTTTAAATACAGAATTTAAAATTGGTTCTTAGGGTTCCATATCGTCCACGAGCCAAGAGCGGTGTGTTTTATGTTGCAGGTTTTGTTTTTTTTTTACAACTTTTCAATGAAACCTTATGAGATACATACCAACATCGTTCAGCTCAGGCCAGGCTTACCAGGTTACATTGCATTTACAGAAAGAATATTAAAAATGTTTCATGTTCCAAATCGATATTTTTTTTTAATAACTCTTTAATGAAATACAATTTAATGCCGATAACGAAAATAGTTACCTACAATTTCTGGACAAAAGTTACCTAGATTAATTACCTAGCTAACGGTACCAAAATCGATCAAATCTGGCCAGTGGTTCCCAAGTTATAGCAAACAAAATGTAGATACATCGACTTGGAAAATATAACGCACCCTTGTGGTGCATTTAATTACATAGTTGCCAATTGTAGGTTATAGCTGAACAGAAAGCTGTCTTTTCTGGGTCAGATGATCACTGGGGTCAGAGTAAAATAGATATTTTTATAAAAACTTTGAGTTATTTTTGAGCTATTTCACTAACTCAAAACAGTGCGGTCCCTATATTGAAATGATGGGTATATTGAACAAACGTTCAGTAGCGGAGTGAAGGAGGCAGTCACCCTGGCGCTATGGCTTGGGGCGGCAAAACGTTACAATCCGATGAGCATTTTTTTTGTTGTTTTTTATTGTAATACGTAGTTAATTTTAACTTTTAATTTTAAAACTTTTCACACGGAAGGGTGCCAAAATATATCATATTGTCCTAGGCGTCCTTAAACTAAGCTACGTCATTGACTACGTTACATTAAACTTATTGAATTGAATTTTAATTATAAGAAATTTCTATGCAACATGGGTGTATTTAACTAATATATATTATATACACATTTTATTAAAGGAATACTTGTATTAAATTAAATTCGTATAGAAACATTAGATAAATCTACTCACTCTCTATTAGGCTTCTCTCAGAATATTAAATCAGTTATCTCAAATAAGAACATTTTCTGGGAGAGCTAAATATGAGGATAGAGAAGCAAATACGCACAACAAATTGCTCATTGCCGCAATATTTGTACTAGGCAACCAACCAACATCATTTCCCCCTTTACCGCTGTCACTGATGGATCAAAGCGAATGATCTTCAAATGGCCAAAATTGGCACAAGCATATAAACCATAACAACAAAGAGGCAACAAACGCTCCAAATGCAAGTATCAGGCAGGTTGGTGCTATTGCTATGTTGACTGTTGCTGGATGGGAGGGAGTCTGCAGTTGTTTGCGTTTTATTTGAATTTAAAATAACGAAACATTTGACTCACAAGATCAGTTGTTAATGTGCGCTCGTAGAAGACAGGCGACGGAAATATGTGTTTTTAAACGGAATCTATGCGGCTTAACGCAAGTACATAGTACAAATTAGCAAAAGTGCAGTAGTTTTTTATTCTCTTCAAACATAAATATATTCAGTGCGATTTTATATACGGCCAATGGGTTTCTTTTTGCATTTGGGAGCAAATTATTATATGAGAAAACAAAAAAAAAAAAAAACAGTGAGAGGTTAAAATACAGCGTGAGCAGATTATCAGAAAAATAAACAAAAAAGTGTAGTAAATTATGAACAAATGAAACAAAATATAAAGCAGCTTTAACTTGAGTTATAGGCTTGAAATCTAGTGACATTTTTTATTAAAGAAAATTAGCTGTTTTATGTTTAAAAAAAACTTCAAAAATCTCATACGCAATATTAAATTGATTATAAAACAGTTAAACCCAAAGAAGTAGTAAGTTTTACTACTAGTAGTAGAATATGCTACTATTTTTTTAGTACGATTTTATGCTCTTCAATGACTACTAGCTGTGCTCCAACATAGCTGCTCATTCGTTAAGTGCACTACAACGTGTACAGACGTCTTTTCTCATTATCGAATTCAACGTTATTACGCACGTTATCGTTATCTACCGTGTGCAACGCGCATTCATCCGGCGTAAGTGCATTTTTGCAAGTGTGAAGATCGGGATCGCGAAAAAAAATTGGTTGTGTGTGCATATGTATGAGAATTGTGGTGGCGTTTGGGCAGTTGTGCGCTGTGGTTAAAAAAAAAATCGAAAAAGAAACACCGACGGCACAAATTATTTGTTTCGAGATACGGGGGAAAAAAATGAAAAATTTTACGAATTAAATTTGGATTCCGCACTAAGTTTTTTCCTGCTACTTTCTTCAAATTGAAGTGTTTTTTATTTGTTTTTTTTTTTTTTTGAAAAATTTACTGTTGCTTCCTCTTAAACTTGCAATTGTATATGTTGCCGCGCATATAATTATCTTAATGTTGTTGTAGTGTTTTTTGGCAGGTTTTGTTGTTGTTGTTGTTGTTTGTGTTATGGCTGTTGTTAGTTTTATTGTACTGAAATGTAATTCAATTAAAATGTATCTTTTCGCACGATTCCAAATAAAATGAAACCGTTTTTGTTTTCTTTCTTTTTTTTGGATGTTCAGTAATGTTTTTTTTTTTGGCTTTTTAGTGGGTTCATAATTGCGCCTCTTCATTTTTGCTGCGCGATCCACTTCAATTTTTCGTATTTAAATTTATGTTGTGTTTTTTTTTGTACATCTCATTTTATCAGCGTATCTTGCAGATACAATTTACTCAAATGAAAAGTGTGTTTATGGATCAAAAATTCATTTTTTTGTTTTTAAGTTTTTTTATTGTTGTTTTATCGTATTTCATCTCTTATTCCATTCCACTTCGTAAGTTTGCACAATTTGTGGTGCATATGATGGGTATGAAAAGAGAAAAGGAAAAATCAGAAACCAAACTGATTTGTGCCATTAAAAGTAATTTAAATTGCAGCAACAACAATTAAAGAAACACAAAAAAAAAAGTGCTAAAGATATCCAAACATACTATATGTATATTTGTATGTAACGAGTATTCATTGCGCCCTTATGATACTTCTTCTTTGTTATGCATTTTTTCTTAACTGTAATAGAATTGGTGGCGTTGTTATCTTTGATCTCGCCAATAATTCTAAAGTTGAATGCCCAAAACCGCGTAAAGTGCTCGTAAGTGTTAAAATTTTATCAAAAGGGTATTTTTTCCACCACGCTGGTTTAATGGCGGAATCCCACTGAATACCTTAAATTTACTTAAAATACGATACGAGTTACGGTCCTAAATGCTCGAAAAAGTCGTTAATAAATTGGATTTCTAGACTGCGCTATATTCGAGCCAGTCGCGGCACTCATATGCCCAAAATCATATTGAAATCCTAAATGGTATATTATATATTATCTACTTATAAAAACTAAATTTAGATTATTCGGTCATCTTTTTTATGAATTATTTAAAAACACCCAATATATTCGTGAATTTAGAGTGTTGGTAAAATCGCTCAATAATTGCGGAAAAAGAAAAATTTTCAAAATGAATTTTACGCAAATTTTGATTTTATCCTATATGCAAAGTAACCCTTCAATGGTTGTTTATATTTTCGTTAGTGAGCAATTGGTTCAAAAATTAAAAAAAAAAATAATCCAATTCAGTGATTTTCCCAATGATATTACTGCCAGAAATATTTTCCGAATATTGCTTTTGAATATTCGGCAAAGAAATTATTCAACGAATGAGTGTTCTCAATATACATATACGAGTTCTTTTAAAAGCGTGGGGACTGCCTCTTCTCGGTACGGTACATTCAAATATGCCATTATTTTCATATATTAATTTTCAAGGATTTTACTCAAAAATTTGTGCAAATACCAATTTTATGTCATCTTTTGAAAATCATTAGAGTTGGCCTTGCTTCTCCTGTCTTTTTCAAATCGGACTTAGTGGGTCTACTTAGAAGAAAGTACAGAGGTCATTTCATATGTAAACGAGAAGAGCTTTCGCCTAATGGGTATGCATGAGGTGCTCATTTCAGAGTTTTTTATGGATGTTCATATTCTTCAAGTTTGGATAGATGCAAAGAAAGTTTTCGTATGTAAGCAATAAAGTCCAATGAACTATCGCACAAAATATGTAACAAAATGAAGCCCAAACAAAAGTGGGCGTTAAAAAATGAGACATAACCCAATTGTAAATATGAAATATCGCCCAATTTTAAATATGTACATATATTGAAAAAGTACATAAATGCGTTTGCTAATTTATTGGACAATATTTCATATTACGATTTGGGCAATATTTTATAATTTGAACTTTTATCAATACAACGCTCAAAGAGCGATTTTCTTGTAACTAAAAAAAAAAAAAAAAATTAATTTACTCCCAAAATTTGGTAATAATCCATATTTCCATTAGGAAATAAGGCCCAAAATACAAATGGTAATAGCGCCCAAAATTGATTGATTTGATGATTGCCCAAAGGATACGCTAAATTTTTGGATGAGATTGGGTTTCAATGGAATTGCTTGAAATATTATTATGATGTAGCTTATGATCTGAATTTAATACAGTTTCAAAGATATGGGGGGGGGGGGAGGGGGTCAAAAGTCAATAATACCCTTATAAACTAGTTTTTTATTCAATTTTTGGTCATAATGTACAAAATTCAGACTTGTGCCAATATAGACTTTTGATCAAAATGACATCTTGCTAAAATCTTTACGAATTCCAATAATTTTCGCCGAAAAAACAGTTACATTGACTTTTGACTCTTATATCTCAAAAATCGTAAAGAAATATTGATTATATATAATATTAAAATTCCCACTGAAACCCAATTTCCATGCAAAAATTGCAAGACGTTTGTATAATAAAAAAGGAAAATAGAAAAAATCGAAATAATTCAAGTTTTAAAAAATATATATGAAATTGAAAACTAATTCAATAAAGTAAAATTTTCTGTTGAAGCACAAGTTCACTTATATTTTTAAAAATTTCTAATGTTGTGTGGGTGGACAACGTGATATCGATCCAAACTTAAAAAAAAATTTTAATAAAGCTTCAAACAGTATTGTGCTATATTGGCTTTAATATAACGAACGGTGCGTATTTTAAGATTTTTTCTGATGTTTTTTGTTTTTCTTTTCTCTTGTGTCATTATGTCGTATGCAAATAAGTCAAAGTCCATAACTGTTGAGTATCTTGAGTGGTGCTCAATATTAAAGTGAGACTCTTTTTCTAAATGTTTTTTTCCTTCATCGTTGATATTTTTATTTTTATTACTAAAGTACAACACGCGTATTGAGAAAAAATAATAAAATAAAATTTACGTAAATTTCGTAAAGGTGCAAAACTTACCTACATCTTGACAATCGCATTTGCTGTTTCCTCAAGCTCTTTTTTTTTTGTTTTGTTTTGGTAAGCTTCAATTCTTCTGTTGTATTCTCGAGTATTGTAAAAGGCGTTTGAGTAAATTTTTATTTACGTTGACTTCTTGCATCTCGGTCAATAGTATTACCAGATTGTTAAAGGTTGTAGAGAAAAATGCCTAGAGATAATTGTCAAAAAAAAAAAAAATGATAAAAAATATTCCAACAAAATTTGAAAAAAAGCCGAAAAAAACTTTACGACAACTTTTAGTACATTTAGGTAACAAAATGAAAAAAATCGTTATAAAAATTTAAAGGATATTAGAATTTTTTCATTATTTCTTAGTCGACTGGTATAAACATAAAGTAGGAACTGTATGCTGTCTGCGCAGTTCTTGTTTAGGCAAAAGTCTAACAAAATTTGGTAAAACTCTATCCTATCTGGCAACGCTTTATATAATTTCGTATGTACTTCATTCTTGAGCCTCTTAAGGTTTTTAACTTTAGCAGTGCACAAAAAAAAAAAAAAAAACTGCAAGCTGCGAAGTGTACATATGTGTCAGGTAAACTTTTCTGGAGGCGTGGAAATGCTTGTATAAAGTAATGTTGAAATTATGAAAAAGAGGCACTTGTTTTAAGACAGCCAGGGAAAAAGTAAGTGGATCACCATTACTATCTATCGTTTACAAATTTAAATAAATTATTGCTTAAGCTTTTAAAGTAGACATTTAATATGTTTTTAACAATACAAAGTCTTCAGAACTTTAGTTGTTTTTTGATTTCTCTTTTAGATAATTTATGTGTGACTGTTATAATCTATGTAGGGTCATGAATGTGCTATAAAAGCTTCTTCATTCGTCAACTTCGTGCTATTACTTGCCCATATTAAGTCCGACTGAAACGGTGTCGAAGGTTCGGCCTACTTTTTTTCACCTCGTGGTGCTGAAATAAACATTTTAATAAAAATGGGACGCAAGGCGTTGCGTATGCGAATGATGTATTCGATTTAGTATCACATCCATTTACCGACAATATTAGCAGTATCATAGAAGTAGTTCTGTCTAAGCTTTGTTCTTGGGCCCGCGGGTGTGTACAGGGAGTCCATACCCTGAAATAATATACTTAATGTTATTCATCATACTTCATTTTAGCCCTCATACGACAGACTTTTTTTATATTCGTAGAAAGCCAAAATTTCTCAAAGCCATTCTAAATTCTAAGCTCAATTGAAAAGATAACACAGAACAAAAGGCAAGTTGACGATAAGTAGATATTTCAAAACTAAAAAGAAACAACAGAAAAAAAAGTTTTTGGAATGGTTTACTTTAAGGGACACCTCTCCGCTTTTTTTGAAGTTTTAGTATGTTGATCAGGAACTATATATCTATATCTTGGGCGCAAAAAAGCCTCCATAATATTTTTTTGAACTTCAAAATCGCATTCTTCACCATTCATAGTATATATATCCAAAACCGATTTCGGTAGCTAGCTAGCGCATACCGCCGCGAAGCTGGAGTTAGATATATTTGAGGATGTGAACCCTGACAACGGACCCAATATCGCGGAAACTCAATAACCTAATCCAGCATATTGGATCCGTCTTCTTAAATTTTAAATTTCTGACCTAGGGTTCGTATTCAGCGACCCCAGAAACCCCGTATACCAAATTTTGTGTTAATCGGTTGATTTTTAAACAATACGTTCGCCATATTGCATCCACCATTTTGAATTTGAAAATTTTTTAAATATAGCCTCAGATACGTAATCGGCGACCCTAAAAACCTCCGTATAACTAATTTGGACCAAATCGGTTGATTTTTTTTTTATAAAATACGTCCGCCATCTTGGATTGGCCATCTTGATTTTATCAAATCTGACCTCGGATTCGTGATCAGCAAACCCGAAGACTCCCGTATACCAAATTTGGTGCATTCAAAAATTTGGCCACCATATTGTTATTTGACCGCCATATTGGATCCGCCATCTTGGATTCTGTCAATCTAACACAAAAGCTTTTTAGGAGCTACAGTTTGAGCCAAGAAACAACCCGTTCGGTTGTGAATTTTTACTTTTACAAGCTTTTATTGCTGGACACTCGACGGCTTCCGGCCGTCATATTGGATTCGCCATTTTGAATTTCTGAACTAGGCCACTTGGTTTTTAGAAGACTTTCATGAGGCCAAGCTAATTTTTGGCCAATTAGGTGATCCGCTTGACGTGAAACGTCCAATATATATTTTTTGAAATTTTTGGAAAAACTCCTTAGATTCAAACTACTTCTATACTATATATACTTTATGTTTGTATGTATTCCTTTAAAACGTCAATACCTAATTTCAAGTATTATTCTTGCAAGTTACATGTAACTGGCTTTCAGCGTTATTCCCACAATAATTTAATCAGCATAAGATTGACGAAACCAAAAATTAATTACAAATCCTACAACATCCTCCGCCCAATATAACCAATGTTATTCATTGGGTGTTGCAGACACTATTAACTAGAACAACAAAAACAACTAGAAACTGGTACTGGTACTGGTACTCCTTAGATGAATGCTCATAAATACGAAAAACTTCCTTGGGTCGTCAAACAACAAAATGAAAAAAAAAATATAGAAAAATAATGATGATTTCTTTCGTCTTTAAAAGTCTATAATTAAAACTAAACAAGACGAAGATTTTATATTTTCATTTAAAAGGTAATTTCTTCGTTTAATTTGCGTTTGCTTCATTTCATTTGATGTGCGCAAATAATTTGCCATTTAAGAGTCCAATAAAAGGTGGAAATAGTTAGGAGTTGAAAACCGTGTTCTCGCTGTTTGCGGATAGAAACAAAAAAACAAAAACATAAGTGAGCACTTTGCATGAGTTAAGAATCACTTTGACTTGCAACGAACGTTGGAAAACAAGGTGATGCTTCCTGTCGACAGGCACTAAAACGGACAAACAGACAGACGGACCACTGAGTGGAGAGACAGTTGATATCTATTGCTGGCCAGCAACATAAAACTGTTTGATGCTGTAAACGACTGACTGACTATCAGCAGTACCTATGGTATAAGCGCAGACAGGAGGTAAATAGCACACGGCTGTCCTCAGACGGCCAGCCGGCCGGCACGGTTGAATGATCAGAGCCAAGCAAATCAGTCAGTCAGCAGGCTTAAAGACGAATCATCTGCTATTTTTGGTTAAGTTTAACGATAAAAGTTTAGCAAAATACTATTACAGGTTTTATGGAAATGTTGAATGCTGTTGTGGCGAAAATTCTACAACAATAAAACGGTCAGCAAATGTTGAGGTATTAAAAATAGCAAAATCAAATTAAAGGTATCATTCATACACACGTCGACAAAATTTCATATACATTCATTCATTTTGGAAAGTCAACCGATTTGCACCAAATTTGGTATACGGGGGTCTTGGTGATCACTGATCACGAATCCAAGATCAACTTTTACAAAATAAAAATGGCAGATCCAAGACGGCGGACGAAATTTTCGGAAGTCAATCGATTTGCACCAAATTCGGTAACCGAATCCCACAAAATCTAAAATAAATAAAGCCGCGTTCAAAAAAGCCAGAGTAATCGGGTGTAGCTAGAAACGCCCAAAACTTTTGAGTGATTGTTTTTAACCAAGTGGCCTGGATTACCTAGACGGGAATCTCATGCCAATAGCCGGGAATTGGACGATTTTTCTCACATGAACTGCAAGTTTTCACCATTTTATTAAAAATACTCGTATTGAGAATGGGGAACAGCACGACTTGGTAGCCCTGTTTTTGAGTCATTTCTCAGATTAGGCTTTCGAAATAAAAATTACAACAATTTTTTTTGTTGTCTTGAGCTCAAACTTTGATTTTATTTTTATTTTAATTTTTCCATTACCTATCCTCAAGCTAAGTTTTCTTTTCGTTATATAAAGGGTGTTCAAATTTCAAGTATCTTTTTCATTTTTATATAAAACACATAAATTGTATGAAACATTTATTTATTTTTATTGGAAATTAAAGAACATTGATTCCGGCTATTTAAAGAGTCTTTCAAATGATTTTCTCTGTTAGCTCTGTAGGCTGTCCATCTGTTTTTTTTTGAGATGTTGAACAGTTTGAGGATTATTCGCATAGACTTTACTCTTTAAGAAACCCCATAAAAAGAAATCCAATGGTGTTAAGTTGCATGATCTTGGTGACCAATTCATGTCTATTCTTGGAGAAATTATTCAATTATGAAAGTTCTCTTTCAAAATATCGATTGATTCCGTTGCTGTATGCCATGTTGCACCGTTCTGTTGAAATCACATATTCTGGACGTCAAAATCTTTCAATTGACTCCACAAAAAGTTTCTATCAGCTCTCGATATAAAGCTCTATTCGCCGTAATTGCACTTCCAATTTGGTTTTCGAAAAAATATTGATCATACCATGCAGTAACTTTTTGTTTCATTAACTTTTCAAACAATTCTCTAGGATTTTCTTCAGTCCAAATACGACGGTTTTGTTTGTTGACAAAAATACCTCGAATTCGAGCATCCCTCAATTTTCGAACAATTTTCAATATTTCACGATTTTACCCTAAATTTATTTCAAAACTGAAAGACTTTTGGTGATGGGAAATTACTTTGTAAAACTTATTCATTTTTCATTGTTCATTGGTGTAATGTGCCGCGTGCTTAACGTTCTCCCTCTCTTTTACATGCCTGATCCAAACAGTTCCACGCTCGATCAGCGACGCAATGATGCATGATAAATCTTCTTCTTATTTTTCTGCATATCATACAACAAGCAGCAGAAATATTGCAGCAACCAATAGCAACAACAACCAGAGATACTGATACCTACTCGTCATCAGTCGTCATAAACACCCAAGGTACCAACAAACAACGGACGACGTTGGATACGAACTTGAAATGCTACATCGTGCTTGAATTAAGAGGACGACGATGATGATGATGATGATGACGCTCAGACTGACTGCAATGTTCATATTATTGTAGGATAACTGCTCAATGTTGTTGTTGCTGTTACTACGGATGTTGCCGTTGATGATGCACCAGGCGAATTCATATGTCTTTCAACATGTTGCACTCAAAATTGTACTTTGCTTACATACATACATACATACTTGCATATATGCAAATATTTTACAAGACCGTTGGCTACAAGTTGAGGAAACGTACAGAAAAATCGGAATTACAGAAAAAGAAAACCGTCAATCGAGCAGGCAAGCAGGATAGGCAAGGAGACAGAAGTGCAGGCAGTCAAGTGTATGGACAATTTAAAATTGCAAAAAAAAACGCTTAAAATCCATTTGTGCATATTTATTATGAACGTACAAACAGTTGGCCAGAGATCGACCGACAGTACGACATACAAACAAACAAATATTTGTACTTGTTGACTCTTGTTAAATGTTGAAAGGTATATAGCCTGATTTAAGAGATAGTTTGCTCTTTTGATAGCGTATGTTCTGACTTATTTGATATTCAGGGTTATCAGCGGTTCAATTGATAAATAGGACATATTGAAATTAAAAGGTTTAGTTAAGCTTTTGTAATGGAGTAACTCAGTGGCACAGCCAGCGCTTTGTTTTTTTTTTTTGGGAAAGCATACTGTAAAATAATATAAGCCTACATATACTATCTGGTTTCATTTAGAACAATTATATATTGAAAACAAGTTCATTGTTAACGGCAATGAAGAATAATTTACTTCTTAGGGCAGAATCGTCACGAAATATAATTCATTATCTCGTTATGTTAGTAAAGAAAAGTATCAAACAGTGTCATAAATCGACGCATACCACCGAAAAATTTATAAATACATACATATAACCGGATAAACATACATATGTTGAAAACTTGATCAGTGTTGAAAAAGCTGAAAAATGTTGAAAAAGTCAAATGAATATGTTGAGAAATTTCGAATGCTATTGAAAAATGTCATACAAATCTCGCAAATAGTCGAAAAATTTTTAATTAAAAAGGTAAGAAATTTTCAAACAGTCGAAAAATATAGAAATCAAAAATGTTGAAAAATCGGAAAATATTAGAAATGTTGAAAATTCAAAAAATGCTGAATATGACGAAAAATGTTAAAAAATTCGGAAAAGTCGATAAATGTAAATCATAAAGTATTGTAAAGTAAATAAAATTCAGTAATGGTCGAAAATGTAATACTAACGAGTTCACGTAGCGTAAGGCGTTACCTTTCAGCCAATTCTGTCCAGGACGAACTTTCTTCCATATCCACCAGTATAGATGTTTAAACAAATAGCCGTCCTTTAGGTAAATGGCGACTAGAGAAAGCAGAAGGAATACGCCTTTTTTACTCCACTTCCCCGGAAACAGTTTCTTTTCCAGAATTTTTTAATACTGTATATGATATACTCCACTGATTACTTCACTCCCCCGGAAATAATTTTTGTCCGAGAATTTTTTTAATATTGTACTTGATATACTCCACTCCCCCGGAAACTGTTTTCGTTGCAGAGATTTTTTAATACTGTACATGATATGGGAATCGATCAACACATATTATATACATATGTTAATAAAATAAAATAACCACTTCAGGGGATTCAACGAAAATATTATCAAAAACATGATTTTTATACAAAATTGACTTTTCGAGCTTTTGCTTTTACGTATTGAGTAATCAAGCTCTAGAGTTATTTCATTTTCTATTGACAATAATGATAAAGACTTAAGTCATTATTGTGCCATTGTTGATCGAAGATATGTTTTGTTCAGCTTTAGCTTCGAAAAAATTCTTTCTCCACTTGCGACGCTAACTGACAACGTTTATAATATACGATGTGAGATCTGAATATTGGGGAAGTTGTCGCTCAAATTCCGTTCTAGAATGAATTGCAGAACTTCTTTGGGAGTATTCAATGCATTTGGGACCACGTATCGGAAGTTTTTCAGTTCTTCAAACAATTCCAATATATTTGGGTATAAATCATTTTTATGAGTGCCAGCAGTCTGCAAGTCTTCAGATTTTGACAGCAGTTCGGCATTACTTTCTCGATCATTATAATCTAATCATTAGATTCTAATGATTTCGAAAACTGAGAAATATTGTAAAGTAAGCCCTAAATATTTTTATTGTGTTTGAGCAGTTTCAACCGTTCTATCAATTATGTTAAAGTAGCATCAACAATGACATAGAAGAAATCTTTTCGGAAGTGCTCTTTAGGAGAAGTATTTACTGCTTCATCTCGGTACATTTCCTTCATTAATCGTTCACGAAAACAAACGTCAGCATTTAGGGCTTAGGCAAGTTCTTTCGCTGAACAGCTGTATAGAATACTTTCTTTCTGTATTCGGAAACGAATTGAACACAATTTTCAATTAATTCTGTAGCGACTGCTATGTTCACTGTTTAACCCTGCATAGACTTGCTGATAATGTTCACTTGAAATAGTAAGTAATACCAAAATATTAACGAAACAAGAATTTCAAACTGTGTTAATTCAGTAGCTAATGACTTGGCCTCGTGTTTTGGTCCAGCTCATCCCAAATACTCGTATGATACAAATATGACTATTAATGCATCGTAAAGGTACCTTTGATCTGGTACCTCACAACCTTAACAGTCTCCATACGACTTTTTCAACGGATCGTACGCAATGGTTTTACAGTGAGAGTGGTTAATATTTGAGAAGATCAAATAATTTAAAAAAAGGCGCCCCCAAAGATTCAGCGCCCAAGGTGACCGCCCTACTCTAAGACCGACTATGTTCATTCATCAAAAACTCTAGATCTTTGATAGCTCTAGGAATTATCCTCTTTTCAACTGTGTCATTTCTTGTAATTTTTTAGGAAATGATTATATCAAATTTAAATTTACGTCGGAAAAGGGTTTTATTAAGTACATACAACGCAATTGTTCGAATAACGTTTAAGTCTTTTGTTAAAGATATATGCTGTTATTGAATATTTATTAGGTTCTTACCAAAGGAAGATTCCTGCCATAAATACTTTTCAAACTTTTTAGAAATTTTTATAAACAGAGCTGTTGTACTTTAGATTGCACCTTGTGTGGGTTAACAAAATAATGAAAATGCTACATTTCTACTCGATTATAATTATAATTTCCATTATTTGCAGCATCCAAATCTGAGCTCAAGTTCAATTTTTATTGCTTTTTTTTTTCCTATTTTGTTTGATATCTATATATGTATTTACGGTTCATTTACTTTTTTAAAATTGTTACTTAATGCAAAAAAGTATGATAGAGTGCTAAAAAAAGTAAACGGAAATTAAGAAATTTCAATGAATTCAACCAAACTGCCCCAAAAATGCACAACAATTCTCAATGCCACTGAAAAAAAAAAAAAATTAAATAACAAAATTAACGCCTTTTGTCAAAAAAAACACAAAAAAAAAATGAAAAAAGAAAACAACAGAAAAAAAATTATAAAATAAAAATTAAAAATCAAAAGGAAGAAAACTGGGCAATGCAAATAAAGGCGATTTTTTGTTGTGGGCTTGTGGCCTACAAATAAAAGGCTTTGCTGCGCACTACACATTTCTGCTTGTCAGATTGTGCGTGAGTGAGTGTGCGTTTCGACTGTGTCTGGCGCGCACGCGCATTTAAAGGAAAATAAACAAATAAATAAATTTTAAAATTTATTTTTATTGCAGTAGCTGGCTGCTACTTTGGATTTGTTTTTTTCTTTCTGTGTGTTGTTGTAATTCTTTTATTGCCTCGTGAAAGTGTTAAAAATTGAGCGGAAATTAAAGATGTGAAGAAATGTGCGTTATTTTCTTTTGCTTAATAAAAAAAAAAACAAAACAAAGTTGGGGTCTATAAATAAATTATTGAAATAAGTTTTAAAATAACATATTTTGGGAGAAAAAAAATTACTGTTTCGTACTTTTTAAAGAATCTGCTTTGCAGACACCACTGTGAAATGTTGCGCTTCAGCTGTGATATTTAAAAAAATGTTTAAAAATTTTAAGTCTCAAACCAAAAATTTTGTTAATTTTTTTTCAGTTGAATTATAAAAACTAATAATTTAAATGCACAAATAAATATTTGAATGGAGCTATTTTTTTATACCATCAATACTACGTAGTCCAGAGGTTGAAAACAGACAACTTTGCAAAATAATCAAGGTAAGTAATAATTAAACTTATTCTATAATTTATTATATACTAAATAAAAATTAAATTTTTGAGCGAGAAATGGGAGATTGCCAAATAAAAAAATAAGTAAACCTAATAAAAAAAAAGTCGCACAAAATCGAGTGGATGTTTAAAAAAACAAATGAAAACTGGCCAACAATTTTTCTACGTTGCCGTAATAAACTTTACACATTATGTACTTCCAAAGAAAAATAAACCTTCTTCCACCCTTTAGTTGGTTGCCAAGTTGAAAATAAGAAATTTCCGGGAATCCCCGACTTTGACATGAAATTATGGGCTTGACCGTCACTATTCCATCGATTGATTTTTTTTATATGGTATTCTTCATCAGGTCATGTTCAAAATTAATTTTCAATCATTTCTGATTTGCTCAAAACAACTCTAAGGACATTGGGGATGCAACTGGTCTTGATCAAAATTAATTTTCAACTCGAAAATATAGATTTATTAATTTCACTTGAAGGTCCAAAGCATTGGTTTTCAATCTATTTCCATCGATACATTATGGTAGTTAAGTGCGTCTCTAATAATGTACATATGTATATAGGAAAATACCAGTCGTAAACATCCTTTGATTATGTTAGAAATTCATTATGTAAAAAAAAAAAACAGCGTTACCAGACAAAAATCGGAAAAAATACAGAAAGTTTAGCGGACTAGAAGAGGGTGCTTTAGCTTGCTACAAAATACTTTCAATGTATTGCTCTACAGAAAAAAACGCTTCTCTACAAATTCCGTGTTTAGTTCGCAGCATTGTGGTCTCGCGGCACCATTGGGTCCTAACTAAATTTTATACGATTTTCCATTTGATAATTTTGTTGTCATTAAGCCGATTTGTATCAATTCCTTAGTCTCGTTACTATTTTGTCTGGGTCTGGCGTCACGCTTAAGATGGATTACCTACACCACATAGTATATTGCGAAGTACCAAAGGAAAAAATCTCAAACTCTTGACTTATGTATATGTTTCTACAAAATAATTCAAGCGATTAACAGAGAAATCCTAATTGTAAGAATGTCAATTTATATTTTTGCAGACAAGAAATTTTATAAAAGACAACAAACAACAATGAACAACATTTGCTGTTCGTTTTAAAAGATGTCATATTAAAATAAGACAATATTATATAATCTTAAATGCACAGAAAGAAAATTTATATGAAGTCTGTAAATCACTGAATTACGCTGTCTAAAGGACGTACCGATATTACAAGTTTACCATGATCTACACTGAACGTTTGGTAAGCAGAAATAGTTAAACTGGATTAGGTTAAGTACTTAGGCTTCTTGCTCTTTAAACAACAAATACACATAGCAGCCCTTGGCTCATTGCGTTTTATGTAGTAATAATGATAAAAGTTAGCAACTACAGCTACTAGCCTTTTTAGCTATTTAGCATAAAGGTTTAGATAACGTAAAAAGCTCTTTAACTTTGTTGGTACACTGAGTACCCTGAAAACCAGCCTAATCTTCATATTACACTATAACAATGAGAACCTTGCTTTAAGGCATCGAAGGCAACGTTCCTGAAATCCTGGGTAAGTGGATGCCTTACTAGTTCCGGTTGTTAGTGATTTCTGAAACACGAAGTGAGCTATTTGCAATTGAAGGAATTATTTCATTCGATACTGCCGACTTAAAATTGATAGAATAAATATATTTCTTACATTACTGCTTTGTCTTCGATATGAGCTTATTGTGCCCGAGATCCTAGCCCTTAACTAGCAACTTTTTAAAAGCTTTGAAACTAGTTCTATATTTGCTATAATCCAGATCAGCTCTAGTAGGTTTGGCCTCATTAAATAACCGTCTTGTCGCTAATGCTCCGATGTCCACCAGACTAAGTTGGCTTCCTTTGGGAGATGACTTTTAGGGCACAAATCGTAAAATGCTTTTGTCAGTTTCTTTGTGATAATCCTAGCTACTGAGTTAATTACTGAAACGCTACCTACTTAGCTTATAGCCTACAGGAATGTCTAAGCCAAAAGCTATGATATCAATAAAATTGTTTCAGTCAGTCTTAGCGGGGTTTCAAAAGGGTTTGGGCTTTATTTTAACAACATGTACATATATTGAAGATTATTTCAAATTGATTCGAAATGGAAAATTTTGATGAAAAAGAGTGGTTGCTAAAAAGCTAAGAATTCGACTCAATATGGTCTGGTTTGATTCCGATTTAGTTCGGGAGTAAAATTGAAATCCGAAGTTGAATGTCAATCGCTGTTCTTTATAGTCGGATTTCCCTTTTTTGTATGATCCTGAAATAAACTTTGAATTTTAATTTCGCTTCCGAACCAAATTCGAAATGGAATCTGAACAGGCTTGAATATTTTCTTTCTATGGCTAAATACTTAAATGGAAAAAAAATTTATTAAAAAAAATGTCCGATAAAATGTTCTCAAATTAAAAATATTTTTTTTTTCAAATTACGAAATATACCATACATGTTCGATCACCTAAATGAAAACCCTCATAAATTCTATTAAGTAAGCATTTAAGCTACATTTTTATGGGTGTCTTTAAGCTCAACTTCATTTTCGATTATTTCATACAACATTGAAAACAGAAAGAAAAAAACGTGAACAGCAAGAAAAGTAAATTTGCAAATCGCTTCTTTTTAAACTCAACTATGAATCGAACTCCGGAATGGACCAAGTACAACTGTAACTACGTACAACAACAACAACAACAATAACTGAAAAGTAATGAAATAAAAATAGATTTGCGCAATCCTTATAAATCTGATAAGCAAGCAGTCAGAGCATTAGGAGTCGTCGACGACGTCGTCGTTGTCTACTGCAGTGTCTCCACCACTCTTCAGCCCATTCCAAAGTCGAAACCAATTCAGAGACGACTTTTAGGCTGGGGTGAGTTGGTCTCTTCAATTGAACACTTTGTTGTTCTTTTTTTTTTCACTACAGTTGGTTGGTAACGAAGGCGAAGTTGGTAGTTGTTTGTAAGGATGTGCACAGAGTCAATGTGGCGGAAGATTTTGGGAGGCTTCTGTTTTAAAGACGACAAGATTTTGATTCTTATATAACTTGATAAGTTAAGCATATTTTTATAGCGAGTATAATCTACAAGTTCTTGGTACTTGTATTTGGTATTTGCTATTTTATGCTGCGGTATATTAAAAAAAGTGTTATCAGAATTCGAACCTATTTTCTGTATATATACTCGGTGAGTTTTTATGGAAGTTTCTAAGTATAAGTATGTGCCTTGAATTATGAAAGAGACCTATGGTTTGAAACTGATTTTACACTTTAAAAGATCTTGGTCTTATTATATCAATTGAAACATACTACCAGTGTAATTTTCCTTCCTGGATTTTTATTTGGCTTTGGTTTTTCTTTCACTCTGGTTATGTCCTAACTCTACGTCACACTTCGGCTGAGCTAAAGACTGAGTGAAGTTGTGGAGGTATTACTCCTCTTAATGCACAACATGCAACATTACATGGCTATAATTTGTTTTCACACAGCAGGACGTTTTCACTCCATAAGCCATCAGAAAGAGGTCTTAAATGGTCACATTACTGCCATTTCCAACAGCGTTCAAATGGCAACACTATAGTTGCAGTTATTTCATTTGCCATAGCAACGATCAGACAGTTGAAACACAATCTTTGAATGTTTGGTTTGGGTGTGTGTGTGTGTGTGTTTGAGTACACAGCAATGCTGTTGTTGTTGTTGTGATTAAAGAGTGTTGGAAAATTCATTCATTCATTTATATTTTTTTCCATAAATTATAGATCTGTAATAAAAAATATAGGTTTAATAATAAAAATCACATTTTGACCTTGAAAATTGGTTTCAAGTTTAAAGGCAAGGTCACTGTTATATGAGCACCTCGAAACCTCATAACTTTTGTCTAAATCATTTATCAACATCTAACTTATTTCCCCAGTAATTTTCCCTGGGAAATTAAAGTGGAATACACTGTATATTTTATATATATTATTCGTATAACAAAATTATTTCGCTTTCAAGCAATATTAAAAAGTTTTTGAAAAAATAATTTCTATTGGTACTGAGCTAAGTGAACAGCAATTCTTTTAAATTTCTCTTATTGAACGTTTTCCAACACTGCTTTATATTTCTTTAGCTGTTTTTTTTTGTAAACATTAGAGACAACTAGGCGGACAACGTCTTAGAATCAGAATAAAAAGCGTTAAACGATAAAGCGAACAGATGAACGTACTTATAGTGAGATATGAGCAGAGTAAGCAGCAGCATAGAAAGAAGAAGAACGAACGAACGTTCAGATTAGCCGATGTACTAAAACCGTCGTTATTTGATATTTTCCACCTAGTCAGTCGGCTGTGAGGATGACTTATTTTATAACGGTATCATTAGCTTTTAATGCTCCAACTGTGATTTAAACTAAACAGCTTCACCTTCGTTGCTCTTCTCTGCATTGTTTTGAGCTGAAGTTTAAAGAGAAAGATCAAAAAGTGTCAATATCAAAAAGATCAGTTTTTTTTAAGGGTGTACTATTTTTGATTTTTCTTCCTTTCTTTTGATGTTTTCGCTTTCCTTATTAGATTTTTGTATTTAATTTATATAGTTTGGTCACGGAACTTTTATTGTTGTTATTGTTGTTGTACTGGTGGCATCACATCACATTAACATCTGCAATTTTTATTAACACAATGATTAATTTTTTGTCCTTTACATTGCTTTTGTTGAACTATCTTTGACCTAGCGAAATTTTTCTTTGAAAGAGCTATACTCTGAAGTTTGATGATAATTTATCCGAGCAATTCCAAATCAGCACCGCTACCATAGATTGCTATATTTTCGAGGTGATTAAGGATACTTAGCCAAAAGATGTAATATGAAACTACTGGGCTTGAAACTCCTCTCTCGGAGTCCCGAAGTAATTTATGACCAACAAGTTTAGTTCAATAAATGATGTAGTCCAACATATCGAAAAACTTTCAGATAATCCTGACTATATATAGGATATGCTCCAAGATTATTTGCTGCCGATAATCGAGTTTTTGATAGTAATGGATGATATGTTTCAGCAATGCTCAAGACTTTCTTGAACGTGATATTAATATTGCTTTGAGCGAAGTTATTGCTCGGTCCAACAAATAATCCGAGATGTAAGCAAATCTTTCAAATCTTATGTGTTTTTCGGAAGAGATAAGTCTAAGAATCAACATTAATAAATCCAACTAACTAGTACCAGAAATAGTTTAGTAACAGGCGAATCAAGCATAAGTGAAGTGGATATCTTCACTTATTTGAAAAATGTTAGAACACGTAATGGCGGGTCCAATTAAGGGGGCAGCGGCAGTCATGGCAGTTTTTTTACATTTTCTTCAAGTATAATATCTTAAAAATATATCCTGAAACTTTGAAGTCTATCCGATAATTACTTTTGGAGTTATTCGGCAATAACCAATCGGCTCTCGGTGGTAAGAGTACCGAGTGTAAAACTTTAAATGCGTTTTTCTCAAAACTATGTTTTCGGAACCGGTGACCACTGTAACTCGAAAACCGCTCGATAGATTTCAATGAAATTTACACAGTTTTTGAAAAACATAAAAAGCTAGTGCCTGATAGAAGAATTTTTTTTTTTTTAAAAAATCGATGGGTTTTTTACCGAAAATCTGGAGATAAATATTCCAGAGGCCGCCATTTTGTTGATTAAAAAAAAAAAAAACTTCGATCAGGCACTAGATTATTTATTTAACTTACTAATTTTTCTTTTCCGATTGATTTTGGATGATTTACCAAGGATTTGTGATGTTCACCGTTAGACACTAGTCAGGGTCCAACACAGCCAGCTATAACTTTTTTTATTTTTAATATTTTTTTTTAAACATAATGTAATAATTCCATATTATCACTTTTATCAAATAAATTAAATTAATACCAAAAAAAAAAAACTTATTGAAAATGCTCTAATTTTCATGGCCATGACTGCCCCTGCCCCCTTAATATATTAATGCTTGAACAAACAATATGCAAAGCACATTTATTTGACCTTTTTTGATGATCAAAATTTATAAGGCGATTGTAAATTCAATTCTTCATGAATTTAATTCAATAATTGGACATATTTTTTAAGGGCTATCTACTGCGGTAGAAGATAAAGGACCAGCACCATCACAAGTTCTTTAGATTCGATGAACTTTTCTATTTGTGGTATTTTATAGGCCAAGCTCAATACTGACAAATGCAAAAACTGAACAGAGGATGGAACAAGATTTCTCATATTCGGGCAGCCTGCGACTATATTTTTGGCACCTTGACGATATTAACAAAGTTAATGGCGCGCATCCTCCCTTCAAATGATTTATGTAACTATGGGAACTGTCTACTCCTAATTTTCATAAAAAAACATTTTCTTGTTCATAAATTAATTAGAGTGAGTTCTTAGCTCACCTAAGGTGTCATAATAACGAATACCCTAAAGATGTTAGCTAATCACATGACATAACCAAAAGTCGTTAAAGTCTTAATTTTAGTGCGTTTTTACGCACATCATTAAATTTCTAACTGTGTTGTTGTTCTTTAATTTTATGAGTAATTTTATTATTTTGATGCTATTGATACTAACGACATATGAACCATCGAACAACTCAACTGCCAAAAACAAAAGAAATAAAAAATCACAAAAAATTTCAATCATAAAAAATTAATTTTGTACATAATGGATCATTTAGTGTAGACACACATCGATGAAGATCATCGATTGATTTATCGACTGATTTATCGATTATCATTTACATATGAGTTTAAGTCATTAAAATCTCATTGAACATATATCATTTTTATCTGTGTTGCATTTGAGATCAGATCAGCGAAATCGAAAACCTGTTGGTTGGCAACCAAACGCCAAGAATTGGTGATGGTGGAGAGAGAAAAGTGCAGACTGTCTTGGGTGTGCATTGAGCCAAGTTAATAAAGATCTGATTTGAAAATTGAATTTATTTAAATCATATACAGGGTGTTTTAGTGTTTTGTCAGACTTTGATCAACTTCGCCTATTTTCAATTACACAAAATCAATTGAAAAAGTAAATAGCTTGAAAACTCAAATTAAATAATCTACCTTCGTTTTTCGGTGGAGATAATTTCCACAAAAAAATAAACGATTTTCTTAAATTGCCGCGCCCCTTCGCTGCATTCGAATTGGAAGGGTAAAGTAAATATATCTCGTATGTAGGGTATAAAACTATCCAAAATCATATTCTGTGAAAAGGATGTTAATGCCTGATCATCTTCAAGTCTTTCACCAAAAGACGCTGCAGAGGGCGCCTTGAAATGTCCAATTCGTGGAACAACATCGCGTTGAGCTTTATGATTACTTTACTTGTTGAAACGTTTTGTAGTATTCAGTTAGGCGTTGAATTTGAATGATGACAGTAGTAGATCTCAATTGTAAGAACCATAGAAAAATCCACTATGCTAATTACTTATGCATCACCTTGTACTTTGTTTGATTGCTCCTTTGGCCTGAAAGAATTTGCTGGCGCTGTCTTATGTTCATATCAAGCTGTTTGCTTTAATATATGAAATCCTCCATTGGGCATCGCACAATGACTGGCAATACGAATAGTGGTAATTTAAATTACAATAAAATGCTTATCAACATTTGAGAATCAGCGAAAAAAACTTATTGCATAACCAAGAGAAATGAACTGCAATAAATAATACAAAACCAACAACAACAACGAAAAATCCTTAAGATCGCATGGTGCAATATAGAAAAAAAAAATAAAACAAAATCGTAAGAAAGAAATAAATAAATGAAAAGTGAACATGACACAAGATCAGCAACTGATAAAATGTTAAAGCAAATACAACAAACAGCGAATAGACGAACGGACGAGCGAGCGAGCCAACTAACCAATATAAAAAACAGACAGACAAACTGATAGGGCAACGTGAAGACAGATAGATGGACACCTTCAACCTTTACTTTTCTATGGCAACATTTCTAACTGCTCAGATCTGACTGACAAATCAAAAATGGAAATAAAGCAAATCAAACGATGCTGAAAGTTGCGGAATTAACTGAACCAAGAAATGTGGATTTTGAGGTTGAGAAAACTTTTGAAATGAAAATTAAGGTACATTGCTTATGATCTGATAGGTGTAACAACTCTTCGCAAGTCATTGCTATAATGTTTCCTTTAGAAATCATCGAGAGCTAAAATTAATTGGGGGATGAAGTTAAACCCCAGGCGGTGCATCAATGGGTTGCATTTATCTTGTCCAATGCGGAAATTGTTAAGGGTAACCTAATTTTTTTTGGATATGCTTTTTGTTGATTCAAACATTGCATTGACGAGAATTACTCGATGCGTTGGAATGACGCTGTGACTTACACCACTTTTCTTAATTTTATGTGATTTTAAGAAGCGTTTTTGATGTTTTAGTAGACCGTTCACAAATTGCCGCCCTTCTTCACTGGTGAATATGGACAAACAATTTTTTAATATCAAAATTGAGGACCTTTTTTTTTTTTTGTTTGTCAACATTTTATTAGTTTTTTAGTTAGTTTAGGGAACAACATTCCAAGTATTCGCACTGTTACCATCACTAATGCATCACCACTTAAAACAATTTCAAAGTTCCCAATGTTTGCCACCCCTAAATTCTTGCCGCCCTAGGCACTGGCCTAGTGTGCCTCTAAGGTAAATCTGGGCCTGGATTTGTGTTTTAATTCTCTCCAATATTTCCCCGATTTATGTACCTATTTCTTGTTCCAACTATCATTTCGCGTATTATGCTACCATTCGGGTTCCACCGCCATGCTACATTGTGTCGGTGTTCTAAGCTAGAATTTGTTTGCTTTGGGGAAAACATATTGACCTCTGCTGCTATTTCCAGATAATCTGTATACCCAAATTTTCACAAAGTTGTATCAGGAATGTCATTCATGTAGAAGCTGAAAATAACTTTATTATGTGAGATAAATGGTTATCAAGATATGGAGGTATAAACATGAACAAGCTGTTGCTTTGTATCAATAAATACTTAATGCTTTTGACTCAAAAATTAAAGCCAATGTCTTCTACAATTGCACTTATGTGGATATTTGAAATCTTCAGAGCCATTAATCTGATAGGCTCGACTCCGAGCAATATTGATATTTCCGGTATGGAAGTATGGAGTCAATGGTTTTACTATGTTTGTAAAGCTCTTCCATTTTACTTTTGCAAAGTTCCAGTCGAGTTCGAAAATTGAGTTTGTAATTGATATTTTTATTCTTATTGTGACTATGTTTTTTTACATAATACGAACGTTCCTGGTGCTTTTACGTAATTGACATGGTGTAGGTTTGCTGTTTTGACCCATTGTTGGAGTTTAATGTCATTTGTATCGTCGTTGTTCAAGTCTTCGACAATGCTGTTTTTTTTTCTGGGTATTAAGGTATTCACTTTCACAAAATCGGACTGAAGGACCGATATTTTTTTGTGAACTATAGTTTTGAAAAGAGCAACTAAGTTGCAATTTCTACATCTTTTCTCGCTTGTCCAGTAAATAGTTTAGGTATCCGGACTTTTTAGTTCTGACTATTTTTATACTCTATACTCAGCGTATATTCACTTAGTCATTCCGTTTGTAACGCATAGCAGGGGGCGTGGTAGGTATAGAAAGGTATATGTATATATTTTTGATCAATGTCTCTATCTGAATCAATCTAGCTCTATCCGTTTGTCTGTTTGTCGGTGTGTCTGTCTGTGGAAATCTCAATTCCGAGAAAACCAAGCAATATTTGTGAATGAAATTCGGTATATAGGCAAACCTTTATATGAGGTTCCTGGGATGGAACAAGTTGGAATACTTTGCGAATTATTAGAAGTGGGTGGGGCATCTCTAATGTAAGCAAAAACTTCAGAACGTTATACTGTAAAATTCATTTAAGGTATGGAAACTAAATTTCACACAAACAGTAGAAATGATTCAGAAAAGCTCTGAACATGAACATCGGAAATTTTTTCCAATGAACGTTATATCCCTTATAGAAACAAAAACTTTTAATGCACTGAGAGAAATATTTGAGATAATACAACTAAATTTCATACAAATACTAAAAATGAATCGGACAAGCACCAGGAAAAAGTGGATGCATTATGAATAGAGGGCCTGGCACCTACCATATGTGTAAAAACTTTAAAACGTAATATGGAAGAAGTTATTTAAGGTAGCGCAACCAACTTCTACACATACATATGTGACTTGGACAACTGAAAAAAATTAAACAAATTTCGACAAGAAGGCGTGGCACCTCCCATAAAGAAAGATAATTTCAAAGGGTATACTAAAGTGTTATGAAGCCGAATCGCACACAAATATGAGAAATAGTTCGGTCTTCCATCAGACAAAAAGTGGGCGTGGCACCTCTTTATGTAAGCATAAGCTTCAAAGCTCTTAACATAGAGCTATTAAGGTTAATGTTGCCAAATTATTTGGTTATGTTAAGTCGAACAAATCAGCACGTAGCGTTATTAGAGGAATGTCCTTTTAATAAAAATTTTAAAATTGCGCGCCACTTGAACTGTAAACGCGGTGTAGGCTATTTAATTTTTGGCGAGACCAAAGATAACAACCTTACTATTTTTTTTTTTTGTAGTCTTTTCGTCTTCAATACAGTTAACAAATCAACATTTAAATGTTTCTGTTCCAAATAAAAAAATTAAAAAAAATTAAAAATAATTTCTGTTCCTAATACCATTTTACTTTTACGACCCATATGTCGTCATAATTGATTACAAAACTCACGCACACCAAATGTGTGCCAGCAATTTATCTTTTTTGTAAGTAAAAACTATTGAAAAATTAACAAAGCATTAAAATAAATTAAACAACAATTTTTTTTTTCAAATTGATTTTATTTTGAATATTGGTAAATAAAACAATTTAAAATAAAAAAAAAAAAAAAAAAAAATTAAAAGACAAATGTTTGAAATTAAAAGTAATTTTCACACGCCATAATTCAAAATCGATTTGAAATGAAGCAACAATTTTTTTTTTTTTGAAAAAATACACAAAAATATAATGAAATTTTTAAAAATAGATTTTACAGTTTGCAAGGTGTTTATGTTGTCACATCAAAAACGAAAAAAAAAAAATGTTTTATTTTTCCCCTTTTTAAAAATAAATATTTTCGTTTTGGTAACGAAGAGAGCAGCAGCCTAAAGACTTAAACGATTTGATTAATTAACATTAGGAATGCAACGTCTGCTTTTGTTTTGGTTGGTTGTTGTTGTTTTTGTTATGTCAAAATATCGAAAATTACGATGAGAAATTATTTTCATTTGTGTCTTTTTTACACTAGAAGTCATAATATTTGTTGAAATATCTTAATTAATTTAAAATAACACGGATATTTTAAAATGTAATTTTCACTTAACATAACAAATTAATTTTTAATTAAATTTAAAATGACATAATAAGTCAATGACCGCTTGCAATGCGATTTTTTTTTTTGGCAAACTGCAAGTTTTTCGTAAAATTTTAATTTAAAAATTATTGTTGTTGTTATTTTTTTCTAAATTTTTGCATAACTTATTTGAAAAAGAGATACATGATCATTCATCATATGGCAAAATGTTTATTTTTTTGCTTATCTTTGCTCTGCTTTCATCTTATCAAGTTTATCTTTCTCTGATTTAATTTTAAACTTTATCTCACTTACATCATAAATTTGAACACAATATAAACTAAATATATTTCTATATAAGTATGCATGTTTGCATATAAGAAGAAGAAGCAAAACACTAAATAAAAATCAAGATTAAAAGTAAACTATCAAAAACGTACGGTCAAGCCTGATAACAATGGAACAAAAAAACATTTTAAGCCAGATATAAATCTTCATATATTCGCAGGTTTTTGGCATGCTGGGTCAGAATTTACGAACTGTTTTTTTTTTTTTTTTTTTGGCAATTGAAATTCGGGGACAAATTTTTTTCAATAGCTTATAACTTTTGAACGGATGCGACGATTTTCACAAATTAAACGGTGTTCGATTCGTATTGAAATATAAGAGAGATTTTTCTCAATTTTAAATAATGTATTTTTCAATGTTTAAAACATGTTTATTTATTAAATGTTAATGAAAAACGAAAAAAATTATATAAATGTTAAAAATATTAAAGCACAATATTCCGTTGAGAAAAAAAAAAAAATGGTTCGCTCTGGACGCAATTTTTATTTATATATTTGTAACTCTGCACAATGGGCTTATAGTGGATTCTGTGAGTCGGAAAAAAACTCGAAAAATACAAATATTTAAAGCAGCAACCAAACCACCTCTACCCTCCGCTGAACACGATGGTGATGTTTAAAATTATTTTGGAGTTGACCCCACCCCTAAAATGGCTAAAAACCGCCCCAAAATGAGAAAATCGCATATTCCGCGTCTTCCATCAGTAAAATATTTGTCACCCCCCATTTTCGAGAATGCTTAACACGACGGCGATGCTTAGATTTTTTTTGGAAGTGGCCCCATCCCTCTAAATGGCAAAAAATGGTAATTTGGGTCCATTGGGGACCCTCCGAGTAGGTAGGCAAGACCTATTGCTTTCTGTTATTTCACAGACGATATTGCTTTCTTCCTCTCCTTAATGTGACGAGATTCACAACTCTTGACGTGCTGAATATACCAGTTAAGCCGGACCTCAGTTTATTTGATGTGCCGAAATAAGCGGTCAAGTATATAGGCTTCTTGAAACGTTATAAGAAATACTATGCTCTTGTTGAGCATTGGATTGTTTTTTCACCTATATTTGACCTTAGCTCCAGTATAATTTGCAGATCTATGCCACTATCTACTATCTATATTCTTGCTCAATGACGGAAAGTAAGATGTTTTAACCTTTTCTAAAGCTTTTTATAGATATTGAAAATTCTAATTCTAATTCAATTAAATTGCATTTAATTGTTTGTAAAATTCTCTCCAACAAATAATTTTGTTTTTACTCATTGGGAACTATAAGTGGGATGATAAAGCTATAAAAATGTGCTAATTCCTAATGGGATAATAATTTCAATCCATTATTTTGCACACAATCCGCTGATCTTTTATTTTTGAAAACAAGGAAAAAAAAAAAAAAAAACAAAAACAACATTTTTGCCTCTTCATTTTAATTGTATTTTTAGTTAGAGTGCATCACATTCCTCATACTTTTCTAACAATTGGTACAAAGATTATTTTATTAAATGTCTCTGAGTTAAATCGCGAAGATATCATTTTGCTATACGTTGTTGTTGTTGTTGTTGCTTTGTTTTCTTCTTTTCATTGTACTCGTAGGTATCTACGACGAGTCTCTGACGGAGCTGGTGTGCCTGTGTGTGGAAAAACCGTTGCAAAAGAATTTCGAAAATTTGCTCATTTAAATATTTGCATTTTGCACGATTTGTGTGTAGAATAGTTGTATATTTATTTTATTTTTAATTGTGTTATTTTTTATACACATTTGTACAAGTACCTACTCACATGAAGGTATTTGTTTGTGTTAATTCATTTCTAATTTAGTAAAATGTTTCCAATTTCGGTTAAGTGTCTTATCATTTGTTTTTTTTTTCTTGAATTTCAGCTATTTTTGTGGCATACTTGCATTTTAATGTTTCTATTTTTAGGCTAAAGGTTTTGGTAATAAGACTATTTTTTGGGTCACTTCGTAGAAAGGGAACTGCTCAGCCAGGTCATGCGTCATCGATCGGAAGAGTTGGTAATTGGAAGGGGTAATATCTGGAGAATACGGCGGTTGGTCGTGGATGTACCATTTCAATACTTTCTGAGCAATATGTGTCATGCAAACTTTTGTGAAAAATGTTGATAAATGCGGAAAATGTTGAGAAAGTCAAAAGATGTTGCAAAATCTAAATATGTTTAAAATGCCGCAAAATGTTGGAAAAATTTCAAAAAAGTTGAAAAAGTCAAAATAGTAGAAGTCCAAAAATGTTGAAAAATCCAAAAATTTGAAAAAGTCAAAAATATGTTGAAAAGATCTAAAAATGTTGATAGAGGCGGAAAATGTTGAAAAAGTCAAAAAATGTGAAAATATTCGAAAAATGTTGTAAAAATTCAAAATATGTTGAAAATTTCCAAAAATGTAGAAAATATCGGAAGTAGTCCAAAAATTCAAAAATGTTGAAATATTCCACAAGTGTTAAAAACTTGGAAAATGGGAATAAATTCAAAAAAAATTTGATGAAGACGAGAAATGTAGAAGTCGAAAGATGTTGAAAAATGCTGAAAAATGTTGAAAAATTTTCAAAAATGTTGAAAGCTTCGAAAAATGTTGTCAATTTCGGAACAACTTCAAAATGTTGAAAAAATTCCAAATATATTGATGGAGGGGGAAAATGTTGAAAAGTCAAAAAATCTGAAAAAATTCAAAAAATGTTGAAAAAATTCCAAAAATGTTGAAAGCTTAGAAAAATGTTGATAAAGGCGAAAAATGTTGATGAAGTCGAAATATATTAAAAAAATCCAAATACTTATGTTGCAAAACTCTAAAAATGTTGATAATATCGTAAAATGTTGAAGAAGTCCAAAAATATGAAAAATTCTAAAAATGTTGAAAAAGTCAAAAAAATCTCAAAATGTTGAAATCTTCGAATAATGTAACATTGGAGCCAATTCACAAAGAATTGGTTTCATATCCTCCAGTATAGACATTCAATTCACACATGAAAATCTTTTTTTTTTGCAGTTTGAACTTAATATTCTCAAGAACATAAATAGACATGAAATTATAGGTTTCATCATAAGTATCAAAGCATAAAATCGCTCAACACAATTAATTTATTTTAAGCCTATAGACCAGCGATGGCAACGTCCTTCCTCTCCGCTTCATAGCTTATTGGTATGCCTGATGCAACTAGCGTACATTTCTGGCATCTGTAAATTATACTGATTGTCAGTCAAAAGTGAGAACTCTAAAGTTTTTTAATTATAATTCAATTAAAGCACTTCAACAAATCTTTGATTATAATAAATGGATTAAGAGAGCATACAAAGAGAATCATAAAAAATTCTGACGTGTTGCGAACATATAGCTGTCAGCTAGCGCCCTCCAGGTGTCATTTCCAATGCATAAAAATGAATTCTTTCTGGTTTTTATTTTGATGGTCGTGAACGGAATGTTTTTCAGTTTGCGCTTGAAATCAACTCCCCCTGCCTATTTCTGTTCACATACCCTCATAGAGCATAGAGCTCGGTTGTTGTTGACTGACACGTGACAGAAATGCAGAAAATCCATTTAAATCTATTGTTGCTGTTTTGTTGTGGATATTCTCTTCAAGTTGTTGTTGGTGCTGGTTGTATAAACAATGTGATGTTGTAAATTGTTATTTATGATTAATCTGTCGGTATTTCATCGCACCTCGGTAACACCTTCTTTTTGTTTTTTCTGTTTGGTTTGGTTTTCTCAACAAAAAAAAAAAAAAAAAATGAACTTTCGCGCGCTCGTAAATTATTCAAATCATTCGATGATGGTGGTGGTGAAGAAAAAAAAAATGAATTGGATTGGCTTGAACCCATGGCATAATTGACTACATAGCCATAGTGTGGTAGAAACATACTGGTTGTTGTTTCTGGTGGACATTTCAACTTTAATGGCATCCATTATTAATTCTCTTCTTATGTGTGCGTAAAATCATTTCGACAGCAATTTTTCAATTTTCGCTCATTGGATTGTACGTACGTACGTAATTTTCAAGCGTCACGAATCAGATGAAATGTTTTTACTTTTAGAGATTTTTAATGGACTCACAAATTGACTATTAAGCGGCGATACGACCGGTTGGTTTCTTTTTCTTATTGTTGTTTTTGCTGTTTATTTTATTTGTTTCTTTTTTTTTTGTTTGAAATGCATATGCGAAAAATGTTAATTACTCAATTTGTGTTGTATACGCAAATGGGAAATGAAAATCTTTAGATTGATCAGCTTTCAAAAAAAATGAAAAATAAATAACAAGTAAAATAATTTTTTTTCTTAAAAATTATGGAAAATTTTATGAAAGAACATCATGTATTATAAGATTGAGTTTAGTATACGTATACACAATGCAACACTTTTCGAGTTTTTTTTTAATTTTTTTTGAACCCTTGAACATTTTTCGGCTTTTTCAAGATTTTTCAAATTTATAAAATATTCGACTTTTTGGAGTTCTACAACACATAGATTTTATCAAAATTTTATTCAAACTTCCGTCGACGTATTTCGACTTTTTCACCGTTTTTCGATTTCGCCAACATATGTATATCGAGTTATAACATTTATCGACTTTTTCTCCTATTTATAAATTTTCGCCATCTTCAAGGTTTTTTAACTTAACCAACGTTTTCTTATTTCGCCAACATATTTCCAATGAAATCAAATTTATCCGACTTCTTCAACAAAATTCCAGATTTTTCGGCTTTAAAATATTTTCGAATTTTTCAAAGTTTTCGGGTTCTATAACGATCGATTTCGATTTATTTTTCATATTTTCCAACATTTTTCGATTCTCATAATTTTTAAACTTTTTTCGATCTTCTCAACATGTTTCGATTTTCTCAATACTTTCCGAAATTATTAACATATAACGATATTCTTCGACAATTTTTAAATTTACGGCTTTAGCATAATTTTTCTATTCTTCGATACACAATTTCACCATTTTTCGACATTTTACATTTTTTTCGACATTTTTTCGAATTATCAAACATTTTCTGATCCCCTTAACAATTTTTAACATCCTTCAAGTTTTTTAAAATTTCTCTACTTTTTTTATATTCTTCGAATTTTTGAACTTCTTCCAACAAACATTTTTCGAATTTTTCAAAACTTTTCACATTATACGACTTCTACAACATTTTCCAAACTTTTTAAAATTTTTCTTTTTCATTTTTCTTTTCTTATTAATTTCTCTATATGTATTTTCAACATTTTTCATTATGTACTTTGATTTTTTCAACATTTCGACTTATTTAAATTTTCAATACTTTTCAACATTTCCAACTTTTTTTGACTTTTTCCTACAACATTCGAAGATTTTCAACTCTTGTAGACATTTTCGATGTATTTTGTTACTTTTCGGCTGTAACCAAATTTTTGAAAACTATTTGGCTTCGTAAATACTTTTGAATTCTATTCGATGTATTTTGAAACTTCTCTAATCACTAATCACTTATCAGTGCAAAAAAATTACAAAACAATATCGCAAAAAACGGCGAAGTGTAGTCATACTAGTTTCATTCCTTGCTAAATGGAATCATCAGTGACCATTAAGCCGATGAGTGAGAATTTCTAAGTCTGATATGTTTCCTTTTTGCATAGATCTGTTGAGAATATATGATATAACGCTGGCTTTTTGAGAAGTCAGGGCTAGATCTCTAGTCAGCATGAGCCGATTTTCTTTCCTGTTAAGGAGTAAGGAAATGGTTTTGCATTAGCAAGGAAATTTTACTAAAATATTCGGATCATCTCAAAGCAAATTGACTAAAAGCTTTATGTAGAAGCTTTAAATAACGTTTCTCTTCTTCACAAAACTCTTTGATTTTTTCGAAATGTAACGAATTTCGTAAGCTTTTTATCGGGTTTATCAGATAGATATTTAATTTTTTCCCAACGTCAAGAAACTAATACAATTTTGAAGCGAATCATCACTGGGGATTAGAAATAGGTTATCTAGAACAATGTTAAACGCAAGAGATAATGGAGTACAGGAGATAAACAGGCTCAAAGCACTTCGAAATTCGATATTTGAAGAGCTAAGATGCAAAGCCCGCCAAGTCCAAAAAATTAAAAGTTGTGATAGGGGACAGAAAAAATGTTTGTCTACAAGCCTACATACTCTAAATTGTAAAAAAAATCTTACCCTTCATAAACTTTTGATTGCAATAATTTCTGATAAATTCTTTTGACCAAGACCCGCCAAGTCCAATTTTTCATTAAAAAAGATTCGGCTTTCATAAATACAAATTAATATTATTATTTTTCTAAATCCAAGTCCAAAAGTTTTTTTATAATAGTCCTTATAGATTAGGTCATAAAATGTAATGAAAAATCAGGATTTTAATAGCTTTTGACAACTATTTATTTCAATGGATCAATCAATCAGTTTTTACTATAGTTAAATTCAGTGGAATACATTTTTTGCGTTTTTCTCTAAACGATAAATATGGACTTGGCAGGTTTTGCATCTGAGCTCTTCATTTATCAAAAAAATTGTTGTTGTCTGTTTGGTGGGATTACAAGGGAATCAATTTTTTGCGTGGATACATAGACAAAAACTTCAGTGCTTGTCGTTATGTGTAATCACCCATTTAAGGGAGAGGTAGATTTCTATGAAACCTTGAGATGCATACATGGTGTTTATTATAGTATATAGAAGCAGTTTAAAGTCGCTTGGAATAAATTAATAATATATTTTGAAGCTATGTAGTATATACGATCCTATGTAAGGCATAAGATAGTAAGCATTTGCAGAGAATTTCGACTTATACGAAGTCTCCCATATTTATTGGCACTTATTTGCTCGGCACGAAGCCACCTACTTTCCTTAATATATTATATATTCACTTGCCTCCGCAAAACACCTACATTTCCACGATAAAATATTATAATTGTTATGTTTTTCCTAAGCTAATTTGTAACGTTTTTTTTTTTTTTTTTTCAAAACTCTACTTGTATAAAAGCAAAAGTATTTTCATTAAATTATAAATTAAAATTATGCCATAATCTCAAGAATTGATTTACATACTTGTACTCGTGTCCTCGTGTATACATAAGTTAATTTGTCTCAGTTTTAGTTTCCAGACAATGATCGCTGTCGTTTGTTTCGCACAGCAAAAAAGTGTGTTTCTGGGCTCAGACCCAGTTTACGCCCTCGCCGCATGCAATCAGAAGATATGGTCGTGTACTGTGAGTAGATATGTACATTAAAAGGTACGAAGGCACGAATAACTGAGGTGTTTGTTTCTGTGGTTTTATCTTGATTATCAACCTCAGCACCCAAGCAAATAACTGACGTTTAGTTGTTGTTTTTTTGTTATTGTTACCGCTGCTGCTACTTTTTTTTGTTGTTATATCGCTGTAGACACTTGTTAATATTATTACAGTAGTAACTTGTTTATTTGATTTGATCATAATCAGTCTGTGTAAATAAAAATTTTTAGCACATAAGCATAGACAAAAAGATTTTATAAAGCAGAAAAAAAGCTTCGGAAGTCTAAATATATGCTACGCAAAAGGGCAACTTGGCATATTGGGGGTTAAAAATGTTGAGTGATTAGTAATGTTGTAAAAACCTTGTTGCGTCTGCAACATATTTCATACAAATTGTCGTCAAACTTCTATTCAATATTCAAAACGTAACAGCTTTATTCACTGCTCAAAATAATTCACAAGTTTTAGCGAAAATGTTCACAAATTTCTTCACATTCATCGCAAATATTCACAAAATTTGCCAAATTATTAAATGCAGTCTTTACTGTCTACCATTGAGCTAATACAAAATTGTTGTTGTTGTTGTTGTCATTACTATTGTTACTGTTGTGCTCATATCTCTTCATCGATACAAGCATATATTTTTCTTTTTTTTTTTGAAGTGCACATTTTGGATTTTCGTAATTGTGTTACAGAGCAGCAGCGCATTACAAAATTGTTGAACAACCAACGAGTCAACCAACCAAAAAATGGAGACACACAAAACAGCCCATACTGCACTTGAACTGTGATATTTTATTACCTGCGAATTTAAACTTTAAAATATCGCGCTTATCGTTAGAGATTTCAAGTCGTTAGCTGGTGGTTTTAAATGAGTAACGGAAGGAGGCCTTCTTCGTGATGTTGTTACCAATTAACTTTGTTATATCTTTGCAATTAATTTAAGTTACACGAAATATTTTGTGATGAAATAATTAAATTGTTACTGAGCAAAATATAACAAAATGTCACTAGCTAGGAATTGGTTGAAGTATTTACTAAATATCACTTATGGCTAAAGTGTGCCTTTATTTGTTTTCATATAAAAAGTGCTCATATTTATTGAAAGTACGCGCTTAAGTTCTTCAACACTTATGACAAGCCGCTTCCGCATTCTGCACTTGTGAAATCAAACTTAATGAAATATGAAATTAAATAAAAAATAAACAATTAAAAATTAAGCGGTTATTGGAGAAAAAAAAATCCCCAAATTTATTATTTAAGAATGTGAGACTGATTGACTTATTTGCTTGAGAATATTAAGTGTACCAAAAGAAATTTTTAGTTTAACGGTGACTTTAAACGTATGCCACATATACATACATATTATCAAGAGTGAACTTACACATATCTCTAATACTATACAGCCCAAGAGCCCGCTGTAGAAAAGTTGAGTGTATAAGATTAAAGGATAAAATTTACGGAAATGATAGTAATGCATTTTGGTGAAACTAACCAACCAGGATTGCCCAAAACTGACCCGAATTTCGCCCCATTTCGTTTTTTTATTTATAATTGTATAATATAACAGCTCGAAATGTATGCCAAATGATAGAGCTCGAAGAGCCCTAAACATAATATTTAGAGTTCCATTATTGAATGCTATTCGAAACTTGGGTTTCCACCTGTTTTTTGGAAAAATATTCATTTATTAAGATAACAGCTTAAAATGTGTGCCAGTTGATAGAACTCGAAGGAGGGGAAGGAGGTGTAATTTTATATAGCTTTAAATAAAACAACAGAATTGTCTAAAATTCGGGCATTTTCGGGCATCGGGACAGGCTTTGGCAAGGCAACCCTGGTTTGTTAATTTCACCAAATTGTTTTTTCTATCTTTTCCATAAATCCTGTAATCTTATATACTCGACTTTTCAACAAAGGGCTCTCCGCCTAATGCTATAACTTCAGCGTAATGCCTGAACAAAATTAGCTATTTAGATCACTGTCTTGTTGTTGTATGTACCCAGTGGCAGATAGAGGGTAGGCATGTTTGGGAAAAATATTGAAATTGAAAATATAATAGGACCTGGTTATAGATATAAAACCTCTACGGGTCACTCCGGGAGAGCTATGAACTATTTTTCGAAATTTTCGAATTTTTTTTGTGTTTTTTGTAAGGGGACCCCCAAAAGGGTGGCAGATAGCGGGTAGGTGAGTCAAGGGAAAAGTTTGGGAGAATAAAAATAATGCAAGTTTCTTGCGTTTTACCCCTCCTGAGGCATTTGGGGAAAGTCAATTTCATAATTTCACCAGAAAGTAATTTTTGCAGGGGAGCCCCCCTAAGGGGTTGTGATAGGGGGTCAGAATGTTCAGAGAAAAGTTGATGGAGAAAAAATAATGAGGCTTTGTCATATATTTGATCCCTTTACGGGATAGCTTCGGTGAGATATTAATGATTTTTGATAGATTAAGGACTACTTTTCAGTGTTCAAGAGGGTGGCGGCTCCATCAAATATCTTCTGAAATGGACCATATTTTGCTTGGTTGTTATTGGCATCAATACAAAACTTTTGGTGCACGGGGAGTGAAGTTTGGAGCAACTTTAATTTTTTCCATATAAGTCTGAACCACCCTAATGTCCATGTTTGTCCAAAAGCTTCATTTTCAATTGTTCATATTTTTTGATAAGGATATTAAAAATTAAAAGTTTTCAAGTTCAACATTTTTTTTTTTGATTTTTTTTAATTAATGCTATTCACTGAAGGTCTATTTTTGTCCGCGCATTATTTTCGTTTCAAGACAACAAAAAGAAAAAAATACCAAAACATTTTCTCTATTCAAAAAGTTCAATAAATCAAGCTTTTTTGATTTATTGACAGTTTTATCCATTAAGACAATAGGCTTGAGTCTTAGAAGTTAATTAATTTTGTTACATGGTATCTGTTACATATGTATATTCTTCAGCATAACTCTGGCATTAAATATTTGCTGCCAACAGATTTTTTTTTTCGGTGTAAGAAAAAATCAAAAGATCAATTTGTATATTTTTATTTTCTCAACTCAAACAAAACAGCAATAATTCAATTTAATACTTAAATAATGCGATTACGTTGATTATTGTGGATTTTTTTTTTCTTATTAAGAGACTGGAGGCAAAGACAAAATCGCAATATTCATAAAAGCGTTTGTAGCTGAGGAAAAGGAGGTTAAAAGATTTAAGTGAAAAATTCAAAAAATATTTTTGATTTATAATGAAGAGGCTCTTAAAAGCAAAAATCGAGCAAGAAGAAATAACAATAATACAGGAATACAAAGTATAATATGTATGTAAATATGATAAGAAGAAATAAAAGAATGTGGCTAAGAGATTGTGTCTTAAAAGCCCAGTCCTGTGGCCGCTGCCGCTGCTGCTGCTGTTGTTGTTGTTGTTGTTATTTCTTAATGCTCCATATTGGTGAGTTTATGATGTAAATTTGACCTTTTTTTACGATCCGCTGAATATATACCATTGCATTGACGTCATTTTTTTTCTGTGTGCAGATGCTATGTTTTTTTGTTTCTTTTTTTTTTTTCGGTTGAATGAAAGTGAAATTAATTCAAAATGGGTTATGAAAATTGAAATCAGACATAAATAAAATTATTTTCGCTTTCTTGGGAATTTCTTCACATTTTTTTTTTCTTGCTGTACCATGTGTTTTAATCTTGCACTGATTGCATTTCTTTTGATGCTGACATATTTAGCTTATGCAAACTAACCAAGTTGAGGTAGTTGCGGCGTCATAAGATGTGAGCAAATGTTTCGATCACATAATCAACTGAATTTTTAGGAATAACAGAATGTTGTTGTATAGAAAACGAACCTTGTACAGGAAAATAGATTACAAAAATAGATTGCATTTAAAGAATGCAAGATTATAAATTGTTTACAAAAATCTTAATTATACTTTCTAAAAACAAAAAATTGATAAATAAGACACTCTAAAAATTATGATCTTCTCAGATTTGATTGAAATTTTGCGCGGGTATGCTTTTTGGTAAAACTTAGGAGACGTCCATTAATTACGTGAGATGTTTTTTTGAAAATTTGGACCCACCTCCCCTTGGTGAGATCTGGCTGGACCCGTGAGACTTAAATTATAATTTTTAATGTAAATTCTATGCACTAAGAAGTTGACGTGAGGTTTTCCTTGACCCCATCCTCCCCCTTGGTGAAATTTGTTGAGATTTGGCTCATGTAATTAATGGACGTCGTCCCCTTACAAGATGTAATATAATTCACTGGATTTTAGTTCCAGAGAAAACTGAAATTTCGACAAATGAACTATTTAAGCGTTATTGAAAGTAAAATTAAAAAATTTGTTTGAGCAATAGCTTAAACATTAAGAAACGTTACAAGGATATCAAAGAAATCCTTTTAACGTTTTTACTTATTTTATTTAACTTGCATTCTCCCTTATGTTCTCCCAATTTTTTAATAATTTAATAATTCATAAATTATCTTATTTTCATCGTTTGCTTTGAATGAAAATTGTCTCTTTTTTATGATGTATTGGAACAGAAAATTATTAAAAATATTTTACTGAACGTACTGTATAGTACAGTATGTAATGGCATCAAAAAAACTACAACAACAAAATACAAAACAAAAAAACCGAGCTAAAGTTAGTCATACTAGTTTCATCTATTCCAAAATGGAATCATCAGTGACATTTGAGCCGACGAAAACAATACAAAGACACAATAGAAAAATAATTTTGGTTTTGCTTTGTTTGACTTTGTGTTAGGATTCGCAACAAATCTATGCAAAAAAGGAAGCAAATTCTCACTCATCGCATCAAAAGTCACTGAGGATTCCGTTTAGCAACGGATGAAACTAATTGTGACTGCCACATTTTTAACAAAAATTCAGGGAGGGATGAATATCTTGTAGTGCTTCACAACACTTTTGGGAACACTTTGAATGTACTGTAAGTTCTTCAAAAGGTTTAGGTCGTTTTAACAAAAAGCAACTTAAATGGAATTGAATTTTTATTACCACTGATTTCAGTTGTGTAATGCGAGTTCCAATAATCGACAACATCAACAATAACAACAACATTAAACTGTTTAATGTTCAAGGAAAAAGTTTTTGGATTCACAAAAAAAAAATGAAAAAAAAATTAACTCTTTGACTCTTGAATTCGATTGAAATAAAAAGAAAAATTTACGAAAAAATCACCATTGTCTTAAGCTGCAAGAATTTTTTGTTGTTATTTCTGATAGCTGGCCATGTTCAAGTCAAAAGTCAAAAAGGATAAGTTGATTAATTTTTTTCTTCTCCAGTCTGCAAGTTGTTTTCGTTTTTATTATCGCTAATCGCAAAATTTCCATCAGTAAAAAAAAACGTGGTACGAAATCGAAACAGAAAAGTAAATGTTTGGTAGCTTTCATAATATGGCAACAACAACAACAACAACAATTTTTATAAAATACATGTACCGTTATGTTACTTAAATATTAAATAAAAAATACAACAATAACTTAAATTTTATAAGATTTTTTTTTTTGTTGCTAATTGAATGTATTTTTCTTTTTATCGATCGATCATTGGGGCTCAAAAGGTCGTGAAAGCTTTTGATCATAAATATTATGGCTAAAAACGGTGTTTTTTTGTTTTTGTTTTTGTTTTTATTTTTGTTTTAATAACTTGTACATTCACTATTACAATCACGAGCATGTTCCGTCCAATGGTTGCAGATTCTCAAGTCACTTGGCAAAGGCAGGCAATTTGTTGGCCTTTGCACAATAACGTACTTGGCCTTTATTAAATTAAATCAATTGAAGAAGAAGAAGAAGAAGTGTTTTAGCAAAGCAGTGGCAACTAATCATAGTAATTAGACACGAACGTTGTGCATAAAAAGTTTGTTACTTCGTGCTCCTGCTGTTTGGGGCGCAAGAAACGTTTATGGTAACAGTAATTAAAGGAAATGGAATAAAGTCTCATTATATTCTTGCATTTTACGCCTGAAAATTTGTTATGGTTGGTCTCCTACATTAAAAAGGAAACTATCAACCGTTTAAATAGTGCAACAGCCTGATGCTGCATTCCATTCTATGCTGTGAAAGTTGATAATGAATCCATTTGCCGACTTTCATGAGAGCCAAAGGCATACAGTTCATGTCATATGCTCACAATGTGCTTCATCGAGAACTGAGGAATGTCGTTATCGGTTCTAATAAGAAATAAAAAAAATATTTCTCGTATGATTGAGGACGAGATCGAGAAAGGTTTTTTCCGATATCTCGGTGATAACGTGGTGTGTATCGGTACGGTAATTTTTTATTTTATTCTTTATTTATATAAAATTACTTATATGGAAATCCTTTGTAACACTTTGGCGCAAAATATAGATAGCCAATTTTGATAATTTCTTTTTAAAACAACATATTTGTGCTAAGGAAGAGCATTGCATGCTATTTTTTATTTTTAAAGTCAAATTGAATTTTTTTTAGGATTAGGTTTCTTAAAACTTTACATAAAAACTATTGTTTGATTTTTCATTGTTTATGCTGCTTCTTGAATTCTATGTTGTCAATGTTGTTTTTTTTTCTTCTCACTTGTCCGAGAATATTCGGTGAGAGCGAGACGAGAATAATACAAATCCAAAATTTGTCACACGAGACGTTAAGCTTGGCGCCACTACGTCACTATGACATCTAAATGACCATGTAAATTGATTTCAATGCCAAAGGCATGGTCATTGTGATGTGATCCTCTTGAAACTTATAACTTTTGCCTAAAACACTTATCACTAACATACTTAGTTCTCAAGGTATTGGCCAAGGGAAATTAAGGGCGTCTTTATGTATAACGATTTGTTTCGTTTCGTCTCTAATTTTTAAGCCGAAAAATATGCTAGCAAAATTTTTGTATTTTGTTTTTGTTTTCATTTGAAATATAATAGCATATTTTCAGGCTTGAAAATTAGAGACGAAACAAGACGAATCGTGATACATAAAGAGGTGCTAAATAGTGGCACCTAGTATATTGTTGGAAAACTTTGATAGTTACGAATAGATCGATGCACAGATGCGACATATCCAAGTTTTTTGAAAAAAGTAAAAACTCTCTTTAGAGTTGTATTCGAAGCTACACGACGCTCAGCATTGTAATGTCTGGCAATCTTCGTTCCTGTCAATGGAATGTTATCCACAAAATCTGTGCGCCAAACGTTAAGCCAGAGTTTTGCTGTACAATTTTCACAAGTGTTCACCAACAATTCACCTTATCATCAGTGAAAAAAAAAATCAACTAGGACCTGGTTAATTCAACTAGAAGACGTAGTGTTTTGGCTTCGAGGCAAAATCTAGTTAATTTAACCAGAAATCTGATTGAAAAAAAAACAAAAATGAAACTAGTTAATTAAAAGCTCTGTATGGTTAAAGTCAATTGAGGCTTGTTAATAATATTAACCAGGCAACTATTTAAATTGACCAGGAATCTATTTAAATTGACTAGGAAATTTCAAAAAATATAAAAAGCCGCTTTTCTAGGACCCATCAATTGACACCTCCTTTCTTGTCCAGATCGGACCAATTTTAGTTTCCATCAATAAGCGCTTTTTCATATGGAATATTCACTTTTTCTTGGACAGCTTTGAAATCCAAGCCAGCCCGAGAAGGTTACTAATTCTATTTATTTATTTATTGGCTCCGTTTCTATGGCCATTACTAGGACCCATCATCGATTGACACCATTTGGATCAACTTTAATTTCCCATGCTGGAGAGAATTCACTCGAAACAAGATGAGAGACTAAGCAAACCTTCAGTTGCAAATCTCAAGTGATTTGGAGAACAAACTGCCGATTGCTTAAATTCAACTGAAATGGCTGCATAATACCCCCACCTCAAATTTGATTTTCCATAAATATTGCAATGAGTTTTATAAATTACAAGCACATTTTTTTTAATTTTCATAATTTATTTTTCAATAAGTGATTTTAAACACAGAGTAACATAGCTAAAAAGGCTAACAGCTGCAGTAGCTAAACTCTTTTATTACTATTTTTATTTAGGTTCACGAACTTCCAAAAAAAACTAATTCCACCAAATACTAATCACCTCAATTTGTTTGCGTTAATCTGATGCTTCCTACAACATATAGTATATTGAAATTGAAAAAAAAAAAAAAAATAAAACATTCATTCCACTGAAGGTTAATTTCTTGTGCTCAAAATATATTTTCTGTGCACCTTCCACCTAAATATTTAAAAATTTATTTCCTAAAATACAAAACGATTATTTACATCTGTTTTATTTTTCATACAGTGGCTGTCAACGTTGGCAATTCATAATGAATTTGTTTACATTCAACAATGCCAACGCGGTATCATACCGCATCAGCATACAAATGATATGCAATGGCAACACTATTCATACAGTACAACAATTTAGGGATGTTATCTTTTTGAACTTTTTTTCTAATAACAATATGATACATCAATTTCAGTTGCTTAGACTGATGATATATAGTCAATAAAAACTTCATCTATGCTTCAAAATTGTTACACAATACGCGCGTCTAAAAAAATGTATCGATACTTTCATCGCATACATTCTCAATTCAATTGCTTGCTCGTGTTTTGAGTAAACGACTTGTTAATTTAATAAAAAAAGATTCAAAAATTTAAAGCTGTGAAATGCATGAAAATGGAGATAAACTATCAATAATTTATTTAATGCAACAACAGCACTTGTTAATAAAACAAAACAACACCGCAGAGCAATAAAAATACAATTCAAAATAAAAGCAAAGAAATTAAAAGGAAAAGAAAAAAACAACAGAGAGAAGAGAGCGGGAAATTCTACCGGGAACCGGCTTTCTTTAATTTTGTTCAGTTGCTAAAAATAGAAGAATTTTCTTTTTTGTTTTTCCTATAGGAAAAATGTAAACAAAACCAAAAGAAAGCAAGGTAGGAAGGCTGGCAGGCACTGCAAAGAGCTGCCGAAGAAACGTGTTTTATTTTTATTACAACACGCGTGATTTGAAGTTTTTTCTATTTCCTTGAAGTCAGTAAAAAAAATTGTAGGCTTTTTTTTTGTTGTTCTTATATTATAAAAGGGATTTCCACTTTCAATGTTTTTCTTTTACCGATTTTTTCTGTTATGTATATAAACAAAGCCTACATAGCCATCCATGGGAAAAGCCGTCTTAGCTTCAATTTTCTCAAAACTGAATACTATTGGTCTGCACTTATAGAAGAGAAACTGCCGAACACGATAATGTTTTTAGAATTTCTATAACTCAATACGTCATAAGTGACGTTTTGAATGCTTTCGACCTTTCGATTAGCTGTCGATAATATATCGAAATCAATTGCAATTGCATCACCTAAACTAGTGGATGTTAGATATAGCCTGATTGAATTTTAAGAAATTTTTTTATTTTTTAGCGGAGACAAAAATTAGAGAGCCGCTGGTTGAAATTTTTATACGATTTAATCATGCGGCAGATGTCAAAATCATTAAGTTCTTAGTAATATAAAAAAAGTTCGCAGCCTCTGCCATTGCGTTGTAACTGAGAGCCATTTAAAACTATGCAAACAAAAGAAAATACCATACCAATACCAATTTCACCGCGTCTGCCTTTTATATTAAAAATCGTGTCTATGCTCAAAAACAGATAAATGCAATTGGCAGACGTTTTTGTTGCTACGTTTAAGAGTGATACAATTTTTTTCAATTTATGATATATTCAAACTTAAGGGAGCTTATTATCAGGCAGACGGCATTAATTATAAAGATTACCAGAGAAACAACATCTGCCACTTTGTTATTGCTGCATTTAAAAATTGTAATATTTCAAACATGTTACTAAAACATTGAGTAATAAATCCTTTTATCGCGTATGCCACTTGGCTGACTGGTTACTTTACTTAAGAGAGACATAAAAATAGTGAAGGCAGACGACTCCAGCGCTGATTTTTTGAAGGCAGATTGGGTCTTCTTTAAATAAATATACGATTTGGAGCAAAATCGACGATTTTGACATATACAGCCACATACATTTTGAAAAAGCAGAGCCCTACACGTCTGCCTCTTGTATTTTCAGCTTTTAGAGCAATACTGAAACAATAAACTTCTAAAATAAAAGATAAAATTATTTTATAATTTTTTTTACATTGTAACAATTGCTTTTTTAAATAACACAACAGTGTGGATGTCTGCCTTTTATATTTTTCTTATTTATACTATGCCCTTAACACGAAATATCAGTTGCAGACGCGATAAAATAATTTTTGCTCTGCAATTACAAACTTTATTTTTCGGGGGTCGAAAATTTCATGATACGAAAAAGATCAAAATAGGCATTCTAGGCGAAATTATACACGGCATCTTGTTCGAATTGCTTATAATTGGAACACACCTCTGGGTTTGCTTTATATGAACGCTCAGATTATTTGTAATTGTCCGAGAAACAACAACACGAGCCAGAGTAGAGAAGCAATAGCTCAGTCATGAGGTGTTAGGATTGAAACTGTTCCTTGGCTCAGATCGCAATATTATGTTTTTCAGGATAAATCATATAAGAGTTTCGTTGCATTTTTCTGTTCGGAACTAGAATCTCATTGCTTATTTCTATAAAGTTTGAGCAAAAATAATCATAAAAGCTGTGAGGCATCCGGAGATGTCTCAGCCAGACAATGTTAAATTCTTATTGTTCAAAATCATGTTAGAAAAGAATTTAGAGCAAACTCATGGCTCGTTGCATTTCTGGAGCAATTTCAATGAGCTTGCCATAAAGTGCACATTAGAATATGACAAACAAAAAAAAAACAACAACAAAAAACATAATTTTAAACGATTTTTACTAAATGCTAAACATAAAATATCTTTGCGCGCACATGAACGGCATGACATGATGATAATGATGATGATGATGATGATGATGATGATGATGATGATGGTGTTCGTATTCATTACCTGGCGCAGACTTTAATTTATTTAGGTATCATTTTAAATGTCGGTACAATAATGCCCCAGCAACAACAACAACACCAAACAACAGCAATTACAACGAAAACAACAAAATTAGTAAGTAATTTTTTTTATTGTTGTTGTTATTGTTATTGTTGGCAACGGATGAAACATGTTGCATGATATGTGAACATGAAAGATATTGGATATCGAAAAAACAATGGACAACAAGCAACAATGGCAACAACAGCAACAGCAGCAGCAGCGACAAAAAAACAACAACATAAAATTTAATACAAAAAAAAAGTAAAGACATTAGACAGTATGACAGTTAGACGGACGGACAACGTAACAAAATGTTAAGCTATCCGAAAGAGAAAAAAAAAAATAAAAATTGCAACAAAAGAGGAGCCATAATTAAAGTAACCAGGATACACTTTTTTGTGTGTGAAAAGACAGACAGTTGGACAGCAGGAGGAAGACGGAAGAAATGTTGCGCGCGACAAGCAATTTGGCGAAAAAATAAAAAACGAACAGTAGAACCTTTAATATACAATTCAAACGATGATAAAAAGGATTGAGAAAACCAGTTGAACTAACGAAGGCCAGCTTATGAAAAATATAAAAATTTCTAACAGCGTTGCCAGATGAAAGTTGTGCCTAAACGTATTTGAAAACAATTAAAACCCGTCTAATGGGTTTTCAAACAGAATAAAATAAACCAAAGGTACAAATACACCAGTCAGACGAAAAGTGGGGGGTATTGAATAAATGGGAGTTATATATACAATAGAGCAAAAAGCTATATGATATCATGTCTGTAGTATTTCCCCAGAGAAAGTTTGCTAAAAAATACAAAGTAACGAAGATATTGTTTTGACATAAAATGGACGGGATTGCATAAGTGGGTGTGGTACCTACCTTATGATTAAAAACTTAAAAATATCAAGTCTGGAGACTTTTCGAAGAAATTGTAATAAAACTCTGTATAATGATAAAAGAGGGCAGAGTCACCGTTAAGAAGAAAATTTGGAGGAATTGTACACGTGAGCCTAATATCTGCCATAGAAGATAAAAATTTATGTCTCGATACAGTATGTGATGTTTTTCAACAAAATGTAATGAAATTTTGTAGAAATAACATAGGCATTGTTCTGACGAAAAGTGAGCGGTAATGAACCCATTGAATCTTGTAAAAAGATTATCATTACTATAAAGAAAGTGAAGTCATTTTAAGTTTTCCTTAAAGCAGTTTAATATTTTTATACTTAATCTCATAGTCAAGAGTCGACTGTATGTAAGCCGTGCTTGAATGTTGTAGGTAAAACATAAAAAAATTAAAACAAACATCTGCAGCTTTAAAGTCATGAGCTGATTGTCACTTATTTTTTTTGAATTTTTTTTTCATTACAAATACTTAGGCGTTTATTCTATATGGCGAAAACTATTTCATTATAACAAGGAGTATCACTTACAGCTGCAGTAAAGACATCTTAAGCGCTTAAGAAAATTCAACGCATTCATGACTTAGGTTAACCATAAATATTTCCATGAGAACGGTAGTTGAAACTTTCACGGCCAGCAAGTTTTTTCTTTATAAGTTTTTCTATTTTCAAGAGACTACTTCAGAGTACATATTCACGGTTCCTTCATGAAAGGACGAAAACGAAAATATTTCATTAATTCATTCCTTAAAAAGTTGGCGCAAAAAATGGAGTTTGTTAAATAATATACAAATTCATATTCATAGACTGAAAAGTCCTGGGAAAAGTGCTCGAAAAATATATCAAAAGACATCATCTTTTTAGCGCCTTTATTATCATATCATGACACTATAACTTCCTCAAACGTTTTTGATCTGTGAACATCTGTACGGGTGGGTGTAAAGGAAATTTTTGCTTGAGTGAATTGGCGGAAAGGTGACGCTAACGATCTGGCAACCATTGTATTGTATTCTTTTAAAAATTTTCGATATTATTCGATACTTTCAAACCTTTATTATCGATTTTCCATATTCTTAGGTAATTTTCGGTGTATTACAATTTTCCGATGTTTTCCGATATCGTTCATCTACTATCGCCTTTTTCAATATTTTTCATATATTTTCGATATTCTTCAATTATTTCCAACTTTTCAATGTTTTCCGACTTTTCGTTATTTTACTACTCGATACTTTAAAACCCTTTTCACTGCTTTTTGATACTATATGATAATTTTCGACTTTTCGATGTTTGCCGATTTTTCGATATTTTACAATCTTTTATTACTCGATACTCTTAAACATTTTTCATTGACTTTCGATATTAACCGATAATTTTCGACTTTTCAATGTTTTTCGATATTACGATATTTTACAATTCCGCTTTCGTTTTTTTATACTATTCGATACTTTTGTATCATTTTCATGAATTTCCGATATTATAAGATAATTATTCGACTTTCCGATGTTTTCCGATTTCCGATATTTTGATGTTTAAGGAGGAATCTATTATCGACTTTTTCCATGCTACTCGATAGTTTACAACCTTTTGTATATTGTATATTATTGTATATTTATTTCACTGCTTTTCGATACTATATGATAATTTTCAACTTTTCGATGTTTTCCGATTTTTCGACATTTTACAATACCGTCATCGTTTTTTTTATACTATTCGATACTTTAGTACCATTTTCATTAATTTTCGATATTATAAGATAATTATTCGACTTTTCGATATTTTCCAAATTCCGATATTTCGATTTTTATGATGTTACATAAATGAACGGTTGCGTTATACTGTCTAAACGGCTTTTTCAATGCTATTCGACAATTTTGTTATACAAAACTTTTGGAGATTTTGCAATATCTCTCAATATCATTAAATTTTTTTTCCAATTTTTAGATGATCTTCGATGAGTATTCGAGCTGTAATCAACTCAGTCGCTTTTTTGTAATGATATATGTTTTTATTATGGCTTACGATCAATTTCCAGTTTTGGTGTAAGTTCCAGTTAAACGCTACCTAAATTTTTCTTCAGTTTGAGTTTAGTTGTCGTAAATTAAACAAATAAAACAAATATGTAGTTAAGTAAGGACTCGAAAATATATCTTTTTTTTATGTTCAAATAGGAATTTGGCTAACAAACTCGACAATGCCAGAATGCGAATTTTAGTGCATAGTTTTATTCGAACTGACACTATTTTTAAAACGAACATAAAATAAAGCCTACATACAATATACTGCATATAACAAGTAGTAAAACGACGAATGAAATAAAATTTGGCGCATTTTGGTTAATGTCGCAGTGAAATAAAAACTAACACTCACTTACGCACTCGCGAACAAATTAAAATGAAAATAAATTTTTGCGAATTTTTTATTATTTTATTTTTTTTTTTGCTCTAACTTATACTAGTGATGTCGCAAATATTTGCAAACTGAATCATTAAATTTAATTTAATGCCAAAAATTGTTGAAGATGCATTCTTTTGAACTACTTAGTTATAGTATGGCATAGTTTATTTACTTTGATATAGTATGATATGCTTTATTAACTTTAGTATATGTATATTATACATATCTAAATACATATATACATGTAGTTACTTTTTTTGATTCCGATTCTAGGCAATTTAAATTTTAAATCGATGCAAGTGAAGAATATTCACTCATGAATAAATTCGAAGTGTACTTTCTTTCTATATCTATATCCCGCTAAATATGAATTTTTTATTTTTAATAAAAAAAAAATTTTGGTTTTAAAACTGCCTTCATAAATTTGTTTACCATTTGCAGCTTTTTAAAAGTTCAATTACAATAAATTACAATAAAATTTCAAAATGCCAGAGGCTCAACGTGATTTTGACCAATCCAGTCCAGTAAAATCACCATTAAAGAAAATAAATTTAGATTCATACGATAGAATTGAATCAATTGGTGAAAACAATTGGAGCAGGTGAAAATGATTTAGATATTTTAATAATAATTTTGTTTTGAAATGCATGTTAGCGATATATTTAAAAAAAAAAAAAACCAAAATGTTTTGGTAAATAAACTTAGAAACTAAAATCTTTACAATAAATAAATAAAAAAAAATTGTTGAAAAAAATTATAAGTTTTTTTTTTAAGTTTATTTCCAACAGCTTGAACGCTTAATGCCCCTGCACTACTGACCTACACTACCAAAATGCTTGTAAAAAATCAACACAAAAATAATATATCTTGCATTGTCGTGCATATTGAATAATTTATTTAAGTTAAAATTTTAATAAAATACAAAAAAAAATATTTTTAATTCGTGTGAGAACTTTCAGCACAGTACACTTGCTTAAACGCTTCTAAACGCTTAAGAAAACGCCTGAAAAATTCATACCATTTTTACCCAACACAAGTTTTGTTGGCGTTTTATTTTTGTATAGAATTGTTTATTAAAATAGCTTGCATACTTATAGGCTGCTGGAATTCATAGCACGTACAGTAGCGTCTAATATAGTAAGCACAATTAATAGTAGCATTTATTCCAATTTTAAGCAATGGATTTCAAACATTTGCTGCATGTTTTTTTTTGCTTTGCCATAAATGTTTTTATTGTTAAATTTTTTATACCATAATTATTTATATCTTTGCAGCTCCAATTCGTTTGGTGTATCATATATACCACTTGTCAATCATCAGTATGAAGCATCTCAACAATCCGTCATACTTTCTGAGCCCATACAGGAAGTCTTAAATGCAAATGCAGCCAGACATTTTTGTTGCTGTTCAGGTGATGTACGCGATTTTGGTTCGTGTTGGAAACTAAAGCGGCGACAGATCATTTGGGAAAGCGCTCATGCTTCAGGTAAGGAAATGTATCAAGATATATATATTATTATTAGCGTTATGTGAAGAAAAGTGCAGGCTTGAACTGGCTTTAAGAGAAAATTTGTAGACGGCAAACGAAAGAAGAGCCACATAGATTTTTGTGCTAAATATTTTTCTTTAAAATTGAAAATATGTTTAGAAGAACACTTTTTGGTCCCACCGTAACCAATGTAATGATTTTAATTTTGAAAAATCTTTAGGAAACTTAAAACTGTACGATCTGGATTGTAGATGCAATCAAATACACGAAAAAAAATATAAAATATGGGTCGTTTCACGTCAAGCGGATCACCTTCGCGGTCAAAAAATGGCTGAACCGATTAAGACGTACGAGGTCTTAAAATGTTTGTCTCCTGACGTGTGTCCCGTTCAGAAATTCAAAATAGCGGATCCAATATAGCGGCCGGAAGCCGGAAAAAAATCGAGTGTCCAGAAAAAAAGCTTGTAAAACTAAAAATTTTCAGCCGATCCAGCCGTTTTTTGGCTCAAATTGTATCTCCTAAAAAGCTGGCCAGGAAGACTGACAGAATCCAAAATGGCGGATCCAATATGGCGGTCAAAAATCCAATATGGTAATCAGATTTTTGAAAGTCAACCGATTTGAACAAAATTTGGGGGTCACTAATTACAAATCCGAGGTCAGATTTGACAAAATCAAGATGACCGATCCAAAATGGCGGACGTATTTTTTAAAAATCAACCGATTTGTAGCAAATTAGTTATACGGGGGTCTTTGAGGTCGCCAATTACGAATCTGAAACTAAATTATAAAAATTTTCAAAATCAAAATGGTGGATTCAATATGACGGACATATTGTTTAAAAATCAACCGATTAGCACAAAATTTGGTATACGGGAGTTTTTGGGGTCGTTGAATATGAATCCAAGGTCAGAATTTTAAAATTCAAGCCAGCGGACCCAATTTTGCGGAAACTCAATACCCTAATCCACCATATTGGGACCGCCATCTTGAATTTTAAATTTCTGACCTTGGATTCGTATTCAGCGACTCCAGAAACCTACCAAATTTTGTGCTAATCTGTTGATTTGGCAGCGAAGGTGATCCGCTTGACGTGAAATTTCCCATATATATTGCCAAGAAGCAAAATCCGATAAGGTTATGGTAATTTCTGGGCATTAACTTGAAAAGCATGACATAGTCCGGATGCACCGAAAATTATGATAAGTCAATGACAAAAATTTTTTTTTCAAAACCACAAAATATGTAAGGAAATATTAAAAAAATAAATTAAATTCCATATGCAATTAAAATTCGTATTGATAAAATTAAAGGAAACAACAACAGGAAAATTAAAAAAAAAATTAAAATAAAAATAAACAAAAACAAAATCAACTCCAAGCAGCAGCAACTCGAAGCATTTTGTTTTCTGCTTCTTTTCCTCTAATTTTCAAAGTTTCTTTAGGTTCCTTAAGTTGGCACATATTCTTCCCAAAAATTTTCTCTATTTAGTTGATATTTTTAAATTTTGCCTTATATTTTTGATTTTAATGTTTTCTTTTTTTTTTTGTATTTCTTACAAATTTTATATTTCCATGATGATGATGTTCCTGCTGCTAATGCTGCTGCTGACTATGATTATTATGATGACGATGATGATTTTGTGTGTGTGTTCGGATGATGACTATTTTCATCGAAATAAATAAACTGCAGCTAAGAATAGAACATCGGCGAAAGCAACAACAACAACAGCAACAAAAACAACGAAACTGGCAGCAGCAGCAAAGCCAACAACATTGTCGGAGTCATTGCTGCCAACACTGAACTCAGGCACAACGGCGACAGCAGCAGCAACAACAGCAACAAAAAGGTGGAGAAAAAATCATACGTCAGTGAGAGCAGAAATTGCAGAGAGTCGTCTTCCCAACAACAACAACAACAACAACAGTCATAAAGTTAGCAACATATCGACATCACTGCCAGCAACACCAAATCTGAGTCATTTACGACGTCAGTATAAAAAACTTTCTCTAGAGCTTGAAGAATGTGCTGCTAAGCAGCAGCAACAACAACAACACCAATTTGTGGCCATCAAAACACAGCAACAGATGTCAGCAACAATATTGCAAACAACAACAGTAACAGCTGATTTCGAGCGTGAGGCACAGCAACAAATGCTGTACAAAAATGTTGCTATTCCAGCAGCAGCAACAACCTCAAAGGTTGCACATAGTTTGCCGCAGATTGTGAATAAAAATAAACAACGCAACAACAAGGATGCCAGCAGCAATGGCAATAATAATAACAATGATATTTTCTCTGCTGTTAACAGCACCAACACGGCGCAAACTCAGACGGAGCATGAGTTGTTCAGCAATAGCAACAATTCAGCTGAACTGTCAGCAACAACATCAACAGCAGCGGCAACCCCAACGCATGCTGCAGCAACAACAGACGCGAAAAGCTCAATCTCTTTTTGTGAGCACTGCTGTGAGAGCAACAGCATGAGCGACAAAAGTTACGTTGCCTACAGCAAAGATGACAACAACGACTATCACGATCATCGGCAGGTTAAACGAACACAGCGCGCGGATACGGATTCAGTCTCTGAAGAGTTGTCGTCGTATCGTTTCATCTCAGAGGAAGAAGAAATCGAAGAAAACGAAAGCGTGCAAAGCGGTACGCGAGAAGAGAAGCAACAACAGCAGCAGCAACAACAACAAACACAACAAAAACAACAACAACAACGCGAAGTAGCAGCAACATCGCATGGGGTGGTGGAGCAAAAGTCACAACTAAAACAGTACACCTCCACTAATAGCAACAACAACAACGCCGTCGTGCGCAATTTAGCGAACTGCCACAGCAAGCGCAACAAAAACAACAACAACCATAGAGAAAAGGCGAACGCCTGTGCGCGTTCGTCATCGTCGTCGGTAGTGTCGCCAACAATTTGTTGTTATACAATTGCTGCGCGTCCATCATCAATACAACATTATAGCGCGACAGTTATAAATCATAGCGCGAACGCGTCGGAAGTTACCGATTCCGCATCGATTAGTACACGGCCCGTGCCGATACCTAACCTTGATGCGGCTGGAACGAAATTGAGTGAAGTTTTTCATTTTGGTAGCAGGAATGCTGCTGCTGAAATCCTCTCAACTTCGTTACCCAGCAATTACGGTAGTGCACGTTTCGCTACGCCGCGTCCGCAGCAACAGCAACAGCAGCAACGGTATTCTTCGAGTATACCAAAATCGGTGAAACGTAAAAACGCTAACGTACCGCCGGCGCCTCCGCCGAAACCGCAACGTGAACACGCGACAAGAAATTGGCATAATAATCGTAGTGGCGTTAGCGCCTACAGTAGCAGTAGCGGTGGCAGCAGCAACAGTAACCGTACATTTGCTTACGCCAAACAGCAGCAACGTCAGCAACAACTGTTGCTGGAACGTAGCCATTACGATCCAACGAGTTTTCATCGAAAGTTGCAGAAATTTGAAAAGCAAAATACGCTTATAGCCAATGCAGCGGTGGCAACAACTTCATCGTCGTTGCCTCCAAAGATACCAACTGTTATCTCTGCGGCGGTAGATGGTACTTTAAGTGCGGATCGCAAAGAGTACGCAGTGTATCGCGGTAGAAACGTCGGTTCTATTGAGTACGCAGTGCCCGAAGAGTACGTTGTGCACAAAGAGTACGCAGTACCTGAAAAGTACGCAGTACTCAAAAACAACGCAGTGCACAAAGAGTACGCAGTACCCGAAGAGTACGCAGTCTCTAAAAAACAAACGGTACGTGAAGAATACGCTGTAGAAAAGTCGCCTAGCGCAGATACTACGGTATACGACGCTGAACGTCAAGAGTGTGCTTCACCCGAGCATTGTGATCTTCTAAATTGTTTCGGTGCGGTTAAAAATACACGCGAACGCGTTATACTCAGTGTCGTCGATGAACCACCATTTGTTGCGCGTAGTGTAAGCGACAGCAGCTGTTGCCCAACAACGACAACAGCGGCGGCAGCGTATGCCAATAAAAAGTGTGCCAACAACAACATCCATACAAATAATAAAAATAATCATAATGATCATAATCATAATCACGATAATGATAATGACGATGACATTAATGATGAAAATCAAATAGTGAACAACAGTGTTGCCAATACAAATAAAAATAAAAGTGCAAGCGCCATAGAAAAGCCATCAAACAATAACAATTTTTATTGTAAAATTAATGCGGCTGCTGCTGTCAATAATAATAATCAGCAGCAGCAATTTTTTAGTTCATCTCCAGCATTAAATAAACGCACTCTACGTTACGACAGCTATGGACGTTTGAAGCTCGAACGTGTAACATATAGCCAGTTTCAAAAGCAACAACAGCAACAGCAACAACAGCCCAGTGTTGCTAACGCACAAAAATCTTTGAGTGAATCGCGTTTGCCACAAAGTATTGCAAATAATTCACTATTTGCCTCGAGCACTAAAATAGCGACACGAAATACAAGTCGTAAATTTAATTTTCTTACAGAAGAAAATCTTACACCCCTTAATGGTTACACCCCCCACCAATGGGATAGTAATCAAACGATCTCAACGCTAGCAACATTGCCACCGTTACCATTAACACCAAATTCGCCAAAATCACCGAAATCACCAAAATCACCAATATCACCCAAATCTCCATTATCGGCAATTTCTTGCAATTCCAGTGAACTTTTGGAACGCAGTTATCCCTTAGCTGGAGTACAGCTAGTTAAATCACTTAGTGATACAAGTAATCCGTCAACATTTGCTATTGAGCACCAACGTTGTTATAGTGATGAAATTGGTGATCTTTCACCAACACACAAATCATTACTTGTTGGTAATTGCAACTGCTCGGTTAATCAATTTGAAAGTGTGATAGATAATCAGTGCTCCCAGCTTTGTTTGAGTAATGAGACCATAGCATCTTCGCGTTACCTAGATGATACACAATCCAATTGCAGCGATCAGACTACAATTTTTCATTTGGATAACGATTTTGGTTCGCTGTCAGCACAATCGTCTTGTTCGTCGGCATCATCACAGACTTGCGGTGTGACTGCTACCATACTGCGTGGTCCACTTTTGTTAAAACGCATACCGGAAATTCAATCTTTTGGATATTTACCCACATTCACGCAATCATTGGCTAGTGCTAATGTGCGCGATCAGGCTGAGAAGGAGGTAAGTTTTTGTCCTTTTTTTTTAAAAATCTGTTACATAGAATTTATAGATTGATTTTGAATTTCGCGTAAGTCAGTACTTGCTGGACATATTATTTGAGTGAAAACCTTTGTCAATATAAGAAATATTTACTGCACCAACTGATAGCGAAAGGTTGGCAAAAGTTTCTAGACGTACTCTAAGTGCTTTTTCTCAATTTATGTGAAAACATTTTTGTGTCACCAATCTACAGGGAAATGTCAGAAAAGAATTTTGGAGAAATTAAGAGATGTCACCGACTTCTTTAAGGAGGTGTTTTGCCATGCACAAAATCTTATTGTACCAATCAGTGGAGAAATGTAAAAAAAAAAAAAATTTCGGCACGTTCAGGAGTGAACTTGCCCTTAAGTGTAAGGAGAGAATGGAGAAAGATCGAAATTTTTTTTTGGATATCACCTTTGGAACTTCGACCCTCTTAAGAGAGTGTTTTGAGCGCATTTATATAAAAAAAAATTTACATATTAATCGATGAAGAAAGGTAGAGCAATTTTTGGACGTGACTAGGCCTAATGATGGTACATTTTGCGATTGTAATGAATTTAAGTCGGAATGTACTTTTTGGAGGGCAAACAAATTTTTCTCTTGTTTATTATGATAGAAAATTTATACTGAAGTGAATTTGTTACGGAAATGACGCTAAGGTGACTCCAGTGGCGTTTCGTGCAAGTTCAGCCACCAGAGCCCATATGCAAGTTGCCGCCTCCTACCTTAAATATTTTCAAAGTTTTATCGCGAAATATTTTCATTTACCAAAAAAAAAAAGAAAACAAAAAATTAAAGTTGTGATCTTTCGTCAAAAATTAAATACCGTACATTTTTTATCAAAAGGGTATTTTTTCCACCACACTACATGCCAGCTGGTTTGACTAAACGTACCCACAGGTGAAAAAAGTTGAAAAATGTCGAAAAAAATGGATAATGTTGGAAAAACATCTGATCGGCATCCGAGCGTCAGGAGCGTCACTTCACCAAAACCTTGGGGGGGAGGGGGGCGGGGCAAGAACTATAATTCCACCACTATTAGATAGTTTTATTGAATTTTTGTATTGAATAATAACTAGTATCAGATCCTACCCGAATTGACGCCACTGATCCATATAAGAAATTTTATAACAATAGCTTGTATAGTTTGCTATATATGCCGTTATTGGCCTTAAAATTGAAGGCGGTGAAACATCTACTAGTACAATCAAATTCAATTTTGATTCAGATATATATTTTCATATTCAACAATCTTATACCAATTTTTAGTACAATTGCTCACATACTTGTATGGGAGGTGCCAGTGGTGCTATTTATTCCGCTTTTGATTCAGATATACTGTATAACAAGTAAACCACCCACATTAAATTTTATACCAACTGCTGCTTATGTTAATATGTGAGGTGCCACACCCAATGATTCTATACCATCAAATTCCATTCAATTTCACGACACCTCTAGACCAAATTTGATGAAAATTACTCTCATAGCACACTGTCTATAGAATTAAACGTTTTTTGCTTATCTGGGAGATGCTACGCCCACCAGTACTATTGACCTAATTTTTGGTAATCCAAAATACCTTATAGCAAGTATATCTGTCATATTACAATTCATAACGATTACGTTTTTAGTTCTCTTATTATAACTTTCATAAAAACTGTGAGCTGTGCCACGCCCTTCAACGAGTTTTGCCAGTATATTGACTAAGCTTGTATTGATGATTGCTTTTAGTGGTGTCATCTCTAAAATTTTTATGAAAATCGTATGTGACAATTTCGAGATTTACAGTAGCAAAGTTTTCAGTTGTTAAAAAATGACACGCCCAATTTTCTACTTTCGCCCACTTTTGATACAATTCAAGATATACATAAGTAAATATATGATCTGTATCCGTTTGCCAAACTTTATTGAAATATCTTGCATAGTTTACGAGATATGGCGTTATAAAAGTTAAATTTAAGGCTGTGATGCGTCTCCGTATGAGGCTTTGATAAATCAATTCCAATCCTTTTTTTTTAAATAGTTTTGATCATACACGTACAGTATGGGCGGTAAGTGTGTCCAAAACAAAGAAAAAAAAAATAAGCTTGACCTCCTCCCCCATCTAATTTTTTACTCACTATGAACGAAAGAATATATTAGTTTAGATCTGAGCCATCAACGAGCTTAATACCAACGATTTATCTATTTTCAGTTTGCATTGCCAAATTTGTATTGGCCATATTTACTTAACCCAGATAAAATCAATAGCTTAAAATTTCATTGCTTTTCTTTTTTTAAATCGCTTAAAGCTTGTACCAGAACAAGCTCCATTACTTGAAATCGATTGAAAAATAATGGAGGTATGAGTTTTTGAAATTTGTTTAACTGTTGGCAAGAAAAACCTATGAACAAAAAAATTATGTACCGGACCAACTTTCCATTTGCCGTTGAATGGGCGTAATAATAAATTTATTATACAAATAATAGCATACAGAGCGCCTTCATGGTTGGCTACTGTTTTTTTTATCTCCGAGACGATACAGTATGAAGACAATTTTATTTTTCGGCTTTAAGCTAAAAACAGAATCGGGACGTGCGATTTATTTTATGTGTCAAATCGCACCAACAAATAGAATCTGTTCTATTTCTCTGCGATAAATTTTGCTAGTGTCAATATTTTGCTCACTACAAACGTATAGGAAAAACTTCGACGATATTTCACATCCCAATTCTGTTTAGCTCTTCATGGTTGCATATAGCTCTATAGTACTTATTAAGTTCCACACTTTGTGGATGACAAAAATATGTCAATATCTCTCTCTCTCTCTCTATTACAATATGCCAAACATTCCGAGAGGCTTATATCATATATGTGTGGGAAAGAACCACCATAAACACGATTCAGATAATATGTCAATATATTTCTGGACTTATTTGACATTTTTTTTATAATTTTATAGTACATTAAGAAATTTGACATTTCTGCCCAACATTTATTAACATAAATTTTGCCATTAAGCTTCTGTAGGCTTATTTCCAATTTTCGCCTCAACAAAGAAAATTTATGTACGCTAGTAACGATATAAAGGACTTTTTTAGAAAGCCAATACGTGCATAAAGCAACACGTTTTAAAATTCTGGTTATTTTTCTAAAATTTTAATATTTCGTTCATATTCCCTTTTGGTGGTGATTTTTGTGCTGAAAGAACATTTTCAAATATATTTTTTGATATAAATTGTAAATATTTTTTTTATTTACGTGTACTTTATGATTTTGGCGATACCAAAATAGCTGTCTCCAAATATTGACATTTGTGGATACAACTATGTGAGATTGTTGCCAGCCATGTAAAGACAAAAAGTGTGGAAGACATTGCCACGGAGATACTTCAACAATGTCGCCAACCATAAAGTCAATTTTATCTGGGCGACTAAAATGGCGATATTGTAGCCAACCTTGAAAGGGCTGATACTATTAATATTAAATTTAGATAATACATTTGAGTTGTGGGCGCAAGTTAGCTCTCTAGCTCCCACTGAAATTGTGTGTATTTGATAGCAGATAATATGAATATAGCACAACTAACGACCTATAGCTAAACGTGACTGTTTCATATGAAAAAACACCGATTTTTTTTGTTTAAAACCGTTAGCAAAATAATTTCATTTTCCAATAATATGCAAGCTTTCTTTAGTCCAAAAATTGATAAAATTAATTGTGTGTTAAATAATTTATAAATAAACTAAGTAAATGGAATGTTTTTGCAAAATTTATTATGCCTTCCGAGAAATTTTGCGTTCAATTACAACAATAAAAGAACCGAAATAACCGCATATTTTTTAATTATTTTGAAATGCCATGTTGTACACGTCGTACTGTAAAATAGTGGGCGGTACTGTTTCATTTGGAACGTTTAATATATTATCATTTCATAAATTATTAAGATTGTAAATCAAACTATTGAATGAAGTAAAGCCAAGCGGCAGGAAGAGAGCGCGCAGACATAAAGCGGAGGTGAAAAAATTAAAAAAATTTTGATATTAAAAATGTGGAACATCCCATTCACAATTACAATTAGAGAAAAATTATAATCGACCGCAACAAAATTACAATGAAAAAACTAAAGAAAATAAAAACAAAACTTTCAAGTGGCCGGGAAATAAGACTATAAAATTAATAAAAATTCACCAATGCGCGCATATAACTCAAAAACTTTGAAAAAATAAATAAACAGAAAAAGTACATATTTTAATTCTGTTTTATTTCTTATGCGTTATTAACTATTTGCAGAAAATAGAAAAACAAAAAAGAAAAAAAAAAAAACTAAAAATAATATTTTGTTTTAATTTTTATTTAGTAAATTTACGAATATTTAGCATACGAATTATTTTTATTAATTTGAGTTTTAATATTTTGTGCGATTATCGTCACAATTCCAAATTAAAATGGTAAATAATAGAAATATAGTTTATATTATATTGTTTATTTTTTTCATTGTTGTTGTTGTACTTAGTTGTGCCCCTGTAGGGAGCAGCAAGTCATTTCATATTATTGTTCAAATTTCAAACTATGTACATATGTAGTTTTGAATTAGAGATATAATAATTTGGACATTAATATTTTTCATTAATGAAACAATTCGCATTTTGTTCCACTCATCTTATCATGAACAAGATGATGAAACAGCTATTAATGAGCACAATACCACACTAACGTAAGACATACTTACATACACCACACAGAGAGTGCAACAAACACAATTAAAAACACAAATACAAAATAGTAAGGATGATATATTTGCTCTTGAATTTGGCAATATTTAATTAAATGTATGGGAGGCACCATGCCCTCCTTTCGAAATTCACCAACTTTTTGTCTGATACTACATCGAGCCATTTCATTATTTGTTTGAAAAGTTTTTGTTTCTATAAAGAGTGCCACACCCACTTGTAGAAATTTTGCATGCTCTTGTCTGAAGTTTTTCTAAATATACCAACTATTTGTGTGAAATTTGGTACGATTACTTAAAATAATTCTTTCAGTATAGCGTATATAAATTTTTATTCAGAGTTTTTGTCCAGAGTCCATCAAATAACTCTCTCAATGTAGCGTTTAAAATGGTATATTTTTATGGGCGGCAGGCATGCCTGTGCATAGATTTCGTTTATTTTCAATCCCAAGAACGAACCTTGTGTGAAAGTTTACCGAGAATTAACTTTCTTAGTGTTCCGTAATAGTGATTTTCCTAGACAGACAGATCAATAGACACAAAGATAGACGGACATCGCGTCCAGAGAGTTCGGTCCGTCTGGCGCATTAAAATATTTAAACTTTGATTTAAATGATCACTCTAGTATATCTAGTATAAAGAAGGACATTTTCAACGATATGAAACACGTTTGAGTTTCAATTAGCTTCCAGCAAATCGCTTCAAAATAATTTATTACTAAGTAGCTCAAAAAATAGTCCGTTTTACTACAGGGATGCCTTTGTAGTAACTACCTTATACTAGAACTTTTCAACGAAATACTCTGCTTGAATGGCCTACTGCGTGCTTACGCAAAAGAGAAAACTGCAAAAGACAAAATGTATAGAATTGAAAATCAAAATGAAGCAAAAACAAAAACAAAAAGAAAAAAAAAACAAAGAAAAAACCAAAAATACATTTCGGATACACTCGTATCTATGAAGAAGATTCGAAATATCGTTTTATTTTATTTTCATTTTTTTCTATATATTTGTCGAGATATTCAGCACATTTGCTCAGCCATCATTCAGTCAATTTCTGACGATGAAAATGTATGCGTATTTTTTTTTTTTGTTTATTCTAAAAATATACTTGTGTGCAGTGTGTGTGGTACAGTGGGTAGCAGCTGGACTTCCAAAGAACATATTTTTTTTAAAACTTTTTATATATCTTTAATACTTAAGCTTCTTAAGCTCAGATGAATAAATTCTAATTATTTTAGCTAGTTGATTCAAATTCAGAAGATGTGGGTGGATCCTCAAGAAAGGGACAAAATTTGTAATTTGCTTTTGTAATATCACATACTGGACAATATAGCAAGTGCTCGAAAGAAATGCATTAGGAAGCAATACCAACCGTGTTTTAAGAAAGGATGCCGTCATTTGGTTTTGAAGCAATATTGACATTTTTCTAAAATCGTCATTTTGACAATCGAATTGAATCCCCAAAAGACTACATCTGTCCTACACTCTGCGAAGAGCAAAATATTAAGGTGAAGTTTCTGGTAAGCTCATTGGAAAGACGGCATGCTCAACTTAAATTTAGAAACCTCTATATTCACCGAAGAGGCTAAGAAGAACTGTGAAGTAGATGCATGAGTCTATTCAAAACGACTCTTATATCTTTTCGTTTACCTGAACCAATTAGCGTTTTCCAGACGGAAGTTTTTACAATTCTCGAAGTCTGCAGATCAGTTGGCAGTATTAACTCAGAGAAAATATCAATTTTCTTCTATAGCCAAAAAGCCACGTTGAGTTTGGCAAAAATAAAATCAGAGCTACTTAGAAGAACAACACAAAAAAGAACTAGCCAGGCTAGGGAACTAATTATATTTTATTCCCTTATGGTTTCCTACTACTACTACCACAAAAATGTGCGCATTTCCATCACGGTCAGAGGGAGCAAATTTACCGACATCTTGTTCTATACATAGTTAATGTTAAAGACTAATCAATCAATCAATAAATTCGATAAGTAAATAGTACAGGGTGCATTTAATTTTCCAGGTTGATGTTATTAATATTTTATTTAACTTTCAAAAGAACTACATTTTCAAAGATCTAAAAACAAGTTCTGGCTTAGAATTAGGCTAATTTTCAAAGGTAGTTTTTAAAATTTTTGTAGCCAAGACAACGGAGGCATACTTTTTGGCCAGCCTTGGACCATTTAACTTTAAATCGCAACAAATTCTTGCCACTGTACAAACTGTTCAGTTGCCAAGTCATGCAGTCAGATAATCGCACATTGAAGTGTTGCTCCCAAAAAAAAAAAAAAAAAAAAAAATACTCTGAGATTGCCAAATACTGGCGTTGCTTTCATTCAGTTTTTTTTCTTTATTTTCTGAAACAGATTGCGCTATTTTCCGTTCATTTTGTTTTTATTTCGCATTTTCGAACGTGTATTTGTTATTTTTTTTTTTTTTCATTTAATTATGTTCTGTTTCTTGTATTTGTCCAAAAATTTTCCGATCCATAGAAATTTTAAATCAAAAAGTTTATATATCCGAAGATGAAATATTTGCATAGAGAGCACATTAAATTTGTAAAATTTTCCTTGAATATCGAGTACGACCCAATTAATTGAAAAACACTTGGCAATTAAAGATTTAATATTTGTTTTGTTGTTATTTCATTTCTTTTTCTCTGCTGTAGCTTAACATGGAGAAACGACGAAACACTTTGGATCGTTTTCAACGTTTGGGCTTCGGACGCAAGTCCTCACCTAGCCCCACAGCAACACCAACAGCAGCAAATCAGGAGAGTAGCAACAAAAATCGCAAACCATCGGAAAAATCAGAGAGATTAAAAGAGTTGACTGAATTATTACGCGGCAATCGATCATCACCGACCCCACCACCTGTACCGCCGCCACGTAAACCACGCAATGGATCTCATTCGGCATCAAACAGTTTTGAAAAAGCGGATAAACAAACAACAACAGCAGCGACATCAACGGTAACATCCGCTGTCGAAAACAAATCGCTGTCATTCATGTCAGCACCTTCAGAAGATATACTGCTGATGGATCAAGATGAAACAACAACAACAACAACAACATCAGATAACATTGCGGACAGTTTAGAATTGAAGGTGAAGCGCATTAACACCGCCGGCAGCAGTGAAAACGTCAGCAGCAGCAGCATTAGCAGCCATACCAATACATCACCACGTAGCTCCGCACGTCTTTACGATACGCTAAAGCCGAATACAAGCCAATCCAATTATGAGGGAACGTTGCTATTGGGTCGAGAGAGATCTAAATCACCGCCACCCATCGTTGAAGTCGATTGTGAGCAAACGGTCAGTGCAGATATAGACACGAAACTGACCAGACCAGAGTCACGTACCGTCATTGGATCGTATACACAAAAAGGAATACCATATAGATCAGCATCATTCTCACAAGTTGATTATACGTCTGGTAAATATAAGAAATCAGCGTTGAGTGCGTTACGCGATCGTTTAAGACGTGACAAAGCAGTAGATAGAGCATCGAGTCCAACACCAACGCCGTCGACGGCAGGAGGTCCATTAAGCTACTTTGTTACACGAGAAGAGCAAGAAGTAGCGGAAATCGAGCAGGAATTAAAGAAAGAGCCCGATTGGATACACATACCATTAAAGAAGACCGAGCTAAGTATTACTCTGAATGTTAACCAAGAATATAATTGCTTGGAAGATGTGGTCGAATCACCAGACGTCATAACAGACGAAGATGTCTTCTTTACAGAGAAATCCGAGAAAGAAGATTTACTGACCATTAGGGTAATAGACCCGGGGCAAACTTTAATTGCGCATGCCAAAATGGAATCACTTACTGACACCATACAATCGGAGAATGATTATACAATAACTGAGGAACAATTACCCGTCACAGTGCAGTCAGGTTATCTGTTAGAAGAAGCAAGCGCCACAATAACGACGGTGGAAGATGCACCCGCTACCGCCAATGAAGTTGAAGTCGCTGAGGAGACAAAAGTTGAATCGAACTTGGCGACGCTCGTTGAGGAAGAAATTTCATTAGAGTCACCACCAGATAATTTCTTGCAGACAGCTACAACATGTTTGATACCAGTTTCGGTATATGAATGTGCTGCACAGGATTGGCGTCTCGAAAATCCACCACAGGAGTGGGTAGAAGTGGCACCCGAAGAATTTGGCATTGTGCCGGAGACAATACAACCTTTCATATCGCTGGAACAATGTTCCGTAGCACAAGCGCATGCAAAAACCGAAAGTGAGCACAGAAATGATATGGTGCCAACAATTTCGGTGAGTCGTTCGTCGGAGGAACATGATGACAAGGATATTTTGCATAAAAATTTTTACGAAAATAAAACTGATGCACAACAGCAATCACCGACGGTCGAACGTCGTCAGGCATCACTTGAATATCCGGAGGTAAAGAAACGTTACAGCCAAGATGATATTGATATTGGTACAGAAAAGCGTTCATCGCTGGACAGCATAGCGACACGTTTGAGCACAGATGAGCGCAAACGCATTGACAAGTCAAAGCGTCGCAAAGGCATGTATATAGAAACGGCTGATTGGTGCGATACGCCAGTAGATACAACAGCAGCAGCGGGACGTGGACTGGCATTAGATATTTCAATTGCAAATTTCAATGCAATTAAACCAGATTCACCGCTAGATGAATGTCCAAGCCTTTTGTTCTTGAATAGTCCTATGACCGAGGATAATCGCACGCCAGGTTCGCTGAATTCATTTGATTTGAATACACCCGATTCTGAGTGTAGCAAAGCGCCAGTTTGGTCGAAGCCACCGCAGCATATTGCATATTTTAGCCCTCAGAGTTCGGAAGAGAAGGAAGATGCACATTCCATTGCAAATAGTGGTGGAGTGGTCGTACAAGCTAGTACAGGAAATGGTGGCAGAAGCATTGGTATTTCTTTACATCGAAATAATAAAAGTTATCCTCTTTTGGGCGCAGATTCAATATCGGACAATGAAAGTGATCGCACGCCGCCACAATCGAGAGATCGTACAAGTCCCAGTCCGGCATTAAGTGAAAATGACTTTAAGCGTTATTCGAAGCGACCGTTGAGAGGACCCTACGGGCAGATGTTGGAGGCTGAAATGAAGAAACCAAATAAAATGCATTTTGAGGAGATTCTTGAAGAGCTGCGAGAGTCAGAAAGGTGAGTACGATCAATTCAATAGAGTTTTAAGCAAATAACGTTTTGATTTTTTAATATCAGTTATTTTAAAAAATTCTCTGCTATCTAAATATATTATAGTTAATTAATTTAAAATTCTCTTTATTTCCTTCTACTCCACCCTCTCAACTCTAATGCAGCATCACGCAAACACGTCGCCAACGTAACGCCCACGATGGACGTTCTCATGAAGAGCCCACTAGTGTTGGTAGTGAACGTGGTAGTGGAGCACGAAATTTGCCACAGTATTCTAATTCTATGCGTGTACGCAAAACTAGCACTTTTTTGCCAGTGCCATCACATGCCAGAGCAGCATCGACGCCGTCACAAATCGAAAATGTTGACAGTGTTGGCAGCAGCAGCAGCAGCACTGGTGGGTTAAATAAAATAAATCCACACGAAAAACGCTATCAAAGCACGCTGGACAATTCAACGTTGTCAACGTTGAGTGGTGTCGGCGCCAGTCATCATCATCACAAACGAGCGGCATCAGAGGTGCCATCAACGAAGCCACATCACAGTAAACGCACTCAGTCAATGAGTGGTGGTGAAAAGCCAACAACTCATCAGCATCAACAGAAACGTAGTCTTGATGTTAGCAATAGCAGCAGCGTTGGGAAGCAGAAAAATGCGGCGTCAAACTTAATGCCCACACAGGAGCTGTTGGCAGAGTTGTTGAAGGGTTCAAGTGAAAAATTGCTTTCAGAGCAGCGACAACAAATGTTTGCGGTGAGTACTTAGTTGAATTGTTTTTAACACAAAAGGTGAATTGAATTGCATTGGATAGCAATGAGCTCAATTGAAATGAGTTAAATTGAATTGAATTGAAATGAATCAATTCAGCACAGTGTGTTTCAACAACAAAACAACAAAAGAAAAAGGCTAAAGCTTGTCATTCTAGTTTCATTCGTTGCTAAATGGACCCAGTGAGAAATATATTAGACTTAGAAATTGTCACTAATCAGCTAAGGGTCACTGATGATTATATTTAGCAATGAATGGAACTAGTACGAATAGTTGTAGCCCTTTTTTTATTGTTTTTCATTTTGGTTTGTGTAATTTTTTTGCTGTTGACACACACTGTACTAAACAGTAATCTCTGTAAAGTATAATTAAATTTCAGCCTCAGTTGTGGAAACACTGTACGCCATTAAGTATGCAATAAAAATTGTAATGTTTATAAATAAACGGATTTCCTGTTATTCACAACATATGTATGTAGGTGTACAGAAATAAATATCGCTCCGCATGAAAACGAAGCAGCAACAGGTTCTTCCCATTTCACTCTTTATGTGTTCAATTATCTTGGTCCTCTTTCTTCGCGCTTCTGATTAGATACCCCTTTGCAATGGGTTTAACATTTTCTTTGTTTATATTTAAGTTTAGGTGCAGACATTTTATCTCATAAATAAAATTACTGTTAGTTGTTTGCTACATATATACAAACAATTTAACATAGGCACATACAAAGTGTTTGGTTAAAAGTTTTGTAGACTTACATATACTACATACATATACAAGGCTATTGACAAACAAAAAAGCAAAGTTGTTTTCATTCTAAGCCTTTTTCCTGTAGTAGTTCTCCAATTTTTTTAATAGATATACTCTCTTTGAGAATATACTTTATATGTATTGCGCTTTGCAAAAATTTTAATTCTCTCATAATAACCAGTGATGCCACTAAGTAAAAAAAAATTTTCATAGTAAAAGTTAATATTAAGGTAACTTTTTTTTTTGTTCAATAATTCACAGGTTTAAGTTAGCAGTTCTTGAAGAATAGCTCAGAAAACCAAACAACTACAGTCGTGTCTGGATATAGTGAACTAATTTTTGCAAGGCCTGTTCACAGTATTCAGGTTGTGCAGTATATCAAAGTTAACATTTTTTGTTCAAAAAACTCGTCTTATTTGCTCAAATGAGTCAATTAGAATAAAATTGTAGAAAAATTGAAGTGTTCATATATGTAGTTATTGAAAAAGTTCGCGAATAGATGTTTGCTTCTTGCGTTCAAAAATAGGCTTTTGGACCGCTTTTTCGCGTAAAAGTTAATATTTTGGTTTTCACTATATCAAGGTGTTCACTATATCCAGACACGATAATATTTTCTAATTCTTTCCTTAGAGCTTTCACCGTTAAATTGAGCTTATACTGGATCTCCCTTTTGAGCTGAGAAAGGAACAAAAATTTCGAACAGAAGCTAAGCAGTTTTTTAAGAATTATTCGATGTTACATTAGATTTTTTTAAAGCTAAATATCTAGGTCATTTAGGGGCCAGCCATCTTATTTGCATAAAGAGCCTATAGTTTTATAAAGAAATTCAAATAATTGCGAACAAAATAACATATCATAAATATTACAATTTGGGCCAATATTGTCTAATTCAGAAATACATACATAGAAATCATATTTTTGCTCATCTTTCAAGAAATTCAATGGAAATAAAAAGATTTATAGACAGTGTCATCACTTCACCAAAACCTTGAGGGGGGCAAGAATTATAAATCCACCATTATTAGATGGTTAAATTGAATTGATGTATTGATTAATAACTAGTATCAGATCCTTGGGGGGGGGGGGGGCAATGCTCTCCCCAGCCCTACCGATTTGACGCTACTAGTTATAGTGCAAAATTACTTGAAATAAAAAAAAGTTTATTCCATTTATAAATACAAGTGGCTTCTCTATTTTTAAGACATTTTTATTGGAAATTTTTTTTGTTAAATAATTTTTTTTCGGGTTATTACATATGTAGTCTCAAGATAAAAGGGATATCCTATAAGACACAAGGCTTGAAAACGTCCATAAAATGCTTACAAAATAAATGTAAAATTTTATGGTTTCTTTCATATCATATTTTGAAACATTTGTAGAGTTTGCACGTTTTGACGCTGTCTGTCTACTGCTTGTATCATAAAATTCTGTCGCAGCCAGTTTGCTACCAATTGCTTAAATACTTTTCATAGTATAGCTTTCGAAGTTATGGAAAATGTGGATGGCAAAAAATTTCAATTCTGCGTACATTACGCGTGATCTATTATAAAATCTCTACTGAGAAAGAGTAACTCTAAATAAATCATCTCTAAAAATTTGTATTAGGAGTTGTATATGAAATACGAAAACGAAGCTAAGAGCGGTATTCTTAGAAATGATTCTAGTGAACTTTTTGGTTTGGTGACCTTATTTAAATTTATAGATCGGAACAAGAAGACGTAGTAGGTCTCAAGTTGATTATTTAAAAAATTCATAACTTCATTATATTTTAAGCGATTGCAGATAATATTACGCACTAAAAAAAATTAAAACGAAAATTGGCTAGTGGCTAGCTACCATTTATTTCACATCGTTTAGACAAGGACTTAGCTATGAATTTTTTGAATTTTCGTCAAAAATATGTCAAAGAAATAAAAAAATGTGTTTGTTTTCTAATTGTTCCCAAAATAACTTTATGTATAAAATTTAACAAAAGTCAGTGACGTTGATTGGGCCAAATATCCTCTTGACGTGAAGTGGGACTTATCACATGATCCCCTTGCTTCTTTTGAATGATTTTTACATGATATGATAAAATTTTATCTTTAGCTACATTTTAAACAAAATTTTTACCGATTAATCTTGAAAAAGCAAAGAACGGTAAAGCCGTTGGCCGCGGAGGAGGCCGTTAATCCGTTAATGGCCTTTAATTTAAGATAATTATAATATCATTTTTATCGAGCTAAAAAAAAGGTCACATATATATTAAACGTAAATGTTTTTGTTAGTGGTAAGGAAGATGAGCAAAAAAAAAAAATGTTATAAATTCGACCACATTTTAATATTGATGAGAAAAAAAAATAAAATTAAAAAAATTTTTTTTTGGTACAGGCGTTAATACTTCGATTTCAACCTGGCAACCCTGAATGTGCTTAATCTGAAATTCGAGCGCTTATCCTTGTACAGCTTTTCTTTGAATTTCAGTCAAAAGATTTTAATCCTGGCACATTTTTTGTAGGGTGATGGTCTTAACCCAATTTGCCTAATAAAAATCAGCAGAGCGAAACTTTTTACGGTATAACTTTCTTAACACAAACAAAGAGCATTACCACATGCCATCCATCCAATGGACAACAAAAACGTGGAGTCATAAAAATGCAAATTGAAAACAAATACAGAGAGCGAAAGAGTGTGTAACATGTAATACTTACGCACTCACTTATTCGCTCGCTCACGCTCACTTTGAGAAAAAAGGTGACCAATGCGCATGTAAAAAATATGCATACCATCACTGACAGTAAAGCAATTTTCTTCTTCAATTTTGTTTTCAACTGAACTTTCCGATTTTTCACAGCCATATGCTGGAAATGGAATTAAGTGTGTATATGGCACAATGGAAAAGATTGTAGATTGTGTTGTTTTGAAACAACAAATGAGATGTTGTGCTGTGCTGTGCTGTGCACCACCGTTTATGAGCAAAAAATCTAAATTCTGGCTAGCGGAGAGTAAATTGAGGGCATAAACTATGGCACGGCAACAGCAGTGGCAACAACAAAAAATCAGTTAGTATGGCAAGACAGAAAATATTGCAACAGCAGTGAGAAAGTACAAAAAAAAAAAAAAAAGAAAAGAAGAGTACAAAGCAGAATAGAAAGAAATGAAAATGAAAATTTTCGCCTTATTATTCGTGGCGGACGGAAGTGGCAAAAAATTTTTAAGTTTCTTTTAATTTGTTTCGTGTCGGAAATTTCAACAACGCAAATTTTTTTTTTTTTGTTTTCAAATTAAGAAAAATATAAAAGAAAAGAAAAAATATTTCGAAAAGATTTTGGAATTAATGGAATTGAATTAGTTTTAGATTGGTATTTTATTATTTCGAAATCAATAAAACGGCAAGAATGTGAAGTTGAACGTTGAAGGCAAGCGAGAAGAAAAAGTTAAAAAAAAAATCTTCAGAGTGAAATGTTGGAAAACGAACGCAAATGAACGAAAATTGCGCTGCAAAAGTGTAAAAATTTTATTTTTATTTTGTTTTTAAGAAAAACAAAAAGCTAAAAATTTAGCTGAAAATTGGTGTGGTTTGTGTCGTATTTTAGTTTATGAGTTTATTGCTTGCAAAAAGAAGCAAAAGTTCTTAGCAAAAAAAAAAAAAAAAATACAAATTCGTTGCATGCATTGAAAAAATTGAAAATTATTGGTGAAAAAGTTATAAAATTTAAAATAAAAATAAGAAAATGTGGATAAAATTTCTTATAAATCATTTAAAAATTTCAACAAAATTATAAAAATTTATATTGTGTACACATAATAATTGCACCTGCGTATATGTTTACACAGATAGTGTACATACAAGTAGACAGACAGACAGACAGACAGACAGACACTTCAACTGACAGTCAGTTTGGAAAGACAAAGAAGAAGAAAAAGTGACTTGTTATCATACAAAACACGCACAACCTTAACTTTGCAAAAATATCCTTATAATTTTAACACATGTAAGCGTCAACATAACAAGTTCAGTCAGCTACTTGCAATAAAATCAAAACAAAATTTTTATGACATTTTTTTTTTTTTTTGCTCAAGGTACAGTGTAGTGTCAAATAATTTAGTTTTTTTTGTTAGCAAAAATATTTACATGCTGTAAAAAATAAATTTTTGCAAAATGTTAAATCTTCGCATATTTTTTTTTTTTTTTGTAAAATACTTTGGTATACAGACACAATAATGAAAATAATAACAAGAACAATTTTAGCCACACGCCAAACACTCACTCATGACAACAACAACGACAACAACAACAACAACAGCACTGTGGAACAACTCACAACATTGTATGAGAGTTTTCCAAAAATAAACATGTGGCAAAATTGTAGTAACAAAGTAAAAAAACGACATGAAAAAAATGAAAATATTAATTAGAATAAAATTGATGTGGAAACAGTGCAACTTAGCTGTATGCCACTCTTATATACCTATAGTACCTTAATTAGTTAATAGAGCGCATTGTTTGTTAACTGTTATAATGCAATCAGTTTTTCGCACTAACAATGATAGTGTCTACTGCATAGCCGTTGCATGGTATTATGCCATTGTTTTTGTGGAACATATTAAAGACTAATTTTTTTCAAAGCACAATATTTCAAAAAGTATTTAAAACTTTTTTCTGCGCATCAAAGATCAATAGTATGCATAACTTACTGCATCACTAAATGCTCCACCAAAAAACATAAGAAAGTCGTATACTTTCTATGTACATTAGGGTGGTTCTTATTTGGATTTTTTGCGAAAGTTATATGCGACGCTCCCCAAATCGGTTCGAAACAGGATAAAAAAATTTGAAAAATTTATTTAAAATTTTTATTTTTAACCCTTACTTAGCCTATTTCAAAATGAAATTTGACATAAGCGAAAATCTAGTACGACGCCCTCCCAATCGGTTCGAAAAAAATTAAACAAATTTAAAAAATTTATATAAAATTTTTATCTTTAACCCTTAGTGACCCTATTTGAATATGAAATTCAAATTTAAAAATTCAAAGCGAAAATCAAATGCGACACCCTCGACATCACCAAGCGGTTCGAAAGAAGATAAAAAAATTTAAAAAATTTATTTAAAACTTTTATCTTTAACCCTTACTTAGCCTATTTCATTGAGAAATTTTGCCTTAGACACCAGAACACACACATTATTTTTGTATATAATACGCCTAGAAAAGAAAAAATTTGTGACAAATAATGTATTGAATTAAAGGCAATTAAATGGGCTTTCTTAATACCGTAAAAAATTTACAAATTATTAATACAATTTTTAGAGAAAATAACGGTTATTGGAAAAAAATGGAAATTTTTTTTAAAACAGCCATATCAAAAAACATATGAAACTAATTTCTAACTTTTATTCACCAATTTGACAGACTGTATGCCATATGACAATAAAATATTTAAAATCTATTAAGGAATTCCCAACTTAAACTGATTTTTAGAAAAGCTATATCCGCAACTTTCCATGACTATATCTCGGAAACTAGATGCGAGCGTCATTTTTTTCGGTATATTCTTTTTTAAAATTAAAAACCACTTAAGAGAAATAGTTTAAAAAAAAATGGCGGCTTAGGTTAAATTTCACATTGAAATAGGGTCAGTAAGGGTTAATGATAAAAATTTGAAAAACTCATACATTGTTTTTTTTTTATTTTGAACCGTCCTCATATTTTTTTCTCTTAAGAACCAGTAACTATAATTGGTGTCTAAAGCCAATTTCACTTTGAAATAGGCTAAGCGAGGGTTAAAGATTAAAATTTTAAATAATTTTTTTAAATTTTTTATCCTTTTTCGAACCGATTGGGGGTTGTCCCCAATTTTTTTTCTTAAGAACCACCCTAATGTACATACATATGTATGTATACTGTTTGTATGTATATTTCAATGTTGTTCGATAATTTAAGAAAACTTTGAGTGTATTCGATATTTTACTGGAAGAATTTTGACAGTTAAGCGCACAAAATGGCATTTAATACAATACAAAAAAAATAAAAATTTAAGCTAAAGAAAAATTAAATATTTTTGCTGTTTTGATAGGCCTTCTGGGTTAAAGCTAAAAAAACAATTGAAAAATTAAATTTATTTTTTTAAAGTGCCAGCATTAGAGTTTTAATTTTGCTAGAAAACAAATCAACACAATGGCGACTGTAAATTGATTGCAGTTTATGAAAAAATATAATAATTTTTATTAGATTTCCATAATAAAAGCCTCATAATTTTTCTCACTGTGATCATATTCTTCCCAGACTTTATTGAGTCTAAGTCTCCAAAATTTTTGGTTCAACGAAAAAGTTTTAGAAAAGTTTTATTAAGAGTTTGACGTGCTTTAATTTAACGTACTGAACCTTAATCACTTAAATCTAAATTTTGATATAATGGTCATCTTGACCATAAAATAGCAGCATCCTGTGAAATTGTAGCGTATTAAAAATGAAAAATTCCTAATTTGATTTATTCATGTTGGTAGTAAAAGGTTATCACTTTTGCTACTCTGAAATGCTGAAAGGTTACCCCTTTTGCTACTGCACAATTTTTAAACTACAGCGTTGCTGCATTTATGTACATAAGGGTGGTTCGAAAATTCATTAAAATTTATAAAATTTATTCACAAGAATTTCCAGTACTTTATTGCATTTACAAAATTTTGTCAATTTTTGTACCACCTACAAAACATGATACTACACGAGCATGATACTTTTTGCAATTAGTATCTACTCCAGTTGTTAGTTGTATAAATTTTTTTTTTGTATTTTCATTTTAAAGTGGCTTTTTCTTTTATACAAAAAATTCTTTGATTTAAAAATGAGACGGTTATGTGTTCAAAAGTGTTTTGTGCTGTTTAGTTTTTCATTTGGTGCCTTAGAAAAAAGTCGATTTTGAGTTGTGAATTTGTTTTGTTTTTTTTTTTTTAAATTGTGTGAAATTCTTTTATTAATAACAAAATATGAAATTTAATCTCATTGTTATTTCAATGAGTATTTGCATTTTTGAATATTTTTTTACTTGCGACAAGAATGTGCTGCATTCAAATATCATAAACTTCAAAAAGTTTTGGGAATTTTTCTTAGAATGTGCACGTAAAATGAGACTTGTATTGGCCAATAACTTAAAATACTGTAAAAAGATTTTATTGTGTTCATAGAGTCTCTCTTTCAGGATGAAAAGATGAAAAAAATGTGAGAATTTGATTGAAATCACATTTGCATTTGAATAGTGCAGGATCCTTTTTTAACATTGCTTAAATAGTTCTTTTATAATACGCCCGAATTCGGTCAAGCGAGGTGTCTTACTCAATGGCCAAAATCTGCTCACATTCTGTTCAGTGCTTGCTTGTGTTACCAAATGTCTTCGTACTAAGTTTGATAAAATTTAATTTGATCGCTTTTCTTACTTTGTATATCAAATTTTTGACTTGTATTGGAAGTGTCACGCCCATTTTTTCATTTCTACATTCTTTTTGTCCAGTACTTCTCCATCAATTTTTTTTATCATAGCGTTCGAATTTTTTTGCTTGTTTGGAAAGTGCCAGGCCCACTCAGAACCAACCCCCTAATACTTTTACTACACCACCCACTTTTTGTTAAGTTCCTTTTTGTTCAACGTTTTAGCAGTAGCTTTGGTTTTCGATCCTGCTTGGTATTACCCATAGCATTGCTATTTTTATACACTACACACAGTTTTTGTCAAAGCAGCATAGCTCGAAGCTCGTTCAGCTCGTATAACAATAACAAAATCTATCCAGCTCTGCTCGAGCTCTTTCCGTTTTTCGAGCTAAATCATTAAGGTTCACAATCACCGTATGCTTTTTGTTTGTGTAATTTTTGTCTTCAAGGCACGTACTCAAGTTAAAGAACTTCAGTTTTCTATGGATGCGTGCTTTTTGTTTGTGTAATTTTAGAAGTTTACAAGGCTGATTTTCTCAAAAACCCCAATTTTTCTTACGCTTAAAATTTTACTGTAGATTTGTATTAATATGAGGGAGAAATGACACGAGTTTAATGCTTGTTAAAACAAATTTGAGGTCAGGAGATTTTTTTTTCCAAAATCAAAATGTCAATTTTTTTTTCCAAAATCGAAATGTCAACTTTTTTTTCCATCATTGCCAAGCCACTCTACGGTACTATTTCCAAAGCAAATAACAAAAGCAACATTCCAAATTACTTTCTGCAAATCTGCATATACAAAGAACATTGTATGCACATATAACTATTTCGCTGACTGTACTTTTGTGTGTTTTGAATGTTTTGTTTGCTTGACTTTATCATATATAAATCGATATTTCAAATATCATCACATTCTTATATTGGATGTTGGTGGTATTTACCAACTCAGTGCACTTTATCAGTTTACATAATATAATCTCTGTGACCATTAGGTGTTAGCATTTTCGAACAATATAAAAAAAAAATGTCTCCAATGTCTCAGAACTGGGAGAATAGAAATACAACTTAACTCGACAACCAAAATTTGAAATTTCTTTAACAAAATGAACCAAAAACGTTTGCTAGCTTTCAGACCAACAACCAAATTTAAAAAATTTTTCTAAATTTTCGACTTTTTATTTTATTTTACCGTACAAAGATAACAAAAAAATACGACCAATTAAAATGTGAAAATTCAACTAACAATTAAATACAAAAGATATTCAAAACACTCCATCTTCATAAAATCCAAAACAAAAACAAATAAAGTTACATAGAATAACATTTACAAATCATATTCATATTAAACAAAATATATATATATATAACTTATAACAATAAATCAAGTGCAATACTATGAGTCACAATCGTGAAAATCTACGCTTAAGTCTGCTGGATTTGCAAACTCCCACGCCCACGCCCACACCTGCGCCTTCGAATAGTAGTAGTAGTTCAAGTGTCTCAGTCTCGGTATCAGTGTCGGCTGCTAATCAGGCCATCACTAATGCTGTAAGTCGACTGAATAAAGTTGTTGCCACACATCAGAATGATAAATGTGAACGATTGCGTAAAATGCAATCGATAACATGTTCCGATTCAGAAGATGATTCTGAAAGACGTGCGCATATTGAATTGAATAACAAATGGAATTTGAGTGCATATGATGGTGTAAGTGTTAAGGACGACTACAGTAAAATGATTTTACATAATTTTATTAAAGTAATTTTTTCGTGAAAATTTAATGATTTTATTTTCTCAATTTCAAGGATACACGCACACATGTTGTACAGGAAATTTTCAAAATGGAACAGTCCTATGTGGACTCATTGCAGACGGTTGTTATGAAATATTTAAAAGTCTTAAAGTCTCCCGAACATGCTGGCATGATCGATTCACGTACTGTTGATGAGATATTCTTTATGGTACCCGATATATTGGAGATACATGAAAGATTCTTAGCAGAATTGAAATCACGTCTGGATAGTTGGGATACACAGCAAAAAGTTGGTGATGCTTTTATGGAAACGGTAAGTGCTTGATTAATTGGGAAAATTGATAATTTTTGGACATATTTTGCAAGCAGTGATCTGGAAATTTACTTTACATTCTTTGTTTTCACATATACTTCTCTCTTCTTCCCTAATAGTTCTCTAAACTAGAAGTTCTTGAGGTCTATACATCATTTGTAAATAATTGTAATCGTGCCAAAAATGCAATACGTTCGACAAAACATCAACGGCCGTCATTTGCCAAATTCCTAGAGACTACAGCACGCGAACATAAAGGCAAATTAACACTGGACAATCTGCTTATAAAGCCAGTACAAAAATTTCCCAAGTATGTTGCTCACTTATATCTTTTTAGCTCAGTGTTCCACTTCTTATCTCCTCTCTAGCTATGAAATGCTTTTTACAAGACTTATCAAACACACCGATCATGATCATCCCGATCAAAAGCATTTACAAGATGTTCTCAAGCTGGTACATGACATACTCGTACACATCAATTGTAAGGAACGTGAAATTCTAGAGAATGGTCAACGCGAGGCTACACTACGCGAATTGGAGGGTGTTATCGAAGGCATAGCTGATCTTATTGCACCTGAGCGGCAATTTTTTTTATTCGATTTGGTTTCAATGCCATCAGGACAGGGTGCACGCAAAGAGCGTGGTTTCTTTTTATTCAATGATCTGCTGGTATTGACAAGCATTAAGAAACGTAGCGGCACTATACGTAAGCCAAATACGTAAGTAGTCATTTCTATAATTGCGCTAATTTTTTATTTTATGAGAAAATATCTTTGTAATATTTTTAGCACTACATGTCCGGGCTCTGTAGCATCTACTTTGGATACCAATAAGTACAAGTTCCTTACAAAGATCTCACTGGATTGCTTAGAAATTGTTAAGCGTAAGTTGTTGACGTTGGTTATAAAAAAAAAAAAACACAACACTCTTTCTTTTTTATATACTCCGAACAATTCTTATCCTGACTATGGGTTTTGGGTCGCCATAGCGGGATTTGCTTTGTTTTAGCACTTCCGAGTTTTTGCTACTTCGCTTTAATTGAAATAGTACCATAATTTATAGCAAAATCTAAATAAAACATAAACTGGAATGGGTCGAGAAGGAAAATTTTTCAAATTATATTGCTCTGCTCTCGAAATAGACCATGTCTCTTATACAAATGCGTAAGGCATTTGAGTGCTCGGGTTGAAATCACAGGGATTATTCAGGAAACTATCATTTCAGCATATAATTAACCAGTTGAACATTTTATTTTCAATTTCTTATATGATCGAGAATAGTAAGCTTACAAAATACTTGTCGGTACTCTACGCTATTAACGTCAGCCTGTTGTTTTCGTTAACCTCTCGTAACTTAGTAGGTTTTCTCTTAACAAGTCGATCTTAGACATAGAAAGTTCCTTTAGGAAGTTTCAGCAATCACCATCATGATTGGAAGTTTGAACGAATGATTATACCTTACGTGACCAAGTGTACTTCTTTTGGGAGTACAGTAGCTATTTATGACACATTGTGGGAGGCATCACAACCCTCTCTCGAGCTTTTTGTCTGATGCTGGACCAAACCATTTCTGGTATTCATGTCAAATTTGTTTTTATTATTTTTAATAATGCTGTCAGTATGGGCTTTTAAAGTTTTGCTTGTATAGGTGGGGTGCCCAGCACCCTTGTCAAAATTTGCTAATTTTAACAGACAGACAGATGAACATGGGTATTTCAACCCAGGTAGTGATGCTAATGTAGAATATATAGACTTTTCAATAACTGTCACGCCCTCTTCTTTGCATTACAAATGAAATGAGAAGTGAATATAACCTGAGTGTAGCGTACAAAAAGAGTTGGCTTCTTTGATTTAGCATTATTGTTCGAACTAGCTACTCTCTCTGCTTTTATTAACTTTTACTTTAATTGAGTCAGCTGGAGACTTTCTTGATGTTCGTCGTGCTGACTATATCTCGTTTTAACCTAACTGCTATTGTTAAATATTCTATGGTTGACGATTATGGCCACCAGGAAAGAGAAATGCCGGTGTTTTTCCAGTTTTTATAGATTAAAGAACAATTTTTGTTCAACAAGCAAACGAATTCAATCATCGCTCTATTGATAACCTTCTCACAATTTCCAAGATTACTTATTTTGATAACTCTACAAATATATTCCATACTTTTCCTTCAACAGTGGAATAACCTAAATCTGTTTTAACTTTATTTATTAATCCATGAATTATTTACAGCTAAAGATGAAAATCTTAAAAGAATAATGAACGAAATTGAAAATCTCGCCGATGATTGCAATAAATTGCAACAGATAACCGATATCACCGCCTCATTGAAATCTCCGCATCAGTATCTAGAAGATGTTATACGTGAATTGCATCGAGATGTACAGCGACAGCTATCGGAACGTCAGACAAATGACGCACAATTGAATATGTTAGAGCTGACGGTTAATTCACCGTAAGTGTAAAGACTTTTGTATCAAACTGTAATTATTGCATGATATTTTTTTTCAATTTCTAGCAATGGAAGTCAAAAGTTATCGATAGTTTTTAGTAAAGCAGAGAAACGCTCACAATGGGAAGAAACGTTTAATGAAGCTAAATTGAAATTAGGTAAGGAAGCTTATTTCCCACTCACACAAATGAGCTTGTTATTAACTTAAAAATGTTAACTACTTTTACTTTAAATAGCGGCCACACTTGAACGACATCCGATACCTGAGTTCATGACATCAATACCGATACGTAAGACACGTGCTGGCTTACAATTTACCTGTGCCGCTGCTACACTTAGCGAAAAACGTGATGTTTGGGTTTGCAACAGCGACGGTTATGTGGGACAAGTTTGCATTATGAGTCTACATCCAGAACCGAATGTTACCAGTTGCAATGGTGTCTGCAATGCAAGAATTTTATGTGTAGCATCAGTGCCAGCATACAGCGGAAGGTAAGTTGAGCGTATCTTCTTATAACATTATTTTTTAGAAAGACTTAAGCAACGAACTAACGAATAAAATTTCAAAAAATATTCTTCTTTTTTATTACAGTTCAAATTCTGAACAACTTAAAGCACCGGTAACACCTCACCATCACCGTCGTCAGCATCATCATCATCATAGTGATACACATTATCAACAACAGCAGCAACGCGATTATCGCAAGAGTAGCTCACCAAATTGTCAATCAGCACCGAATTCATCGCTGTTCGTACAACCCGATAGAAAGAAGCCAACCACAAGCGCTACCGCATCACCAGCAGCATCTGCAGGCGGTGGAGTGTGCGAAAGTGGTGGCAACAATGATATTCAATTAGATTTAAATTTCAGTTCTAGTGATGATGAAGTTGATGCTGGTGTTATTGGTGCTGGTGGTAGTAGTATTTCAACAGAGCGTATACCAAGTCCTGCACCATCAACACATACGACCGGTTCGACATCAACAGCTTCAACAGCAATTATTGGCAGTAGTACAGCATTTCATCAGCAACAGGTGAGTTGTTGTTTAGCAGATATATTTTCAAATGATTTTGTTTTTGTTGTTTTTTTTTTTACAGGACTCCAATCCAGAAGAAGGCGATGGCAATCAATCAACAATGTGGATTGGTACAGAAGATGGATGTATACATGTTTACAACAGTACAGATAATATAAGAATTAAGAAGAATAGAATTAAAATCGAACATCATTCGGCTGTTTATTCCATTTTGTAAGTATTGGATGTTTGATGAACTTGGACAGATCTAATTAATCAGAGAATAATCAAAAAAAGATCATACAACTTCATTTGCATAATATTAATTTTCAAAATTAATTTCTTAATGAGCTTTTTACTTGACTTAAAGCTTCAAGTTAAATAGCTAAGAAGCATTAAAACTGTAGTAGCTTAACACTTTCATTGAAATAGTTGGAAGTTTAAAAATGACAATCATTCAAATATCGTCAATTTTGGCGAAATATTAAAAAAAAAAATTCGGTGTACTGAAAAAATCTGATATACCGCTTGGAATGTTCTTTTTTTGTGCAAATATTTTTTCCAAAAAAAAATTGAATTTTTTTTTATTAAAGGTACCTAGATAATCGGGTGTTTGTGTCCTTAGCTAATGGTGATATTTGTGTTTATTTGCGTGAAGGTGGTAAGTTCAATATTTTTACAATTGATAAAATTGTCTCCTTAATCTAAGCTTTAATTACCCCTTTAGCAGTTGGTTGGAATACAAACTCATCGCACTGTTTATCAATTGGTTCAGCCTCTAGTCCTGTCTCAAAACTACTCAGTGTACATGGTAAATTGTGGTGTTCCATACAGGGTATAATAAAAGTATTGGATATTGAAACGTTGCTTGTAAGTTTTAGGAACAATTTGTTACGACGAACAATCTATAATTCCTTGTATCACAGGTTGTTAATCAAATACAAATTTCATCGGATTCCAAACCCATAACAAATATGACTGTTTCCAATAATCATGTCTGGATATCAATACAGAATTCAGCTCATATCAAATGCTTTCATTCCAACAGGTGAGTGTTTTTATATATACATATTATATGCATAAAGTTTAATTTTTATTTTACGCTCCTTTTCAGTCACCAATTAATCACCGAAGTAAATTTGGCACCGGCTGTGAATAAAATGCTTTCTAATTGTGATGAAATTATCCGTCAACATAAGGCGGCATGTTTGCGTGTTACATCGTTATTATCCTGTAAAGATCTAATTTGGATTGGGACCAGCGCTGGCGTTTTACTAACAATACCAGCTCAGGGTTATGAAAAGAACACTACAAATGTTGTACCAACGGGTATACCACATGGTCATACAGGACATGTAAGATTTTTAACATTTGTTGAAACAGCAACGGGTACGCAGGAAAATAGTGCTGCTGCAACAACAACGGGCACAGCAGCGGGGACATCTTCAACGTCAACAACAAAGGATGGCGGCGGTGATAGTGCCGTAAATGAGTACAAAAACCAAAGGTGAGTTAATAAAAATGATTCTGTTTATGTCCTGATAATCAACGTTTTGCATTTGAACTCAATATAACCACTCCATATATAATCGTCGAAAGAATAAACTGGGGTGCTTGTAACCTTATAAGGACTGTCCAACATAGAGTGCATCTATTATAAAATCATTCTATATTTCGGTCATACCTGTCTCCAATGTTGATATTCTGGTATGAAGTTAAGAGTAGTATTCTTCAAGAAGCCCAGAATGCAAAGTAATGAAGAAAACACTTGAAGAGAGTAATATGAACTTATTCAATAGAGCTAAGAAATCGGACGTTAGGAGTAAAGTGGAACGAATATATGTATAGATTGTTTTAAGCGTTAGAGTGCGTTAAGTAAAGCCAAATATAGTGCTCCTTCTCGGGAAATACAGAAGAAATTATTATCTATCAGAAGCTATTAAATCGGCCTTACAGTTGCAAGGCGTAAGCTAGAACCTCCTTGGACAAATTCAGTTATTATCATTAACTGGAATAGTAGTTTTAAGTTGTAAGTCCCACAATTCACCAGTAACTTTTCCCTGATTATCTTCAGGCTTGGCTCTCAAACGATCATATGAAACTCCAGACAGTTTGATGATCAAAGTCATGTTAATTTTGAAGGCTAGAAGAATAATTTACTTAAATCTAAAAGACTATGGGTCAATAAATCTCTCTGATTCACTAAAAGTACTCGAATAAGTTTCTCTTTCAATATTTAAATCGTGGAAATTGACAAATTTTCGAGGACACTAAGATAACCGAAGAGTGTTTCAGAGACTACGTGGGGGATAAAGGTTTCGTCGCCTTGTCCGCAGTAGCTAAGGGATATATTTCCAAAACTATGTACCTGTTGTTGGCGAGGGCGACAATTGCTCAAGGTACGCCCCTGGACAGATTATCTAAATTGATGACATCTCCTCAAAATCAAGAACGTAACCCGTGGTAATCCTTTGTTTGGTATTAATTACTAATGGTATCCGCGACATCCTGTTGTGTTATTGCATAATGACATTTTTTTCTTAATGTCTCATTTTATCTGCTCTCTTCAAAAGTGGCAAAAAAAAATAATTGAAAGAGAGTTTGCTCTTTGATTTTCGAGGCCTAATACAAATGGCACAAGTGAGAAGAAAAAAAAAACAACAAATTACTCAAAAAGCAGCATAAGCAACAAATATGTGGTTTTAAAAAAGAAATTATTTAAATCGGTTCGGTACATTTTGCGCCAAAGCGTTAGAAACCATTTTAATATAAGTAATTTTATATAATATAGTATAGATTTCAATAACTTAATCACTAATTTTTGTTTTTATGAAATTCTAATTCGTTTTTTTTTTAAATATTTCAGTTCATCCAAACATACAAAAACAAAATCCGAATCGAATAACATTCTCATCATATCTGGCGGTGATGGCTATGAAGATTTTCGCAATTCTGGTGCAAATTCGCTGAGCGAAATTGCCGGACGCGAAGATAGTACAAATCATTTATTAATTTGGCACATTTGAAGCAGACGGCGCACGGTGAAGAATCGTTGGAAGTATTTACTATCATTATTGAGAAACTAATGACTGGTATTGAGTGAAGTGAGTAAAATTTTTTTATAGTTTGATTTAAGAAAATATTCGAACACATACAACACAACACGAAATCAAAAAATCAACACATATGAAGAATAAAACATACATAGACAAGCGTGTTCTACATTTCACTGCCAAATGATATACATGTAATTTCGTTTCACTTTCACTCGGAAGTGAAATGTTGAACATGCTTGAGAAATAGATGCAAGTTTCATATATGATTTGTGAAATATGATTTTCATTTGACAGTTGCCGTTTTTGTGGAGAAAGATAAAGCAAAAGCGCATATTAAGCTTTAAGCCTGAAATTATGCAATATAAAACGTTAGCAAAGTAAATTTGTAACTGAAGTTATGAGTGTATGCCGGTGGTATGTAAAAAAAGTGTAACGCCCCATAGTAAATATATATCTTAGAGAAAAACTATGAGGCAAATAACAGACATTTCAAATTTATATCATAATACCTTTGTCTGTGCTAGTGCTCAACTAATTCACTGCATATTTTTAAGCGCTTGCTCGAAATTTCTTTTATTATTACAGGCAACTGTTATGTGAAAAATGTCTTTCACTGTTACCTGTGCATCATTTTTAAAATATGTGAAGTTATATTTCTTATGCAAATTTTTAACATTATTTCAGAAATAAAAAAGAAAATATTAATTTTAATAAAAAATAAAAAATCTAACTAAAAAAGTAAATGTGTACCTTTTGCTGCAACAACCACAATACAAGCTACTGAATAAATATATAAAAAAGAAACTTTTAAAAGAATATATATCAAACTACATATACATATATTCCCACTAAAATTCATACGTACATACGATACAAATAATTTACAAAAAAAAAAAAAAATGCAAAAATTTTAAAAAGAAAAATAATGTGCCAAAATGTGTTTCCTACTTTACTGAGGACAAAACAGAACTATTTTCCTTAATTTGTTTTTTTTTTTTTGTATATTAAAAACTTACTATGTTATATGATGCATTAAAATAGAAAAAGAAAACACTGAACAATAATTACAAGTTAAAAAATATTTAAAAGAATACAGAAATATTTAAATAATAAATGGTTTAATAGTTTAAGAAAAAAAAAATGAACAAAATAACTAAATTGTTAATGCTGCTAAAAAAGTTAAACGTTTTTAAAAAAAGAAAAAAAATAAATAAAAGAAAATATCCCACAGAAAAACAAAAAAAAAAAAAACAAATCAATTGCGTTCGAATTTATCATCAATGTGGCAACACTTTTATATATCAATAAAAAATAAGAAATAAAAAAAATATTAAATTATTTAGAAAATGTTCAGTAAATTTTTGGTAGTATTGATATAACAAAATGTGAGTTCTGATTATTAAAATGAAAAAGTTTTCTAAAATTAATTTGCATGCCAGATAAAATTAGCCAGTGCAAAATAATTGTTGAGTACAGGGTGTTTTTTCTTAAATAATATCTGCTAATAAAAAAAATACACTTTGCTACATAAGTGCCAAAAATTTAATGGTTTCTGATACTAAACCTTGTGACAATTATTCTGCATGGGGTTTACGAGAATAGTGTTCGACTGCAATTAAATTTTTCCTCATAAAAAGGAAGGTTGTTCCCAACATTCATAGCTGCATGCTCAGTGAATTAAATTTTCAATTGCAGCTGGCCAAAATAACAACTTATCATTCAATTGTATTCAGTTATCACTTATCATAAAAGTTTACTACACTGCAACAAAATTTATATTGTGCAAATAACCTATTGAATTTTTTTTTTATTTTTCTGCAAAGCTTAGCACTTAGCAAACGTGTTCTTAATAACTTTTTTTTTTTTGTTAAGACATGTGCTAAAATTAATTTTTAAAGAAATATATTTTTAGCACAAATCGAGTTCTTTGTTACCTACACATGAGTTAACAGCGTCCTTACACATGAACTTATCAGTTATCAATTTTTCAAAATTTGCTAAGCTTACTACTCAATGCATTAAAGTTAATTCAAACTATAGAAAAATGTTAACTTTTTAACATATTTTGAAATTTTTATAGTTTTATTTTGATAAGTGATAAGCTCGAATATATAATTCAAATAGATTTATTTTACATTTGAGCCTTATTAAGGTATATAAAACTATGAGTCATCAGCATTTAACAATTGGTTTTTTTAAAGAAAGTGATAAGCTTAATTTTTGACCAAAAAGGTTTAGTTATTAACACTTATCAGTAATATTAAAATTTGCAAAGTATAATGCTATCACTTACATATGTGTTTCTTTATTTTTCTTTCTTTCACTTGATATAAATGTTTTATTTATTTGATAGTTCACTCAATTAGATTGATAAGTGCTAAATAAATAATTTGTGTAAAATTCACAATTTTAATTAGCTGCTCCCACGATAAGAGCATAATAAATCATTTGGATAGATGCTGCTACTAACTAAGGTAATACATTCATTGTTTGGTGTTACGTTTATGATTCAACGCACTGAAAACAATTATCATTGTAACTTGTTGAAAAACTAATAAGTTGAAAATAAAGTGATAAGTTGAAAATATACTGATAAATTGTTGCTGAAATGGAGCACAAATTTCACTAAATTTGCCTTAAGTGTAAACTAAGAAGGTACATTTTACCAAACATACATTTTTTTTGAAAACAAAGCAAAGTTTTTTTGCTAAGTTTTATTGATAGAATTTGTTCTTTATTTTAGGAATTAGCAGCTTACCGTTAAGTTGGTAAATATGTAGATCTATTTAACCAACCACTTGAGTTTTTTTGAATAAAAAATTATTTTTTTTCTTTTGATAAATTACTAAAATGATTTTGATAAAGATTTGCACCAATATAGCTGCTTTCTGCCTAAAGTAGTAAATACACTACATAAATTCTTATATTTAATGTTTTTTCTACAGTAATTATCACTGCAATCCGGCAAAAAACTGATAAGTTGATAAGTCGAGCAAATATTCCATTAACTAAAGCTTGCGCATATGAAGTGAGCTACTTTATCAATTTATTTAATATTTAAAAAAAAAGAAAAACATTTTGATTGCTATCCCCAATCGCCAAACAGTCGAATACTATTTTGATTTAATTTCTTTATCAATACTGCAATGCATTTTAATCCCAATAAGTGACGTATTATATATTTCGGTTTTGAAAAATAAAAAAAAAGTTTAACAAAATAATACCTTGGCTTACACTCATGTAAGGACTGTTAACATTTTTAAAATAAATTGCAAATCATATTTTTAAGCAAAAACAAAACAAAAAGATGAAGAAATATTTATAAAATATTGTTAAAACTATTTTTAAAAAGTGTGAAGAGTTGAGAAAACAAAAACCAATTCGCTCAATTTTGTTTCAAAAACTACTGGTTAAAATTTTATTAACAAAACATTTTAATGTAACTTTTCTATCATTTAAATTAGGCCAAAATAAATATGAATAAAATTTACAAGACTTTGTTAAAAAAAATATTAAATTAATCAAAAAAAATATCTCAAATTAACTCAACTAAAATTAAATTATGAAAATCTTTTGTAAAACATATGAACTGTTTTCCAACGTGTGTAGTATGGTGTAGCTAAACAAACTGAACTGTAGATTTTTTAAAAATCATTTTAAACTTAATTTTTTTTACGAATTTTACTCTAATGAATATTTTTTAAATCAACTTGAAAAATATGGGCGTTAAAAATTTTACACGCCCACATACGCGTACACTGTGTAATTTATCAAGAAACTAAATCTTTTTAAATAAAATTAACAATAATTTGTAGTAGTGTGTAATTTATTAAATTGCGATTTAGCGAAAATGCTCGTTGTTCATTCTTTTAATTGTTAACACATAAAGTAAATATTTAAATGAAAAAAAAAAAAAAACAAATAAATTTTATACTGTTTGTATATAAAATTTTAGCTATCTTTTACTAAATAAAAAACATAAAAAAAAAATATATATATAAAATATTTTTCTCATGATAATTAATTTTATTTCTAATGTGTTTTATCATAAATGTTTGCATAAATTTTAAATTTACCAAAATTTTTATCGATTGTGTTATATTAAATGATTGAGAATAAAATTAAAGAATATTGCAAGTTATTTAAAAAAGAAAAAAATAAAAATAAAAGTTTGAAACAAACAAAACTTCAAATTAATAATTGTTGTATAAGTATTAAGTGTTGTTATATTCTAAGTTTAGATTTAATTAAAATGCAGGCAAGCATCATGTAATGAAATGAAAACTAAAATAATTCTTAACTATTTAAATTAATTTAAAGAAAAAGAAAATCATTTGTAAATTTATGTAATTGCATAAAATAAAACAGTTAAAAAAACTCTCTAATAAAATATTTTTTTATTTAATTTCGGAACTTTAAGTAGAAGCGAAAGTGAAATCATTTGGGAGCACCACAAGGAAGAAAAAATTTCAAAGAAATTTAAATGGAAGAGATAATTTCAGGTCTATCTGATCAAAAGTAGGGTATTTTTTTGGTCAGACTGTCGGTGTTTCATAAACTTTACAGTCTGAAGTTCAAAATTTCGTTCGAAAATGTTGGATAATTCGAAAAATTTTGAAAACTTGATGATAATGCGATAAACATCGAGAAATGTTGAAAAATTTCAAAATATTTGCAAATAATCGAAAAATTTCGAAAAGAGTTGGAAAATGTGGAAGAAGTTAAAAAAAAAACGGAATATATGGAAAACTTAATATGAAGTACATCTATACAATTTTTATGAAATTTGGCTTATGTCTGTAATTTGGTCAAACTTAGGACATAGGATAGTTTTTATTTCGATTAAGTGCATATTGAGGGTGGCCCTCATAAAAAATATTTTAAAAATGGCAGAGACACCACGTGTCTTTTGTATTAAGAGTCATAGCTTAGACTACAAAACTTTTGTTTAGGGTGCATATTTAGGGAGGCCCACTTACAAACATATTTTTAAAATGGCATTTTCACAACGACCGGTCAATTGAATTACATGTATGGTATTTCGTTACGTGACTTTTATTATTAAGGGGCTAAGCTACAAAACTTTTGCTTAAGGTGCATATTTAGGGTGGCCCTCATGCAAACATATTTTTTAAATAGCAATGTCACAAAGACCACTTACTCGATTCACTTTGAAATTACACCACGTGACTATATATTGAGAATAATAGCTTAGGCAATAAAACTTTTATTTAGAGTGGTCCTCATAAACTATATTTATCATTAAGACCGGTCAATCGATTCACCACGTGTCTTTTATATTAAGTGGAAAAGCTTAAGTTATAAAACTTTTCGGTAGGGCGCTTATCGCTTATTTAGGGTAACCCTCATATAGGATTACCGCATGACTTGTTTGCAAAAGCAGTGCAACTGAAAAATTAAAAATTTTTACTAAAAAGAACAAAAATTTCCTACGTCCTCACTTTTATAAAACTTCTTTGTGTGGTGCATATTTAGGGTGGCCCACATAAAAATATATTTTTAAAATATCACTTTCACGAAGACCGACTAATTGATTTCCATGGAATTTACACCACGTGGTTATTATATTTAGAGGCACATACTTAGGGTGACCCTCATACGAAATTATTTTTTGAATAGAATTTTCACGAAGATTTCATAATTGTTATTTAAATGTTTCTAATGATCTATGGAAGGATTTTGCAATGTTTGGTTTAGCAAAATGGGCAGTGACACGCCTTCCAAAATCAAATTAATCATATCTCATCAAGTACTGGACGCAGATGAATGGAACTTGATATAAAAAGTATGGGAAAAAGTAAGTTTCGGTGGAAAAATGTGCTGTTTCGCTTATACATTTCATTGCATGAGTTAATTTCCGGAACATCACCGGAAGGGGTAGGACAACGTCTGCCGGGACAGCTAGTACTTATATGTATATTTAAAATATTGGAAAGTTCGAAATATAGATATTTGATAATGTTGTTGATGAAAAATTCAGGAAATGCCAAAAAGGGTTGAATATCGTTGACAAGCCGATGTGACGAAAAAAGTAGTAGAAGATAAAATATCGTAAAAATTTTGATATGCGAAGAATGTTGAAAGACACGAAAATTGTTGAAAAGATCGAGCATATTGAAGAGTTCAAAAACAATTCATAACCTCAAAAGGAGTTGAAAAATTTAGAAGTAGAAAAATGTGAAGTAGGACGATAATTTTGAAAGAAGTTAAAAAAACCAAAAGCTAAGAACAAGTCAAAAAATGTTAAAAAGGTCAATAAATGTCTGAAATATAACGCTGGCGTTACTTTCCCACCAATTATCTTCAGCATAAATATTCATTTACTGTGGAAAGTAAAAATGTTCACACATCAAAAATCCTGTCATATTCAATTCCGATCAATTGAACTGAAATGTAACATAAATTTTCACTGGTAAAACTTCAGTTAATTCTATTTCAAAAAAAAAAAATTAAATTTTTACAAAACGTTAAGTTAAATTCGAAAAAAAAATGTTTCCAAAAATATAATTTATTTCATCCTACATAATTTGTTTTGTCCTTATAAAAATAACATCATTCTAACAAAGCGCCACTTTTCTTGCAGTGTGCGTGCAAACATTTTTAGATTAAAGTAAACTGAAGTTCAAAACAAAATAACAAAAAAAAAAAAAAGAAAAGAAAAACAACAAAATTACAGCTTTTGTAGGCAACACACAAGCGACACAACTGAAAGTGGTAGATATCACTGAAATTTTATGTCCTTGCACTTGGCCTTGTCGAGTTAGTGGGGAAGTGTTGATTTAGGTGGTAACAGCGTAAAAATGAGGGACGCCAAAAACCAACAAGTACTATATTCAGCCCAACAAATTATATGTTGCTGACAAAAGCATAAAAAAAGAAATGCAGCTGTATGTTGTATGCTGGAAAATTATTGTATTGCAGATTTGCTGGCTAAATATAACTGAGTGATGCTGCTATTATTCTCATAATTTTGATGCTAAAATAGAAAAGGGCGTGCTGAGGACTGCGAGATGCAGTGCACAATGATGCCACTTTAAAGTTTTAAAAACAAACAAAAACTTTCCACAATTTTTAAATAGAAACAACACTGTCAACACATGAACATGACCAACAAAGATGATCATTTTAAAGGACAAAAAAATTGAAGCAGCAGTGTGGTAATTTAATAGCAAGAGCATAAATTACCGAAGTACTGAAAGAAATGGTGTAATTATATGGCTTATTGCGCCTTTTTATTAGCTTACTTTTTCATTCGTTTCTTACTTTTTTTGTGACTTTTTCATTTTAATACCTACGATTTTTCTTCTTGCAAAGTTAACTAACATTAAATTTTTTTGCAGCCAAATTTGAGGAAAAGATTTATTTTAAATGTTGTCTTTGCATATTGATTTTACGCAAAAGTTTTTTAAACTTTATTTTACTTTATATTTGTGTTTTATCAAAGTTTAAATTATTGCTAGAAATGAAGAATTTCGCAGTATTACAAAGAGATAAATTTTTTTATTTTTGTAGCCCACATATAAAATGTGAATAAAGCAAACACCAATATTTAGGGCCTCTTTATGTATCACGATTCGTCTCGTTTCGTCTCTAATTTTCAAGCCGAAAAGTATGCTAGTACAATTCTTATATTTGTGATTAGTGATTCATTAAGCACAGTCTAGGTTTTTTTGTTTTCATTTATGTAAAATACAATCGCCTACTTTCAGGCTTGAAAACGAGACGAATCTCGATACATAAAGAGGCGTTTAATGTTGAATTAATGAATGAACGTTGAGGATTTATTTGCGCAGACCTAATTTTATGTAATGGAAATTTAATTAAAATATTTTATGCTAAAAAGCAAAATAGCCAGGGATCGGAATTACTTCTGCTTAGGTTATACACTCATAATGAAGATGCAGATATGTATATATATGTATGTAAGTGGTGGTATGTAAAATTCCATCAAAGTTATTTAGTTCAATGAGATCCTTTTGTGAATGCAGCTGATATTATTTACATTTAGCTTACAGTCATTAGCAAGCACAGATATTCTTGTAAATTTAAAAATCAAGCAAGAAATGCTTTAACAACTTTGAACAAACTTGTTAATTCTTTCATTCTCGTTTCACCTCATGTAGAGACATCGACGCTCTTTGATTCATGGACCGTAACGATTATGAATTTTATGATATAAATCACTGCATAATCGTTATTCTGGATTTAAATTTTTTTCGATCATAAATAATCGTTATTTTCAATTTCTATTTTTTTCGACCAAACATAATCGTTATTTTGGATTTCTAGCTATACTGCGTAAAAAATGCCTTATGTTAAAATCTCTTAATGGCGATCATTTTTTGATCGAAAAAAATAAAAATCCCAACTAACGATAATTTTTGATCGAAAAAAATAGAAATCCAAAATAACGATTATTCTTGATCGAAAAGCACAGAAATCTAATGTAACGATTATTTTTGATCGAAAAAAATAGAAATCCAAAATAACGATTACATTTGATCGAAAAGAATAGAAATCCAAAATAACGATTATTTATGATCGAAAAGCATAGAAATTTAATGTAACGATTATTTTTGATCGAAAAAAATAGAAATCCAAGATAACGATTACATTTGATCGAAAAGAATAGAAATCTTATGTAACGATTATTTTGGTTCGAAAAAATAAAAATCCAATATAACGATTATTTTTGATCGAAAAAAATAGAAATCCAAAATAACGTTTACATTTGATCGAAAAGAATAGAAATCCAAAATAACGATTATTTATGATTGAAAAAATAGAAATCCGATACAACAATTTTTCTTGATTTTTAAAATAAAAATCACATAATTAAAAATCCTGTCATATATCTAGGCTTCCTTGTCAAAGGAAATTCATCTATATACGCAAACTCAAATTTCGACTTTTTCTTTCTTTGTGATTTTTTTGACTTTAATTATAGAAAATAATGATTATTTACGGTCCGTGGTTTGATTAAGACCTAATATTCATATCGTTTCTGAATGATGAAAATATTAATAAATTGTTCGCCGCAAACAAATATCTTTTTAAAAGCACAAGTCCTTATGATTTTGTAATTGCTTTATACTACCCATCTCTAAGAGGTCCCGCCAATTCTGCTTTTTCAGTTTTTATGTCATTTAAAGGTTATTCTTTGTTTGCCATCACTGACCATATTTGCTACTAACCTTGAAATATAATCTGATAATTTTTTTTTAAAATTTTTATTTCATTTCATTTAGTTATTTGTTCCGCGACAAAGAAAAAAAGACTTTAGTTTCTAATTTTCCTCCATTTTTTCGTCATCAATTGTCTTGCATCATTGGCTCTTCCTTTGTAGTTAAATTACGCTTTTAAGCAACTTTTTTTTTATTAACTTTTTAGCTTGCAGCATTTTTCTTTTTTACCATTCAACATTTTGTCTTTCAGTTTGGTGCCAAGTGTAACAGTGACGGTTGCACTGAAAAAGTTCGTGAAGGGTTGCACAACTCTTTTCGACAATGCCAATATTACTATGTTTTATTTAGTTGATCAAAGTTGATTTCAACTCATAAAACTACTACTTGCTGCCGTGCCGCCACTGTAATGTAGTCAAATGCAGCGGAAAAGCAGGAAAGTTATCGTTTTTCCATTTGAAATCAAATTTCAAACGTGGTCTACGGAGTTACCAATTCAAGTTGTTGTAGCTTTGATGATGTTAGTGTACAATTTGAACGAGAATTAAAATTAACTTTTACACAGTCAGTCAGTTGAAAAAAAAAAAATGACAGGATGCGCTCTGTTGAAAATAAGAGCAGCAGCATCAAATGGAAACGGAAGTTCTTGAAAAAAAATATTTTATTTAGGTATTAAATAAATAAATTAAAAAGTATTTAATGGCTTCGCATTGAACATTTTTTTTTTGGTATGAATTAAATTAAAATAAGCAAGTGAGAGGAAAAATTTTAAGTTTATATCTGACAGTTGATAATAATACAGCTGCAGTTTTTGTCACATATGCTAACACTTTTAACAAAATGCTTCAGCATGCGCCCAAAATGCATGCTGCGTGCAGCAATACAAATATAATTAATAAACGTAAATATACACACACATGCTTACACAGGCACATCACTATTGCAGTGTAGGCAGAAGAGATATTGCGCCGCTTTTCTTTGGTTTTACATTTGTCCTTTGAGGTTTTTTGGTATTTAAATTAACCACAGAAAATAAACATAAATATTAGACTGTCCATTGTTTTGTAAAATTTTGCAAAACAAAATTTTGTATTTTCTTGTATTTATTATAGAACAAAAATTAGAATTAAAAAATTGAAAAAAAAAAAATTTAAAAAAGTCAGAGATGCAAAATCAAAATGATATCCGATTTGGCGTTAAAGCCATACATGGAAACATATACCTACATTTTTGTAAAAAAAATCTTACAACAAACTACGGGGAACATTTAAGATCAAACCTAAGTTATAACGATTATTTTCTCAGCTATATACATATATATATATATATAGGTATAGTTACTAAAAACAACTTCAGGTAAGCCGATGCTGTAAGTCATGTCGGAGAACCCAAATTTTGTCAGAACAAAATATTTTTTTTTAAGTTTACATTCGAAGCTTTGTCAAGTACAATATTCGATTTTTTATTTTATAAAATGTACTACACTCATAGAAAAAACCTATTTTTGAATGTCAAATTTTCACCATGGTTAGTTTTGCGTATAATGTCAAATAGTCAAAAAACTCAATGCATTTATAATTGTTTAATTTTTTTTCATTTGCTATGCATTTGGAGTTGTTTACTTTTTTGCGTCCTATATATACCTGAACTGGTCTATGCGAAGTGGGCACAAAATTTCGAGAAAACAGCTGTTGAAGGTAAACAACTCGTTTCGTTTATCCGAATCAATAAAAAATAGATGGATGGAAAATGATTTCTTGACATTTCTTTTTCATAGACAAGGTCACATATAATTTCCTATATCATAGGAAAAACCCTTAGAGGTTTCTCAATAGTTTTTGCTATGCTATAAAAAATTAAATATGACCTGGTCTATGAAAAGAGGGCTTAGGTGTCAGGCAAAAAAATTTTCCATCCATCCATTTTTTGCTGCTACTAATAATACTATAAAGATTTGTATTACACTTACCCAATGCTGCCAGCGATAATTCACTGGAATAGTTTTCTTTTTAATATACGTCACTATATTTCCTATTCAGTTTGATGTTTAAAGTTTACTAGAACGAATATTAAAAAAATAATATCATTATTAATTTACTGCTGAGGAGTAAATAATATACCTAAATGAAATAAATAATAATTATATTGAATACACTAAATACTCTGAAAATCACATTAATAATGGGTGTCTCACTTTTCTACTATAGTAACACTTCAAACGTATTGTTGGTTAGGCGCTTAAAATTCCAAATTCTATTACTAAAAAACTGCTTTCTTTGCACTGTCTGAACACAAGCTGACCTTTAAAAAATTTTCTTTATTTTTGCGTTTTTAAATGCAGCTATTACAAAATGTCATCTTTAACGTAAATGTTGGTGCAAAATTAAAAAAGTGTGTTAACACGTCAATTAAACACATGAATTTCATATTAAAGCATGACAATTTTCTTTTGTAGCATTTTAGTTCTGCTATAGTTGTAAATTAAAATAGCCTGCAGCTCTTAAGTAATAAAGTCAATATAGTTATCTAGAAATTTTTGTAGCTTAATGTAAATATCGAACAGTCTAGTGCAACTTTACATATACGCACTATGACAATAAAATATATTTTGATATTTCAAAATCAGAGCTGCAGAAATGAGACGAACTCGTATTCCAACGATCTTGTAATTTATGAATCCCATCATTGTTGCGAGTTTTCCGGAAGATCTACATAATACTCCTCTATAGCCAGCTATTACCTCATTGTGTGATAGAAATAATTTTCCACAAAATAATTTTTTGAGACGTGAGCAGAGCCAGAAGTCATAGGGAGCTAAGTTTGTGGAATAAGGTGAATGTTGTAACAATTTGTACTTTAATTCACTGAATTTATCGATGGTTTTTTTTTTAGCTCTGTGAACAGGTGAGTTATCTTGAATGAAAATTATTTGTTCTTCTGACAACCGTTTTACAAAATTTTGCATCCAAATGATCCAAAAGGTTACAAAAATAATTTGAGCACTATTCTGGAGGAGATGAAAAAAAAAAACTCCATTAGCATTGAAAAAAATTGACGCTAACATCATCTTGGCTCATTTCTGAATGCAAACTTTCTGAACGCAAAGTCGCTACATAGTAGTCGAAGAGCTGGATTCACAACACTCCTTAGTCTCTTGTTATGCTTCAGAGTCATTGCTTCAGTAGTCCATGATTCATCATAGTGATGAAACGAGACACAAAATCCTTTTAATCCTTGCTAAGAGTCTCCAAGTTTTGCTGACAAAGTCGCATTTGTATATGTTTTTCTAGCATTGTTAGCAAATGCAGCACAAATTGTGCACACAGCCTTTTGAAACCAAAACATCATTTGAAATATCGATCATTGTTGAAATGTACAGAGCTACTGCCAAATTTCATTTGGTCAATTGGCGATCTTTCAAAAACCATAAACTGTATTTTTGTCACAATCTCTGGTAATGATGCAGTTTTTGGACGTCATTCACGTGGATCGTCTTCAAGGCATATATGACAAGTTCTCTTAAAAACCATTCATCTTATTTTTACTTTTTCGATATGAATTTCCATTGGAGGCCGTTTAAGTATAATGTAACGCATTTAAGGGGGTTCGAACAACGCGTTACGCTGCGAGTTAAAAATCTCTTGTTTTATTTATTATTATCGCAAACGCGACTAAAACGTAACAAAAGTCGCTAAAACGACTTTCCGGTACATTGCGCAACATAATTGTGACTTTCAGGTAAACATGGTCACTTGTGTGATACCGTTACGTTTAAGAAGAGGGAAGGGGGGCGGGGGGTGGTAATGCTTGAACGGCCCCTTGCTTCTAGAATTTTTTTTTATAAAAAATTTGATTGCTGCGCGATGATGCATTTCTCTATTGCTTAAAAAATGTACTACTGACATGTCAACTTTAAATGGCTTGTAAACAATAAATGAATTGACAGATCAGAATGAAATTTTGGTTATGTTCTTACAAAAGATGAAATATTAAAATGGCGTGTCAGCTTTAGTTCTGCTATTAACGAATAGCTGGTGCTCCGCGAAGTTATTGAACAACCTGTTGCTTTACCATATCTGGACTTATAGCACCTTTTAATCTTAAACTTATAGCCATGACTTTGAAAAGATCTGCTCCAATTTAACCGTTTCTCATTAATTTTCATGCTCAAAAGTTGCCATAAAAATGTGCTATAATTTCTTAAAAGTTTTTTTAAAATATTTTTATAATAAATTTCGGTAATTTGCTTAAATATTTCAATTGTAAATGATCCAACAAAGAAATTTTAATTCAAAGGTATTTCAAGTTGAAAATTTTGAAAGATGCAATAAATTATTGGAACACTACAAAAGTAGCAAAAAAAAGTTGAAAAGTCTCTTAAGCTTGTTATCGATTATACTCATAAGTTTTTCTTCAAAATAGACGGTACACACATGAAAAACATATTGTCTGCCACAGCGTGGAATGAACGTAAGAATTGATTTAAAATCTTGCAAAGCAACTAAAATTTCTAAGTAAATTATTTTGTAGTATCTAAATAGTCTTTAAGACATTAAGTTAATAACACACAACTCAAACTCGTAAAGAGCTAAAAGTGTGAATCATCATAAAACATATCGTATTCGTAGATTTTGTGTGATTAATATAAATTATTGGTAACTCATACGTCATGTTGTGCTACATTTTCTTTTCATGACAACTCAGCGCTATAGGCGTGATTGGCTTGATATATACTGAAAAATTAAATCTTAAAATTTCCCTGAAGATCACATCTATATAGTGCGGACTGCAAAGTCGTATTACCATAAGTTAAAGGTATGCACTCAATTACAACTCTGCAACTATGCACTCATGCTATTAGAAATATAGTGATGCTGTGCTTATAAAAATTGTGATTTTGTGCATTTATGCATTTACCTAGTTGTATTAGTGTTCATTGGTGTATAACAGTTAAGTATTGGTGTATATCATACCAATTAAATTTTAGAATAGCAACAGCAGCGATAGTTTCTAGTGAAACACTACGACAACAGCTTAAATTATCAACTGGTGCTTTGGCACTACAATTTTGGCAATGTTGTGTTTTACGCACACATATTTATTTATTCATGCCATTTATATAGTATGCATTAAATATTATTAACATTTTCTAATTTCACTGCGAATGTGTGGTGTATGTATGTATGCTTTTTTTGTGTTGGTTTTCTCGCTATAATTATTATGCATTCATTAGCGACACTCATGAAATTTTAATTGTAAACTAATTCATTTTTCATTTCAATTTGAAATTGGTAGAAAAATAATTTATTACAACCTCTAATTTGAAGGAAATAAATTTGCTGAATTTATTATGCATGTAGTAATTTAATTAATTTATTATGGCCGTATTAAGGCTTAAATGAAAATGTAGGCTTAACTGGGGAAATAGCTTTTAAATATATTTTGTAGATAAACAATTTTTATTGCTGGTATCCTATGTTTAATATCAATATTACGCGTTATATTTTAGAAATTAAATTTTAATTAAATTGGGCCCAAAAAGGATCATAAATTTTCATTTAAATGCATACATAGCATGTGGCTAATGTGGTTGATGCTCTGCATGAATTTTGTTACCTTAATAAGGATATAATTTGCATGCAATTAGCATTAGGTGTCAATTTAAAATGAGTTTATAGAAAATATAATTTAATTTATGTGGGAAGAGAACTTTGATTGCGTTTTCAATTATTTAAAAGTAAAAAAAAAAAATAACATTCATTTGGAAAAATTGTTATAATACGTGGTATTTTGGCATATTAGTGATAAATTTAATATATGAATTAATATTATAAATGTATCATAAAATCCTAATTATTTCAATTGAAAATACCAGCTCACTTATATTATAATTATGTTGTGTCACAAAAATCAAATTTTTTTACATTCATTTTGCGCACTTATTAATAACTTCAAATTGGTTTGCTGAGGATTCAGGATTATTATGAAATGATAGACAAAATATTCTTTCATAATTGGCTTTTTTGAGTGCAATAAGTATGTACTTAAAAATATATTTTTGAAGCCGCATTTTATGCTGCAACAGCTGTTGCACTCAAATTATATTGCTAGTAGAATTTACCAAGGACAAACAATTTGCCAATCAAATAAATTATTTTTCTATGCATCAATTCAATATCTGATAGCAGTTGGTATTTAGTTCATTGATTTTTCTTTACTTTCCTAAATGCAGCATTAAGGTAAGGCCAGCAGCAGCTCATCTTTGCCACATTCTACACTTCGCACGCATTCGCTTGAATGCCTTGTAATGCGGTATACCAGCAGCATTATCAAGCTCAGCATTATTTCTTTCTGTCTTGGCTTGCATTTTGCCACAACACTTGTATATGTATGTACGAGTATTTTATATCCGAATGAGACATGATTTATCTTAAATTTGTGTGTAGCATCCATATACCAGTTACAACTGCATTGCGTTGCATTCGAAACATTTGTTTTAAAATCGGTGGCTATGATGTTATGTCCTACGGCAGCCTTAAATGTACTTCTACATTTGCTACCTCCCAATTCCTTTCTCCAAGCAGCTGCTGCGTGCAGTGCAATAAGGCTCAGGGAATTGGTTTCGAAGCAATATGGTCATTGCTCTATACTCGACATCTTACCAATCGAACTTTCAACTTCCACAACGGACTACATCTGTCCAACACTAAGCTTTGAGAAAAATTTTCAGGTTAAAATTCCGCAGTGAGTACAATGAGAAAAGGGCACTCTCAACTTAAATTTTGAAACCACTATGTTCACCGATGGATCCAAGATGGACTGTGTAGTAGGCGTAGGAGTCTACTCAAATCACCCATAAATCTCTCAATATTTCCATTTATTCTTGTAGCCTGCTGACTAGTGTGCTGTATTAACTCAGAGAAGAAGATAGCCAAGCCGCTATTAAAGCTTTGAGCTCGGCACATATAAAATCGAAGCTAGTGGAACAATGCAAAAAATAGCATGGCATGCTAGGGCATAGATTTGACATTACTTTCATATGGGTTCCTCGCCACAGGAACATTGAGGGAAATGAATGGGCTGATAAACTAGCAAGGCACGGTTCCTCTCTTAATGAAAACGCACTGGAATGTAATTTTACTCCTCTCGGTTTATTTAAGAAGATGATTTTCTCGCATTTTCTATTTGTAGCCGGAAACCACTGGAAGTCTTTACATACCTGTAAAATAGTCAAATCAATCTGGCCCTCTTACAATAAACTCAGAACCAATTAGTTGCTGTCTAGGAGCCGGTCTGACATCGCAAGAATCACTGCAATCTGCACTGGACACTGGGCAATCGGCAAGCACGCTGAAAGGTTAGGTATTCCATTCTATTCTTCCTGTCGCAGCTGCTTGAACGCAAGCAAGATTGAATCACTTAAACACTTTCTTTGCAGCTGTCCAACTTTAGCAAGAATCTGGCTAAGATGCCTTGGTACACCTTTCTTCAATGATCTCAGCAAATTTGTTGAAATTAAAATCGGATCTCTGCTCTACTACCTTAATGAAGCTAACTGGATATAGCTGTTGTAACATCCATCAATTCGCCGTGTCACGCAATGTGGTATTAAAACGGCACAATCCGTGCTACTTAAGGCTTCAAGCTTGTTTGCTAAGCCACCACTCTAACCTAACTTAACCTAAACTATGACGTCGAGAACCCTATTATTATGATAAATTATCTACAAGTTAAATATTATCCAGATAATTAAATAAAAATCGGAGTTATCAAGTTCCAAACACATGTGTTTTGGCGTATTATGCCCATATATATTCTTCCATATATAGCATTTTAAATTTACGAAAAAGTTTAAGCACATAACATTAATAAGTTTCAACTTAGAACACAACCAAATTTTTCATGCTGAAATATCTAAAACTTTGCGCATAAGCTCGCACATAGAAGTGCTCAACTTAGGAATGAATTTGTCTTCATGCATCTTAAAGTGAACAATTTAGCAAATTTTAAAGTAATTTTTGCAGCTGTTATTGTAGGTTTCTTTATTACGCTTATTGTTGTTGTTTCGCTAAACTTTAAGCATTAATGTTGCATACAGTTTGTTTTCTAAATTTTGCTACACAACTTTAATTGCCAGTAATGCTGCAAGGGAATAGCTCGAGCATAAAAAAAAAATAGAAAAAAAAGTGTCGATAAATAATTTTATGGCATTTTCATAGCTTCAAAAAAAAAGTAAACACAACCACAAGTATAACAACATCAATACAAACACAATAAAACATAATAAAATAAAACACAACGTGATAGCCAACTTAAAGTGTAGCAATAAAATTGAGTAGTCGAGGGGAAGTTGTTGATTGCATGCACAATAGACTAACCATTATGTTGGAAATTTCTAAACAAAATGTTTCTAGATTAAAGTAACTTTAGAAATAACGTACAGTCTAATGTACAAGTAAGAGATTAAAAGATTAAAGTATCTTAAGGCGGTATCAACTATGCAATAAGCAACAGCATAGCTTCGTGTTGCAAAGGTGTAGTGGCAATGTAAGAAAATAGACGGTATTACATTTTTTATTGTCGAGCGGATTAACTTCTAAATTGCAGTTGTAAGTGGCATAAGTGTAGCTGCGCGAATTGAATGTTTAATGCGCGTGAAATGCAATGGAAATATCTATAAATAAATATTACAAATAGAAGATTTGTGTAGTTGTTTGAAAACAAAACAAAAGCTTTAATTGAACTCAAATCATACAATGAAGCTTCTCGTTTTGTATACAAAACTAAGCCTTAAAGAAATTCGGCGACTTTTAGTAAAATCGAAAAATCGAGCTTATGTAGCATTTTAATTGCAATACTTTTTAAACCACTGATGCGGCTAAAATATAACGGCTATAACTTAAAATGAATTTAAATAAGTTATCCACTCAGCATTGTCATCTCGTTTTCGAAAAGTCATAATATATTGCGCTTATTTATATGAGTTTTAAAGCATACCATGACGTATGAGCAACAATTAATTGTATAGATTTTTATATGATTAAATGTTGCTCATACGACATGTTGGCCCCATAACACAAAGTAAATAAAGCAAACTAAATTCATTGCTATAGCTTTTAAATCGTGAATACTCTTTTCCACTTTTTAGGAGAGCCAAAAAAAAACGGCTTAGAACAAAATTACCTGTAAAGTTAGAAATAAATAGCAACCTATCTTATTTAATGAAAGAAAAAATGTTTCCAAACTTGGCTGTTTATTAAGCTGTGGTCTGTTGTTTTTGCTTCTTTTAGGAAAGAAAAAAAATAAACGTTTTATAAACTAAGTAATCGTATAAGCTATCACAAGCGCAAGGACATGATATTGAAAAAAACTTTCTTTTATTGAAGATTGCTTTCTAAACCTTCAAACAACTTATTGGGTAGGGTTTTTTCCCACATTTCATGCACAAATTTTCAACTCTTATCTACATTGTAATTACTTGAGGAGTGGGCGAACAGAACGGCACATGTCCATGGTCGGTTGTTTTGCGTTTTTTGATGAAATCGTGTCTATTATACTAATCTTCAAGTAATTTCAATCTCAGCCAGTTCAAAAAAAGCAATCGATGTAATACATTTTTGTTAGCAAAGTGAAGATGTTCTTGCAAAAAGGCACATGTCCTTCGAATATTTATATTTTTAAGCCAGACAGGATTTTCAAAAGGGCGCGTATTTCAATTAAAAAAGCTTATGGTCGCACAAAAGGGCATATATTTCATTTAAAAAAGTGTAAAGTGTAAAGGGTCGAACAAAAGGGCGCATGTCCAGTTTGTCGCAGCAAAAGGGCACATCTCCATCCCCCCCCCGTTTTCTCTTAAGGTATTCAACATTTTTAAATTTTTTTTTTTTTGTGTCTGAATGAGTAAAAATAGCAGCGCTAATTGACATAATCGTATTAAGTTAATGAGATCAGTACAGAGACATAAACTGTTTTTTTGCAATCTCTAAACATTTTTAGCAATTGGACATATGCCGTTTTGTTCGTCCACTCCTCATTTAGTAATAGAAAATAAAATTTAATTTAATTCCACCAATTCTGAGTCACACATGAATAAACGTAGTTAAGGGATTGAGTGTAATAAAAACAATACAATAACGGCTATAAAGTTAACGTGTTTGCACAAACTTTTACCAACGTTACACTCGTAAGGATTTCATACTCTTCATATGTTTGTCATGCAAACATTGTCATGCTAAACAATAAACATATGAAAGTGTTTCATTTTGTTGCATTTTATTGTTAAATTTCACAAGAACTCGATGGAATAAGCATGGTCGCGAAACATTTATCTTACCATAAAGTAGTATATAAAAGTCGAGAATATTTACAAAATGCAGACAAGAGGTCACGATACCATGTACATGGCTCATTCATGACTCAAGCTGACAGCAGACAAACAAACAAAGTGAGTAAAGCAAACACAACCAGGAGTGATGTTGCTGAGACTTCTACGATCTAATGTATGTACTACATTTCAGTTAGCGCTATTGTGACTGTCATAAAAATGGTCTTTGTACATTTGTTCGTTAACCTTTGTATTTGATGACAGCTACACGAGCTGACTTACGTTTGTTGTCTGTGAGTTTTAAGATTTCAACTGAACTTAAGTTTTAAGACTTTAATTTTTTAATTAGAAAAAAAAGTTTTAAAAACTTTAATTTTTTAATTAGAAAAAAAATTTTGTTTCATTTCCATAATCAAAGTTTTAAAAATAAAATAAAGAAGTTAGAGTTTTAGTTTGTTTCATGTAGATAATTTTGGATTTTACATGAGAATATTTTGAATTATTTGAGGCATATGTTTTTTTTTGCTGCATAAACTTGGCTTTACCATGATTGATGTTGGCAACAGTTTGTTAAAATTACACTTGACCAAAATCACAAAAAAAAAAAAAAAAAAAAAATCCATATGGCCACTATTCATGCCTAAATGTTATGATACTGAGATAAGGGTTGAGTTGAAAATGAGTGATGCTAAAAAAAATAAAGATTTTGATTTTTGATGGTATTTTTTTTTAAATTTTTTTTTGAAAATGTGAGCAAAATTGACTGTAAAATTGTCTTTAGAAAACGTATTTCACTTTGTGATAATATCGTTTCTGCAAAGTGAAATCAATTTTGATGTATTTTTACCCCATAGCTATGAACATTCATAATTTGCTAAGAGCTTAAGCAAAAAAAAAAGTCACTCTAGTGGATTTAATTTGAATTTAGTTAAAATTATTTATTTCAAATTAAATTTATAGTATGGGTCAAGCATATCTTTGGTAAAAATTGCTGTTTTTTTTTTGTTAATGCAAATAATACTTTCCCTATGAATTTTTTTCCCCTGCTTTCCTTTCAATGTTATTATAATTTTCTTCAAATTTCTCTTTAAAGCCTTAACTAAAAACAGTGCAATTTCAAAATAGTTTTACCATATGCTTACATTCGTACGTACACTGACTGCACTTCTTTGGCAACATAAATGTCATGTCTTACGTTTGTGCTTTGCAACACTTGCAACATTTTGCTTGCTACGCGCGCTTTTCATCACAATTCATTTCATTTGTTTTTCTTTTACTCTGCGCATGTGTTTGTGTTTTCCAGTGGTTCATTATTCCAGTGAATGGTGTTACCATATTTTCGTTTCAAATTTTATTTCAAAATTTTATCGCAAAAAAAAAAATGATTGCTTTTATGCAGCAAAACAAAAACAAAAAACAAAAGGATTTTTAAGAAGCAAAAAAAAAATGCCATTGCAAGAAGAAAAAAAAATTCCATTGCATACTTTTAGCTGTTAAAAATAAAAAAAAATGCTATTGCATACTTTTAGTTGCTATAGATATGTAAAATTAAGTGACAATAAATATATGTTAACAAAAAAATTCTGAGAAGCATGTGCCGCAACCCACGAGCGAAGTACAGAAGCAAGGAGCTGATGAGCAAAGTCAACAGGGGACGCAACTCCTAGTAAATAAAATTGAAAATTTTGGTACTTTTTATTTAAAATTTTTCTTTATTAATATATAAAAGCTCAAATTGGTCCAATTTTAGAAATTTTTTTATACACCAATAGATAGGGAGAGGTCGAAGTTGGATTTTGGGCATCACCAGAGGTGGTCCCGAGTCTCAAAAAGACCCGATTTTGGTCGAATTTTGAAAATTTTTTTTATGCACAAATCGATGGAACGAGGTCGAAAATGGATTTTGGCCATCATCAGAGGTAGTTCCAATTCCTCAAAAGTCCCCGATTTCGGTCCAATTTCGGAAAAAAAATGTTATGCACCAATCGATGGAGGTCGAAAATGGATTTTGACTATCATCAGAGGTGGCCCCGAGTCCTAAAAGTCCCCGATTTCGGTCCATTTTAGGAAAAAAATGTTATACACCAATAGATGGAAAGAGGTCGAAAATGGATTTTGATCATCATTAGAGGTGGTTCCGAGTCTTAAAAATGCCCGATTTCGGTCCATATTTGAAAAAAAAATTTTATACTCCAGTTAATGGAAAGAGGTCGCAAATGGATTTTGATCATCATTAGAGGTGGCTCCAAGTACCAAAAATGCCCGATTTCGGTCTATTTTCGAAAAAAAAATATTATGCACCAATCGATGGAAAGAGGTCGAAAATAGATTTAGAAAATCATTTAAAGTATCTCCGCACCCTAGAAAGAAACGTTTTTGACCCATTTTTTTTTTGCTCTAATCGATTGGGAAAGTTCGAAAAATAGTTTTGGACATAACTTAGGTTGGCTCCGGAGTTTGGAAAGTACCGTTTTCGACCCTTTTGGTGCTTTCCAAGGTCCGGTGCCGCCCTAAGGTACATATGTCCAAAAGCCATTGGCAACCATTCCTTATTGGTTGGAGCAAAAAATATTAAATACTAAATGGTAACGTTTTGTATAATTACATGATTTTGAACTTACTCAAATTAGAATGGATCGATGAAGACCGAAATGATTTGAAAACTTGTGTGTCTGACTGAGTTTGTATAAAAAATGGTAACATATGTATTTTGAAAATTTTGAGAAAATCGAAAGACATGAGCAAACAACATGTGAAAATAATTAAATCAAAAGAATTTTTTTTTTTATAAATTTTAGTAAATGTGAAAATATTGGTCTAAATTTTGATTTTATATATTATATTATACTCAATACAGATGCGGTTATGGCATGTTGCAATGCATCCAAACGTTGGCGTAATTGCTGTAGCTCATCATCATGATCGACATGACCTGCTGATGTAGACTCAAGCTCAGCTTTCTGCTTGCAAATAATTGTCTCTCCCAAGCACACTGACTAGACGAACAGAAATCTTTCTAAATTCTGGCTTAAAATGAATACTGAATATTCGGTGCCAACACAGGAACTCGAATTATAATTGTGATTGATTTAGCTACCAAGCAAACACCTATCTCAACTGAGATTTTGAAAAGACGCTGGCAGTGGGATGGGCGAAACGATCTCAAAATCTCAAAAGATGCTAAAGAAACTCTTTGATGAAGAAAGATTTGTTACTACTTTGCCGCAAAGCTTAATTTAATATTTTTCTAAAATTTTTTAATACTAAATAAAATAAATGTTTCATTAGTTTCATTTAACTGTAATCTGTGCAATATTTTTATGAACAACATAATTTTGAAATTCTTGCAGCTGCTAGAAAATAATTAAATTTTCAAAATTTCCAAACTATGTAAATAATAAGTACGTTATTACACAGTAATATTTTGCCAAATCTTCAAAGAAAGTTGTAAATTTTTGCAAATTACAGTGGTGCTAATTTCATGCATATTAGTAATAACTATCAAAATATTTTAATAAACATAAATAGTTCAGCGCAAAATGTTATAAATTTTCCAAAAATAAACACTTAATCTCTAAATTAGTCAACACAAACGAAATTTTATAGCATTTTAATGAGCGTTTGTGTTTTTCAGAAAACAATAAAAACGAGCACGCAACAGCACCCGCAAAATCTTTTAAAGTTTATTATTTCAATGCGACATTTTTATGGCAGAAATTTTTCGATTTATATTATTTTCTTTAAAAATTATTTATTTAACTTAATATTGGAAAAAAAAATTTTATAAATAAATATTTTTTTATTATAAAAAATTTTTGTTAATTTTATATATTTGCGATTTTCAAAAAATTTCTTGTTTCATTAAATTTCTTGCCACATATTTAGTTGGGCAACACTTGTGTAGAACTCAAAATTCATTCATACAATTGATGCGAAACATGTGCGCACAGCTGTTAAATGTTGCTGGAAGGCAACGCATCGCAACAGGACAGCACAGTCTGCCTCGTGTTGCGTTACTCAACATAGTAGACAATATACAAAACATGCAACAAAATAGTACGGTTGTGCCGTTCAAATGAAACGGTTGTATCAACACAAAGCGCTGCAAGTGAAATATATGAAAATGATTATGAAATACAATAAAAATTAAGAAAAACTAAATTAAGTAAATTTTGTTGAAAACTATAATCAATTAATTTACTAAAAAATATTTTTAAATTAAAAACCAAAAAGTGTTACAAATAAAAATTTTTAAAAATACAATAAAATAAAAATTTAGTGAAAAAGTGTTAAAATATTTTAATAGAAAAATACTCAAATTTGTTAAACGCAACAATTTAAATTTTATAGAAAATCAAAATTTTCAAAAAAAGTTAAATATTTTAAACTAAAAATTCAAAAAAATTCTAAAAAAAATCATTTAAAGTTTAACGGAAATGTAGTCATCAAATTGTGCTCTAAAAAAACCGGAAACGTCAACATGTAGTGTAGCGCATTTTGTAACATGCCGTAAAAAAAAACAACAAAAATTAAATTGCATCTCAGTGTTGCCATTTCGAATTTAGTGCTTACTGCAACTGTATTTTGCATAACCGCAAGTGATTGTATTTTTCTTTTTCGTTTATTATCGTTGTTGTTGTCGTTGTTGCTGCAGTCACTATTGTGGTCTTCTACGGTAAATTGGCTGCCGTATTGTCTGCACTGTCGGAGTGTGTGTAAAACGTGGGTTATTACACTGTAAAAAAAACTTAAACATAAACTGTTTCTGTTGCAACTAAACGTGAAAAGTTGGTTTTTCTTTTTTTTCAACAAAAAAAGAAACGAAGAAGGTAAGTGAACATTTTGTTTTTTCAAAGTAAAATATGACTCATTAGACTACGTCCATATTGAAACACAATTTTTATATTTTTTCGAACTATTTACCTCTTATGTTGAACGGGAGTTTTGATTTTTCTTAGAAATTGGGCTTATTGATAAAGGGTTGCAAATATTATGTTGCTAAAGTTGCAGCATATAATATGTCGTTTAAAAATTTCTTGCATATTCTCGAAAAACATAGCGCCTACATTTAGTTGTCGTGGATTTTTGAACTCTAATTTTAGTTATGATGTGCTAGCAGCTTTCCCTACTTAGAATTTTATGTTTTTCTAAGATTAAAATAAGTAGCTCTAACCCTGTATTTTGGGAATTCTAACTTATATTGAGAGTTTATAATAATAGTTTTTTTTTTTAAAAAGAGTGTACGGTTGCTTAGTCCAAATTGAGCAATTGTGAAATAAATTCCACACCAGTTGAGAAAAAAGCAGTTACTCAAAGAGTCTGAAACTCAGGTCGGTGACAACTAGCGTAAAGTGTATCTGGTCACTCAAATTGACGTCTTACTGCACGAAATCTTGCAATAACTATTATAGAATCATAATCGATGAAAATAAATAATATTGAAACAAAACTCAATGGATTGTTAATGAAACACACTCATTCGTTTCAAATTTTCAATAATTTGGTTGATCAGAAAATGAACTACACCGCAACCTTTCAATAGACCCTTAAAATGGTCTTTGCTCATTCTTTTATAAAAACTGTGCCCAGTATCTATACTACCCTTTAATGTTAGTTTTTAACAATTCTTTAAAATCGGGTTTTTTTCTTGATTCCTGGAAAATGATGCTTTTCATAAATCTGGGTTCAAAAATAATATTGAGAATTTTAGACCAATAGCCAAATTATCTACCATCTCTAAACTTTTTGAGTTAGTTGTTAAAAATAAAGTCAATTTTGCAGTCCTAATGAGCATGGGTTTGTTTCTCCCTTTATAAGTTGTCTAAAATCATATTTACAACATCGTCTTATCGTGTTACGTCTTATACTTTTTACGCTACGTCGAGTGTACCGCAAGGTAGCATTTTGGGCCTATTGTTGTTTGTAATTTTTATTAATGATATGACTTCTTTGTTTGTCCACTGAAATTGACTCCTTTATGCTGATGATCTAAAAATCTATTTTAAAATCAAAAACTTAACTGATGTTTTGCTTCTATAAAGCAAAGTTGATAAATTATTTCATTGATGTCGAAATAATCATTTTTTTCTCAATCTTATTGTAATAAATAAGTTTTTATGTCCTTTCTAAATCCATCACTCTTATTACTTCTTCATATTATATCTCTAATTTACTACTTATGTCAAAGGCTTAGGAGTTGTATTTGATGTAAATTTTTTTTTTCACCCTCACCTTGCCTATATTATTCATAGAGCTTATGCTATGCTGTATTTTGTGAAACGTAATGGTTCTTCCTTTAAGGATCCCTATACTCTTAAGGTATTATATACTAGTGCTGTCCAATCTAGGCTATAATATGCATCTCAGATCTGGAACCCTTTTTATCAAACCCATGTAACCAGGATTGGTACAAGGCTACAAAAATTCTTTACAAGATTTGCCCTATGGTCTATTAATTTTCAAAGAATTCTCCTTGTATATTGTGCTCGTTGCCAACTTATTGGCTTTAAAATGTTGGAGATCAGACGAAAAATTTTATTACTTCTATTTGTTATTTAAATTATTTCAGGACTGGTTGACTGCCCTTCCTTACCGAGGCTAATTCCTTTTACTGTCCCCCCCCCCCCCCCTAGATACCTTAGATATTGTGCACCTTTTCATTATGATCACCGTGCGCACTAATTATGCTGCCAATGCCCCTATCTTGTATTTTGGATTTTTCAATTTCTAAAAATGCCATGAAGGCTTTATTAAATAATTACTTTTAAGTAGTACCTCATTGTTAATTTATGTATTATGTTTTTCTGCATATTGTTTTTCAAGTCTTTACGCATTTTTGTTCATAGACTGAAATAAATAAATGAGATAATAAGAAAATAAGAAAAGTAACAAAATCGTTGGGTTTACATAAACTCAAAGATGACTGTCTTCGTGAAAACTTTATCAATGGAGTAGCAACCTTTACCATTACACCACTAAGAAAAAATTCTGTATAAGTTACTCAAGCTGTGAGATTGTAGAAAAAAAAAGAGCTGCAAAAAGCGCAAAAGATGAAGCGCCAACAAGAGACCACACAGTTATATAGCGAGACGAAAGTCAAGCGGTACAACGATATCGAAAATCGCAGAGTTCTGAGAACTGGCGCGGGGTTTTTGATTTGACACAGAAAATGCCAGGAAAAAAGTTCAAGAAAAAATTGGTCAATCAAAAGTAAGAGTGAAAGCTAACTGCAGATGATGCACTGAAAGTAAAAATTTCAATGTGCCATCAAGCGTTTACTTCCATACGTTAATATACACCATACGCTTTTCATTGAAAAAAAAAACATAACTCTGACCTCGTATCAGCATTTAAGGCTGGAGATAAAAAAGGCTTTAATGTAACCCAAAAACAACGGACACAAAAAGAATAGTGACTCAAATGTTGAAAGAATTCGCTTAATTTATATGCACTTTCTTTGAACAAATTTGAGAATATGAAAGAATATCTGAGACCCATTGTCATAATTATATTGCCAAACGCATTCAAGATCACAGAGTCAGCATGATACTGGAGCTATTTATTTAGGAAAAGTAGGCAAATTTTCGTTCGATTCAACAATGTATTGATTTTTATAATATCAAAAAAAGTGTTGTTCACCAATAGTTGACTTTTTTAGATTATGCAAATTTGGTTGCTCTTAGTTGACATCAATGTTCGGTTGCGCTTCTCAGATGCTGACAAAATTTTAATTTCGTACAAATCAAACGGCGAAAATGGAAATCAATGACCAACTGAACTCTGCCGTTAAATATTGAAGTATAGTCCTCGGATGGGAACGAAATCGGCCGTTCTAAATTATCGTGCAGTTTAATGCTTTAATAAGAACAACATCGAGGAAATATTGAATAAAATTTAAGGCCTCTGATTTTTGTACAGACCCATTGTTCTGTCAGAAGATAAAGGACTCAAAAGGAAATATCAGTGTGTTGGCGATCTGATCGTTTTCTTATGAAATTGAGTTAACCACAAATTATTTATGTTAATCAATGAAATTATACGGAAATAAATTCATAAATCCCATTCAACATATGAATTTTATTTGTCTCGTGGCTCATAGAAATAATCTTAAGAAACCCGCTAAGGGCTAAAAAAAACGTTCTAGGTAGCAGTAAGTAAAGCTGGCTATAAGATATTCGTATATTAATTTTGTTGCCGTTTTGCGCGTAAGCTAAAACTTTAGACTGGCTAATAGTAGTCCCCAAGCTACAGATCAGATTGATAGCTTTCCAGTCTTGTTGCAACTGTGCCCTAATTTAAGCGCACTTGCATTTCCTTGGGGGATATTTTTAAACCAATTAGTATTACATATCGTAAATACCAATCCTAATGTGCACTCCTGCATGCTTCTTGGTTAACTTTAATTACGTTAAGTTTTCTCTCCATGTAGAATTATAAGCTAATTTTAATTTTCTTTAGTAACAATGCTGCCAACAAACTCTCTGGTTAACTTTTGTTGCCATTGTTACTAATGAATGATACTTTGTTTCTATTGAAGGTTGTCGGCTATAATTGTTGGTTGGTGTTACTGTTGAAGCTACAATTTTGCTGTTGTGCTAGCGACTGCAATTAGATAACACCCACACAGACATGCTGCCTGGTGACTGCGAGACATTTAGTTTTGCCAACTTACATTCATTTGTTGTCAAGTAAAAGAAACATTGTTGTATGTTTTTTTTTTATCACATAATGTTTCGTAAGTGTAACATTAGTAGAGTAAACATTTTTGCAACTTGTCACATTTACTCACTGCTGACAAATGTGTGCTTAATTAGACTCAACGCAAGTTTCTGCGGTTATTTTGGCAACTTTGTTTTGATACAAAGAGCATTAGCAATTGTGTACCTACTGTCCTTTGTGGATATAAAATGCTGCATGTGGTAAAAAGGATGCGCTATTGACTACAAGCAAAGTTAATTACCACTGTTTACTTCTCTAAGGCATTCAATTAAAACTTGCGGTGAGTTCTTTGATAGAATGAATATAAAGCGAATTTTATGTGAGTCTTTAAAGTAGTAGTAGTACGATGAATATCATCTATACAAAGTTTATGTTAAATGCCGCATGTTGTCTTGGCTTACAGATGCTGCAGAAAAAATTTACATTTTGATGGAAAAAGTTTTTGTTGAGCACTTCAAACTCCATTTTTGAGATACACGCGCAATCAATTATATATTCTTGATATGAGAGCTACGTGGTGTAAATTCGGAGTGAATCGATCACGTGGTCTTTGTGAATATGCTATTTTAAAAATATTTTTGTACAAGGGCCATCCTTAAATAAAATTTTTGTAGCCTATGTTTTTTTTGGTGCGAAGATAAGTCCAACAATTCAATGATCATTAATTTTAAAAAAGTTTGTTATAAGAGCCACCCTAAATAATTACCCTAAATAAAATTTTTGTTGCCAATGTCATTCTCGTGGCGGAGTCAAATCCAAAAAATTTGGGATCATTAAAATCGGTCCAGCTGTTCTTGACTTATACAGAGTGTTACTAGTTCGGCTTTGTTTCATATACATACATATGTTAGGGGACATCCATTAATTACGTGAGGTGTTTTTTTTGAGAATTTGGACCTCCCCCCTCCTCTTGGTGTGATCTGGCGAGACCCTTCCCCACCCTCCCGTGAGACTTAAATTATAAATTTTAATGTAAATTCTATGCAATAAAAAGTGAGATTTGGTGAGATTTTGTCGGACTCCCTCCCCCCCTTTTTAGCTCACGTAATTAATGGACGTCCCCTTATATAGTATATGTATATACATAAATATCTTAAAAACTAGAGCCAATTCAGTACTGTCATGAATATCTTCGTAATCTGGCTACCTGAAATTATAGAAATCCGCAGAGACATCCAGGGCAACAAAACCACTGTTGACCAATGTAATTAATGTGAATAGAGAGAGATTAAGAATTCACTTCACGTTACTTAAAGGTGCCATCTTCAATCAAGCTGAATTTACTACATAAATTACGACGAGTAAGCGGTAATGTGTAATGGGATTTATTATAGCCAAAAAATTATATGAACGTCCTTTAATTAAAAATACCCTCATATACAATTGCAGACAAACAGACATTGCGAATACTCACAAACATCCTTTAACATGTTCACAAATGACTGACATTTTCATAAGTAGGGTCAATTTGAAAAAAAAAAAAATAATTTTAGCTGGAAAAAAACAACACCCAATTAGCTTAACAATGCAGCCATGTGAACATGTGTGGGTTTGCGCGCTAGGTTGTCAGCGATATTGTCAACATTGTTAAGTTTTTCCCTGTTAGCACACACAAGAAGGTACCCTTAAATATCTATTAAAATTTTCATGTCATCAATTAATAAAGCTCCTTTATACGTGTAGATATGGAATTTTTGTACAACCATTTACAGCAAGTGAAAGGTTAATTAAATGTCACAGAAATGGTTTGGTTGAACCAAAAATAATCAACTTTATAGTGAGTTCTGATAAAACTCAGTGGCAAACTGTTGCATTCAATGATCCCAGTAGTAAAATAAATTTGATATTTACTTTTTGTTAAGGGTTTTGTTTAGTATTGGTAGTGCCATGACATCGTAATCTAGTGAAACTACAATACGGGGGAAAAAATATACAATTAAAATAACAACCTTTGTGAATCATATTTATGATAATTTGACAGCCTCCTAACTGCTGCAAGCGTTTCTATTAATTTGCCAAATATTTCTTCAGGGTCTTTAAGGTAAAATGCAGCAAAAGAATATATGCAGAGCGTATCAATTTCTACAAAAACAACAACGTTATCATCGACTGCCGAAACGTTTCAACATAATTGAATCAAAAAATCCATACAATTTTTATTGAGAAAAAATATAAATTGTAAGCTAGCCACTTTGTTGAAGCATTGCCAACATGTGAACGTTTAAATTGTGTATATAAAAAGTTTTAATGGAATCTCCCACATGCACACACACTCACTCGCCTTCCAAAGTGGACGATATACCCAATTTTAAATGCAAATATTTTGCCAACGTTGAAAGCCCATAGGTACTTTTAATAAAATCTCGCGTTCAACTATGGTTTTGTCAATTCACATTACTATCGTTTATCGTTGTCAAAATGTCATAACATCAAAATTCATCATATGTCTTTTTTATAAGGGCGGTTCAAAAATTAACGAAATATTTTTTCAACACTGCAAAAAAAAGGCTGTGCTTGCTCAGTCACGCCGTATTTTTAATATATAGAAGCTTAGAGGCAACTTTTATATTCGTTTTGGTTGTGATGCAATAATTCTAAAGTAATTTGTTTGTATGGGAGGTGCCACGCCCCTTTGTCAATATTTTTTTTTAATTTTCATTTAGTGCTTGTCCGAACTAGTGCTAGTATTTACATGAAACTGGATTGCTCTATATCAAGTAACTCTGTCAACATTTTGAGGTTTTTTTTCTATACATAGTAGTTACCACGCCTTCTTGCCAAAATGCGCCCACTTTTTTTCACAGCTACCCCGAAAAGTTAATGCATCATGTGAAAATCGATTGGATAAATCTATAGAGCTCTACTAATATGTCCTTTGGAAATATTTGCTTGCATGGGAAGTGCCACGCTCTCTTGTCGAAATTCCTGTCCTAAATATGGGTTGCCACCCGTTTTTTGGGCAATTTTTTTTTTTATATAAAGTGTATAAGATTACAGCTTGAAATGTATGTCAAATGATAGAGCTCGATGAGCCAAAACACAATATATAGCGTTGACTTGCCAAATCCTGTCCTAAATATGGGTTGCCAACTGTTTTTTGGCACAAGTTTTTTCAGAAACATGTTTATGGTTTGAGATTTCAGTTTGAAATGTGTGTCAAATGATAGACCTAGATGATCACTAATAAAATATATAGGGGTGCCTTACCGAATCCCGTCCCAAATGTGGGTTGCCACCTGTTTTTTTGGAAAAAAGTTTATGGTTTAAGATCGTAGCTTGAAATGTATGCCAAATGATAGAGCTTGAAGAGCCTAAATATAACATATAGAATTGCCTTGCCGAATCCCGTCCCAAACATGGGTTGCCACCTGTTTTTTGGGCCAAGATTTATCAGAAAAATGTTTATAGTTTAAGATCGTAGCTTGAAATGTATGCCAAATGATAGACCTAGATGATTTCTAATAAAATATAAAGGGTTGCCTTGCCGAATCCCGTCCCAAATGAGGGTAGCCATCTGTTTTTTGGGCAAATTTTTTTTGGAAAAAAGTTTACGGTTTGAGATTTCAACTTGAAATGTGAGTAAGCATGAAATGCGAGACCTCGATGATCTATAATAAAATATATGTATAGGGTTGCTTTGCCGAATCCCGTCCCAAATATGGTTTGCCACCGGTTTTTCGGGCAAACTTTTTTAGAAAGTTTTCGAATAGTTTTTTTTTTTGTTGAAAAAGCTAATTAAAAACCAAAAAGTTAAAATGTCACCTCTAAATTTTGCGCCAGTTTTTAAACGTTATAAATAAAAAAATCAGAAATTTATGAACCACTCTTATTAAGCCGTTGTGCATGCAGCTATATTTAGCCTACGCGATTGTCTCGTTGGTTATCTGACTGTCGCTTTTGGTCATCCATCTTAATTTAAATTTGTTTGCAATTAATTGGAAAAAGTTTTTGTGCTACTGAGCAACTGCTGCTCTGTTGTTGCTGCTGCAGCTGCGCTAGTTTCTCTGTGCTCCTGCTTATTTTCCATATGATTGTGTTAGTTGTATTGTATTCGAAACAAGCGAAAGCCATTTGTTTCCCATCATACGCTTCATTTCCGCATGTTAGTCACGATTTCTTGTTAACCATGGAAATTAGCATTGAAGCTGGGTGGGTTTCTTAATTGTTTTTCAATGCAGCTAATCGTTGCAAAATGCATTTTGTGGCAATTTCAGCGCAACGTTTTGGTATGCGCCCAAAAATAAATTTTTCTAATTTATAAATATGAATATTATTTTTTTTTTTTATTATTATTTTGTAAACAAACGATTTGAACTCAAATATATCGGTCAGCGATTTTTAATTTTAAGTGTAATAGCCATATAAATATTTGGACGTGGCACATGCAGATGCATAGTAACTAATTGAAAAAGAAAAATAGAACTCATACAAATAGCCAGTTGGCAAAATGATTATGTGGTACTAAAATAAAATATATATAAATTTTTCAGCTTTCAAAGTGGGGCATAGAAATTAAAAAGAGATTTGTGGAATAAAACTTATTAAGAAAATCTAAGCCTTAATTGCAACATTTGAAAAATTATTAAAATATTTGATTGAAAATTTTTTGTTAGGAAAGTTGTGATGAGGGGCGGTGCATGGCGTAATTTTTTTCTCAATAGTAGGTGGTGCTACGTCCCTACTTGAAAAATGCGTTTCCACGGCTAAGCAAATCAAACGATTTTATTAAAATTTGGTTTGGAGATACATAGATTGAACCCAAAGAAAGTTTATTAGAGACCTAAAGTTTTTAAAGTGGGCGTGGCGCTGCCCCCTAATGGGAAAAACGCTGCCACGGCTGAGTCGCTACACCGATTTTAATCACATTTGGTATGGAGATAGATTGATTGCTGAGAAAAGAAATTTGGTTTTAGTTTGCCGATATCACGCCCCTTACGAAAAATGGTTTTTAAAAATTTCAAGCTCTTGAAGTGGGCGTGGCACTACCTCCTAGCAGCGAAAATCTTTTTAAATGCTACACTAATGGTACGATTTTGATAGGATTTCGAACAGAGTTGGATTGAATCCGAAGGAAAGGTATTTATTTTAAAATGGATAGTACCACGCCCCTAATAGAAAAAAATGTTCTCACAGCTAAGCTAATCGACTGATTTTGATGAAATTTGGTATAGAGACAGATTGAACTCTAAAGAAGCAATACAGATAGAGCAGATGATAAGACAACATGACTCAAATATAGTGGCTATAGGCAGTGGGTGGAAAAATAGAGTTGCCAAAGGTAATATTTTAATATTAAGACCCATAAAGATCTACTTTTCTGTTCTGTTTAGGTGATCAATGCATTAAACAATAGTAGATACTTCACTATATTAAGGTGGCAGGAGCAGTCAGAATTTTAAAGAAATCAATTTTTTTTTGCATTTTCTTAAAGTATAATATCTTAGAAATATATTCTGAAAATTCGAAGTTAACACGACAATAACTTTTGGAATTATTTGGCAATTACCAAAGGGCTCTTGAAAGACATAATAAGCTAGTCCCTGATTGAAGGATTTTTTTTTTTAAATATCGATTTTTTACGAACAATTAATTGTTGGTATTTTCCCGAAAATCTGGAGGTAAATTTCCTAAGGCCATCGATCAGGCATGAGATTATTAATTTAAATAACTAATTTTCCGTATCCGGTTGATTTTAGATGATTTTCCAAGGATTTGTGATGATCACCCCAATGCACTTTGTATGAGACAGGGTCCAACACAGACAGCTATAACTTTTTTTAGTTTTAACTTTCGTCAAGTCAAGTTGAAACATAATGTAATGATGCCCTATTATGACTTTTATTACATAAATTAAATTAATACCAAAAAAAAAAAAAAAAAAAATTATTCAAAATGCTCTATTTTTCAAGCCTCGGACTGCCCCTGGCCCCTTAAACAAAAATGTAATTTCACAAAAAATAAAACCCAAATTCCATTTATGGGAAAGAAACTTATTGCTACTTTATAAAATTGTAAGTATTCAACCACTCAATACCCCCAATGTTCAGAATTCCAAGCTTTTAAATAAAAAAATCTGTGTGGCATCTAGTTCACTAGTTCCAAACAATCGTCTAGTGAAAAATTGCAAAAGAATTTTATATACTCTATCTCTATTTCCTATCAAAACATGAACAGTTTGGGCTAAACCTTCATTCTAATTGGGCCAGGGTAAACAAGCTTTGTATTGTAGAATGTGTACAAGATTTTGGCAACAACCAAAGCTTCTTTAGGTTACTGCATTATTTTGATTTTAGAATGATTTATCTTAAAGATAATGGCAGAACTATTTAGAAATATTTTCAAAAGCAAACTTTAGCAAAAAGGAATATTTTTTTCGGTGATTTTGTAGGAATAGCGTCTTTAATCTAAATTTGTGGAAAAATTTCAACAGCGATTTGCTGCTCAATTTTCTTATCAAATTTCCATTTCGTTTCTCGCGTATGTTTCTCTTTCTAAACCAAAGTATTTGGCCGACTTTTCACATAACCCAACTTCATATTTTAAATTTCTCGAGAAATTTCCCTCAAAATACGTTATCCCATATAAAACTACTAAAACTTTTGAGCAATTTTCTCTACTATTTTGACTCAAACTTTTTATTTTATTTTTTAAACGTTGCTCGATTTCATTAAGATAAGATTTGACCAATTTTTTTTATGGAAAGTTTACTATCAATAAAATACTGCTTTTGTCATATGCTTACATGGCTTCAATATTCATTTCATTATAAAGTTGTAAAAATTTATTGAACTAAAAAACGTCAAGCCATACAAGTAAGCAACATACATAATTACAAATACAGAATTATTAAAATAGTAATTGCACTTCAACACGCTTATAATGCACACACACATGCATATATGTATGCTCAAATAACCAAACTAAACCCACACATTAGTAGTGATGATTCTTAACTCAATAGCCAGTGCGTCATCATCATCATTACCGTCAACAACTATTAAACTACCAATGAATGGCAGCGGCATTGGTTTTTATGGTTGCAAATAACATAAATGATCAGAATCAACGCATTGAACCAAATGAAACCAAACCACACACACACACAAGCGCTCTGAGGCAAACATACATACAAATATGCACTTAAATGCACGTACAAACATATGTATGCGTATTAACTTGTGGTTGTTTTCAAGCACATAAATTGAAATGGTAATGAAAATACATTTTAACAAACATATGTTTGTATTTGGTGTGTATGCTATATATGTAAGTAGTAGTGTATTTTAATTTTAATGAACTTAGATTTTACATACAACACTGACTGGCGTTTCAAATTTATTAACAACAAAAACTGCAAGTGATAAGTTTCTGCTCACGCATAAAAATTAATGTTGCGCATACGACATGTTGTGCTACGAAATTTCTGTAATTACAAAAATTAATGATTATATGAAAAAATCAATATAAAACATTAATTAAAGAGAAATATAAATTACAAAGTAGTGAATAAACTTTAAGTGACACTAACGTTTGACAACATTGTTACAGCGTTCTGTATTTTTATGCGGGTGAGTTCATTGAATCGTTAGTCATTTGGTAAGAAATGACCCGAAAAATTGCAATTTATCATTATAGCCTCAGAGCTGAAAACAGCTTAAGTTTAGTGAGGCTTAAAATGAAATATTATTTAGAATTTTGCAGATTATTAGAAAAAAAACAAAAAAATTAAAATTAGTTATCATCAAAGTTTAAAATTAATGTCTTAAAGTATTTATTTTTTTTTCGAATGAGTTGTTTTTAAGAATTCCAAATTTTCCAATATTTAGCTAAAGAACATCTAATCAATTTCAGTACTGCATAAATAATGTTTTTAATCATTCTTTAAAAGTGGGTAAAAGACCTAATCGTTGGGATTTTAACGCGCTGAAAAACTCATCTCGTTTAGATGGATATCTTCACTTAGCACTACCGGTGAGTATTTTGTCAGGAGGGCATATAAAATGTTGCTGCTTAATGTCTCTCAATTAGTCATTCTAATCCAAATCTTTTGAGGATATAGCAGTATGCCTGTGACTTAGATCTTCATTGGACAAACGATTGCCTACCAGTGCTCTGTGACGCTCAATGAGGCCAAAGTCATCGCTGCAATCGATTTAACACTTTCCACTTAGAGCTAGTGCTTTGTACATGATTGTTATGAGGTTTGCCACTGTAAAGGAATGTCTTTCACATCCCAATTCACTCTTTTTTTAAGTGCATCAAATTCAACAATGCGTGCATCTTCAACTTCGCCGGAAAAGTAATTTCAGCCCTTTCTGTCCTCACGAAGAAGACCCTTTTCGTGCTTGCAACGATGAATATATTATTTGTTACATCCATGCCTATTGAGCAGCTGCTTAAGGTAAATGTCCATTTCTGTTAGCTTGCGGTGCAGTTTAACCAAGAAAATCGCCCATTTCCCTTTCTATGATGGTGGCATTACTGTATGCTGCGTTGTCTCTCATATGCCTGGTATATGCTAGGAACTGCTTTTGCATGCCTTGATATTTATTAATGGCATTACTTTAATCACCCTGTTGTAAATGTACTTAAAAGAGGTACCAATCGGTACCAACCACTACCGTTTGCTTACTTGTGTTTGTTCACTTCCATTTGCCGCGATATGCAACCGAGACTTTGTTCCCAAACTCAGTCATTCTTCTTTGTCGGTATCACTCTTGACGTGTCGTGGTCGTGGTCATCACTTCAGGTGTTGGTGGCAAGCTTCACAACACGCCGCCACTCTTCTCTGATGACCGCCTTTCTCGTGCTTTTATCTGTTCAGTCCATCTCATAGGTGATCTTCCTCGTGGCCTGGTACACTCAACATTTCCCTGGACCACAAGTCGCTGAATAGCCAGCTCTCCTCGGTGGCATATGTGACCAAAGAAGGTGAGGCTGCGAGACTGTACCAAAGATGATAAACGCTGCTTAATGCCGAGTTCTCGAAGTTTAGACTCATTGATACGGAATTCAGTCCACGATACTCCGAGCCAATCTCCATCATAGAGTTCTTGAAAAAACTTCGTTTGTCGTTACATACTCTAAGGTCCTTACTGTGCGGTATCGAAAAGTGGAGTCCTCTTACACTTAACGAGTCAGCTGCTCAGCTTTGCTTGAGTGCTTACTTATAGGTTTGGTCCTCGTTGTTGGTTTCATTGGAATGTGCCAAATTTTAATGACTTTACTAGCAATATGATCACTATACTGTCGCCGTAGCCCATACAGGAAGTGAAAATGGGAAAATTTGGTACAGATTACTGAGCACTATGGCACATAACGTGAAACCACAGCAGCACGCTATATGCAAAGTGAACTGTGATTATTCGGTGTAGTTATATTTTGAGATTACTAAGACGTTCAGTGTTAGTATCGCAAAATATTTTATCCGTCTTCAACTAAACCCGCTAGAGAAGTCTATATGTTAGTTTGAAACAAATCAACTGTTGATATATCCTGTCATAGACAAAATTTATGGTTCGACCTCATAATTGCCTCCTGTAAATCGTAGACAATGATTCTTTCTAGTGCCTTGCCCATGGTGAGTATAAAGAGTGGTTGAAACGATTATATCTATTAGGCTTCAATAAATGACTAAGTTCTAAAATGCTGAGAAACTACTTTCGCTAAGGTACACATTGTAAGTCCTAGTGCAAAGTAAGCCCAGAGAACTGCTTCATCGCAATGTTATGATACTAATGTCAGAGCAGTCCTCAATTTCTGTCTCAGTGGGCGGACAGCAATACCTTGGCTTCTTATTATATTTATAAGAAAAGGCTGTTTGTAAAGAAGTTGCCGACTGTCCTTATAATACGACGTGCCTTTGTGCTATGAACAAAGATATCGTTTATGGCCATTCGGCTTTTGCTGGCCTTGAAGTAGTAAGTAAAAGTAGGGAACTTTAACTTTGGCTCATGCGAAATTACTTTCTTATGCATTTCCACTTGTTGAAGTCTAACTTGCAACCACTCAAGTTGTGACGTTGCTCGCACAAAGTAGCGAGTTTGAAACTTGTAAATCCATGTGGGTGAAACAAATTCGCGTACTCGACAAGTTGCCCAACCAAAGCGTATCCGATTAGTGTATTGTGCGCTCCTAATGTGCACTGTGTGTAGTCTTTAAAAATGCACATATTTTTTAAATAAAATCACTTGCTAAGCGTATTTCTTGGAAAAGCCATAAAATATGTAAAGAAATGTTTATGTATTTCAGCGTAATTTGAGCAAAGCTATCAATAGATAAACAGCGCCTTGAATAGCTGCTTGTGTTCGCTTGCTATGTGGTGTGAAGTGTTGTCACTTTTATTTGGCTTTAAATTGAATGTTGGTTTCCATTTTGGACTGTGCGTGTTTTGTGCCTTTTCTCTTTGCTTTCTTTAATACAAGAAGAAATCTTAAATTAAGGACTTACTTGTTCAACAAACGAACATGCGAAAGCATAAGATTTTCATTTATTTTAAAATTTTTTATCAAATAAAGTATTGCATTTTATGAATAGAACAATTAATGTTTTGTAAATTGAATATGGCTAAAGAGTGTGAGCGAAGAAAAATGTTTTTTCAAATTAGTTTTGAAAACAATGGACTCTTGCAAGAGCCTTATGACCTTAGAGCAAAAGTTGTGCTAAATAAAATTCTTGAAAATGAAGAAAGATTATATTAGTGGCACTTTGAAAACATCGATTTATTATCTTAATTTTTTTGCATTGGCATGTTGTAATTAAAATTCAATAAAAAGCTAATTTTTTTATCAAATTTTTAATGTTGCAATTAGGCCACAAACCATTTTCGCTTTATCATAGGCCATAGCTTTCAATTAATGCTTTCAGCATTAGCCTATGACCATGTATTACATTTAATTTAATTGATTTCTCAATAAAAACATGACAGCTATCCTTGACTTAAATTTGCGACATCAATTTATGATGAATATCTTGATACTTCAATTCACATCCGAGAACCATCAAAAAGTGATAGGAATAAAAATTTCTTAATTGAAATTCATACTACTCATATTTAAAAATTTGACTTTAATGGAAGCCATTATGAATTTGAATGAAAAATTTTATTTTTTATGTCAATGAAGAATTTCATTAAAACTATCCGTTTATATAAAAATATAAAATTACAAATGCAATCACACATACCACATATATTGACAATACAAATTGCATGCTAAATAAATAAATTTGAAATTGGCGCCGAAGCGTCTTTTCACAAAGAATAACACTGAAAAAACCAATTCCTATTGATCTGCATAAGAAAATATTCGATATTTTTTTTTACTGTGTTGTTTTGTATTTGTAGCGGTTCAATTCTATAAATATTTGTGATTTTTTAACAGCAATTGTTATTGTATTTAAGCTGTTCGAAGTGTTTTGGTCATAAAATCAATCTAGGCCACATACAAATTTTCTTGATTAATTCTTCTTTTACAAAAAAGAAAAAAAAAAAAACGATTTTAAAAAACACTTGGCAACATAGTTTTTGTAAATTTTTGTTTATAACTTTGACTAAAGTATTATTGGGCAAAATGAAAAGAAGCAGGTGAGTGCATGCACTGTCGGCTTGATGTGTAAACTTAATGATTTTAGAATATGTTAGCATTGGAAATGCTGACAAAGTTGATATATAATGAAATATGAAAATCCTATCAGAAAACTTTTTCATATACATAATTCTAACATACAAATGACGATAACTTTGAAAACTGCTGAAAAGCCAGCAAACGAAAAAAAAAAAATACGTGTCTCTTAAAATTGAACGTAGATATCAATCTGTACACTTCAAGTAGACATTAAGCTGACTACTTAATTGATTTGAAAAATAGTGTGCCGCATGTGTATTTTTTGATTTTTCCATCATCGATTGAAGCAGCAATTTTTGTTTCTTTTTTCCCAACGACCCCATGAATCCCCAAACGAAATAAAAAATTTGCTGCGTTGCGTCATGTGTGCGTATTTGTTTAAATTGTTTTTGTAATTTTTTATTTCTCATTCACTGAATATTGTAAACCAAAAACTTGAGTGTGCTCAGAAATAAGCTGTTTTTTGGCTTACACATATTTCATAATTTAATGATCAATTAAAGTTTTTTTTTTTTATTGAAAAAAATAAGAAAAACTGTGGCAATGAACTTGTTTATCTTGTGCACAATTGAATCAACAAATATTTGTATTATTTGGTTTTTTATTCAAGATTTTCGTTGAAACAATGAAGAGCGCAACACTTGGTAAAGCAAATTATTATTTAATTATATATACTATGAACAAAAACAAGCGTTTATGCTAAATTATTCCACTATAGTTTTTAGAAAACAAAATTTACATAATTGATTAAGTTTAAAATAATAAATTCAATAAACTTTCCGGAGTTTGTGTGAGTGCAAGTTTTGCATCAAAAAACCAACTGATGCATGAACCAACTGCAACTTTGTCATTGTCACACATGGTGGCACAGCACAAACTTTATACAAAAGGTTGCTCAATATAGAAATTTTAAGCAGCTGCAATTCCATAGAGTTCAGTTATTGAGAAAAAAAACTTGTTGGTGGAACTACAAATGCAGTAAAACACCAAAAGCACCAAAAGGTCGAAAACGGTACTTTCCAAGCTGCGGAGCTGCCCTAAGGTATGTTCAAAAGCCATATTCGACCATTTCTTATCGATTGGAGCAAAAAAATATTTTTAGGGTGGTTCAAAATAAAATTTTTTTTTTGCATCAGTTGATAGATTAAGCTCAGAAATGGCTATTTTCCACCTTTCCCCATTGATTGGAGGGAAAAAAAAACAGTTTTCCTTTACTACAGTTCAACGCAAATGGCTCAAGCCATTCACTGCTTCATGAATCTGAATACATGTGAGTGTGAGCTTCATAAACATTTACATTCATTAGACCAGAGCTACTTATACGCTCACCATTCATGAGCAGCATGCTATCTACGCATTATTAGCGAGCGCAACTCAGATTCACACTCATTATTGCATGAAATGTGCACACTCACGTCTCATATATTTGTAAGTGGCTCAAAACCTTTAGTAAGCTACTCAATGCAGTTCTATGGTGTACAGTTAAAATGAAGTAGTTAGTAGCCAGATGGCTTTGTTAGATTTCCAGAAAAAAAATCCTTAAGAAAGAAACTTCATATGCTCAGTAAATAAATTCCACCAAAATGATATATCGTTGGAAATGTTGTTTAATGTTCTACTAAGTTCACACAGCTCGTTTTTTGCACTTTGATTTATTTTGGATATGCTAGGTAGCTCCATTTTGTTCCGATTTAAATCTCCTACTGCGTTGTGTTAACATTTCTCTGTTAATGCGCTGTTAAGTTATATGGTTTGTGTCTTTGCTAGAATTATATATTTTTAGACATTATTTTCTAAAAAAAATCGTTAAATTTTGCAGAAATTTTTCAATGGATAATTATGATAATTTGCCTTAAAGAAATCACCCATAAGCAAATTTGAAAAAAAAGCAGAATATGAAAAATAAAGCCGATAATAATAAGCTGCCAAAATTTTGAGTCAGCTGATTTCAAAACTTAATTTTTAATATTTCTACTACGACACCGTAAAATGCGTCACTCGAATGCAAGTTGTTGGTAACTTTAGTGCACAGTTGGCAATTGGGAGCTGCCAACGCTTCGTCTGTTTTTTTTTGTAATTAAATTGATTAACCCATAAAATGTGAGTGACTCTGGGCATATTTAGCATGGAGTGCACACACATAGTAATATACATAATAAAGATATTTATGAAAGCGAAAACTTTGTTCTAGTAAGTATCAACATATTCCACGTAAAATTGTGAAATTGAAAATCTTTCACTTTTGGCATTCAAAAAATGTTCCTTTAAATATTCGAAAGTTGAGTTGACGATGATGTAACTTTATTTTTTTACCAAAATAATATTTTATGTTAATATCCATAAATAAATGATAATATTTTTGAAGCCAATGTCACAAACAGTGAGCAACAGTGAGCAGCAGTAGCAATATCATAACAATTCCAACTGTTTTGCCCCTTTGTTTGGAATGCTTTTGACATTTCGTTGTCATCACAAAATGTTTTGACAATGCGAGTGTGAGATATTTTTTCTCTATGTTATCATTTCACCAAAATACATAACTTTTCTTTTTATGAAATTTTTGCTGTTTTTTTTTTGTTTTTATTTTTATTGTTTGTTTGCATAATATTTGCTCGTATGCTACGTGAGTAAGTTGCTTTTATAAAAAGTTGTAATGTTTGTTGACTGGGGGAGGGGGGGAGGGGTTGTGGATGATGTGTACCAAAAGTCATATCAACACAAAACTCGAACTCTTGGAATTTGGTTTTCCCCCCGAGGGAGCTTTGTTTATATGCACAAATTATTTGTATAGGAGTTAAGTAGGCACATGTTGCTTCAAGCAGAGTTTTGGCAACAAATTGATGTATGCGTGTGTGTGTTTGTTTGTTTGTTTGCGAGCATAAAGTTACGAGTGGTGGAAAATGCCTACGTGAAAGTGTTGTAAGAATAATTTTCTCAGAATTTAAAATAAAACTAAAGGTTAAGTAAACATTTTAGTGAATTTCTTAAATAATGTTTTTAAATTGAGTTGATATTGAAGTGAACAGAGAAATTTTAAAACAAATGCTTTAAAAGTTCGTATGCTTCTGAAGTTAAGTTTGTTTGTTATTTATAAATTTAAATTTCTTCACGCAGGCGGCTTAAAAATATAACTATTTTTAAATGGTAGGAAGTTTTTTTGAAAATTATTGTTTTTTTTTGACAAAAGTGTTGTAGTAAACAGTCGAAATGCGAATATGAATTAGAAATTTTAGTAATTCTTTTGATTTCACTTTGTCATTCCGTTTTGGGCGTGGTAGTTATAGAAAAGTATATATATTATTGATCAGCGTCATCACCTGAGTCGATATAGCTATGTCCGTCTGTCTGTCTGTCTGTTGAAATCACGTTTACGGCAAAACTAAGCAAGTTAAGTCAATGAAATTTTGCACACAGGTCAAACCTTCTTTCCAGCTGTTAGCATATAAAATTGGACAAAATCGGCTCTCGACCACGCCTACCGTCCATACTTTATGTAAATACATATACCTCAGCCCATTTTGAAAAAAGTTGCTGCGATTTTGATGAAACTTGGTGATTTGGTGAACTTTTGAACAAAATTAAGATAGAGCTATGTTTTAATTTTGCAAAGGCTTTTAAAGGGGCGTGGCACTGAACTAAATTTTAACTCTTATAACGCCATAACTCGCAAACCGTGTAAGATATTGAGATAAAGTTTGATACACAAACACAGATCATATATATCTTGAGTTGTGGGCGGAATTGTAAATGTGGGCGTGGCACTTTTTAACAATTAAAAATTTTGATTTCGTATAGTTCAAAATTGGAACATTCGATTATCATAAAAATTTTTGGGATGATATACCTGAGAACAGTCATCAATACAGGCTTCTTAAATATACTGAAAAAACTCGTTGAAGGGCGTGACATAGCCCACTATATTTATAGTTAGCGAATTAACAACGCAATCGCTATGAAATTTAGTATGACAGATATACTTGCTAAAAGCTATCTTCTTACGAAAATTTGGCACAATAGAACCGGTGGGCGTGGCACCTCCATATAAGCATAAAACGTTTAATCCTAAAGATAGTGTGCAGTGAGAGTAATATTCATAAAATTTGGTTCATAGATGTCAATTTTTGTAAGCTATCAAATTAAATAAATTTTGATGGGATTTTATCAGTGGGCGTGGTAACTCCCATATTAACATAAAGTTGAAAGTGATATTTTAAGAGAACTATTGCAGCAATTGGCATGAAATTCGATGTAATTGGTTTACTTGCTATAAGGTATGTCAGCATCTAAAACGGGCGAAATAGCACCACTGGGCGTGGCACCTCCCATACAAGTAAAATACCTTAAGTGGCATATCTATCGAAATGTATGCGCAATCATACTGAAATTTGGTATAAAAGGTTTGTTTATGGAAAGCTATTTCTGGATCAAAATCAGTGGGTGTGTCACCGCCCTAAATTTTAAGGTTAATTAAGGTATATATCGCAAATTATGCAAGCTATTTTGTTAAAATTTAGTATGCTGATGTCAATAAAATTTATTGAACCCAAAATAAGGCGGAATTGGAGAAGTGGGCGTGGCATATTTGGTTTTTTTTTTTTTTTTTCAACATTTTCCACATTCTTTTGACTTTTCCAACTTTTTAACTTTTCCCAATATATATATATTTTCCACTTTTTCAATCTCTTTCAACTTGATTCGACATTTTCTTTATTTGTTCGGCTTTTTCATGAATTTTGAATTGTTTTAATATTTGGAGCTTGTTGGCTGTAGTTGCACCCAAAATTTGTGGAAAATTGCATTTCAAAAATAAATGTAAAAATGTTTTTTTTTTGTATGATAATAAATATTACTCTATACCCTACTCGCATGCTAGTGGAAGCGACAGCTCGTTGCCTTAGCTACTTACGATAATTTATGACTACGCACGTTGTTATTTCAATATATGAGAAATCAATTTTTGTTTTTGTCTTTACATTGATACGAAAATAATTATTAATATTTACATAACCATAAAACTGAACTTATGTGGTATTGTTGACATAAGACTCTCATCAATAAATAACCGAAATTTTTATGACAAACTTTTATCACCCCAAAATATATTTGTGTGTTTTATTCTTTCAGGATATCTATACATAGCACCATTGTCTGCATAGAGGTAAATATTTATTTTCAATAAATTTACGTACCTTTTTCAAGGCTTTGACTTTTGTTTTATAAATTTAGTATTTATTTTTGTTGTTTCTTTATTGTAAGGCTTACTTCGTACCAGCTACATATGTGGGTGTGCTTATTACTGTGTATGTATTTTGCCTTTAAAAGTTGTGTGACTTTTTGATTAAATGTTAAATAAAACAAACGAATGTAATAACAGAAATAAAATGAAATTTTGAAAGCCAAATAAATTCAGTGCACACATGAAACCTACAGCTATGCAAGCATGTTGTATGTGCGCAAAATTCGTGCACTTAAAAAAATTAATTTAAATTTTACCAGGACACATACTTAATTTTTGCAAATAGCTTTCTTGCAGTGTAACAACAACCAACTTTTCTGAAAATTCCAACAAAAAGACAGGTAAATAAAGTACTGACAACACATAACCCATTGAATGTGGTTTGTCAAACAATAGGGAGCAAAATGGAAAGTGCCAAATTTTAGCAGCACAATAAAGAAAGTCAAAAGAAGTGAAATATGAGACAACTCATTATTTGTATATGACAAATATTGTCGTTGTCAAAAGTTAATGAAAAATCTTAAAAAGCAAAATAGCACGAACACAAAGACGAAGCAGCCGTACCCAGCAGACAATCAGACCTGTCTTGGAGAAGTACTGCTAGCGGCAGCAGCAATAAATTTGCCAGAATAGTTGCATTTTTAAGCGCTCATATAAGGTTGTCTTAAAATCAGATTTTCTTACAATTGTTCCTTTATTTTTTTTACACTTCCATTTTAACTTCCAGTAGAAGGCCTTCTTGCGTAGCCTGAGCTAGAAGCCATAAAATGTGTTCTCGATTTTTGTTCAAATGATTCGTTTTTCTTACAGTTCACAATTGGTTCACTGGAATTTTTTGATAACTAAAGTATGCATGTCGCTCAAAAATAAATGAGTATTTACGATATCCTTTAACTGAAACAGTATGTTTGGTATCCTAAAAGGTTGCCATCAATATTAATACTTGAATATGTCGATATATTCACATACCGATATTCATTTTATAGAAAAAAGACATTTCGTTTGAGAGGAGTTGCAAGGGCGTGCTAATATGAAGAGTCTTCTTTAAAGAGGTGCAATTAGATTTGCTGATAGAATGCAGCTTGAAAGGGCTTCTTGTGGAAGTGATACATAAAGGACTTCTGGGAGCTATCTTATGGCAAGCGGTCCTATAAAAGCTCTTAACGTAATTGATATAAAAAAGGTGTTTCAAGAGTATATCTGTCAGGAGTGCTTAGAAATTCACATTTCATGCAAAAAATAATGAGTTAGAAAGGCCTGTTCCTTCCTAAGGAAAGCCTTCTGGAAGCGCTTCTTATCTACTGCGTATGAGCCCATTTGAAATGGTTATCCTGCTATGGTTCGACAAGCAGCAAGCAGAAATGCCAAAAAGTATGCTATACTTTATGTTTATTTTGTATTTAAGACCTTATCCAACGCGTATTAGTGCGTTTTGCTATTCAAGACTTGAATTCTTCAAAATTTGAATCTACGAGTACTGGAAATCGATCTAATGAAACCCATAGACGATGCCACTTCTCATACTACCGGTCGTACGACCAAGTTGTATTACGAAAATATCAAAATAGTTTGACTTTCTTCTTACGATTTGCCCTCAGACAACGACGACTTTTTATATGACTTTGCTAAGTCATAAGAAAGACTTTTTATATGACTTGACTAAGTCATAAGAAAAGTCGTAATGAGGGCACTCTAACGTATGCGCTAATGGCTGGAAATTGTTCTATTACATGGAAAACAGACGTGTTTGAAATTATTTTAATTAAAATTAATTTAAACTTAAGAGTCGTAGCATGCAATAATTTTTTTTTCTCATAGCAAACAAAAACCTACATTCACATGCTTACTAACTGCCTTGAGAAGTAAGCCTTCGGGTAAGCAGGTTAAAATTAAATTTTTCGATTTGCTGGCATCTTACAAAATAAATATGTAGTATAAATTTCAAAGAGGTAATTAATTTCTATAAGACCAGTTCCCTTCAATTCCCAACTGGGCATTGTTGCACGTTTTATTTTCATTGTCATTGTTGTCGTTGACAGCAACATACGCATACGCTTAGAGTACTACAAGCATTCTTGAGCAAGCGCATACTTTATCTTAAGATTTTAATTTTTCTACCCCTTTTCGTCTGTCTCACTGTCTTTACTCCAAAATTTTTTAATTTATTTAACAAGGATTTTAAAATGCGCATTTTGAGTGGAGCGCAAGCATGTTCTTAAGCAATTACTAATGGCAACACTGGCTTCAGCAGTGCTGTCACTTGACAATGTGACATTCCGAATGCTCATGTTTTACATTAAGTGTCAAGCATGTGAAATGATGGCTTAAGTCTTCAGTCTTATGGCGTGAGTTAAGGAAATGAATTAAAATAAGAAAATTCAAATGGCTTGGGAAGTTAAATTTTTTAAAGCATTTTGTTGTTACTTTTGAAATTAGCAATAAAAAAAGTTTTCTGCAGAATTGTTATTTTTACATAAAAATTTATTTACGTAGGAAAAATCTGCAAAAGTTAATATTGATGTTAATTCATGCATGTAAGTATAAAATTAAATATTTATTTGAAGTCTGTTTTTTCCCCAATATTACACAATGCGATAATTTTTTGTTTAATATTTACACACCCCTTTTATCATTTTGTGTAATTAACATTTTTTTTTTGTAATTCGCATGAGTCTTTCTCTACCAAGGGAGCAATTATTAATATTTAATTTTTCTCTTTTGCATATTTGCAAGTAATGAAAAAATTGCATCAATTAATTTGATTAAAAATATTCGACTTATAATTAAAATGCTTAAAAAGTTCATAAAAAATTTAACATAAAGTTAAAAATGTTGAGTTTACATTAAGTGGATCAAGGTATTTAAATTAAATGCGCTCCGAATACCAACATCTGCATTGTTGCATTTTTTGCTTTCACAAAAGGCCATAAAAGTTGCATATTTTAATGAGAGTTTTAATCAAAGCATTAAATGCATTGTTTTTGCATTTTAAAAATATTTGAGTAAAATGCTTTAAGTTAATAGCCTTTGTCGATAAGCAGATGAAAAAAAAAAATTGCTCAATTAAAAGTTTTAAAAAACTAAAATAAAATGCTTCAACAACTTTTTAGGAAATACATTATTGCATTCCTTCGAAAGTTTGTTGAAATTCAGCAAAACAAAGCTACTTTTTCAAAACTCATAAAAATGAAAAACTGAATTCCTTTTTGATTGAAATTGTATCAATCAAAAGGACATATAACTAAAGCACATCAAAAATTACACAAAAATAACTCACAAGCTTTCTGAAAAATTGAATGACGTATAATTAAAGCCCACATTTCCCAGGCACCGATTATTGAGCTTTGAGCACTGTAAAAACAACTCTAATTTTTATCAGACCAGGAACTAATAGGGAACTTAACTACCTTACCTTAACTACGAAAATATTATATAAAATAATTTCAAATTTGAGTTCATTGATTTTTATGTATTGCTGTCTACATTTAAATGGAATTAAAGAAAACGTAAATGCCTGAATCTTATTATTTAGAAAATTTTATTTTCGTTTTGTCAAATTTTCCCATGGGCACCTGTCAAGGAACTGACATTTTAGGCATGAACGAACGATTTTTAGTATAATCTGAACTTAAGTTATATTGCTAAAGTATTGAGACGATGTGTTACTTTTTCTGCTAGCTATTACTTGCAGTTGTGAAATATGATAAATAGTAGTCTAAAATACATGTCAGTGACACCGAGCCACCACATTTTAATAAAATCATTTATTTATTTAATTTTTGATACATTAAATTTACCAGAAAAATAAAAAAATATCAACAATAGCAAACAATTTTGAAGAAAATATATTGCTTTCTCAGTTGTCAACGCTAATGACGTACTCAAGAAAGCATTACAATGAAACGACATACATACCTGCATTTTCAGCAAAAAAATCTATGTGATAAGTACACACAGTTTTAAGAGTGATCTGAAAAATGAAAAAAAAAAAATATTTTAATTATTTGAGAGAATCTTAGTCAACAGCCGTATATTTCATATAATCTTATATGCACTTATTTTCTCTGCATTTAAGACTTAAAAAGATTGCTTGATTTGTGATCACTGAAGTTGTAGTTTCTTGAAAAAAATTTAGTTTTTTTAACTGATTGTTTGGGTTTTAAAAAAGGATGGAAATACAAAGTTTCATGTGTAAAAAATCTCCTTCAGAACAACAGTTTTTGTGCAGACATTGATCATGACTGGACAGGTCAAAATAACTGCATTGTATAATCATATTGCGAATTCTATAGTCTTCCAAGAAAATTTTAAGGACATGATGTATAAGCAAAATTTGTGCTATGAAAGACTTTTCACATGAAATTTATTTTATATTATTCACTTTAATATTTTAAAACCCATATAAAACGAATAAAATATAAAGTTTTTTGAAAAATTCTCGGAATGAATTGTTAAAACTTAGTAATTTTTGAGTAACACACATTACATGTTGAAGATCAAGGAAAATTTTTTCGTATTTATAAGTGAAATTTTCCTTAAAATGTTCTCCCAAAAGTCAAAACAAAAAAGTTTTAACCATAGTTTATAAATTCACAAATATTTTGGAAACTGTAAGCCAACAGCTTTAGTATGCAGAATTACACTAAAGAAATTTGTTTCAAATTTAATTTTATCAGACAACATTTCGACTTTCGCATCATTTTTTGACTCTTGCAACATTTTTCACTTATACGAACATTTTTCAACTTTTTAACTTTCTCAGCATCTTTCAACTTCTTAAAAATATTTCCACTTCAATAGCACAATTCAACTTCTTTAAAATGATTCGGTTTTCTCGACACTTTTCGACTTTCTGAACATTTTTCTGCTCATTCAAGTCTTTTCAATATTTTCAATATTTTTCAACTTTATCAACATTTATCAACTTTTTTTCTACTCATAAATCATTTTTTTAATTCTTATGATTTAGTAACCTTTTTAACTTTTTCCTTCTATTTTCGTTCCCCAAAAATTTTTCGGTTTCCTCAAAACTAAACTTTTCAACTTCATCAACATATTTTGGATTTCTCAACATGTGTTTTCTTCTTCTTCAACATGATTCAATTTTTTTAAAATTTTTAACATTGAAAGCAACATTTTTCGAATCATTTTCCATTGTTTTCAATACTTTTCAACATTTTGCAACTTCTGCAACATTTTACAAGTTAGGGGACGTCCATTAATTAAGTGAGGTGTTTTTTTGAAAATTCGGACCCCCCCTCCCCTTCGTGAGATTTTGTGAGATCTGACGGGACTCCTCCCCTCCCTCCCGTTATATTTAAATTATAATTTTTAATGTAAATTCTATGCATTAAGAAGTTGACGTGAGGTTTTCCTTGACCCCCTCCTACCCCTTAGTGAGATTTGGTGAGATTTTGCCTCTCCCCCCTAATTTAACTCACTTAATTAAAGGACGTCCCCTTATCAACATTATTCAATTCCTGCAAATTTCTCAAAATGTTTCTACTCAATTGATCTTTTCAACATTTTCAACTTTCTCAACATTTTTAAAACTTTCTCAACTTTTTTCGACTCATTCAACATTTTTTAAATTCTTCATGATTTCTTAACCTTTTCAAGTTTTTCAACATTTTAATATAAAAACATAAAAAAAACATTATTAAGTTGCGTACATCACGCCGCAAGTGTTTGCATACAGTTGCTTTGTTTCAACACCCTGACTAAGAGACTTTGATGAATATACAGTACATACGTACACACACACAATTACAGCATGACAGTTACAGAAACCTTTTGTTATCTCAAGGAACTTTTTATTCCTTTTTTTTTTTGCATATCAACACTCACTACCTTTTATTGTTGTCATTTTCGCATAAACGCCTTTGGGCTTTCCGTAGCTTTATATATTTTTTTTTACCTACGATTACGTACCATTTGTTAAATCCTTTAAATTTTTCTTTTGTTTTTTTTTGTTGTTGTTGAAAGTTGTAACAGTTTTTTTTTGTTTCTTTAACAATTTGCTGACTTTTTATTCTTATGGGTATATTTTGCAATATTTCAACATCAAAATAAAAAACTCATAAAGTTGAAAACAAAAAAAAAAAAAAAAAATACTTAAGCCACTTACAGCGCTCTCAATATTTGAATGAATCAACAAAAATTGAATTGAATACCCAATGGGGAGCAGAGCAGCAGAGATAGAGAGAGAAAGAAAGAGAAAAGGTGCCGTAGTCATTTTTAATAATACGAATTTACGAGTATTTGCTTTTAATTAAATTCCGTGCACTCTGGGTGTGTGTGTGTGTGTGTGAGTGTGTGCATTGTTGTTTTTATTGTTGCATAATTGAAAATGCATTTAATCAATATGGCGTCACATTCAATGCAGTACACTCTGCAACACTCAGGTGTGCAGATATTGGAAGCGCCACAGTGTTGTTGTATTAAACCACATTGTTTTTTTTTTTTTTTGTTGCACTCCATCGCTTGCAACTTTGTGGACTAAAGATGGAAAATGATTGATTTTGTGATACATCGGTAAATCACGAGATTGTGAGCGACAACTTTGCAATAATGAAAACCAAACTTCAAATGAGAGGTGTAGACAAAGCTCAAATATCCAAATGAGCGGTTTAGACAAAGCTCAAATTTGTAAATGGTATTAAAATGGTTTTGTTAAAGATTTAACAGATTTAGAGTCTAAACCAACGGTGGGCATGGAAATCTAGCAAATGGGCGCAACAACAAAAACAAGCAAAAAAAGCGGAATTTATAAGTTTTTTTAGTTTCATTTTCAAATTCGCCAACAGCACAAAGAAAAACAAAATTGCACTACAAACAAAAACAATTGCAACATTCATTGAGACACAATGCGACGCCGTCGCTAATGCCTGTGTGTGTTGTTTTTGTTTTCATTGGAACTTAACTCAACGCTGTACGCCGATAGCGTTGAAATTCTGCGAATTTTTGGTTGCTTCTTTGTGCATCGAATAACGTTTCGGGTCATGAGGACTGAAAGCGCCTGTACTTGCCCATCGCTGCTCTAAGCAATATTATGTTGGAAATATGTTGGAATTTGAACTTTTCGGAAATGTACTGAATTAAGCGTCAGTGTTTAAAATTTGGAAATTTTTTGTTTTTTAAAGAACGAAAATTATTTTTTCAAAAAACCAATAATAACTAAATTTTAAGCTGTTCTTTTCGTAAGTTTCCAAATATTGACTTAATTTTGTTTTAAATTTCGTCGCCTATATTATACGCTATATCGTTGTGACATCTCTAAAATTCAAGCTATTTTAAATCCATCTCTACTTTACTGGCAACTTGGCACGTCGCTTTTTATTTGCTTTCAACTTTATGCTCAAATCCCGCTTACAAAAGCTGCAACAATAATAAAAATAACAATTGTACAGGAAATGGAAAATTCATATTGTGAAGCATGCACTTTTTTTTTTGTGTGTATCGTTTCGTATTTATTTTTACTCTTGCGGAAAGATTCAATTTTTTGTTATGAGAATGCAGGATTTGCATTTAATAAAATGAATGAGGAAGTAGAAGGAAATATGTACGAATTGTTTTGATGCAGGAGCATGGGTTATACGTATATGTGTGCTGAATTAATAACAACGAAGAATGCGCTAATGTTTGTGTAAAAATAGTTTTTTTTATTGTAATGTTAGTTTTATTAAAAAAAACCATTATATAAAAGTGTTTGTTTTCTTATTTTCTGCTGAAGAAACATGAGGCACGTGTATATGGTATTTTAAGCTCCAGTTCAGTACTTTATGCATTTGTTATAAGCCATATGGATCTGGTTCATATGTTATACAAACATATTCTACTTTTTTTTTAACGTGAAACGTATTAAGTTTTTTATAAAGGAGAAATGCCTTTTTTTCAAAATTAGATTGCAACATTTTATTTGTCTCAATAGAATCCTTGTTATACTCATAAATTTATATTAAATTTGACTGAATTAACAGAGCGCTTTACCTTTCAATGCATGTATTATATACCAAAATTTATAAATTTTTAATAAATATTTTTAAAACGGTCCACTTTAACTATTTATTTGAAGTGTACATACTATATGTGTTTTTTTTCTTAGTTGTGGCATAAAATGTTTTACTATACTGCATTGCCACGATCAGATGCTCTTTGATGCTTTTTGATTTCTGTCGATACCAAGCAGAGAACTGCAGTGAGCCACTCATAATTTTTGGCATTCATGAATCTGTTGAAACTTTCATTCATGATTCACACAGATTCATGCTCACAGAAAATTTTTGTGAAACGAGCTACGATTCCGTCTCCTGGCGATGCCTGTGAATGCGAGTGTGTTTCACAATCACTTCTAGTGATTGCCGTTTCATTTCGTTTCATTTCGTTTCCTTTCGTATGAGTATATGAGTGTTGCCTGAGCTACTCATGAAACACGATTGTACAATAAATTTGTGTGTTTTTTAAAATATGAGGAAAGTTCGAAAATGGATTTTGGACATCACTTGGAGTATCTCCGGATCCTGAAAAGGATCGTTTTTGACCCATTTTCAGAATTTTTTTTTTTGCTCCAATCGATGGGGAAAGCTCAAAAATTAATTTTGAACATCATTTTTTTGTCCCAATCGATTGGGTAAGTTCGAAAAACTAATTTTGAACATCACTTAGGGTGTCTCCGGTCCTTGCAAAGTACCATTTTCGACGCTTTTGGTGCTTTCTAAGGTCCGGAGCCGCCCTAAGGTATGTCCAAAAGCCATTGTAGACAATTTCTTTTCGATTGGAGCAAAAAAAATTTTTAGGCTGGTTCAAAATACAATTTTTTTTTTTGCATCATTTAATAGATTAAGCTCGGAAATGGCTATTTTCCACCTTTCCCAATGTGCAATGTGCACACTTACGTCGCATATTTTTGTAAGTGGCTCAAAACCTTCAGTGAGCTACTCAATGCAGTTCTCTGATGCCAACCTTTATTATTTGATACTTCTCGAATTTTATACTTTCTGATACGAGCAAAAAATATAAATACATGAAGAGAAAGACTCACGCTCTCACGCCATAGGAAATGTTGCTAGCTAACTTGTCTGAAGTTAAGGCCATCTTCATTTTCCAAACAAAATTTCATTCAATTCCATTTCAAATGCGCTAAAATCTGTAACGCTTTGGTTCAAAATATACTGATGCGATTTTATTAATTTCTGTTTTTAAAACAACATATTTATGCTAAGGAAGGTGATTGCAAACTTACTTTTTTTTTAAAGTTAAATATATTTTTTAAGTTTTAAGTTTTTGCAAAACCTTACACAAATATTTTTGAATGATTTACTGTTACCAATGCTTATTCTTATGCTGCTTGTTGAGTTCAGTGTTATTATTGTTGTTGTTGTTCTTCAAATGAATTATTTATTAAAAAAATTTCGTCAGCAATATTCGGGATTTGATCTTTTAAACAAATTATCTCTATTAATATAGTTTTAAGAACTTAAGCAAAAATGCTCACGATATTAGAATTTCATAAAAAACCACCCTAAAACATTCAAATTATATTTGAGTCATATATATTTTGTTTATCGGCAATAGAATACAATGCAACTTCATTTAATTGGTAACACGTGTCAAATTTAATTCAATCAAGATAAGAATTACGTTGACAAATTAATGGTCAGTCTATTTGAAAGTGACATATTTAATATTTGACTGCATACATATAAACAAAGTGATAAGCTTTGAAATTCAATTGATTATAACTATGCAAATTTACCAATTAGTCTTCATATCTATCCAAAATAGCCGTCGTTATAGTAAAAATAATTTATGACGCAATTGATTGAATGTACATACATATAAATTTGACTTTATTAGTAAAAATAGCTCCAAACATAAATAGAGTAGAGTAGAGTAGAGTAATAAAACTTGATATGACGTCAAAAAAAGTTTCCAAATCAACTTGGATTATAATGTTTGTATATCAGGGCCATAAAGCAGATAAGTGATTTACTTAGGAAAAAAAAAAAATATTTTTTTGGGGTGAACATGAATAGCAAAGCCATTTCACTGTACTGTAGTATATGCGTTTTAGATAAAGCTAAAGTCGTACATATTTTGATTAAAAATAAGAAAGAAAAAAAAAAAAATACCGCGAGATTATTACCGTGCTGGCAAACTGATGGCACATACTGTTGTTCGTCTTTTTATAAAGACGAACAACTTTAAATTCAATTGGTATAAATTATACTGATCAACATCACCACTATGGTCCGTCTATCTCTCTGTCTATATACATACATACATATATGTGAAAATTCAATGAAATTTAGTACAAAGCTTTTACACCTTCAAATATAATTTGTTAGATTGAAACTGGGCCAAATCGGTACAAAGGTACGCCTACCGCACATAAAAAATAAATGCTCAAATACTAGGAATAATTCGGATAAGCTTCGGACAAAAAAAAAATTGCGTGAATTTTGATAAGAGGGCGTGGCACTTTCCCATATGAACAAAAAATTTTCAACAACTATTCAAAAAACTGAAATATAAACACGTAAAAAATGAACGCTATTTTAGTATTTATTCCATGCCCTTTTGTAAGCCTTATGCTCACTTCTGACACTTATCACTTAACGCAGCTAACAAAAGTTTGCCCATTACGTTAACTTTATGACCCTTTATAAAAAAAAAAAAAAATTTGATAAGAAAAGGTGCAAAAAGTAACACATTGCTTGCAAGTTATTAATATGGCGCGTACAAAATTAACAGACGATAAATAAGTTGTTGGGTGCATAAATGAAAACAACAGCAACAACAACAAAAATAACAACAAATAAAAAACAACAACAATAAAAAAACAACAGCAACAACAAATACATATTAATAACCGGGAACCCACAACCAATAAATGAAGACAACAAAAAAAAAAAATCTCTCTTGTGAACATCGTAACAGCGTAAATAAATGAAAAATTCTTATTCTTCTAAATGTATTTGCATTTCCATATTTTTCCCTTCTCACTCACACCAATCCAATATCTATGCTCTCTCTTTCTTGCAATATTTTTCTTAACATTTGTCTACAGTCTTTTGGCAATTGTCTATTTTAATCAGTTAAAATTTGTTTATCAAAGCTTAACGAGGTGTCTGTGTGTGTGTGGCACAAATAACACTTAAGCTTTTTGGCACTTTTTCAGTTCCACTTTGCCGTCTAAGAAGTCTTAAACACCCGCTACCAAAACAACACCCAGCGTGAGAAGCAATTAAATTAAAAAAAAATTGTAGAAAAAAAAAAAAGAAAAAATTTCATTGAACAGCGCATGCAGTTCGTTGTATCGTAACTTGTGCGAACAACGCCAGTATGGCTACCTACCAACCGTTTGGTGTTTTATCGTTCATTACTTACGTGGAAAACGTGCTGGATTTTATAATAAGCATTTTTTTTTAAGTGCAGATTTTCAACTATAAATGCGTGTCTATTATGTGGTATCATAAATAATAAAAACTTATAAAGTACAGCAATTAATGAAAATACAACAAGCGTACGGTGTGTGCATTTATTATCATTTTTTGGGTGGAAATACAAATTTTTCGCTAAAATTCAAATAAAGTTATCTATGAAGTTTTATGGAAATTGAGAGAGTGTTTTAATAAATGCTACCTATGAAATGATTTAATTTTGAAAAATGTTTCAAAATAACTTCAGATAAATGAACGTTTAGTGGTAAGTGATGGAGTTATAACTAAATTTATTTGTATATCATTTGCTTTAAGAATACGTAAAGGGTGTTTCTTAAGTGTGTTAGAATTTTGAACAGAGATGATGCTTGAAATATGATGGGGCATCATCTTGGTTAAACAAGAAAAACTTTTCTACAAATTTTGCTGCATGGAGTGCTTGTTGAATGTTTGGTGGTGGCACAGAAACATGCGCCTCATCTCCTTGTTGTGCCTACTCAGTTTTTCTCGCTGAATAATGAATTTCATTATCTGTAAATAAAGATGTTATGGTCAGATCAACGCGTACTTCCTTAGATTTGCAAAAAAACTATGTAACCATATTGTTTCGCTATTGCTAGTGAGTGTAATGCTATATAGAGAACCAACCAACCACAGAGTGAACCAACCAAAGTCAAGAAATTTCTGAATTTTAGGTGGTTTTTCGTTAAATAAGAATTCATTAGGTATATGAATTTTACACTGTATTATGTACATACATATGTATCATATTTAAATGTAGTACAAGGTATCTTGATCTGGTATTGGTCAGTCGACCAATTCTGTTATATGACATTGTACATAGTTTGGTGGCCTGTCTTAGACAAGATCACCTATTACAAACAATTTCAAAGGGTTCAAAATGCAGCTTCTATGTGTATCAGTGTTGCTCTTCAGACTATACCGACTGACGTCTTGGAGGTTTTCTTTCATCTCGTTCCTCTTGATCTGCTAAGTAAACAAATGGCAGCTTGTTCTGCCATTAGACTCAGGGATACTGTTTGCTGGGAGAAGGGTAGAACAAGACATTCCACTATCTTTCATAGCTTGAGTTCTGTACCCTCTAATTTGGACTATATTGTTCCAGTAATCTCATTCAATAGGGATAACGTAGCTCACATTACATCTAGGAATGACTAGAAGAGTGGACTCTCGGGGAGAAGGGGCCATATTAATTTCTATTAAGCTAAATAACCAGGTGGGTTATGGTATTTACTCTATGGGATTGAATATATGAACTGTTGCAAGGTTACCAGACCATTTTAACGTTTTTCAGGCAGAGGTTATAGCTATAGAAGAGGTAGCTCCCTGGCTGCGGATGAATGTTGTATCCAGAAAGGTTATAAACATTTATTCAGGATTCTATCAAATCTCTAGAATCAGTCTTCCTAAACTCACTAGTGGCACAACAATGCCGCTCGTCTCTAAATGAGATGGCTCAGCATTTTAATATTCACCTCATCTGGGTCCCAGGGCATAGGAACATTGACGGCAATTGCAAAGCTGATGAACTTGCTAGGCAAGGGACTACTGCAAAAATTCCCCAGGACATGGAAGGAGTTGGCATGCCACTTACTACCTGTAAGTTACTGCTTAAAAAAGAAGTGATAAAAAATGCTAACAAAAGATGGACTCAAGGGTCAAATTGCAGTATAACTAGGCAGATCTAACGTGTTGCTATAGGTCAGCTATATAATTTCATTACGAAATTGGTTCAACGAGAGGGTATAGTCGGACACCCTGTGGTAACACAATGAATCACATTTGGTCTAAGTGAGTCAGTTCGCAATTGACTGTCACTCCTACCTAACCTAACCTTACCTAACCATGTATGTATCATTGAATTAATCATATTTTTGGTTATATTACACCAAAGCCCCGCTTTGTGTTGCTATTCGGTTTAAATATTTCGTTGTTGCAAATATTCACATGATACCTAATAGTCACCAATAATAAGAGCTCGTGGCATATGTCATACAAAATAAAAACTAAAATCGTTATGGAGACAATGCATCCAATTTTTTCACGCAAATATTTAAATTTCTTCAAAAAGGCCCCAAAAAAATGTTAGAACATTTTCAAAAAAAGGCGTGACGTCTATAAAAAAAAGCATTAAATTAAAAACTTTATATCGAGAGAGTTATTCAAAGTAAAAGTAAAAAAAAATTCTCACAACATAAGGCATGCCTCAAACAAACACTAAACGGGCCGCTTATGATCATGAGAACTTTTGGTTAACCCAACTGAAAATAGCGAAAAAAAAAACGCTGCCAATTACGTTGTGTAGGGTATTAAATATTTTACGAAGTTGAAGGTAATAACTTCACTAGTTTTTTTTCATAAAATGATGCATCTGCATTAAACAATAAATATTCTAATTAGAGTACATTGCATATAATAAATGTTCACAAATTATAGCTGATTAGCGAAATTGGCCATTGACTGTCAATTTGTGTTGGCACTAAAAACGCTATCAGTCAGTGAATTACGCGTAGATAGCTATCGCAGTGTGAAATCGTTTAGAATTAGTCATTTGAATGCATTTGCATTTACCACACGACCGCTACAGTTATTTTTAGTTATGACGTCAGCTGTCAAGATTAGAGTAAACACATTAATCTGATAAGTATGCATGAGTGAAATTTGGCATTTTGAAAATAACAAAAATGAATTCAGCGTTCAAGCTATTTATAGCAAAGTTATTGAAATAATTTTTATGAATAAATTCCATTTACATATGTTTATTTTTGGGGTTTTATGTACCTAAAAAATTACTGGGGGGCAAAACTATATCAAATTTCTTGGGTATTTAAAACTTTCTCTGCTTTGGTGACAGTTTATGTGAAGAAAAAAAAAAAAATGTATAAAGAAAAAACATAGAACGAAACAAAAAAAAAACGGCTTGACCATGCATTGCTAAATGAAATCATTAGTGACCTTTGAGCCTACAAGAAAAGTCTATTATCAAATGAGTTATTAGAACAAAGTCACTACAGAAAAATAAATTGTTTAACCCTTGTTTTGTCTCACTCTTTGCTTGAGTTGGTAACAAATGTATGCAAAATTTGCGCTCATTGACGCAAAGGTCACTGATGATTTCATTTAGCAATTAATGAAACTAGTATGGTAAGCTACGTTCACGCGTTTTATCAAAATCCAAAGTAACTTTTCCAAGAAACTATGCAGCTTTTGCATGAAATTTACTTCTCTGATATATTATATAATTTTGTAGATAATACTTTAGGCCAGCTTGCTTACCATACTGTCAGCTAAATGCATTTTTTCCTTCACTAAATTTAGTTGATATTCAAATTGGAGTAATTGCAAAAGTTTAACACGGCAACGGAAATAACTTGGCAGCGGAGTTAGAAGGCTGTGCCAAAAACTAAATGGGTTACAAATTATTGTAGTTCGTTAAAGATGAAAACATTTTAAAACGAACGAACGAACGGATATTAAACGTTAAAGGTCGTTGAAAACAGTAAAATTTAAATTATGCTGCTCATTGGAAATGCATGGCAATGCTATGAAAATATAGTTGCTATTGTAAAGGGATTTGACTCGTGGTGTTGTGGGCGTGCACTGACTAAAAATAGTAAAAATTGCAGCTACTACTGCAAATTGCAAAATGGTTATTCATTATCATAAATCTCATGCATACAGATATCAACGCAAATGCACACGGACACACAAATGAATACCCAGTGGGAAAAAGTAGAAGTATTGTAAGAAGCACAATAAGATGCCATTCTTAAAGGAAAAGATAGGAACTTATATTTCCTTTCAAGGAAGCTTCTTTTTTTATATCAAATGAGCGATAAAGTAGGCCTTCCATGGAAACGAGAAAGTAAGATCTTCTATGGAAAAAATAATATTCATTCTCTGTAGAAGAAGTACGGGTAGGCCATTTGTGCAATAAAGACCTTCCGTGGAAGTGAAAAACAAAGTCAGTTTTGATGATTTTTCAAAAAAAAAACAAACAACGATGTGTGTCATTCAAAGTTTTTTATTACCAAGCAAGTCATAAAATTCATATAAACTTATTGTGAACTATAAAAAGAAACGAATTATAAAAACTAAATTAAAAGCAGATTTTATAGCTGCTATGGTTATGATTCTGCTAACATACTCTCCATTGCAAGCGCTTACATTTGCAGCATTGCTAGCAGACCTAGCTGTTCCACTCAATTGCTCACTGGGTATTTACATACAAAAGTTTACTATACCACACCAACACCTACCAACAGCATACAAGCAGTTTTCCTCAAATTTGCATTTTATGCGCGCGATTGTAGTTTAAAATTTCTGCAGCTGCCCAGCCCATAAGTTAAATTAAAAAAAAAAAAAAAAAAATTAAAAAATAAATATTATTTTTAATGTGAAAAAAAAAACAAAAAAATAAAACGGAAGAAGGCAAAGCACAAGCAGCAAATTGCACGTTTTTAATATTCCATTTCTTTGGCAAAAACTTTTTTCATTTTCTTGTGGCTTTTTCTTGCAGTTGCAATGTGGTCAGCAGGGAGCACCACACAGCAGTCCTCATTGAAGGTCGTTGCGGGCTAAAGTTTCTTGAAAATTTTCTTTTTCTTTTTATTAAAATAAAAGGCAGATTTGGCAGCAAAACGATTAAGAATTTAATTTTCCAACATTGCTACTTGCATGCAATGTAACCATATGGTTTTGCGGACGTTGCACGTGCATAAGATTGACTGCGATTTCCCAAGATGGCTTAATCAAAGAGTTTGACTTAATGGTTTTGTTAGGTAAAAAGGATAATTTTGATGTTAAGAATTTTATAATTTAGACTAATGTGTAAGAGCTGGATTAAGGTAGAGCTGAAAGGGCTATACCCTTGGACCAGGGGTTGGCTCAGTTGTTGGAATACCTCCTAGATTAAGGTATTTAAGGTGCAATTTTGTAGATGTTCGATGGTAAACGAAGCAGCGTGAAAATCAACGAATTTTAAATGAATTTAAAACAAACATTTTTGTGAACTTGACGATTTTACACAGTTGGTTCTGTAGGAACTGTGAAATGATAGCTGCGTCATAAAAAAAATTCTACTTCTTAAAAAAAACACACATCCTGTTTCATCACACACACAAAACAGTTTCCTTTAACTTTTTTCATCCAGGAAACATTCACCATGGCCCACATATGCTTGTATGTGTTGATATCTCACTTTTTCGCCGCTAAAACGAAGCACAAAAGCTTTAAAGAGATTTTTTTTATTTAAAAAAAATTTAATCTTTTTACTTTAGGGCTCTATCCTTTTTTTGCTAGCTGATTTAAATTCTACATACTACATGCAAAAATTTAAAAATTCAAAGAGAAAGAAAGAAAAAGAAACAAAATAAAATCAGGAAAAAATTCGTGCATTACTACATGGAAACATAAATCACAGCAATGCTGCGGTTAAAAATTTTGCATTTTTCTCGACCACAAACAGCGGTGCCGTAAAAAAAATTGCGAATGAGAAAATTGCATCCACAACATTGCGTATAGAGGAGTCCCAGCATTTCCAGAAAAGAGAATCAACGCTGTAGACGATTACAGAACGATCCGTGGTTTTCAACTACAAGCAATTCAGCAGCTGCATGCAAATGAACCTCAGTTGTGGTTGCACTAAAGTCAACTGTTTGCGTGTTTGGGTGTGTGTGTGCATTTGTGTATGTGACATGTTTGTGAATTTTTTGCATCTCTTAAATAGTTTATTTATTGCATATTTTGTGGGGCGTCGATGTTTTTAAGTGGTTTTACTTTAACACTTGAGTGTTTGTTTTTGAAATGTGTGTTTTTCTGTTTGCGTTTGTATGTCAAAAGGGGCTTCAATTGCATAAAAATTATAATTTTTTATTGAATGTGAAATATTTATGTATATATGTTGTTGTTGTTTTCTTTTTTGTGAGTCTGGGAAAAAGAAAATTTCGAATGTACTTATGCCCAAATTAAGCGGTTTTTGTGGTTGCTCAAAGAGTTTTCCATAAATAATTAGAAATAAAAAATCACAGAAAAATACGAGGTTGGAAAATTTGTTCTTAAGTACAAAAAATTATGAAATAAAAAAAAATTTTAAAAAAAATTTAAAAAAAACAAAATTTAAAAAAAATTTAAAAAAAAAAAAATTTAAAAACGTCAGTTTTCACAAATTTATATGCTTGATAAAAAAAAATTAAAAAAAATTATGGAGAATACTTTCCAGCAGTGCTAAAAGAAACAAAAATTTCAATAAAATTCGAGATGCAAAAGCAACATGGTGTCCGATTTGCAGCGTAATTCCCCATATATACTCGTAAAGCTCAGTGAAAGGTGTGTGTGTGTGTGTGTTATTTATGGACTACTAAGCCGCACAACTGTTCAACGAAAAATTTCAAACATGTTTCTGCTGGTGTACAAAAGATTCTTAGCATAGTTAGGTTTGGATAGTATAAGTGATGCCACGCCCCCTATATACCAGAAAAAAAATTCATCATATCTGATTAACTTTTATATGACGTAGTTAAATGAGACTTGGTACGGGTAAAATTAAGTTTCAGTTAAAAAAAGGGCGGTATCACGCCTCCGATATGAGAAGAAACCAAAATTTTTGTACATCTCTGCAACTATTTTACGCAGATGGATAAGATTTTGAACATATGAGTCTTTGTAAAAGGTTCTTATCATAGTTTGGCTTAGAACAAACGGGCAATTCCAAACCCCACTCCCCTACACACAAAAATTCAATTCATTATATCTCATCAACTGTTTGGCGCAGATGAGTTGGAATTGGTATAGGTATGCATAAAAGACAAAGACTATTACCCTATAAAACAGTATCTTCTTATTTTTTCGTGGAGGTATATTTCGTTAGTTTATTAGCTTTCAAAGTTTAAGTATATTTCGAAGAATGAGAAAAAAAAACATTTTTTTTTTTGTAAAAAATTTTATGTTCTTTCCGATGGAGTTAGTTTCGTTCGTGTGAGATTTTTTTTTTTACGAGATTTATTCGACACTGTCTGATAAGGCATATACATAAATCGTATGGAAAATTAAAAAGCTCGATTAGCTACCAGTAAATATTAATATTATGAGCTCTCCTTGCAAGTTATTTGTAGAAAATTGTATGCTCTTTCCGATGGAGTTAGTCCCGTTCGTAAGAGGTTTTTTTTTTAAAAAAAAGACTGAATCACCCTAATTTTTATGCACATACGATATGTATATAAATATATGCGGCGTCCAGTTGCAAAACCGGCCAAGTCCAAAAAAATTAAATTTTGAGATATTCTCATATATCAAAATATGGACGATGCTTTATCGTTCTACTATGTCTTCAGATTGAAAAAAAAAATTTTTTTTGACAGATATATAAAATTTTTTACATTTATTTTGATTCATAGATTTCAAAACTGGTCAAGTCCATGAACTTGGTCCAATTTGGCCGGTTTTGTAACTGGACGCCTTATATATTTAACTTTTAAGTGCAGAAAATACCATTCTTGTTCATGATCCAAGAACCTTTGCCATGCTCTATGGATTTTGTCATGCTAACTCCAAATCTGAATGTATAAAGAATATTTCTAGCACCTCAGGATGTTGAGGTAATATCCTGACGTGATGAAGTCCCACTTAAAATCACCACATACACATACGTTGGAAGTATGGAGAAATTACGTGGTGAGATCTGGCGGGAACCCTCCTCACCCTTCCGTGAGATTTAAATTATAATTTTTACTGTAAATTCTATGCATTTAAAAGTTTTCGTGAGGTTTTAATTGACCCCCTCATTCATCTTGGTGAGATTTGGTGAGATTTTGCCGGACTCCCTATCCCCTATTTCGACTCACATAATTAATGTGCGGTCCCTTACTATCCCATTAATTGCTGTAATTTTGTTTCAATATTTTATAAAATATTTAGCTGCACGTGCAAGCCACAACAAGCAAACACATTTGGCAGCATTTAATCGATAATCCAATAAATTTTATACAACATCACACATAAAAATTGATTTTCCCGTCATTAAATCAATTTAAAAACTTTTACTTTACAAACCCTACCCTCTTGTAAAGGAGAACTAAACAGCAGCAACGCGATAGCATTATCTCATATTACTTCTACGAAAACTTACATCATAACATACATTGCTAGGCAAAGGATAAACGATATGAGACGAAACGATAAGACAAAAGAGAGAAAACAAAAAATTTAAAAACAAGAGAAAACAAAAGAAAACATCAGTATTAATAACGGCATTAGTAACAGTTGTGTAATGTAGATGACAACACGACAGGGTTGCCAACACAACACAACACAACACAAAACTATGCTGACAAGGCCAAAGTGTTATTGTTTTTGTTTGCTAAACTTATGTTAAAAAATAGTAAAAAAAAAAAAATTCCAAAAAATAAAACCTCACAAACTGAAATCCTCACTGAAGATACTGTGCGCTATGACAATGTATTGCATGTATGTAGAATGCCCCGCGGGTGGTATGTGTGCGATAATGTGTGTTGCCACAAATTAAATGCACCATTAAATATCTTATGCTGTTGCTTTATTATTATTATTATTATTTTTTCTTTGCTGAATTTAATATAATTTCGCATTCATTAGGTTATTAGCGAAAATAATGAAATGTTGACAAAAAAAAAAAAAAAAAAAAATGCGTGGAAGTCTGTTGCAAGCAGCTATGACTTCATGGTTGTGTCAAAAAGTTGCATGCGTATCATTAATAAAAATTGTAGCAGCAGCGTGAGTGTTGCATTGTTGTCACTAACTGAAATGACTTACTTGGAATTTTTTGAACTTAGAGTCATTATTTCCCTATGGTGCATCAAAACAAAAAATAATTTATAATTATTTGACTGAGCTCATTGTTCAGTACAGTGTGTGTCAACACTAAAAAAATTACACAAAAGAAAAACTAATTCTATAAAAAAAAGTGAGTAAAGCTAGTTTCATTCACTGTTCAATGGAATCATCAGTGACCTTTAAGCCGTTTAGTAACAATTATTTTTTGTAGCCAAAAAAATAATTTTAGCTTAGCTTTGTTTCACTTTTTGCTGCGGCTCTCAACAAATTCATGCAAAAAGAAAAACATATCAGGCTTAGAAACTCTCACATATCGGCTGAAAGATCATTAAGCTCTAAAAATCATTTAAGGGGGCAGGGGCAGTCAGAAATTTAAGGAAATCAATTTTTGCATTTTCTTAAAGTATAATATCTTAAAAATTTATCCCGAAGATTTGAAGTCAATACGACAATTACTTATTGCCAAAGCGCTCTCGGTAGTAAGAGTACGGAAATTCATGTATTTCTCGTCGTTTTTTTAAAAACTATGTTTTCGGAACTGGTAAACACTGTAACTCGAAAACCGCTTGATAGATTTCAATGAAATTTACACAGTTTTTGAAAAACATAAAAAGCTAGTTTCGGAACGAAGGATTCTTTTTTTTTAAATATCGATTTTTTATGAACAATTAAATATTCGTATTTTCCCGAAAATCCTGTGGCCGCCATTTTGTTGATTTACAAAAAAAAAAAAACCATCGATCAGGCACTAGATTATTTATTTGAATAACTAATTTTTCTTATCCGATTGATTTTAGGTGATTTCCCAAGGATTTGTGATGGTCACCGCAAGGCACTCTGTATGGGACAGGGTCCAACACAGCCAGCTATAACTTTTTTTATTTTTAATTTTTTTTTTTTAAACTCGCTTCAAGTCAAGTTGATGCCATATTATCACTTTGCATTAATTAAATTAAATTGATACCAAAAATAAAATTATTTTGAAAATGCTCTATTTTTCACGCCTCTGGCTACCCCTACCCTCTTAATCCAAGGATGCACAGCTCAATGCTCGTTCAACTCTTTCAGCTCGCACAATCATGACGAAAACTATTTAGCTCTTCACGAGCTCTTTCCGTTGCTCGAGTTAAGTCCTTAGGGTTCGTAATCACCGCATGTTTTTTGTTTGTGTACTTTTCTCTGCAAGGCGTCGACTCGTACAGTTCTTTACTTTATTCAAAGTAAACACTTTCGTTTCGCAATCGCTGCATGCTTTTTGTTTGTGTGATTTTGTTTTTTGTCTGTGTGATTTTGTTTTCACGCAGTTACTTGGTCCATCAACTGTAGCTTTGTGTTTTTTTTTATTTTCGTTAAGACAAAAATGCTTCACATAACGGATCTGTTTTTGGCTTCTACTTATTCTTGAAAATGAGTAAAGAAGAACAACAAAAAAAATGTTCTTGGTCTTGGTCAACAAAAATACTTTTGAAGTTAAGTTTTTGTGAGTGATTTTCGAAGCTTTTTTGTTGGAAATTTTAAATTTTCTTTAATGTTATCCTCCTTCAAAATAATGTTTTGCGTTTATGGTATTTACTTGCATTAGAGTTGTTTTTGTTTTGACTGCTAAGCAATGGCTGGTGGTTGAAAAGCAATGGCAGAGCAACTGCTACCACTTCCTATAACTTTCGCCACGTTAATGCGGAGCATTGTTGAACTTTTTACTACTACTACTAGCTGCTGCATAGTTTTTGTTGTGCATTAGTGTAGTGTGCTGAGCTGAATAATAACAACAATAAGCAGTAAATGCGGTCAGAGCAGTTGCGACAGCTGTTGGTTTTTTTTTTTTTGGTTGCACATAGTTCAAGAATTTCATTGTAATGTGTTGCTGCACTTTTTTGTTGTCACTGTTTTTTTTGCTGCTGTTGCTTAATGAAGTTTTATTTTGGCAGTAACAGCAACACTGTAAGTTGGGGGCGTATTAGGCACTATATGTTGATTTGAAAGTACTCTGTCATATTTTTGAGAAAATAAATCAGCGAAACTAAGCTTTAACTAAAATTATCATTAACATAATGTTATTTGCTTTTGAAATAGACAAGCAGTTTTAATGTACAGTGGAACCTCTTTAAGTCAAACCTCGATAAGTTGAAAACCTCCCAAATTTATGAACACGTGTATTCACTTCACGCGAAGTTACTTTATTGTCGTCGAAGTCGAAGTCCTCATTAAGTCGAAAACTCAATAACTCGAATTTTTTGGCGTCTCCTTTCAAAATCGACCTTCAAAGAGGTTCTACTGTATTTTATGAAACAAAAGTTGTTGTTTTTTGTATAGCAAATCAATTGCAGTTTCATTTTCTCTACAGCTTTTGTTCTTTGTTTTTCAATCATTTTTCAACCGCATAATGCACTACCGGAAGCGGAAGCGTGCACTCCGCGGAAGGAAGTGCGAATATTAAATGCTTTTAAGCTCTTAACACAAATTGAAGATCTTTTAGCTTTATGAAAACTTATGCTGTTGTTTGAAATTCTTTACAAAAAAAAAACTTAATTAAATTATAGAAGCAATGAACTTAAGTTTATAAAGAAAAAAAAAAAATTTAATTTAAATGCATTGACAAAAACGAAATTTCACTTGAAATTTTACTAAAAAAATATTTTCAAGATAGTTGGCTTGAAATGGAGTCTGTTATTACTGAGGAATGACTTTTCGAGATTTTCAGATCTCGTAAATTTATCTTTTCTGGCATTATCTTATTGCAATTAGGCTTTTAAGATTTCTTGCGGCTTATTAATATTGGAAAAAAAAAAATATTTATATGGAAGCTTTTTTTTTCATAATGAAATGCTACCTTAATATCTCATTCTATATTTTCTTTTTATCCTTAAAAATAAGAAATTTAAATTTGAAAAATTAAAAAAATAAGTATGCAATAATCTTCCTTAGCATAAATATGTTGTTTCTTAAAAAAAATTATTAGAATCGATGCAGTATATTTTGCGCCAAAGCGTTACAAACCATTTCTATTTAAGCAATTTAATATAAATAGTATAAATGATGTTTTTTTTGTGTCTGTGATCTATTTCCTAAGAGTCTCAGTTGGTTATATTTACTATTTGTGCTTCATACTCATAACTGCTAAGAATCCGATCTTAATAAAAATGTTTCGCTACAGAAGAGTTCGTGATTTTTCGGGATTGCGTTCAAAGATGTTTTCCTCAAAATCGTTTTTTTTTTTAAACTCCAATTTTCAAAAACTCATATCCTTAAAATATCTCTAAAAAAATCCTAACATTCTGCTGAAAAACTGTAAACAACAGTTTAGTTTGTTATACATATGAGATCTCTAGTATTACGTTTATTTCATTGTGTTAAAGCATGGTGTTGCAGCATGGTGTTATTGATGTTGCTTTAAAACAAAGAAAACCTTGTAGATAAATAGCCCAAAGTTCTCGCATGCAACATAAAGTTCTCATATTTCATTAAATTTCATTCTTTAACGCACAAGTCCTTCCTACAGTTAAAGTTTGCGCTCTCTCTCTCTCTGCGCTGCATAAACTTCATACAGTTTTTCCATAGCATGCAGGATATTATATTCATTTCTTGTAATTAAAAACCAACTTTATGTTTCTTGATTTCACTCGACGTGATTAAGTATATATATATTGTTTTCATGCTTTGCTGTGGCAACATCCTTGTTAATCTAATAATGAAAATCTATTTATATAATGGAGTGTGTTGGTGCGGTTGTTAAATAAAGTTTTTCATTTATTTCTGTAAAATTGAAATTGAGAGTTCATTGAGAAAAAAATTTTGAGTTTTTAATGTTAATTTATTTCGTAACATTTTCATTAATAAAATAAATGATTTCAAGTTGTTGTTAATATGAAAGAAATTCACTTCAAAATGAGAACTTAAAAAGTAATTAGCATATGCCATGCTGTCTCTTTTAAATTTAAAAGTTACTTCCTTTAGTGGCATGAATATAGTATGCGCTTAATGTAAGTGCATTGTTGTGAAAATAACTCAAAAAAGTTTCTCTCAATTCTCCGAGTTGCTTTCGTTGCTGCTGCTGCTGCTGCTTGGGAAAAACTTTTTACGCAGTAAATTGATTGCGTAAAATTTTCAACTGCTTTCGAAAAGCTGCAAAAAAACTGATGCATTTACAAAGTAACCAAACAACTTCAAACTTGGCATTTAGCAGTGTTGGTGGTTGAGTTGGTGGGAAAACTTCAGCTCTTTTTTTTTTCAATAAAACTTTTCTTCAAATGTCTTACATAAATAGGTGGGGAAGGGGTTCGGAAAAATCTTACCAAATCTCACCAAGGAGGAGGAGTGGGTTAAAGAAAGCCACACGTCAACTTCTTAATGCATAGAATTTACATTACAAATTATAATTTAAATCTCACGGCAGGGAGAGGAGGGGTCCCGCAAGACCTAACCAAATCTCACCAAGTGGAGGGTGGGTCAAAATTTTCAACAAAACACCTCACGTAATTAATGGACGTTCGCTTATCATACCTATGATAAAATTGCGATTGCAAAGATTTAATTTTTCTTTTTAAGCTCCACTGGTATATCGTGAATTATTTCAAATGTATTGTTAAATTATTTTTTTTTTTAATATTATTTTTATAAAATAATTTTAATTTCAACTCAAATAATATCAGTCATTTTAAATTTAATAATCTCATAAAAAAGTTATATCATATTGGCTTCATAAAACCATCAAATGTTGTTGGCTTGCAAAAAAAAAAAACGGAAACCAAAATTTTTATGATTTTTTCCAAGTACTTTGACACTTTTCGAGTTAAAAAGTTTGTCATATTCTAAGTAAGCTGCTACTCGAACATGGAAAAGTAATGCAGAAGTAACACGGCAACAGCAAACTTTTCAATTGTGGGTTACAGGAGTGAGGTATAAGAAACAACATACCAAGCTTTTAAATATAAAAAGTTTATTTCAAATGCGGCTACTTGATATACAGATAAACAAAAAATATTTGTATCTTAGGAAAACAAATAAATTTATTGCTACTGAGCGGAAAATGTTTTTAAGAAATGTTATTTTCATGTTATCTAAAGAAAAAATTAAAAGAAAAATTTCGGGATTTTCTAAATAATCTTCAAGCTGACTGACTAACTTTCCAATATATATAAAGCAACTATATTGTTAAGTTTACAATAATTCTCTACAACAAAAATGCTTTTGAGATGAACTCTAAAAAAATGTCCTTATACACTAACGAACGTACAACTCAATGAACTGTCAAGCTGTTCAATCACTATAAGAGCGATAGCTTCTTCAATTAAAGCACCATAGAAAAGGAGTGTAAAAATAAAGGATATTCATGATTTAAAATAAAAGGTAAGAAATTGTTACTGAAACGGCATCAGCGACTGAAATCATATTTGTAATACATAGATAGTTTTGTTCGAAGCATTAAGGTTTTTTTTGCCAAAATATCAAAAAATTTAGATCAAATGAACAGTCTTTGCCGCTTTTCGCGCTTAAGAGAAATTTTCATAAAAAATTGCTTTGAGTAAAAGTTCTTAAAATTGTTCAAAAAAAATAAAATTTTTTTTTTTATTTTATTGAAATTCTTAAAAAAATCTATGACGTCATAGAAAAAGAAAAGTTGCTACAATAAAAAAAAAGTATTTTTCTAAAAATTTTAAGATTTTTTATGAACTTTTTACTTAGTACGATTTTTACTGAAAATTGTCAGTTGAGAAGTGATTTTTCAAAGGCGCTTATTTCCATGTTAAACGGAAACTTCAGTTATGAGAAAAAACCTTTTTATTTATATCTCTAGTCCTATAGTGTGTTGATCTAATATTCTAATCCACTTTAAGCTTTTATTCTAAAATATTTGTATTTTTTGGAATAAATAAGAAATCATTTGGAAATATGCTCTTTTGGTATAAGATTTTATTACTATACCACAGTTTATATTTTAAGTCAAGTTCCATCAATACCATGAAAACTTTTTGAATTATACCAGTCATCACCAAACTGTTTTTTTTTAAAATAAAATTTCTACATCTTTCTTTTGGTTCATTGACAGTGTTATGGTAACTGGATCAGTGTTTGCATCATATAAACAATAATAAAGCTTTCTTCAGCGACTATAGAAAATACGTCATTTTGAAAAAAAAAAAAAAAAATTGCTTGGAAATGTGTAGTTTTGTATGAAACTGCGATTTTTATTTACGAGTTCCCTTGGGAATACTTATGTCTTCTTTATAATAGATTTTCAAATATAGCATTCTTAGTTTTGTTTAGGGTCAGAAATGGAAATATGCACTTTTGAAAAATCACTGTTCAGTTAAAGAGAAACAAATTAAATCCAGTGAATTTTGACGTAAATTGTTTTTTTCACTAATGCAAAAACTAACAATTTTTAGAATTGATATATAGATTATGTTAGGTTATTTTTGGGAGATGACATGTCATCATAACAATCATGACCACGGATGGGCCCATTGTATGCCCGATTTCTATATAGTTGGGACGTCATATTGATCCGCCATTCTAAAATTTGCAAAAACAACCAATGGAGTTTGAAAACTTATAGTCTATAGAAGATTTCAGTATATGACTTTTTACACTTGCGCGACACAAATTTTGGACACGCAGGTGATATGGTTGACGTGAAACGTCCCATATATGTTATCGTCAACTCTACTATAATTTAAAGCATATTTTTGAGTGTATCAGAAAAGTTTCATAATGAATAAAAATAATATTTTGCTGAAAAGTTCTTACAAAAAATATTCACTTTTAGCTGTTTTCTCTCCACTGTGCAGCTTTCAATACTAAAGTGAAATTAATGATTTGCGAGTGTTGTTACTCACTGACATTAATTTCCACTTGCGTGGATTTGCATTTTTGCCAGATACATAGTTGCATGGCAGTTGTTGTATAAAGTTGAAATGAATTGGAAAAATATTCCTTTAAGTACTTAAATTTGGTATCGAAGTTTTCAAGTTGCAAAATTGAAAGAAAAGAAATTTAAATTTATTGTTTTTTGATATTTTGAAAAGAAAAACTTTTTAAGATTCGCAACAGAATCGTAACCTTTTAAGGAATTTACATGCTAGAGAGTGTTCTTATCTCTTCAGCTGATATATTGTTGTTATATAAAAGTTTTATTTCTGATTTTTTTCGCTGGAAAAATTTTGCTAAGTTTATTTTCATCTTAAGCTTTTAGCTTTTTATAGCATTTTTAATTAAGTTTGCTTTACTGCAAACTAAGTTTTATACGTTTGTTTTTTTTCTTATGATAAAAAGAAATTTATTTATTCATTCATAACTTTTGAAGTATTCGAAGCTTATAGCTGGTAATAAAAAGATGAATTTCATTTGAATTTTCCCAGTTTATAAATAGAAATGGCAATAAATTTTTATGTGAGCAATAATTTTGTGTTTTAAGAAAATTTTATTTCCTAAGCGCTTAGCTTTCTATTGGTATAAAAATAAATTTACGCTGATGATTTGTTAAGGCAAAAACTATTTTTGTTTCATTAATATGCTGCATGAAAAGTAAAATTATCGTTTAAAAGAAGTGTCAGTTGAAGCCCTATAAAAAAATATGTTAACAATCGATGAATGAAATGTCAGCACTTATTTAGCAGTTCGACTGCAGTACATAGTTTTCTTTCATTTCAGAATATAGCAAAATTGCTATTGCTGCAAAATACGCATTTTATTTGTAAAATGAAATCTGCAGCATAATTAAATTAAATAAACAGTTGAAAAATTAAATGAATCACATTATAATTTGTCTGCACGGGTATATGCTATTAGTTAACATATATGTCATTTTAATTGTTTTATATATGAAGTTGCACATCAATCTCTCCTTCTAAGATATCAATCTTTATTCGTAAACTTGCGTGCAATAAATAAATGAACCACATAAAAAAAAAAAAAAAAAAAAAAATTCAACCGAGAATAGTTTTTATTTAGCTGGTAAATCAGAAAACATGCCAAAAAAAGATTTATTCTCTGTAGCATACGTAACATCTGCTTCATTCAACGTTTAAGCCAAATTGTTGACCATGATGGTTTGTGGTTTGCCACAATAGCACATTGCGTGCGTGCGTGCGTGCGCGCAAAAGAAATTCTTATGATGGGTTTTGATCTCTTAAATTAATTCCCAAAGACAAATGATGTTTTTGAATACGTATTATCCCAAACACTTAAAGTCTTAATACAAAAATTCTAAAATTTTAGCCAAAAATAATTCAGCGGATTTAAAGCGTAGAAACTAAATGTATGATTTATTGCTATTGAATAATTGATGTGCGATTTCTAGAATAAATATTTTGAAATTTTTTAGTTAATCAGTAAAATACGGAACGCAACTACATGTATGAAATAAATTTTTGTCAGATTTTGTTGATCCAAAGTTTAAGATCATGTGTTTAAAGCAGCAAAAAGCAGAGAACTTAAAGCTCAATGAAATAAGTTCAGTAATTTTTTGTTTTTTCGTATAAATAGCTATTGATGTTTTGAGTCCAACTAAATAATTCGCTAAAATTAATATTGCGGCGTTATCAATTTATTTTATAATTAACTAGCTGTTCCGGCCAAGCCGTGGCTCTTTCAACTTTTAGTACAGTCAAATTAAAATTAAATAATGATGGTAGATAGAGATCTTAGCGAATCTGTAAACTTACGGGAATGAGCATGGAATGTTATACAAAAATATAAAAGTAATTGGTAATTGAGTTTCGTAGAATCAATACTGAGTAGAAACCAACATAGAATTGTTAGATGTAGTACTGTCTTACACAGTGCCGGATTTTTACCTTAGAGGCACACTAGGCCAGTGCCTAGGGCGGCACGATTTTAGGGGCGGCAAATATTGGGAACTTTGAAATTTTTTTTAAATTTTAAATTGTTAAGAAGGAAAAAAAAAAAAATATCCTCACTTTTGATATAACAAAATTTTTTTTAATATTTACTAGTGAAGGGGGGCGGCAATTTCTGACTGGCCTAAGGGCGGCAGATTTCTAAATCCGGGCCTGGTCCTACATATAATAAAAATAGATTGAAGACAATAATCGAGATAGAAACTATCGTATCTTTTTAATTAGATCAAATTACAGACAGTAAACCTCTTCGAGAAAATATTTTTGTATGAGGGCCACCTTAAATATGCACCCTAAATAAAAGTTTTATAGCCTCAGCCATACCTCTTAAAATAAAAGACTCGTGGTGTAAATTCAATGTGAATAGGTTAAATTTCCAAATATTTTTGTATGAGGGCCACTCTAAATATGCACCCAAGACAAAAGTTGTGTAGCCTAAGCTATGCTTTGCAATATAAAAACTACGTGGAGTAAATTCGATGCGATTCGATTAATCGGTCTTTGTAAAAATGGTATTTTAAAAATAATTTTGTATAAGAGCCACCCGAAATATGGATCCTTAATAAAAGTTTTGTGGCCTAAGCTATGCCTCTTAACATAAAAGCCACATGGTTTAGTTTCCAAATTAATCGATTAACTGGTCTTTGTGAAAATGCTATTTTAAAAATATGTTTGTATGTGGGCCACCCTAAATAAAAGTTTTACAGCCTAAGCAATTTTACTTAATATCAAAGACACGTGGTTTAATTTACAAATGAATCAATTGACTGGTCTTTGTGATAATGCTATTTTAAAATATGTTTGTATGAGGGCCACCCTAAATAAAAGTTTTGTAGCTTCAGCAAGGGCTCTTAAAAGCCAAGTGGTGTACATGCCATGTAAATGGATTGATCGGTTTTTGTGAAAATGCTTTTTTAAAAATATGCCTGAGGACCACCGTGAATATGCATCCTAAGTAAAAGTTTTGTAGCCTAAGCTATGCCTCTTAATATAAAAGACACGTGGTGTAAATTTCAAATGAATCGATTAACTGGTCATTGTGATAATGCTATTTTAAAAATATGTTTGTATGAGGACCACCCTAAATATACACTTAATCGAAATAAAAACTATCTTATGTCCTAAGTTAGACCAAATTACAGACATAAGCCAAATTTCATACAAATTGGTTGAACAGTTCCAGAGTTTATCTCGGACAATTTCCACAAAGGATATAAAAAAAATAAAAAGGAATCTCAATACGACCTATTTATTCTGAATTTTTGAAAATTTTTTTATTGATTATATCAAAATTATGTCAAATTTCAATCACCAAAAAATAAACGTCAGCAAAATCTGAGGCTGCAAGGTCCAACTCCTTTCGAAAATCGGAATCAAACTTAAATACAAATGAAAATTACTCAGGCCAAAAAAAATAGTTAAAACTATATGTTTCCGAAGGTTATCTGTACGCTGAATTCGAATCTGATCTCAAAATTGCTTCATCATATCAGGTTTTCGAGATATCCTAGCCTAAAATTTGCTAAAAACACTGGTTTTGACATATTGAGGTTATGTAGCATCATGAATTTTGTTTTTTCAAAAAACTATGTATGGAAACTTAAAGTCCTTTTTCAAATGCCGTCTGAAAAACGAATATTCTGCTGTTGCTAAAGTACGGTATTAACTCTGATCATACCAACTACTTAAGTACCAATTTCGAAATAGTTTCTTTAACTTTCAATTTAATATGCGCAATAAGCTGCATTGCTAAAACTTTAAACAGCGCATATTGGCAAAAAAAGTTATTCACTTTAAACTGTCAATTTCTGCCGCTTATGGAGGGCTAAGTTAAGGCTTAGGAAAATTCTTTGCAATATTTCTTTGAAAGGCTTAAAAATCGTTCCAGCTTAACTTCTTTAGAGTAGCTATATAAAAATTTAAATTCAAAAACTTTTTAGCATAAAAAAATAAGCTTCATAAGAAGCAGCAAGTAAGCAAGTGTTTCCGATAAGGATTTCTTTTTTTTTGCCTTTGATTTCATGCTTCTTACTATGTTATTCAAAGCAAGTGCATAATGCAAAAAGAATATGTATGTAAATACTTTGAAGAACAAAAGTTTAAAAAGAAATTGCCAGGAGATGTTGAAACTACTGACTTTTAACGCTTTCCTTTTACTTTTTAAAACTATTCATACACTTAATTGGATTTTAAATGAACAAATAATTATCTCAAGTGTAAAATTTTATGACGACTTTTGCCGCAAACTTAAATGAATTAAGTGAGAAAAAAAGATTTCACACAATTCGTAGCATTGTTAAGTTTGCATAAATTTATGCATAAGGACATAAACGTGATGTTTGTGATGATTTTTTATAGCCACATGCAGCTTAGCAGCTTCATAGCGTAAAAAAGGATAATTTCGCGAATATGTGCAGTTGTTTGAAAAATGTTGCTAAAGTGCTCATTTTAAGCAAAATTTAATTTTAAAAGATTTAAAATGCACACAACTAACAATTTCGTGAGTTTAAATTCTTCAAATTCAACAACCAGTCCTTTTGCCAAAGAAAGCATTTTTTTTTGTCACTCTTTTGACTGTACTACAAAAAATGTTGTTTGTAAATAAAGCTTTCCTCATATATTATACATAGCTACAAAAATATATATATATTTTCTATTACCCCATGCATTTGTTCGTGACATTAGTGGCATTTTAGCCGCCATAACAATAATAATTTCATAACAATAAATAAATTCGGTCTATGCCATTTTATCCTGCTGGCTTACAACAATGCTGCATGTGTCCTTCGTAATTCAACAAAGCGTTGTTCAAAATAAAATTTTAAACGTCAAAAGCTTTATTTTATGTTTATTTTTTTGTTTTTTTTTTTAAATTGCGAAGTCTTGTCCTTTTTTTTGTAGTTAGTGCTCATTTTGCGTAAACTTTCATAGTTTTCATGCAATTGTAGTTTGTTTTGTTTTATCCTTAGATTTATGTTGAAGATTTTTGTTGTCGCAGAATAGAATTTTATTATTTAAAATTTTTTTGCTACTTTAGTGAAGTTTAAGTTTCATAATATTTGGCATAAGGGTTTAGCACATCGTAATTTTCAATTTAAGTTTTTTTTTTTGAACAAAAATAATCGTAATTCTTGAGTTTGATTTTTTTCGTTCAAAAATAATCGTTATTTTTGATTTTTATTTAATTTTCGTTCAACAATAATCGTTATTTGGATTTTTAATTTTTTTCGTTCCAAAATAATCGTTATTTTTGAGTTTTATTTTTTCGATGAAAAATAAGCGTAATATTGAAATATTATTTTCTTTTGATCAAAACTTATTATAACAATGAATTTTTATATTTGTAGATCAAAAATAATTATTTTTTCCTATTAATAATAGAAAAAATTTGATAAAAAAGTTGCGATAACTGCAATAAAAAAAAATCATAAAAAAATATTGTGAAAAACTGCAGCTGGTATCTTGGGTTTTGGTTGACCTTACTTTTTCACATAATGTATTATAAAAAATATCGTAAGTCCGGGGATATATATTTTCCTTTTCCTGTGATACAGTGAAACTTGGATAACTGGGACCAAAATTTTTGGTCTCAATTAAAGAGGTTTCCCATTTACACAGTTTCCCAAATAACCAAACTTAGACCGATAAAACGTGCATATTCAAATTCAAAATAACAAATTATACACACATTTCCCACTTAAAGAGGTTATTTCTAAATGCTCCCAGTTATAAAGGGCAACGTTCATGTTATAGAGGCGAAAACGCACAAAAGCTTCTAAAATCAAATCCCAGATATAGAGGTTTAATAATCCCAGTAATAGAGGTATTGAGTCTCACTAGTAGAGGTTTCCCACTTATCGAAGTCCCGCTTAACCAGGTTTCACTGTAGTTGCATGTTGGTAATTTTTACAGTTTTTCATTCTTATCTTTAAAAAGTTCATGCAATTCTTATAAAAACGGTAGAGGAAAAATAATTGATTTTCATAAAGTGAAAATAATGTACTTTCGGCTGATATGCTACATAAGTAAATACATTTTGCTTCAAACAAGTTAACTAGAGCTTTCTATCCGAAAGTTGCTAATATTCAGAAAGTCATAGAATATTTTTAATGTACGAAGTACAACTTTGAGCCCACTGTGTCACTAAGCTCAAAAAAAAAGATTGAGTTTTTTAGTTTATTTTATAGGTATTATCTGACGATTGTCATAAAAATTGCTTAAGTCACAAGCACTTTATTGTGTGTTGTATTAAAAAAAAAAAGAATTTATAATTGCTAAGCGCAATCATCAGTGACCCTTAAGCCGTTTAATACGAATTTTTAAGCCTGATATATTTCCGTTTGTGCTTAGATCTGTTGAGAGCCCAAGCAAAAAGGGAAACAGAGGAAAGCAAACGTTCTATTTTCCGTTTGTTATTCTTTGTTTTTGTAGCTCATTTATATTTACACTTTTTTTAGAAATTTTTAATAATTGGCTTAATGGTCACTGATGATTCCGTTTAGCATACATAAAAATTGTAAGTCTTGTAAACAGTTAACTCAGAAAATAATCACTAGCGCTTTAATTGGTTTGTAGTTATTGCCTCAATCTTCCACTGTGCGACATACTCACGCAAAGACGTTGAATTTTTAGACAAATCTTCTAATTTTCAAAAATGTTATATCCTTGTGAATAAAAAAAAATGCATTACACCGAATCAAGTGGCCTTTGGGTAACGAAAAACTTCAAGGCTTTACTTCACAAATAAATAGAAAAAATCGTTTCTTGATAAAATTTAATCAAATGAGTGTGCTATTATCAGCACAGCTCTAGAGTCTACAAATTATAGCATTCGATGGCCTTTTAGCGAGCATTTGGAAGACTTCGCTTATTACCATTGGATATGCCTCCTCGCTACCAATCAATCCAATACACATGAAAAACTCACTATCGTCAGATTTTGATCAGAGGAAGTAGCTCTAAGAATATTTTTTCGGACTGTATGCGAATGAATATATAACTCTGGATGAGTATTTCTCAGAAACTAATGCCAAAACTCTGATATATTTTAGGAAAAAGGTTTTTTTTCGGTCATTTTCCTCATTAAAATTTTTGATTTTTTTTTTTAGATTGGGAAAATCCTACTAAAATATCGTGTTCAAAGACATCAAAGAATTATGCAATATATTCTTACGAATTAAGCCCATATTTGTAAAAAAGTTTCTCACTTTTTTTGTAAACTTTAACAATTACTTACAGCCTCTCAAAAAACTACATTTTATTTAATGTCCTTTTTAATTCGAATACTTTGCATTGAAGAAAAGAAATATAAGGAGCTTACAACAATAATACCAGCTATTATCACTATCCTTGACATTTATTTACCACAAAAAAACTTGCCACATAAAAAGAAATCTTTTCTTATCACAAAGTGTTGTTAAGTTAAAGTTGAAAGAAGAAGAAGAAGAAGAAAAAGTCAAAATCAAAGTGTCAACTGTTCACAGTTGGCTTTACTGCCAAGACTTCGGCTAAGATCACAACAAGTTTTCTCATTTTTTTTTGTGTGCTTTTTTGCTTGGCTTGACTTGACTTTTATTAGTTTTATTAGCCTCCTTAACGACTTGTCAATAAGTTTGCATCTCAACCAGCAGCAGACAAAAACACATTGCCTGAGAGCATTATGCACTTTTAAGTGTTTGTGGTAATCATTGGTTGACTATATTGTGAAGAATAAAAATAAAATAAATCGTAAATGTAAGTAACAATGAAACTTCAAGATTGGCAATAATTCTTTGAACATTTGGCGTTGAGTATTCATTTGCAATGCTATAACATTATCCGTATAAATATTGTATTGAAAAGCTATAAATTTTGTAATGAAAAGGATATGCTAAGCATTTACATCACAATAATAAAATGTAAAATCGAACTGAAGCGTTGAATTTAATTTATTTACAGAGTCTTAAAACCTTTTATTATTTTCATTTAAGGTTTCTGCTTTTTTGAATGAAGTGAGTGATTCAAAGTCACCCAGATTATTACACTTTGCTTCATTCTGTGAATGTGAACAGCAAATAAATCGCATAATTTATTGCACAAACTCAGTTATCCAATACAAAAGCACAATATAATTAAACCAAGTATAAATCTACCTCACAAAATTACAACTTCATAAATTAGCTTAGGTGTTTTAGGTACGATACTTCCACATAATTGACTTTTTCATTCTTCCGATTTTGAGCTTTTAACCCCTCACACTCACATTTACCAACAGCATGCCAAAAACTCAACAATTCTTATTAATCACACCGCCTTGACTTTAACAAATTAATTCTGTACGACTACAAAATTCACTGACGTTCAACTTAATTTACTAAATTTACTTGTTTTGTGTCTAATTACAAATTTCCGCATCCTTTCTCTTCCTTTTATTACAGTGAGAAAAAGCAGTTAAACGAATATTGTCATCCTTTTTGTTGTTAACCTTCACCTCGAATACTCCACTTCACTCTCTACATCACGCTGCCGATAAACAGAGCACCACCGCTTTGTTACAAAGTGACATTGACAGCAACAAATCAAGCCAATGAGGAGTGGGCGGTGTGACAGCGATGACAGCTTCAGTTACAGTTACAAATTCCGTCGACGCCGAATTGAACGGACGCGCTGTAACAACGGCCGTTATTGCTAGTGTTGTTGCTCATGCCAATAGCGTATTATTGCCGACCACAGCAAACATTTCAGTTGAATTGAGAAATGACAACAACAACAACAACAGCTACAACAAATATACAACAACAATAATGAACGTCTTTAGCAACAGCAACAACAACAATAACAGTACATTGAATATGCTGTCCGCAGCTGCCAGCTCATCAATGAATGTTGTTGCAATGCAAACGGACAACAATGTATCCTTTGCCTATGATGAGTCGCCAATGGCCACCGAACAGGATGCAATAAATCGTTCATTTTTGTTGCTTACAACTGCTGTCACATCGGTAGCTGCAACAGCAACAACAAATGACACCCACCAACAACAAATTGTACACAATGTAAGCGATGAGGATTGGTCGCATTTTTACGATTTAATACTCAGTTGGCAGGGTATCTGCCTAATTGCTGTCTTTTGTACTTTCATTGTCATCACTATCATTGGGAATACGTTGGTAATACTTGCTGTCATAACGACACGCCGCCTGAAAACTGTTACCAACTGTTTTGTGATGAGTCTGGCAGTGGCCGATTTATTGGTGGGAATTTTTGTAATGCCACCTGCGGTTGCGGTACACTTAATAGGTGAGTACTACCACTCGCGGTAGTGAAAAGAAATTATTTTGAGTTTAAATTAACACATTGTGACACAAAAATAAGTTTACAAGCGATTTTTGATAGATTGTTCAACCAAAAAATTTTTTCTCTACTTTGACAATCCTTAAAATTTTGATATAGAGTATAGGTAGTTTTGGAACTGGTGGCCGAAATTATTATGATTTAATTGCGCGGCAGAGGTTAAAAATCATGAAGTTCTAAGTAATACAAATATTACGAGCGAAATCTGCCATTGCGTTGTCTCTTCGTTATTAATTGAGAACTTCTTAAAATGTTTAAAAATGTAGAATAAACAATTTCATTGTGGTTGCCTTTTATTTAGGAAATGTTTCTAAGCACAAAAACAGATCACTACATGGGGCAGACGTCTTTGTTTCTGCATTTAAGAGTCATTAAATTTGATAAGTTCTTTGATTTTAAAAAACTTAAGCGATTTTATCATCTGGCAGATTGCAATAAGAAATGATCGGAAAACCATCTGCCACCTAGATATTGCTGCATTTAAAAATAAAAATATTACAAACATGTTACTAAAAAATTGATTAATAAATCATTTTATCGCGTCTGCCTTTTGGCTAACTGCTTCTTTTGATTGTAAAAAACTTTTATTTTCAGAGTTTAGAGGCAATAGTTACCGATAACAACGAATTTAAAAACAACGAAAAAAAAAGTCGAAAAAAATATTTTATAAAGATTTTTTTTTACATTTTAATAATGGCTGTTATTAAAAATACGTCTGCCATAAAATTTCGATATTTGTATTATGCCCTTCAAACAATATATCAGAGGTGCACACGTTAAATAAATTCGATACATCACAAAATTCCCTTTTTTTTTAAATTAAAAGGTAATGTTATTAAAATCGAGGCAGTGGTGACGTCTGCCGTTATATTTTTAATATCTATACTATGCCTTTAAAACAATATATAAGAGGCAGGCGCGATTTAATAATTTAATAGTGTTTTTTTTAAAATTACAAAATAAATTTTTTAAAAAATCAGCGCTATCTTCACTTTACTCTTAGATTTCGACTTCGCATCATATACCGAAAATGTTCAACGGCTCTCTAAGGGGATGTCCATTAATTACGTGAGGTATTTTTTTTTTTTGAAAATTCGGACGCCTAATTCCTCCCACCCTCCCCTTAGTGAGATTTGGTGAGATCTGGCGGTACCTCTCCCCTTCCTCCCGTGAGATTTAAATTATAATTTTTAATGTAAATTCTATGCATTAAAAAGTTGACGTGAGGTTTTCCTAGACCCCCTCCCTCCGTTGGTGAGATTAGGTGAGATTTTGACGGACCCCCTCCCCACCCTTTTTTAACTCACATAATTAATGGACGTTCTCTAACTATTATTGGCTCTGAGCAAAATTTATTCCATACCAGAAACCATAAAGCACAAAATTATCGCACATTGTAGTATTGCACTCAATTGATTTGATAACATCAAATTTTTCTCGAATATATACAACATTTTTGCTTAGCATCAGTAAAGTCAAAACGGGTTAAGCAGCAGCCATCAATTAGTAATCTTCACTAAAGCTGCCATTAAACTTGACAACTCTGGTCCCATACAAATTAACTAAAGTACATCAAAACTAAAGCGTTGTTAATGAACTCATTGTTTCTTGTTCCGGTCGTCAACGCCCTATGGGCATATCCAGCTGGATTTTGATGATGATGTAATTGTAAATAGCTTGATTTTACTTACTTTAGTAATCATGTTGACAGTAGGAAAAACAACAATAAAAAATAACATACACACTTGTTGGAAATGTTGACTCTACTTTATAAAGTACTATGTAGTTTTTTTTTTTTTTATAAGGAGGCAATATAAATTTTATTGTGAATTTATTTTATTTTTGTATGCTGTACCCTGTAGGTAAAATACCAAAATAATTTAGTTTGAGTGAAAATTTATTTCCAGTCCGTAAAAAAAACGTTGGAGTTCAGTTACACCCACCCGAATACTGAATCAATTAATGTTCGATTTTTAAAAATTAAATTTTTAAAACCTCAAATATTTTGGTATGAGAAGTTTTCCACATGGGGCCTTAATGCTTAATGTATTGCAAAAAAAAAAAACCAGAAATAAATGAATAACACATACACATACATATGTAGAAAGAGCCCATGTGACACTTATCAAATTGTATTTTGTGTCCATATGTTCTTGGTGTACACTAACCATACAATGTGTATAGTATTTTATAGGGTGTGGAGCTTATAATTTTTGATGAATTACTTGGCGTTTGCCCTAACAATTTATTATAGCCATATTTCATGTAGTTTAATTTAGCTTTTTAACATATTAAACAATAGGGTCAAATGGTTTTTTCTTTTTTCGGACACATTAATGATACAAGTGTGAAAAGAAGAAAATGAAAAAGAGAATATGACGGAATTGCGAAATTAATATAATTTCGCTATTTTAAACTTTATAAAATATTTGATGTGAAACCTTAATAATAATGATGATTGATTGAAAATAAAAAAAAAGAAATAAATCAATAATGGTGTTACATCTTTTATCAATATTTTTCCGGAACTTAAATTTTACTATCGAAGCCTTAAACAATTTAAAAACTTAACTGAGGATACTTTAAAATATGGAAATTTCCAAAAATAAATCAATGTTTCTTTGGCACAAAAACCTAACACACTTTAGTACCATTCTGTGTGCACTAGCCACTTCTGTTGAAAACCACATAATTAACTTAAAAAATAGTTTGAGCATTAGACAAAGAGCGTAGGTATCACTAGTATGCCCAAAGCTAATTGAAATGTAATGTAAAACTTTTCCAAACAATCTAAGCAACAGTTTGTGTTGTTGTAAAAATGTGCCTTACTACTACCAAACATCCATTGTGCCAAACCATTTGAAACTTGTATAAGGTAGAGTTGCCTGCACTACAAATGATGCCAAAGCAGCACAGTACTTTAAAAAAGTTTTCCACAGGTACTGCTGTTTATTTTCTTTTAAAGTTGACTTAATAAATAGTCCTTTTATAGTTCTTAGAAACTTTTATGCTCGTTTTGGTTTAAAATAAAATAAAAACAAATTTTTCCCAAATTGTAGATTAAGTAAAAGGTCACTAAGGAAATATGCAAAATATTAATAGACAGGTGCCTTCTTAAATTGACAAACAGAGAATGGATATACGGAGATTATATTATCATTGGTGGCAAGGAGGAAAAAAAAAAATATTTAGCGAAATTGCAAAAAAAAAAAAATGAGAAAAGTTTTTCATTTCCGGCCTACGTTAAATTATTTACAGGCATAAATTGCAAACCATAATGTACAATGGAGCAAAATCAAATAAAATTGAGATGAAAAAATTTTAGCCTTGAATATGCTGCAAGTAGGCGTTAATTTAATTAAGTAACTTTCGTTGTTAAACAAGACATAGCTAGCTGTTCCTTATAGACATTTAGTAGCATGATTCGTTTTGTCAATAATTTCCAAGCCTAAAAGTATGCTAGTACAATTCTTATATTTGTGGTTAACTATTCATTAAGATTTTTTTGTTTTCATTTATGTAAAATACAATCGCATATTTTCAGGCTTGAAAATTAGAGACGAAACGAGACGAATCGTGATGCATAAAGAGGCGTTTATTGTATTCGCCCGTTTGTGCCGCATTACTTTCCAACTTCTTTTGTTGAAAAAATAATCCAAAAATTGTTTTCAATGAGAAATTTGGGGACCAAGCCAATCAGTGGTAATATTTTGGATATCACGTTATACATATATAACATGTTGACAGTATTGAAAGCTCTGCTTTTCTCTAAGTTAAAGAATAGTTTTATAAGCCCTTTCCATTGCAAAAAGATCAAGTAAAGTGTGACATTAGAAAATTCGGCCTTCAACGCCCCCAATAATACCAATACATCGGTGGCACTATAGCTTAGCAATTGTTTTTATGTTGATGTTTTGTTAGGAGGCTTTTGTATCACAGTAGTTGTTCAGGGAGTAAATTTAAAGTCAAAACTCCCAGCAAGCCTTGGAGATGTGAGCAATGAACACGAAGAGAGATTTCATTAACAAATAAAAACAATTAAGAAACGATATCGAAGGTTCTGCGATAAGGCAATAATGGGATATTTCCTGTGGTTTTTATACAAGAAACTGGAAAATATGGAATATGAAAAATATGGAATCAAGTTGAAAGAGGTTGAAAAAGTGGATAATATGTATATGAAATATATCGGGAAAAGTTAAAAAGTTGAAAAAGAAAAAGAATGTGGAAAATGTTGAAAAAAATAGAATAGAAATGCATAAAACCAAATATGCCACGCCCACTTCTCCAATTCCGCCTACTTTTGGTTCAATAAATTATATTCGTCATTGACATCCACATACTAAATTTTAGCAAAATAGCTTGTATAGTTTGCGATATGTGTCTTAATTAACTTTAAAATTTAGGGCGGTGACACACCCACTGATATAAGCGGAAGTGATTTTAATCCAAAAATAGCTATCCATAAACAAACCATGATGTATGATTGCTCATATATTTCGATAGATATGCCATTTAAGGTATTTTACTTGTATGGGAGGTGCCACTCCCAGTGGTGCTATTTCGCCTGCTTTACATGCTGACAAAACTTAAAGCAAATAAGCCACTTACATTAAATTTCATGCCAATTGCTGCAATAGTTCTCTTAAAATATCACTTCCAACTTTATGTAAATATGCGAGGTGCCACGCCCACTGATAAAATCTCGTCAAAATTTATTTAATTTTATAGCTTATATTAATTGACATCTATATATCAAATTTTATGAAGATTACTCTCACTACCTATAGTATTAAACGTTTTTTACTTACATGGAAGGTGCCAGGCCCATCGGTTCTATTGTGCCAAATTTTCGTTAACTTTTAGCAAGTATTTTTGCCATATTAAATTTCATAACGATTACGTTGTTAGTTCTCTAATTGTAACGTTTATAAATATTGTAGGCTGCGCCACGCCCTTCAACGAGTTTTTCCAGTATACTGACAAAGCTTGTATTGATGACTGCTCTCAGTGGTATCATCCCATTTTTATGAAAATCGAATGTGCCAATTTTGAATTATACGAAATTAAAAAAGAAAAAAAACTGGTGGTAACCTGACATTTTTTTTAAATATTTCAGCAATTTTTCCAATTATTGAAATTGGATTTAAAATGTAAATAAGGTTTTTTGAAACATACAATCAGTAAATTTCCACAAATTTTTTATAATTTCATTTTGTGCATTTCTTACGAAATTTTTTATATATACAAAGAAATTTTTTCTATTCAAAACATGCCCATTGTACTACAATGTTATCAATAGGAATATTTTCCTTACATTTTGTTTACGTTTTCACTTTTGTTAATGCTTTTTCTTGTACATTTGATATTCTTCTTCTTGCAATAACAACAACCTGCTAAATTGGTTAAAAATGCACAAAGCCTTACAAGGACGGGTGTGCGCTTGTTATGAATTTTATGCTTTTTCTTTAGAAATTTTTGAAGATTCTTTAAAAAGTATACTTACTACAATAAATTGCATGATATTCTCAATGAAAATATTTCTTCTTGAATGTTAAATTTTTTAGATAGAAAAATTAAATATTGAATATTTGCTTTAGCTAACAGCAGATTAAAGTCATATTTTGTTTGTTGAAAAGGAAATCAAGAAAGGTAACTAAGCTTAAAAAAAATAGAGGCTTGGGGGAAATAAAATCATTTTCTAAATTTATTATTAAAATTATTTTGCAATTCTTGGAATTCAACATTACTCTTTTTTAATATGAACTTTAAGAATTAATATTTTGATTTTTTCAGTGATTTTCTTCATACATCATCAATTTGTGATATAAATTGATTTCTTTAAAACTTATAATGCGTAAGCCATATTTTACTTTTTTTATTTGAAATTTTGCTGCTTTTCAATCAAAATAAACTTTCACAGCATAAAATAAAAGAAAAAGGTACAAAATCGAATTTCCAGTTTGCGCACTTTTTTCTGCTTCAAACGTTTACGCACACATTATCAATTTCAAATGAGTTGAAGGAAACTGCATTTAAAATGCTTAGATTGCTTAAAGCCTAAAAAATCGAACAGAAGAAGAGTGGACATTATTTAAATTTTTCCGAATTTTTGGTTGCATTTTCTAGTTGGAATTAATTCAGAAACTGCAGTTTAATTATTTATCTAGCTGTACTTTTTATTTAATTTATGCTATAAATTATAACCAAAGAAAATTGTAGCTATAAAAACACTTGAAATATTTTATTTGAACAAAGCCTTAGAGCCTCTTTATGTAACACGATTCGTCTCGTTTTGTCTCTAATTTCCAAGCCTAAAAGTATGCTAATAAAATTCTTATATTTGTGCTTAACTATTCATTAAGCATAGACCCGATTTTTTTGTTTTCATTTATGTAAAATTAAATCACATATTTTCAAGCTTGAAAATTAGAAACGAAACGAGAGGGAATCGTGATACAGGTCTGAAGAGGCCCTTAATATACAGAACTTCTTGCTTAAAATGACTTGTGAGTTAACGTACAGTCTAGCTTTCATGCGTAAGAGTTTACGTGTGTTTACGTGTGTGCAAATTTGTGTGCGCAAATTTGTGTTCTCTTCAATTCATCACAATTTAATCAAAATTTACAAACGTTTTATTTAGCTATTTCTTTTACTTTCTACCTACATACATAAATACACAAAAAATAAAAACAATAAAATCCTTTTTTGCGTATATTTGCTAAATAAATAAACCTGCATACATACACTAACAGACATATAATTTCATGACTTTAGGCAGAAGAGTTTAGTGGATTGTATGTATGTATATGATCCATCACATGGTGCGTTTGCAGCAAAATTTTTGTGAACTTGGTTATCGCCTTTTTTTCTCTTCTTAAATTCTAAATTTAAATATAATCAAAATACATAAAAATAACAAATTTTATTGAATAGTTTTCGGGATATAACGCTAAACTAATAGCCTAAGCTGTGAGTTTAAACGAAAGACTTAAACACATGAGTGTGTGGTTTTACTTTAAAAGTACGAGTATTTTAAGTTACTATATATCTTATACAGAAATTAATATCTCGAAATTCTATAAGATAGATTCAACTTCAGCACGCGAAGAAAAAAGTGTTAATTCTACCCTAATGTCTTTTCGTGCTTGGATTCAGTATTATATATTTTATATATTATATCTTTCGTCAACAGTGCGCCAACAGCTGAGATAGTTGTATGAAACCTTACAAATGTGACATTTGTAGAGTTTCAATTTTGCGAGGCAGTATTTTTTTGGATATTCATTAACGCAACTTACTGCAACTAAATTGCCTGCATATTTCGAAAAGAGTGCCAACAGCAGAAATAATTGTATGACAAATAATAAACCTAACAAATGTAACATTTGTAGAGTTTCATTTCCTCAAGGCAGTATTTTTCGATATTCATTTACGCAACGTACTGCACATTTTGCTAACAGTACCAGAAATAGTTGTATGACAAATAATGGAACCTTACAAATGTGACATTTGTAGAGCCACCATATTCTAGCGAACATTTTTTTTATTCGAAAAGAAAGTGTACCATGATGCAACGTTTTAAGCATTGATCTATGTTTTATTGAACTTAAGTGCAGTTTATACTTGTCTTTGCTGATTATCTTGGAAAGATGATTCAATTGAAGGCTAAAATTTATGTGTGATATAAAGCTCCTAGGCCTATTGATGACATTATATGTGGATTATGATATCGTTAAAATGTCCTTTGCGACTTCGCTGAGTGGCGCATTTTCGAGAGGTTTAATTATCGATGACTCTGTTGCCATAGATCATACTAAATTTGAGCGATTGCACATGTTATGTTGATTTTGAGGGCACCGGTCGGTCGTTTGCACCTTATTGGCATAGATCTGCGATTTAAAAATACCCCATTAGAAAAAATCTGACGGATCCCGTTGGCCCTCATTGTGACATGAGTTGTTTGGCACGTATAGCCGTCTTGTTATCCTTGGCCAAAAAACAAATTGCTTTGTCATCGAATGGTTGCGCACTCCCCTTGATGGTAATGGCAATGTCATCGTCGTTTTTGAAGAAGTACGGACCGATGATCCGCCGGCTCAAAAGCCACATTAAAAAGTGATTTTCTGCCGATGCATTGTCACTTGGTGGACCTCGTGTGTGATGATATCGTCCAAAATCGCTAAAAATAATTTTTTCTTTCGCTGCATTCATTTTCATAATAAAGTTTTGTCATTTCCACGTGTTGCGCGACATTATAGAGAATATTTATAGGAGAGTTTTTTTTTATTACATATTAACAATGAAAAAGGACATTAAAAAACTTAAGTAATTGCTTCAAATTTTGGGCCATTTTTTAAATGAGATATGCGGGAATTTTTACATATTTTGTTGTGAGACTTTCGCTTTTTTTTTGAATTATAGTATTCGTGGTATTGCCTTAAACCGGAAATTCAATATATGTGACCTGGTCTATGAAAAAGAGACTGACATGCAAAAACAAGTTTTCGAAAAAACAGCTGTCAAAGGTAAACAACTTGTTTCATTTATCCGAATCAAGAAAAAGGTGGAAAATTATTTCTTGACACCTAAGCCCGCATTTCATAGATCAGATCATATACTTACTATTAAATTATCTGAAAATTTTTCGTTTTATTTTGGAACAATTTCTCCAATTACTTTGTGCAAAATTTTACATTGATTTTTAAATTGAATTTTCATTATTTCGTCTTTTTTTGTATGGCAATTATTCGAACTTCTCTTTGTTAATACTTTGCTCGATTAAGCACAATTTCATAAAGTCGCCCTCTTGCCTCGATGACTCTGGAACAGCCCTGTGTATAATTTACACGTAGCAGAAAATATGCTGGCACATTGTGTTTCCTTGCATTGTTTCCTTTCTTGATTTTTTTTATTTTTATTTTATCTTTCGTATAACATAAAAGGATTAAGCAATAGGAATAGCAACAAATCAAGCATAAAAGAAACACATACAATTGTTTCAAATTAACTTGGCTAAACCTAGATAAATTATTAAGACTTTATATGTATGTGTGGGTTAAAATGATTTTTTTTTCTACAGAACAATGCAGGATTTTATTATGCTGACGTTATGTTGGTACATTGAATTCTTTGCTTAGATTTTATTAAAACAACTGCGTAGTTTTTATATACGCAATAGATGAAGTTATAACTTACCGAAGTGTATAACACTAAAAAGCATCTTAAAACTTTATAGATTACATTTTCATAAGAAATTTGAGTGTTATATTTTTATTAGGAAATAAATCAAAATTGAAGATTCATGTAAATGTTGTTGAAGTTACTCCTGGCCGTTGTTTTTTATCAACATATAATCTTTAACTACTGTACTTATATAAAGTTATAAAAAAATTTTTTAAAAATTCTAGCGCTCTTTTGTATTAAGTATAAACTTAGTTGAGTACTATTGAATTCGTTAAAAAAATTTATGTTTTTCAAACGCGTTATTCTATAAAAATATTTTTTCCTGTTTGGAAAAGTAAAAATATTTAAAATGAAACGACTTAATATGCGCAGTTTTATCATTACATTGTAAAATGCTTTTAATGTTGAAAGGTAGCGCGTGAATGTTGCTTCATAAAGAATTCAAAATTCAATTTGTATTCAATAGATAATACATATTTTAATCAATTTCTTTAAGGAATAATAAATCATAAATGATTAAGTTTTTTATAAGCACTTGAAACGTTATGTTATGTACAGCACTCCATTCCTAGTAGTAGCCCATAAACCAATGAAGCTAAGCACCAATTTGACGTCACTTTCAGCAGCTATTTCACTAAAATCAGCTGCGTTTCGATTTCAATTTTATTATTAGTTTTAATTTCAATCTCAATTTCAAATTTCAATTTGAATTTTCTGCGGATTCTATGAATTTTCATACGATACGCCGAAGCTGTTTAATTTTTCGCCATTTGAGACATGTCACTTTAGTGCAGAAATTAAGTGACTAAAAATATACTGAACACATACAAAGACAAACGCAGCGCACAAGCATTTCATAAACGTAAACATTTTAATGAATTTTAATTAATTTGGTGCGAAACCTGTCAGGTTTAACAATGAAATTTCTTATCTTTATCTTAAATGTTGTCACCTTGTCGACACTCCAGTGTAGTTGCTTAGAGTGTTGCTGTTGCTGCTTTTATTGCGTTGCTGTCAAATTAAAACAGCAACAGATTCATTTCCATCGCACACTCCTTACTTCATTAAAGTCAAATTATTTTTCTTCTTTTTTTTTTTTGCCAAAATATTTGCGCAAATTGAGAAAAAAAAGTCAAAGTTTTTGTCTTTAGCAATCCAAATCTTATTAACAGACATAGCGCGCACAAGAGCATGAAATTAAATTTTTGTACATTAACCTTTAGAATACTAAAAATAATGTGCTGAAAAATGTTTTATATAGAAAAAATTATGTTGCTGTTTTTGATGGATGGATGGATGGATGGAATGGGTCATAGCCATTTTCTTAGCTGATTTTTGTTTAAAATTTTTTAACAATTTTCCCAACTATTCCATATTTTTGATTTTTAGAAAAAGTACTTTGTAAAATTGTTTTCGTTAAAATTCTTAGTTCACTAAAGGTTAATAAGCTACCACTATACTGACATGTGTAGGAACATTCCATCATCACATTGTCCTTAAATTTATGTAGAGAATTCTTGTTAACAAGTTATTTAGAAATAAATTAAAATTGTGATTAACTTTTGCTCAAAAACTTTGCTCATTATAATGTCAAAAATTAAATTATTAAAAATTCCCTAGCAATTATTTTATTCCCTTAGCTATTTAGTCGGTTGGTGCTGTTGCCATTGGCATTTTACGTAGTGTGTTGTAGTGCTGACTTAAACATCACTTAAATTTCTTTTTTAATTTTTGAGCAATTAATTTATGTGATTTATTTATGATCCCTTGAGATGTTTTGTAATTATTTTGATATAATTGCATGTGCAATAGCGTGTAGCTAATGCACTGTAATTTTACTTATATATGAAATTTAAACCTTATTAGATTTATGCTCTAAAGCTCTGTGGAAAGTACTTCTAAATTTAAAGAAAGTTTAATGTGATAGTGAATTTTTGCATAAAAGTCTATGCATTCAAAGTTACCAAATTTTTTAAAGAAAACTCGCAAACTTCATTATGTTCGACTACTGTTCCCAGTCACTAGAGTGGCATTCAAAGCGTTTAACAGAGTTGTTTATACAATGTTTTTAGACAGAATCAGGCAAGACATTGCTTCAAGAAAAAAAAAGGACCAGCAAAGGCATAACTAAGAGAAAGCAGAAATTTTGCTTTAAAATAGTGATCGCAATTGAAAATTAAAACAAATTCTATTCCAAAATCAAACGAAAATTCAAAAAGTATCGAATATACATAACATGAAAAATTAATAGCAGTGAGCAAGTCAAAAAGCATCGAAAAAAACTTCCAAAATTTCGAAAAAAATTTATAAACTTTAGAACAAAATTGAACATGCTTCGATTAATAATAAAAACTTGAAGAAAAAATCGAATAATATCAATCAGAGATCGCAATTTTCAATGGTTGAGTTAAGAAAAAGAAAACATTCAGGAAATGAGTTTCTTTTGTCGAGAAGCGTAGATATTTCTGTTTCTATCAGCGGGTGGTCTTTTGGGCCTATGAATCTTTTTCTTGCACCGATCTATGAAGCTTGCGAATGGATTTTGTTTGGCACTCACTGGGCTGCTCTTAAACTTATGCGAGCTCTTAAGATACTGTGCGATACTTCGACTTTTTCATTGGTTTTTGATACTTTTTGTTCTTCACTAAAATTCGATATTTTTAGACTTATTCCATACTTTCAAAAATTTTCGTTTTATTTCAACTTTCTTGATAGTTTTCGACTATTATCGATGATTTTCAACAAGTTTGACATTGATTTTTTAGAAAAGTTTCAGATTTTGTCAACTTGTTCCATAGGTCTAGACTGTTTTTGTATTCTTTCCGATATTTTTCGATTATTTTTTAACTTTATCGATGTTTTTAAGCTTTGCTCATGCATTAATCGACTCCTTCGAATACACAGGCACACAAAAAAAAACTCGTGACCCAGAGGGTAAATCCCTCTATGCCTACATTTTCGAGGTCACTGAATCGGAATATGATCTTTAAAAAAGGTTTCAATTGCCAGTTTTTCCGCAATCACCCCATTACCACCCCCTTGGTGGTCGAAAGTCAAACTGGCATACAAAGTTGAATGGATGTGCATTTCTACGTTTCTTCGCATGCTAAAACCAAAAATCATAAAAAAAATAAGTTCAACGCTTCCATCACCCCCTAGCGACCCCTTACTGCGCCTAGAAAGGGGTTGAAACTTGAATTTTTATGAAAAAAAAAGAAAAAACGGGGGGTGCTAGGTGGTGATGGGAAGGTCAAATTTACTTTTCGTTGTCATACAAATGCACATCCATTTCAATTTTGCATGAAAATTGAAGTTTGACCCGCTTTCTAGGCGAAATAAAGGGGCGCTAGGGGGTGATGGAAGGGTTGAACTTTTTTTGTTATAATTTTCGGTTTTAGCATGCGAAGAAACACATCCATTTCAACATTGTATGCCAATATGAATATCGACTCCCAAGGGGGTGGTATAGGGAAAACTGGCAATTGAAACCATTTTTGAAGGTCATATTCAGATTCAGCGAGCTCGAAAATGTGGGAATAGAGGGGTCTACTCTCTGGGTCAGGAGATTTTTTTTTTGTGTTGTTAATATCGAACAAACATCACTTAATTCATCTTTTATGAGTACAAACATAATTCCAAAAAGGAATATTAAAAATGAGTTCACCCCATATTTCATATATGAAATATATTAAAATGAATTAAAATTAATACAAATCTTTATGTCTACTAATATTTTGCTAGGCCTTGAATATCAGCACCAAATTAATTTGTTGTAATTTGCAACATATTTTAATTACAATTACTGAAATAAAATATAAACATCAAATAATAATATTCGCTACATTAATTCCTAGCTGAGTCTTTTGCATAATCTTTAATGCTTGAAATGAACCCACAACTGTTTTAAATCTATCCTATTCAAAATTTAATGCCATATGGTAAATTGTGTAATGCAAAGAAAATGAAATGAAAACTTCTTTAATTTATGATTGAAAAATTGTTCCTAACTCAACAGCTGTAGCTCTGAAATTAAAGAACAAAAGTAAAAGTAACAAGCTGTAGCATAGCAGACTCAAACTCAGTGCAATCAAACGGAAATGGACATGACAGCAAATGCGTAACAAAAATAACAATTTTTATTGTCACAGTAAATATCGAAAATCAGGCGATGTCAGTTCTTATTATCTTTTCGGATTTATTTTGTTGCTTTTTTTTAAGAAATTTGAACTAAGCTTTTTAATAAGATTGATTCACACACGCTGTTCAGTTTAGAGTTTTTGCACATGCAATTTTCAAGCTATATTTCTTGTGTAAATTTTTTTCTTCTCAATTTTTTCAACTGTTGGCAACCCTTTGTTGCTAGTGCAACTGTCGTAGCCAATGCACATAATAAAAAATGTAGCTTAAGAAAGATTTTCGCTAAGCCACTGAACGAACATCTGGAGGCAGACAACTGGCCACAAAATGTACATTGTCCTTGCTGGAATTCATTTGGTTTTTTCTTTTCTAAATTTTGCTGATATTTTTGCATGTGTTAAAATATTCCATTTTTGTGCATTTACTCTTGAAGATATTTATAGAAACTGACGTTACAATCGCTAACGTAAATTGCATGTCTTTAAAAATTTCTGTGCATTGAATGTGTCAGTGTTGGCGTAAATGTCTGCTCGGATATTGGAAGTTGTCAGTTGTGTGCTTGAATATTAAATATGAGGGACAGTTACTGAATTTAGCTGTAAAAAGCAGAGTGAAGGTGGCGCCAATGAAAGTCATTTATACATATGTATGTATGTGGCTATATTACCTGCGGAAAAATATATGTATTGGAAAAGGACATGAAATGTTAGCGCAAGACTGAGATAAAGCTATGGGGGCAAATATGAAATATGAGTTTCAGTTTATAGATGAGTTTTGTTTGATGAGAAGCGTAAATATATATTACATGATTTTAATTTTGTGATTTTTATTTTAAAAATCAAAAATAATCGCTATTTTGATAAAAAAAAAAATTTGTAATTCTGGATTTATTTTCAATTTCCATTATCGAAGGGCGATTTGTGACTACCATTTTTTTTTTACCGATTTATGAAACTCGCAAATGGAGTTTGTCTGGCACGCACTCTGCGCTGCACTTTGGCTTCTGAGAAGTCTTAAAGTACTGTGCGGTACCCTTCAACTTTTTCAATGTTTTTTGACGATTTTCGATTTTATTCCAGAAAATTCGATATTTTTTGATTTATGCGATACATTTCGAGTTTCTGAGGTTTTTTGTTACATATGATTTTTTTGATAGTTTTCAACTATAAACGATTTTTTCGATTGTTTTTTTGTTAATCTGTGAAATGAATCGACACCGGCCCACAAAAAAAAAAATCTCGTGCCCGAGAGGGTAGACCCCTCTATTCCTATATTTTCGAGGTCGCTCAATCCGCATATGCCTCTCAAAAATGGTTTCAATTCGCAAGTTTAAACCGAAAATTATAACAAAAAATAAATTCGACCCTTCCATTACCCCCTAGCGCCCTTTTATTTCGCCTAGAAAGGGGATCAAACTTTAAATTTCATGCAAAAAATATGTTCTATGTTTTTTGGGGTACTTGAACCGAAAATGACAATGAAAAGTAAATTTGACCCTCCCATCACCCCCTAGCACCCGCCTTTTTTTCTTTTTCTTTTCATAAACATTCAAGTTTCAACCCCTTTCTAGGGGTAGTAAAGGGGGTGATGGAAAGGTCGAACTTATTTTTTGTTATCATTTTCGGTTTTAGTATGCGAAGAAACGTAGAAATGCACATCCATTCAACTTTGTATGCCAATTTGAATTTCAACCCCCAAGGGGGTGGTAAGGGGATAGTAGCGGGAAAATTGGCAATTGAAACAATTTTTGAAGATCATATTCGGATTAAGCGACCTCGAAAATGTTATGGTAGAGGGGTCTAACCTCTGGGTCACGAGATTTTTTTTTTGTGTGCCTGTGTTATCGATAAGTTTCGACATACTTCGATTTTAGAGCAAAATTTTCGAATTTTATCGACTTTTCCATAGGATTAGACTATTATCGCTTTTTTAATGGCTTTCGACTTCATCGATGTGTTTCAATTACTTTCAGTAGTGTTCGATGTTTATCGATAAGTTCCGATTTTTTTGATAAGTTCCAATTTTTTCGTTAAATTCCGATTTTTCCGATATTTTTCTGAGATTTTTGATAAACTTCGACTAAAACGTGTTTTTGGCATTTATCGTCTATATCGATTTTTTTCAAGCTTACCAAACAACATCGATAATATTATAATGTTCGCAGACTATCGAAAAAATCAAAAGCTTACGACATACATTGATTAATTTATCAAAAAACCATCGAAGAAGTCAGTGAAAATCCAGAATATCCGATTATTTTGGATCTAAAAGTATAAAACTCAAAAATTACTCTTAATTTTTATTCAAAAATTTAAAGGCCATTAAATCTTTTTTTTTGATAGAAAAAAATAGAAATCCTTAGTAGCAATTATTTTGAATTGAAATAAATAAATATTTAATAAACCAATACTCTGATCGAAAAAAATACTAATCGATTTATAACGATTATGCAGTGATTTCTTTAATAAAATTCTTAATCGTAACGTTCCGTGAAGAACCTTTTTTATGACATTCAGAATTATATTTCAATACTCTAATTCTATAAGAAAAGGATCAAATAAAGCTCCTGGTTACACGATGCTTGATAAAAGGTCATCAATGCACTAACTACATGTCAATCACTATATTAACAACCTGTGAAGATTGATAACGGACGATTAATTTTTATTTTTTTTTTCCACAAAATGTACACTGCTCCTTTTATGCAATCATGCACAATTCAAAACATTTCATAGAAATACCATTGCTTGACATCATATTTAATATTCCAGAATAGTACACATCAAATTCAATTTACCTTCACTTGACTTGGCTTGCCCACCGACATCAACACGTGCCGCCCTTTGTCGCTGCTGCTGTCCGTAGCATGCGCATTTCCTTTCTATTTCTTGTTTTCTAATTACACACGAAACGGACAACTCCGACACCTTGACATGAAAATTACGAAGAAATACAACACGGCCTTAAGGTAACGACGCGTACCTGCCGCCTTTCGCTAAGACGGAAGTCACGACTGCTCATTGTGTGTTGTACGCGCGTTCAAAGCAAAATTACGAGCTTGTTGTTTGTTGTTTTTGTAACAGTCACGTTTAACACGTAAAACGGCAGCGTCTTTATAATTTTTTTCTTATATTTTCTGATGTTGATTGTCTCGTTCTTGCACAGTGTGGTATTTACGTTAGTAAAGTGAAGAAAACTTTTAAAGCAAAGAATATTTTTTTTTATTACTATTGGCCTAATCGTATCTGTTTGTTTTGTTCCCTATGGAATATTGTTGTGTTTTTCCTACGCGTTTCATTTGTTTAACGCCTTTTCTATGTTGTAATTATATTTTATGTACTTTTACACTCTTGAGACAGTCTATGTGGTGGGTGTACTTTAATGTCATGGATGGCGCTATTATGTAAAGTTGTAATTAAATTTGTTTTGGTTTACTAAGTCGCCTTTAGCTTTTTTCATCGAAAATTCAAAAAGTTTCAAAAGTTGTTTTTGTTGTTTTTTTGAAATTTTAATTTTTGATTTTTCTTCAGCTCATTTATTTTTATTGGCTTTAGCCTATCTTGACAACAATTTTCAATGTTTCTATTTTCAATTTCAGGTTCATGGCAATTGGGTTGGATCCTCTGTGACATTTGGATATCACTTGACATTTTACTTTGCACAGCTTCCATTTTAAGTTTGTGCGCGATAAGCGTGGATAGGTAAGTTTTTATTATAGTGCACACACACCATTTGAGCTTTGCGTTAATGTGCCATAGAGATTTGGTGATGCTCTGTAGCGAAAATAGTTGTAGCGCTTGCTATAATTTTTTGGTTTACTGTCATAACTAAGAGCTTAAGTGTTTAGTTCTTAATTAAGTTTTAATTAATAAGCATTGAATTTTGTTTTTAATGTTAGATAACTTATTTCAGATATCTTGCTGTCACACAACCGCTGACGTATTCACGGAAGAGACGCTCAAAACGTTTGGCGCTGATTATGATATTAATTGTGTGGATATTGGCATTAGTCATAACTTGTCCACCGATGTTTGGCTGGTAAGTTTTTCTTGATATTTATTATTAAGTCGTAACAAAAGCAATTTAAATAAAGTAAATTTTATACTTGGACACCATAAACACGCTAAAGAACAAAAGTCGAAAAATGCCGTAAAAGTCGAAAAATGTTAATGAATTCAAGAGAGACAAAATATATTTTATTTAGGAAAATTATAAAAAATTCGAAAAAGTTTTTGAAAAGTCCAAAAAATCGTTAAAAAGGATTCGAAAGAATCCCGAACCATTTGTATGGAAAATTCGTTTCAATCAAATATTTCACTTTTTTGCTGATACCTTGTTTTTTGGCATTCTGAGCAAAAACCTCAATAAGGGTGTCCAAACCCAATGACAGGATTTTGAGTTATTGGCCGATAAAAGTCTCATTCTACGTCCACTGGCATACTAGATTATCAAAGGCACGATTGCGATGTTTATGGCACCGACGTAGGTTTTCGATAGAGGCCGTGAAAATAAATTGCTTGGTTTTTGAGATAGCGTTACTTAAAAATGATAACTTGTGTACGTATAATAAGACGTATAAATACTTATAACTCAAAATTCTGTCATAGGACTTTGCCGTGCCCATTGAGACTTTTATTCAAGATTTTTGCAAAAAATGAGACTATTTGATTGAAACCTACCACTTTCGCATACAAATAGTGCGGGGTCCCTTGTTGTTAACACCCGAAAAATGTTGAAAATCGTTTTTTTTTTTTATTTTGAAACTGTTGAATATTAACTCAATTACATTAGCTGATACAAACGCAGATCTAAATATCCTTGGCCTATTTCGGTTTCAGGACTTATAACTATGTAAAACAAAGTGTCATCATATGTATCGCTCTATATAATAGTGGTCTTACTCCATATTTTTAAACCTCATTCGGCCGAACAGTCACCCGGGTGACTATTTGAATTTTATTGACCAAAAAAATATATATTTCTTATCAATTCTTTTGACCCATCTTCCTTGACATCTTAAACTTATGAATTTTAAGTGTAAAAAACACAAAATACTTGAAATTGTTACCTGTTGAAGTTTTTTATTTTCTTTTCGGCCAGAGCAGCCATATGGGACGTTCTTTTACAAACCGAACGAATTTTGACAAAAATTGACCGTCACATTTTTGATTTGGTTGAATTCTTTTTCACTAGTTCTGTATCGAAAGAGTAGAAATACGTGTTCGAGGATTTTTTTCAAATAATTTTTTTTTTTCAAAATAGAGCGAATTTAAATTTTGAGAATTTCGTGATTTTTGGCTTGGAGACTCACTTTCAAAAATTCATAGCTCCGGTTCCGTTAAAGCCAGAAAATAGAAATAATTTTCATTGTAAAACTAATAAAAAATAATTTCTTAAAAAAATTACCAACAAATTAATATTGTTATAAACAATTTAAATGTTTAAATCGATTTTTAAACAATTGCTCCCACCCTGTATCAAATTTTATCAAGAGGCGTGAACGCTCTGGTGCCCTTGCCTTGGAAAAACAATTTTAAATATTCAGCAAATTATCTGTTAAACTAATCAGCTGTTAGTGTTGCCAGATATTTATTTTAAATAGGTCCAACTTTTTTCAAAAAATATCTCTTTGATTCAGAACTTCTGAACTATTCCCAATTTTCCTAAAAAATTTCCTTCCTCTCTATGCAAACTTTATCCTACATATTTTCAAATAAAGTCACTTCGGCCAAAATGAGTTACAAAAATCATCGACCGAACTAGGGTTAAAAAACACATTGTTTTTCATATTTTGTCATATCTTTTATTCTAAAAGTGAAGTTATTCTAATAATTGCACCGAAATCCCATAGAAGGCATTACATGTTCACTCATGCCCATACGTTTACTCTACATATTCTTTATAAAAGCGAAGATATTTCACAATTCGATTTTAAGCAAATATTTCACTATTATAATGAACGACACATATTTTGATGAGGCTTAAAACCGGGTCAGTCGCCTAACAATTTTTTGACAATCATTTTCAACTTCTTTTCAGCTGAACGCAAGTTTGTCAGCATCTCTGTCGACTTTTTTATTACATGACGTATGTAATCAGTCGAGGAGACATCCGCTGCTAGCTTAAGAATTCTTATCCATTTCATTTCTCCCAATAATGTTCTCTTCTTTACGATCATTTTTTTTTTATTATCAATAAAATTTCTAAAAATCTCTTCTTCCATGATTGAATTAATCTCAAGCAATTACTCCAAACGTTCGCATATTGTTGCAATCATCTTCCAGTCTCTTACCTTGTCTGTTTGTCAAACAAAATTGATCATTTAGGGGTGCTTAAGGAGTCATATGCGAGTTTGCTACGTTGGCAACCCTTTAAACCAATAACCACGCACGTGCAAGCTTTTTAAATAATTATTGATAATTGTTGTAATTGCATATATCTGATAATAACTTCTTCAGCAAGTAAGCTTCACAAGTGGCTACGCAAAGTATTATTCTGGGAACGAGTTCCGAAAATTTCTATTTACCCATGACGAGTACAAATACCATGTTATTGTTCCCAAGCAAGCCCGACTATCTCAATCTTCATCAGAGTCAAACCTTATTCTGAAACGAACAGATTTACTTTACCGACTTCCCTTAGGTACCTATATTATTCTATAGACTCTTCAACATGGAGACCTGCTGCAGATATTGGCGCAAACTGTTGAGAAGTTTGCGTGAAGTTTCGGTTATCAAATTAGCCTTTTTTATTAGTTTTCTAAACTTCTTGATAAAATGTTACCAAATTAAGTAGATCAAACTAAAATACTCCCTCATAATGAAATGCATAAAATCATAAAAGGCTTTATTTTTTAATCATAATACAGTTACTTTTCATTACCTTAGTAGAATGTAAAGATAAACCACCTTTTTCAGTAGTTTTTTAAAAGACGTCATGCCTGCCAGCTTTATCGACTGTAATATTCGCTACAATTTGTTGCGACATAAATTAATTGTTTTTTTTTTTTTTGGCAAAATTAATATATTATATTAGCAACTACTTGACGAAATAAAAACGCACATAAAATATAACACATAAGTCACTAACACACTGGGGTACAAAAAATTAAAAACAGAAAAACAAAAACTCACAGCATGTGCATCGATTACAATGAGCCATGGTAATTTATGCGAAAAACTATTCAGGGCCAAATAAAAACATGGTGCCACATGACAACCAGGGCGTATGACAGCAGCAGGTTAGGTGGATTTTAGTTGAGCAACAGCCAACCGCCCTATAGCTTTTGAGTTTGGCAAGCAGCAGGCACATGATTTATTGCACTTTCTAGTTTTTTAAGCATTCACGTATGAGTAAATTCCATTAGAGTGCGCATGCAATGAACAGGTATGACATGCAGAAGGATATGGGTCAATCCATTAATAAAGAGACATTAAGTCGGAAATGTATTTTTTGTATTAAACTGGAAAATCAAAGACAGCGGTCACGTGGGGAAAGCGCAACAAAGAAAAAAAATCAAAATTTAAACCTCAAACTAACTGCTTCTGACAAAGCGTTTTAAAGTTGTTTGTAGAGTAACCAATGCGATAAATTTAATGGTGTGAAAAAAAATATATAAAAAATTTACACAAACTTCACGCTTCATTACAAAAATTTTACATTGATCATTTAACATTTTTCGTCCTTAAAATTGGCAATAAAATTAATGTGTCCACATGTGCTATTGGCTACAATTTAACATTAAAGCGTTCGCACTATTTTCAGCATTGAAATTTTTTAGAAACTTTTTATTTTCACACTAAAATCCGTTTTTTTTTTTTTTCTTCATCATATAGGTATGAGCCCGGACGCCGTGATTTAAGTGAATGTCGCTACAATCAAAACGAAGGATATGTTATCTTTTCCGCTATGGGATCCTTCTTCATTCCCATGGCTGTGATGATTTACGTTTATGCAAGAATTTCATGCGTTATTGCATCTAGGCATGACAACATGACCGACATTAGTGTTCACAATAAGGTAAGTGAAATGAGAGAGAACAAAAAAAAAATAAAAAGCAAAGTATGCGTAAGGATATACACACATGTGCATACCTACTTTTGCACTACCACATTTCATTGGTATGTTCTGAGTAAAAATATTTTAAGGCCACACACTGTTACATTTTGATATTCAAATTTATGTGTTGGTATGAAGTCACCTGCTGTGTTTGTGCTTGTGATATCTATTGCATATTTAAGTGGTTCATACTGTGCGTTATTCCTATGCAGTGTTATATAGATATAAATTTTTTATTTTATAACTTTTTCGCGTGTATTTTTAGATGTTGGTTTTTTTAAAGATATTCTAAGATTTCTATTTTTTCCTTCAATAAAGATGTTGCTAAAAATGTCATAAGATAAATCCTATTATGATGCTTGAGTGATTAGTTAAAGAGTACAAGGAGTATTTTTTTTCTTCTATAATTTTTGCCTAAAATAACCAAAGTGTTATTTGTAATTTAAAAATATTAAAAGCAAGAATGTAAAAATAAATTATTTAAGGCTTATAATACCCCTCGCTGCATTTGCCTTTTCAAACATTGCCGTTAAAAAATTTTAAGCAAAGCTGCTCCGTAAAAGTAACTGTGATAATTATGTTGAAGTTCCATAGACATATAATGAATGGTATGACATATTTGTAAATTGGCTTAAGGTCGAAGCAAACTTTGGCAATGTTTTCAACTTCAAGCCTAATTGAAAAAATTAAAAAAATATTTTGCTTAGTATTAAGGACCTAAAAATTATTTATGCATTAAAAATTTCAGAAATTTTTATGAAAACAGTGCAAAAGGTATGAAAGAAAAAGTAAAAAATTTATAAAGCCATAAAGTCTTATAAAATGGCTAGTGCGGCCTGCGGCTTCGCACGCGCACGTCTCGTACTTTTTTCATGAAAAAGTAACTCTTAACATCTCATTCTAACTTCTCTTTTCAAAAATAAAAAAAAAACTAAAAAAGGTGTTATCTTCGGCCAGGTCGAAACTCACATACCCTACACTGGATTGAGTAGTACTTTCCAAATAAATGTTAGAAAGACGCTGAAAAGGTTGAAGAAGTCAAAAATTGTTGAAACAGTTGAAAAAACTGAAAAAGTCTAAAATATATGGACACCATTGTAGAAAGTTCAAAGAAATTGAAAAAGTCGAAAAAATTTTGAAATTCAAAAATGTTGTAAACAATTCGAAATTCATGAAAAAGTCGAAAAAATAAAGAAAATCAAGTTGAAAGAGGGTTAAAAAGTGGAATAATATACATATGGAATATATTGGAAGAAGTTAAAAAGTTGAGAAAGTCAAAAGAATGTGGAAAATGTTGAAAAAAATAGCATATAAATGTAGAAAACCAAATATGCCACGCCCACTTATCCAATTCCGCCTACTTTTGGATATTCGTCATTGGCGTCCACATACTAAATTTTAGCAAAATAGCTTGTATAGTTTGCGATATATGCTTTAATAAACCTTAAAATTTAGGGCGGTGACACACCCACTGATACAATCGAGACCGATTTTAATCATAAACAAACCTCTTTTACCAAATTTTAATATGATTGCTCATATATTTCGATAGGTATGCCATTTAAGATATTTTATTTGTATGGGAGTTGCCGTGCCCAGTGATGCTATCCCGCCCGCTTTAGATGCTGACATACCTTATGGCAAGTAAACCACTTACATCGAATTTCATGCCAATTGCTGCAATAGTTCTCTAAAAAAATTCACTTCCAACTTTATATTAATATGGGAGGTGTCACGCCCACTGATAAAATCTCGTCCAAATTTATTTAATTTTATAGCTTATAATAATTGACATCTATGCACCAAATTTTATGAAGATTACTCTGATTGTACACTATCTATAGCATTAAACGTTTTTTGCTTATATACGAGGTGCCACGCCCACCAGTTCTATTGCGGCAATTTTTCGTAATAAGATACCTTTTAGCAAGTTTATCTGCCATACTAAATTTCATTATGATTACGTTGTTAGTTCTTTAATTATAACGTCTATAAATATTGTAGGCTATGCCACGCCCTTCAACGTGCTTTTCCAGTATACTGTCGTAGCCTGTATTGATGACTGTGGTCTCAGTAGTATTAAAATTTTTATGAAAATCGAATGTGCCAATTTTGAATTATACGAAATCAAAATTTTTAATTGTTTAAAAGTGCCACGCCCACTTTTGAAACTCCGCCCACTTTAAATAAAATTCAAGATATATATGATCTGTATCCGTGTACCGAACTTCATCACAATAGCTTGCACGGTTTAATAGTTATGGCATTTTAAAAATTAAAATTTAGGGCTGTGCCACGCCCCTTTAAGAGACTTTGCAAATTAAAAACCTAGCCCAATCTTAATTTTTTTCACTTGTTCACCAAATCAACAAGTTTCATCTAAATCGCAGCAACTTTGTTCAAAGAGGGCTGAGGTATATTTACATAGAGTATGGGCGGTAGGCGTGGTCGTGACCAGATTTCGCCCATTTTTATATGCTAGCAGCTTGTAAGAAGTTGTGTCCTGTGTGCTAAATTTCATTGAATTAGCTTGTTTAGTTTTTCCGTAAACGTGATTTTAACAGACAGACAGACGGACATATCTATATCGACTCAAGTGGTGACGCTGATGAATAACTTATATACTTTTCTATACCTGCCACACCCCTTGCTATGCGTTGCAAATAGAATGGCAAAGTGAATATACCCCAGTAGCAGCATAAGCAACGAAAAATCAAACGACAAAGCGTGACGAACCATTTCTTTATTCTACATAAATGGTATAGACATGATAATGTGTTTCTTTTGAAATAGTTTAGTCTAAAATTATATTTTTCGCTACACTCTATCTCGAGTATGTTTGCAGCTACACACTGAAAGTGCTCTTAATGTTCTTTACTCTGAATTATGTGATAATTTCTTTTTCTTCTACGATAGTACTTGAGTTGGCATAATTCGTCGTCAAAGTAGCCACTTCATGCCAGTCCGTTTACTTGTGAACGCGTCTGCTACATTCACACTTTAGTTGTCATACTGAACGAAAGTCTGCATATATTCTCACTTCTATACTATGTCTGGACAACTGTTTTTTATCTGCTTAAGGCTACGTCAGTGTAGTTGTATCATTTCAATTAAAAACTTAGACATTCGCACTAACTTAAGCTGCTTATGTTTTAAGCACATCATGCAAAATTGATGGAAGGACTTTACTTACTTAATATAATGCATAGCAGACATGAAGAGAGGCGTAGTAGGTGCATATGCCAGTAGAAAAAAGTAGGGGTAAGAAGCCAGTGAAAGCTTTACTTTGCAAATGTTCACGAAGCTTGCAGAAATTTCTCCGAGATAGGCAGTGGTCAATTGCTTACTCGGAACATACATTTGACATTACCGCAGTGGATGCTGGGAATTCACTTGCGTATCATTTAGTACTAGAATAGTTAAGTCTTGTTTATATAATTACCTACACTTAACGTTGAGTAATACCCTTATTTGGCTTTTTAAGGCAGTCGTATTTTGTCATTGTATTGCCTTCACGCAAGCAGTCTTCCATTCTCAAAACGTACATCATAAATGAAACATATTATATCTTTGGCTATGTGAGTGACTTTGTCTTACCGACTAAAACAACAATACACTCTAAAGTATCAATAAACTGCTATACCACTACCCTTCTTCACACAAAAATTTTTAACTATTTTCTTTTCTCTCTCTCTCTCTCTGTATTTTCTCTTTCAAAGAAATTCAAACGCTACACCTCAGCTGATGTCGAAAATGATATTGACCATGAACTTTCCGAACAAGAATTGAGTTCTGGACAAAAGAAACAAGCGGCTGCACGCACACTTTCAACACAAACCATTGCCAAGGAATTGCATGAGGTAATGCTATCCGAGGGCGAAAACGGTGGCAATTGTTCACTGCTTGGTTTGGCAGCATCAACAACAACAACACTTTCAACTGGCACAAATCCAAAAAATGGTTGTTACGAACTAACGCGACCAGCATCCTTTAAACGCACACCAACAGCATCATCAACAATGACGACACTAACAAGCGAACAGCAGCATTGGTCATTTAGTGGTGTTGGCATTGGCACTGGCGCTGGCAGTGGCAGTGGTGGTTCAGCAACAGCGACGGATGGTGTGCAGTTACAAAAACAACAATTACGTCAGCACAGTGTACGGCATCATCCGCATCATCATTTGAGTGCAGGTGGTGCTGGTGGAATTTTAGTTGCTTCACCCAATATGGATAGTAGCACAACACCGGCATCGTATACCACACGTAATACACGCGTTCATCATCATCATCACCATCATCATTCCAAATCGCTATCGAATCGCATCACATCATTGAAGAAAGAGAATAAAACAACACAAACGTTGAGCATTGTTGTTGGCGGCTTTATCGCTTGTTGGCTGCCATTTTTCGTTTACTATCTGATAACACCTTTTCTAGAGAATCATCAAGTGAGTCGAACGCTAGCAAAGGGGCTCACCTGGTTGGGTTGGTTCAACAGCGCCATCAATCCATTCATTTATGCATTTTATAGCGTTGATTTTCGTGCCGCATTTTGGCGCTTAACGTGTAAGCGCTTCTTTAGTGCTTCCTCGATGAAACCACAATTTCCGAGTAACACAATGTCCATACGACGATAGTAAGTTATTTTAATTATTATTAATTAGAATGTAAACATCTAAGTAGTGTGTACTTAATATTGTAAGATATGGTGTTCATATGGTGTGCATGATAGATTTTATTGCCGTGGGTTGGTTGGTAAGCAAAATCGCTCAAAAATAAGTTGTTAACAGAAAAAATAAATGATAATTTTCCAAAAACTTTGGGACTTATGGAAGTAGGTGTAGAGATTATGGGTACATATTTTTTTTGATGAAAATTAGCTCCAAAGTTTAAAAGAAAAACTACTATTTTTCGCTTCATTTTGGGAATGTCTCCAAATTATTGTGCACTTAAGCGCTTTTATCTACAAAAGTTTGGTGACTGTGCCAGTAAAAGGTGAGGGAAAATTTACCCAAACTATGATGGTAGAATGGGCAAAAAAATTTCTAGCGCTAAGGTAATATCGCTGACCCCCAACGTAAAACTTTTACGGAAGTAAATTCTTCTCGTGCTTGACAATAGTTTGTTTTGTGTAAAGAGTCACATAGTGTCCTTACAATGCTATATGAAAATTTGAAATTTGGGCTGGAAATTTTTCCAAGACATAGTTAACATAATCTGCTACATTTTGAAATATACTACAGCCTTCTCTTTCAGATGATACTATCCTTGAGCAAACGTTGGATTAGCTGTCATATAACCGTCTGATTGCTCACTATAGCCTAAAATAATCTCATTCTGCAAATATGATGGGAATCCCATAGAAAGCTGTGAAAAATCCATTTATCATATCCGAAACGATTATGAATTTTATGATAGAAATGATCGTTATTTTGGATTTAATTTTTTTTTTCGATCATAAATAATCATTATTTTGAATTTCTATTCTTTTCGATCAAACATAATCGTTATTTTTGATTTCTATTTTATTCGATCAAAAATAATCGTCATATTAAATTTTTATCTTTTCGATCATATATAATCGTTGCATTAGATTTCTATTCTTTTCGATCAAAAATAATCGTTATTTTAGATTTCCATTTTTAATCGATATTTTGGATTTCTATTTTCTTCGATCAAAAATAATCGTTATTTTAAATAGAAATCCAAAATAACGATTATTTCTGATCGAAATGAATAGAAGTCCAAAAAAACGATTATTTCTGATCGAAAAGAATAGAAATCAAAGGTAACGATTATTTTTGGTCGAAAAAATAAAAATCCAATATAACGATTATTTTTGATCGAAAAAAATAAAAATCTGATATAACATTTTTTTTGATTTTTAAAATAAAAATCGCATAATTAAAAATCATGTCATGTATCGAGGCTTCTCGTCAAAAGAAATTCATCTGTAGGTATACTCAAACTCACATTTCCTTCATTGTGATTTTTTTGCCTTTAATTGTAGAAAAAAAAACGATTATTTACGATCACTACTTTAGTAGCGTATTGATATTGCTTTGAATGGTTTAAGCACTAAGTGCAAAGCTTATCTTTAAAATCTTCATTATCAGTGATACTTGAAAAAAAGTGTGTCTAAGTATCCTAAATCTGCGGTCATTTCCTCTTTCTTATTTTGAGGCGATTTTGCCAGCACCCATCATTATTACATGAATATTTATTCCATTTATATATCGCAACGGTTAGCATGACGTATACGTAATCGAAGTTATTAATTGTTAGCAATTAAATGTTACTCATACGCAGCGTAAGCATAAATGCGTTTTTTTTAGTGTTAATGTGCATGAAACGATTTTATAATATTAACCAAAATTATGAAAATAATTTTACAAATAAATATTATTTCCTTCTTCTTTGCACTTTCAAAGTGACATCACAAGTTTTCAAAATCAGGAAATTAAATTTTTAAGAAGTAGCTCAAAAAATTCCTATTGAGACTACAATTTCTGTTTCGAAATTCCGTATAAAATAAAATTTTAACTTTAGATTGTCTTCAGTACAAAGTGTTTGAGTTTAAACTTTGTGTTGGCAACAACATAAATGTGTCACATATTGTATCAGTTAATAACAAATCATTGCTCATACATCTTATACAGCCATGCATTATTTATTTACATATTGAAATAGAAATAGAAAATCCACAAAAACCAATTCAAACAGCACGCACAGACAGATAAACATGCAAAATCTGAAAGGCAACGGAAACGTTTTCAACTGCTCGATTATATGACCGTGAAAAAAAAAGTAACATAATGTCACATAAGAGTTAAATTGAGTTTGATATTGATAACCCAGCGAGAAAAGGAAGATCATGAAAGGATAACGAGTTTGACTTAGAAACAAATTGGTGTATCAAATCAATGAGACTTTCGGCTTAAAAACTTAAACTTTAGTGATTGTTTCAATTTGAATAAGAGCTTTAGTAGCATAATCCAATAAATTTCATTCCTAAGTCATTAGCGTTCAAAAGCAGCACTACAAATAAATCCACTTTAGTCGACAATATAAACAAATGCATATTTTCCTATTGGGAAATCAGAAGCGAAAGCTTTACCACTCAATTTAGCAGCAAAATTCGTCGCACAGACATGTGACTTGAATTGTAGTCACGTCGTATGCGTCGTATTTTAAATAAATAGCGATAACAAAATATTTATTTTCGATTTCTCTGCAAAAAGAAAGAAACGCAAAACCGCATAAAATTTGAACAGCAGCAGTAGATAAACCTAAAAAGGACAAACATTTAAATGGAAGTTTCATAAGTACACAGCAAGAAAATATTCAAAAAGTTCTTTAGTTAAAATTCAAATAAAATACGGAATTTCAAACACAATGGTAAATTAACACTCAAATATTGAGGTATCATTAATTTGTCTATTCGTACATGTATGTACCATTTATGTATACTATATATAATAGTAAATTTAATATTTGTGATAGATTTAAATAAATTTTATCACTTGCATTATTTTCGACAGTTGACGTTGGAAGCTCATTCTCGGTGTCACTTCTCAATATAAAAGAAAATGTTCCGTGTACATAGCAAAAAATTAAATGCTGTTAACAGAATGCTGTATGGTACTGTTAGTTAACAGTATCATGAATTTTGCTGTTAGCAGCAATGGAACATGCATAATTATTATTGAGAAAAATATTTCTACTCTTCGACTTAAGTCCATTCTTCATAAAATTTTAAGCATTTTTACATTTTATCGATAGTTATAAAAATATTTAGATAATTAAAAATAATTCTACATAAATTTTATTTGAATTAAGAAAGTTAACGTTAGAGTTAAGTTAGTCCTAAAATTGTCTGTCTTTTTTTTTTAAATGATAATGAAAAGTTTGTTTTGAATAATTTACGCATTTTTATATTCAATATTTGCTTTCTTTAAAATGTCAAATTTTTAAAGATTTCAATTAAAGTCTACATTGGAAGCTGATTTTAATTTTCAGTGTGGAATGTTCCTTTGCATCTCTACATATAAACCATATATCTTTTAATTGATAGGTTTTTTGATGCAGATGGATAGGATTATAAGAGAAAAAGAAAATTCCACCTCTCCCATATCGGAAAAAACCAACGTTCCTTTTTCCATTTCAATCCAGAATTTCATTGGCGCGGGAATTTTTGCAGGGACCGTAACGATTATGAATTTTATAATAGAAATCACTGCATAATCGTTATTGTGGATTTCAATTTTTTTCGAACATAAATAATCGTTATTTTGAATTTCTATTCTTTTCGACCAAACATAATCGCTATTTTGCATTTCCATTTTTTTCGATCAAAAATAATCGTAATTTTGGATTTCTATTTTTTTCGATAAAAAATAATCTTTTTTTTTTAATTTCTATTTTTTTCGATCACGAAACGCAAGGTATGCTAGCTATACTGCGTAAAAATTGCCTTATGTTAAAATCTATTAATAGTGATCTTTTTTTTATCGAAAAAAATAGAAATTAAAAATAACGATTATTTTTGATCGAAAAAAATAAAAATCCAATCTATCGATTATTTTTGATCGAAAAAAATATAAATCTAAAATAACGATTATTTCTGATAGAAAAAAAAAATTCTAATGTAACGATTATTTTTGATCGAAAAAAATAGAAATGCAAAATAACGATTATTTCTGATCGAAAAAAATAGAAATCCAAAAAAACGACTATTTTGGATTGAAAAAAATAGAAATTCAAAATAACGATTATTTATGATCGAAAAAACAGAAATCCGATCTAAAAATTATTTTTGATTCTTAAAATAAAAATCGCATAATTAAAAATCATGCTTCTCGTCAAAAGTAATTTATCTGTATACTCAAACTCACATTTCGACTTTTAATTCATTGTGATTTTTTTGAATTTAATTATACAAAATAACGATTATTTACGGTCTCTGAATTTTTGGGTCCCCTTGCCTATCCTCCAAATACACCACCGACCTCTTCCAAGCAAACTTTCTCATACAAGAACTTAAATCAAACCAAACCGAATGAGGTAGTATGAATATGTATTAATCTAGCACAAAATTTGCACTTTTTTGAAATTCAGGGGTGCGACCTAAAATGTATGTTTTTTTTATCAAGCAATAGTCAAATATGTCAAAGTTTTCAAAAAATTTTTGGGCGATTTTAACTACTTTCAAATAATCATATGCATTTTTGGGGATTTACATTGACGTTATATTACATTCACTTGTCTTTAGATATTAATTTATATTAGATTTACTTTTACAATTATAATTAATGTTTAGTGTATGATTAATTTTTATGTGATTTTTTTTTGAGCAATTCTAAATTATAATATTATCTCTCTTAGAAATAAGAAATTAGCTTTCCATCTTTTTGTAAATAATTTATATAGATATTTTTTCAAGTGTTTAACATAAAACGAATTCTCAGCTTTTCCACTTTAAGTTAAGTATGTAAGTAAGTATTTAAACCCTACAGGCATATGATATTACAAATAGCAAAGGCAAAAATAGTAGCACAACATTTATATTTACCATACATTGATGAAGCACAAAGCTAACAAATATTTGTAATGCTGCTTTTAAATGGCAACAGAAGTGTTCAATTCAACACAAAATTGAATTAAATTGACTTTTATAAATTTTTGATTTTTGTTTTAGCTACCAGAAACTTATGCAATGCAGATTTGTTGACAAAAAATATTTAATAAAAAAAGTATATATTAAATTAAAAATTTTTTAACAAAAGTACAACGGTGCGTATGAGTAACCTGTAATTCAGTACTAAATAATTGCATTTTATGAACAACTTAAAATATGAAAAGAAAATTATATGTTTTAAGTAAAACTTAAGCATACCAATAAGAATTAAATAAATTTTTAAAACGTTATTGTGATTTAGTTTAACATAAAAGTAATTAAAAATTAAACAGCATAGCATTATCAAAAGCTTTAAAGTAAAAAAAAAGAAAATAATTAATAAATTTAAGACACAAAGGTGAATAACCCCATAAATTCATATAGCTTATGAAAATGTAAATACGTCAGCATACACAAATAAACAACTTCTTGAAAGAGATAAGCTAAGTGAATTAAAAATTGCGATAAAAGCCCAAACAAAAAAAAAAAAAAATGTTTTTTTCTTCGAAATAAAATACCGCAGAAAAACAAAATAGTCCCACAACACAAAAGATGCCGACTACTGGTGTAAAAAAAAATGTAAACAAAATTAGCATAATTAATGCTGCTGCTGCTACTTTTGTTTACATGTATGTGTGTGCGTAACAAAACAAACACACAACGTTATTATAAATAGTGGCGGATTTGCTTAAAACGAGGCGTCAAAATAGCGTAAAGTAGCAAAACAAATAAATTGCCGGAAAAAAAAACTGTTAAGAATTTAAGACAAAACCATTAATTATACACTCTATGCTCTATGCTCAGCGTTGCGCTTAGTACCGGGTATTAAAAATTACAAAAAAAACAAAACAAAAAACGTATTTTCGCAAACCGAAATGAATGATGATGATTCCATGAAATATTCAATTCTACCATGTTCATTTTGAAGGCATTTTTTCTTTTAATTAAAAAAGAGAGCATACTTTCACGCGCGAATATTTTTTTTTTTAGAATAAATAACTGCGCTGTTTTAGTAAGTGTTTAAGGTTTTGCTTGTGTGTGTTTGTCTATTATATAAGTGTGTGAAAAATTTATTATAAAAAACTGTAGCGCACAACAATGTTACTTAAATGAAATTTGATTGAAAAGAACAGAAATTTATTTAAAATTGTACATTAGTTTTTTAAAAATTTATGGTCTCAACTTTAAAGAGATTTATAGCATTTTATTTACAGAAACAGATTTTGATTTTCAGTTTAAAAAAATGGAAAAATTAAAACTTCTTATTAGCTTTGATTTGAACATTCTATCGCTGGCATTTATCAATACCTCATTAGGGGAAACATTTTAGACTAAATTTCTTATTCATTTCCTTATGAAATTTATGGCGCCAAGACCAAAAGCCTGTAAGCACTTTTATGAACTATTTTCACCATTTTATTGATGACATTGAAATAATACATTAAACATTCGCTTATGAAACATAAACAATAAATTACTAAATTTCAAATGGTCACAGACTTACTGCTATGGAAGTTAATAAATTTGCTCTTACATACATAAGAAACTGCTTGTGTGTGTGTTTTTTTTTTTGAAAGTACATTAGTAAGTGTTTGCTTAAAAAGTCAGTTGACAGCATCGCTTTTGTAAAATTAATATAAATTAGTTTTAAGAACGTTTTAAAAAAGTTGGCCATATTAATTTAAGTTATATATATATTATAAGCATATTTCAAGAGATAATTACAATATTTAAATGAAAAGAAAAGAAAAATGTTTTCTTTTAAGTTATAGACATCTAATTGATAAGCAGAAGCATTTTAATAAAATCATAAAAGTAGACATTAATAATATTAAACTACAAAAATAAAATGAATCTTTTAAGTAAAATAAAAACAAAAATATAAACATAAAAACTTATAAACTGTTTTTTATTTCAATATCTTAATATATAAAAATCTTGTGTCACGGTGTTTGTCCCAGGTAAACTCTGAAACTATTAAACCAATTCCTATGTAATTTGTCCTATGCCTATGTATTTGGTCTAACTTAGGTCATAGGATAGTTTATATTTCGATTAAGTGCATATTTAGGTTGGCCCTCATACTAACAAATTTTCTAAAATTGCATTTGCACAAAGACCAGTTAATCCATTCATATGATATTTACACCACGTGGCTTTTACATTAGGGTGCATATTCAGGGTGGCCCTAATACAAACATATTTCTAAAATATCATTTACACGAAAACTGGCTAATCGTTTCACACTGAATTCACACCATGTAGTTTTATATTAAAAGGCATAGCTTAGGCTACAAGGCTTTTATTTAGGGTGGCCCTCACATAAACATATTTTTGAAATATTATTTTCAAAAAGACCTCTTACTCGACTCACATTGAACTTACACCGTGGCTTCTGTATTGAGTATAATAGCTTAGGCAATACAACTCTTATTTAGGGTGGCACTCATACAAACAAATATTTAAAATATTATTTTCACGAAGACCGGTCAATCGATTTACATGGAATTTACAACATGAGTATTTTATGTTCAGTGGAAAAACTTAAGCTATAAAACTTTTATGTAAGACGCTTATTCAAGTTGGCCCTCATACCAACATATTTTTTAAATATAATATTCTCATGGATTTACACCACGTGGCTGTTATATTTAGAGGCACATAATTAGGGTGACCCTTACATAAAAGTATTGTTTAAATAGAATTTTCACGAAGATTTCATAATTGTTTTTTAAATGTTGCTAATGGTCTATTGAAAGTTTTTGCAAAGTTTGGTTTAGAAAAATGTGCAGTAACACGCCCTCCAAAATCAAATTAATCATATCTCATCAAGTACTGGACGCAGATGAATGAGACTTGACTCGTTGGGGGCCAAGAATAGAAAATACAATGGGTGCGGCTGCGATTCATATCGAAATTCCTTCAGTTTTGCCATTGCTTTGAATCACCGACACGATGTTGCTTTTGATCAATTGTCTGCAAACGCGGCACCCATCGCGCTCACATCTTTTTCTTTCGAAATGCTCAAGCAAAATATTGAAAATATTTCTGATCGACAACTTCATTATGTTTGCGAGATCCCTCACTTTCACTTTGTGGTCTTTCAAAATGATCAGCGGGATTTTCTTGATGTTTTCTGAAGTAGTAGCCTCATTTGGCCGGCCCGAACGTGGTGCATCACTGGTGCTCGTACGACCCAATTTAAATTCAGCAAACCATTTGTAAACAGTTGTTTTCGAAGGAGCAGATGTACTGTGATATTTTAAGAGCCATTTTAATGTTTGCTTCTCATTTTTTCCGATCACAAAACAATGTTTTATCAAAATGCAAAATTCACTTTTTTCTATTGTTAACGAAATACCAAAAGTAGCGTCACTCAAAACTATATAACTTCAAAACTACATGCAAATTTGACATTCCTCTTTAAAAAGTTGCCACTTCCGAAAAATTATATTGGTAGAGCCATTCCACCAAAATTCCCGGGACTTTTTGAACTATGTAGTATACTGAACCTGCCACCAGGCCACTGCTCCAACGGGTTATTCCATACTCACCTACCGCAATTGCAGTAATGAACAGAAGTAATGTTTGGTAAAATCTCAACTGCATAGTATTGTTTAACATCAAAAGTCAAAGGATCCAGTACACCATGATCATGTGACCATGATTTTCCATAATTGAACTTAACATAAATGATAATTTATGCAACCTGTGCTATAAATATTATATTACTCTCAAATTCCTTTCGTCATCTCCATCCATTTAGTAACACAATTGTATAAAGAGTTCATTCTGTTGATAGGTGATTGGCATAAATATGCGAAATTTTCACACGTGTTAAATGAATGAAATCAGTATTTCTTATATCTCATGATGATGATGATGATGTACCAATGACGTGGTATAAAAGTCATACATTTTTGTATGTCAATAATTGCTTGGATATCATTAACTAACAAAATACAAGCAATAAAAAAGAAATGGTTTTTTTAACTATAGTTACGCGTACATTTATTTTTTATGTTAACCAGTGTAATTAGCATAACAAAGCACTTTTGCATATATACTATGTCATTGTATCAATAAGCTCTTATCTAATGTGCACACGTGTGTGTTTAGAACACATATATTGTGCATACACATACATATGAGGAAATGTGAAACTTTTTTTAAACAAAAGCACAAAACGGAAATTGAAAGTAATGGAAGACAAACAGAAAGACAGAACTACAGGCCAGCGATGTAAGACCTCATTTAATTCACACGAAAACGAATATCATTTCTACATTTTATTTGTATACAAGCGTATTATTTAGGATGTGCAAAATTGGAAAAATGTGAAATAATATATTCTCTGTTATTGCTAGGTGTTTCTACACTAAAAAAAATTTTACAAAAATGCCTTAGCATAATAGAGAAATAATTTATATAAAATTTTATGACATTATCATTTTATTCAGCCGTTTCAATATGCAAAAGTTCATTTAGATCGTTGATTTTCAAAATTTTGTTTTTTTTGTTCACATAGAACCGTTTTTTCAACATATCTATAAAAATTATTATAATTATTTAATTTTTGCAAATTACACGTATTCTGTCTCGATGTATATCAAAGTTTCTCAAAAAAATCAAAATCTTTAAGTGTTTCGAAATGAAAACTTCGCCTCAATGACCCCACATATCTTCGTGTGCATGTGTGCTCCCAAATAATTTGGTAAAAGTTAATGAACTGTAAATTACACAAATAAGCAAACATGCACACACACATTATACCTTTTTCTTAAGAGGCATGTGTGCGTAGATATCAATAAAGAACATGAAGACGTATTGATGCACACGTAGCAAAATAAGCTGCTGCTGCTGCGCTGCTGCTGTTATCAGTGATTACTGCGAAAATTTATGCTTTTTATGCCAATAGCGAGCAATTCTTAAGAAAAATTTATTGATTGTCAAAGTAAAATTTCTTGATGCCTGAATTTTAACTATAAAATAAAACGTGTTTCCCTAATCAAGTGTTTACTTGTAACATTGGCAGTTATGTGGTGGTGATTGTGGTTGATTACTGAGACATGTAGTAGATATTTACAAAAAAGATATATTTTTTGTGATTAAACTGATTGTATTATAATTACAATTACAGCATAATGTAGCATATCAGCAGCTTGTTTGCTAATTCTAGTATTCATCAGCACTTGTAAGCTATAAAATGAAACTTGTTCTGAATTATATATAAAAAAATCATCAAAAAAAAAATTGGTTTCCTCGAGACAAAAACATCATGTTTTCAGATCCGACTCTAACTTCCGAAGATATGACGAAAAATTTAATAAGGCGACCCCTACGTTTGGTAAAAAAACTTTAAAAACATTTTTAAAAATAGTTCTAATAGAATAATCGAAATACTTCAGTTGGAAAAATTTAATGATTTTTTGCAAGCTTTAATTTTCTGACATTAGGGTGGCACATTAGGAAAGTAGAAACTGAGATCTGCTCGGTAAAATCAAGAACGGGGTACTTGATGTCAATGATCTTTGAATCAAAAAGTTAGTCCACTCAAGACAAAAACATTGATATATCATACTTTAAGATCGGACTGTAAATGCCAAAGATATGATGTAAAACTCAAATGCGCGAACTCTATTTTTGGCCAAAAAAAAAACAACATTTTTCTCAAAATTATCTTGCAAAAATGCTTCGGATTTGCTGGTGTACCCTGAACTTATTTTTCTGGTACGGTCTAATGTACATACATACATATATCTCGAAATGTACCAACAGTAGGCGGAATTAGAAAAGTTGGCGTGGCACTTTTCATCAATCGAAAATTTTCTTTCAAATGGCATCTTAGATTTTCATAAAAAGTTTAGAGATTAAACAAATGAAAGCTCTCACCAATACAAGCTAAGCCGCTGTACTGTCAAAACTTGTCGAAGGGTGTTGCACCGCTGACAATGTTTATAAACGTTACATTAAAAAAACTAATAACGCCATCATTATGAAATTTAATATGGAAATAAACTGGCTAAAAGCTATATCATAGTTAAAGGTGGGCGCAATAGTACATGTGGGCGTGGTACCTCCCACATAAGTGCACTATAGGTGCGATCCTTACAAAATTTGGTGTAGAGATGTCGCTTTGAAATTTAATTGGGTTCGTTGGGATTGCATTAGTGAGCGTGGCACCTCCCATACATCTAAAAAAGTTACATGTTCTATAAAGAGTACTACAAACTTTGTTATTAAATGAAAATCAACGAGATTGCATTTGTGGGTGTGGCACCTACCATGCATACAAAAAATTGTAAGTGTGAAATTTTTTAACTTTTTTAAATATATTTTGATTTTTTCAACATTTCTCAACATTTTGCCCTTATCCTTTCGACGTCTTTAACCTCTGAGAAACTGCGTAAGTAACAAATAATGCTTCACAATAATTGATACTTTCCCTTACGCAAATATAATAACAATCCATAAAGTGTGCTATATTCTTAACGCTTTTTTTTTTGACACGCTTGCGACATCAAATTTTCTCAGTCAATAAATTTTACAAAAATCAAATGCCTTTTTAATGAAGTTTCATCTAAATTTAAGTACCCATTTAACCGCATTTTATATTTGGCAAAACATTGAAAAGACTTAAAGCGTCATTTATATATGTATTTACGTATATACGTCCCTTAACTCAAATAACATTAACCGGTAGTTTGTTTCCAGCAATTTATATATTTTTTTCTTATGCTGTGAACATTTTTTACTTTGTTATTCTTTTCATGTCTGACTGAGTTCTTGGAATAATTTGTTGGCAACATATAGCTCAACAATGGAATAACAAGAGAATATAAAATATAAAGTTTTTTTTTTCTGTTCCAAAGCAAACAGCCTACGCTAAAAGCTAATAAAAAGTGGCTTCGTTTTTTAATTTTTTTTTTCTTTTTCGTAAACATTGCAAAATTTACGCCTTTTATTTGAGGAATATGTGTTTGCATTAGCTGACTTAAAAGATAAATACAAACAAAACAGAAATGTTTAACCCATTACATGACGTGTGCGTGTGTATGAAATAATATAAAAACACATTTCGACACTTTATTGGTTTTTGCACAAAAATGGCTTAAAGCTAAGGTTTTCAATGTCCTGTACATATTTCAAAGGAAGAAATAAATTTAATATGCAGCAAATAATTAAATGTTACTCATACACCTAGTTGACCAATTTGAATCGTGATTCGTTTTAAATAAGTTTTTTTTTACTATTTTCAGAAGAAAAATTTCTCAATTTTAGGAGCAATCGCTACTAAATGCCTACCCACAGGGCTTGTTTGCTCAATAGCCATATAAAGAACAAAAGATTTTTCATAAGCTTTATGTGACATTTGCGTAAAGGTCAATACAAAAACTAATACAAGCTCAATAAACACTATTGCTAGTAGCTATTTCAACACACTTATATATACGAATCATTGATGTTTTGTGTAGCTATGTAAAGCTGCTTCTATTGTTGTTGTTGTAAAATATTTTTATACTATGCATATAAATCAAATTATGAAATATTTATATATATTATTTGCTGCTATTTCGTATATATTTATATGCATTGTGTGAGTGTACAAAAATAACAAATGAGAATTTTACACAGCAGGATATGTTAATCCTTGTGGTGGCTTTTTTTTGGTTCATTGATGTATTAACTTCATTTTGGAATTTATTGTTTTGTTATGCCAACAAAATGTAAGCAAAATAATTTTTAATGGAAAGCATAAATATCTGTTATTTATATTATTAATATTTGACAACTGAGTATATTCAAGCAATATTTTCCTCTTATAAACACTTTTATATGCATATATATTAATGCATTTGAATTTCAGAAATGAAAAATCAGATGTGAGCTCTATGGGGCCCATAAGAACTCTATATTGTTAGAAATAATTTTTTACGTTTTTGCGATAAGCTGCTTTGATTTTGCCAAGTCTGGTAAAAAGTTGAAATAAAAGTTGAAAAAAATATAAATAAAAGAAACACTTCCCCATTATGTATAATTTGATATTCATCATAGCTATTAAAATACCACATTATATTTAATTATTAACCAAAGTACATTGAACTCTTCGCTTAAGCATTAAGCTGCGGACAAAGTCGTCAGTAAAACAAAATTAAGGCAGTTGAGACAAAAAAGTATAATAAATTATTGTATAATTGTGACAATGTAATTTATTATCAGCTGTCTGCTATGGGCAAGGCCGCCTAAAATTTGCATTAATGGAAAAAGTCGCAAAAAAACCACTTATGTTGAAAGCAAAACAATTTTCTCTTTTTTTTTTAATTTAAAAACTTATAATTGAAAAAAATTAGATTAAAATTGTGAAAAAAATTGCTGTCCTGCTTCACAGCTCTTCCTTTTATTTATTTTTTTTTTTCTTAACTTATGCTATTTTTCATTTCATTTGCCGCATTAAAACTGTTACTCAGCAAGTATGTCACTCAATGTCTGGCATGACCAAAAAGTCAAAAAAAAAAAAAAATAGCGTAGGTCCTTTGTTACCGTATTGACTGTATGTCACTGAGTAGGTGGAATGAGATTGTAATAATCAGCGACATTATGATGAAAAATGTATGTAATGTAATTCGAAAAAATAGAAAAAGAGGAGAGCAGTAGCATTAAAATGCTAGAGCACAGTGAGTGCTATACTTGCAGCGTATGAACAGTTTTAAAAATAATAGATTGTTAGCAAAAATTGAACAAATCATCATTATAGGAACTCCAGGAATGCTTTTAACAGCTTCAGATGAACAGATATTATTGAAACTCTGAAGCTTTGTTTTTAGAGCACTTTTTCTGTACCATTTATTTTGTGAGGTTTGATTAAAAAATGCGTGAGCCACAAAATTAAGGGGATGAGAGGGGAGTAAATGGCGTCTCATCAAGGTCAAAGTTTAAAAATTTGGAGATTTTCATAGAAATTAGCCCACAACTGCTCAGGAGTAGCCCATAGAGCGATAGATTATATGTATATTTTCAAACAGACTTATCACCTCTCTCCACACCTTTAGGGGGTTTCCATACAAAAGTGATGTTTTTATGAAATGTACTCCCAATGTTCCCAATGCTACCAGTCTCAGCGGATATATAATATTAATAATCTCCATATGTCACTATTCTATAGCTAATGGAGACGTTGATGAAGATGACGCAGAGCACACCTTCTTCAACCGTAGTCGATAGAACAACGAAGGCGCATCCTTACAGGAATTAGGCGGTCAGTGCTCCGCTGATAACGTGATAGAAAGGATGTTGCAGAGCAAAAAACATTGGCATGCAGTTGCAGAATTTACTGAGGACGTTCTCAGAAAAAATAAGTGGGAGCTGGAAGTAGGTATATGATTTGAAAAAAAAAGACAAAATCATTACAGGAAAGTGCCCCTTTTCCTTCTGGTATTTATTTCCAATCTTTTTCATATAGAATACTATGCTTCGAGGTATGTGTGCCCTTAGTGAATAGAAAGAATAACTCAATAGCTTTCTAATAAGTCTAATTTTATATAAGTCAGATCAGAATTGAACCTATCATAGGGGTTTGGAAAAATAATATATGAAAAATTCTTTAAAGATTTTGCTAAAAACATCCTTCATTCTGTATCGTCTGCTAGCAAGCGCAGGACAGGAGCATGAATATTATTGAATGTTTTCTTCCAATTAAACATCTCTAAGACCTCCAGAGAAGTCAAGCACACAAACTCCTAATCAATTCGAATATCTGCCGATAAGGCAGTGGCCAGTTACAGCAACAACTGGCGAAACACTATGTACATAAGTATGTCCAGTTCGTTATATCAGTGCAAGAGAGCGTTAAGCATCCCTTCTCGCCCGAGTTTTCGTCGTTATATTGCATGTCGAGCCTTGGCTTCATCTTTTTATTTAGCATATCGTCTTTTAGTAGCAACTTTCAAGTTGTTAGTGGCATGGCAACACTATTCTTTCACTGAGAAATTCCTAATCAATTCCCCTGCCAAGCATTCAAGTAAATTTCTTGTATGAATCTTTTTACCATACATAAATATATCTGTAGTGTGTATATGGGGCATCTTTACCAAATCGGTTACTTTTTTTCGGTATCCACCTCCGATTTTCCTTAAAAATTGTATATGTTTTTGAGACTGAATTTTTTAAAAATTTTTTGATCATACATTTTAGTGACATACATTTTTTTTTCAAAAGCTTATAGCTTAGCGAAAAATACACCAATCGAGTCCCTTTTTTGTTAAATTGATATTTTTAAATTTTCTTTAAGGAAACAAATACGACTTATGGAAAATTTTAGCCTTCATCATTTTTTTAGTTTTATTCAAAATAACTTGATTTCCGTAATGTATGTCCTCTTCGATTTTTTTGATAAAATTCTGAAAAAAACTTTGAAAACCCCAAGAATTTTTGAGACCGGTCCGATCAGTCTGAAAAACACATAAAATTTTGAAAAAAAATCGGAAGAGGTGACCGATTTGGTATGGAATACCCCATATATATTAGGGTTATTTTAATGTATTTATTTGTTTCAAAAAGGTTAAGGTGGGTCATCGAGCTTTTTAATTTTTCATACGATTTATATGGGAAAGAATGCATGATTTAACAGTTTCTTCGATGTCTTGTGAAAAAAAAATTTACAACAACAGGACCAAGCCCATTGAAAATAGCATACAATTTTCCATAAAAAAGTATCATATTTTTTTTTTTTTTTTGAAAATAATATTTCGTCAGTTTATTAGCTTTCAGAGCTTAGGGATATTTCGAAGAATGAGAAAACTAAATTTTTTTTTTTAATTCTAAATATAGTACGCATAAAAGTAATCTGCGTTTATTATTTTTTCACTATTGTGCTTATATTTGTCCTTTAGATTCAACGATATCACACACTGTTTCAATGAAAAATGAATAATGCAATGGGGAGCTAACCAGAAAAAGAAAACCATTAACACTTATAAGTATGTATGTGTTATAATAACGTTAATTTGTGCAATATTTTTATGTTTTTTAATTTCTGACACAACAATTATTACAAGGCATTTTTTTAAAAATTTTCTGGCTAGTCATCTTAAAAGCTTTTTACCACTCAAAAGCAAATAGATTCTACTTTAAAAGGCAAAGAACGTAATTAAATATTTTCGACAAAAATTTACTTATCAACAAAAAAAAAGTTCTTAAAGTTTTTGAAATTTTGTTAAAAAAAAAAAAAATTGTTGTATTTAGTAGTAGAAACTTCAGGAATTTATTTTATTTGTTAACCTACATACCAACTCAATATAAAAAGTACATCCATAGAATGAGCCAAAAGAGTAAAGTTTGTATCAGTTTAGTGAAACTTTTGTTGTGCAAGGAAAGTTTTGATCCTTTTTTGCTTTTGCTTTTGTTGCTATTTTTGTTTTATCTGTATGTTGTTGCTTGTGCAAGAAATGAAAAATTTTTGCAGAAGTCAAATTGCTGAAGTTTTACGTTGCATGTTCGCAGGTGATTTCATTGTTTTGCTGATAAATTTGTTAAGTACGCTCATTTAATCTGCTTAGGAAGTGTTTAAAAAGCAATAAAACTTTTCTTGTGTTAAACATTTCTCAAGCAGCTTAATTTGAAAGGAAGATAAGCTTTCGATAGATAGAAAAAAGCAAAGAAAATGTTATGTTAGCCACAATACTATAAGTATGTTATAACTTAGTAAAAAGTAATGGTTTTTATATCATGCTGTAAACTTTTTGTTCATTTCTTCAAATCTAAGAAATTTTTCAAATAATGCTGGTAAGAACACAAAACAAAACGCAAAAAAAAAATTAAATTTTCCGATAATATCATCTGAAACTGGTAAGCTTTATACATTTACTATCTGATTGCAATAATTTAGTTCATGCTTCATTTATATAGGCTTTGTTTATTATCTTTAATGTGTGGTATTAGAACAACTGCATGAAATTGTCTTAGTATTAAGCGAAATATTTGATAGATAAATCTATTTTCTGGTATGTTATATATAGAAACTTTCCCACTAAATTTGAGAAATATTATTACTCTGACAAAATTAGAAATGTTAACGAAATTTGTAGAGTGACATTTTTAGAAACTAATACTCTCGGATCTTTCTAAATTGGTACCAAAAAAGAAAATAAATTTTGGAAGGATAAGATTGTATTCCCATCATTTGTTCTGTCTTCATTTAATAAAATAATAATTAATTGCACTAATCTGTTGAAAACGTCGAAAATGAGGACAAAAAGTCCCCTTTGGAGTTTTTCCTTCATCCTAAGGTCATTTTAGACCTTCTGCCATCTATTGGTTCAAAACAATTTTTTTTCTTAAATAGTTACAAACGCCTGGGTAAAACCCTCTCCAAAATCAAATTCGACTTTTTTGCATCAGTTGATACAAAAACTGATTTTTCCTTAAATGAAACCTAAAGAGATGGAGCGAGATATCCTTCTTACTTTCAAAATTGATTTTCGAACATTTTGCATCAGTAGGTATAAATGTCTCTTTGTGAGACCAAATCACCAATGAGGATATACTTTCCCTTCTTCTTCCAAATTAAATTTTCACTATTCACTCAAAAATATAATTTTCATTACTGAAATTATTTCAAATAAATTTGATATAGATAGATATACGCACTCAAATCGTTATAAAGATTTTACAATTTTTCAACCACAGTGTGAACTTAAAACGCCCACATTTTCATTTAAAAAATGATAAAATTCTAGCGAACACTAACTACATGGCAAATTTTAGTTTGTGTGTTATGGAGTTTTGACAACAAAAAAAGAGAATTTTCTTAAGAAAAAGCGATTATCTTTCGTACATTTAATAAAAGGTTATTTACAACATAAATGAACTACTTACCCCACGGTAGATGTCCGAAATGCACTGGCCTGCGCCAAATATTAAGAAGCCACGAAGAAAAACTGCGAGCATTGCAATGAAGCAGCAACTACAACACGCACTACCGCTACCACTACCACTTTAACATTTCACTCAATTGCGGAACTGCCTTCGTTTTTCACGATGTTCAATGAACATTTGATAATAAACGAAACAAATACTCATCGAATTTTGGAAAAATGATATTTTAATTTTAGCATTTGTTGCATTCTAAAGCAATTGAAAAAGCATTTCATGAAATTAAATTTCATTTTGCAACAGAATAACAACAACATAAAGCACTGCGCCTGCAACGCCTTTGTCAGCTCTGCCGACGGCACTGCTTTCATTTCTATTTGCATTTTTAAGCAATTTCACTTAAATATATTGCTTTATTTACTAAACAAAACTCACGAAAACATAAATTTTACATTTTTTATGCACCTACGTACGAAATTTTGATAAAATACGATAAATTGAATTTATAGAATTTAACCGCACTTCACACATGAAATTAAAGCTAACTGTTGACAGTTGATTAGCGTTGCCAACGGCTCAATCGTTATAGTGACTGTTGTGGTTGTTTATAAAAAGAGAGCCACGGGAATTTTGCAAAGTAAGGGAATTTATTTGATAAAGTTCTTAATTTTTTTTTGATATTTTCATATTCCAATAAGCTATTTAAAAATATTGCAATGTTGTGTTTTATTTGTTGTATGTAATCACAGTAAGTTCCAACTGCTTGCTGTGAGTCGCTCAGCTGTAATACGCTACACAGAGGGTATATTCGCTTTGGCTTTCCGTTTGTTAAGCATAGAGGGGGGCGTGGCAGGTTAAGAAATGTATGTATATTATTGATCAACGTGATCAACGTTTGTAAAAATCACGATTACTGGAAAACTAAGCCAGCTATTTGTATGAAATTTGACACGCAAGCTACACTTTTAAACAAGCTTCTTATGATTGAGAATGTGCGAAGTCGATATACAGACACGCCTATCGCCCACACAAGTAAAACATTAAAAACGCTATATTGAGCGAAATATTTGATCAAATGTAAATATTAATATTGCAAAATAGTTGGACGTCTAAAAGTTGGACAATTAGAAGCTTGGCATAATTGATGGATTATCATGGTACAATGATTAAACTGGACGGCATAAAGTTTGACATCTAAGCAATAAAGTCCAACTAGCTGTTTGCTTTTTTTATCATCCAACTAATCGTCCAACATTTGTGTTATCCAAACTTATGTCGTCCAACTTTTTTGTCTACCAAATTTTTGTTGAAAAACTTTTTATCGTTCAACTGCATTTTCTTCCATATTTTCTGTTCCAAACTTTCGTCTTCTAACTTTTTTTGTTGTTTTGCTTTTTGGCATCCAAATTTTTTTTTAGCGTATCAAATTTTTATCTTCCAACTTTTTTGTTGTCTAAACTTTTTTTTTACATAAATAGGGCCGTAAAATTCAATTAGGATGAGAGACCTTCCCGGTGGCCTTCAAAATTAATTATCCATCTTTCCAATTATATTTCGTATTGTCTAGAGTCTGGACTCACTGTATTGTCTTTGGTTGTGAGAGGCCGACGAAAAAAGTTACGCTCAATAACTCGGAAAGTAAGCCACAAGTAAAAAATTATGTTACGACCAATGTTGTAGAGCAGATGATAATATATCGATTTCATGTCTGAAAAATCTCCATGCCATAAGATTTGGCCTACCTTTCACCGTTTTAATGATTCTAATAAATACTATAATTTTGAAAATAGCTATTTTGGGCGAAAAATATGATTTTCAGATCTGAACGAGTAATGTCAATTAAAAACTTTCAATAAAAACCTCATTTTTTCGATATGGTCGTTATAAATTTTAAAACAATGAAAAGTGGGTCAAATCTGGTCAAAGTTAAATTTTTCTGGCATAAAATCGACATGTTTTCATCTGCTCTACAACATTAGTCTTAACATAATTTTTTAATTGTGGCTTACTTTCCGAGTTATTGAGCAAAACTTTTTTGGTCGACCTCTCACAACCAGACCCACCACGATTCTGGTGACTGATGCTTATTTCCATTAACAGCCTTACTTAAACTAACATTTGCAAAAAAATGAAGCGGGAGGAAATCACCTTCAAAAATGCAACGCTGCCTCCCGTACTATATGTCTGAATAATTCATAACAACATCAAATTTACAGAAAAATAATCAAAACTTTATCAAATAAATTCCCTTATTTATCAAATTACCCTGGTTTACTTTTCATAAAATGTCACTACGGTCATTGTTTCGATTAAGCAGTTGGCAACGCTAATCAGCTGTCATCAGTTAGCTTTAATTTCATATCCAAAGTGCGGGTTAGTTTCTATGAATTCAATTTATCGTATTATTTACAAATGTTATTAAAATATCGTACGTAGGTGCATAAAAAATGTTAAGTTTATGTTTTCGTGAGTTTTGTGTAGTAAATTTAGCAAAATATTTAAGTGAAATTGTATGAAAATGCAAAAATAAATGAAAGCAGTGCCGTCGGCAGAGCTGGCAAAGGCGTTGCAGGTGTAGTGCTTTATTGTTGTTGTTATTCTGTTGCGAAATGAAATGTAATTTCATGAAATGCTTTTTCAATTGCTTAAAAAGACAATGAGTGCTAAAATTTAAATATTGTTTTTCCAAAATTTAATGAGTGTTTGTTTCATTTATTAAAAAATGTTCATTGAACATCGTGAAAAACGAAGGCAGTTCAGCAAGTTCGTCAAAAGTTAAAGAGGTAGCGGTAGTGATAATTGCAATGCAGTTGCTGCTAAGCTGCAACGTCCACTATTATTTCTGCAAAGGTTGGGAATTCTATCGTGGGGTAAGTGTTTTAATTTCTGTTTAATATGGAGATGTAATAAGGATCATGCCAACGGACGAAATTCCATCCGACTTTGGACAAGCAATAGCCTTTAAAAACCACTACTCTTGAGCTAAGTGTCGTGACAATTCAATTTAGAAATCCCTTTATTACGTAGTTAGAAGAAAGAATTTCATAAGAAATAGCTGACATTTACATTTATTTCACAGTCATTTTATACTTTGTTAAAATAATATTATATAGTATGCAATTAGCAGATAAAAATTTCTTAAGAAATGTCCTAATGTTATTCAATAAACTCAAAGTGTTATGAAACTTGTTGCTGTCGTCATCAAACGGTGCTTATCGAATCTTTTATTCTATACTCAAACCTTAGTTTTGATAAATCCTAAAAGTATGCTCACATAATTATTATTTCATACAAAAAAGTAACCTTTCAACCTTTTTTTTTTTTTGAAGCGTTTACAAGCGCAAGCCAATTATGGTTGGTTTACTTAAAGACCATATAGCAATGATGGCATTTTGAGGAAGTACACTGAATGAAAACTTGAAAAGCACTTTTTAGATGCCGAATGTACTTTTTCGACATGAACATGAATGAATTTTCAGCAAAATCTTAACATTTTTACCAAAAAGAGTCTAGATAATCTTCAAAAATATTCGATTTTTTCTATGTTTCTTGATACCTTTCAATTGCTTATAGCTTTTTCTGCTATTTTGCAACTGTTTACGACTTTTCGATATCTTTTGACTTAGATATATCCACTTTTTCATTGTTTTCGATACTATCTGACTTTCAAATTTGATTGGCTTTTTCAATAATTTTACGACTATTCAACATATTCCATGCTTTTCAGTTTTTTTGATACTTTCGACCCAGGTAATGATTTTCGATACTCTTCGACTTTTTCCTTTTATTTCTTCATACACTTCGTCTTCTATCGGCCTTTTTCGATATTTCTTCGAGATAATCGTCATTTTCGCATTTTTCGACATTTTCATCTTGTTGGATGCTATTCGATAAGCTTCGACGGAAACGATTTTTTTCGATACTTAAGACTTCTATCGACTTCCTTTATTTTTTCAATTTTATTTTTATATATTTTTTCGATATTTTTGATAGTTTCCGAAACTTTCCAACTTTTCTACTCTCTCGATGTTGCGCGATACGCGTTTCGACTTTTTCGATATTTTTGATACTTTTCGATTATGATTGACTTTTTTGAGGTTTTTAACTCCATTGAAATTTTTCTATAATATTCAATGTTTCAAATTATATTGAACTTTTAAGTTTTTTCTGTATCAACAAAAGTTACCACGTAAAGTCGGTTAATTTTGCAAGAATAATTTTCTCATCTTAGCGTTTCAATGTTTTCGTTTGGTAGAAAGGCACCAAGCCTACCATGCCCCACTCATATTTTGTGTGTCGCTTGCCATATATTTTCGAATAAAGTGGGAAAAGAAATTTATTTGAATGCTAGTCAGCAAATAGAGTTTCCAAATTTATTCTTGAATGGGAGGTGCCATATCTTTTTATATATCCCTAAATAAACAAACTCACTTTCTTTTTATATAATCATATAGATTACCAACATGGATTTTTTTGCTATCTATGTTGAAGTCAGTAGAAGTAACGTAGAAGTTTAATCCATTCTCTTCAAATTCAACATTGAAGTCCTAACTATATAAAATATGCCAATGTTTGCATTGAATTACACCACTCCATTCTCATACATAAAATATTCTTATTTCAATATTTGCACATCATGCAAAATTTTGACTTAAATTGTCATTTTTTTTATATATAATTTTTTTCACATCCATTTATTTGCACAGCATTCATTGATGGTGAACTTTTTGTTTGCATTTTATTCTTTTCTTTTCAATAAGTAAATAGAAAAAAATAAGAAAAATTCAATAGTCAAATACTTTTCATGTGACTTTAAATGTCAGAGTGTTAGTGTTCATGCAAATATGAGTGTGAGTACGAGTGTGCGTATGCGTATGCATGCAGATAATTTACAACACAATTTATCATTTTCAGTAGTGCAGCAGTAGCAACAACTGCAACAGCAGTGAACAACAAAATCAACATTAAAGTTTTGAATACAAAATATGAAATTCCGATTTATGTATTTTTATAGCAACGAAAGTGAAATGCAGATTTTTCGTTACCATCGACCGAGTTTTCTTAACGTAATGCTTTAATAATGTAATTGTAGCATTTTACGTTAAAGTTTCAAAAATTTGTAGTATCCGACATTTTTACATTAAATATTGTTAAGATTACTTTCCTTAAAAAATGCACATTAAATGTAGCAATTAAAGCTACTTGCTTTCATGGGAAGTGCCACGCCCACTTTGGGTTATGAGATACCTTTGTTTTCTGATATATTAAATTTCATAACGATAACGTCTATCATAGGCTGATAATGGAATTTAGAGCAAAAATGGGAATATAAGAAATTAAAGTTGATCCAAGTGGTACCAATCGATGATGGGTCCTCCTAGTAATCGTTATAGAAACGGGGCCAATAAATAAAATGAGTAACCTCCGGGCTTCGATTTCCAATTGTCTGTATGAAAAAGCTCTTATAAGTGGAAACTAAAGTTGGTCCGATCTGGACGAGAGAGAGAGAGAGAGGTGTCACAATCGATAGGTCCTAGGAATGGTCATAGAAACGGCCAGTAAAATAAAAGTGGCTTTATTTTATTTTTTGATATTTTCTGCAATTTCCTAGTCAATTTAAATAGTTTCCTGGTCAATTTAAATAGATTTCTGGTCAATTTAAATTAATTCCTGGTTAATATTATTAACAATCCTCAATTGAGTTTAACCATACATAGCTTTGAATTAACGCCGTAATGCGCAACGTAATACTCAAAGGTAGTTCCAGGAGGTGCAATTCGTCCAGACGAGAGGATGTTTTAGCGAGTTTGAGTCTCGCACGCAGGCTTTAGACGCTTTTACTCTTCGTTCAAAAAACAAACCGTAATGAGCAACTCCGCCTCTAGGCTACAGCTAAATCGGTAAAACTACCACGCCTAGTTTCTTTTTTCGCTCAGTACGGCTTCTGGTTTCAAGGGTAAGGTTTCAACTTATGTGTTGGTGTATGAATTTTTATCTTCTCATGCTTCGTTCGACAGTTACGCTCAAAGTGAAAATTCATCAAAAAAAAAAAATCACAACAATGTGAGCATTAGAGGGTTAACTAGATTCATTTTTGTTATTTTCAATCAGATTTCTGGATGAAAAAAAATATTTTAACTTGGCGCCAAGATATTACGTTATTAACCAGGTCCTAGTTGATTTTTTTTCTCAGTGAAGGCATAGGTTCAGTTTTTCAATTTCGCTCACTTTTGGTGTAGATTGGCACCCGTCTATCAAATTTCTTCACAATATTTCGACTAGTTAAAAAGTTATACCATTGATTTTGAAATTTAGAGTAGTAACTAGCCAATCTTAAAGCTTTAACAGATTCTAAACTTAGCGCATTCCCCAGTCTTTCTTCATATATAGTAAATTCAACTTTAAAGAAAATCCCTACAAATATTTTCTGTATAAAGTTTATGATATTTCTACTACATATATTTATTATTATTATTTTGACAAGAAAACGTAGTACCACCCGGAAAAAATTACCATTTAAAAACCATTTATTTGCGTTCTTGCTATTATTGTAGTGTAGGGCATTTAGTTTTTGAAAGCTCAAATATATCACTTTAAATAGTTCAAATTGTCATTTATTTTAAAATTCGAAAATTTTAGCAAATATTTTTATGTAAATGTATGTACGAGTGAGTATTTGTAAGCAACTAACACAAATTCGTACAGAACTTTCGCATAAAAATGTAAATTTGGTCAATGCATGCCTGCGGTTATTTGTACAACTGAAACAATGAAATCATAACATTTACAAAATTAATTCAATTGATTTGACATTCTATAAATTGTTTGCATTAAATTTTAATATTTGTGGTGCTAAAAGTAAATATTTTCACAGTCACTTAAATGAATTTATTTTTGGTTGACTTTTAAAATCTGTTTAACTTTATGCTGTCATATTAACGTCCTCAACTCATTAGTAACATAATAAAACTGAACAAAAGGAGATGAACTGTCCTAATAATTTTGATGATGATGATGTCATTTTTAAGTACAAAAAAAAAAATAAAAGTGAAAAGGGTCTTATTACAAAATATTATGAATAAAAAGTTATTTGTCATTTTGCATAACTGACAACTGAGATATTATGACACAAAATTATAAATCCTTTTCTTTTTTCAAATTTTCATAAAGTTCAATTTGTTGGAATAATGTTCCATATCACTGCTACACAATCAAATTTTCATAGTCTTAAATTTAAGCGACGTAAAAAGGTAAAAGTTCAAAAGTGAACCTTTTTTTTTTGTTATATGCCCCTTTCGATTCTATCATGAAACTTTGTTTGTCGGCATGTTTATTTTATTTAACCAAAATATTTGATTAAAACTTTTAAGGGTGTTTGTTACGTCAAATTATTTACTTTAAACAAAAAAACAAACACAGACGGTTTTTTGGCTAGCTTGACCAGATTTCTGAGAACAGCAGCATAACTTCTTAGTGTTTGAAATATTAAGCTAACAAAGTTACTACTTAATGTGCGTGATTTTGTCATTGGAATACGCAAGCAGCGCAAATAAAGACGTGGCAAAGATATGTGAAAAAAAATCTTACAATCCTTTAAAGGCACTTAGAATTAAGTATCCTTATTATTTCCATTCATAAAAATTTTTTATGCGGTTTTACTTTTTTGATTTAAGTGTTTAATTAAAATATAAGTTTTAAGTAATAATCAAAAAGAAACTTGTTTTGAAAGTAATTCCGATTTTTTTTTCGTGAAACTGTGAGACAATTTTCTTACAGTGTACAAATATAAATTGATTTGTAGATGCTCTATTCTAAGCCTAAACTTTTTGCCATATTTTTAACAGTAACATGAGTCCGCGCTCATAAAACTTCTTGTCTTTGCGTGCAAAAAACTGTTCCAAGTCATTTTTGACGTTCTCATTTGCATACTTTTGTTTTACCGTTATTTTCGTAATAACATTTTATCATGGGAAAATATATATAAAAACTTTGTTCCCACATATAGCTTTTTCACTGAATGTATTTCTGTGGGCTTAGAATTTTTTCTTTGCTTGACTTTGTCAGCGAAAAAGTTATATGTGCGTATAATGTTTTTATATATTTCGCATGATAAAAAGTAATTACGAAAATAACGGTAAAAAAAAAAGTATGCAGAATGCAAGCACGATTTGCGGAAAGTAATGTGGGATGTTGCTTTTGTTATTTTCTATGAAAATAGTACCGTAGAATTGCTTGGCAATGATGAAAAAAAAATAGGGAGGGAGGGAGTCCGGAAAAATCTCATCAAATCTCACCAAGGGAGAGGAGGGGGTCAAGGAAAACCTCTCGTCAACTTCTTAATGCATAGAATTTATATTAAAAATTATAATTTAAAATTCAAGAGAGAGAGGGGAGGAGTCCCGCCCGATCTCACCAAATCTCACCAAGGGGAGGGGTGGGTCCAAATTTTCAAAAAAAGACCTCACCTAAGCACATAGTTTGATTTGGTTATGCCACGCCTCACATATAATAGAAAAGTTTAATTCATATATCTCATCAACTATTTGACGCATATGAACGCATACAAAAAAATACGGGAAAGTTAAGTTTCAATGAAATAATGAGCCGTGTCACGCCTACCATATGCGTAAATCTAAATTTTTATATCTCAGTAACTATTTAACGCAGATTTTGTGCATGTGTTTCTAATGGATTGCGAATGGTACTTAGCATAGTTCAGGGGCCGCAACCCCCATAAAATAGAATACTCGAATTCAACATATCTGATGAACTATTTAACGCAGATGAATTAATCATTTATAAAATGTAGAGGAAAAATTAGCATTCAATAGGAAAATGGGCGGTGCCACGCCTACCATATAATAAAAAAATATTTTTTTTTTTTTAAGTAATAAATATTTACTTCTAAACATCAATAAATTTATTTTTCTTAGTTCAAATAATATTCATTCATTTCATTCATTCCACGCTTGGCCACTTTCGGTACCCTTGTCTATCCTCCAATTGCGCCAGTGCCTCTTCTGTTCAGATTTTTATATACAGTGACTTAAGCTAAATTATACTAATTGCTGCAGCCACCCCGAAAAGGGCAGAACTACGTCTGCCGAATCAGCTAGTAATATTCTAACTTTAAAATTTAAATTTCAAGGCATTAGTCCCCACTCTGATTTATTGTATATCGCTGTTTCAATTTAAAATTCTTGTATAATTCCGCTTCTTATATTTAAATTTTATTCACAAATATTTATTCTATAATATTTTTTTTTCTTATTGAAAATAAAACCTGCTGCCAAAAGCCGTGTCTTCCTTTCATTCGGAACTAATCCTTTGTTTGTTTGCATAATTTTGGAGTTTTACTTCGAGTTTTGCACAATTTCACCTATTGTTATTAAGTCACAAGTAAACAATAAAAGAAATTTTAATTCAGTATCATGATTTTATTATTTATTTATTTTTCCATTGTTTTTTTTTTTTTTTGTTTGTCTATTTGCATGTCAGATTAAAGAAGGTACAATTGTTTGCTGATAATAAAATTAATTTTTTATCTTTTTTGTGTTTTTGTCTCTTAATGAAAAAATCTTAAAACGTATAACTATAAAATTATTTAAAGCCAATTTAAATAGTAAGTAAACCTTAAATAAACTTTATAATACACATTGCTTAAAATATAATATTAATTGAAATTCTAAATAAATACATTTGTGTCTTATGACTAGCGTTACATACATACATACATGGGCTTGGAATATAGAATAAATTTAATATGAAATCTTAATATTTATATTTTTATAGCAACAATTTATATAAAATAAAAGCTACCCATATCACATGAGTCATATTAAGAACATTGAAAGTTTTATGATAATACTTAACTAAGATTTATGGCTTATGTACTAGGGTGTTTTGAAAATAAAATCAAATTTAAACTTTAAGAAATTTGTACAACGGTGTTAGAAATTTAAATGTTTTTAAATATGTAAGAAAAAAACTAAATCTTAAAGTTATATGTATTTATATAAAAGTAATTCGACTTTTCTTATAGCAATAAATAACTGGCGCTTAGCAAAAATTTTTCTCAAATGAAACATGTCTTAAAAATATGACTAGAATTAATTAATTTATTTTTAAGTTTCATTAAAAAATTTTTTTATATTTGTTGCACCCTTAAATATGGCATGATACAAGCACTTGTAAATTTGGTTGGACAGCTATGGCTTGAAAGCTTTTTGTTGCACAGAGCTTACATAGACAATTTCAGTTTAATGTAACTTTAATGCGCTTTACAGGAAAAGATTAAATTTTAATGTTGTATTAACTTTTAGATTATTCACCATAAGGTTTATGTCGCAAAGAAAGTTGCTTATGATTTTCTTTAGTAAAAAAATTACAAACGAAATTTTTGTTTAAAGAAAAAGTTCAAAAGAATATATACATAGTTTTAGTTTGGAAAAATTGTGATTCATATCAAGCAGTCATATGTTGAAAAGTTGTAAAAATCATTCAAAGCAACATCAATACAAAAATGATATTTTGACATAAAAAACATAATTAACAAACGTCTTATTAAATAATGTCTAAATAAAAAATTTTCAGAAACTAAAAAAATTTCGCAAAATAAAAAAAAAGTTGAGAAAGATTCTGCCAAGGACGAACATTTTGGTGGTAGTTTTTACCTTGGTACCAGAAAGGCATCGCCATATTAAGAATTTGCGGAGCCCGAGATAACAATGTGGAAAGGGGCTTCTTATTATTAATCATTTAAAAATTCAATTTCAAAACTAAAAGTTTTCTTTTTTTAAAAAAATGTCATTCAATCATTTATAATATATAATGTTTTATTCCCACTGCAAGTCCAATAATCATAATATGAGCCCCCAATCAATATTGACGTTGTTTCGTTTATCATAGGATATCCACAAAACTTTTTCCATCTTAGTGGCCTTTGACCTACCAGAACTCTTAGCAAATACCTTAATCCAGCGTTAGGTCGGGGATAGCCCCTTGTTCTTGGAGCTATAGCCTCTTCCAGCGCTGTCCACAGTGCTTGTCTCTACATTTGTTGTAAATCCACAGTGGCGACCGTTTGAAGAATTTCAAAAACAATTTTTGCTCATTTACTTCACCCAAAATTGTAAAAGAGCAGAAACAAATTGTTTTCATTTAACAAAGTTGTGCCGTTATGAAATTTATCACAACATCAGAAACCAGAAATTTTTGCTAATTCTCCATTTTTTTTTCAGGTTTTTCAGTATTATTTCTTAGATTATAAGCTTTCCATTAATAAAATATGTCAACATCAAGATTGTAGAGGAGCAGAAAATAACTCGATTTGTGACATGAACGTTAATGTTTTTGTTTCTATAGACATTGGCACGCTCACTTGTCATATTTCACATAAAATCTCTCTGAAGTGTTTCTGAAAGGTTTCTGAAAGGTTGTAGCTGAATTTTTTCAATGAAACCTAAATGTTTTATAATTCAATATAACTTTTTTGTTATCTGCATTGTATATGTACTTTTATGCACACGATTTTTTAAGAATTGTGTGAATGTTGCTACATTACTATATTTTTGGGTAATCATTATAATGATAATTATCAATTATAAATTAAGAAAAGTCACAAAAAATAATGACGCTAGTAAAGTTAAACAATAATTCAGTGAGTCCCGACGACGTTAATAATATGACAGCGCAAGCGATGTGGATAAAAAATGCAAAGTCTGCTGATGTAATAAAAAATTTTTGTTTTCTTTCCCCTGAATCTTACAAGGTTTCTGTAATGCTTAAAAAATCAAAATCAAAAGGCAACATTGACATGAAATGAAGGAATGGAAATAATAAGTTTTCGAAACGTTATTCACACTATGTAAGATTTTATGTGAAAGATTGCTGAAAGGTTTACGAAATGTTACATGCCATTTGGGTAGTTCATTATAAATGCCATAGTTAGAGCGCAAAAGTTAGAATTCATTATAATGCTATGTTTTCGATAATTCTCAGTAACGAAGTACGCTAAGACAAATGGTGAAAGTATGAAAATTTCATTACTCGGAAATTTTAATTTGTAGTTTTTCACTTTGCAATATGACTAGTTTGCCGCCTCAGCTACATAGCCTTAAAATCAGCAATGGATACGCGTTTAGGTTTTAATTTCTTATTTTCATTGAAAAAAAAAACTTTATATATAATCAAAAGCTAAATTAAGTATTGCTGATATAAATTTATTAACGTACAAAATGGGTTAATCCAACTTGTCAAAGCAATTTATTTAATAAAGCATAAGGATTTCGAAAGATTTTTTTTTTTAAAAGCTATATTCTGTGATATCAAAGAAACACCTTATACCCCTCGCCCTGTTGTCAAACAGTATTTGGTCACATTCACTTCAGTAGCTTTTGAAATATCATATATAACGATAAGATAATGTTTACATGGCAGGTGGCAAGCTTTCGTAAGGAAAGCTGCCAGTTTTTTTTGCTAAGTGCTCGCTGGAAACCCTCTCGACATTATATTTGAGTCCAAAATGTCTATCAATTGCACTAAATTGATTAAATTCGCTACGATAGCTGCTAAGATAACTGCAAGGAAATTAAAAATTTGTATGGGCTGTATTGAAATGTAACTTTAAATGCGCATGTTAACAGAATTGAAATGTATTTGATTTATTTTGTCGCAATTTGCACAACGTTTGTCCCACTGTGCGGCAGCATATACATATGTAAACGGATAGTAAGTTTATACCCACTTAAGCAATTCGTTGTATTAGTGAGCTTAGTGAGCGTAGAAAGCTAAGTGTATGCAAACTCCATGTGCGCGCGTACACAAACAAAAGTTTTTTAACCCTACCGTTGTAAAAAAAAAAGGAAAAAAAAGTATGCTCTATTTATACACACGCACACATACGAAATGTGTCTTTTTAGCACAATTTGTTGTCTTCATCACTTTTGATTAGAGAGGTCCATTGTTTTCCACCATTTCATATGCCACCATCCGAAATGAGATTATCCACCACGAAACATGGCCAAATGATTTGCTGGCTTCTGTTTGCATATGCGACGGCACGTCAAACGCCAGAAAGCCGTACGAAAATCAGGATTATAGAAGGCATAAATGAACGGATTTATGCCGCAATTCACCCAACCGACCCATGTTAGAAAGTTCATAAGACCCTCAAAGACAGCGGCTGGCGGCAGGAATGGTATAAGAATGTAATAAATGAAGAATGGCAACCAACATGCAATGAAGCCGCCCATGACGATTGTTAGTGTTTTTGTTGTTTTTGTATCACGTTTTGTTGTCGAGACACGCATTGGCACACGATGTGAATGCTGTTGTTGATTTTGATGTGGATGCGTATGATGATGATGCACGTGCTTTGGTTGCTGTTGCTGCTGCTGTTGGTGATCGCCAACAAATTTAACCGTTTGTGCTGCAACCGTTGCTGCCGCTAGGCAAGTTTCCGAAAATGATGAACGACTTTCGGTGTAATGCATCGATTGTAGTGGTAACGTAGAAGCTCGACTTTCTGATCCTGCTGCTGCTACTGCTGTAGCATGCATACAGGGTGCACCATAATTGCAATTAAGTGTAGAACAATGTATTAATGATGAAAGCCGTGAGACTTCTACGAGCTCATAAAACGATGCTTGATGGGTTAGTTCACGTGGTGGCCCACCACCACACATATAGTTTTTATTGCATTTACCGCATTTGAGACTATTTTGCTTGCTGCCGCTGCCAGCGTTACTCCAACGTTTTTTGAACGAAGGGAATTTTGGTGTGGCACATTGAAAATGTTCCGATTCGGAGAGAAAATTATCGCAATCAATTTCATTATCAGCGGTGCGCTCGGAATTCTGTAAATAAAATGAAGTTTTGTTGTTAGAGAAGTGAATTTTTTTTTGTGAGATTTCTGTTTGTAATGAATAATGATTTTGAAATAGAACTTTATTATTATAGTTTTAGTTGTTTTTAGTACTATCGAAGCATATAATGTTTTCAATAAACAAAGAACCAATTAAACAGACTGCACAAAAGAATTCCATAAATTCATTATTCAAATTTTATTCATTCTTTGCAAATGCCAATTATGTAATTTATATTGTTTCTAAAATGAATAATTAAATTTTTATAATTTTGTTTTGTTTACAGGAAAATTGAATTCAATTAAAAGTTTCATTAAAAACATTTGAATATAATGGGAAATTGTTAATTTTCTTGGTAGTGATGCTTCAATTATGCACAATTTCATTTAATGCTGTTTAGTGGAGTAGAATTTAATTTCACTTGTCCTGAATGCTTATGCTTAGTGATAATGAGGTTCAATTTCCACTTTCACTAAAAAATATGAGCTTAAAAAAACTCAAAATAAGTTGAAAAAATTCGTTAAAATATGAAAACTTTTGAAAAAAGTTGAAAAAGGTTGAAATACTCAAAAAAAAAAATTGAAAATATCGAAAATAGTCGAAAAATGACACGCCCACATTTCTTATTCTGCCTTCTTTTTGGCTCAATAAATAAATATTTCTGATCGGCATTAACATACCAAATTTTATCATAATAGCTTGTATAATATGCAAGATATGCCCTAATTAGTTTTAAAATTTAGGGCGGTTTCACACCCATCAGTACAATTTCGATGCAGCAATAGCTTTATGTTAACAACATTCTTGCACCAAATTTTAGTATGCTTGCTCATATACATAATTTACAATATGGGAGGTGCCACGCCCACATATACTGTTGCGCCTACTTTTGATTATGAATTACCTTATAGCATGTAGATCTGCCATATTAAATTTCGTAACGATTAAGTTGTATATTCTTTTATTAGGTATAACGTTTATAAATACTGTGGACGGTGCCACGCCTTTAAACCAGAGTTCATCTCTAACATTCGTGAATCAAATTTTTCGATTTTTCAATTCCGCCTACTTTTTGGTACATTTTAAGACCTGCATTCGTTTATTTCATTACAATATCTAGCATGGTTTGCAGGATAAGACGTTATAAAAATTAAATTTTAGGGCGGTACCACGCCCATCAAATAGTTTTTTATAATCGCTTTGCCGTGCGTTAATTGATCGAAAAAAATAGAAATAAAAAAAAATCGATTATTTCTGATCGAAAAAAAATAAAAATTAAAAACAACGATTATTTCTGTTCGAAATGAATAGAAATATAATGTAACGATTATTTTTGATCGAAAAGAATAGAAGTCTAATGTAATGATTATTTTTGATCGAAAAAAATAGAAATGCAAAATAACGATTATTTTTCATCGAAAAGAATAAATATTTAATGTAACGATTGTTTTTGATCAAAAAAAAAAAACAAATCTAAAATAACGATTATTTTTGATCGAAAAAAATAGAGATTCAAAATAACGATTATTTATGATCGAAAAAAATAAAAATCCAATATAGCGATTATTTTTGATCGAAAAAAATAGAGATTCAAAATAACGATTATTTCAGATCGAAAAAAATTTAAATCCAAAATAAGGAATATGCAGTGAATTCTATTATAAAATTCATAATCCTTGCTTCACTCACTTTAACACGTAGGCTCCTTGAGGAATTTAAAGTCATATTTAAAACACCAGGCTTACCTCCATTTTCTATTTGACTTAACAAAATTGTGTGTGCAGCAGCAGCATAAATCAAAAACGTGCAGAAATTTTTAAATAAATTGACAAATTTAAAAAAATGTACTCCTTTCATTTGTGCATCTTGAGCTTAAGCCCCACACCACGCTAGGGTGCTATCAGTCAGGCGTTGAAAAAAATTGCGCGAATAAACAAAGGGAAATAATTCCTACGCGTGCAAGCAGCCAACGTGCCACAGTGTAAGAGTCAAATGAAAAAGCAGACCAAGCGGTTACCAGCAAAGTTTTTTCAATATAATTTCAACGACAAGGATTATTGCCATACTCACTTGACGGTGACAACAACAACAACAACATAAAGTAAACCAACAACAATAACAACAAATACTTACCGCATCGCGCACAATACGCTGTCGTCGTGATGTCAACACATAGCCAATCTTAAGATACACGTACAGCATAACCGCTAACGGTATGAAAAATGAACCCATTGCGGAAAAGACCACGTATCCTTTATTCTGGTTATAACGACAGTCGGCATAACCTTCCTTACGACGTCCAGGCTCATACCTTTACAAAAAAAAAAAAAATAAAAAAAAATGGAGAAGAACAACAAACGAAACAAAAGAGAAAAATTAGAAAGATAAATAGATCAAAATTGGAAAAAAAATTGTTAGAAGAAAAAGAAATAAATAAAATGTGTGGGTACTCGTAATAACAAAAAATATTAGAGCGAATAAAAGAAAATAAGAAATATGGCGCAAATTTTGATAAAAAAAAAATAAAACAAAATATAAAATAAAAATATGAATTATGGCCATAATGCTGATTTGGGTGGATTATATGTGAAAAATTTAATATTTTGGCTACTAGAAGCCTGCCAGTATCATTTCTATACTATTTATATAAAATTACTTATGTAAACGAAAATTGTTTGTAACGCTTTGGCGCAAAATATACTGAATCGATTTTAATAATTTCTTTTTTGAAGAAAATTATTGCATACTTATTTTTATTATTTTTTAAAATTAAATATTCTTTTTAATAAGATTTAGTCTGTGCCAAAATCTCACATAAAAATAGTCGTTTGCTGCTTTGTTTGTTATGCAGCTTCTTGAGCTCTGTATTGTTATTGTTGTTTTTTGTATTGTCCCCATTTGTAGCTACATTTCTCTCTCGCTCTCTCTCTTTTTTCTTACTTTTGAAGAGAGAATATGGAATCAGTTGTTAAAGGAGTATTTTCATTGCAGATGAGATGAGAAATTGATATTGAAATTAATGCAGTTTTTAATAGTTTTTTTTTTAAATTTTTTAAATTTTGTTCCGCTATTATTCGTTTGCTCAAAGCCACTAATAATGTCCAGGCCATTGTTTAATTACACCTTTGCATGCTCCAAGTTAGCGTTGTGTTTTTAAAAAATTATTCAATTTATAATATCCAATTTAATTAAAAACAAAAACACTATCTACTTGAAGAGCTCACACTGCTCTAATTAATGTCAGAAAAAAATATTTCCGGCCACATGACCAACTCGACATCATTATGGCGTATGACGAAGGCTCCTTCCCTTAACCGGCGCAGCCTAGAGTAAAACAACAGAATGACATGTAGCCATCATTAGTCGTATACATTAAGTTTTTAATTATTACGCATTCGAAAGTGCCGAAGGGACTTACATATTTTTGTCATGAATCATCAGTAAAAGGAAAACTTTTTCGAGTTAATGAATTTCCGCCGTAGTACCAGTGATCAGTTCAGTGTTGTTAAGTTGAAATGGCCTTCGCAAAATAAAATTATTGATGGGCTAGACAAAAGTTTAAACTAAACCAAACGTATTAATTGGATTTATGTTTTTTGTTTTAAATTATTTAGATCCACCCCAGCGTTCAAATTGTATTTGCTACGAAATTTTGAGTTGTGAGGTTGTGAGTATAGAGCGATTTTTATTATAGAAATTTTTTATTTTAACGTTCGATGATTAAACGAGTTCCAATTTAATAAATACGTGAGCTCAGCCAATATAATACATTTCCATCATTGCGTGGTAATTTCCTATTTAATTTTTTTATTTGTTTACTTTTTGTTTTTTAAAATGATTGATTGACAAATTTTTCTGTTTTTATTTTTCAGCATAAGGACTTTGTTCTTTTTCCCAGCTTTACTTATTTATTATCGTTAAAAAAATCATTTCATCTCATGTATTGATGGATTGCGTGTTTGTGTATTGACTTTTAATTTTGAAAAATAAATAATGTTTTTTTTTTCGTTTCTTTTGTGCAAAAAAGTGAAAATATAGAGCTATGTGCCTCCTTACAGAATATTGTTTAAAATCTGGAGTTCAAAGCTTTGAGTTATGTTTTTATATGGAAATGTCAATAGAATATTGCAATTCCAACAATTGACAAATTTAAGTGATAGCCATTCACTTAACTGGACACGAACAAAGTACTTGAATAAGCCACCTAACCAACAGATGATTCCTTAAGCGAGCTTGTTTTGAGTTGAGCACAATTGATTTTTTGTCTTTTTTTTCCTTTTTTGACATACAACCATGGACACATAAATGACACATTTTTTTATGTGTTTTTTCAAATGTAAATATTTTTAAGAAACAATACGTTTTTGGTCTTTTGCAAAAGGTAAAAAAAACCGTTGACATGAGATGGACACATAAATGGCACAATATGAAAAATGAAAAAAATTACATAGTTGATTTTTAGATATGTAAGTAGAAACATTTAAATCACTAATATTTTGTGGTCTAGCCTTTTTTTTGATAACAGCTTCACACCTGCGACTCATACCTTCCACAATTTTTTGGAATGTTTTAGGTGAATATGGTTCCATGTTGTGCCATTTATGGGTCATTCTCATTTCATCGGTTTTTTTTTTGTTGATCATTTTTGTGTTTTTATTAATTAATTATAGCTAAAGTTGGTATGATTATTGAATATGAAGACTATACCTTTGATAATGTAGCATTAGAAAAAACATCTACACAAATGTGCTATTTATATGTCCATATAAAAAGAAGTGTTATTCATATGTCCATTGCTGTAGATACCGATTTCGTATAGAGAAATATAGAAAATAATGGACAAAATTTGCAAGAATTAGCAAATATTGTTACAAAATTCATTAGTTCATACATTTTGCCATAAGGCGGATTTAAAATAAATATTGTTAGCTGAATTTTCGCTACTCAAAATTGTCTAACTTTTCTTTGTTCATTTTTTGTTTCAATTTAAAACCACATTTGTACAAATAATAAAAAATATAATGATACAGCAAACAGCACCCAAAAATCTAAACTTCCATATTCTTTAAACTTGTCAATAAAAGTTATTAAGCCACTGAACTTTAACGCACCTAAAAGTTTCCATTCTACACTACAGTCAATATTAACGTACCAACATAAAACAAATGACTTTGCTCACACATTAGCATTTGTTTCACATAGTACATACATACCATAGTTATCAAGCTACCAAAAATAAAAATATCTCAATGTTAAATAAACTATTTATCAATAAAAAAGAAACGATCCATTTTGTAGTTATGAAAATATTTGCCAACACTTCCAATTTATTACAATAATAAAAACATCATAGTTATAGTCAACATAACACATTTTGCGCGCGCCAAAATATAAACAAATTTTTATTTCAAAAAAAAAAAGAAAATGATACCGAATACCACAATAGGAAAAAAAAACCACAACAAATAACAAAAAAAAAAGAAATCAAACAAAATAAAATTCAAAGAAAAAAATATAAAAACAATGAAAATAACACTTACCAACCCAAAAATGGTGGACAAGTGATGGATAGCGCCGTGACCCATACAATGAATATCATAAAAAGCGCCAAACGTTTCGAACGACGTTTTTTCGAATACGTCAAGGGCTGCGTAACGGCTAAATATCTAAAAATATCAAAAAGAGAAAAAATGAATATAAAAAACTATTACTGATAGTGAAAAACAAAGCGAATAAATATGCAAAAAGAATTGTCAATAAAACATTATAGGGTGTATTTTTGCTTAGAAAATTTTGCATATCTTTAGGCGCCATATCAAAAATTGCTTGCGTAGCGTAAGGCATTATTTCAGGCAAAATTACTACGTTTCATTGAATTAAAAAAAAATATAGCAATATAATAAATTTAACACAACCTCGCCCTTAAAACCCACTAACGATCTAATGATCAAAAAAAAGTTATAGACATTAGGTACCCAAAAAAAAAAAAAAACAAATAAAAATGCCATTAAAATGTAATTGAAAACTTTTTGGTTGCGTATAAATTTCAGCAAACAAATTCAATTTCTAACATATGCGACATTAGCGGGGTTTTGTTTTTTGCACCCGTTTTTCGTTTTTTTTTTTTTTTGTGCACTTAACACATCCGTTTCCTTTGCTATTTTGCAATTAATATGTCCTAAACGGGTATGAAACGCTATAAATCACGCCAACATGCTTGCTACTTTAGTTAAGCAATTAAGTGACATTATTTTCCAACCAATTTTTGCTTGTGAAAAAATTGTTCAGCATATACTATATATGTATATATAAGTGCGCACTTATATCTAGTGTCATAAATACCTGTCTAGACTTATGGCGCACAGGCTAAGTATGGAGCCAGTGCATAGCAGTACATCGAGCGAAATCCAGATATCGCACAGAATCCAGCCAAAACGCCAGCTACCTGCAACGTAAACAAACAAACAAATACAAATGAGAAAAGCTTAGAAGTGAAAAAGTGTTGGTTAGAAGACAGTCGACATCTGTCCATATGTGTGTGTATGATTATATGTAAATGTGTTAATATATAGCCAAATATGAAAATGAGTATTTGTAGCATTAATTGCTGGCACAGCTGCAGCAATATGTATAGAATATAAACACAAAGGTGGCTCAAAAAATTTAATATAAAATGGGAGCAAGAAATTCGCCAAAACAAATTTCATTGAAATTCACTCCACTTTGGTAAATGGTTACAATTTCAAAGAAAATATACAAAAAAAAAACTAGTGAGAGTGATATCTTCATACTTCTTCTTCTTTACTTAATAGTAAAAGTGCGCGGTAGCCTTAAATTTTTATTAAAAGGACCCACCAGACTATATGCTGACTGGTTTGGCTGAACGTACCCACATCAAATTTGTCAATATTTACTTAAATAGCTCTCTGTGTAGCGTCTTAAAGCTCATATGGGTGATGCCACGCCCTCTTCTCAAAATTCACCAACTTTTTGTTTTGATGCTGGACCGAAAAATTTCTTGTATTTGGTTTGATTTCATTTCTTGTATATGCTTTCATTACTTTAAATAATTCGCTCAGTGTAGCATTTTCAAGTTTTTTTTTTATATAGGGTACCACGCCCAATAAAGTTACCAAGTTCTTGTCCAGAGCTTTTCTGAATCATCCATACTATTTGTGTGAAATATGAGTCAATAACCTCAAATAATTCTCTCGTATAGTATTTTGAAGTTTTCGCTTGAATGGGATGTGCCACGCCCACTCAATAAAATTTGTAACAAAGTGGTGAAGCTGATCAAAAACTTTTTTATTTTCTATTGTTGCCACGCCTCCTTTTATGTGTAACAAATTGAATGAAAAAGTCAATAGGTGTAAGAGAAATGGCGCGAAATTCAAGTCTTGCGTATATTTTGGTACACCTTTTATATTACCACTAGCTGTCCCGGCAGACGTTGTCCTGCCCTTTCCGGTAGGTATTCCGGATGTTGTATGAACTCATGCGATGGAACGTATAAGCGAAACAGCCCATTTTTAAAGCGAAACTTACTTTTGCCCGTACTTTTTATATCAAGTCCCATTCATCTGCGTCCAGTACTTGATGAGGTATGATTTATTTGATCTAAGAGGGCCTATTTTTCTAAACCTAACTTTGCAAAAACCTTCCATAGACCAATAGAAGAATTTAAAAAACAATTATGAGATCGTGAAAATTTTATTTAAAAAATACTTTTGTATGAGAGCCACCCTAAGTATGTGCCTCTAAATATAAAATTCATAAAAATTGGTTGAATAGTTCCAGAGTTTACCGCTGACAAACACCGTGACACAAGATTTTTATATAATAACATTAAGACTTGAAGAAATCTTGTGCTTTCTTTTAATAAATTATATTTTTACTTATTAAATATAAAGAAAACAACTTTTTTAATCTGGAATGGTAACTGATTTTCAAGCTTTTGTTGCTGGCTCTCCCAAAAAGTAACGAAACTAACATACACAATAATTCCCAATTGTTGCAGATATATTTCATTTGTGTGGTTATCTAAGCCAAGATTTATTAGCTTCGAATTCGGTTTCTTTTTCTAAAACAAACAAAAATTGTTTTAAATTGCAACACATGCTGTAACAACAACAACACAGACAGCAACAGAGACAGCAACTACAACAACAATACAGACAGCAACATAAAGTCTAAAGCTAATAAAATAGCGATGACAACAAGAGCAACTAAAGGAATTATCTTCAGTCAGGTCGAAACTTATATACCCTACACTGCTATGCCTACTTATAGAAATTCGCTTAATTCTGGTATGGAATTTTTACAAATTATTTCTACTGTTTGTGTGAATATTGGTGAGAGATAGATAGACAGTCAGGTAGGCAGATAGATAGACAGACAGACAAACAGAGAAACGAACATGCCTCATCGACTCAGGGATGATGCCCATCAAAAATGTACACTTTTCTCTACCTGACACGCCCTCTTCTATGCGTTACAAACGAAATAACATAGTCTCATATACCCTGAGTGTAGGGTATAAAAACAATAATCGGTAGTAAAACAACACAAAATGTGCAAATGTCATTTCGTTCATGTGTTTGTACCTTTACAGGTTATTCCTTTAATTTGTACATTCATGTTTTTTTGTTTAATTTTTGTTGTTTTTATCTTCACACTCATGTTTTGAGTTTTGTTTTCAGATTTTAGATTTTTTTTCCAACTTTTATACCACTGGCAGCTGTGCAAATTCATTTTTTGTTTCAATTTGCAAAGCCACTTTGCACCGATTTAGTGTTTTTTATGGGTTTTTATTGCAACATATTTACATGAGAGTTTGAAAAGTTTACCAAGTTTTCACAAGAGACCAAAGGTTACTTGCCAGCTGTTGACTTTTGCACTTTTTCACACACTTAAACTTTGGCAAATATGCTAATTACTATCGTTCAGTTTTTCTTGGAATGGGGTCAACATTTTTCTGCATAAAGATTTTAAAATTAAAACCTTATAGCAGTATAGAGTTTGGGGTTATTGGAAATCTATTAAAATTATTTCTCGTAATTAATAAATAAAAAAACCAAATTTCAATCAAATTGTAACAACACACATTTGTAGGAATATGCGCAAACGCATATGCGGTCCGCAAGCTCCGTTCTGTGCTAGACATTTATTAAGTGCCAGTTTTAAAATAAATTAAGTCTATGAAAATATTAAGTAACATATAAAAATAAACACACTTTTAATGTTTATGCCGAAATAGTTAATGTTATGGCTAAAATGCTTTTGTCACTATGTGCTAATTTTCGTATTAATGTGCGATTTTCGTTTTAACTTAGTTCTATTTTAAGACCCAACTATAATTTGTTTGGTTCAGTGCAAATATGTTCTTTGCTATGAATATTAGACTGCCTGCCCGTTATTCTTAAAGTTTTTTCAATCAAATTTTTTTTTCAAAAAAAAAAGTTTTTATTTGTTTCTAGTGTCATGGAGAAATTAAAGTTTCTACACCCTACCGTCAGGTTCTAATCACTTTGTCATTCCGTTTGTAAAGCATAGGAGGGGGCATGGCAAAGAAATAAAATCGGCGCCACCACCTGTATCTATTAAGCCATGCTCGTCTGTCTATGCTTCGGTCAGCCTGCTCGTCAATCTGTCTGTTTTTGCCTTCTGTCTGCCTATATGTCGTCTGTCTGCCAGTGGAAAAATTAAACTAAATAATTGAATTGCATCTTCAAACAAGACTCTTAGGTTTGGAGATGGACGAAATTTGTTGACAGACACGCCTACCGCCCATACACTAGATCTTTTGATAGAGTTTTTTGATGATTTTGCTCAATATTTCTTGAGCTTTGCAAATAAAATAAAATAAAATAAAGTAAAATAAAGTAAAATAAAATAAAATAAAATAAAATAAAATAAAATAAAAAAAATAAAATAAAATAAAATAAAATAAAATAAAATAAAATAAAATAAAATAAAATAAAATAAAATAAAATAAAATAAAATAAAATAAAATAAAATAAAATAAAATAAAATACACTGAAAATTAATGCAGTCCACAATTTGCAAAAACTTAAACCAAAAAAAGGACATTTGACTTTAAGAAATAAAAGAAAAAAAACGGCGGGTTGCACTCTGGGAGTGCCGACAGAAGTGAGAACTTAAAATAATATAATTGAAATTTGTTTTCATGATGTTTTGTAATGTTTATGGAATAATTTTCACCACACCAAGCAACTCATGGCTGTCTCTTTCACACCAGTAAAGAAAAAATAAATGGAGGAAAGCTAATGTCAAGTTTTCAGCTTTTAAAATCCAGTGTCATCCTGTGTCGTAACTCAATTTATGCATACGCCCAAAAGCACGCAGCAAATTTCTAAAATTACCATATACCAACAACCAAGACAACAACCATGACGTCATCACATGGTTGTTGTCTTGGCTACTGATCTATCAACATACCCTTAAAGCATGCTACATAATTTTAAAAATATTGTCATTGTGATGTCATGAATGTCCGTGTCCTGTCGCCAGTTTATACATTTTTCCTCACCCGCACAACGTGCCTAAAGAAGTTCTCACTTCAAAAATTGGTACGCATTAACTTTAGTTAGCACCAATATGCTGTTTTAAATTAAAAATTATTAAAATCGGTTAGCAAAACTTTGCGCCAAAGCGTAACAAACTATTTAAATGTGGATTTTTTTAGACAGATTCGATAACGCTACAAAACAGCAATTAGAAAAAAGTTGCAGCTAGAGCCTTTTAAATTATCACGGCAGTATTGTTTTCAGCACTCTTCTGGTCTACCAATACCTAACCAGATTTTAATAAATTATTTTCGTAGAAAGTTTTCCAAAAGCATCTAAAAAATCAAAGCTTAGGAAGTACGTTTAATACACATATGAGGGTATTACAGCTTTTGCAGAGTGACGGTTCACAAATTTTCAAACGGCATTTTTCCATTGTTCAAGGATACTTGAATAAGTTTCAACACACACTGCAATTGGTTTTCAATTTTCAACAATGCTGCTGCAATAAAAATTCTATGTTTAATTTCACAAAAAAATATTTGTGGTAGAATTTTATAGTTGCGAACCTGTGAGCGTTAAAAAGCTCAAACATATTTTTTAATTCATAAGTTTCGACGGCACATAAATTGAATTTTTTTAGAAATTTAACATAAATGGAAAAAAAAACCTTAACAATATTTTACTAAAACAACCTAGTACAAAAAATCGCGCAAAAAATCGATTATAAACTTCACTTCTATTTTTAAAATATTTATGAGCAACTTTAAAGGTGTGAATGCTGAAACGCTTGCATTGCCAAGCTTATAATGCTGTCAGCTATAAATTCACATGCAGGTGCACTCTTACTTTGCAGCAGTACAAGGACTTTCTAGTGAGATCTCAAGAGGACAATAGATAAATAAATCGTAAATTGTTGCAAGTGGAATAAAATCAGCAAAGCAACATGAAGTAACGCCGCAAAAATGTTGCACACCAAAAGAGAGATGGAAACAAATTAAAATGCCAAAAATAGAAAATAAATTGTAGCAATTTTTTTTTTCGTTGCAGTTGTTTCAAAAATAGAAAAATTCTATAATGTTCTAATTTTAAAAGAAAACCATTATTTTTTTATACAAGTTCAAGAGTGCCTCAAAATAGAGCACAAGAAACTTTCACACGCAATCATACGGCGCGTGTTGGCTATCAAACAATTAAAACATAAGCAGCAACAATATAAATTAAATTAAACAGCTACAGCGGGATATAAATACAACATTTTAACAGCACTACAACTCACCTACAACATACTTCATCACCGCTGGTGGCATCACGCACGTTCCCACCATCCAATCCGTAATCGCCAGGTTCATAACAAAACAATTCGTTACGGTACGCAAACGACGTGTTGTCAGCACGGCCAATATCACCAATGTATTGCCAACAATTGTTATGAGTATGAGCAACAAAAAAATTGCAACAATTAATGCCTTCGGCCAGGCCATGTCACTCAGATACGAATTAACAGCATCGATTGTGTCGAGAGCAGCCTTTAGCGTATCATTGTGATAGTTAATATTGTTGCTGTTATCACCGCTGTTGTTATTGTTGCTGTTGCCACTGCTGCTGCTGTTACTACTCTCACTGCTACCGCTGTCGCTGCCGCCGTTATTCATATGCTGATAGAATGTTGCTGCTGCTGTTGCTGTTGGTGTTAGAAAAGTTGTTGCTGTTGTTGTTGTTGTTGTTAATATTTTAGTTGCCGTTGCTGCCGTTGTTGTTGTGGCAGCAGCTGCTGTTGCTGTCAACATTTGTAATAATAAAATTGGTGTGAATTTTGTTTGTTGCTTTTGTATGTGAACTGCTGCTCTTGACACAGCAACATTTTTATAATTTGTTCTTTCAGTAGATGTTGTTGTTGTTGTTGTTGTGTCATTGACTGTTGCCACTGCTACTGCTACTGCTGCTGCTTTTATTTTTGTTAACAGCAGCAACAACGTCATTTCTTTTAAGTTATTTTTAGCCGTTTATTGTTGTTGTTGTTGTGCCATTTACTCAGTCTTCATTTTTATTCATTTTCTTATTTCTTCTTTGGTATTTCATTTTACTTTTTGCATGTTGCATGCAACATTTGGGATTTGGTTTTTTTGTTTTTTTGTTTTTTTTTCTTTGTTGTTACCGGAAACCACTTTTGTATTGTTGTCCTCGAAGTTGCTTTTAGTTTTGATTACCTTTGGGCGTCAGCTTGTGCGGGCGTAACTCACTGGTGTACTAAGCTGTTGCTGTTGTCGTGCGCCTCAACTATAGAAAATGAAACGAAAGTAGAAAATGTAATACATTAAACTATGAAAAATTGAAAATTTATTCAAATGTGGAATTGTACCTATTAACATTTTGAGGCTTAAAAGGTGCGAATTATTATGTTGATTATGAGAACTTATATACAGAAAAACACATGTAAATATAAAAGAAAAAGTGGCATGTAAATATATGGAAGAAGGAAGTGTTATAAAGATCATGCCACATACTTAGTCTTCTGGAATATAAGTGAAAAATTCGATACGTTTCAAAAAGTTTGGGAAGGTATCCAAAATTATCCAATATTAAAAAAACCTTCAACAAAATCGATACACCGTCTTTATGTGTCGGAAGTCGGTTTGAAGCGAACTGTATCGATTCGTTTCGAACATATTAACAAAACTTTATGTTCTCGGTCGATGTAAGTTAATAAAAAAATAACTAAAATGTCCTTGGATAGTTACGAATGGTATCGAAAGTAATCGTATCAGATCGACATCTAAACTGTTTACATAAAATTGCTTTTATGCAAATGGTTTGTAACGCTTTGGCGCAAAATATACTGAAAAGATTTTAATAATTTCTTTTCTAAAACAAAGTATTTGTGCTAAAGAAGATTATTGCATACCTATTTTTTGAAAGTTTAATATCCTTTATTTTAATATTAAATTTTTGCAAAACTTCACAAAAAAATTTTCGTTATATATATATATATATATTTTTTTTTTTTGAAGGAGAAAATGTAACGATTTTTGATATTTTTGTTTGAGGGCCACCCTAAATATGCACCTTAAGAAACAGTTTTCTAGCTTAAGCTATGCCACTTGATATAAGAGCTTCGTAGTGTAAATTCGGTGTGAATCGATCACGTGGTCTTTGTGAAAATGCTATTTTAAAAATATTTTTGTATGAGAACCACCCTAAATATGCACCCCAAATAAAAGTTTTATAGCCTAAGCTATGTATGTCTCTTGATATAAGAGCTACGTAGTGTAAATTCAGCGTGAATCGATCACAAGGTTTTTGTGAAAATGCTATTTTAAAAATATCTTTGTATAAGGGCCTCCCTAAAAATGCACCCTTAATAAAATTTTTATAGCGTATGTTATTCTTGGGGCAAAGACAAATACAACAAATTAAAGATCATTAATTTTAAAAAAGTTTTGTATAAGAGCCACCCTAAATATTAACCTTAAATAAAATTTTTGTAGCCAATGTCATTCTCGGGACGGAGACAAATACAAAAAATTTTAGATCATTTAAATTGGTCCAGCCGTTCTTAAGCTATACAGAGTGTAACTAACCCGACTTCGTTTCATACATATATGTATGTATTTATATACAGGGTGTCCCCTTTTAACTTACACAGCTGAATAAGTCAAAAAATTGCAAGTCATCCAAAAAATGTTTCAAATAAAAATTTGTGGGTATCAAAAGGCTGATCCAGTCATGACCTTAACCATGATCTTGACCTACATTTTCAAGGTTATTTGAAGGTCAACTTTAGTTTTTCAAATGTGAACCCCTATTTTTGACCACGGATTCCGGAAGAGCTCAAAATTCTACGTTCAGCTAGGTATTCAAGTTAGAGGTCAATGTGACCCCCTGAAGGTCATTTCAAGGTCGAATTCCCGCTTGGTGGGTACCAGGGCAACAAAAAAAAAATCAATTAATTTTGTTGAGCTGTATAATCCATTGCGAGTATGTGAAACTAAACCATCTCTACTTACGTGTCTAAGGTCAGCAAACTAATTTAAAGATTAAAAATAGAGGTGACTTTATTTGAACTGCCACACCCATATTGTGAAAACATGCAGTTTGCTAACATTTCCTCAAGCTATTTTGCATAAGCATATGAGAAATTTGAAAAGCATATTCTTTTCTTCTAAATAATTAAAAAGAATTAACGTTTTGATGAACACATATCCTGCCAACTTATATTGGGTGTGATGTTTAAGTGAAATCGCTCACAGGCAAGTCTAAGTTCATAAGAAAAATTTATTAATAAAATATTCGCTTCTTAAATGTCACAAAGGCATACTATCAATCAATGTGTCATCTTAATATAAAATGGTAATAAAATTTTAACTTTACTGAGCTAAAATCTCTAAATTATTGACAGCGCTGACTCCACAATACATGAATATTTTTATTTACTAAATTAATAATTCTCAAAAAACACCAACTCTAGCAGCGATTTCACGGTAGGTTTTAAAAACCTTTTACAAATTTGTATGCGTATTACATAGTTTGCTATAGCAAAAAATATAGCCATTTTCGTATAGTTGGCTAAGCCCGTGGCTCATAATTTTTTTTATGGTAAAATATGATAAAAACAATTTGTAACGCTTCGGCACAAAATATACTGAACAAATTTTAATAATTTCTTTTTTAAAACAATGTATTTGTACTAAAGAAGGTTGCATAGTTATTTTTAAAGTTTAATATTCCTTATTTTCTTAATAACTATAAGTTCCCCAATTTAATGCCAAAAACCCCATACAAAAAACTGCGGGTGCTGCCAAAAAAAATCCCATCGCGAATAGATTTGTTTCTTGCGATGCCAAAATAAAGATATTTTCTCTCAGCATCAAATAAAATTTTTAATTAATCACTTCCATGGAAATATTAAAGCATCACTTATGCCGACAAATTGATACAATGAAATATATTTCGACACCTCCAGCATAAATAAAAATAACATTCTGCTAACAAATGTTAGCATTTTTCTACACATAAACACCGATCTTTTGTTTAAACTACAAAAAAATTGTTTGTGTCGTGGTGTTGTGTTATTTTAGAAAAAAACTCCATGAACTATATTTTAACAAAATAATTACAACTAAACACATATGTGGTAAAACTACTGTGTATAGTAAATTAAAATACAAAAAAAAAAAAAAATATTTAAAAAAAAAAATTGAAATCAGATTACATTAAAAACTTTTGTTAAAAAATTAATACAAATTTTATAATTAAGTTTACATATCTTTTTTAAATATCATTTAATTGAATGTATAATGAAAATGCGTAACATTTTCACACGTTAAAATTTTAATTATTTATTTGTTTAGCAAAATTTCAATTAAATAAAAAAAATTTAATTCCATTTCATTGCCACAATTCAGAATAAAAAATTCTATTACGTATTTTGATGCATCATACAATTGAAGCAACTAAAAAAAGAAACAATTTATACGTTGGGCATGATAAATAATTCCAAATGTGCTATTTACTGTTAGCGCTTTTGTAGATTTACATTGCTTAAGTGTAGGACAGTTTTATATATGAAAAAAAAAAAACGTTGTACTAAAATATTGTGTGCATTAAACACAGCTCCCACAGCATCACACATATGTATATACATATGTTATTTTTGTTTATTTGTTCATATTGATAGACAAATAAATAGAAAAAAAAAAATAGAAAAAATTAAATAAACTTGACGAATCAATAGGCTGCGATATCAAAGAGTTACTGTAAAAATATAATGCGTATTTTTGTATAAAAATTTTGTTTTAGAGAAAGTAGCGAACAGTGAGACAATGTAAACAGTAAATCAATGTAATTAGTTTTATTTTGAAGTCCCTTCATAGACACATCGATGCTCTGGCAGTGATAATTATTACTTTACAAGCTTCTCCTCAGGCCCAGATTTAGAAATTTGCCGCCCTTAGGCCTCTCTGTGTAACTCTCACCATCACCAATGCATTATAATGCATTACCACACTTAAAAAAATTTTCAAAATTCCCAATATTTGCCGCCCCTAAATACTTGCCGCCTGAGGCACTGGCCTAGTGTGCCTGTAAGGTGAATCCGTTCCTGATACATCTCTCTACCACCACCACCGTTTTTTGTGCTACGGTTCCGATATCTTTCGGCATTGAGTGGATATAGTTAAATTGAATTTCTTTTGCCTAGAGCAGTTCATTTCAACTCCCAATGGGTGAACATTTTTTTATTGACGATTGATATAATAAAATTCTCAGTGATTATTGTTTACATAAAAAAAAACGTTTATTTTGTCTGAAGAACATCTTTTGATAAGGCAAACACATATGTCCTTTTTGAATTTTTAACAATGAATTCATGCAACATTCTTTTAATGTCAATTCCATCAGCCAAACGTTTTTGACCCAACGTTGAGCGCACATTCAATTTCAGCCGCTTAAGAGTCGAAAAACTCCTCTCATTAGAGCAAAAGGATGCAGGAATATTCATTAACGATTTCACGAGTTGAACGAGTTCTGGCATGAGATCCTTGCACCATAGATGTTTCTGTAAAAAATTTACTATATCTCCCAAACTTTTTAATTTAGTTTCATTTCTGTTCGCCAAATCAAGAAATATGTTTCGATCACTCAGTAAATTACCTTTCCTTAAATCATTTTTATAAAAATTCATAATTTTATCAACATCAGAATTTTCGCCAAATACAAAAGCTTCAAGAGATCTGCAAAAGTTTGCTGGATCTGTCCCAAATCGTATTCTCAGCGACGACTGAACTTGGTCGTACACTTCATATTAAATTTTTCTATAGAAATTCCCGTGTTGAATTAAAATTGCCTGTGTTGAATTCCTCATGGGGAAGTCTCACGCATGTGAAGTTCTCAACATGCGCAACAGGTCTTTTGGCGCCCCTGCTCTCCACTAATCATTCATGAGCTCGCGAGTTGTAACTCAAGCACAAAACTTTTGTTGCTTGCAACCCAGACCATTACTGAACAACATGAATTCTTAAAGTATGTTATTTTATCAGATAAAAAACAATTTCATTTAAAAGGACCAGCTGGAATTCACCATTATTGGCGTGATCTGAGGAAGGAATCTCTTATTTTCTCTAAGTGAAACTTTGCATGCGGCTCAGTAATGGACTGGGGCGGCATCAACAAAAGTGGTGTGCTCTAGTTACAACTCGCGAACTCAAGAATGTGAATAGTGAAGTGTACTTTTTAATGTGCAAACCTGCAGAGCACCCAGAGCCACAGATCATCATATAATAATTCAAAAACTATTGACCTATTGTCCAAGACCTGCAAAGATATCGCAAGAATCTCTGCGACTTGCACTGGACTATCGGCAAACATGCTGAAACATAAGGTATCCCATTCAACTGTTATGTCGTAGTTGTCTGAATGTAAACGTTTTCGCTTCTGTTTAGCAGCTTCTCTGCAATTGTCCGGTCCTTGCCAGAATCAGACTCAGATACAGTAAACGCCGCTTAAGCACCTCAACGAAAATCTCAAATTTTTTGAGGAACTATGTGGGTTAGGCACTTAAACGGGTTACGCTTAGGTACCTCGAGGCAATTCAAAATTATTGCTTCAGTATATAAAACTTCTGGTATGTAAAAAAGTCAAAGTCGGATTTTGAACAATTTTGTTGCTTTATTTAAATGCTCGAAATGTATGCCAAACGAAAGAACTCGAAGAACTCCTGTCTCAAATATAGGTTTCCATCGGTTTTTTGGGTCAATTTTCATTAATGAAGATAACCGCTTGAAATGTGTGGCTGGGGTTGCCATGTTTTGAAATTTTTCTTCCTTTTTAATAAAACGCACTTAAAAGTGGAAAAACTTGGGTAATTGAGATCTAAAAAGTTGGGTACTTAAGCGAGTGAGGTACATAAGCGGGAAGTAGTTAAAAGGGGAAATTTGTATGAGGTTTGGTGTGAAAACATAGAGTCCTAAAAAAAGTGGGTACTTAAGCGGAATGTGCACTTAAGCGGGATCCACTGTAGTTATCTAGAACAAGCTTTCTTGAACAAACTCAGCGAATTGGCTGAAACTGAAATCTCAACAGTACTAATTGAATATAAGTTTTATCGTTTCCAGGGTCTCTAGTAAAATCTCTTGACAATCTTCTTAACAGTTTTGTAGTGCCTTTTATGTTGTTTTAAAACGGCACTTTAGTGCTACTTAATGGCTTTGGTTGCTTAGCCGCCAATCTAGGCTAGCCTTAACTATAAGCCTTAATATGCTGCACAAGTAGCCTGGCAGCTCCTTTACTTAAAAATAGAGCACAACTTTATATTTTTATGCAGAATAACGCACGCATTCATACAAGTTACAGGACAATAGGCTTTTTACAAGTCTGTTCCATTGATATAAAGATAGGCCGAATGTGATTACTGCTTATATCCAAAATTAATTTTTAGTCTTTCTACAACTTATGGTGCTCATAAAATTTTTACAAAAATCAGCTAGAAATACTCCGAAACCGTGCACTTTGAGGATCCAAAATTGCCAAATATTACTTAATATTTGGCTTTTTTTTTAAGCACAAAAAATCAATATTATTTTTTTTAAATTTTGAGAAAAATTAGTGACTCCTAGCAAAAAAAAAAAAAAAACTACTTTCTCTGATTTATTTAATTTCATACATAGCGACTGTAGATCAGACATCAAAAACATCCACTGTATCCATAGCCGTTAACAGTTTCAAATCAACGCCATGCCATAGCAAGAAATGCGCTAAATAAACAACAGCCAACAAATAAACAAAATGTCAACAACACGATAGCGGCAACAAACAAATATCAACAATCATAAAACAAAAAAAAAATTTTGCATGATCACTGAAACGAAATTTGAAATGTAAAATCACGTCAATGAAAACGACAAATTTTCAAGTGCAATTAAATGGAAAAATACATTAAAAATTCGCGCACATCACAAGTACTTGCAATACAGCAATAAAATTAACAACAGCAACAACAACAACAACAGCAATAGCGACAATTGCACTATCACAATGTTTAATAAAGCAATTGCACACTTTATTATATTTTTGTATTATTTATTTATTTAAGAAATTTGCAAATTTTAATTTTATTTATTTTTTGTGTTTCTGCTTTTTTTTTTTTTTTTTTCTTATTTTTTTAATTTTTTTTTTTTTTAATTTTAATTTGTTTTAATTTTCTTTTTTTCTTTTAATTTATTGCAAAATGTTGAATTATAACGCTTGTTGTATTGATGCGACACAAGACAGACAATCTAACAATTAAAGTTATCATTCAACGCACCTATTCTTGTTCAATGTTCAATTTCAACTGATTGTAAATTGAATTGTTGTTTGTGATACCTACCAACAAAATATTTGTTTTATTTTTTTTTATTTTAAGGAAATTATGCATAGCAAGAAACCAACAACAAAAACAACAGAAAAAGGCAATTCTATTTAAAAAAAAGCAACAACAACAAAATCAACAACGTGATATTTGATGAGCATGAGATAAAATTTAAATAATTGAAAAAAGAACTGAGCAGCTCCCTGGAGTTAAACTTTTGAGAAATGGAAGCGTAATAGATTGAATGTGCGAAATGAATTATATTTAAATCTGTGGGTTCTATTGCCATCATCTTGCTTTACAAGGGACTCAGCCGCTTTTTTTTATAAAAATTGCGTTTCTGTGGAATTGCTTAAGATTTTTGCATAATTGAGGCTATGTCTGCTGAATGAATCAAAAGTCGGTTTGTATACAACTCCTTAGTCTTGTATAATTAAGCAGACATATATGTTAATAAGACCCATAATTCATATAAATTTAAGCTATTTATAACTCAGACTTTTGCCCACACAAAATTTTAAGCGAAAAGACGATTTCAACTAATTCCACCGAAAACTCATTATTCGAAGAAATAATGGCAGAATATATGTCATACTTACGCGCTACGGCCTGTAAATAATACAAAATGTAACAAAAATGTCCACAAAGAAGGACTTTATCACTTGGTGTTTCATAGTTCAAGCTTTTTTTACGCTAATGGAAACAATTATGTTCGCATTGCTAAATTAAGAGCATTTATTTTTTTAACCCTCCGTTTAGCGGTAACCCAAAAGTCGGTAAATCATACACTAAACAACGTCTAAATTTTACTCGGAACATGGCCTATAATTTTAAAATACATCGCAGTCGATTTGTTGCATCGAGTTTGACAAAGTTATGGCACGATTTGCCGAAATATTTTCAAAAAAAAACACGAAAAAGTTTCAAAATGGTCTGACAGACCACAACGCTAATCGGAGGGTTAAAAGGATTTATAGGATTTGATTAAATGCGCAATAACTATGAACGAAATTCAAATTTCAATGCTTGCTATCTAGAAACTATAATAAATAGAGAATTGAAATAAATAAAGAAATTTTCGTAAAATTACTATTGTACTCTAATGTTTGATATCTCGAAAACTATAATATATATTGCTACGAAATTTGATACTTTTTTGTTTTATATATATTCCTTCTTACTTCAACTTGACATTTCCGTCTCTTACGATTCATTACTGTAACTTTGACATTTTCCCAAGACTTAGGTTGCATTTTTCAATTCAGCGATAAATGTGCAGCTTCAGTTGTTCTAAGGCGTCCACGTCCTCTACTTCCTTAATATTATGGTGAGGTTTTCTGACGGTGTTCTGATGGTGGGGCCGATCCACTTCCTTTTTCTCCCGCTTTTTACTCTCCAAAGATCTTCAATCAGTATGACATTCGAACAGAATACTCTGCATATGATTCGCAGGCATCGTCTTTTGACGTTTGACAGGTGCGTTAATTTTACCCAAGCTTTGAAAATTAAAACTTTTGGTTGAAATTTGTGAACTTCTCCGCATCAGGCTCAAATGCCCAAAAGCTGTTTGCTTTTGATAAAATCTGCTGCTCTCGGCTTCATTTGTCGCTTCTCCGTCTGTTGTCTTTATGCTTCTCAGATAACTAAAGGGGGTCTGGCAAAATCTCACCAAATCTAACCAAGGGGAAGGAGGGGATCAAGCAAAACCAAGCAAAGAGGGGAAAGGTCCCGCCAGCTCTCACCAAATCTCACTAAGGGGAGGGAGGGGGGATCTGAATTTTCAAAAAAACATCTAACGTAATTTTCACACACTCAATCTTTTGTGCTTTAATAACGATATGCCCGACCGTGGTATGGTGTATTTTCATGGCTTTGGTTTTTCTGATATTTATTGAGAGGAGACATATGTCGTCTGCGTAATCCAAGTCCTCGAGTATTCGTGACAGACTCCATGTTATTCCTCTTGTTAAGGAACTGACCTCCGCCATTACGCTATCACGCACAAAAGTGAACAGCAGTGGAGAGAGAGGATATCCGTGCCTCACTGCTGCATTGGTGCTGAAGAGTTTACTGATGTTTTCCTTAAGGAGTGTATTTTATATATAGAACTTAAGGATTTTCAAATGTTATCTATTTTTGTATGCATTCGTTTTCTTCAAACTTTTCATAATGGTGCAGCACTGAATGCAATTTATTCAAAACTTCTACGTTCAATTTTTTTATTTTTTAATGCCCAGAGCTTTAAGCAGTTCCGCTATTTTGGTAGTTTTCTTACAACGCTTTAATTATTTGAAGCAGCTTCTGAGGTGCTCTAATTTTGCAAAAGTGAGCGATTGAAATTGTGAAATTTTATTTCAAATAAAAAAAAAAAACAAAAATAATATCCACGTCTAATGATCTTGACATATTTTGTGGAAAAGATAATGTCGGATCAGAAAAAATTTTGAGACAATAAGTTCAATAAATGGATCATAAGTTAAGGCCTTTTTCAATTTAATAAAAGCATGTTATTATGATGCACGAACTGTCAACTATCAACTGGTAAATGTACTCATACGGTTTTGGTTCAAAGACGTCCTAATCATAAACGTTAAAAATTAATCATTTACCTAACAAAAGAAAAATATTTTTTTTTTCCTTTGAATTATATCCAGTTAAGTTTGTCTATCTATTTGTTCCTTATACGTTCACAGAATCTTCATGCAAACTTATAATCCGACCAATATATTAAGAAGCAGACATGAAGTATTGACTTTGAGATTTTAAAAATAAGCCATAAGTAATTTTCACTGCTCTAAGATTGCGGCCTTATATCACATTTTATTGACTATAAGCCAGTAACTAATTTACTAGACAATAAAAATACTATAAGTAAATAATTACTCTCTTATCTATAATTATATATCTATAAACTACAAAATCAGCACCAATCAGCTCCCTTTAACAATCAAAAAGTCGGCTGGCCTAACCTATATCCGAAAGATTGCGCAGGCCCCGAAGTTTAAATACCACTGCTAATGGGGGGAAATGCGAACTCTATGACGTTGTATTCTAATCTATTTATTCATTTTAATCCATTGAATACATTTGTAATTCCATTTAAATGTAGAGTAAATGGTATATCTTATTATTTTATTTTTAACAAATCTTTTAACAAATTAATGTTTACTGTTACTTAAGTACAGTGATTACACATTGAACACATGTGAAATTGCTATTGAAATAAGTTAAGCAGTTTTCTTTAAAGCCTGGTGAATGATAACAGTAATGCGAAAAACACATAAGGCTTAAAAGCCATAAGAATATTTGCTCCATATGAAAACATTTTGTTTGCAGCTTGAAAAAAATAAATTTCTTGCTCCATAGGAGTGTGCGTGCTTGGGAGGTTTTTCCATATATGTATGTATCATGTACCAATGTAAAAAATTAAAAAAATTATCAATGGAGGCAGTCATAAAAAAGCAGTTCGTGGCGTTATGTGCGCAATTAATTAATTTTTTCATACCTGGCAGTAGAGATATTTAACTGCCAAAAAACAAAAAATTCCGCATTCTTTAAGTTCAGTAAATTTGCAAATTGTTCACATGCTAGAGTATTGACCTTTTCATGTCTAAAAACTTCTTTCAAGCTTTTCTCAACTATAGCGGGAATTTTACCTTTCACATAGATGTGGTCAAAACACCGCCATCGAGTGGTCTGGACTTACACAGCTGAATAAGTCAAAAATCAAGTTAGACGTGAAAGTGACCCCTGAAGGTCATTTCAAAGTTGAATTCCTGCTTGGTGCAGAAAAGCTAGTAATCCGCTGCTCAATCTTGCCTTAACTGGCTGCAGTTTTTCTGCACCAAGCGGGAATTCAACCTTGAAATGACCTTTAGGGATCACTTTGACCTCTAACATGAATACCTATCTGAACGTAGAGTTTTATGCTCTTCCGTAATACGTGGTCAAAAATAGCGGTTGCCATTTGAAAAACTTAAGTTGACCTTCAAATAACCTTGAAAATGTAGGTCAAGGTCATGGTTAAGTTCATGGCTGGATCAGCGCTTTGATAGCCACCAACTTTTATTTGAAATATTTTTTGAATGACTTGCAATTTTTTGACTTATTCAGCTGTTTAAGGTCACCCTGTCTATATATACTGGTGGACACAACGCTTTTGAGGGGAGTGTGCCGCGCATTTTTCCAATTAAATACTTAATTAAATAAAACTTTTTTCAGAATAGAGTCAATTAATTCTTTTGGAAAGTCGAGGAAGTTTTTGCATATATTGGGTTGAAGCTGCTTAGTAGGGGTCCGTGGGTCCCCTGGTTATGTAGTAACAATTAGTTTGACCTTTCTCATCGAAGTTTTATTTTAATAAATGGGGTTAAAACATCCAAAAGTGTTACTATGTCACATGTGATATACGATCGTAACGTTTCCGCTAATTCACTTCAGCACAAATTTTCTTTCAAAACCGCCAGAAGAGATGTTCTCGCATCAAAAAAGAAAACAATTTAAGCTCATTAACAGTTATAATGCTTATAGTTTTTTTCTCGTCGCAGTTGAGAGCAGTTAATACCAAAAGCATTAAATTCTCCATAAAAACAAGGCTTATGTGTTAAGTGATCGATAAGTAAGGTGGTTGCCATTGAATATGGAAATATTTACATTTTCAATATCATGTTTGTTGTGTAGTGTTGCCACGCCCTTTCTTTAAAATACGCCAACTTCTAGCGTGCTTCTAAGCCAAACTACTACTTATATTTGTCTGCAATTTGTTTACATAATTTCTTAGTATAACAATTTAAATTGCTTGTTTGTATAGGAGGTGCCACGCCTACTTATCGAAATTTATTAGATAGTTTGTCCGATTCATTTTTAATAATAGTATAGAGTGTGATTGTCTCACCCTAATCACTATATCTTTTCGTGTAAATATTTCATTCACTATAGCGCTTTGAAGGCTTTGCTTGCATGGGAGTTGCCGCTCCCTCTTGTCAAATCTATCCAAAGCTTTATCCAAAGCTTGTCTAAGATTTTTCTAGGATATTTAAAAATTTTGTTACACAACATTGTAATCTCAGTATAGCGTCTAAAATGTTTCTTTTTTTTTTGCATAGTTCATTTTCAATCAAAGGTATAGTTTTTTCCATAATCGTGATTTCCACACTCTGACAGACAGTTGAACAGGCAGTTTAAAATTTTCAAAAATATAAGACTTTACTTATCTTGTTTTATTCTTGACGCTTGACGCTAGCGCTAACTTTGGCTTTGAAGAACATTCTACGCTGTTAAGATTAGTCACATTTTCCCAATAACAGCACATATGCTCTTTTGAACATAAAAAACATAATTTCAAAATATTCTTACCTACAAGTAGATATATAAAATTATACTTAAGTGTTTCATTGATATATCATATTATTTATTAATGCTCTATTTTTCTTAGCACATTTACAAGTATTTTAATTATTAAGTGAAACATTTATGTTTGGCCCAATTTAACAGACCATTAAGGCCAACACTTTTTATTTTTTGCTACATTTACGCACAGTTTATATATATATATATATATTTTTTTTTTGCAATAGAAATAAATTTACAAAATACAATTCTTAAAATAAATCAATATTGTCTGAAAAATAGTTCTTTTATTTAAAGAAAACAAATTAAAAAAAATAAACAATATCAAGTCTGGGTAAGCCAAAAATGTATACGGGAAGAACGTTGCTGTTATTTGAAGCCAAAAAAGAAATTTTTGCAAAAATTTTATGTTTTTATTTTTCTTTTTCTTAAAAAAATAATTCAATTTCTTTATCGAAAAAATATGCGTTTGTGGCAATAACCTCTAAATATCTACATAAACAGCTATGTTTATAATAGAAATGTTTCAAATTTCGTTAGATTACTTTTTTGTCTTTTAGCGAAATTAAGACTTTTTGCAGAACAATTTAAACACAAAGTTCTTCATTTAAATAGTTTTTTGAGCAATGTGCGAGAATATTCTTCAATATACAAAATAGATCTATGAATATTTCTTTGATATTAAAAAAATGTATTTGCTTGGGTTAATGTTTCATTAGAGTATTTAAGCTAGAGAATCATACACAAGTGCTTCAAGTGTCTGCACTTGAATTTGTGATGTTTACAATGTTTCTGCGTATTTTTTTTATGTTCGCGTGGCAAAAGTGATTTCAATTGCCAAACTCTTATGATTTAAGTGTGAAATCGATTTGATTGCAGCTGTTTAGAGACGAAATTAATAAACAACTGATATTTAAATCTAATATAAATTTGCATTTTTTTTTTAAAGCAAAAAACTTTTGCTCGAAATAAAAATGTTGCTGTTAACAATCAAATTAAAAAAAAATAGAAAAAAAAAGAAAAAAAAATAGAAAAAAAAGTATGCCTTAAACTTCTTTAGCACAAATGTGTTGTTTTAAAAAAGAAATTATAAAAATTGGTTCAGTACATTTTACGGCAAAGCGTTACAAAACATTTGCATATAACCAATATTATGTAAATAGTATAGTTATGATAAAGAATAATATAAAGTAATAAGAGATATATTGACCCAGTGATTTAAAAAGTTATTGAAGTTTTATTCAAGCTCTACGCTGCTAATGAAGTACTCAAAAATACAGACAGCCTAGAATGATTTAAAAGTAATTTACCGAGTCTTAAGCTAAGAGTATTAACGCGCTATATATCTCTTGTGACATTAATAAAAGTCTACAAACGTTAAATTATATGATAATTTACAGCTGTTTTAATAAAACGTTAAGTCGCACGAAAATATTTAAATTCATTTTTTATTATGTGAGAAAAAAAAATTGATTTAACAACCATGCGATAATAAACGATTAAACACAAAAATAATCAGTGGCGTCACTTCACCAAAACCATGGGGGGGGGGGGGGAGGCGACAATTATAATGAGACCACTATTAGATGGTTTTATTGAATTGATGTAGTGAATTAAAACTAGTATCAGATCCTTGGGTGGCCAATGCCCTCCCCAGCCCTACCGAATTGACGCCACTGACAATAATATTATTTTATTTTTACTTTTGTGCAAAGAATTTTTATTAAAAGAAAATTATAGATCTTAGAATAAAAATCACCAACAGCAATTTGGTATTGCACAAAGCAAGAAATAATGTAAGTAGCCTCAAGCAATGACACTAAACTTTTTCATTAAGTAAAGTTTGTTGCATGTATCGCAATTAGGCCTTTTTCTAGAAGAACAGCATCTTTTTCATTTAATGACACGAAAGAGTAATTAATAGGACACTGATTAGATTTGTTTGCCACTTCGATAGGTCAATGTAACAGCCATTACCCTGGGAGGGGGGGGGGGGTTGAATAAATTGCACAGTACTTTGAAATATAATGCGAAGTATAGTATGCCATCTTTTTTCTCTTACTAAAAAAGCTTAGAATTAAGTGTCACTGATTTTGTCTGCGTAACTAATTAAAAGTTTTTTTTTATTATTTTCGGAAAAGGTTTTTCTGTGAATATCAATTTGATAAGTTTTTTTCTTTTATTGTGTACACACATATTGAAAGTATTTTGGCCTAAACATGGAAACCAATTAGCAAAAAATAAAACTTTTCATTGATACCTTTTAAAAGGATTTTATTTTATTTCTTGGGGTAATAGGCCAGGCGATAAGTACTTTCTAGAAGAAATAATTTGAAATGGATATTTTTTATTTATTTTGAAATGGGTAATTTATATAACACTAGCAATTACTTACTTTATTACCATCGACGAAACTTGGTATCAATGCCAAAATGTTGAAGAAAGCGGCTTAAAAGTGTTTTTAATGTTATCTCAATAACAGTGCACTTTCGAAGAAAATGACGTAGAAAAGCTATTTAGCTTAGAACAGTTTTAACAAAAAAAAAAAAAAAATAGATAATATTATTTATTTCGTCGATGAAACGTTTCGATGTAAAACGTCCCAAAAATGTGTATTACTTGTAAGTAAATGTATTTGAAAAAATCGCTATAATCAATAAAAATCAATCACGTTATCTGCAACACATTAGACCAAGAATCTATCTTATATCATTGGAAAGGTGCTGCTTTGTAGATGTGCACAAAAGAAAGTAATATGTAATATTTGCCGTTAAGGCATATAAAATAAAGAAAACATACACGCATGATTTCCCCATACAAAACGCTTTAACTAACGCTTTTTGATCGCGTTCATGGCTGCATGAGGTAGAGGCAAGGTGAGGTGAAATGAGATCCATGGACAAAGACGTTTTATTCGTCATAGGTCGGCAAAATTCTTCCAAAGTACGGTCGAGTTTCGACCACAATCCAATGCTAGTATATATAAATGTGCCAGTTTCTTTCACATGTTCTTATTCTGAAAGGTTCCAGTTTTGATTGATTGATTTTTCTAGAAAACTCTAAATAATGATTTATGACTCTCTGTTTGATACTATGTCAAGTATATACTATGAAAATAATTTTCGGGTATATAAAATATTATATTTGATATACTATGTCATAAGAAATGTTTGTTTGTTTCCAACTTAATCTTACAAGATTTCTGTTAGAATTCATAAGCGTTTCATATGAATTCAAAAGTCAGACATTGAAACATTGTTGAAAGCTTTCTGAAATGGAAGTGAGAGATTTCTGAAACGTTACGGAAACTTTATGAGATTTTATGTGAGAGATTTCTGAAACGTTTACATTTTCCCAGCGAAATAATTCTTCACTCACTTCATTGGCATTCATGTGCTTCCTTTATTGTATTGATTGATCCATGTCTTTTGGTGGTATAGAAAGACGATTTTGATGATTTTGTAATATAAAATGCTTTATATATTCTCTGATTTAAAAAATTGAAGCGAAATTTTCGTTGACCTCCTCTTCTTTAGTGAGTTTGGTGAAATTTCGTCAAACTTTTTCATCCATTTCGTCTCACGAAATTGCAGAAATAATGAAAAGAAATGAGGACATTCGCCAACTGATCATGCACGTTGAAAGAGCTTTTTGGAAGCTCTGTGTGAAGTTGAAGGACACAAGGGAGAGCTTAAAAAGTTTTCGTGGTTTTTTTTTTGGGGGGGGGGGAGGGAACAATGTCCAATAAAATGATTTTCAAAACATTTTTTCCACTTAAATAATTAACTCGAGTTTTTGAGTCTCTACATGTTTTTGAAAAACTGATTTTTGAAATTTCTAAAAAAATCGTAAGCGTTGCAAAATCCGCCAAGAAAGTGAAGTTAAAAGTCTGAAACTTTTTTTTCTGTAGAGTAGCGATATGTTCCAATGAATTTTCAGGAAAATTTGAGGAGGCTCAAAATTCTACATACAGCCATTGTCTCTCGGCGACATTTACTTAGAATTAAATTAAGTATCTATATTTCGGCTAGCCAAGGTCGATTAAAAAATTGGTTCAACTTAATATATCTACATAATATGTAGTACATATCGCTCATTTACTTCAAGAGTGGCATAACTCTAAAAACGTGATTTTGAGTTAACGATGCAGAAATATTCGCCATTTTATTTTTTTTATTTTGTGTCAAAAACTCAGAAAGATATCTTATAAGCTCGCCTTGTGAGAAGAGTTTGTGTAAACATACTTTTTTGAATTTTCATATAAAAAGTAAATTATTGAAAACTTTAAATGCGTTTTTCTCCCACTTTGTGTTTTTTGAGTTATGCCATTCTTGAAGTAAATGAGCGATATATACTTGTATATAACACTTTTTCGTACAGCTTCATGCTTTCAAGTTTACTGGTTCTGAAAAGGATCGCTATAACAATGATGATTATTTTTTTACATAAACTGTTTTCAAATCACTAAAATTTCAAAGCAAACAAAAGTAAAATCTAAAGTTTTTCATATATTTCGAGCACCCTATTATAACTTAAAATAAAAGTAATTTATGGAATAATCTCAAAATAATAAAATTATCTTTAAAAAAACTTACCACTCTTTAAACAGCTAAAATTTTCCACAATACTTAGAAAAAAATATTTTTTCAGTGTTAAAAATTCCTTGTCAGTACTACACAGCTAAATCATTTATGCAGACAAAAATTGGCACGTTTTTTTCATACATCCGACAGTCACTTGTTGATTTGTTTACTTTGCTGTTATTAAATTGCAATAAAAACATTTTTTTTTTTTTATTTCTGTTAAAATTCATTATTTTTTTATGCAAACACCCACACGCGTATAACGCATTTTTTTATCACTTGCTGTCAGTTGATTTGATTACGTTCTATCAGATATCAGCTGCGATAACAAAAGCAACAAAATAAACAGATGGTAATTGATAAATTAATCAATTATCGCATTATTTAAGCCAACCCAAAAAAAATAAGCAAAAAAGGAAAAAGCCTCTTCACATTTAAATTAATTGTGGCAACCATAAAGCAACAATAAAATTGGGTTTGATTACAATGACACTGACACTGAAATGTCTGACTGCAATAAATGACAAAAAAAAAAAATTGCTCATTATCATACAGCACCTTAGAGGTATTTGGCATTTGTGCATATGTTAGGGTGCAACATATTTTCTAAATATATATATTCTCTACAAAGAAAATTTCTGTAATATATCACTGAATGATATAGTTAGTGACAAATCACCGGTGACAACAATGATATTTTTATATCATTTAAAATGTAATTGGTAGAACCATAAGTTGGGAATTTTGTTTATTCACTATCGCTGACAGCATGAAATGATTAATAGTGGAAGGCCAATGAATGCAGGCACGCGGAAAAGGTAGTGATGTCACAGTTCATCAAAATAGAATTCACACGCAGCAAAACCATGAAAGTTAAGAGCAGGTATAATTTAAACGCGATTATATGCGGTATCAAAATATGCACTAACCGTTGAAAATATCATGTAATAAATTATATTTTGATGAAGTGTCAAATGCTTCCTTCATTGGCTTTCCACTGCAATGCCTAGTACAGCACATAATTTCTAGATCAGCTAATGAAAGTGATTGCAGTATCCAGTGGGTTTCACCAAGACATTGTATTGTTTTATTTTGGAGCTTATGAAAACTGAACTATATAATTGAAGATATGCGATTAGGCAGTTTGAAACCGACTCCTATAGGCCAGCCGATGATTCAATGTGATATTAAAAATTCAACAAAAAAAAGTCTGCAGTACTTCTCATTCAGGATTACACTTAAGTTTGTCTGTTGCAAAAATACTTTTGCACAGTGTTATCTATGTTTCAAAATGCTGAAACCATTTAATTCATTAAGGAATGTGTAACATTTTTTGATTGAGTTGAGAAACACTAAAACTAGAGTTACAATACTTTGGCAACTTGACTATCACAACTTACTGAAATACAGCATTTTTCAAAAATCTTTGTTGTCTCATCGTTTAGAAATTTTCTAAGCATAAGGTAAATATGAGACAAAAAATGTTTTAAGTTTAATTGCCAGTCACGTTTGCTTAAGAAAAGTAAACCTATTCCTGAAGTCGAATGAAAAAGTCGTCTGAGGAGAACATACAATTCGGTCGTACCGACGGTAGTATCAAAAGTCGTAACGTCTGAGGCTTTTATAACGGCTATAAGGGGCCGCTCAAGTATTACGTAACGCAATTTTTGAAGATATTTGACCCCCCCCCCCTCTCCTTAAACGTTAGGGTATCATCCAAGTGACGCTGTTTACCTAAAAGTCACAATTATGTTGCGCAATGTACCGGAAAGTTATTTTAGCATTACGCGTTGTTCGAACCCCCTTGCCCCCCTAAGTACGTTACGTATTACTTGAACGGCCCCTTACTAGAAACGCCAAAAAACCCAAATAAATGACAGATGGCGCATTGTACGTAGTGAATGAGCGCACTTTGTACAGCTGAATGTTAAGAAGTCAATAGCTTGGAGCGGCAGCTCATATGCTCGTATAATGCATGAAATGTCCAGGGTTCAAAACTCAAAGTTCAAATTAGCCAAAACTAAACTGATGAGCCTATGTGACATTACACGTCGAAACGACAAAAAAAAAAAATGATTTGTCTGAAACTTTGTTTATAAGTAGCTCATATTAAGACAATTTCATGCCACGGACGATCACAAATGATAAAAAAAATTAATAATTTTGCATATATTTCAAAGGTGAAGGTGAAAGTTTACGATATTTTTCTATGAAACTCATATAAGTCTAACTAGAAATAACGTAAATAAAATGAAATGTCCAATTATTTTTATACAGTGGAATCCCGATAATTCGTAACCCGTTTATTTGAAAATCTCAATAATTCGTAACAAACTGTTGATCCCTTGAAAAATTCGCTCTAATTCTTTCTATTCTTAACCTCGCTAAATTGAATCCTCGTTAAATCGAAAACCCCTGTTATTCGTAAAAAAATGCTGTTTCCTTGCAATTACGAATTATCGGGACTCTACTGTAATAAGAATACCACCTTATGGCGTACCCTTAAAAGCTTCGATGTGATAATTATGTATATTTTCGCTATGGAGTTTTTAATTTCTTGGTATCCTAACAATTTGAATTCTCTATTTAAGGAGGATTTTGATGCTATCTACTTATGAATTCTTTACAATTTCAACAGTACTTTCATGTTGACATGCTGAGCTGTGGGCAGCAGATATGTGTTTTTAGAAGAAAATTATAAAGGCGAATGAGTTTAAACTTAAAGTGAATTCATTTAAAATAATGCCCAAAATAGTATATACCTTTAGCAGGCGTTGTTTTGAAGCTTTTGTCTCATATATTTCGCACATTTTTTCATAATTTTTGAATGAAGTTTTCAAATTTTAATTCAGACGTTTAAAAATTTTTTTCTTGGCCATAATACTTTTTGAGATTTTAACTTTATCCAAAAAAAAGTTAAAATTTCCAAATGATTTTTTTAAGGTCTAAAATTAATTTTAAAAATATTTTTTCGAGATATTGACTGCTGGGTTTTTCCATATTAAAGAAAATTTCTTTGAGCAACCATAATAAATAGTGTTCCAAAATTCCAGAAAGATTTGAATTTTGTGACATTTGGTTGGTTCAAACATAGAATATTAAAAAAGATTGTGAGAATGTTGCTGAAAGTGAAAGAACATCAATCCTGCAACGTGTTCAAGGATTAGACATTCAAAAAGCTTTCAACAGCGTATTTAGCGGACATTTCGAGAAGCTTTAAACAGCATATTCATGCTTACAAAGTTAAGTTGAATGAAGAACTCAAGACCTACTGACTACGGAGAGCGAAGAGATTTCGGTGCAAGGATTATGGAACAACAACAACTGGATGCTGAGTTTTCAAATAAAATCATCTGCAGCGAGTGAGGCTCACTTTCATCTTGGATGGCCAAAATAATCACTTTGTCATTCAAAAAATCCATGAATAATTATTGAGAAAGAAATATATCCGCAAATTATCACCGATTGGGCTGAAGGCATCAGTGGGCCATTCTTTTACGGAAATGCGACTGGTCAGACAATAATGATAATTCGGTTTTTTTTTTGCTCAAAGCACAAGCAAGATCAGAATTGGCTGCAAGGATCATATGACTTATCGCTATTGAACTTTTTTTTTTGGTTTTTTTTTTCAGGTTTAAGGTTTATCCCAGCAAACTCATGACCTTTCACGCCTTGAACGAGAAAATTGAGCACTGTGTTAACAAATTTCAATTACATTTATGCAAAACGGTCATGGAAAATTTTGACTAAGGAGTGCATGTGCGCCAACAAAGCCATGGAAGATATTTTTTCGTATGCTATACCATACATTTTATTATACTATTAATGAATCAATCGAAACTTAACAGTTTTATTTTATTTAAAATCAGTGTTTTCTTTTAAAATTAATTCATAAATAACAAAATGTAGTTCTACTGCATTCCTTATAACTTTTTCAAATTTATTGTAAAAATCAAAAATCTCTAAAATAAGGTGCACCCTTAAAGTCGCATACAAGCAATGATTTCATAGTTTTGTCATAAATGCAGTCAAGAATTTAACATTGAAGTTTTTCATATCACACACTTTACAAAGTTCACAGAAAATAGCCCAAATAATTCACTTGGATTCGCGAACGATGATCACATTGACACACGCGTTTATAGTATAAACTTTCAACTGCACGTTAGTAATTAGTTGCAGCCAACAACGGGTTAAGATATTTCATCATTCAGCCGTTAAATATTTAGACGCGTGCTCTATTCAAAAAATGCTTGATGCTACCAAACACGTAGACGTCTAATTGCAAACTGAAGCGACAAATGTTGAATGTTTAGAGAACAAAACTGAACAAAAAAAAAAAAAAGCGCGAAGCTAATTTGTGGGTGTGTTAGTGTGTGTGTGTGTGTGTCTTAACGATTTAATGTGTTCTTACGTGTATTCGCTTGTATTTATGTCTGTGTATATGTATGTTTTTTGTAGTTCTATTTGGTGTTGCTTTTTTTTATTTTATTTCTCCCTATACCATTCATTGTTTCATTTTTTATTTCTTAATGAATAACGTTACCGTTTACCTTTTACAAATAAAATGACACATTCGCCCTTTTTTTTTCACAGGAAATAGGGACAGCAGTTGAGAAAAAAAAACAGCTATAAATTTTCTTTTAGACCAATAGCGTTACATTTTTAACGTAAAGAAATTACAAACACTAACGCACATAGGCAGAGATAGACAGACAGACAACACTGATAGCAAACATCAACGCAGTCAATGTCTTTTAGCCATTGAAAATTAAAATTCCCTTGAGGATACCCTCAAAAAATATAGAAAGCGTAGGAGTGTTGACCTTTCTGAAATGTTAAAGATAAATATTAACAGAATACGTGGAATTAGCAGTGTAGCAAACAAAGAAAGTGATGATAAACTTGAATATTTCTTAAAAAAGCTACAAGTATTTAATAATGCCTTTAAGTGAGATACGGTTTTCATTAAGTGTTAAAAGAGAATGCTAACGTAAATACCAACTAAATCATAACAGTAGGCAAGGACAGCAGCAAGCAGCGCTTTTAGATGAACTTCCTTTAGAAGAAATATGCTTTCCCAACTCTTCTTCAGCGAACTTTATGTTTTTACCTGCCAAGAGGTAGCAAACAAACAAATCTCTAGAATCAGTCTAGAATCAGTCTTCCTAAACTCACTAGTAGCCCAACAATGCCGCTCGCCTCTAAATGAGAAGGCTCAACACTTTATCATTCACCTTGTCTAGGTGCCAGGGCATAGGAACATTGACGGCAAATTACTCACAACAAGGAAAGTGTTGGCATGCCACTTGCTACCTGCAAGTTACTGCTTAAGGAAGAAATGGTGAAAAATGCTAACAAAAGATGGACTCAACTTGAAATATAATGAAGCAAATCTAGCCAAAATGGAAGGCTAAGCGTTCGTCAGAGCTGATTTTCCGCACTAGACATAGTGTCACGTCAGTTGTTGCAGTCATCATTGGCCACTGCCACATCGGCAGACATGCGGAGAGATTAGCTGTTTGGTCCTTTGACTTCCACAGAAGTTGTAGAGACTTAGAGGGGGAAGGAAACATAAAACAGTTTCTCTGCTCCTGCCCCGCACTTGCTAGAAAACGCCACAAAACACTTGGTTCGTTTTTATTTGATGATCTGGATGACCTTAGACATATTAGTATAGGTCAGATATTTAGTTTTGTTGTGAAATCTCGTTGGTTCATCGAGAGGGTATAGTCAGACACCCTGTAGTATCACAAAGGACCAAATTTGGTCTAAGTGAGTCGGTTTCGTAATTATATTTATGTCTCCTTATTAGTATGAGTATGTATCAAGGATTTTATCAAAATACGTTTCAGGGTGCACATTATAGTTCTACATTAACATAACTTAGACCGCCAAAAAGTATGTAATAAAACTTGGCAAATGTTTCTCAATCACTTTTTTGAGCAGTTCCACCGGGTTCAGCGATTTGTGATTTTTTTTTGTGCTTTATAAACTAAAACTAAAAGGTTCTTAAAAAAAATATTGTTAACATAAAGCGAGAAAAAATTTTTGACATGAAATTGTTAGGAATTCAAAATATTCTTAGTCCGCTGAGTCCGGAAAAATTCTCCACTTTATTAAATTGACTCTGGTCTTTATATAAGGTTATACAAAATAAATGATTTCCAAGCAAATAAAAAACATATTCGCTGGAACTTAAAGTGTGATTGATATCACAGTGACATTAATGCGTTATCATTCAGAAGAATTAGAATTTTCAAGAGAGCACCTCACAGCGTCATTGTCGCAAAAGTTTTGCATGTGCATAGCTGCAATCAGCATTGTATTATGGTGTAGAGGGATAGAGGAATTAAGTCACGAACCTCAAAACTAATGTTCTAATGGATCACAGCATCCTTCGTCAAGATATCTGTTTTTTCTATTACGCTGTCAAAATACATCATAAAAGCCAACTGGGGACATCTTTGACACCGCCATTTTTAATGCGATTATATTTCAGAATTTCAATAGCAAAACGTACTTTTTTTCTTTTTGATTTCTTTTTTTTTTGTTCAGCAATGTAATTTTTTTAAGAGGCCACTTCTCAGTTTTTGACACCAACATACGCAAAGTCTTATTCTGACGCTACCCCTACAATATCCGACTCAGCCAAGAGCTCTAACCGGCAGACCATTTTGAGTAAATAAAATTTTGTTTTTGCTGATACAAAATCCAACTAATTACAACAAAAAATAGCTAAAATTACAATACAAGCATTTGCTCAAATGACTAACCATGTCGTATGATGAACATTTAATTCATAATGTATTAGCGGCGATGCAAAAACAGAAAAGCCATTTACTTTCTTTAATTTTTCCCCCAAAAAAGGGAAAAATTGAGTATATAACAACACATTGGAATATTTGCAAGAAATGAAATTTTTTAAATAAAAAAAAACTTTTTCAGATTTTAGGATTTAAATCATGATTGACTTTAAAAAAAAATTCAGTTTCAATCAATTCAATTCAGTTTTTATCAAATTTGGCCAAGTTACCAAAAACCCTTAAGATATTACATACATACGTACATACATTTACTCTATCTATGTATATGTGTGTGTACATAGATTTCAATTACATGCGTGCAACTTTAAATGATTATATCATATACGCTAAAGCTAATAATTAAAAGTCGCTAATACCTCATAAAAAATACTTAATGTCTTCTCAATAAACATGGGTATAAAGACGAACACACATTTGTACAAACTTTAAGATACACGAGCTTACTTACATAGATGTTGCACATGTGTATATCAAATAATGCCTCTCAAAAACACACTAATTGCCAACAAATGACCGTCAGTTGGCGGTGGTCAACAACTATACGCCACAGTGTCAAAAGGACACATATTACTATGTTTATGGTAACAACAAATGCCAGCCAAGTTAAGTGTTAGTTGTTGGCCACCTTCATGACAAACATCAACAACCAACGCTATGCATTGTGTGCTGTCATGCATGATGGTGCGTCACATTCAAGCTCATGAATGTATGCTATAGTTGTTGAGCTCTCTGCCTTGGACGAAGTGTATCATCATTAATTCTTTTTCTTTTTTCTGCTATTAAGAATTAAGGCTTCCATGATAGGTTGTTGCTTGTTGCCGGCTAAATTGTGAAATTGAAAAAATTGAAAAAACATTGTGTCAACTCTACGGGGACTTATAATAGAAATGGAGCAGAAATGAATTTCAATTTAATAGCTTGTGAAGGATATACTTTGTGTAATAAATTATATATAATAGTAAATTAGAAGATTATTTAAGATGAGTTAAAGCTCTCGTGTCGATTGGTTGTAATTAAATGGATGATAAGAAAAAATATTATTATAAAAAAGAGTCTAGGGGATAATGAATTTTTTCACATACATATAATCAAAATATGTACTATGTCATTAACCCGTAAATTGCAATATTTTTCTACTTTTTTTTCTCAAGTCTATCTTATAGCAGCAAAAAAATACATCTTTTTTAATGTGACATTCATTCAGTTATATTATATATATATATATGGGGCATTATAAGTCAAATAAAAGAAAGCAGCTTGTGATCTTCGATTTTGCTGACGGTCGTAAGAGGCTTTGATGACTTACCATCAATAATTTCGTCATAAGCTGAGTCATCGTTTTGCTGCAACTTTTCATCATTAATGAGAAATTAAAGAATTAATTTTTAAAATATTTCCTACTGAGGCAAAATTTACTCTACAAAAAAAATTATGATATCATAAAATATAAGGAATTATTTGTTCTTTCGAAAATGCATTTTCATCACGAAAGATTTGAAGAAAACCAAAAATTTTTTTGTAGAGAAAGAGCAGCTGAAGGTGCTTAATAAGCAACGACTGGAAGCAGATGTCATGAATATAAAAAATTTCCTAATTTAAGCGCAAAAAATTTTAACGCAACAAAATGTATCACTTCCTTTTTGTTTAAATTTTGCTGCTTTTGCAAGCAGTTGTTTAAAATTAACTGAAAAGCTCAATTCTGAGTTTAAGCTCACATTAACAAACTGCTCCTTAGCATATGTGCATATGTGTTCCCAAGCGTGAATTTATTTTCAAATTAAATATTTTCGCCACTTATATTTTATCTACTAAAAAGCTTTTTACGATTTTTTTTTAAATACGAAAGCTTTTTTTTTCTTATACAAAGCTTAAGAATGTTGGTTGTAGCGTATGATAACAGTTTTAGTACTAAGAATGAGCTTTTTAAAAGCTCTATGTTAATGCTACAATAATATATGTATATTTTATTCTGCTGAAATTAAAAATATTTTAAAAAATCGAGTAATATTATATACTGCTTCTGTAGTGGTTAGGTTAGTCAGATTCACAGGATCTATTCCGATTTATTCCGAAAAGCGTTTCTTTACGCAAAATATCTAAACAAAATAATTGTCAGACTAAATCCAATAAATTGAATTCATGCGGGAACGCAGCTATTATTACAGATATTTAAAATTTAATAAAAACGTTGTGCTGTCAAGTATTTTATGAAGTGTTTGACAAAAATGATAGAACTCGAAAAGCCTACATTGAATATATAGGGTTTGCCTTTTTGTTTCCTGTTTCAAACATGGGCTTCCACCTATTTAAGAAAAATTGCCCTTGAAAACGGGTAGCAATGGTAGGATGTTTAAGGCAGTATTCGACAAGGCAATCCTATATATTCTATCAAGGCTCTTTGAGCTCTGTGAACTAGCACACATTTCAAGCTGTTATTTTCATTAATGAAAATTAACACAAAAAGTCGGTGGCAACCCATTGTAGGAACAGTATTCAATAATCCAACCCTTCATATATTTAGGCCCCTTCGAGCTCTATCATTTGGCATATATTTAGAGCTGTAATATTGTACAATTTTAATTAAAACAACAAAATTAGCTAAACTTCGGGCATTGGGACAAACTTTGGCAAGGCAGCCCTGGTTGGTTAGTTTCACCAAAATGCCTCATTAAATTTCCTGTACATCCTATCATGTAATCTTAAGCACTCGACTTTTCTACAGCGGACTCTTGTGCCAGATGAAATTTGAGCTATTTAAATAAGAGGACGTTCATTAATTAATTGAATTTTTTTTTTATAATTCTGTACACCCCCTCCCCTTGGTGAGATTTGGTGAGTTCTGGCGTGATTCCCTCCCGTGAGATTTAAATTATAATTTTTAATGTAAATTCTATGCATTCAAAAGTTGATGTGAGGTTTTTTTGACCCCCTCCCCCACCCTGGTGAAATTTTACCGGATCCGCTCCCCCCACCTATTTTTACTCACGTAATTAATGAACGTCCCCTATTTGTAGAGATGTGACAAAATGTCAAAGTACATTGTTGTCCTGATTTTGACACGGCTATAAACTCTCCGCCACCTTTTTTAGTTTCAAGTCTGCAAGGTTTGGTGTCTAAAGCAAAGTTATTCATCACGCAAAGGCAAAAAATTTTTGATGTTTTTTCTAATACGAAAATCTTTCAGATTGTCTTATAGGTTTTAGTTTTATTTCTATTCCATGCAAAATGTCGATTAATATTTAAAAGTCGTTATATAATGAATAGTACACTTTCTTTGTAATATCTTTATTTCCATATTTTAGTATGGTAATACATTTTGGAATATAACATATCTAATAAGCGTAAATATTTATAACATCCATCCACTTACACATTTATAATCAATTACAACCCAGCGGGAAATAAAAGCACTGCAAAAATGGCTTACAATGCAAATATCTCAGGATTTTAATCTACTTTCCTTGACAGCAGCTTCCACTACTTCCCGTTAGGAGTAGTACATAAAATTATTGTTTATACTATACATAGTACATATAAATTTTCTTACATTTATTTATTATTTAGCAAAAAAGTTATTAGAAAAATAGTGTCCTTTCATTTGCATAAATACAATTAATACTTTTAGATTCCCGCCATAGGTAGCAGGAAACTCTCATTCTAACAAACTAAACTTAAACAAAATCACAGCGTTCTTTCAGCATAAATTTCGCCTCCGATGCATTACCTTGCATTAGCTTTGGACTCAGCGAACTCTTACGTCGTGTGGAGGATCCTTGTAATGAAATATTGGTTGTACCATGTTGTGAAATACTATCGCGATACTTTTGAGCGCTTTTCTTGCAAATACCAAATCTATTTATGGGTAAAGAAACAACACGGATAACCCTTTAATTATTACGTGTGTGTAGAATTATCTACATTGCAAAGATCTACTTACTTAGAAAGAAATGTGTAGAGATCCTGTCTATATTGTGATGTTAAAATTGCATATAAATAAGGATCAGCACACGAGTTGAGAGGATAGAAAAATACAAGCAAAATTTTTGATTTGGTAACATTTATGAGAGGATAACCAGCCAAAGCAGTTAAGCCAAAGAATGCAATGGGTGCCCAGCAGGAAAAGTTTGTGAAGACCTATAATTAGAAACATATGTTTATTCATTAAATAAGTGCTAGCTTAAATGTACATATATAAAATCGCATAATAACAATAGAGTTAAGCTACTACAGCTATTAGCTTTCTTAGCTATTTAGCTTGAATCAATACACAAGAGTGAGCTAGCTAGCTATTTCTAAGTAAGTCCGTAGCTTTTTTGCGATATCTCCGCTCTGATTTTATATCATTATGAAGAACTAGCACAAGTTGACAAGAGCTTTGCGCCTACGCTTATGCTATACATTTTTTGATTTCTCACTCATAAATGTTATACTTTCTCATTAAGGTTTGCTTTTATACTTTTCAAGGAGATACTTCCAATTTTCTATATTAATAATGAACAAAAATTTAAATCATTTTTCAGATAAAATTTATAATTTTTCTGACTCAAACTTAGACTGACTTAGACTTGACATAGACTTGACTTAGACTTGACTTAGACTTGACTTAGACTTGACTTAGACTTGACTTAGACTTGACTTAGACTTGACTTACACTTGACTTAGACTTGACTTAGACTTGACTTAGACTTGACTTAGACTTGACTTAGACTTGACTTAGACTTGACTTAGACTTGACTTAGACTTGACTTAGACTTGACTTAGACTTGACTTAGACTTGACTTAGACTTGACTTAGACTTGACTTAGACTTGACTTAGACTTGACTTAGACTTAGACTTGACTTGACTTAGACTTGACTTAGACTTGACTTAGACTTGACTTAGACTTGACTTAGACTTGACTTAGACTTGACTTAGACTTGACTTAGACTTGACTTAGACTTGACTTAGACTTGACTTAGACTTGACTTAGTGACTTAGACTTGACTTAGACTTGACTTAGACTTGACTTAGACTTAGACTTGACTTAGACTTGACTTAGACTTGACTTAGACTTGACTTAGACTTGACTTAGACTTGACTTAGACTTGACTTAGACTTGACTTAGACTTGACTTAGACTTGACTTAGACTTGACTTAGACTTGACTTAGACTTGACTTAGACTTGACTTAGACTTGACTTAGACTTGACTTAGACTTGACTTAGACTTGACTTAGACTTGACTTAGACTTGACTTAGACTTGACTTAGACTTGACTTAGACTTGACTTAGACTTGACTTAGACTTGACTTAGACTTGACTTCGACTTGACTTAGACTTAATTTAGGAGTTTTCTCAAAGTCTGTTAGGACTTAAGTTAAGTTTGAGCCAAAATAATGATATTTTGAATGATATTTTATAAAACTGTGCAACATTTAATTGGAGCAAGAAATTCAGACAAAATAATTTATTCCTTGATAAACTTAAAGCTGTTCAAAGTAAAATTTTTTTAATTTTTCTAAAACTCTCTTGGCGCTAATATGCAATAGTTTTGTTTTAACCTTTAATTACCAGTAATGCCATTTTCTTAGCAATGCTCATTTCACCCCGATTCGCACTATGAGCATGGCGTGTTTCATAACCCAGTGACAAATATATTTGCGCATAGCAAATAGCGATGATACAGAATGAAACACCATTTAAACCCAAAATTGAGACCAAATAAACGGTATCGAAGATGTCACGATTTTCCATTGGTAGACAGATACTAAAAGAAAAGTTTTAAAAAAAATTATTTTTAAAAATCTAAAAACTATAAAATGCCACACCTACCTTGTCGACGAATAATTGCTAATGCCAAAAAGCGGCAAAAGTGACATCACTATCGACATAATCCAGCCACCGACCATAATATAAGCAGCCGGCTTCAGTTTAATACGTCTATTTAAGTACATCGCATGTGTGATGGCCAGCCAACGTTCCACGGTTATAACGGTCAATGTGAAAACCGATAAATGACTAGCAAATACCGTTAGGAATCCAGCCAGCTGACAACCGGCGCCTGACGCAACGCAAAGAATAAACAAACGAAAAATGAACAAAAGTCAACAGAGAGAACGTCCAGCCAAGACAAACAAGTCGTAAGTAGCAAATGATAATGATGATGATGATGATGATGATGATGATGATGATTGGGCATAATAATGGGTGGATGATGATGTTGCTACTGATTTTGCCCATTGAAAATGTTGATGATGACAATGTGATTAAATTGTGGTCGCTTCTCAATATGAAAGGCAATTGCTTGTTAGTATATGTGTTCGTATATGTATACGTACCATATTGCCAATCATACGCATAATTAAAATATTCGCCCATGGAATGTGCATCTATTGCAGCTATAAGCAGCAAATAGAGGCCCAGACAGAGGTCGGCAAATGCCAGATGGCACATCAGAAAACGTTGTACCGAGGCAGCCTCTGATCTAAAAATATGTGAAGCAAAATATATTGTATGTATGTAAACGTATGTGGATGCAGCACAAATATAGTTATAAGTGGTTGTGGCGTTGCAAGAAACTGCATTTAATGGTGGGACAAAAATTTCCATTGAAGAATTCTCAAAATAAATTCTTTAAATAAACAAAATGTTGGATTTTCACAGAAAATTTAATCACATATCATTCATTTATTTTTTGAGGCAAAAATAATAAATTAATAGATTAATACAGAAGAGAGATAATAAAAGGGGATTGAATAAAATTGCTCAAAGAAATCGGAGTTTAAAAAAAACATTAACATTTTGAAACAAATCAACTAAAAAATAAAAAATGAAAAAGTTTACTCAACCCTAGAAGGTTCAACCAGGGATTCTGGACATTGCGCTCAATCAACTATGACTTTGAGCGCTTAATTAAGCAATTACTTTTAGATCCACTCTAACTACAATTTCCTATAAAGCATTTACTTTACTTAGTGAACAAAAAAAAGAAAAAAAAAACAATCATTCATCCCACTTACCTTATTGTCAGTATCACCATTAGAACAGCAACGTTGCCAACAACAGCTAAAAATAAAACAATCCAAACAGAAATACGCAGCCATTGGTATCCCATGACATCCTCACAAGGATTTAATGCATTCGGTACTGGATAGCATTCGACTTTATGTTTGCTATGTTTTTTTTTTTTTTTTTTTGTTTTATAAAGAAAATAAATAACAAAATTGACAATGGCAAATAATTTTAAGAATTGAAAACTTCCGCTCAATAATGCAGCAGCAGCATTAAACTCACCAATGACAGCTTACCTGTATGTAAAATTCCCACAATATTCATCTAATTGACTCTCATTCGGATCAATAACAATTTCATCGTGAAAGGTGCCGATATCTTTAATCATTGAATCGGACATATATTCATCCTCTTTACTATCGAAGAAATCACCTACATTCATTTCATCCAGCTGTGCATCAGTGCTGCTGTCATTATGTGCATCAATATTAAGTTGGTTTGATGCCGTTGCAACGTTCAATTGTGGACTATGGAAAATTTGAAAGAAAATGAATGCATGAAGTAATAGCAAGTAGCTTCTCTTAGGCATTTATTTAAATTTTATGTAAAATCTTTAAGCATATCAGCTACCAGGCGCTATCATTACCTTGAAATGCTGCCAGCACTTTCAATTGAATTCCATTTAATCTGTCGTTTTGTCTTTCTCTGCTTTGCAGCATCCCTTGTGTGTCTTAAAAGCTGCCGCTGCTTTTCGTCGTCCAACTGTTTTGTTTGCACAAATGCCTCCTCCGAGGACACAGCATATGCTGCATTTGTGCTGCTGCTACTGCTACTCTGTGCAACATTTTTTGTGCACTGCTGTTGCCATTGTGCAATTTCCAACATACGTTTTGCATGACGACGTGGGTCATGACGTGAGGGATATTTGAAAGCACAACAATGAAAGGAATGTGTCAGATAAGCTCTTTGTAGATTCTGAAATGAATCAAAGTCGTAGGAGAATTGGATGCAAACAAAATTTTACATTTTCACTGAGGACAAAAAAGGCAACGGCAACCAACCTGAAAGTTATAAATGGATGGAATCGTTTTCAGCGTATGTGTATTTTCAATACGCAATTCTTCTATGTCTTGTAAGCCCGCTGAGGGTAAACGTACCAGCGAAGTGCTGGAGAGATCTCTGTGAAAGAAAAAAGGAAAATATTTTATATTTTTTTTAAAAAATCATAGCATATTTTGTTGGCGGCTGTTTTGAGTTGTACTGTGCAATTTTTATTATACATAAGAGGCATCAAAGGTTTATGTTTAGATTTTCTTCAAAATTAATATAAATTTATTGTGAATTTTTGCTATTTTTGTGCTATTTTGAAACATTTATTGATGCATTTGATCTGATCGTTCAAAAATTAACCCCACTTACTGAAAACCCCTTTCAGTAAAGTTAAATCTAAAGCGTATACTTACAATTCTTGCATGCTAATGCCACTGAATGCATTTGGATGGACTTCTTGTAACTGACGATTATCTTTTAAAGTTCTGTAAAATAAAATGCAAAAATATTTAAGAAAATTAAGTAAAAGAAATATGTGAACAGCTTAAAAATTCAAGCTTGCAAATTAGAGCCTTAATTCATTTAAAAATGGCACATAATTTTGTGTGATAATTTAAATTTTATGTTAATTATTTTTTATTTAAATGTAGTGCTAAAATTTTCTAAAGAAAATTAGCACAAAAATTAAAATGCATATTGATTTTTCCTTAAAAAAATATCATCAATATTTGATTTTTTCCATTATAAGACCATTTTTATATTGAAAACTCATATGCATTGCAACGACCTGGCATTTTTTAAGCTGCTCTGTTTAGTCAAATAAGTACTTACAACATTGCAATTTCTGAACCAAAAAATGCTGAATCATCTATGTAACTTATATCATTATTTGCTAAAATTCTGAAAATTTTAAAATACGAAAAAAAATCAGTTTTTAAAAGTCATGAAAAATGTCGGTCTTGAATTAAGATTTTTTAAGTGAGTCTTAAACAGAAATCTGCAGCGATTCACTTTTATATTACTAACATCACTGCTAAAAAAAAAAAAACAGTAACTATAAGCAACTACTCATACTTGACTCATATTCAATTTTTTTTTTCTCAAGAATCAGTGTACACTCAGTGATTATTTAAAAATAATATTTTTTAACTTTCATTCAGAAATGAGGAGTAGACGAACAAAACGGCACATGTCCAATTGCTAAAAAAGTTCAGAAATCACAAAAAACTGTTTATGTCTCTGAACTGATCACATTAACCTAATACGATTATGTCAATTCGCGCTACTATTTTTACTCATTCTGGGCTGGCATAAACTGGACATGTGCCTTTTTGTTCGACTTTACACTTTTTTAAATTAAATGTGTGCTTTTATGTTCGACCATAAGCTTTTTTAAAAATCCACCTTTTAAAAATCCACACTCAGAACTGGCTAAAAAATATTAATATTCGAAGGACATGTGCCGTTTTGCAAGATTATCTTCACTTTGCTATCAAAAGAGTATGAAATCTATTGCTTTTTGAACTGGCTGAGATTTTTTTTTTCTTTCATTTATCATACGACTAGTTGAAAAAATAGATATAAAAACCGTCAAAGAACTAATGGTTGCAAGGTTTGTGAAAATATTGAAACTTAATTACTGCATTTGACACATTTGAAGGGCTATCTATTTGAACACTTTTTTTGAAATTAGTTGAAGATTAGTATAATGGACAGGATTTCATCAAAAAACACATAACGAACGATCATGGACATGTGCTGTTCTGTTCGCCCACTTCTCAAATAATGAAACATGATTCGAGTAATCACAGTGATAAGCAACTCATTGCCGGTATCTGAATTTTACAGCTCACAATATCACTATTTTCATACTTACAATTGTTCAGTCTTTATTCTTATAGAATTTCTATCAATTCGAGCTATATGATTGTTATCGAGATCTCTGCAAAAATTAAACAAAATGACATAAAACATCAAAATAAGAAGAAGAAAAAAGATATAATGAACTTACATCATTTGTAGTATATTTTCAGGTGGTAGATGTATTAAGTCTGGTACTTTTATTAAACCACTATTTATAATACGTCTGAAAAATAGTAAAAGAAAAAAGTTGAAAATATAAATCACTCAAAGAAGAAAACTTTAAAGGACTTAAAAATCAAGGAGTAAAAAAAATTGCTTTCACTACAGGTGGCACTCTTAAATACTTTTTTTTTTTCGTTTCAACTATCAAGTGCACTTAGCAGTTACCTGTCAATACCAAAATGTGTAGTTTTTTATTTTGTACTTTTTTGTACATTTTTTTCTTTCGTTTATCATACGACTAGTTGAAAAAAATAGACATAAAATCCGTCAAAGAACTAAAGGTTGCACTTAAGTGCAACAAGGTTTGTGAAAATATCAAAACTTAATTACTGCATTTGACACATTTGAAGGGCTATCTATTTGAACACTTTTTTTTTGTTTATTTTATTTTAAAAGTCAGATGTTAAGGTCAAGCCACTTTTATTTTAGAGAAGCAAAGTGTTGAAATTTATAGCTAGTAAATTGATCTATATAAAAAAGGAAAATGTTTTCTCAACAGATAATGAAAAATGAATTTTATTTTTTTAAATTCCTTAGCATCCCGACTATCTGAGAGAAAATGTACGGCTCACCCAAATCGATTATGTTGCTTGGAAAGACTGTAAATCAGACAGCTGTCAATAATCAAACAAATTCAAAGTATCAATTGTTAGTTTCAAAAAAATCAAAGAATTCGATAAACGCCGAAAAACATCGAACACAGGAGCGTCACTTCACCAAAACCTTGGGGGGCAGGGGCAAGAATTATGTTTCCACTACTTTCAGACGGTTTTATTGAATTGTTGTATTGAATAATACCTAGTATCATTTCCTTGGGGGGGGGGGGGCAATGCCCTCCCCAGCCCTACCGAATTGACGCCACGAACAACACGATAAAATATGCAAATTATCGAAAAACTCGCAAAAAATCGATAACATTGAAGAAGCCGATAAACTATTGGTAACTGCTTAAAACATAAAAATAAGCTAAAAACTAACGAAAGAAAATGATACAATCGCCAAATCTATAGAAAAAGTCGATAAAATTTGAAACTTTAAGAAAAATCAAGGTAAGTCGAAACTTATTGAAAATCATCACAAAAAATCGCTTCGTATCAGAACTCTCTTCTCTCGATGAGAAAAATCGATAATAGTCAAAAAGTATCAAGATGGTTGAAATATATCGTACAACTTCTAAAAATCGAAAAGTATCGAATAAGTTCAAATATATCGAATTGTATTAAATAACATCGAAAAGTATCAAAAAGTGTCATAAGAGCTTCGTACAAGCCGAAATGCAATGCAGAGTGGTGCCAAACAAAATTCATTTAAGGGAGCTAAAGTAGGGGGGAGGGGATCAAGGAAAACCTCACGTCAACATTTTAATGCATAGAATTTACACTAAAAATTATAATTTAAATCTCACGGGAGGGGGGGCAAATGGATCCCGTCAGATCTCACCAAGGAGAGAGGGGTCCGAATTTTCAAAAAAAAAAACACTTCACGTACGAGATTTGACAGAAAAAAATTACGATATTTGAACTAAAAATAAAAAAAAATTCATAGTTTCGATTATTTTGGATCTAAAACAAGAAAACCCAAAATAACGTTTAATATTGATCGAAAAAAATTAAAATCGAAAATAACGATTATCTCTGATTTTAAAAATAAAAATCACAAAAGTAAAAATCGTGACAGCTCATCTGTATATTTAAATTCAAAAAATGGCTTTTTCTTCATTTTGATTTTTTTGAGATCAGTGATTGAGGATAACGACTATTAACGATCCCTTTAAAAAAAGTTTTTAGTTCAAAAAAAAATTATATTTTGTGCTTTTTTTTGTAATGTAAAAATTGTCGATCTGAACACAAAACTCGTGTGATAAGTTTAATATTTTTGAGCAAATCATAAAACTCAAGCAATATAAAAGTTATTGAAATGTAATAAGTACTAAATTTTTTTTACACACTTACAACCATTTTAGTATTTCTTTTAATACTTACATTATTTTAATGCTCTCCGATATGCCTTGAAAAACATCCTTTGACAAAAACGTCAGCATCGGTGCATGTGAAATGTAACTACGCCATTATGTTGTTGAAAAATTAATAAATAAATAAAATAAAAAAATTGTTAGTTGCTTGAAAAGATTATTAACTAAAGGATAACAAGCTTGTACTGCAAAAGACGTCGGAGTTGTTATCCTTCTTATAATGTCAGTGTCAAGAAAACTCTTTTATCCATCACAAACTTGCACAAATTGCTTTACTTACATGGTACGCAGCAATTTCAAACTTGCAAAAGCACCATCTTCAATGCACTCTAAATACTTTAAATCTGAAAGAACGCTGCAAGCAAAAAAAAAAAAGAAATTAAACAACAACATAAGAAGTTTGTATTTAACGAATAAAAAAAAAACTTTTAAATACAAAACAAAGTGAAACATGGAAATTAAAATTTAAGCTACAACAAATCACATAGTGCAGCATTTAAAAAAAAAAACTACCTTACACCTATACTTACATATCTAATAAGGATGCTGCATAAACTTTTAATCCTGTACTCCTTAATCTAGGTAAACTCGCCGCAGCGATAGTCAGTCTCTGCATTGGCACCGTCAATGTTTGGGGCACGCGTGTAAGTGCCTCACCTTCACAACGGCATTCAACTTCTTCCTGTTGTTGACATGAAAAAGGAAAAATAAAGAGTAAAATCTTGTAAATATCGAATAATTAAAAAAATTATAATTAAAAAAAAATGGCGTTGTACAACAGTTAATGGAATAAATAGGTCTATTAAAAGATTTCACTCCATTATGTTTGTGTTTATCGAAATGAAAACTCTTGTTTATGCTACATGTAACTTGCAATGTGAAATTGCAACTTAACAGAGCTGCAAAAATGTACATATAAATGTGTTCATATCGCTGACTTTCAAACTGTAAAGTGCTTATTATGTACTTGTGCGGAACAGTGCTTGTTCTTAATGTTCGAAATCAAAAAAGCTAAGCTTTGCATTACGTAGGCAACTCCTCAGCACCGTATGAAACGGATAGTAGAAGCACTTATGTGTGTAGAATCTTTGGATTATGAAGTTCAGTGTTGGATAACCGACCATAAGCCTTTAATATTAATAATTTACAAAATAAATGTAATCAAAAATACAACTGCTTGCATTGTTTAACAACTCCGATAAAACAATAACGCTCTTTTGTTTATTCTGGCACTACAATCCAAGTAATTTGTAGTGTAATTAAGTGCAAGTGCATTTTCGTGACATTTAGCAATTAAATGAAAAGTGCGATGAGCACATGCACTCATGTTAGCATATGCTATATGTATATTATTATATGTAATCTATTACAATGCATATGGTCATATGCACACCATCTATGGGTGAGCAATCTATTTTTAAAATTATTACAAGGTAAAGTGCATATTTCTTAAGTGTATATTCATTGCTAACTTTAGAAATTTATTCTCTACATTCAGCCCAAGAATTTCGGTGTACTGAAAATTTCACTTAAAAACATGGTTTCAATGACAATGGAGTCTTTTATGTTTCGCGAATTCAGAGAAAACCCAGTGGACTGAAATGAAAATTTACTTTCTTTGACAAAACCATCTAAGATTGTTTTGTGTGAAAATTTGAAAACCTATTCCATGAAAAGTTCTAGCAATACACTGTGGCGCAAAATTTCTTTTGTAAAAGTCTACTCGGATCTGACGCTGCGTGGTGAAAATATAGGCAAAAAAAAAACAAGAAACCATTTGGCTCAGTTTCTTCAAGTTGGCTCAAATTTTCAAGAAATGAACATTTGAATTTTGCACCTAGATTCATGTGATTTTTTTTTTCGATATATCTCGAAAGTAAATTGAGTTTTATTGCAACTAATGCTGGCGGTTTGTTCATCTCTTTAATATCTACAACGTATCGTATATCGTAATATCACGAAAACTACGAGCCGGATTTCAAAAATTTTTGTACCAATATTGTAGCTTATTATATTATCTTTCATATGACAGACATATTTTTTCAAATTTGTCTCGCAGTTTTCGAGATATTACGAATTTTCCGGAATTTGGACCGATTTTTTTTCAAAAAACTTTTATTTTTTCAAAAAAATTCGTTATTAGTCTACAGTCTTATTAACATATTTATAAAGCTCAATTTATTCCCTTTAAAATTATATAACAGTTTAACAAAAATTTTTGATATTAACCCTTTCTAACCGAGAAAATGTTACTTTGTTTGAGAATTTTGTGCTTTAACTTGCCAAAAATGCATCCAAAAGATTTGATTTGTTGTTGAAAGTTGTAGATATTGAAGAGATGAACAAAACCCCAGCATCAGATGCAATAAAACTCAGTTTGCTTTCGAGATATATCGAAAAAACCACATGAATCTAGGTACAAAATTCAAATGTTCATTTCTCGAAAATTTAAGCCAACAAACTGAGCCAAATGGTTTCTTGTTTTTGCCTATATTTTCACTCCGCAGTGTCAGATCCGAGTAGACTGTTCCACAGTGATATTGTAATAAAGTGTCTAAATCATTTCTGATAAAAATTCAAAAGATCATATACGATTTTTTTGAACTAAAAGAAAAGGCCAAGCACTGATTGAGCAATAACAGTTTGTTTAGCTAATGATAGTCGTGCTGTGCGCAATAATGTAAAAACGCCTTCAGAAACAGAAACGATTTGACGTAATACCGGATTTTAATGAAAGATTTGATTGTATTTATTTCTACATAAAACTCAGATCTAATAGACTTGAAAGTACGTCTTCTTCTGGGGAAACTATAAATTGATATATTATCCACAAAACTAATTTACGGGCAAGAAAAAGCCACTTAAACATAGACATTTTGTCAGGCCTTGCTATTTTTCGTTTTGGCGATATTCGTTAACATATTTTTGTTTATTTTTTTGAGGTTATTCGACCTTACTGTCTATAAGAACAAGCTACATATTCTTATACTTAGCTCTGAAAAACAACTTTCGAAACAAATAGAGAATATACCACTGAAATTAAAGGGAAATGTAATTGAATGATGATGGTCTAAAGAAAACATAAAGTTACATCAACGCCGTAGCCACTATTTGAACAATATATATATTTAAAATTGTATAAAATATATACATTCATATAGCACATATGTATGTATGTGTATAAAATCACTCACCAAGTTAAATTTGTTCATTATTGTGTACATAGAACTTTTAAATTGAATTGTTCGACTAAAAGCATAGTGTCTTGAATAATTGAATACATTGTAGCTGCTATGAGTATGAACATTTTTATTCTGTTTCAGTTAATCACATTTTGTGGTAAATTTAAGTTTTAGTTTCCAGAAACATAAAGTTAAATTTTACATGATGAGAAAGTTAATTTTGCAGTAAAATTGACATTGCGCCAGTACATATATGTAATTAAATTTCAGTCAATTGAATGACATGTGCAAGGCAATTTAATTATACTATCAGTTGAGTTAAAAGCAACCCAGTAAGTAAAGTGAATGCCTGAATTATAAAAGAAAATCTGAAAATTTTTTATTTCATCAATCACCAAGATTATATTTATGTAATAAATAGCTTAGTAAAACATCTATATTTGAAAACAGACATTACCAATCGCTTTATCTTAATCAAAACACAGTGGAAATCATCATTGAGCTGAATATAGAACTTACGTGCACATGACCTCTGTAGAGTTTGAGTAGGTTTTGAAAAGTATCATAATAGATTTTGTGTGAGGCAATTTACAAATTAGTGGCATGCCAAATGACATTTTATCTTGCATCTTCTCGAAAGAAAGTTATTAAAGTATTGACTTATAAGAAATGGGGTTTTGCAAAGTTTCTAGTTCAGTTAATTGAGGAGCCACTATTTGAACAACTTCTTTAATTTTTTACTATTTTTCGGTATCGATCACATATTAAAAACTCTGAACTACATTAAATTTTTAAAACTTATCAATAGTTACTCAAAAAAAAAGCTTCATAGCTTGCAGCTCTCCTTAAAATTTTTTTTTGAAGAGATAAGGTCTGTTTTCTCAAAAACCGTAGCATCGAAAATATTTAATGCATTTCAACTTTTATCGATATATACGATATCTTTTTTTGAAAAAAATATTTATTAAAATCGGTTCAATATACTTTACGCCAAAGCGTTACAAACCAATTTCATAAGCAGTTTTATATAAATAGTATAGATTAGTTTTTTGATATTCTTTATGGCTTTATAACAAACGATAAAGTTTCCCTTCTGGTGCATATTCTATTACACACTTTCATTTTTCTTGGCACTGTGTTGAAATCTATGAGAAATGAAAAAAAGTTTACACTTAACAAACTTTTATTCTTACACAAGCATACAATTCATATCACTGTTCCCAATGATGAACTTTGAAAAGATCGCTCTTGATTATTTTCTTTTTCGTCATGCCTTTCTATCACGACTTACAACATCGATTACTTTGCAACCATCAAAACAGTGGCGAAGCTAGGGATATTTCCCTAAAAAACATAGAAATATAAAAAAGGACCATTTTGTCACCACTTGCCATTATGCCTAGGGCGATTGTCCCCTTCGCCTCACCCTACTGCATCAAAGTACTAAAAGATATCTTTCCAACAATCTATACAACATTGAAAGAAGTTTATTTTTTCTTTCTTTGAAATTATTAGAAATAACGTCCAGATCGGGGATCATTAAAGTTTAAATTGCTATCAATTAGCACTCTCTAAAGAAACAATTTTTATTTTCCTTATTTCTTTAAGCTTTTGTTGTATTTTTCTATTTTATTTGGGAAAAATTTTCTATTTCCTCTTTGGATGATTTTCAACATGACCCAATTTCATTTGCCTTTTTTCATAAAATTTTAGTTGACTCTCCTACATTCTGCTACTGAACGCTTCAGCTTGTTTGCTATGCCACCACTCTAACCTACATTCTTCATATACATATGCCTTCATATATCTATACCTTCAAACCTTTAATGTAAAAGTTCCTCAAAACGGAAATGATATATTCCAGCGTCACTTACTTGATTAACTGCATTCCAGCAACAGCATTTCCAACCGATTACGGAAGTTGTTGAATGCCATGGTGGTGGCGTTAGAGCAGGTAACGCTTGTGTTCCATTCAATATATCGTTGTTGACTTTGCTAACATTCTGCTCAGATTTATTTGTCCTTAATGCAATTGTTGCTGCATTTGCACTCTCATCGAAACCATGTTTAACATCATAGCAATTACTCAGTTTCGGACTATACTCTGGCCCGGAGCTGGCCGTTGGCAAAAAAACGGCACAGCAAATTAAAATGAAAAGTGACTTCAGCGGCAGACGGCTGCAGTAGGGGCCAATGCTGCGTGAATTTGCTGCTATGAAGAATCCATTGCAATATTTCCACATTTTTTGTCGCTGCTGTTGATGTCGCTGATATTGTTCCTGATGTTGAAAGTGTTTGCAAGACATTTGTTGTTACTTGTTACTGTGTTCTTGTCAGCCGGGAACAATATTTGTATTTGTATTTATTATTATTTTTTTCCTGCTTTTTTTGTTTATGAAATTATTAAATTTCTGATTGTCGCTACTTATTTGCGTTTCATTGAATTATGCTGAAGATTTCTTTGGAAAATGATCCATATGGGTTGCTAATCTTATCCATATTGTTAATGGTTGCTGTTGGTAGCTAAAAAAAAAAAAAAAAATCAAAAGTGAACAATTTAATAAAAATTACATTTAAAATTTTAATATATAAATCATGAAATCAAAGTCACAATTCCACACACAAATTGATTTTTGCTTCAACATTGAAATAAACAAAATTGAAAGCAATAAAAATGTACAAATATTTAACGTTCAATGAATGGCACGTGCAATTAGGGAACATTGAAAGAAAATATATAAAATTTTATCAAAGTAAGTTGAAAAACATTAAGTTTACTTTTTGAAACACACACAATGAATGCGTGTGTAAACAAAATATGTAATACGCGTGTTCTTTATTACAAAAGTTTTTTTTTCCTTTTTTTTCTGCATCGGAAATTCATTTCGTCGTCAGTAGCTACTTTTGGAGATTTTTTTTTCTGAATCGTTTCTTTCATTTGTTTATGCATATTGTTTTATTTTGAGATGTTGTTCATTTCCATTTCGATAATTTTAACCCCAAGCAAAAATGTTTGTATTGAAGTTCAATGAAGGTGACCTCAAGAAGAGTAAAACTTTGAGCACATTTGTTGGTCAGTGTCTTTCTATATATCCACATGTGCAAGAGACTTTTATTAAAGTAACCAAAAAAAAAAGTACATTAGCAAAAATTTTATTCAATAAGTTTAACTAGTAAAGGTGTTAACTTCGGCCAGGCCGAAACTTACATACCCTACACTGCACTGAAAGTACTTTCCAAATAAATGTTTAAAAGACGTTGAAAAGATTGAAGAAGTCGAAAATAATGTAATAAGGTCCAAAGAGGTTGAAAAGTGTTTAAAAGAGGTTGAAAAAAACTCAAAAAGTCCAAAATATATGGAAACCATTGCAGAAAGTTAAAATGAATTGAAAAAGTCGAATAAATATGGAAAATGTCGAATCAAGTTGAAAGAGGTTGAAAAAGTGGAAAATATACATAAATATGGAATTTATTGGGAAAAGTTAAAAAGTTGAAAAAGTCAAAAGAATGTGGAAAATGTGGAAAATGTTGAAAAAAATGATATAGAAATGCAGAAAACCAAATATGCCACGCCCACTTCTCCAATTCCGCCTACTTTTGGTTCAATAAATTATTTTCATCATTGACATCCACATACTGAATTTTAGCAAAATAGCTTGTATAGTTTGCGATATGTGTCTTAATTAACTTTAAAATTTAGGGCGGTGACACACCCACTGATATAATCGGAACTGATTTTAATCCAGAAATAGCTATCCATAAACAAACCATGATGTATGATTGCTCATATATTTCGACAGATATGTCATTTAAGGTATTTTACTTGTATGGGAGGTGCCACACCCAGTAGTGCTACTTCGCCCGCTTTAGATGCTGACATACCTTATAGCTAGTAAACCACTTACATCAAATTTCATGCCAAATAAATATCACTTCCAACTTTATGTTAATATGGGAGGTGCCACGCCCACTGATAAAATCTTGTCGAAATTTATTTAATTTTATACCTTTTAGCAAGTATATCTGCCATACTAAATTACATTACGATTACGTTGTCAGTTCTCTAATTATAATGTTTATAAATATTGTGGGCTGTGACACGCCCTTCAGCGTGTTTTTTCAGCATTCTGAAGAAGCTTGTATTGATGACTGCTCTCAGTGGTATCATCCCTAAAATTTTTATTAAAATCGAATGTGCCAATTTTGAATTATAAGAAATAAAAAATTTAATTTTTTAAAAAGTGCCACGCCCACTTTTCCAATCCCGCCCACTTTAAATGAAATTCAAGATATATATGGTCTGTATGCGAGTACCAAATTTCATCACAATATCTTGCACGGTTTACGAGTTATGGCGTAGTAAAATTTAAAATTTATAGCTGCGCCACGCCCCTTTAAAAGCCTTTGCAAATTAAAAACCTAGCCCAATTTTAATTTTGTTCACATGTTCATAAAATCACTAAGTTTCATCAACATCGCAGCAACTTTTTTCAAAATGGGCTGAGGTATATTTACATAGAGTATGGGCGGTAGGCGTGGTCGTGACCCGATTTCACCCATTTTTGTATGATAGCAGCTTGCTTGGAAACATTTGAACAAAACTTACTTTATTTTTAATTAATGGAAATTGCAACGAATAAAAAACATCTTCATACAAAATTCTCTTTATGTCCTGTTCTAAAGTGTAGGATAAATCCTTTTTTTCAGAAAAATTCATCGACCTTTTTTATTTGAGTTTGCCCCTCTATGAAAAACTTCATTGCAACGCCCCTGGTTGTCGATAGGCTCCTTTGGCGATATGGCTGTGGCTGATACCTAAATCGCGGGGAGAGTATAGTGTTAAGCTCGGTATGGAGTTGCATTAGCTCAATCTTGTGCCATTCCCAAGTGCAGGGGATATGTAAGATGGACCTCGTCTCAAATGAAGACTTGACTTATGCCCTTACATATAACTTTATTTGGTATCTATTTTCAAATGGCAATTACTTCTATTCCGAGTATGAGATAGCACACCGTGACCTTAAGCCTATGCGGCAGGTGATCCTATTCGAAAATCTTTTTTATGTTTTAAGTGAGCTTTAAAGTAAAATTTGGATTTCGAAAATTGTAAAATAATCCAAATTTTCAAATTTTATAATATCGAATTTTTATATACGTACGTTCCTTTTCTAACAGTTCAATATGGTTGAACGCTCATACGTTCCTCAAAGGGTTAATAAATTAATTTTAATTTAAATTTCAACTTTAAGGGCATATCTGCTTTGCATACGTGTATATAAAATTGAGTATTACGATGCTGTCGATTTACACAATATTCTCAGGAAAATGTTCAACGGCCGGAAGCACTTGACATACATACATAGGTATGAGCATTAAAGTTGAACTGAAAAACGTAAGTTTCAATGTAATACATTGTTATTTCTCCTAAGTGCCATCAATTTTCCACTTGCTCTTATTTCCATATTTCAACTAATAACTTTTGGAAGGTTTAATATTGATGCTTTCTTTTACTGTTCCATAATTTTATAATTTAATATTTTTTCCCCCAATTTCAAATGTTCTTGTCATTGCGGTTATTTTAGCTCCAATGCAAATATTTACAAAAAATCTGTTTGCACACGTACACCTGCATTAAAATTACATTAAATAAGCAATAAAACGGTTGCCATCCTAACCAAAACACACGAAAATTACAAAACTTCGGTAGGTGCGAGTGTTAGTAATTAAAAAAACATTTTGCACACAAAACTTAATAGCGGCCTCATATAAACAAACAACTTTTGGAACAAATAAAAATTTTAAAAATATTTAGCCAAATCTGATAGTCACGACTATTGCAAATATTTTTGCACTTCTTTTATTATTTTTATTGTGTGGTTTTTTTAAGCTAATTATAGAACTATCTTTCGCTCTGAGGTGCTATTCAAGAAATATTCATACATTCATATGTTTATACACATGTACCAACACATGTTTACAATTTGTATAAATTTAATGGAACGAATATACAACGAACCATACAGTCGTGCAAATAAAATTAGCATCATTTGTTAATTTGTCAATTTTTTTTTTCGTTCAAAAAAAAAAGTAAAAACCTTTTTATTACAATAAAAATATATTAAAATCTTTTTTCGTGCTACAAGTGTGTGCGTGTTAATATTAATTACAAAACGAAAAGGTGTCAATACAGGTGTTTGTATCTGTGCATATGCTAGCGTGCATGTGTGTGTGTGTGCTGCTATAATTGATAGGGGCAATCATTAGCAAATTACAGTTAAATGATTAAATCAATATAAAATCAAATGATTTTATATGGCACTGCTGTTGGCATACCCAATAGGAAATTGTGAAATGTGTGTGTTTTATTTAAATACATCTGCTCTGGAGCACAGATTGATTTCAAAGAAGTTTTTAAAAAATGTAACTACTCATGTTAAATTCAAAATTAAAGGAACAGCCAAAATGAGTTAATAGTAATAGCTTATAACATTTCTTACTCAAAACAAGTCAGTTCAAACTTTTTGCGTTTCATCTGCCTACATTTTTTAGAAAACATGTTTGGACTTGGCGGCTTATGATCCACTGAACAAGGACTTGGCTGGCTTTAGCATAGTAATCAACATATTTTATTTAAAAAAAAAAGTGAACTTGACCGGTTTTGATAACAATGTACTGGACTGGTTTTGAAAGCAAGTTCAAGGACTTGGCCGGTTTTGAAATATATGCATCAAAAATAAATTTGAAAAATTAATATTTCTATCAAAAAAATTTATAGATATATATATAGATAGATATAGATATATAGATAGATAAAGCATGGTCTAGATTTTGATATATGAGAATATCTCAAAATTTGATTTTTTTGGACTTGGCCGGTTTTGCAACTGTACATCTCAATTGCATAACAATCGAATAGTATCGAATATCATTGCAAAATATCGAGCAAGTAAACAAGAGCAGAGCTGGAATCTGTAAATGTCATATGAGATCGAATACCAACGAAAAAAGTTAAAAATCTTCGATTAGTATAGAAAACAATCGAAAAAGTCAAAATATTTTGAATAGCATCGAAAACCAGTTAGCGTAACAATTATGAATTTAATGAAAGAAATCATAGCATAATAGATATGAATTTTTTTTTTTGTTCATCCAAAGTAGTTGTTATTTTAGATTTTGATTTTTTTTTTCGATACAAAATAATTGTTATTTTAAGGGGGCAGAGGCAGTCAGAATTTTAAAGAAATCAACTTTTTTTTTTATTGCATTTTCTTAAAGCATAATATCTTAAAAATATATTCTGAAAATTTGAAGTCAACCCTACAATTATTTTTGTAGTTATTCGGCAATAACCAAAAGGCTCTTGGTAGTAAGAGTACGGAAATTCATGTGTCTCTCGTCGTTTTTCTCAAAACTATGTTTTCGAAACTGGTGACCACTGTAACTCGAATACCGCTCGCGTAGATTTCAATGCACAGTTTACACAGTTTTTGAAAAACATAAAAAGCTAGTCCCTGATCGAAGGATTTTTTTTTTTTTATATCGACTTTTTATGGACAATTAATTGTTCATATTTGCCCCGAAAATCTGGAGGTAAATTTCCTGATCTGGAGGTAAATTTCCTGATTTTAAAAAACCAAAAAAAAAAAAACCAACGATCAGGCATTAAATTATTTATTTAAATGACTAATTTTTCTTATCCGATTGATTTTTGATAATTTTCCAAGGATTTGTGATAGTCACCGCAAGGCACTCTGTATGGGAAAGCGCCCAATACAGCCAGCTATAACTTTTTTTATTTTTGATTTTTTTTTTTAAAACTTTTGTCAAGTCAAGTTGAAACATAATGTAATGATGCCATATTATCACTTTTACTTAATGAATTAAATTAATACCAAAAAAAAAAAATTATTGAAAATGCTCTATTTTTCATGCCTCTGACTGTGCCTGCCCCCTTAAATTTATTTTTTTTTTTTCGATCAAAATGATTGCAATAACGGATTTTTATATTTTTTGATCAAAAGTATTTGTAGCATTGGATTTCTATCCTTTTTAGACTATTAGTGTAGTTTCTCCAAAAGTAAAGAAAAACACTCTCTGTAAACTAACGTGAGTATTCAAAAAAATGTTAAATTTATTTTTGATATTGAAGAATCAAGTTAAAATTTTAAGATTTTCAAAAAAATAATAACAAACATTCGAAAGGCCATTCAAAATTCTATCTAAATGACTTGAACTAAGATTTTTACAGTTCTGGAGGAAACAAATTATCTACACGAAACAGAGGGTGTCAACCAAAAAACTCACATTATCTTCACAGAACAGAAAAATATTTTGGAATATACATACATATATAATAACCATTCAACACTATGCACTAAGTTTAAGGTCAATCGGTTATGTTCGATTTTTGGCTTAGTGAACTTGAAATGAAATCCATCTTAATTATTTCATTATATACATTCCACAACAATTCGGCTAAGAAGAAGAAAAATTGCCATGGTTGAAGCTGACTTTTGAAATTTTAAATATTCTTGATTACTTAAATGAAGCTTTCATTTATAATTTGTAAAAATGTGTTATATATATTAAAAATATCTTTTGCCGCAAATACAACTTTCCAGTTTATAGAACTGGCTGTAAAGTGCTGCATAATTTTTCCTTTTGAAATCATTTTTAAGATACAAAATGTCATATAGTATTAAAGGCTCTTCAGTTTTGAATCCGATATGTTCGTTAATTAAAGAAATTGCATGTGCTATCAAGTTAAAGAATTCGAAGTCATTGCTTTAGATGGCTCATATATTGCTTACTGTGATAGCTTTTAAAATGATCCCTTTGGTATTTTAAGGAAACCTAAATGAAGGTTAAAATGGAAAATTTAAAAGAAAAAAACAACAATAAGTAAGTTCTGATAAACAATTTCAATTTATTTTATTTACTATCTATGTGTAGGAATTAAGTTTGTTGACTTTAACAAAAGTAAATATTATTTAAATTACAATTTACAATATTTTTTTACAAATTAGTAGATAGTGCTGTGTATAATATGTAAGCGAAAGAAAACCAGTGTATTATATGGCAAAAACTAATATTTGTTATTAAAAACAGCCAATTGAGGTCGACTTTCAAAATGTTATATTTCCACTATCACATTTGAACACAATACAGTGTTGCCAACGTACATAAAACAAAGATGGCACCTACAAATATAAAATATTATAAACTGTTCTCAGTTCCTACCAACAAGTCATTAGAAATATGTTTTGCATTAGACGGCTTAAACTCAAATTAACAAAACTCACAAAAGCTTGGCACTGGGAAACAAAAAAACAACGCCTGCTGCTGTAACCAAAATTTTTTAACCTTTTTATTTAAAAAAAAAAAAAAAAAACAAAATATTATACTTTGCGTTCATCTATGCCGTTAAGGATAATCCAATTAACATCGTTACCTCATGTAAAAGTTTACCAAATTGGATTGAATATTTCAAGCGAAAAACGTTTATTTATATTTTTCATATATTTTTTTTTTTGTAAATACTGAGCCAATTAAAATAAAGATTCAACTTTTTCACACGTATATTTTGAATAAATTCTGGCAGTGCTTCATAGTCAAATTATATTTTGTGTGCAGTTACACAGTGGTCCTCTAGTCGATAAAAGTTTGACATAAATTTGTCGAAAAAAAGCTTATGACATATTTGTCATCCAAAAATCTTAACTGATTAATTTCACAAGTCATTCAAGGTCAAAGTTCGCGAAAAATGTTTTTCGCAATTATTTTTCTTACTATGACTCTGAAAATTTTAGCTTTTAAAATTTCTTATAAATGATATTCAAGCAATTTTATCATACGAGCAATTTTATCCGTTATACACTCAGCGAAAATGTTAATGAATTTATGTTTGATTCAAACATAAATAGAAAACTGAAAATGTTTGAATTGTATAGCAGCATTTTTGATTTAGATTCAAAAGGAATTCACATTGATTTAAAGTGACTTTATTTGTAATATAAGTATTTAATATAAAATATAAATGAGTAATATCAAATACATACTTTCAAAATGCAATTTGAAGTTTTTAATGTTTAGAATAACATTAATAAACTTTATTTTTAATGCTTTTCAAATTTAATGAGTTTAAAAATAAAGGAAAAGAATGTAATCTTTAATATTTTCCTGGTGTGTAGAATACAAAGTAAGTTTACACTGAATCGATATGTATTATTTTCCGACTCACAACGGAGGCTATATGTGTGCGTTTCTTTTGCTTTGCGCTGGTCTATGAATGAATACAAAGAATTCCCTTTTTTTAATCTTATTAATGTGTAATATGAAAGAGTAAATGTAACGCTAATCCCTATCTATTGATGAAAAAAGTTTTACTGCACAAATCATTTTATAAAGGTTGAAAAAAGATTGAAATTAACCACAGCAGTGATGGCACTTGAACATTATTCAAATGTACTAAATTTGGTGGCGGATTGCACTTTTTGATGGTCGAGTGTACAATTTTTGATACTTGTGTGAATATCGTTAAACTTTCCGAAGAAGAACAAGAGAAATTTTTGACTTCGGAAAAAAAAATATGGAGCTTTATTTGTACACATACTTGTAGTCAAAAGTAAAGAATTGTTGTGAATTGTAATGAGTGGAATGCAGTGATCGTATTATCAGTACATTTGCATCGTATAATTGCGATCATAAAAATCACAATGAAGAAAAAGACGAAATGTGAGTTTTCATATACAGTTGAGTTTTTTGATTTTTATTTTTGCGATTTTTATTTTAAAAATCAAAAATAATCGTTACTTTGTATTTTTGTTTATCGCTCAAAAAATAATTTTTACTAGGGATTTTTATATTTTTAAATAAAAAACAATTGTTACTATGAATTTTTATATATTAAAATCAAATATAATTGTTATTATTATTCTTAATTTTTTCTCTCACAAGCTTATTCAATTTTTTATGATATTTTTTGACTTTTATTGTTTGAATTTTTCGATTGTATGCGAAAATTAGTACTTTTTCGATAAGTTTCAACTTTTTGATGATTATCGATAGTTTTTAACTGTTTTCGATTTGTTCTATGTTAGGGGACATCCATTAATTGCGTGAGGTGTTTTTTTGAAAATTCGGACCGCCCCCCCCCCTCCCTTCCCCTTAGTTAGATCTGGCGGGACCCCTTCCGTGAGATTATTAATTATAATTTTTAAATAATTGATATGATACAATCTGTTATTGGCTATAATAATGTAAATTCTCTGCAATAAAAAGTTGACGTAAGGTTTTCCTTGACCCCCCTCCTCCCCCTTGTTGAGATTTGGTGAGATTTTGCTGCAACCCCTCCCCACCCTTATTTTGACTCACGTAATTAATGAACGTCCTCTTATTCGATAAAGTTACATTTTTTCAAAAAGTTTTGATAGATATCAACTTTCAACTTTTTTGATAAGTTTTGAAAAAATTTTACTTTTCTAAAAAGTCTTAACTTTATCAACGTTTTTTACCTTTTTCAGCATAGTTCGAGTTATTAAAATTTTCTGACTTTCAGTATATTCAAACTTTTCCAGTACATCGAAACATATAAAAAGGTAGTTTATTATAGAAAACTTTCGGAAACATCAAAGCTTAACGAAATAATTTAAACTTATCGATAAAAGCTTAAACTAAAATAGACGTGAGGAGACGTAACGAGTAAATTCGAGTATATGAAAACCAATGTTCATAACCAAAATGAACGTACTTAACTGATCGAAAGTGAACGAAACATTTTGACATGACGGAAGAACTTCCGTAAGAACCGAACTTGAAACCGTCGCTACTCGTCATAACAGCTGCTTCGATTCGTTAGCTAGCGTAACATATAGGGTTAAATGTCAAAGCAGACGTAACGAGAGCAAACGTTCGTTTAGTTGCTATCGTCTCGTCACGTCTATTTTGGTTTGGGCTAAACACTGTAAAAGTCGAAAGCTATAGAAAATAGTCCAAACCAACGAAACTTATCAATAATCTAAATCTAAACTTATCGAAGAACATTGAAACAGTCGAAAGAAATCGAATAAAAAATTATTGATTACAATTTAAAAACCTCGATAAAGTTCATAACAAAGATAACATTCAAACCTATGCAACAAGCCGATAAAATTCAAAACTTCTCGAATAAATCAAAAAATTAAAAATTTGCAAAAAAAAAAAAACATTTTCGTAGGATTTGACCCTGAGGAATCAGCTGGTATTTTCTGCGCTGTAGATTTTTTACTCTCAAACGTGATATAAACTTTTTATGAAAGTCTTTTTAAAACACATTTTCGTAAAACTTTTTTCAACTCTCATTAACTGAATCTCATCAAACTCTTCACCATGGTGAATTTTATTCCAAGTTGACTGGTAAGCGTAGCAACTACTTTCAGATAACAAAAAAACATACCACCCAAAAAGTTTTGATTTACTTCAACTGGGTGATAAAAATATTTTCATTATTTGTTAAAAAAAAAAAAACAATCTAAAATTAATGAAAAATGTCAATTTAAATTTTCTAAGAAATATGAAATTACAGAAATTTCACTGCTTTAATCCTATTATATTCATGCCAATTTACTGCTCTTGTTATTAATTGAACAAATAAATTCCTCATCCATCAATTTGAAGTGTGTGGTGCATAAAACACTCATTACATTAACTGCCAGTCTCATTATAGTACACTCAGTGATTAGTTGCATAATATTTATATAGGTTTATATGGCTATAATGCTTTTATTGACATACATACAAATATAGTTCCGTTTGAGATGCCGCCAGCTGACAAATGGCAAACAAAATTACAGACTTCATGCAAAGCAAAAATTGAGCTGTAATATACTATACACGTGTAATATAGCTAACTAGGAAACTGTTTTTATTTTTAGACAGTGTGTCATTTTCTTAAGTGCACTGTAAGAAAAACTATAATAAGGAAATAAAGAATGTTTAAGGTTTTGCTCTAAGATCAACAATACTTAATACTTATTTTTTTTAAAAGTTAAAGAACACTTGTTAGAGCGGAACTATATTGGCAATGAAATGAAATGAAAAGTTTTTCTTTTTTTTCTCCTTAATAAAATAGCAAAAATGTGAGTTGAGGTCCTTTCAACATTAAGTTAACGATAAATATATACATGCTGTCAACATGTACGCGTTATCATTTCTTTTGCAATTTTAGTATTTTTTTTTTTCACTCCTCTTAATCAACTTAATGAACTTGCGCTGAGTTAAATAAGGATAACGACCTTCATACAATCAACAAATTGCGTCTATGCTTCCTTTTTGACACAATAAAACTATTTCACTTCCCACATATTAAAGCCAGTTGTTTAGTTTTACTAATAATTCTCATAAAAAATAATCTTGTGTAGTTTTGTTTACTCATGCTCCTACCCTTTAAATTGTCATATAAAGTTATAAGGAGCTTTTAAAAATAATATTTTACTTATAGTTGTACGACAACTTTATGTCAGAAGAAATTAAATGAAAGAAGCATTTTGAAAATGTTGGGAATAACATACGTATCGTTAATATATTTCTTAAAAAACAAAAGAAATTTGCTAGAAACAACAATTTAAAAATATATTTTATATAATTTTCGTAACATTCCCTTTGGAACTTTGGACCCTGAATCAAAATCAGACGTTCAAGATAAATGGAGTTAAATGTGCCATGATCCGTGTGCACAAAAAATGTAGTGATGAACATTATTTTTAAAATCATTAAATCAAAGCGCCAGCTGACTTGATTCATCGCTTCTAGACCTCTATTCATTTTTCGTAGACTGATTGAGGCATAGCCTGCAGCTGCTATATCGATTTTGCTTTTATGGCTACAACTGGCTCAGAGCACTAACTTAGAAATGGTAATTTTAGCTGCGTGAATCGGAAAGTGTGAGACGGTGCCATGCGGTATTTGACATGCGTTGAATTTTTGAGTAAGAACTTATTATCATGATGAAAAGTCAATGAGTTGTCCTTCCAAAATTCTGCTCACATTCTTTCAAGACGCCTAAATAATCGTTTCGCACTATGTATTGTTTCGAAAAAGAGTTTAAAGTGTACTACATCGCGATAATCGGTGAAAACTCAATTCTGGAAACTTTTTACACTGTATAATATGTTACAAGTACTTAAGTGTGAAAAAACTGCAATCACATCAAAAAAAAAAAATTAATGTATCATAATTATTTTACTGTTCAGTACAATGTGTATCAACACCAAAAGAAAAAAAGTACACAATACATAGATTAATACAACAAAACAGTGGCTTAAGCTAATCATACGAGTTAGTGACCTTTAAGCCGATTAGTAAAACTTTTATTGCCTGATACTTATGTTTCCCCTTTTGCATAGATTTGTTGAGAATCGAAGCAAAAAGTGAAAGTAAAGTAAAGCAAAAACAATTAAATAAAAAATCTAACTGTCGTAGCTTAACTTCTTAATCAGCGTTCTAGCTAATCAGTTACTCAACGAGATTCATTAGTCATTTTTTTTATTAATGCAGCTGGCATTTTACAATTTAATTTATTTGATAAGTATTAGAGTAGAATGCAAAACTATTTAACATTGCATAATTTAAAAAAATTTGAACTTAATTTTTATTCATTTGGAAAAAAAATACTTACTAATAATGTGCAAATATTTAAACAGCCACATATGAATTGTAGTTGAAAATTAACTTAACCACATATGTCAATATCAATAAAATTGGTAAATTGAATCAAATTTAAAAAGTTCCATTTATTTTAGAGAATCACTCTTTCAAAAAATTTAATAATAAATAAAAAATAAAAAATTTTAAACTTCTCTAATTATAATGTTTATGAATATGGTGGGCTGTGCCACCCCCTTCAACGAGTTTGTCTAGTATACTGACGAAGTTTGCATTGATGACTGCTCTCAGTGGTATCATCCCTAAAATTTTTACGAAAATCATGTGTGCCAATTTTGAATTACATATACGAAATCAAAATTTTCAGTTGTTAAAAAGTGACACGCCCACTTTTTTGATTCCGCCCACTTTAAACACAATTCAAGATATAAATGATTTGTATTCGAGCACCAAATTTAATCACGGTTTACGAGTTATGGCGTTATAAGGATTAAAATTTAGGGCTGTGCCACGCCCCTTTAAGAACCTTTGCAAATTTATAACCTAGCACAATCTTAATTTTGTTCACATGTTCACCAAATCAACAAGTTTCATCAAAATCGCAGCAACATTTTTCAAAATGAGCTGAGGTATATTTACATAGAGTATGGGCGGTAGGCGTGGTCGTAGCCCGATTTCACTCATTTTTACATGCTAGCAGTTTGCAAAAAGGTGTGACCTACCTGTGTGCTAAACTTCATTGAATTAGCTTGCTTAGTTTTCCGGTAAAAGTGATTTCAACAGACATACAGACAGACACACAGACAGACAGACGGACATAGCTATATCGACTCAGATGGTGACGTTAATATACCCTCTGTGTAGGGTATAAAAAGAGTAATTATCTTCATTTTTTTAACTCAAATTCCGAAAAATTAAACTTTCGTCCTAGGACTTTTTTATTTTTTGAAATGAGAATATACTTGAATATGAATAAATTTTTGAATTTTAAGCGTTCCCGAAGAATTCTACAGCATGAGTGTTTTTTAACATGTCTAAGGTACATACATAAGCAAATAGCCAGAGTGCTACAATATTATACTTTTTTCAGACAAATATTTTCAAATGGGTTAGTTAGTATTCATGCACAAACATATGAATTTTTCATATCACTAGGGTGTGTAAATATTTTGACTAGCCTTACTTCACGCAATGCTCATTTAAGCTTGAAAAGGATGTTTGGCATAAAGGATATGAATGTTTAACAATTGTGTTGTTAATTTATGATTGCATATGTAGAGATAATTAACTAACAATTGTAGTTGTTTGTATGGAATAATTAGGCTTAACAACTTGAAGTTGAAGGCGTAATCAATATAATGTCAAAATCAGCATTTTATTCTCAAATATTGTTACATGGCACTAAAATTGAATAGTTAAATTGAAAACTTATATGCAATACGATATATATTTGTGTAGGGGAGAATTTAAGTTCCAAGACATTTGAAGTAATATTTGATATGCTTTTTTGCTGCTACGAAATTAAACACTTTCACAAAGTTTTAGTTTTGGCATGACTTATTTCGCCGCACAGAAATCTTTTGCTTATTGAGCCGAATAAATTTCAGCATTAAATATTAGATGAAAGAAATTATGTCATTTTAGAAAAACTTTTTTATTTTTTTCAATAGCCAATTAGAGAGCATCAAAGGGCAAATAACATAAAAGAAAATTTGTCAAAATTCAAAAGCATAACATTATAGCAATAGCTGTTGGTTTCGCCCATTTAATTAATTAAGAATTTCGTACATAATTAACGCATGAGATCAACAAAGCGTAATTTAATCAACCCTAAGCTTTTTCCACAATTTCAGTCATTAATTAAAAAAAAATTAAAGCAAAAACTTTTAAATTTTTCGTTTAAATTAAGTACTTTTGATTATATTATGATATAAATGATAGAGATTATACATACAAATTGTATGTAGTTGACAGCTTACAATGTCAAGGTAAAAGAAGCAAGCATATTGGCGTCACAGAATTGTCACGATAACGTTGTGTGTGAGAAAAAAAAAACGCTGCACAGTGGCTTAAATTAAACTTTTTAATAATAAAAAATTAAAATTAAAAAGGAAAGGCACATAAAAAAAGATCAGGTAGGGTTGTTAGGGGATGTCTATTAATTATGTGACTCAAAATAGGGGGAGGAGGTCCAGCAAAATCTCACCAAATCTCACCAAGGGGGAAGAGGGGGTCAGAGGAAACCTCACGTCAACTTTTTAATGCATAGAATTTACATTAAAAATTATAATTTAAATTTCACGGAATGGAGGAGAGGAGTCCCGCCAGATCTCACCAAATCTCACCAAGGGGTGGGGGTCCGAATGTTCAAAAAAAAAACACCTCACGTAATTATTGGACGTCCCCTTATCAAAACCCCATTATAGTAGAGGGCCAATATATGCGCACGCGGCATCGTGTGAAAAAATTTTAAATTTCAATATGGCAACTAAGTCTCATGCGCACATGCGCCTAAAAGTATAATTCAAATTTGCTCCTTTGCCCCTTTTTAACTGTCAGAACACAACATATTCGGTTGATTTTTTTTTTAGAAAGGCAGTGCAGAACTTAAGTTTTTGTCCAATAGTAGACAATCACACGCCTCCAGCAGGAAAATCGGCTAAAAAGCTCTTCACTTCTGATGAATTTGATACCCCTTCCCTTGGTGAGATTTGGTGAGATCGAGCGGGACCACTCCCCTCCCTCCCGTGAGATTTAAATTATAATTTTTAATGTAAATTCTATGCATTAAAAAGTTGACGTGAGGTTTTTCTTGATCCCCCCCCCCCCCTTGGTGAGATTTGGTGAGATTTTGCCTGACTTCCTCCCCTCTATTTTAACTATGGACTAATGGACGTCCCCTAACGACTACACCGATTTAAATGTAATTTAGTATAGAGATAGATTGATTCTTGAGGAAAGATATTTGTTTTTGTGGGCGGTGCCACTCCCTTAATAGGAAAATACATTTTTAATGCTAAACTTATGAACCGTTTTTGATGGTAACTGATACAGACATGAACTGAGCTCAGAGAAAAAATTTATTTATTTATTTATTGTAACATATTTTACTCTGAGGAAAAATATTTCTTTTTAATAGGTGCCACGCCCCGAACCAGAGAATGTGCTTCACAGTTAAACTGCTAGACCGATTTTTATGAAATTTAATATAGCGATAGTTTAAACATTAAGGGCAACATGACGCCATGATTTAATTTAAAGTTGCAAATTTTTAAGTAGAAAATAGAAAAAATAAGATTTTCCCGACTTTGCGAAACCCAACGAAGATTTGACTCAGCAATGAGTCATCGCAAGCCTTAAGACAATATTTCTAAAACTGTTACACTGTATAGTCAAAAGTCAAAAAATCGCCTTGAAAAATTAAAATAATTAATGATGATTGTGTTGACACAATGTTGCTGATAATAATAATGTCAATGATATTAATACTTTAATAATGATATATAGCAATAATAATATTGCAACGATTGATGGTATGTGGGAAAAACTGTCAATATAAAAATGTTATCGCTGATAAAACATCATATTTATAATTAACTGGGAACAAAATGCACAGTACCTGCACAAATTGTGAAAATAAAATATGTTCTCATTACTTTAATAGATTTCTCATTAGTCTCAATACATTTCACTAAACTAATATTGTTCACATTTGTTAGCATTATTTTTAAATATTCGCAAAAGGTTTTACATACAATTGAATTTTATTTTTAAATTTTAACGATATCTTGTTAATTGAAATTTCACAGTAGTATAAAATTTAAATGGGAAAATCGCATAGCGCGTTTTAGCTATTAAATTATGTCAAATTAAAAAAGTAAAGTTAACACTTTTTTTTTTTTGTTTTTTTGAATTACCTACAAAATGGCCTTTGAAAAACATTTGTATATATGAAGGGTATGTAAATAAATAAGCAATTTATTACAGCACGCATTCGTTGTAATCATTTTAATTCTATTTAGTCTATTTTTATCTACCACGCGGTTCGGTTTTTACTGAAAATTCCAAATGAAGCCAATAAAATGTTTAGCAAGGTCTTGCCGCTAGCTAGTAGATGGTTTAATGAATGTGGTGCAGAAAAACAACGCGTAAAACATTTCAAAATGACAGTGATAGTTTTCAATTAAAAACTTTTGTGTTTATTTGTATGTATGAAAATGCACACACCTTTGTATATACATATGTATGTATGTGCATGTGTAAATATTTATATACGAGCAAATAAAATCATGTTGCGGATTTATCACACTTTTTGTAATCTACTTTGTAATTAAAAATAGATTTAATAATAAACAGCAGCTCGTAACTCTTATAAATCATTTTTCTGTTGAAATGCTGTTGAAATGCTTATTTTGATAACTCAGTAATCCTCAGAGGAAGAGAATTGTAAAACAAATAAATATGCCATGAATTTATTATTTTGAAAAATAATTATGAAAAAAATTAGTGCAATTAATGCGCAGAGCTGGATTGACCAAAAGGTACAGTGGGCAATTGCTTATGAACACCGCGGTCTTAGAAAAATTTGTTTTTTCTTTTAACAAAGGTTCAGTTACAAGTCTTGATATTTTTCATTTAAAATAAAAACTTAAAGTTTTACGGAATATTATTCCAAGCACAATGAGCCTAAGTTTAAAAACAAAATGGTGCATTTGAGGTATTTTTTCTTACGAATTTTTTCTTACGAATGTAATAAGAACATTGCAAATATGTACATTAGGGTGATCCTAAAGAGAAAAAAATTGGGGACGCCCCCTCAATTAGTTTGAAATAGAATAAAAAAGTTTTAGGAATTTTTTCAAATTTTTATCTTTAACCCATACTTACCCCATTTCAATGTGAAATTTGGCTTTAGACACCACTTTTAGTTACTGGTTCTTAGGAAAAAAATATGAGGATGCCTCCTCAATTGTTTCGAAATAAAATAAGAGAATTCAATGAGTTTTTTTTTAGTTTTTATCTTTAACCCTAACTGACCCTATTTCTTTGAGAAGTTTAGCCTAAGCCGTCGTTTTTTTAAACCACTTTTTCTTATGTGGTTTTTAATTTCAAAACAAGAATATATCAAAAACAAATGTCGTTCTCATTTAGTTATCGAGATATGGTCATGAAAAGTTGCAGATATAGCTTTTCTAAAAATTAGCATAAAGAATTAAAAAAATTTTAAATATTTTACTGTCATATGGCAGGTAATTTTACAGTTTATTAAATTGGCATAAAAAAAATTTGAAATTAGTTCCATATATTTTGTGATATGGCTATTTTTAATAATTTTTTACCATTTTTTTTTCAAATTACCGTTATTTTTCTAAAAATTGTATGAATAATTTGTAATTTTTTTGCAGTATTAAGAAAGCCCAATTGATTGCCTATAATTCAATGTGTTATTTGTTACTAATTTTTTCTTTTCTAAGCGTATTATATACAAAAATAATGAACAAACTGTTGTCTTAGGCATAATTTCATATTGAAATAGGCTAAGTAAAGGTTAATGATAAAAATTTTAAATAAATTTTTTAAACTTGTTTATCCTGTTTCGAACCGATTGAGTGGGCATTGCATTTGAATTTTTCTTAAGTCAAATTTTGCATTAAAATAGGCTAAGTAAGGGTTAAACATAAAAATCTTAAATAAACTTTTTTAGTTTTTTTATCTTGTTTCGAGCCGATTGGGAGAGCTACGTATTTGATTTTCGCTTAAATCAAATTTTACATTGAAATAGGGTCAGTAAGGGTTAATGATAAAAGTTTTTAATAAATTTTTTTATCCTGTTTCGAATTGATTGGGGGGGGGGGCGCCACATTTGACTTTCACAAAAAATACAAATAAGGGGACGTCCATTAATTATGTTTTTCAACATATCTTAACTTTTCAAGATATTTCAATATTTTTCGACTAAAAAATCGAAACGTCGCTAGTGCTTGTATTGAAAATGGTGATGGTGATGTTTATACTTTAACAGTTTTGTAGCCTGACTGAAGTTAGAAATTCACTAGATCCACATTCTTGAACTACATGTTGAAGAGGACCCGGCTTGAATAGAATTGACAAAATAATCAATTCATTTTGCTGTGGTTTTGATAACGTTCAAATCGAATCTTAATAAAATCGAATCGACAACGTAATCATTACCATTTGTTGTGGAATGTTAATTCCATTGAAATCGAGTTTTTGAAAAATGTAATTCCCAAAGGAATGATTATACTTACTACTCAGCTCTGATTACAAAAAGGTGTCCTTGTTTTATTTTATCAAACAAAAACATGTACTCGTACATGCTCAACCAGCTTAATAGGTACTCATAAAATTTTAATGAAAACTAGTAGTTTGAGGCACATAACGATATTGATAGCAACGACATTAAAGCACTCTGTCCTTTGTGGAGTGTTTGATTTCCCATACAAAAATAAATCGATTAGCAAATTGGCGCTTAATGCATGTACACAAACAAACACGGTGATTAAATTACAATGTCCGGTTTTACTTTGAAGGACCATAAAATGTTTTACATGGAACTTTAACTGCGTTTAGCTTTGATTAGAGTTACCATGTTACAAAAAAAAAAAAAAACAAAAATGAAAACTTGAAAGCACCAAGTAATTTAGGTTTGGGGAACAATAGAAATTTCTTTTAAATGTTGATATGATCCATGAAAAATCATATATTTATAGCTCGAAAATTGTTTGAGAAGAAAGTTGAAATTTGTATGTTACATGAATCATTTAACATAAAAATTGAAATGTGGCATTGGGAACACATTTTGGGCTGGTTGTCTAGTGTTATGTTTTTGATGGTTATACCGATAAAGAACAAATCAATTTGAGTTCTGCGCAATTTTAATATAAATTTGGAAATCAATAAATCAAGTCAAAAGTTCTACTCTCCAATTTAAACTTTTTTAGCTTTAACGTTTATTACTGAATCAAACCTAAAATCATTAATATTTTCCATGAGTGTATATTAACTTTAAGTCATTTCCGAAAAGTTATTAACCTTTACTATTTCAAATTAATGTCAATGATCGCTTTTTTTTATTTGTTCCTGAGAATTTTATCTTAATTAAAAATAAATTGTAAATTTATTATGTACATCGAACCTTTGGCAAGTTTGGTCGAAGATAAAGATTTTTTTCACAGTAACTATATTTTAATTAGCTGATAACTAATGTCAATATCAATAGTTTCCATTCAACTTCTTTTAGGTCATATTGTTTTTAATGTAAAATAATGTGCAAACTCTTTAAAATTGTAAAAAAAAATTCATGCGTAGCAGTAGCGGTTACAGGGATCCCTCTGAAATCCAAAAAAAAAAATCTTTTTAGTAAAAATTTAATTACAAAAGCTTAAACCTAATATATCGCTTAGCCTATTAAATAAAGCAGAACATTGGTCTGCCGAATCAAAGCATTTCGATTGCCGGGCAATCGCTATTCAGTGTCGGGTAGTAAAATCAGTAACCGAGCATATCTGCCAAGCTCATCAGCTTTGTCGTTTACTTTAATGCCCAACAATTTGATTGTACAATCGCATTAGAAGGTTGTCGGCAGCCTGCCATTACTGACTCCATGCCTTTAAATGACAAAAAATGGTAATTTTTGTCCGTTGTGGCGGTTTTTGGCCACTTTGGGGGGTGGGACCATTTCCAAAAAAATTCCAAGTACCGCCATCGTCTTCAGCATCCTCGAAAATGGGGTTGACAAATATTTTACCGACACCAAACGATTGGAATAGCATCAGACAAATACTGGCGCATTTATCCGAAAGGGCGTGTCACTTCCCACACAAGCATTAACACACAGTTACACAAGAGAAAGGGACAGAGAACTGCAGTGAGCCACACATCATTTTTGGCATTCATGAATCTGTTGAAACTTTCAGCTGTATCACACACAGATTCACACTCAGAGAAAATTTTGTGAAACGAGCTACCATTCCGTCTCATGGCGAAGCTTGTGAATGCGAGTCTGTTTCACAATCACTTCTAGTGAATGCCGTTTCATTTCGTTTCATTTCGTATGAGTAGTAGTAAATGAGTGTTGCGTGAACTACTCATGAAACACGATTGTATATAAAAAAATGTGTGTATGTTTTTTAAAATATAGAGAAAGGTCGAAAATGGATTTTGGATATCACCTGGAGTATGTCCGGGCCCTGAAAAGTACATATCCTTTTTTGACCCATTTTCGGAAAATTTTTTTTTTGTCCCAATCGATTGGGTAAGTTCGAAAAAATAATATGGAAAGTACCATTTTCAACCGTTTTGGTACATTCCAAGGTCCGGAGCAGCCTTACGGTATGTCGACCATTCCTTATCGATTGGAGCAAAAAAAAAATTTTAGGGTCGAATAGTTTGACTATGCTGAGGAGTAATACGTCTAAAGTGAAGTGAACTGAGTGCATCTGACTATGATGCAGACATTACAGTGGAATCTCGATTATGCGCCACTCCGACTAACCGTCACATTTTTTCAGGAAATTTTTTATTCGTTTTGTTTCGATTCTCTTTATGTGCGCACCATAATAAAATGCGAAAATGACAAATCAACATTTTTTGTTACGTTTCTTTTCTTCTTGCGTTTTTGTGTTACAGTACATATAGATTGATGTATATTCAATACCTTGTATTCTAGCATCACCATACAGAATCAAAACAAAATTTTTGCCATATATTCGATTATTCGTCTATTCGATTATCCATCAGGCTGCTGGTCCCGTGCCTGACGGATAATCGAGACTCCACTGTATTTGAAAAAAAATTTAAAATCATGATCTATTTTTACGGTCACATAATTTTAAAGAAAATTAATTGATGACTCGGTTCGGTAGCGGTTAAATCTTTTTTTTCCAAAATTTTTAGAAAAATTTTCATATATAAATATCTCGAAAACTTTTTAATATAATTGATTGTATTATATTATAGTGTACTAAATCATCTTTCATATGATTCAGAAACTTCCAAATTATAAAGAGTTTTAGAAAATCTCTATCCACAACTTCCAATAATATCTTCAAAGCTAAAATCGTATGGTATATATTTTAATTTTTTTAATTTTTTTTTTTGGCTTTAAAAACGATTTATCGCTTGAGAAAAAAAAAGTTGGCGAATGAACGCTAAAATTAAGCTGTGCCAAACTGTTTCTTATTAAGTGTTTTTGCTTTATACTATTTAAAATCACTTGGACACGAGATGTCTTATCAATTATTTGGTATTCAATTTTATGTGGTTTCTTTATGAAAATATTTTTTCTAAGAAAAAAATATATTATAAAAAATTTTAAGTATTAAAATTGCTTTGCATTTCAATAAAAACTAAAATTTTTTCAACAAAAAAAAAAAATAAGATGAGTTATGATAAGTTGCGTTTATAAAAAAAATAATTCACATAAATTAGAAATTCATAAATTGCTATTGAAAAATCATTTAAGAAATAAAAAATGGACAACCAACAGACAGACGTCATAATGATTTGCGATGCAGTGAATTTAATTTATTTAATTACAAAAAAGTTTCTATAAACTCGCTGATTCCTATACAAATACATTTTGATGGTAATAAATCATATGAGTCAGTTCTTATGTCTAACTAATTGTCTAGACAAATGTTATAAATATTTTTTAACATACCATAGTGAAGTTTTAGTTGTAATGATGTAAGTATCCATTTATTATGTGGCTCTTGCTGGTTTCATATTTACTAAGAGTATTTTATTATAACAATTACACATTTCATTTAATTGTTAAAAAATTTTCATTTAATTATTTAAGACTTTTTTAATATATTAAAAACTTTTGTTTATTTTTATTTCACTCAAAATTTTATAAATTTTTTTTATGTATTTAATTATTCCTCATTTACAACACTTTTCGTGTAAACAATTCTTTTCATAAATATTTTCATAAAAACAAATACATCACATGTAAAATATTTCTTATCACTATGACAGTTTGCACAAAAAAAGTAGCACAACGGCTACAGGTATCAACGCGACCGAAACAACTTCATCCGCAGCTGTTCAAAATCAAACTGATTTTTAAAAATTCAAAGAAGATTCTGTGTCTCTTGAACAGCTTAAAATTATCAGTGAATTTTGTTTATGTGCTATCAACATACACACACACAGTTACCCACACACACGCATGCCGACGACACATATGCACCTGTTGCATGCACCTACATACATACATATTACAACACCACGTCCGCTGAGTATTGAAAATGTTAAAAAAATTCTACTATTTATTTAAGAATTTACGCTACCAAGTTCACTGGAGCACAAATTTACCGATACGATACGATGCGTTGCGACGCGCCGCACTACTAAATGTACTGATTGCGCGTTCAATGAATGTTGAATGCAGAATGAGCACAGCAGAAAAGCAAAAGCTGCTAAAAGCCTACGAATACTACAAGGAAAAAAGCTTCGTAACTTCGTAAGCTTTTTTGCATTTTGTTATGGTATTTAAGATCCGGTTTATATGTATGTATGTGCGTGTGTTCTACATTTGTATTGCTGCGTTGTGTGCGGCATGCAAGTAGCACTTGTTGCAGCGAGTGACTCGTAGCGCATATTGCTTGCAAATGATTTGATTCGTATGCAATGCTGGAAATACCCGGTAGAGAAAGATACCGCGGTACTTGTCAGCAAATATTTTTATTTTTTTAATTCCCGGTAGAGCCATAATTCAATAGCTGAGACAAATGTTTCAATAGTTTAAAGCAACGGTGGGCAAAGAAATCTAGCAAAAGGTAGCAACAACAAAATCAAGCAACGAAAAACGAAATTTTAAAGTTTTTTTTTGGTTTCATTTCCAAAATTTGTCAACAGCACAAAAAAAAACCATTTTGCACTACAAAAAAAAAAAACAATTGCTACATTCGTCGAGACACAATGCGGCGCCGTAGCTAATGCATGTGTGTGTGTTGTTTTAATTTTCATTGGAACTCAACTCAACGCTGTACGTCGATAGCGTTGAAATTCTGCGAACTTTTGTTTGCTTGTTTGTGCGTCGAATAGCGGTTCGCGCCATGAGGGCTAAAAGTACTTGCACTTGCCCATCGCCTAAAATTATAATTTTTAATTAATTGATATGATACAATCTGTTATCTGCTATAATAATGTAAATTCTCTGCATTAAAAAGTTGACGTGAGGTTTTCCTTGACCTCCTCCTCCTCCCACTTGGTGATATTTTGTCGGACCCCCTCCCCCTCAATATTGACTCACGTAATTAATGGACGTTCCCTTACTGTTCAGTATAATGTGTAATAATATAAAAAAAAATTCAAGCACATAAATCAAAATAAAAAGGTTGGACTAAAGCTAGTTTCAACCATTCTAAAATGGAATCTTCAGTAACCTTTGAGCCGATGAGTGAGAATTTCTATATCTGAAAAGTTTTGCTTTTTGCATAGATTTGTTGTGAACTCAAACAAAAAGTGAAACATAACGAAGCCAAAGTCATTTCTCTGTTATGTCTTTATCCTTTTAACTCATTTTATATGACACTTTTTTTGCAGAAATGTCACTGATGATTCCATTTAACAATGAATGAATGATATATCGTTTTTGGCATCGACTAAGGCATTTCAACAGTATTATTATTCGTATTTCTGGATCAATATTATTTATTGAGCTCTCTTACACACCAAATAAATCAGCTGCAACTAACATTCTGGAATAATCTGGAATATTTTAATCATTCTCTAAACATTATTTCAACATCAAACGACAGCGTAAGTGACATGCTAATTGTATTTAAATCATAGTTTACACTCTGTGCGTCAGTGTTGTATTGTTAAAAAAGAGAAAGATGCTATTTCTGATTAGATCATTGATGATGATAATAACAAATAAGAAAATTTTAAAAATTCAAATGATGTCGAGAACTTGAGAACCATGTGAGAACTCTTCAAATGCATCAAACTATCTACGATTCAAAACCAGATTTATTAGAAAAGTTAAAGCAATTTGTTGGATGACAAAATGAAATGGAACTCGTTACGAACTATGAAAGCGCCAATGTTGATTTCAAAAGAGCACGTTCGAAAGTAGTAGGTTCAACTGAGGAAATCAATTTCGATGCTTTGAAATATATCAACAACTCTGTTCAACGGTTTAAGCTGCCAGTTGAAATTATGGGCCATCTGCTGCCATCGCCACGAAGTGCAGCTACCAAGTGCACCTAAATAAACGTCATGCAACTGATCTTGATTCTGAGACCTTAACGCAAGCTACTAATTATTATAATTGACTAGTTTTTGAATGACCCGGCGAGGAAAAATTTGTCATCTCAATAAAAGTTGATATTGGATTAAGATGATAGAGAATTTCTAAGTCTCATATGTTTTCTTTTTTGCGTAGATTTGTTGTGAACCCAAACTTTTTCAATATTTTTCAAGTTCTCAACCAGTCCATATATCTTGACTTATTCAGCATTTTTTGATTTTGTCAAAATTTTTTTGACTTTCTCATAATTTTTCAATATTTTGTCTAGTTTTTCCATTTTCTGTACAAAAATAACGAAATATTATTGAGTTCAAAAATTACGCCACGAGCTCTTGCTTAAATCGTGATAGCTAAGATAAAAAATATTTTTGCTTGCGCCAATCATATTAGAAGTTGTAAGAAAAAAAAAAATCAAATTAAAATTTGCAAAAATTTCAATTTCAAGAAGGGGTTCACTGATTGCAATTAAAAAAAAAAACTCTTCGTGATTGAAATTTAAATTCACGATTGCCAAATATTATTATTAGAATTTTGTGTAGTCAAGCAAAATATCATCAATTTGGAATATTGAATTTTATGCGTTGAGGTTGAAAACTCTTAACTATGAGTATATTATTCATATGTGAGTTAGATTGCTGTCAATCAAGAAAGGCTTAGAGTGCGTCAATAGTCAATTTATTGATATCACATAGTCTGCGTTATCTGCTTATACATATTTTTCAATTTATTTATCTTCTTATACTATAACTCAACCAATTTACAATAACTTGCTAATTTGATTCATTTTGATTTTGAAATTTGTTTCGCTTCACTAATAGAGGAGCTAAATTTTTTCTTTAATTTAATGTCTGTCACTTCCATCATCAATTGTGTTGCAGTGTGGAATTTTTCAGTTAGTTAAAGACCAATTCAACACAAATTATTTATTCTTCGCAAATGGTGTTTTTTTTTTTTACAAAAATCAAAATTTCTTGAGTTGTGACTGACTCTTCGGGCTAGACATCATTATCATAATTTTTTTTTTTACTTATTTTGAATTGCAACTCAATGAATACATCGTTAGTTTATTGATAAGCTACATTTTTTAACAATTTAAACAAATAATTTTAAGTCTTTGTCAAAATAGTAAATTTTGTGGATACAGAGGTATCAAATTGAAAACACTTTTATTATTATTTAATTTTTAACATAAGACTCTTTTACTTACATATTTGCATGTATGTAAACAAACAACGATATCTGGAAAAGACTGAAGCGAAAAAAAAATTTCGATGCTTAGGAAATTTTACGGAAAATAACGAGGTCCTGTATGAATATCCATTATCAACTTAAGCGCCTTTTTCGATTTTGGAAAACCTAATTCAAAACATAAGAATTATATGTGGAGAAAATTTGAGCTTTATTTTTAATTTTTAAGAATATGACTTTAGTTTATGAATCATTTCATGTGCAAACTGCTATTATTGTATTTATCATCTTGGCTCATCAAAAATCATAAAAGCTTATCACTGAGCTCGACAAAGGCGAAAATATCATATAATCAAGTAAGGGGCCGTTCAAGTATTACGTAACGCAATTTTGGAAGATTTTTGACCACCCCCCTCCCCCCTCTACTTAAGCGTTACGGTATCACCCAAGTGACCATGTTTACCTAAAAGTCACAATTATGTTGCGCAATGTACCGGAAACTCATTTCAGCGACTTTTTTTATGATTTTTGACTAGCAGCATAACGCGTTGTTTGACCCCCTCACCCCCCCTTAGTGCGTTACGTTATGCTTGAACGGCCCCTAACATCGAAAAAGTAAACACATCGAAAAACATCTAATAAATCGAAACTTATCGAACGCTACCGAAAAAAATCGGTAGAAGTCGAAACTTATGGAATAAAAATCGAAATGTTGAAACTTATCGATAAACATCAAAAGGCTGAAACTTAATGAAAAACATCGAACAAGTCGCTCAATGTCGAAAATTGTCGAAAAGTTCGAGAAACATCGAAACTTATAGAAAATAAATGAAAAAGTTTAATTTTATCGTAGATCATAAAAAACCGATTAGATTCGAAAACTATTGAAAAGTTCACATAATTCGAAATTTATTGAAAATTATAGAAAAAAAAAATAACTATTGAAATTGAGAACAATTTATATATGTAGGTATGCACATCAAAAATACAAAAGTTTTCAAAGAAAACTGAAACTTTATAGTAGCCGAATACATTGAATAAGTTGATAATAATCAAAACTTATCGAAATATATCGACAATAATCTTAATCAAAAAAAAACCGATTAGATACGAAAACTATTGCAAAGTTGATAAATATCGAAAGAAATTATCGAATAAAAGCTATTAAATTTGAAATCGACAATCATCAAAAATTCCAAAGTAATCAACGTTAACTAAAAATTGTTACTAGTTAAACGAAGTACCTACACTGAATGAGTGGTTAAATAATAGTCAAAATTTATAGAAATAAATCGATAATAGTCAAAACTTATCGAAAATAACAAAAAAAAAAACGAGGAAAATCGAAAATTTTTGAAAAAAAAGGAGAAAACAATATAAGACAAAAATTATCGAACAACATCGTGAAAGTCTAATTTGTCGAACATCGAATAGTATCGAAAAGTTTCAAAAATATTAATACAAATTAACGATCATCAAAATATGTACAAAATTTAAAAATATCGAGGAGTTTCAAGTATACATACCTATAGTATCGAATAACATCAAATTGATTGAAGAGTTGTACGTGATATCAAGTCAAAATTCATTTGATTCCTTTCTTCATAGATACATACGTACAAAACGCTTATTCAGAAGCTTTCTCTTTGCTCATTGCACTTTTATTGAGGACAAGATATCGGTGATCATGAGATCTGTAAAACGAATGTTCGACTTGATTTTTGTGCTTAAGCTGGAAGCTTTTAATTAAAGAAAGCTTTTAATTAGGTGGAGCGTTCGTTGTCTTCCATACGCTTAATTTGAGCCGTGTTTTTTTTTTTTGACGCGGTTAACCGCTAAAAATTTTTTTTTGTATGAGGATGACAAAAAATTTTGTCGGCAATAAGTATCGATAAGTTCTCATACAAAAATTTTTTTAAGTGAATAACCATGTCAAAAAAAACGCGACTAATATCTTTACTGCGAAACTATAGCTAATGATGGTTACATTTGTTCCAGACGGTAAACAGATGTTATTTTGTTACTGGCTAGCATGCGCTTATAAAGTTCTGTTGCTTTTGAACGACAACTTCATTTGTTTGGTCATAAATTCATGTGAGAGCTTAGATAAATTAAATGGCCTTAACTAAACCCTCTTAATGTAAGCAATCAAATATCAAAATAATATACAAAAAAGAAAAACTTTTTACTCTGCTCAATATGTAGAACTTGATGTAGTAAGTATTTTCTAATATGCATTATTAACAGACATGTTAATCTATTTATTTGTTAATTTGTTAAAATTTACAATACATTTATACAACTATTTAATATGACGACAAAGTCTAATTTATTATTATAGTGTCTTTAAATCAACAATTTTGTGTGCATATTTCTGATAATTGAACTCATTTCCATTTCAATGATATTTATAGTAAATGTAGCTTTAGGAAAAACTTAAATTATTACAGATTTGAAATACACCCTCACACTAGATACGATATGAATTATTTAAGATCAAAGCTATCAGCAACACATCCAATAACACACGTGATTACGTCAAATTAGTTTTTCATTTTCAACACATATGTTCCTTATTCTTGGCAGTCATGGCCATCTTCCTTTTCCGATAACATAATGTGCAAGTCTAAGATTCATTAGGTAAGGTTGGTTAGGTACGGTTGGTTAAGAAATGTTTACTCTGAAAAATCATCCAACAGTAAGTTCATCTACAACATCCACTCTGTGATGGAAATTGCTGCTTCCATATTTGTCTGAATAATTGTAAGGATTTTGAAAATTTAATTGAGAGCAAAATCAAGTTCTCTTTTGATGTGAGATTTGATATCTTTATTATCGGGTGTGAAAGATAATCTATACTGGAGTTAGTTGTTGTGTTGCACAACTCCTTCATAGCAATCTCTTAATAAATTTCCATGCAAAATATTAATTTTAAAGAAAATAGTTTATTTCACCCATTTAGCACTTTAGGGCAGACTTGTCATGCTACATAAGGCACTTTTGCTTATTAACTCTACACATACAAAGTTGTCAATTTTTTTTTTTTTTTTTCCTCTTTCAAACTCGTCTCAGCGGTGTGCGCTGCGTGAGTGTGAAATCGAAGCTAAACGTTTGCATATCTTTTACAGTGTTGTCAATACAAATTTTGCAAATAATCTAATAGAAATGTGTTAATCAATTTTAATTAAATAATTTTTCCTAGCATTAAAAACTTTTCGCAAATTTGCAAATTCGCAAAATTTAAAACAACATTCTGATTTTTATTACCGATGTCTCATATAATTAAATAACGCTTTCCGTGGAAGTGATTCTTTAATTAAGAACTTTTAAAATAAATAAAAAAAAAATTAGCTTGCAATATCAGTGATCTCAAAAATAAAGTTTTGATTGAATTTTGTGCTCTGTCGCTTCACATCTTTCTAGAATATATATGTAGGGGAAGGTGGGGCAAAGCGGTACAAAGGGTATATTTATCCTTGCATTGCAACTCCATCTAATGTAATTATAAGGAATTTGTATTTGAGTAGTGCTCTTGTAACTGCCAGGTTATAGCGACATTTCGACCTTCCGTTCTCGAGAACTACGAGGTTCATCAAAATGAGTGCAGTCTTTGTGAGATTCGAGGATTTTCGATTTAATTTTCTTTTTTAGTGAAAACTTCGTTTTCCCGTTAGGCATACCACTTTGCCCCACCTTCCCATATGTATGTGCCAGTATCCATGAGAAGGGTACTTGTGTTGGAAATGAAGTTTATTCAAATTAATTGTGGAAAATATTTTTTCTCTGAAATTTATTAAATAAATTTTTAGTTTGTATACAAAGATTAGAAGCTTTTTCATATAAAAATGTTAAAGGCCATCACAATTTTTTTTTGAAATGAGTAAATTAGAGCCAAATTTTACAATATGTTTGTTACAAGATGGACATTTTTTAATATCAGATCCCTTGGTCGACATATAAATATTCGAATTCAGGAATTTTTTCAGGGAGGTAGATTTTTATTTATAAATATACTATGAATTTATCATATTATCATTTAATATACTTAAAAATTTACAAAAAAAAAAAAAAAAAAAAATACCCTGTTGCACTAAACCTAATGAGTTCTGGAGTATCATAATTCTATAGAGTTCTTACAATATTTTTAAGGGGCAGGGGCGTTCTGATTTTTGAGAAATCGATTTTGTTTTTTTGCATTTTCTTAAAGTATAAAATCTTAAAAATATATTCTGAAATTTTGAAGTCAATCCGACAATTACTTTTGGAGTTATTCGGCAATTACCAAAGGGCTCTCGGTAGTAAAAGTACCAAGTGTGAAATTTTAAATGCGTTTTCCTCAAAACTATGTTTTCGGAACTGGTAACTCGAAAACTGCTTGATAGATTTCAATGAAACTTATACAGTTTTTGAAAAAAAAAACAATAAATAGCTAGTGCCTGATCGAAGGATTTTTTTTTAAATCAATTTTTTATGAACAATTAACTGTTGGTTTTTTACCGAAAATCTAGATGTTAATATTCCTGAAGCCGCCATTTTGTTGATTTTAAAAATAAAAAAAAAACCTTCGATCAGGCACTGGATTATTTATTTAACTAACTAAGTTTTCTTATCCGTTTGATTTTAGATGATTTTCCAAGGTTTTGTGATGGTCACCGCAAAGCACTCTGTATGGGACAGGGTCCAACACACCTAGCTATAACTTTTTAATATTTTTTTTTTAAGCTTTCGTCAAGTCAAGTTGAAACATAATGTAATAATTCCATATTATCACTTTTATTAAATAATTTAAATTAATACCGAAAAAAAAATTATTGAAAATGCTCTAATTTTCACGGTCATGACTGCCCCTACCCCCTTAAGGGAGATGATCACATGCTAAAAAATTTGGCTCCTGTTGTGACAAAGCGCTGAGAACTCTGATAAAATGTCTACAGAGGTTTCACCGTCTTAAGACATAGTCTCCAGGTAGTATCGCTAGAGAGTATAATTTTTTTAATTTTTTTTTTTTTTTTTTTGTAAGTAGCTTAGCTGCAAATACTCTAAGCGTATTTCTGAATGGCTTTACCGTCAATTTATTCTTCTTATTATCGTATTCAGGGAATAGGTTTTTATTACGGTCCTACCCTTAGTATTCAGCCTAACAGTATTTGATTCATCTAAAATATTTGGTTCGAAAAATGTTTTTTACGTCAGAGAATATGAAGACTGCTCTGTGCACTCACTGATGGTATAGATTTTTTCCAAAAAAAAAGGGCGGGTAAATTTTCTATAACAGTACCACAAGTTCACGTTAATTGATTTGCCAAAGAGTCCTCTATTAATTTTTTATTCGTCCGCATACTAGACAATATCATTAAGCGTAAGGTATAGTTTTTCCTCTTCTCACAATGTTCTAGATGGTATGAAATCGAGTGAGACGTGCAACTCATGTATCCATTGTAAAGCTACTATCATAATATGTAGATCAATTGGTCCAAGGAAATCATTCATAGGATTTATTGGAGAAAAACGAAAGCCCTCATATAAGCTTTTTTGTGGTGAAAGAGACTCTGCACTACTACTTAGGTAACTATTAAGGGGGGAAATAGGTTTAGAAATTAATTTTTTTTATTCCATAAATTGTAAGTAAGACTATTCGAAAATATGTTTCCAAAGTTTCATACAAAAATCTCAATGCATTCGGTTGTTATGAGTCATTAAGTAAGGTCATCCTAAGTGAAAAAAATTATATTAAACGATACTAAAAAAAAAAAATATTTTTTTCAATTTCTGCCAGAAATTTGTTTAACCAACCAAAGAAATATTTTTTATACAGATGCTTGCACGTCATGAGTCACAATCTACAAATATTTTTTTCTTGTAAAACAAAAAAAACAAAACAGACAACGTCTGCAAAATAATTCCAAAAAGAAGTGAAATAAAAAAAAACACCAACGTCAGCACCATATCAGTGTATTTAAGTATATTTTTAATTAAGTTTTTTTTTATTTCTCAAATAATTAAACAAAAATTAGATATAGCAAACAAATGCAATAGCAAACAATTATTGCCACAAGTGTATTATAAATCAAAAGCGCTGCCGCCAAGCTCCCAAGTCAACAGTTGGTAAATGTGGACTATCGCAAGGTATTGGCTGATTACTATGGAAATGAAAAAAATAATTAAATATAAATATTAATTTTTGTTTTAATAATATATTACATATGTATATATTAAAATATATACATATGAGATATTCTATGCCAAAACGTAAGCAGTTGCGTTACAAATTTTTAAAATTTATGAAAAATTGAAGACTTACCCTGCAAAGTCAGCTCTAACAAATGCCGCTGGCGGCACCTTATGTAACGTAAAACCATCAGCATTATCACATATCAAACGTGCCATGCTCGCTTTACGTATCTGATGCAATTGCTGTAGTTCAAAGGCGCCGGGATTGATTTTATGACTATACTCATAATAATAACGATCACCATGTTTGAAGCGTGAGAACTGATCAGCTATAATTTCAGAAAAAGTACTGCCAACAATAGCACCATCAATAGGTTTTTCCAATAGGCCACCAATCCAAAGATCTATATCATTAGGACTGCGATAAATTTTGGATAATTTTGTGCCGATCTTACAAAAAAAAATTAAAAGAAATATTTAAATAGTTAAGGATGTTAAAATAAAAAATTAAATAAAATTTGTAATTATATACACAATACTATACATTAACTAGAGATAGGCGTGGCAGCAAAATATTTGTCATTTTATATCAATGAAATGTTCATTAAAAATGTGAGATAACTTTTATAAAAAGAAACTATTGAATTGTTAACGATTTTCATTAGTGCTCATTAGTTATTCATGAGTGTCTTTTCAGTGATTTGATTAGTGTGCATTAATCAGAGCTCTAACATTTGTGATCAATGATATAAACTCTTACCTGCGTTGGCAAATCTTTAAAGCTCTGCAGCTTACGATGACCCATAACTTCAAGATAATCATTGTAGCAACGTAAACCCTGATCACGTCCACGTTGTATATTAAATGCTGCTAAATCCAAACCAAATGGATTATGACCACGAAATAGATAACGACTTAACTGAAAATATCAAAATGAAATTACGCACACTTCGTAAATTGTTAGATTTTTCCAATACTTACCCCTTGTGTTATTGAACTATCAACCTCTTGCATCGGTTGTGAGACCAACATTTGCAACATATCATCATGATAAGTGCGTTGTCGTATCCGTGATGGATTAAACATAACATCGGGTATTTCAACAATTTCAGCCATATTTGCATTATTCTCACGCATATGCAGACGACCATCGACACTGGAATGACCCATACGAAAGGCGGCACCAGAAAACTCATTCGTAATGGCAGCATTAACATCAGGATTATAATCGCTAGCGTAACCATGATGTTGTGTTACTAAACGAAAACGTTGCATTTGTGTGGGCCCAATGATGGCTGGCAAATATTCATTGTAAATGATATGCTGCATTTCGGCAATAACAATGCGACGTGTCTCCTGGAATAATTGCTCATCCGAGTAGTTTGGATTGAGTTGCCACAAAATCTCAGCGATACGATTATGTTCACGTGCGAATAGCAAATGGATGCAAACGAGTGTGATAACTTGATTTGTGCGTCCATCACCTGAAATGAGAAAAAGTTTTATATCGAATAGCTATATTGAGATATTGAGACCAAATCCATTTCAAACTATGCAGTCGTACCTACTTCAAAATGCCGAATTGGTTGCCGATTAAATATGTTTTTTTTTTTAAAGTAATTAAGGGAATATATCATCCACCGATTTGGTTGAAAAACATTTTTTACAAAGTTATGCTCATTTAAAGTTTTATAGTCAAAACTAGAAAAACCGCTGAAAATTTTTTCAAAATAGTCGCATTTTCATACAAATCAAAATAATTAATATTTGATTTGATTTGATTCTAATAGAACTATTGATTCTCTGTCAGTATCTTTGAGAAATTTTGAAAATTATTGAAAATTGGCGTAGTTATAGCGCTTTTTATGAAAAAAAAAAAACAAGGCTGATTTTCTCAAAAACCTCAAATTTTGTTAAGCTTAAAATTTTACTGTGGTATGAGAAAGAAAAGACATGAGTTTACTGCTTGTTAAATCACATTTGATGTCAGGAGATTTTTTTCTCCAAAATCAAAATGTCAATTTTTTATTTTCATCATTGTCATGCCACTCTACGGTACTATTTTCAAAGCAAATAACAAAAGCAACATTCTAAATTACTTTCTGCAAATCGTGCTTGTATTCTGCATACTTTTGTTTTACCATTATTTTCGTAATAACTTTTTATCATGGGAAATATATAAAAATATTGTACGCACATATAGCTTTTTCGCTGACTGTACTTCTGTGGGTTTTGCATGTTTTGTTTGCTTGATTTTATCAGCGAAAAAGTTATATGTGCTTATAAGTATTCTGACTGACATTCTCGTGCCCAATATTATTTAAATAATTTTCTTAAAAATATGTAATATTATATGTTATTGTTTTATTGATTAAAAGGTGCCACACCCATTGGTGATATTTTACCGTAGATTATTTCACAGATATCTTATATCAAATGGACTTCCTGCAGTAAATTTCAAAACAGTTACAGTAGAATCCGGTTATAGCGACTCCGCATGTAACGACAATCTGGTTATTGCGTCTCATAAGTTTGGTCCCCATACAAGCTTCTATATGGTATTTCATTATTCTCATTATAACAAATAAAAACGTTGTGATCGATATCAGGCCCTTTAACAAGTTTAACCAGTATAGCGATTTAATTTCAATTAATGAATATTCTAAAGGGGGTATCATTTCTCAAACTCTCACTATAATTGTTGGCGCCGTCTTTGAGCAATGTTGAATCAAATTTTTCGTTTGTTGATAAGTGTCAGCGTTTACTATTTTAATTAATATAAAATAAATCTCTTACCTGACTTAAAGCAACTTCTTCCCTGTTCCATACTTTCACAAGCTTTCTTGTCATCCGTTAGTGGCAATATTTGTCGTCCGAAATCATTTAACATACGCAATTTACCACCACGAAAGGTACGCAGTTCACGTGCCGTCTCCAAGCTGGAACCATAAACTGGAGAAGCATCCAGATAGTGTGTGACTTTACTACGTTGTTTACCATAACTCATTTTACAATTTGTGCTCGGCGATAGCGATAGACGCACAAAATTTTGACAGCGCACTTTAAAATCGCTGTAGAAATCATCGTTGGCTTCAATTGAAATGGGCATACAAGCGAAATGACGCTGATCGGCGGGCAGTATAGCAGTGCCATCTTTAGCACAACACTGTGGAGATTCACCATTTTCTAAAAATTAAAAGGAATGCAGAACAAAATGTGTCCGGAATTATTTAATGTGAATTAATGAATCAAGAAATCATTCAGAATCTCACCTAATTTCACTGAAGATGACTGCGTTACATCATGTGCCACAAATTGTCCAAATTGCATGAGGAGCATATTATGTTTTGGATGTGGCCGATGTAAATCAGTCAATAACTGTCGCGATACCTCACGTGCTGATGGTAATGTCTTTCCATCGGTGCCATGAATGCGTGGCTCCCAAATACCATCTTCATAGGCTGGTGGTAATAAACGTTCCATTGGTTGTCCTGCTGCACCCCAATGTGATCGATGTTTTTGTGGATTATTGCATGTACCATCGAATGAGCGATAGGGTGAATTAGAAATGCGGCACTCATGCGGTGGCTTACAGTGATGATTGAGTGGTGTCTCATTAAACTCCACCTGTACGTTGTTTGTTATGATTTCATCGACTGGAATATTTTCTCTTGAAAGAAAGGAAAATTAAGCGTTAAGGCTGTCTAACATCGAAATGGAGATGGTACAACTTTATAAGTTCGGCTATATATGTATGTAGGTATGAGCTTCATGCTGTCCTTCATTAGAATATGGCAAATATGATTATTTGAAATCAATCTCTACTCACTTTTTGAAAAACACCTGAGTTGTTACGACCTGCTCCATCGCTGAATTCGTTAGCTGAAAATTTTGCATATCCTCTTGTGGCGATGAATGAAATACCATATTATGCAAAAAATCTGGTTGTCCAGGTTGCACTGGCAACGATGCAATGTGATGCATTAATTCTTCAAATTTCAAACGTGCCTGTTCAATAACTTTCATTGGTAGGAAACTGACATCATGCAGACGTGCAATATCCATGCGTGCAGCTAATTATGGGAAAAGTTTGTGATTTTCAACATACAACAGGGTGGGCGTAAATCAAATTTAATTGGATGTCAAGCCAAAGATTAAAAATTTCTTTATTTTAAAATACAACTTTAACTTAGGACTCCAAATCATAAGTTATATATAAAAATATCACCTTTGTTCTCGTAAAATCCACGATACTGGGAAAAAAATCCAGTTAAACAGAAAGTTGCAAATTAAATTTAATTTAATTTATTTAATAATATTTACCTGTTAGCAACAGCGCTCAACTTACCCGTATGATTTTGTCCGGTAACGCAGCAAAAACCAAAATCTCCACCTGGTAAATCACAAATTTGTGGTTTTTCATGATCAGCCAGGCGTACATGTGCTGGACATTGAATTTGTGGCACACAAATGATATCATTGGAACAGGGATCACATTTTTTTAACAAACTTGTAGTCTGCGTTTCGGAGTTTCCTAAAAAAGTTTGTAAATGTAATTTTGCTCAAACTTCGAAATCTTAATAAATTAGGGCTGAAATATAAAGAAATTTAAACTTACCATTTAAATCTTCATATTCCACAACAGTTTTGACGGGCAATTTTGTACCGTCTTTCAGTTCATTCCCGTTATTGAAAATTTTTTTTAAGGGTTTCACAGAAAACGCATTAATTTGATTAATTAAATTTAAAAGTAAAAGTAAAATAATAAAGTAAATTAGATTAAAAATAATTAAAAATCTTGATGTGCGCATTTTACAAATAACAATTAACGTATAACAATTAAAATTAATAATTTAAAATTATATACACAATAAAAAATAAATTAATAAAATTATCATATGTAGGTCTCTTGCTGCACTGTAGTGAAATCAATGCAAAGTTCAAGTGCACACTGAAGTGTTGTCTGTAGCATTAAATATCGAAACCGATGATTTCTAACCAAAATTTTGAATAACGGATTTCATTACTCTACAGTTGTCGGTTCAGTATTTTAAGACTGAAGAACAAGGTCATCAAACTCGAATTTTTTGAAAATTCTTAAAAGAAATTTTTTACAAAACTTTTTAACAAAGCATATGCATTGTCTATGCAAATTTTGGATATGTGATTTTTTGTGTATATGAAATTTTGGGCATGCATTAGCATTAGCAGAGTTTCCAAGTGACCGGGTCTTAGCCTGAAATCTTATGTAAAGGTCGGGAGTCCGGTAGGAGCTGAAAAATTTCTGAAAAAGTCGAGAATTGGATGATTTCTGTTATATGCATAAAAATTTTATATTAATAATTTTTTTAACATTGCTGACAAAAAAGAAAAAAAAATCTACTTTTTCCCAGAAAAAGAAATGAAGGAAAAACTATATTATTTTGGGAAGACCGAAAATTCCATCTTTTCAACTTGGTATTCTTATGAAATGTAATAATAATAATAATAAAAATAATAGAATTTAGCTACTACAGCTATTACCTTTCTTAGCTATTAAGCTTGAAGCTTTGAATCAAGTAAAATGCATGGCGTAACTACATAAGCTTTGTGTAGGATATGCTGTTTGCATTGTTACCAGAGAAATTAAGTGCATATATTTTTAAAAGTTTCTCAATGTCACCTAGACCATTTATTTGGTATTTAAAAATAAACTACTGTTAATATACATATGTATATACATACGCACATAAACATATGTCAAAAGTTAGGAACATTTTTTGGGCAATTAAAACAAATGAGAGAATGCAACAAATTTGTTTCAAAGCACAGTTAGATATTACAAACAAATTAGGTACTGCATACCAATGTAGTGCACCTAACAAAATCAAAAAGTTTCACATACCTACATATACACTGAACAAAAAAAAAGTTAAGAAAAATTTACACAAAATATTTGTTTCTCTTCAAAGTTGTGTGTAAACCAGCGATAGAATTTATTTTTAGTAAAGTTATATGATTTTTATGAAAATTTATAATTTTTTTTTTAGGTACATACATATATGCCCAAAATACATTCGAATAATAAACTCCAACTTTCAATACAGTACATTCCCTAAAATGTCATATGCAATCATCGGTCTGATTTGATTACATCGATTAGAATTTCAAAAAAAATATTAATAAACTATCTATTTTTTTATATAAAATTTACATGAATGGATAATTTTTTCATACGATTTGAGCAAAAATATATATTGCTTATAAAAAATTCGTAAAAGAGCGCTTGTAACCATGTCAATTACCAGTTAATTTACCTTTATCTCGAAACGCTGACCTGAAGACCGAAATCCGATGGCAGATTCGACTTTAGCGACCCCAAATTACTAAGAGTCGATATCGGTCAATGTTACTCCAGCATTTGGTTCTCATTTTTGTAGACAGTGGAATTTCTTATAAATCCTGCTATAATTAGAATAAGGGATCTCGATTCAGTACATTTCCATAAAATCCAAATTCCATCACTGATTAGAATACATAGTTAAATATTATGATTATCACATTCCATGTTTGCTTTCATGGGATTACTATTCTTGATTATTTTCCCATCGAGCATTTTAATCAAATCCCTGGCTAGCGAAAATAGAATTGAAGACATGAGTACTTTAGAATTAAGATAACATGGAGAATTTAGCATAGCTTTAGGAAATAAACCCGATATTTGATTAACTTTTTGTAACAATTGGATGAAAAAGCTAGAAATAATAATTTTTCACAACATAATATTTTAGACAATTAAACACGTAATTTTAACAATTTTATATATAATATATTTTGATTTAAAAAGCGGGGTGAGCAGCTCTGTACTAACCCGACTTTGAGTGGAGGGAGGCAAATGCAATTCCAATAGCATGACTTTTTATTTTTCTCCTTCCAAAAACAAAAAAAAACAAATTTGCAACCAAATGAGAAGTGTGGGGGGGAGGGGTAAAACCACCTCTTGCCCATACGGTGGGTACGGGCCTGAGGTATCAGATTTTATTTTTCGTCTGGTTTTTAGTTGAAAATTCAATCGAAATCAATCTATTTGAGCTCAAATGCTAATGAGAACTGCAAAAATTGTAATTCAGATTGTTTTTGACACATGACAGCTGTCAAAAACTAGTACACAGTGTGATTTTTGACTTAAAGAAACTGACTTTGAAGAAACCATACTATTACCGAAAATAATTTTAAAAATTATCATTTTATTGACCATTTCTAAATAATTCAATGAAGCGCTGCTTAAAGTCTAAAAGAGCAACAAAAAAAAAACTCTCAAATAAAGAAAATGAGTTCAAAACACCTCCTTTAGGGGGTCGGGGATATCTCTTGTGACTTCCAAAATCCATTTTCAAACTTTTCCCATCGATTGGTGCAGTAAACCTTTTAGCGAAAGATTGTCCAAAACATCTCTTTAGGGGGTTCGAGAACCCACTTGTGACTTCCTAAATGCATCAATTGACGCAGTATATTTTTTTTAGAAAAATTAAACTCAAAACAATGGTCGTGGATCCCCATAGTAACTTCCGAAATCAATTTTTTAATTTTTTTTCTTTTGAGAAAGTTCTGAGGTATTTTCCTTTGGATTTTATTAATAATTTTATTAAATTTTTTTAATTTTTTTTTCATGTTCTGCTTACAATTATGAAATAAACTGCAATCTAAAGACATCATAAAAAGATATTTTGTAAGAAAAAAAGCTCTTGGTTTGCTTTTAGCTAACTACTTATTAGTTTCCATTAGCAGCTCAAATATGCCGCATTTAAGCTCCATGTCATCCTCAACTTGCTGTTTAAGGAATCCCAACTTTTTTATTTCCATTTCGAGTAGTTATTTATGAACTGTTTTCTTTAGATTGCTTACAGCATTTTAAAAGCTCCTTTTGTATTTTCATTTTTATTTTTTTTTTTTCCTTTTTACAGGTTTACTCGGCGAATGCGCTTGCACTGGAGGATGGCAATTATGATGATGTGGTTGATGCTGATGGTGATTGAAGGCAAAAAGAGCCATTTAAATTGATACAATTCAAAATTGAAATCATAATTACGTAAGTAGCATTTAATTTCGATAATTATAAATATTTGATCAATTATAGAGTCCATACACAAATTAAATGTACAAATGTACAAAGGCCATAATATAATAGTTATTGTTGTATAAATAAAATAAAATTTATTACAAACTCATATATGTATTTATCCCTAATTCCGTAGGACGATAAATAATAAATTTTTCTTCTTCTACCACTTATTTCACATTTTTTTCCACTGCCATGCAAAGAGAATAAATTTATTATTATTATTCTCTTTAAGTTGCATACATTTTTTCCCACAATGTATACATGTTGCAAAGTACAGCAAAGACATACACCAAATCCTATTGCAATTCACAATAGCGTATTGCATAAAGCAAAATATTGTGAATGTTGCTAAGAAATGTTTATAAGACACTAAGTTTTCATTGCTGTGGTGTTGAAACCATAGAAATGCAGCTGCATGCTTTCTTTATTTATGTTGTTAACAATGCAATTATTGCAACATTTGTATGACTAATTTAATTACATATTAGTCATAAGCTAAATTATAATGAAAACAGCACATATTACGTTGAAAATTTTTTTTCACCAAAAAAACAAACGTTGAACTTTCAAATGCTTTTAGCGACACCTACCGGTAAGATCATTGTGCCATTCGTTCCTTTGCTTTTTCATTATCCACTGTCATTCGCAAGGTTTGTTAACTGACTGATGTTGCTGGCTTTTTCTGTGACAATTCAATTCCATGAATTTCAGTTGAGCAACGACTTTTGTGTGAGCGCGTCGCGAAGCGCACGTTCGTTTAGAAAAGTGAAAAGAAAACTTGTGCAACATAGTGAATTTGCAACTGTAAACAGAAAAAAATGCATTAAAAGTTTTTAAATTTACTAACAAAAGATAATTTAAACACTACTTAACTTAATTTGATAAGAATTTTTTCGAAAATCTTACCAAGAGTCGTAGAAAATTACAAAAACATGTTGATTTTATCGTAATTTCTGTTTTTTTTTTTTTTTGCATTCCAACAAAGTTGTGTGCTGTTAACTTGTGCAAAAGCAGCAGACGTCGCCGTCGACAAAGCAGCGAATTTCTTGCAACGGCGCTTGTGCAAAAGAGCGCGCTATAGTGTGTTTGTGTGTGCGTGCATGCTGCGCAAGAAGGAGATGTATATCTGTTGTCTGCGCAGTTAACTTTGTTTTATGTAAAAACTCCAGCAACAACAAAAGAAAAAAGCAGCAGCAGCAGCATTAAAGTAGAATTTTGAAAGCAAAAAAATGTTGAGGAAAATGTGAAAATATTTTTGCAACAAAAGTAGTAAACAACAACTGCAACAAAACGTATATACAGTGATTTTGTAAAATAGCTTCAATAAAGTGCGCTAATATTGAAATAAAAAAAAAAATATTTTTTATATACGAAAAGGTGTTGCGAAATAAAAGCAAAAAGTGTTCAAAAGAGAATACAAAGAAAAAAATTAGCTAAACAAAGCATTTTTTAATTTATATTTGTTCGACTTGGATTTATAACGAAATAAAGTGGATTAGCTGATAAAAATTAGGAGAAACGGCAAAAATTCAGGTAAAATAAATGAGTTAATTTTTTCGTAGAATTTAAGCTCAAATTTTATATTTTCAACACAGGTTGGACTTTGTTTTTTAAGGACAAAAATAAAAATGTAAACAAAAATAGTTCCGGAGATATCGCCAACCAGAGTTGCGATACTGCGATACCCTTTCGGTAAAGTTGGAAACTGCTGATTTGATGGGTGCCAGCAAAAATTTAGAAGATTTTTAAATTTTCCACTTTTAAAACTCTTTTAGAAGAGTTTTACATACGTGATCAAACTGCACCGCGATTAATAAGCGAACCTCAACACTCTTCAGTAAGATAAATCATAACAAAATTAAAAATTATCAAATTTGAACCATCCACACAATTATTTGGCGACTCTTCGATCAGATTAATAGATTCCTTCTTCACGGCGATGAATTTATAACTCTTTTTATACAAGTTAAATTGAGTCTCAAAACGCGACCTGATCTATATTTTAATGAAATTAACTATACATTCTTTATCTAAATCACCTGAAGAATTAAATAGTGCAGGTTATTTTTGTTCCATACTCAGCACAAATGCTTTGAAAAGTTGTTTAAAGAGTATACAAAACGCGATCTGAACAGGGTTGCAAAGTGTCCGGGTTTATATATATTTTTTAACGACAAAACAACGGTCAAGTTTTCCCCACACCAAAATAGAAGTTTTACTATTATATTAATTATTTTTTAATGTAAAAAAGGACATAGTTAAAATTTTTCCCAAAAAAAAAATTGTACTTTTCACCATTTCCAGGAAAAATCTTTTATTTTTAATAATGATTTTTTTTATTTCCCCAATCACTTAAATTTCTGCATAATTTCATAAGTGAATCGCTTTCACAAGTCGCTAATCCCGGCCAGTTTCTCTCGAAGAAAATATCGCCTGGCGTCAGAATAAAAGTTCACTCGCCACTGAAACCATAATCTCGGAAATTAAAGACTTTTTCGCGATTAAAAATGTTTACTGCTACAGCTACAATGCCGCTGTTTCAAATACAAAGTATAGTTTTCGAGCTTAGAGAATTTTTCTAAGGCTTTCAAAAAATGTATTATTAACCAATATTATCTTAAAATATCAAGATAGCTCAGTTCATTCCCTTTTTTGTTAAATGATGTAACAATTGCACCTAATTTGTTTATTTAACTCTTTCTTAGCTACTTATTGAAAAAAAAGCAGTCATTAAATAATTGAATTTTGGTATAATATTTCAAATAGTCATCGACAATATCATGATCAGGTGCGTTCATATCACTCTTCCTATATAAAATGTGGCCGTTTCTTTAATCAATAATGTAGCTTAAAAAATTGTCTTAAATATGACACTTAATTATTTAAATTGATCTGAACTTAAACCAATTATATTGGTAACTACTTTCAAAATTATTCGCATAATTTTTCGTTTAATCATTTTTACAAAATTATATGTTCAAACCAAGCGTAAATATTGTGATTGCTTTTGAGGCCAGCAAATATAAATCGCAGGCGCAGAGATCCACAAATAGTTAATATATACCAAAATAAATGTTCGTCGCCGTCTTATATTTAATGAAATAAAAAACTAAATAACGAGCAGGTCATAACTTTTATTTTTTTATATATTTAACTAATTTAACATTTACTTCTGGACTTTTTGAAAGGTTCGACATTTTCATTCGGTGGCTTTTATAGTTTTTCTTGAAATCGGTCTTGGTTTCCGATAACTAAATTTAGTAATACGTATAAGGATTATTTGTAAAGATAAATTTTGGAGTGTGTCTCTTTCATTGGAGCCAATTTTTAAAGATCTTTGGTAGACCAAATCTTAAAAAGAACTAAGATCTAATTAAGTTAGAATTGCAGTCATCCGCAAAATTGTTGCTCATAAGGTGAAGCGATGTATAGTATCGTATCCAATTTTGCTGCAATTATTCTGCACGTATTTTTCTTCGGAAAAAAGCATTTCATTAGTAACTAAAGGTAACTATTTAATTTTAATTTATTTTTTATCGGTTTTCGTTTCGCAAATTTTGTTTGTTTCGTTTTTACACTCCTTAGCATGTCATTTTATGTTTTCAGAAATCAAATATTTCTACTTGATAGTTTACAAATTTTCGTCACATCAAACTATGAACCGGAAGGTCCTCAAACAAGTTTGGGTCATACAAATTAAATTTTTTGAGATATTTAGCTCAAAACTTTCATTCGACAAAAGAGATAGTTTAAACTTATTTTTGTAAAAGCTCGTTATGGGGGAGTTACACCGCCTAAAAATTTAAATTCGAATGATCAATGTCTCGAAAACTTTAATAGATATTATTACGAAATTTGGTGGGTAGGTTGAAAGCAACATTGCCACTGACTGCAAAAAAAATATGCAAAGTGTAATGAGTAGGCGTGGAACTTTTTTCAACGAAAACAAAGTAACTACGGCCTTGTTTTATAAAAAAAAACATTATTAATTTAATGAGAATATGATCAAACATATAATCCGTAAAAAATTCTGTGACAAAAGTTCCAGAGATCAACTTCGAATTGGAACATGATTCCACTCTACCTACTACAGCTTATTTTGACTGTCAGCTCATTCCACGATTACTACGTAAATGTTTAAATTACGAAATTCCAGTGTTTCTCATCACCAGTACATTCAAATTAGTTAGTTACTGTTAACAGCAAACAAAACCACCTTGAAAATGTCAGTCGTTGAGAACAAAAACCGCCATCAATTGGAATGTCCGGATTAAAATTCCAATTTTATTGTTTTTGTTCATCCTCTTTTTGGCTTCTTTTTTTACTTCTCATTTGTTTTTGTTTATTTTCATACGATTATCATCTTAACTCGTTTATGTTTGCTCCCCCAACCACACTGCAATGAAAAACAACGCCATATACTCGCATTTTTCAGTTCCACACTGACCAGCGCTGCTGCTTTAAGCGGGATGTGGTTTTTACTCCATTCAATGAGGGTGCGACTTGAAATCTTCATTTCAAAAACTCACTCAACCTCAATTCATTTGCTATGTACTTTAAGATTTTACGCTTTACCCACTACTTCTACTTTGCTCTTTTGTAGGTTTTCTTCTTTAGTTCTTTCTACTGTCAGTTGGAAATAATTTTTATGAAAAAAATACCTGTTTGAATTTCGATGCCGATGCCGAAGTCGCTGCTCTGCTCTGCTGTCAGCTTCGTTCTCGGTGTCGTTTTAATTTTTTAGTTCATTTATTTTTTCTACTGGAAGATCGGAATGTTTGTTGTTTTTATTTATATTCTGACGTTTTCTTTTGCTAGTTTCTTTTTTAACGTCTTTTCATTGTTTGTCTTGTATTGTTTCTACTTGGGTTGTTGTTTTTTTCTTAACTTTTCTTCTTATCTGCTAAATAATCTCGACTTTAACCGTCATATAATTTCTGTTTTCTTCTAACTCTTTTTTTTGTTTTTTCTCTCTCAACTTTAGTGTTTCTCTTTGCAAGTCTCATGATTATTAATCTCCACTGGTGGAGCCAGTATTATTTTACTTTTACTAGGCTCTCTCGAATGTCGTGCTTAGAGTAGTTAGTTGGTAGGCAGCAAGTTTTCCTCTGCTGTGTCTACTTGTTGTTGCTAGTATTGGCCTGTTGCATAGTGTCAGTCACATAGTTTTCAGGCAACCGGTCGGTCATTGGTCCCCGTTCTAATAACATCGAATGGTTCGTTTTGTTTTGCTTTTTATTATTATTATTTTTTTTCTTTTTCTTCAAACTTTTTTCCCTCTCAAACACAACACAGCAAAAATTTTCTATTTGATTTCGTAACTTGAAAGAAATAATGCTTTTTCTGAATTAAAATTAAGCTTAGAAAAATATTAAATGTATCTATTTGGGCAACTTCTTATTAATAACATTGAAAAATAAATAAATTCCTTCAGAATTAATGCTATGGAGCTTAGATCTCTTTATTAATAGAGTATTTTTAAATTAAAAACAAATTTAGTCACATTTTCTGGAAAAAACTTACATACGGAACAAAACACTGAGGATATTTTTCATACTGTCTTAAGCAAAAAATTTGACTAAAATTCTCCACAAGGAGGCATGGCAGATTCGAGCTCAGTGACCCCTAAGTTGAAATCAGTCGATGCTCCTCCAGCACTCAGGTCTCTTTTTTGCACAATTATTAAAAACCCATTCACAAAACACAATAAGTTCATGAAACCACTACTTTTCTCAACATACAGAAATATATTATCTACGCTAGGCGAAAAGAATATAAATGAAGAATTTTCTATTCTTTTTGTTTTGAAGTAACTAATTTCTTTAGGTGCTTTTATCTATGTTTCCTCCTTAATGACTTTCTAACTTAGCTATAATTAATAATTCTTATGATCTTTCATTGCATGATTCAGGTTTGAACATTTTGATTTCGTTGAAAGATTGGCTAATTTGTAAATGGCTGCAAGGCTATCGTTACTACTACAAAATGGATTAGTATTTGATTATAATTAAATTACTAATTGACTGTTATACAATTATATATGTTTTAAAATACGTATGTTTTAATTTTTCGGTATATTTTTAACAAGAATTAAATAACTTAAAGGAATGAACTGAATTCAGATTGTTGGTCTCATTTTTTTTGCGACTTAGCAACTAAACATTTTGAAAGAAAAACAAATTTCTGGTGAAATCGACTAAAATTAGTATGATTGAGTTTATGTCATTCTGTTCAAAAATCTATTAGACACTAGATGACGTTTTAGCTCGTGTTAAAGTGTTAAAAATCAATGAATGCTCAATGAATTAGCAGCATAATTCTAAATTAAGTATAATAAAATTTCAGTCTATTTGACCGAAAGTCGTCTATCAAAAGTCTCCATACTTACGGGCACAAATCTAAGTTATGGTCCTAATTAGTACCAAAATTGTAACAAAAATTTCGATATTTTCACTTTTTTTAATTTTATTAATTACTTATGATGTTCGAATTTTCAAACATTTTTGGACTTCTTCAAAATTTTTGAATTTTTTAATTTGACTTCTCAACATATATTGCCCAATTTAGAACTTATTCGACTGCTTTAATACCTATATGTATTTCGACTTGTTTAATATATTTCGAAATTTCTCGTAATTTTTTCAACATTTTTCGTGTTTTCCAAAACTATCGATTTTTTCAACAATTGCCGTCGATCTATCAACATTTACTAAATTATTCCAACGTTCTCAACATTTTCGACAATATTATAAAGATATATTTATAAACTTTTTCAACATTTGTAGGCTTTTGGGGACGTCCATTAATTACGTGAGCTAAACTAGGGGGGGAGGGGGTCCGGCAAAATCTCACCAAGGTGCGGAGGGGGTCAAAGAAAACCACACGTCAACTTTTTAATGCATAGAATTTACATTAAAAATTAATATTTAAATCTCACACGAGGGGGTAGGGGTCCCGCCAGATCTCACCAAGGGGAGGGGGGGGGGTCAGAATTTTCAAAAAACACCTCACGTAATTAATGGACGTCCCCTTTCATCATTTAACAACATATTGAGACGTTGTCAATAGATTTCAAAATTTTTGTTACTTGTTATCAACATTTATTTATAGACAATTTTAGACTATCAACACTTTTCGGCTTTCAACATTTTAGACCTTTTCAACATTTTCCGAATTTCAACATTATTTACATTTGTTGCAAACTTTTCAACATTTAACAACAAACTCCAACCTGCTAAACATATTTCAACATTAATAGGCTTTTTCAACACTTTTCGGCCTTCAACATTTTTGAACTTTCAACGTTTTTAAACTTGTTCGTCGTTTGTTTGTCGTCGACTTTTCAACATTTAACAACCTATTCCAACTTTCTCAACATATTGGAAACTAACAACATTTATAGACTGTTTCAACATTTTCCAGCTTTCAACATTTATCGACTTTCAACATTTTTAGAATTTCAAACTTTTTAGACTTGTTCAATATTTTCGAGATTTTAAACATTATTCGACCTTTTCAACATTTTTTATCGGCTTTTCAACATGCTCCAACGTGTTCAACATAATTAACACTTAGTTATAGAACTTTCAACATTTTTCGGCTTGCAATATTTTTGGACTTTGAACGTTTTTAAACTTGTTCATCGTTTGTTTGTCGTCGACTTTTTAACATTAAACAACATATTCCAACATTTTCAACACTATCAACATGTATGACTCTTTCAAAAATCTTCGGCTTTCAACATTTTTAGACCTTTTCAATCTTTTGCAACACTACGAGCTAATGCATTGTCCGACTTTTTTAATATTTTCAACATTTCTTAAGATGTTATGTCGACTTTTAAAGATTTGTCGACTTGTTCAACGATTTTTGACTTGTTCAACATATGTATGTATTTGTATTTTTTAACATATCTCAACATTTACTTTACTAACGCCGCGATCATGAAAATCAATCAATACATAAAAAACAATTATGCAGAAATTTCTAGACATAAAATTATAATTATAACACCCTTATTATTATGTTATTGCTACAGAAAACGTTACTGCAAAGCCCTTAAAACTCACAACGAAAATTTACATCTTAAGAAACCATTAAAAACGGCTTAGCTATTACTATTTTTAAAGTAACCTGAAACTAAGAGTGAAGTTTTTATTTCGTCATCCTAATGAATCAAAATTATTTGTCAACATAATAAACTCTTTTCAAGAAATTTTTTTGTAATAAAAAAAAAAACAAATTCAAAATCTACTTAAACGCTTATCCTAAGCACTCCAAAAATAATTATTATTCGAAAGCAAACGTTTCCAATTACACGCTTACTTTTATGAAATGGTTCAACAACAATACAAAATTACGAAACTAAAGTAACACTTTAACAAAACGCTTTTTGTTTTTAGTAAAACGAAACCACCAAGTAACTGTTGCTGCAATCACACAAATTACTGGCAGTTAAAAAAAAAAAAAAAAAAATTAAATAAAAATGAAGACCTCTCAAAATGCATTTTGTGCCGCAACTGGATACTTCTTTAGCAAATTTTAAACAACTTATGCCTATTTTTTTCTTCTTCTTTAATCTGAGAAACAATGCACTTTGGGTTGATGCATCAAGTGTGTGTGCGATATTGTTAGTTTAAACGAAGTAAAAATTTTTTTTATGTATCAAATACGTGCCTTTTTGCCATTAAAAATATTTTTATTCGATTATTTTTATGACCGACAATGCCCATTTTTAATGAGGTCTTCATTATTAGTTAGCTAAATAAGTGCTCTGATACCTAATAACTAACTATTGCTCGTTGTTATCAATAAATAAATATTTGGTTTTTTTTTTTGTGTATGTGTGTTAGTTAATTTATCGATTAGAGCGGTAAAGTTGTAGTAAAATTTAATAGAAATATTTTGCCGCTTTTATTTGAGACGAAATACCCTAGTTACTTTGAAAAAATTGTGTGCTATGAAACAACAAATGAAATGAAGTGCAGTCAAGTGATAAAGTTGTTATTGAGAACAAATAGTCATGTAGTAATATAGTCCATGATGGCTTTGTATGAAATTTTTCAAAACATCGTAGGTGTTAATTAATAAATATATAGAACTGTCTAAGCCAATTCCCTGGGAATATTGAAAGAAATAAGTTAATCATTACAGGACGATGCTGCATTAAATATTTTTTCTGGCTAAATTTCCACAAGGTCTTTACAATAGTTTTTTATATACTTTGATCAATATAGGCTCATAACTGTTAGAAACTCACAACCCCAAAAGCAAATTTTGACTTCAGTCTTTGAAAACCTTCTTACGCTGCTTTCAAAGCCTGAAGTCATTTAACTTATAAATGAAAAATAAAAAAAAAAACACGCTCTTTTGAGTCCTTTAAAATCCTTTACTTGAAACCTTAACTTGATTACATGTATAAGTGTGTATGGATATTGTTTTTCTAAGGATTTTTTTCTCCAGGAATATCAAAACTGTTATCATTGCTTCATTACTTCATCGCCAAAAATAGTTCAGTATATCTCGTATTGTGTAATTTACACTTATGGAAAAAAAATTAAAGCGTGTGGAGTTTTGAAGCTTATGGGAGTTGCCTCACCCTCTTTTCGTAATTCCCTAACTGTTTATTTGATGCAAACCATTTCTTGTATTTGTGTGCAATTTGGTTTTATTACTTTAAATAATTCTCGAAGTATAGTGTTTTAAAGTTGTTTCTATGAAAAGTGCCACGCTCACTTGTAGGACTTAGCTAAGTTCTTAGCCAAAGCTTTTCCGAAGCATTCCTACTATTTGTGTGAAATTTGGTGTTCCTAAAATAATTCTTTAAATATAACATTTTTAAGCTTTTGCTTGTATAAAAAGTGCCACGCCTTATTGTTGAAACTCGATATCTTTATGTCTAGAGCTTGTTCTAGTTTTTCTTGTGAGACTAAGGGGACGTCCATTATTTACGCGAGTCAAAATAGGGGAGGAGGAAGTTCGACAAAATCTCACCAAGGGAGAGGAGGCGGTCAAGGAAAACCTCACGTCAACTTCTTAATGCATAGAATTTACATTAAAAATTATAATTTAAATCTCACGGGAGGGAGGAGGGGTCCCGCCAGTTCTCACCAAATCTCACCAAGGGGAGGGGGGTCCGAATTTTCAAAAAAAACACCTCACGTAATTAATGGAAGTCCCCTAAGTAACTATATCAGATGATTCTATCAATAGTTAACTATAGCGTTTTAAATGTTATATCCGTATGCGCGGTAGGAGTGTTGCTGAACCGATTTCGATAATTTTCAACCCTAAGGACCTTGTTTGACAGTGTAGCCTGCGTACCGTATTTTATTCAACTACTTAGCTCGCTTGATTTCCCTGTAAACGTAATTTCCAACGACAGACTAACAGAGAGACAGGCAGACACACAAATGGAGATATCTAAATCGACTCGAAGGTGATGTTGGTGAATAATATATTTACTTTCTATATCTACCACGGCCCCTGCTTTGCGTTACAAACGGACATAGTGAATATACTCTGAGTGTAGGTAGGGTATAAAAAGCTACAAGTCACAAACGCCGCATATTAGCGCAATGCCTTTTTCTTGAATTTTGAAGTTCAAATTTTGGACATTGATTACTTACTAACTATTCTTTCTTCAATGTTATGTTACAAAGTGAATACACAACAATGGTATTTCCAAAATTTATTTATTTAACCTGTAGGCGCATAATGCTCCGTTTTCTACCTGTCAAAGTACGATAAGTTGATGTATTTGTACGCTGTCGTTTGTTATTGTGTCGCTGATAAGACTGCAGTTGAGCTGAAACAAATTTACTGGTTGAATGATGGTGCAAACGCATATCGTTGCTGTCATTATTGCTGTGATAAGGCGTAACAGCACTTGTTGCGTTCAGTTTATTTACTTTTAAGTGAAGTTATGAAATGTGCGATAAGAAAAACATTGAAATACTTTATAGTTATTGTTGTAAAACTTTGAGGTATCAAACAAATTTTTACGAATATTAAATTATTGATGATTTGAAAAGAATCGATACTTTTAAATATATATTGTCAATATGTTGATGATGTTTATATTCCAACAAAAATGAAATTACTTAATTAAAAAAAGGAAAAAGTTGGCTACAGTATAAGCACTGACCAGTTTTGAAAGATGAGTTCGTGTAGTAATGAAAAGAAGCAGCACATAATGGATATGTCGTTCATTGTTCTATTTTTCTATTCAACTCAATTAATTTGATACTTGCCCCCTACGAAAAAAGAACAGATGCTTACTTAGAATATGAAACTAGTTACTAGTATTTATTAAAAATTATTTCATGTTTTCTACAATTCAACCGCTCCGATCCGTGCAGTTGGAATATCTTACAGAAACCGTACAGTTCTATTCGCACTGATTCGCACTAACATTTCTCTGTTAATGCTCTGTTAAGTTAATTGATTTATGTCTTTTGTTAAGTTCGTTACTCATTTACATTTCTTGGCGTTACTTCAGTTCTATTAAGAATACTTTGAAATATTTCAATGATTAAAAAACTTCATTCACAAATAAACGCACTTGTGATATAGAATTTTGTAAAGAAAAAGGATTACACAGCCCGCAACTTTATCACTTTACGATCATTCAACCAAAACCATCGCTCTTCATCAACAAAAATGAAAAAAAAAAAAATCACGTTCTTTAACACTGTCAACACATATAAATCAGAAATGAACAAAGGAAAAAAGCATAACAGTTGTTAAAAATACTGCAAAATTCGTCATCAATGAAAAATGCGAATAAACTAAGTAAAAAAAAAAAAAAATCAAAAGAAAAACAACAACAGCAATAACTAATGTAATTGAAACCGTTGAGGTCAATTGTGATGATGGTTGGCTGTCGTTGTACTCGCTTTTACTGCTGCTGCTGCTGGTATTATTAAACCCGCTACGTCATGGGAATGTCGTTTATCATGAGTGCTCCAACGCCTGTACTTGACAGCAACAACAATAGTAAGGAAAATATGTAAGTAGTAGCAACAGAAAAATTGCGTCTTGAATGAAATTCAACGATCATTTAGGGTTACCAGAACACACATGAGTTGAAGTCACACAGTTTCTTTTAAACTTAATTCTTTTTTTTTTTTTAATTAACTAAAATGTTAAAATAATTTTCATATTTTTTTTATTCAATTTCATGCAGTCAGTGTTGCCAAATTTATTGAAAAAAAAAATCCATTGGGCTCTAGTAAAACAAAAAAAAGAAAGTAAGCTTGAGGTGCTCTGCTATGAGGCTGTTATAGACACATGTATGTAATAGAAAGAATTTTTGACTTTTTAGTTATTTAAACCAGCGATGGACAAAATATGAAAAATGAGCCAATTTTAGCTCTTTACAACAAACACGTAATTTTTCTTTAGAAAAGTAACCAAAACAACAATTACATGCACTTACCACTGCTATGCACATTTTTATCGTTGTGGCTTTTTTTTTTAATAACTAACGCGCTATGTACGGTGATTTGTATTATTGTTATTGTTGTATGTATCATTAAAGAAAAAACATTTAAAAAAACAAAAAAACCGAAACGAGCGAACAAGCGAACAACAATGCGCACATTGAGGACAACTTCTCTCGTTTCGTTTGATCAGTGTACTTTTATTTCTACACTTATGTTGTTCTTGTTTGATTCTTGGAATTGGTTTTTGGTTTATTGAAGAATTTTTTTGTTTGCTATCCAGATCGAATTTATGGTGTGGTTTTTTCTGTTGTTGTAATTGTTGTTTTTGTTTACTTTTTTTTTTTTGTAAGTAGCTCCTGCTTCTAAAATTTTGCCCATCTATAGTTTAAACCACACGTCTTTGATGAAAGTTTCTTTGTGTCGTCCTCGATTAACTGTATATGTTCTCGATTTGAAATTATTTGCTTGTAAATATCCTTGTTGGTTTTTCGCTTTTCAATTTTGAAAAAGTTGGGGAATAAAATGGGTTGCACAGTTGAGTACTTTATAGTCATTGGGGTCAAAGGTTAAAATTATTCTGAACATTTTCGATATGTACCTTGCGCATCTTTTAACCCTACTTAAAATCTACATCAATACGGCACAGTGGCCAAGAATTGAGCATTTCGAGAAACTCTACAAAGCTCAATTTATTTCAATTGACCTACTGAGCGAAGAGAGTTAGTTGAATGGATTATGGAACAATAGAGTTTTCGAACAAAAGTATCTTTAGCGACGAGGCTCATTTTAATTTTTCTATCTTCGTTAGTCGTCAAAATTGTCGCATTTGGGGTTCAGAACATCCACGAGTGATTGTTGAGAAACAAATGCATTCACAACGTTTCACTGTTTGATGCAGGTTTTGAATTGAAAACATCATCAATCGAACCATTCTTCAAGAATCGAGCTTGCCTGGAAGTAATAGCTAATGGCGCTCGCTGTCATAACTAAATAATCCAGTCTTTGTACCTAAATTGCAAGATACGGATGTCGACGACATGTGATTTCAACAGGACGGCGCCATGCCATGCCATGCAGCTCGAGAAACAATTCAATAACTGCATGAGTCATTTGCCGTGTCGTGTAATATCCTATTTTGGTGATCAGAATTAGCCGCCCAGATTATGCGATTTCACATCGTTTGATTTTTTTCTTAGGAGTTTTTTGAAGTCTAAGACTTATGCCAACATGCCCACGACCACGACTTGAAGGAGAGATTGGGTGTTGTATGATAAAATTCAGCCACATTTATACAAAATAGTCATGGAAAATTTCGACAAAAGAGTGTGTATGTGACAGCAAAGTCGTGGAAGTCATTTACCAGATATGCATGATTTAGGAATCAATAAAAAATTTACAAGTTTTAATTACAAAACCTGTGTTTTCTATCAAAATTACTTCTTGCGGGAATTTCGAGACACTTTATTTTATTTGGTACAAATAGTTGAACATCTTGTTTGAAACATTAGATCTTTGATTCAAATGAATATTTATTTGCTCTAGTTATATCAATTTGATACTTTCAATTAAATCGTTTGCTCAGTGCACCAACAACAACAAGTAATAAAAAGAAAAACCACTAAAAAAAACAAAATACAACTAATGTTAAAAAACCGTTTTAACATAAAATCACGGTCAATCAAGCCAAACAAGTTTTCTTTTGTTTTTATTTCATATTTAGTTTTTTTTTTATCACCAGAAGAGTCTGGTTTTTAGCGCAAATATTCGTACCATAAAATAAAGTTGTAGTAGGGCTGGTATAAACTGCATGACGGCATAAAAGCGTTCGACGATTTTGTCGCTGGCATACTCCATCATTGTTGGAGATCGCATAAAACTTAGGTTAGGTTAAGTTTAAAGTTGGACTCGCGCAGGCGCAACATTTGAACGGTTTAATGCGCATTCACTCCTTCGCTCTCTCTCCATCTTTATGTTTCTCTCACACTTTGGCATACGATGCTAATGCTGTAAGTTGCTGCTGCTGCTGATGATGCTGACGTTAAGCTTTAACACGAAATAAAAATTAAATTAACATTTTGCTGCCGGAAGAATGAACGGCCAGGCATTTTATTAAAAAAGAAAAAAAAAAAATATTTTTATTGTTGATTTTTTTTTTTTTGGTTAATTTTTGTTCTTTTGCTTATGTAATTTGTTAAACTTTATTTTTTTACTAAGAATTATAAGCTTTGCTTTGTATTTCATAAATTAATGCAAAAACTATGAAAGGCATCATTTGAAATTGCGGAAGTTGTATTATTACCTGTAACACAAAATATTTTCAATGATTTCGAAGAATTTCTTAGGAAAAAAATACCGGAATTTTTAAGTTATTATGGCTGAGTTATTAACAATTTGCTAATAGGTCAATGTTAACAACTTAAGTTTCTTGAGACACTAACTCCGAAAATTTCTATAAATATTTTTTTATATCACTTAGTCTTTGTTAATTTCATGTGTTCGTTAATTTAAAGAATTTTAGATGTTAAGCTGTGAAAAAATTCGTGTTGCTATGGTGTACAGTATCTACAGATCTGTAGAGAAAATTGATAACTATAATTTTATTTCACAAATTTGTATGCATTTTTGCAGTAACTACTCATTTTTGTATACTTTTGTAAAGATTTTGAATTAATTACTTTTGCATTCACCGTTGTTATGGTAATGAAAAATGCATAATTTTTGCATTACATATTATTTTGAAATTTATGAATCGTGCATTCCTTTCTTTTGGATATTTTCACCCCCTGATTTTATATATATCAAGGTTTGGTTATACTTATCAAATGCCAAATTTGATACATGCGAAGTAAGGTAAGGCGCAAGGTGCGAGATAAGTGATCTCAAAGAATATCCTCAAATGGTTCACAATTTCAATATAGAATAGGTTTTCAAGTCCTCTATCAGGAAAACTTGTTGCTTCCTTCCTTAAAGGGAGTTACACTGTAGCTGTCCTCCGAAGTGAAGTATCTGGGATTAACACGTAGAGCAGAAGGTTTTCCGCAGACGGGCTTTTGGCAAGATTTGAGATCCGAATCCCAAGTAGTATACTAGCTATACATTGCTCTAATCAGACTCATTGTTATATACATAAGTCTCTGTAGTCTGGTGGCGTAGAACTCTAGTTAAATCCACTGTGACATAGCTGCCCATGCTGCAGAGGAGTGAACACTACCCCTGTAGTTGTTCGGCTTTCGCAATATGCAGGAGAAGGTTATTGGGTATCGCTAACTTGAGAATGAGTTCTTCTCATTACCTTCTTCTTTCGATGTGTCTGAAATTTGTTGAAGAAACTAAAAAGTTTGAGGAAGAGTAACTCACTTCTACTCTATTTCGTTTATTTTCCTTTCTATCTTCTTTTCTGCTACTATTCACTTTCTCTGTTGAGACTTAGTACAATAGTCTTTGAACTGTGTGCTTTGGAAAGGTCTCTTTTCAGCCCATCCATTACTTCAAACTTTTAATAGTCCTCTATCTACCTCTTTGCGCTAAACACTATTTCTGCGACACTTTGCATTTTTATATATTTTTGCTGAATCAAATCAACAAATATTTATTAATAATTATCAAGTAATGCATTTGTTGAAACAAATATTTCTTTAATTAAAGTAAATTTTCTTGCTAAAAGTGTGAATGGTTTAAAGAAAGACTTTTTAATTACAGCGACAGAAACAAAAGCAAATGCCGGCATCTAATGAGGCGTGGGATAAAATAGCGCTTTTTAATTTATAATTAAATCAGAATAACTAATAAAAGAAAACTAATGAACGATGACCCAGAAGATAAAGTTTACACTAACTTACTAAAGACTTAATCCCAATATTTATCTAAAATTATCTATTAACAAGTTTTTCTTCAGAACATCATCCTCCGCCATAATTTTTCAACTGGAACTACTTATGTATAACTACGTAATTAAATTAATTCCAATGAAATAACATGTATACGCTGTTGTTAAAGATATCAAACATACATACATAATTACGAAATAATAATGAAGATTTCGGTAACACATCTAATCTCGGCAGCAAACCGTAACCGAAAGAAAAACATTTAATTTTCAAAGAAGTTGCGAAAAAAAAACCGAAACATAATAACAAAAGTTAAAACAGATGTTACTTTTTTTTATAAAAAAAAAACATCACACAAAATTAAAAAGCCGGTAGTTATAACGAGTAATTAACAACTTTGCTACAAACTCGTAGCATAAAGATTACGAAATAAATCAGCTGTCGAGACGACGGGGTCACCTCGTCATCATGTCTTCTTATACGAATGTGCTGTCAATCTGACCCACGGCAATGACATACTAAAATCAAACGAATAATCATCATCATCATACGTCTAAGGAATACAAGAAATACATTATTATTCTTTTTGACGAAATCGAATTCAATGGACACTTGAAATGACACAAAAGCATTACAAGATTCGACTTTAAAAGAATGAAAACGGACAGACAAATAAAGAGACGACATGCAGACGCACATTAAGAATTCATTCAATATGTTCTTCTTGTCACTAAGTAACTTTTTGCAAATGCAAAAATCTTTCCGATACGCATTCACAATGAGAACTAAAGTAAGAAGGAAAAAAAAAAGCTGAAATTGCAAGTAACTTAACTGTATTGCGCTCATGCGCAACAGTGGAAGTTATAGTATGTGGCTTGATCACCTATTTGGTCGCACCTTGTTGCTAAGAGCAACAAATATTGTAAAAGATGCAAACAGACTTTTGGACAAACATATTAGAGAAACAAAAAAAAAAAAAAAAAATGGGGTGGATTTGTGCAAACGACAACAAAATTCCCACAAAAGTCAGTGAAACTACAACAGCGGCGGGGACTAAGATTACTTAAGTGCCCAGTGGGAAAGAAAATTATTTAACGGAGTTTATGGTGGTCAAAATTTTTATAGAATTTAATTGTGCGGCAGAGGTTAAAAATCATGATGTTCTAATTAATATAAATAATACGAATAAAACTGTAAAAGAAAAAATTCCCCATAAACAATTTCATCGCGTCTGCGATTTTAAAAAATGTGTCAGAACATATAAATGCAGGAGGCAGACGTTTTTGTTGCGGCGTTTAAGTGTAATTCAACTTTTTTATAAATTTTTTGATTATTATATACAAACTTACAATCTGGCTGATTGCTATAATTATGGAGATTATGTCATAGTTAATAAACGAGAGAAGCTCTGCCACTTTTTTATTGCAGCATTTAAAAATTGCAATATTACAAACATACATATAAGTAAACATTTGAGTACTAAGTCATTGCGTGGCGTCTGCCACTTGGCTTATTAGTTCTTTAAAAAAAAACATAAAAATAGAGAAGGCAGACAATTTCAGCGCTAATTTTTGGAAGGCAGACGTTTTGAAAATGTATTTTCTCTTAGTACTGGTTGAGACTAGCATCTACATTTTTTTTTAAATTTTTATTTTTTAACGAAATATCGTACATTGAAATTTATTACATATGTCTTCAACCAGATCTTCATAAGTTCCAGTACGACAGGATAACTGGAGAATTCAAATTTACGATATCCTGAAAAAAAAGGTATTTTTTGTTCTCAAATCGGTCGATATGCAAAAAAATATAAAACTTATTGTATGAAATTAAATTTTGAGTCCGAGGCAATGATGGCTGAAATTTTTAAAGAAAATTCAAAATAAAATACCTACTGTCTATTACTCAAAATTTCAAAACAACGCAAACATTCAACTACTTATTTAGTTTGATTCGACTTGAGAAAGTAATTTGCATACCACTCTAAAAAAAGCTATCATATTGAAGCTTACTTTCTCACTAGGTCATTAAAGGAATGGGAAAAAATTAATTTTGAAAAATTTTATTGAAGATTTAAGAGTCTACCACCGAACTGAATAATCATAAAACTAAACTCTATCGCACTGGCGACACTACGAAAGCAGGTAGAATATAAATTTCTCGAAAATAATAAAGATTGCCGAAAAACTGACTGAAATGAAAACAAAATTAAAATATACCAAAATAAAAAAATAAAAAAACTTCAAGGGTGCGGATAGTACGGATAGGCAAGAGGAGATACAACAAAACAATGCCTATACTATACAACAATAGAATGCAATGATAAAGAACAGGAATCACTCGAGCATAACAAGAAAATATACAGAAAATCCTCATATCAACTTTGAGAGGAGGACATTTTAATACCATGTAGTACCTTTTGATTCAATTTCAATTGAGTTTGTCGTCGTCGTCAACACGATCGTTGGGCATTACGACGAAAATTTTTGTTGGTGCCGCCGCCATCAATTTTATATAAAATGCAAGAAATCGTAATGGACATATACTATATAGTACGACGTAAGTAAGCTGACATTAAAGTACAGCCAAGCCAAACAACGGAGTGTGTGTACAACAATAGCGCGACAAACATTATATCAGTTACGAGTTGCATAGGAATATAAATCAAAAATCATTGCAACAATCACCGGCGTGAGCACTGAGTTGTATCATTTCAAAATGAAGACAGTCTGTCAGGCGAGTTTGCGCTAAATTATACATGCGTGACAGAATGATTGTAAGTAAATTGCTTTTGATAGCGTTGGTGGCATCTTGAGGAACTTGACAGATACATATTGAGGAATTTTCAATTTTATATGTATAATTTTAAGAAATTATACTGAGTTTAAGCAGAAAATTTAGCATGCTCACTGTCTGCCCTACAAAATTAATTGAAAAAAGCTTAAATTTTCTATTATACCAAAAGTTTTACTTGGCGCCATCTCAATCTGTTCAATGAAAATATAGAATAATTTTAATAATTTGATGCAATATCTTCACATGTTTCCATACAAAGTGCAATTAACTTATAGATTATGCGAATATCTTCATTCGATTGGCTGAAGCTGGGCCGCATTTTTGTAAACAAATTTTAATGACCGCCGAGGCCTATTTCACACCCTCTACCGGCGTCAACAAAAAAATTGTCGCTTTTGGTTGTTATTTGCTCCAAAAACCTCTTTGGGTCATTCTTCTTCTCAGCTGGTTTTTTTGTCATTCTGGGGAGTGAACTCAGGACCTTTAGCGCATGGTGTTGCCACTGCTCCATAAAAGCCCAATAAACTTTAACACTTTTACCTTGGGACCGTAAACAATCGTTATTTTCAATAATTTAGGTCAAAAAAGTCACAAGGTTGTAAAAGACAAAATGTGAGTTTAAATATACATATGAGTTTCTTTTGACAAGAAGCGTAGATATCTGCCTTGAGTTTTAATTTTGTGATTTTTATTTTAAAAATCGGAAAAAATATTAATTTTGGATTTCTATTTGTTTGGATTAAAATAGTCGTAATATTTGATTTTTATTTGTTTGCATTAAAAAAATCGTAATTTTTGATTTTTATTTTTTCCGTTCAAAAATAATTGTTATTTTGGATTTTAATTTTTTTCGATCAAAAATAATCGCAATATTGAATTTTAATTTTTTTCGATCAAAATAATCGTTATTTTGGATTTTTATTTTAGATCCAAAATAAATTATTATTAGATATGTTTTTTTATATTTTTGGATCATCATTTTCTATTTCTATCAGCGGGAGCGCTTTGGGCCTATTATATATTAATTTTTTTTAGCCCGATCTATGAAACCCCCGAATGAATTTTGTTTGGCACTAACTCTGCAGCATAACTATCCATAGTCTTAAGATACTGTGCTATACCCTACGATTGTTCATTGTTTTTTGGACACTTTTCAATGCTCTTCAATACAATACGATATTTTTGGACTTTTCTAATGTTTGCACATTATCGAAAAAATCAAAGAAAGTCAAAAACTTTCGAAACTCATCAATAAAAGTCAAAAGTTATAGTTTTAGTTAAAGTTTTTATCATTAATTTTTTGTTGGAAAAAGTAAAATTTCTTAGAGAAAAAGCTGACAACCTTTGTTTTTTTTTTTTGGTCAGCAATATTAAAATATTATTAATATAATCTTGAAAAATTACATTTTTTTGTCTAAGAAATGATTTTTTTAGTCGCCAATATTAAAATATTTTATCATACACTTCTCGGCTTTTTCAAAAAATTTTCAATTCCTAACGGGCCCCCGACTTTAACATCAAATTCTGGACTGACCTGGTGAAAACCAGCCACTTAGCAATCCTGCATGTAACAGAAAGTATGAAAATCTAAAATTTTGGATTAATTTTGATCTAAAAATATAAAAATTTATAATTGCAATTATTTTTGATCGAAATAAATAAAAATCTAAAATAACGATTATGCAGTGATTTCTATCATAAAATTTGTAATCGTTAGGGTCCCTGAAAAAAAGACATAATCTGCATGAGGCTTACACTACACTCCAACAAACCATGATTTCATTTCATTATTAAAAATACTTTAATCATTAACTATGTCAAGAAATTTTTAACATAAAATATTTAAAAATATGTGAACAAATTGTATTACATTTAGAGAAACATACTTATTTATTTATGTCACTTTTGGTGAACTTTTCTCATTAAGAAACGAAAATGAATTTTTGATTACTACAATTTTGTCTAACGATGTAATACGAAATACTCTATGTGTTTATATCTTTAATTTTTTAAATTAAAACATATATATTTTCACATTTAATGAACCACTTAATCTACCAATTTTATAATGTTTATGGGCACAAAATAAATACATAATTATGTTAAAAGTTTCTTTAATACTATTCTGCTTTTGTGCAACAAGCAGCACAACATCATTGTATATCGGGCACTTTATGCAAATTAAATGCTTTTTCTTTACAACATAAAAAAGTAAACACTTTAGCTATGTAAATGTTTAGCTCTTGCAAACATTTTTCCCACATTAATATTTAAATTAACAATGATAATAAACAGTGAGCGCTAAGAGTTAATTCAAAGCTTAAAGCAAAGCAAACCAAATCATGCTGGTAAAAGTGGCAAAAGATGTTTGATTTTAATTGTTTCCTGGCCTAATTAGGGCACCACGAAAGAAAAAAAATTAATAATAAAAAAACCACTGCTAGAAACCATGCAATGCATTAAAGTGAAGCTTACGGTTAAGGCATAAAAAAAAACTAATCTTTTTTTAGTACACCTGTCAAGTATGTAGTTTAATTAAATAAAGTACAAAAACCTCAAGAGCAAAAAAATGAACCCATATAGAAGTTGATATTTTTCTTATTATTAATTTCATCAAAAGGAAACTCAGCGTCATATATATATATTTTTTTAATTTAATTTAATAAAAATTTCTCTTTTTCTTGTAGTTTTTTTTATAACTATCATATTTCTATTAACTTGGCCTTAACTATTTTCAGTTGTAATACTCGTCAGCATTAAAACAGAAGCAAAAATGGCATTAAACTATTTTATCGTACATGTTTGTCGTAGTTTTTTTTTTATCGTTAGGTGCTAACCCGTCCAAGCCAACCATCATTTATTTATTCATTCAACATTTTCATTATAAATTTTATTGATATCACTGCTGTTAATTACAGTAAACCACAAACGTATGAAACCAAAATCACTTTCACTGTTATTTGTTATTCGCTTTTAATTTTTGAAATTTTTGTTTTTCTTTCGCTATTTCTTTCCTTTTCTTTTTCTAATTCGATTTTATTTACTAGTAGCAATTTTGCTAATAAAAAATTTCAATTTTAATTATTTAATTTTTATTACGTGTAAATAATTTCGCGCTACAGTGGGTTAAGAAAAAAAAGTTTTGCCTCTAGCGGATTTTTATTGACTTTAAGTGGCAGCATTTAACTGTTGATTTCATTATGTAATAACCGATGTTAGATTATTTTTTTTTATATTTTCTGCATCATTTTCTGAAATATAAGAATAAAAAATATGAAAAGAAAGAAAAATTGGCAAAAAGAACGAACCTAAATGTTAGTAAAATTGTCAAAAATTTGATAGCCACGGGCGAAGGCCGCCTACTTATCCAGACTGTAAAGCAGAAGTACTGTGGCTATCGAGGCCGGCATACTGAGCCGCGCATAAAAAAAAAGTGTACCGCTTAGTTAACGTTACTCAAAGCTAAATATTAACTTTAAGCCGTTCAAAATATTTTACACCGCTCACCGCTCGAAATTAAATTAAACACCGCTCATCAAAGCAAAATTTTCCTCCTATTGTATTTCCCCCTAGTAGTAATAAGGTTATTTATCTTAATACAGAGTTTTATTGTTAAATTTCAGTGAATTTGTAATATACAGCAGGCACTATAATAAATTTGGGTTCCAGCACCGATCCTATACATTGTTCTGCAAGGATGCACACCCCGAAGCTCGTGTAGCCCTTATAGCTCTTACAACAATATCAAAAAATATTCAGCTCTTCTCGAGCTCAATCATTTCGGCTCGCTATGCCCAGCATACTTTTTGTTTGTGTAATTTTGTCTTCAAGTCATTTACTCAAGTTAAATAATTTCGGTTCTCTTTTTGTTTGTGTAATTGTGTCTTCAATGCGTTGGCTCGTTCAGCTCTTTCTGTTACTCGAGGTAAACTCTTTTGTTTCGCAATTGCTGCATACTTTTTGTTAGTGTAATTTTGTTTTCAAGTCATTTGCTCTTCAGCTTTTGCTTTTTGTTTTTTATTTTTGTTTTTTTTTTTTGCTTGCCGAAGCTAATTAAAAATATTTTGTCGACACTGGTTTTTGTTTTTTTTTTTTGTAAATTATTTTTGAGTGTTTTACCAAATTTCATGTTGTATTCAGCTCTGGAATCAAATTTGAGTGTGAATCTCTATACTACGCGATTCACACTGGCATTAAAATCTGCACGATTTTCAATTATATCGATTTCAAAATCTCTCGCACCTCGTTTTCTTTGAAATTTACTAGTCTTTGCTCGAAATCGCGAAGAAATTGTCAGAGCTGTTCAATTTTTCCACTTATGACAAAAATTCATAATCGAACAGTGATTAAATCAAAAAATAAAAACGAATGCAGTCAGAAGAATAAACAATGAAATCTCATGCCAGTGTGAATGCCATTTCTAAAAACGAGATACGAGTAAATGGAAATTGTGCAGATTTCGATGCCAGTGTAAATCGCTTACTACTACTGTAGTTCCATATCGGTTTTACTACGAAATGACCGAAAGTACTTCGACTTCAAACGCCATAATTTGGTAACCAGTTGACGTAGTTACCCATATTTTGTTACAGGTTTCATAAAAAGTATATTGTTTTGAGGTAGCTTTTTTAAAAAAATTGTGTTTCTTTTGCTAGAGATTTTACTTAAAAACTACTGATAATATTAATAATAATAACTAACACAATTTTTCTTGTCTTTTAACCAACCTTACAATACATTTCAAGCATCATTTTGCATCAAAAAAAAAAAAATCGAAACTACCATGCATGTTAGAAAAAACATTAAATTCATAAAAAAAAATTCAAGCATAAAAACTGCGCAAAAAATGCAATTTTGTCACTACAGCTGCAACTGCAATAGTGGCTCAAATTGTTGCTATAATAAAAAAATAAAATCAATTAACTTGATGACATGTAAATTATTGTTGTTTTTGTTTGAATTATTCTGTTGCGATTTTATTTAAAGCGTACATCTTATTTAAGGCGTAATGATACAACATTTTTGTGTGCTAAAAAATTTTCTATTTTAATTTAATAAAAAGCACAATGTAAAGAAGTGTCATGAAAGCTTAAAAAAGTCTACATGTTTAAACAAAACAAATTCTTATTATTTGTCACTGCACTTAAGTCACAATTTATGCAAATATTTTTGCATTATGAAAAGTGTTGCTGCAATAATTGTTAGTTTTTATTGCATTATATGCTGCTGTTGTTGTTTTACAAGGCGTCGCTGATTTTAAATAACTGGCTAACTGACTGACAGACCAACTGACCAGCGTCAAATTATTATATTCAAACATCGACTGATTTGTCGGTCTGTCTGGCTTAGTGGTACATCTGTCCACTGTCCGATTCATGTTGCACCGATACGGCTTTTCAAACAGGTTTTGTGTTTTTTTTGCAGTGATTTTGCTGTTGCTGCACTTTTAAGTACCAACGGAATGTTGTTGCCGCCGCCGCCGTAGCTGCTTAAGTTATTGCATGTGTGAGGCATCGCAAAAACAGTGGTCAGTTTTTATTCTTGAAACTACAAAATTTGCACAAAATTTTTGTTTAAATACTTAAAGATTTTATAATTTTATGAAATTTCACAAATATTTATCCTTATGTCTTTTGAACTTTATACCATGCTCTCTCTTCAGCGGCCATGAAATTATTTTTGAAACATTCATATTAAAGAAAACACAAATCAAAAAAATTGCACTAAATTGCATGTGAATAATTTTACTAAAACTAAAAAGCTGTTGAAGAGAATACGGAAAAAAAACCAATTGAAAACAGTTCCGCTCTCTCCTCAGCAGCCTTTGAACAAGCTTAGAAGTAATTTTTCTGTGTGAAATTTTAATTTTCCACGTCAGCTAAGAAAAATTATACAATTACAAAAAATTTCGCAGCCACTTATCATTATGTCCTTTGAAATTTGCACCATATTTTCTCCTCAGCGGCCATGTAAAAATCACAAAATAAAATTTTTTTTTAAATTCTTTTCCATTCGTTATTTTCATAAAACTCTGTTGAAAATAAACAATGAGAAAAAAAAAACATTGAAACAGGGCATATACTCAGTTCTCTGGGTGATATTTTCATTTCTCAAAACGATAGTGTGTTTTTATTAAAGGGTTTTCCAAACTGTCAAAAAGCTTTTAAATTTCGCTAAAAACCTTTCAAAAGCTTTCGAATTTCCTTTAATATTTTTTTACTCTAGGTTAACAAAATTACAGCAATACTGCATTCCACACGCTGCTGACGATTTTAAATTTTTGAAACATTGTTCATGCCCTATTTAAATAGCTTCCTCAGAGGCGCCTGAGTTATAGCTTCAATTCGCAAAATCATCTAGATCTACTATATTCAAAAATTTTAATTAGAAAAAATGTTAAAACTTCTAGAGATGAACTTCATAATCCTATTGATTGTCTTTAAAAGTTTTGTAAAATTCTCTCATCAGCAGCCCTTGAGTGGAATTCAGTTTTTCAGAGTTCTCATCAGCATCTTTTAAATTAAAAAAAATTTTTTTTTTACTAGCAAATCGAATCCCTTACCTTTTTTTTCTCCAATGTGTCTGTAGTAATTCCCACAGTGGCACTTTTCCATGTGATGTGTGTGCAATTGACAAGGAATTTATTATGCGTTAATGCTGTTAACAATAATGATGATAAAAATTATCATCATGATGACGTTGAGTTTATTTTTTTTTTTTGTGCAATTTTTCCATGCTTGTCAATTACAATTGCAAATCCATTACGTATATTCGGTAAGTGAGCAGCGGGTACAGTACGATGAATTGCGTTACTTAGACCAAACTTATACTACTTATGTGGGTTGGGTTGGGCAGTGCCACATGCAAGTGTATGCCATCTGTAGTAAGCTCCTCATTCGCTTTTTAAAATTGTTGTAATGCATTTTTTCACAACTGCTTTTCTTTTATTTTACAATTTCAACTTTGATTAACAATTTTTATTTTTTTTTTTTTTGTAATTTCTTTATTTATTTACTATTTGTTAGCTTTTAAGTGCTGTGCCGCCACTTCCATATCTTAATCTTGCTATAAACTCGTCGTCATCAGCAGCAGCAGCAGCTACTTACAGGCAGGGAATACCACACCCACATATTTTATGCATTTGTTTATCATAATTGTTCCCACCACTGTCAATTTGCTTATTAAGAAATATAATTCAGCAGCGCCTTCATTCATTTGTTTATCGATATGTGGTCTGACATTTGTTATTGCAGTCATTCTTCCTTTAGAAGATTTAAAGATTTGATAGTTATTGATAAAAATTTTATAAAATTTTAATTTTTGTTGAGGATATTTAGTATTTATATTTTGACAGAAATCGAATCATTACACCAAGGTTAGTTGAATTCAACTTGTTGCTTCCTGTGGTCTGATATCCGCCAAACATTTAATTATTTATCTCTGCTCTAAATATTTATATAATTAAGGCTGCTGATGAATGATACGCCTACGAAAAAGGTAACCCCTTTTTTTACACTTTAAATACTGTGTAAAACCACCTACGTGTTTTCGTGGTAATTTACGAGTATTTTACGCAGTTTAATTTGAAATTGAATATAAAAAATCAACATGATATTTCAAAATATCGTGACATTTCATGAAATGTGAATGATATTCACGCAAATACACAATTTGTCTACAAGCAAACAAAACATTCACAAACCCCCACGGAAGTAGTCAACGAAAAAGCTATATGTGCGTACAATGTTTTTATCATATTTCCCATGATAAAAAGTTATTACGTTAATAACGGTGAGACAAAAGTATGCAGAATGCGAGCACGATTTGTAGAAAGTAATTTGGAATGTTGCTTTTGTTATGTGCTTTGAAAATAGTACCGTAGAGTGGCTTAGCAATGATGAAAAAAAATTTTCAGCGGTTTTTCAAGTTTTGACACTAAAACTATAAGTGCACAAGTTGGAAAAAATGTTTTTTAATCAAATCGGGGGAAAAAGTGTCCCCTTATATCCTCTGAAAAAGAACATATATAATCGGCAACCAAAATCGGAGATTTGAAGTTACTCCGCCGACTACTGCATGGTCTTATAAATTTTGTTTTCAATATCTTTTATTTTAAAGCTAAATAGCTAAGAAAGCTAATAGCTGTATTAGCTAAACTCTATCTTTACCATATATGTAGGGATAGGGATAGAGATCAATTTTAGGTGGTACAAAGTTCACCGGGTTAGCTAGTTATTATTATAAAATCGAAGCTGAAACGAATGAGAAAGAAGGGTGAATAAATATGAACATTTGATGAACAGCAATGTTTTTTTTTATTTTTTTTTTTTTTTTGGGACCAAGTTCACGTTTTTTCAGAAATTTATTTTTGAGTATCTTAAACCGAAAGTGGACAAAAGAAAAAAAGAGATAAACAAATATTGAAAATCTATGGACGAGCGTATTTTTAAAAATTTTTTAAATTTACATAGAAAATTTTTTATTTTGAATGAACACAGACAATCGAAAGCACTAAAACTTTTCATTTTATCTATTTTTAGGCGTCAAAGTCACGTTTTTTATAGCTCTAGTTACCTTGTAGTTAAGAAATTTTTAAGCAGCTTAAAGAAAATTCCTGCTAGTAAATTAAAACTATACTATTGATTTTTAAGCATTGAAAAAAAAGGTGCAATTCTTGTCAAGTTTCCGCCAATTTAAATTCACATGTACCTACTTAAAAAACACTTGGTAGGCACATAAGTTATAATACTACATAGCACCTAAGCAGCTTTAAAAAGCTTCGCAGAAATGCAAGTGAAAGTTGCTCTACTTGAGTTTTTATTTATTTCCTTTTGTTAGTTTGTTTTATTTGATGTCTTCTTTTAAGTTTTTTTTTGATTTTCTATTTGTTTTGTTTTAATGTAAAATGTAAATGTAAATCGATTGCTTAATAGTAGATACGCCTACCATTATTAGGGTCACTTTATAAGATTTTAAGTATGCGTAGACGAAATCAAATTGCATACTTACAATTGAAACTTAATTCACTCACTCGTACGTTGTCAGTTGGTTTCTTTATATGTCTTTTTTCTGTCACCGTAAAAATCAATACCAAATAAAAATTAAGAAAATCAATTATTTAGTCAATTAAAATATATAGGCCAGTAGAAAAATATGCAATGCAAAAAACTTTATTTTCCGTTTATAATCGCCACTCGAAATGTTGATAATTTTGAATATTTTCTATTGCATAATTTTAGGCTACTATAATTTGAACTGTAGCTGAAAGCAGTTAAATATTGAAAATTATTCTGAAATAAGAAAGTTTTTTCTCTAAATTGTCATTATTTATATTTACGACGCCAAGTTGTCTCCCCACACTGTTAATATAAATTTTTTTTTTTACTGTGTACGTGAAGACCTACATTGTATAGTAATAAAAAAAAAAGTATTTTAATTTTACGAGTAACTAAAAACAATTTGTCACATTTTAAGAAGGCCAACAAGTGTTTGGTTAACCTTTTTCATTGTATTTTTGTTTTCTGTTCTGAATAACATGCAGTTTATGTTGGCTTTGCTTGCTGCTGCTGTTGTTATTGTTGTTTTAATGTTAATATGCATCTGTTGTCGCGTTGTTGTATTCATTATTATTGTATGTATGTAAGTTTTGTATAAAACAATGACTAAGTTTGCCAACAAAATTTTCTTTGTTTTTGTTGATAATTTTACTTAAGTATATTGGCACAGTGTTTGAAATATGCTAAATACTTTTTTCGAAAGTTTCTCATTCTCAACTCTTTTTTTTTTTTTTTTTTTTGCTGGGCAATACAAATTACAACTGTAGATACTACACTTAGGCAAAAAAAAAAAGCATCAATGATTTTATTTTATATTCAACCATAAACGATTATACTTTAGCACTAAAATTGAAAAGGTTTGAATTGAAGAAAAACATTTTTGGTTCAAAAAGAATCCACCTTGATTTCATATTTGATTCAAAGCGTTTAATGTAAGCTAAAAAAAAGAGTAATTTCAAATATGTTGCAACTTCAATTTTCAATTTGAAGTTTTTCGCAATTAAAGTAAAGTTAAAATATGTTATTTTCAACACTTTTCAAATCAAAATGAATTAAAGTTGTTTGTGTTCAAAATAAATGGAAAAATGGTAATTTTTACTATTTTTAATTTAAAAATTTGCGGCTTTAACTAAATAATCAACTTATCAAATTTTCAATGCAATTATTCTTTGAGTGAATTCCAATAACAACTAAGTAGTCTAAATTTATCTATAGTTACCCTCATATCATTCTCTATGAAAAGGTGGCTTAGGTGTCAAAAAGGTATTTTCCCACTTTTTTGCCGATTGGGATAGAGTTTGAGACGTTCTTTCGCATGGTGAAAACCAGAAAGTCATAATTTGTTAAAAAGTTTACTAAAAAAAAAAAAATGAAGATTTTAGGATTAAAGTTTTCCTGGGAAATATTGTCTGAGAACGGCACTATCATCAACACTAATGTTTCTACAAAAGACCGACAGAAACGATTACATTAACGTAATAACGAAAAAACGGCCATATATGTTAGTTAGACACCAGGCAATGCGGAGAAAAGCGAACAACTAACGAAAAGCTGACGAAACGACGAAACCTTTAACAGCTGTTTTCTCGAAAACTTGTTTCCGCACGTACATATGTAACCCGCCTTTTCATAAACCAGGTCACATACATACATATCGGTTATTCTTTTAATTACTGCACCACACTTTGTTCTTTTTGACGTTTTTGAACATTTTTTGAAACGAAATATCTCAAAAACTATGTGCGATAGAGTAAAAAATTACTGACCTTTTTTTGCTTAAAAATGATTTAATTTTATAGAAAAAAAAACAAGAAGTCATAAATAAATTTGTTTAACCCTTTCGCACCTACTGGGTTCATACATCCCAGCAAAATTCAATGAATTGGGATATATAGTCTCAATAAACTGGGATTTATTTATCCCAATATAGCGATGTACATCCTTACAGAAGAGAAAAATAACTAAATTCGTTATCTCAGGTTGCAACAATGCCTTGTTTTACACTTTATCATGAATACAATAAATGAATTTTGTAACTGAAAATATAAATTTTTATTTATTTCTCTTTACTGGCAGATTATGTCCCAGCACAGAACCTTATTGGGACATTATATCCTAGGACAAAGGTACGGATAAAGGACATTTCAAGTATGCCAAACATATTTTTTATATATCTCTTGTTTAGTAATTTGCCAGCAGTTTTGAAACAAACCCAACCAATTTTGAGAAAAAACTCAGGAGCGAAAGGGTTAAACATTAATTTTTTAATTCATAAAAATATTTCTCAAAATATTTGCAATATAACATCTACTGTTTTTTTTTATTTTTGTATATGTTATTCTGCAATCAATGCTAAGAATGCGTGAGCTTTCATATCAAAAATCCCGCCATAACTTTGGAATCTACGAATTTTATTGGTGATGACCGCGCATCATCTTTTTTCAACATAAAATTCGACATAAAATTTTTGTGCAGTTATTAAAAGAATGCCCGATATACTATATAAAAATCCAATTTCTGAGGAAACGTGAACTTGATCCCCAAAAGTGGAGAAAAACGAAAAATGATATGCATTTCCATTCATTCACTCCATCAAATGCCCATGTTTGTACACCCTTTATGTTTGTTTATCTTGCTATGGTTCGAAAGATATTTAAAAGCAAATTTTCTAAAAAAAAATTGCTCTCCAAATGTGTGAATAAATAAAATATTGTACTGCATTCGATTGTTCATGCTTGTGGACGGTTTTTTTTTATTTTTTTATTGAATTGAAATTTCTGCCGCACCCAAAGAAATTTTTTTGTTTTTTCAACATTATTATTATACTTTGTTTGAAGAATGGCGTCGTAAATAATATGATATTTATTAATTTCATAAATACAAAAAAAAAATCTTTTGCTTAATTATTTATTCCACAAATCAACTGTGCTGCGTGTAAAAATTCTATACATCCAGCTAATCCGGCTTTAAATCAACGATCATCCAACGCTCTGTCTGCATATTAAGCAAAAAAAGCCACTGATGAGAAATTCCATAACGTAACTGCTCGCTGCGCGCTGACATTTTCAAAAGTTTAATTAAATAATTAAAAAAATATTTCAACTTATGCAAATAAAATTTTCCAACTGAACTCTTTTTTTTTTTCTATTTTGATTTGATTACGTACATATTATATGTAGGTATGTCAGTACATATTTTATTGTTGACTCATTTTCTTAAACGTTTTTTCGCCGTTTACACAATTGCGCTGGTTCACTTGAGCTATATATATTTTACAACATCATTGTTTGCTTTGCTTTTGCAATTATTATTCGGTTACTCGAAATGTCTTCATTTTTAATTCGCATGTCAATAACTCTTTTGGTATTTTAATTTTTTCCGCTTTTATTTTTTTTTTCATAGTTTTTACTGTACATATATCGTAAACAGTTAGGTTTTGGGATGTACTATCCTACGCCATAAAGTATGTAAGCGTCTTTAATGCGGTAAAACAATCTTAAAATAATAATGCAAAATAAAAAAACCTAAAAAAATTTTAAGAAGAAAAAAGCACAAAAAAATGTGTAAGCGGAACACCTGCAAATGGCATAACACAACAAAATGTTGAAATGTAAACAAAATACAAAACATTTGTTAATTAAAAACTGAACGTAAAACACGTGCTACAAGCTTAATTTGGTGCGCTGAAGTTTTGTAATTGAGCTGTTAAAGTGCTTTAATTTTGTTTGGATATGTATTCAAGCATAATATTTTCTTAACGCTATTGTAGACAAACTTAGTTTTCGCTGCTTTTTGACTTAGTCCCGAGGTGTCCAGTTGAAAGTTCAATTGGCTCTTGAGCTCCATCAAAAAAAAAAAAAAAAAAAAAACATGTAACTAGATATGTATCAACCTCTTCTAATCAATATTCAAATAAAATTCAATGTTAACTTCGTAGACAAACTAAGTTTTCGCTGATTTTTGACTTAGTTCCGAGGTGTCCAGTTGAAAGTTCAACTGGCGCTTGAGCTCCATAAAAAAAAAAACATGTAACTAGGTATAAACCTCTTCTAATCAATATTCAAATAAAATCCAATCCAATTTCACATTCCTACCTTGGTAAGTTTCACACGAATTAAACTGATAAAATTATAAATAAGACGTCCTATGTAGACCTCATTTGCGGCGACTCGAATGCTACGCTAGCAATATCAATGAGGCTATATTTTATTTCCATTTCCTTTTATAAAATGAGTCATATGTATATTTAAAACTGCGCATTTTGATGTCAACATGCTATAGTTAGTTTGCACTGTAGAATAATTTTTTTTTTTAGAAAAATCTAGTTTAAGGTCTTTGTTTTAACAACAAAGCTACTGCTTTTTTATTACCAAGTTCTTAAATAAATAACGTGCGACACCTGTTGCGATAAAAGTTTATTTGCAATTGGATTTTTTTTTTCCTCGAACCATGTAATTGTAATTTAAATGGTGTTGCCATTGTTAGAAGTTGGCTGGTACATAACATGCATCTCGAAACAATTATTTTTGCTTATGTAATACTTTTAACATTTTTGCATTTGTAATGTTAATTTCCTTATATTGCACTCTTTTTTTTTATATCGCAAAAACGACTATTTGTGCGCAGGAAATATATATCACAATTTTGAAATATATGAAGATAATTGATTTATCTCATTAAGATTATAAAACAAACATACACATTTTAAGCTCAGAAATCAAACAGAGTATAAGTACCTATAAAAAGTGTAAGAATTTTCTTTAATATAAGTAATTTTTTCTCATACTTAGTTATTTTGCGTGCGCGTCTTTCATTTCCGAGATCATGCCAATAATACCAGAAACCAACCGGAACTGTCTTTAACGATGAAAAAAAAAAAATTGACGGCTCAGATGGTTTCCGGTATTATTGGCATAATCTCGGAAATGAAAGACGCACTATGTCACGGAGGGTTCACGGGGGAGGAAGTGTTATGATTTGGGCTGCATTAATACAATAACAAAGTAAACATATTGAAGACTCTTCTCATTGTTTCAAAAGAACAGCAATTACTTATAACCACCGAAGAAACCAAGTAATTTATTTTAAGAAAGGCATAAATTTAGCTTCAACACTTTTTCTTTAAATTTAGAAATCATTCCTTAAACGGAGTAAACTTTTCTTAGGTGTAACTTTAAAAGATTTGATTTGATTTGATTATTCAATGCTATCATTTACAAAACATTTGACATTGAATCCTTTTTTATAAGGCTCATTTTATTTTATTCTAACAAGACGACTGCTTCTTTATAGTTATTCTTAGAATAAAATAATAAAAAATTGAACTGCTCCTTTACAAGTTACCTTCATTTAGAAGTTTATTTTTTTATTTTTCCAAAACAAACAATTGCTGCTAAATGCAAACACTTTCCATTTGTTCAAAATATTTTTGATTTTCTTAATACAAAATTCAATTTTTATGAAATATTAATTTTTTCTGTGAAATTTACTTGCTCTCTATTAGCTTCGTATGGAGTAGCTTGATATAACTTTTATTTTTGATTAACAATAAGCGTTGGTCATTTTTGGAATTTTTTTTTATTTTTCAGGCTGTAAAATTTTAAACAACAATAGACTAAAAACTATGTGCACTTTTTGTATAATGATTTTTTACATAATTTTTGCAACTTTATGGCCTTAATTGAATGTAGCTGCTCATTGTATTTTTTTTTCTTTTTACCATAATTATATTTGCAACTTTTCCCTCTACTTAAGTTGTACCTTTTTTTTTTTTTGTCATTTTGTCAGACGCTACTCATTTCGTTCTACTGTGCAGTCATTTGTAAAATTTGTTGTATAAAAAAATTTGTCTCGTCATTCTTAACAATCCATAACTCTGCACTCTACTGAGTTATTTACAACCCTTCCGCGCTACACCCTCTCTCAGATTTAGTTATATTTGGGCTGAAACTTGCTACCATTAGTACATTCACCTCTTTACTAGCTACATAAATGTTGTTGTCTCATTGTTATTATTGTTGTTATGGTTGCTGCTGCTAACAGTTGACATAAAAATGGTCTTTTTATGCGTTTTTAATAATTCTCTGTAGCAGTAAAAATTGTTAAATAATTACCCGCAAGTTAAGTAGCGGTTTTTAAACTTAGTCTTTCGTTAACTATGCCAAATTCTTCATTTAATTTTATGTACTTTTTTTTTACTTAGATTTTAATTTGAGAAAATCTAGGTCAATAGTTGCAAAAGTCATCTAGTATGAGTAATGAATGCTTTCGAAGAAAAAGGCAAAATATTATGGTAATAATGTTTTTTATTGCTCTAGGTCACATTGCTGGGATATTTATGATTTTTTTTTTAATAAAATGCAAGTTGATGTATATTTATAGGTAATACATATCATTCTTTAAATAACTACACACTCTTTTGAGTATTTTCTCCGATAGTTTTGATTTTTATATATGAGGAATAGCACAAAAAAACATCTTTTCTGTCAAATGTTTTAATTTTTTTTCTAAATTGAAGCACTTTTAAACAAAAATTATATGCTTTTTATTCTATAGTTTTTGAGGTATTTTTTTTTTTTCAAAAAAGGTCAAAAAAAGTCGAGAGTGCAGTTATTTAAAGAATGGCTTATATGTTAAGCTATGGACAAATAAATAGCACACTTTGTATTTAATTTATTAAAGTATGAATATTATTTAATGTCTGTAATTTGAAGATGCAAAAATAGTTGGACGCAGAAATAGCACATTTGTGAAGACCTTTAAAAAGGAAAGCAACGCATTGAAAAACTTACTTGAAACAACTAGTATTAACTTATAATGTTAATATTTTGGAGTGTGACTACGATTTTTAATAGTTGCTTGACATCTGCGAAGCAAACTCTCCATCAGTTTGTGGCAGCTACTCTGCGGAATGAAATGCCACACCTCTTGAGTTACTGCTCAAAGTTTGTTTATATTTTTTTGACCAATCTTATCTTTAACATCATTCCGAGGGTTTTCTATCGGATTATGGCTAGGACTTTTAAAATTAAATAAAAAAGAAAAGAACATCAGTAACTTTTTTAAACATTCTGTTAGCGCTGTTTTAAGTCTGAGCCGAAAAGGAAAAATAAGTTTATAACTGAAATATTAAAATATTCGAACAACGGGGACATTTTTCCTCATATTTTGCTCATCAATTTGTAAATGACGGCAACAAGTTACGATTTTCTTCAGTCAGCATTTTCTAATTCGTAAGTGTGAAAAAATTTGATTCCCCTTTGCCAAAATCCTGTCTACAGGCTCCTATCATTGAAAGGATACATTTTGCATTTAGCTACATAACTATACTGCGCTCAGAAGCGAAAAGGGCGTATCTCAAAAATATTCAAATTCGTGACACTTATGGCATCGGATAACTTAAGAAATTACGCATCTAATGAACTACGCCAAATGCCGGTATCTCATAGTTCAAATCTATAAAAAATCTCCTAAGAGAATTTCCTCTATCTCAATCTTACATGTATTTCAACAAATTGACATAAAAAAAACATAAAATTTTATCTCGAAACTCATTTTTTTTTTTTAGATACGCGCTTTCTGCTTCTGAGGGAAGTATATGGCATAACCGAATTGACTCAAATTCTTTTAATAAATAATATTTATCTCTTTTAGCTTCTTTAGAACATGACAGCTCTCAATACAACTTAAATAATGATTTTTGAAAAGGGGTACCATAAACATAACCTAACTATTTATATCGTCTTATGGAATTTCGGCCACAAAATTTCCCACCATTTATTTTGACAATCAAAAATTGTTTACAAAAACATTTCCTTGTCAATAAATAAAATTAAAATTGTAGAACATTTGGTTATGCATGAGTAATATTAAAGTATTGGCGAAAAGGGTTACAAACTGTCAGCGCACGTTTTGTTGGTTGGTTGCTTGGTTGAGCATTGTTTTAGACCACTGTCAAAATCTACGCATTCTGCTTGCATTACTTCCACCTACAAAACGTCCTAAATAATAAATATAGCCAAATTGTTGTTGCCATTTTTATTTTGTAAACAAAAACCGTTTGTACCAAAAAAATTAAACAAAAAAAAAAAGGAAGCAAAATTTTTCGTCTTTTTTTTTTTTGTTTTCTTTAGTTTTGCGTGTGCAACAAAGCGTAACCGTTGACGGTTATTAAACTAAATACGATGAAGAAGAAAAAATAAAAGCAACATTTGTGAGAAACCAGCAAAGCAATTTAAGTTAAGTTGTAGTTATTGCAATGCCTTAATGCGTTGTGTCGTCGTCATTTTCGTCGTTGTTGACAATAGCGGCATGTTGCTGCTGTCTTATTGGCAACATATACAAAACAACCCTGTTATTTTAAATTCTTATCCGTGGTTTGGTTAATTTTAACTCTTTTTCGACTTTTCGTTCTTCTTTTTCTGCACCAATATTATTTTTTTTGTAGCTTTGTAATTCTTATTTTCTCAAGCGTAGTTCCGCATTTGAGAAAGAACACCCTGTATTGATTTGATCTTTTTCTGAGGCGACTGTTCCCTTGCAATAATATCATAAAAGAATGTGTAAAATTTATTTTTTTTTTGTAAATAAATAATTTATTTTACGTCTTAATAAGGAAGAAAACTCCAATTGTCTTTTTTCACTAGAAAGGGTCTTATAAGTTGGTCTGTTGGGCATATAACTTGTTAAGTGACATCCAGAATTTTTTTACCGTAAGTGAAGAAATTTTGAAATCATTGATCTCTTTTTCAAAACTTTTCAACGTTGTTCGACTTTTTTAACATTTTTGAGCTTAGTTATAAGCCTTTCACTTTGTATCTCTTTTCTTTCTTTGGCTTTCACACTGGCACTATCACGTTATTGCCGATTCGTTTTTATTTGACGTCAGCTGTTTTGCAAAGAATTTCAAATTGAAAATAAGATGTTACTGCATATCAAGGAACTAACATATGTACATATGTATGTATGTATCTGAGGCTCCGGTTTCATCAAGGGAAGAACCGTGCCTTGCCAATTCTTCAGCCCTTTTAGTACCCTGAATGTTCCTGTGGCCTGAAACCCATATGAGGGTTATGTCGAACTGACGCCCTAGTCTAGCAATCCTTCCTGCATAGTACTACTAATTTATATTTATTGTCTCCGAGTTTGGAGCCTTGATAACGGCCTGGCTATCGGAGAAGATTGCTAGCTTTCCCACATTAGTGTCACCTAATAGCCTACAAGCTAATAAAATAGCAAAGACTTCTGCTTAGAAAACACTAGCTGAGTTTGGTAAGCGAAAAGATTGACAAATTACTGGGTCTCTTGAGTAGACCCCCGCACCTACATCGCAGTCCATCTTTGACCCATCAGTGTATATGGCGGTTTCAAAATTTAAGTCGTACCCTCCTCCATTAAAAACTCTCCGGAAGCTACGCACGCTTTTTTTGCTCTCTGTTCCATGTTATCTTTCCAATTGAGTTTTGGATCTAGTATGACTTCTAGGTATTTATCTTGGACTAGAGCACCTTCCATCATATTGCTTATCACGTCGGGGAATAGACCTGATACTAGCATGACCACATATCCGCATATGCAACGATCTTCACCCCGTTTTTATTAAGCTGTTCGAGGACAGTATTTATTACAGCCAGCCAGAGCAGGGGAGAGAGTACACCGCCCTGAGGTTTACCCTTATTGACCTGCATTACTTCCTGACTGCTGCCCATGTTGGTCGTAATTACTCTGGTTTTCAGTATGGCTACTATTAGCTGATTTATTCGTTAACATTTTTTGACTTTCCCAACATTTTTCAGTTTTTTCAACGTAATGCGACTTTTTTAACTTTTACAATGCTTATCAAACAGTTTTCGATTTCAACTTTTTCGATACCTTCAGCCTATTTTGAATTTTTCCACGTTTGATCGTTTTGATCACAAATTCACAAATTTTTTATTCTGAGTAATATTTTTTTTTTTTGATTTAAGGCGTACTTTGCGAGTAAAAAATAGAAACTGGAGTTTCGCCAAAAAAAAAAAAATTGGAATGTGACAAATTTAATGACGATATTACATCCTTAGATCCTATCTTAATATGTTTTTTTATTTCGTCTCTATTATATTGGACATAAGATATTTTTCGATGCAAAGCATAATTTTCAAGTAAATCACTGAAAAACTATTTCGACAGCCTCAAACTTATTGCTATTTACAAAAATACTGTCGCTTCAAAATAGATTTGTATATATCTTATTTCTTGTGTATTGTCTGACCGAAATTTTTGTCTGCTAAACATAATGATTTGCATTCATTGGCAATTAATAAATCATAATATAACAGTAGTCAAATTTGCGCATCCTAAATATCCAAACTGACTGTAATTTGAATTGTTGGCAACTTCTCCATGCAATTATAGCCAATATATCTTAGTGGCATCATGCTATGCCAACAACTGCACGATGATAAGTGTTCGTATATGCGTGCTTTCATGTAAACAGGAAGCTACAAAATCTCAAAGTATCACATAAACTCCATGCTAACAATACGAAAAGGAAGCATAGCTTCATCGTTTTAACGAAAATAGCCGGCAATTATTTGTTTATATTTTGAAAGCCACCAGCCAGCCAGCTAGTTGTAAAAAATATAGAGCCATGTGTGCGCCTGCTAAAAGGCATCTTCTTTATTAGACCTATTTTTCAATTCTAGGAAAAAATTTTCACATAAATCATTTTGAAAAGAAATAAAACTAAACTTTTTCTTTTGCTCTCTCTCTCTATTTTTCATTACAGCAGCTGTGTAACTAAAAGTTGCAGAACACATTCACAACATTCTCCGTCCAAAAATCCATTACATTCAACAGTATGTCGCACGATAAAAAGATGCTCGACCGTGAAGCCGTGCGCTCTGTTATACAACAATGGAATGCAAATCGTTTGGATCTATTTGCGCTCTCCGAGCCAGATGAGGTGAGTTTTGAATTATCAAAGCATTTTGCTTGTAACTAATATTATTTTCACACTTTCTCTTTTTATATTTACAGAATTTATTATTTCACGGTGTTATGCGTTTCTATTTTCAAGATGCTGGACAAAAAGTGGCCACAAAATGTATACGCGTTGCGTCTGATGCTACCGTAGCTGATGTCATAGGTGAGCGCCACTTGACACAGTAGTCTTTTATTTTTTTTCTTTTTTTTTTGCGCTTAACCTATATTTTTCAATTTGTATTTTTTTTATTGCTTTATGCTCTTTCCTTCCTTCAGACACACTCATTGAAAAATTCCGTCCAGATATGCGTATGCTATCGGTACCAAATTATGCCCTCTACGAGGTGCACGCAAATGGTGAGGAACGCCGTTTAAATCCCGACGAGAAGCCATTGCTAGTGCAACTAAACTGGCACATTGATGATCGTGAGGGTCGTTTTCTGCTTAAGAACATTGACCAGAAGACAACGGTAAGCGTAAGCGAAGAGAGTAATACTCTCAACGCCACTTGAAGTTAATTTACCATTTAAGTTGATTAACTCTAAGCAGTTGTATATTTCCCCATTTCCATTGTTACTTTTAACATGTGTACATGTTATTTTTATTCTTTTGTTTGTGACCCATCTTCTCTTGTTTTGTTTTTTTTTTTAGCCCATCGAACAATCAGATATGAACTTTAAACGAAAACTTTCAAAGCGTGAAAAGAAAGAACAAAAAAAGAAAGAAAAACTTGCTAAATTAAATTCAGATTCTAGTAGCAACATACATGGCGGTAATGGTGGTTTTGGCAACAGCGGCACCAATGGTATAGATTCAGAAACACAGGTGGCGGGAAAACTTTACACTGAATTGCCAGAAACTTCCTTTACACGTTCCATATCAAATCCAGAAGCTGTTATGCGTAGACGACGACAACAGAAATTGGAGAAAAAATTACAACAGTTTCGCTCACGTGACGGTGGGCCCGACACGGGTGGCACACTTAAGATCTACGGCGAGAGCCTATGCCAAGATGTACCCTATAAGACGTTATTGCTTTCGATACGCGACTGTGCGCAAGCAGTTGTGCGGGAAATGCTGTCGAAATATGGCTTGGACAAAGCGGATCCCATGCATTATTGTTTGGTTCAGGTATTTACATATACGAGCGTTCAGTTTGTGGTAGTTGCTTGCTGCTGCGGTTCAGTTTTAAAATTTTGCTGTAGAATTTTTTATTTTTTGCATTGTTTAGAAAGAAGTTAATTTGTGTTTATTTTGATTTTAGGTTAACAGTGATGGTACCGAATATATACTGGATGATGATGAGTGCCCTTTGTCTATACTAATGAATCATCCAACATCGAGGGGTGAGTACATGATATGTTTAAAGAATGTTTTTTATTTAGAATCGATGTATTAAAAGTTGGTCTGATTTTCTGTAACTTAGTTTAAACTCTTAATTTTTTAAATGAAAATCATGACGTGCTTAAAGGCAAAGCCAAATTTTTTGAGTTTTTTTTAAGTCGTAAAAAATTCTATTCCTTTGATGTCCCATTTACAAAAGATTTTTTATAATGATTCGTAAGTAAAGGGGTGTGGCATTGACAACTATGTATATAAAATTTGAACATCGTCACTTATTGTAAGTCGATAAAGTCATATTTCTGTCTGTCTATGGAAATCACGATTAAAAGGGAAAACGAAGCGTGAAAATTTGTTGAAACTTAGTTTACGTAGTATAACTCGTGGGATTGAAAATGGTTGAAATTGGTTTATGGACACTCCCACTGCCCATACAAATAAATTTTTGACAACGTTTTACTGAGGGAGTTATTTTATGGAATACAACTAAATTTCTCTCAAACACCAGGATTGATCCAGACTAGCACTTGACAACAAGTAGGGACACCTCCCTTGCAATCAGAATCTTCAGAACGCTATACTGAGACAGTTTCCTTGACAAAAAAGTTGCCAGATATTGACAAGAGGGCGTGGAACCTCCTTCATAAGGTAGAACTTGACGGATATGGCTCTCTTACAGAATATAAAAACCACCTAAAAACCAAAATGGATAAGAAAATAAATTAAATGGATATCTAAATTATCTGCCTTTTTTAATGAAGCGTGAGGTCCACATTTTTGTCAAACATTTAAGGAATTAATCATTCTTTTGGACGATTTTTTTTTCATATACTAAAATCTTTAGTGCTGTAAAACCAACAATATGTCATAATGTCACATCAGTTATACCATTTTTGATTCGCATTAATTACGCTAAGCAACAGGTGCGCCTGGACATTCTAAAAAAAATTTGTACTCGACTTTCCGGGTCTTGAGCGAAAGAATTGGTTAAAAGGGAGACAAAAAGGCAGAGAGATGAAGAGATTTTTTTATTATTTTTTTTCTCATCAGCTGCAATATTAGAAATTCCATTTCATAAAATTTAACGGAATTTTCGAAACACACGGAAACACGGAAGGACTATTCAAATAGGTTGCAAGCTTTCAATTTATTGATTTTTTTATGCACTATATATATATGAATTTTGACGATTCCAAAACATCAATGTCAGTACTAACTATTAACTTGATAAAACACTCAAATTATTGCTAAAACTACCCTTAAAAAAAAGAACAATCAAATTCTTTCTTAACATAAATTCTTAGAATTTTAACAATGTACATTTATTCAACATATCTTTGATATTGTTAGTTAGAACTTCTCGCTCTTGACGCCATCATTGTAAAGTAATTCAAAAATATTTGCCATGCGACAGGTAGTGTACAGGTAAACCAACCGAACAGGCAGCACGTAAGCAAGCACAGCCAACATAAATACTTTCATTCATTTGTTTATTTATGCATTCAGCCAGTCAGTCAGTCTCTTTTACAATTAGGCAATGTTTTATCAATAATTATGTTTAGTCTAGTCTCTATTGGATGGTAATAAAATGTCGAAGTTCGCATTACTTTTTTCACCCAAAAAATTGCTTTTTTTGTCGTCTAGGAATTATGTTTTCATACCAAAATGCAAACAGTTTTAGTTTGTTTTCGGTACCAACAGTTGGCGGTTAATAGGCGGCGTTTCCAAAAAGTGAAATTTTTTTTGGCAGTAATAGTGTTAGACTTATCTTTAATATGCCATTTAACAAATCAAAAGAATTTTGTGATAGATTATGTAAGTGATTTAAAGAATTTATTTTTTTTTTCATATCAAATGTGTGTATAAACAAAATCCTTAAATAATTTTAATAATACATCTTGTTAGGTTATAAATTAGATCATTATTTTTATTAAATCAATAAATACTCGCGTTGTCTAGTGATGCTATATAATGCCTTGTAGCATTAAAATTTTGGCAACATCTAATTTTTGGCACTTTGTGCCATATACGCGCTTTTGCAGTTAAAACGACTATATGCACAATTTATTTTTATATCATTTGTATTCTCGAAGAAGAAAAAATTCACTATATTGCATAAACTAAGTTTTTATCAAATAGCAAATATTTTTTGGTATTTTTATAAATATATAAATAGTTTGTTTAGCTAAAATATTGTTATATGAAAATTTGTGAAAATAATTCAAATTTATCAATCAAAATTAAACCTGTTTAGTACATAAACATAAATAATGTTCAATTGTTGCGTCATATAATTACCTCATGTTATTGATAAGATTTTCATATCTTCTAAACTGATAGCTACTCATTTGAATGTAAACAATGTTTTTAACTTATTTAGTTCACTTAATGTTATTCATTGTTGTTTTTCGCAGCTAGATTTCAAATATAAAAAATTGTATTCGTTGTTCAACTAAATCATATTAACTCTGTTACATATAGAAATTAGAAACTTATCTTTGGCTAAGGATAGATAAGTTGCCCAGTGAACTAATTTACGAACACACATGGATCAGAGTTGTTCCTTTGTGATACTACTCCCACACCCATTTAGATTATTAAATAAAAAAGCCGAAGATTACATATTCTAGTGTTGACTCAGTTATCTAGATTATTGAGAAAGTAGTTGTTTAGATGGTAAGCCTACAGAGGAGGCTCTCAACCCTCTAGCCTTCTTCACTTCATAGCAATAACTTGCACAGAACACCCAAACGCTTTTATTGTTTGACAAAAAAAATAGTGGCCCCTTTCACCAATTTTATCCCCGGCTCCTCTAGAGCTATGAAATCCTTTGATCACTTATAATCTACTTTCGGACAGATTAAATGCAAGTGTTTGGAGGCTTTGATGTGCCATGTCTTGCGATCTTGTTAGCCTTTTCGTTTCGTTCAACAACTCTATGTCCTGGCACCCAGCAAAGAATAAGTTTGATTGCGCAGACAACCTGAGGGATTTCATAACGAGCTAACTATCTATAGAAATTTAAGCATTTCTTAAAGAAATACCATTACATTTAGGCATTCCGATGCTTTAAGTATTGCAACGAACTCTGCTTGAAAGACACTACTGTAGTTTAGTAGCCTAAAATAGAGCTGAGTTCATTAGAGAAATTGACTTTTTGAATGACACTTTTAAATGACCCAATCTTAAAATCTTAGAAAAAATATATATGTTCCACCAATAATATGTACCTCATTGGAAAATATTTCTTATCCAAATGTTATCATACATATGGCATAAATCAAAAAAGAGGAAAGCTATGGGACAAAATATGATTGCATTTTACATTATATTTTAAAATTTTGGGTCGTTTACACATAGATATTGTAATCTTGATTAAAGCTTAACCACTTTAAAATGAAAAATTTGATGTTTCTATGGTCTCAGAATCAGGTACCAGGTTTTAGACATATATTTCTGATTTCGACTAGATGTGTAACAAAATTCCATTTAACGTTTTCGGCAAAAACTGATTAGGGTTAGCGTTGTTAGTCCTTAGACTACAAGTTATTTTCCAAATTAAGATTCAGCTTAATATTCATAGTACCGTCTGTTCTTAAAATACCAAACAAAAATTTTGAAAATATTATTATTCTAATAACTTAATATTCTGATTATGAAGCCTAATATTTCATTCACTGTTTCCGTAAACTAAACCTATTACAAAATTTTTTTTGATATTTATTGATAAGTTAGCTGATTTCTTAAAAGTAAGAATTGCTGGTTTAAGCATTGTAAGCGTATCGCATATATGAAACTGACGAAACTTTTAAAAAATCTAAAATATCCGGAAAAAATAAGTATTTTTTCCAGTGTATTTTTAAATTTCCAAACAGCTGATTTTTAAAACGTATCTTCAAAGTAAATATAAATTAATTTACAAAAGACTCCCATTCAACGCATGCGTCATAAAACAAATGTCAATGTTGCGAGCATAAAAAGGACACTTGTTAAATTTTGTCTATAAGTAGGGATAAAGAGAATAATGCTAACAAAATTAATTTTTACTCATTTTCTTTGCTTATTCTCTTTATTTCTTAATTTCAATGACATTTTACTCATATAGTAAATATGCGGGTTAACTCAAAATGTCCACAAAAATGGTCTGCAAAATTATAATGAAAAATCTGTGAAATTTGTAGCCATATTTTCTTCGCAAGAATGCTGTTGATCACTTTATTTTCTCGCTGAAATATTACATCTTCAGAATATGTCTGGTTTTTTCATGAAATGTCTTTTAAAAAAATGTATAAAGTAATGTTCTGCTGATACTCCACCCCGAAAATAAAATGCACAACTCGAAAGCTTGTCTCAATATAGTTTTTAGAATACCCCGCAGATTGTTTAGAGAGAAGACACTATGGTAGGAGTTTAAAACTCAAACGAACCTGTTTAAAATATATTTTTCTTTCAAAATAGAAGACTGATGGCAATTATGTAGGGCAGGCCGCCGTCTTCAAATTAGGTCGCAATACAACTGTGCCAGCGCTTAATATAGTCCTCCATATATTTTGTTTCGGCTGACTGAACAATAGCTTAATGTCTTTCAGCTTTTATGGTTTTAACCGACTCAGAGCGCCTTTCGCGAAGTGGTAATTTTAGTTTTGTGAGAAGAAAAAAGTCAGATGGACCCATAACAACTAAAAACTCGTTGAAATAGTTTAATTTTTATGGAACGGCCTTAGATTTTTGTTTCTATCGCGCTCTATTGCAAATCGATTTTTGGTCTTCAATTGTTTCTCGAGCTGGAAGTAACTAAATAGGATCTAAAAAAATCAGCTGAAGTTTCTTTATGGTCAAATATATGATTATTATCCTTATTTTACTAAAGGTGCTATCTAGCATATGAGTAATGCGAGGTAGAAAAAAATGTGCAAGAGCGAGCAAGAAGAAGATATATTAAATAAAACGTTGAATTCTCAAAACTACTTTTTCATGATAGCACCGGCATGTGCTTTATTGCGCTCCCCAAAGGGATTCCATTCCACTACAGCAACAAAAATAAACAACAAGTTTTGCCTAAATAGCGTAATACAGAAAGACATAAAAATTATCATAAAGACGACGGGAGAGCTGGCGTGCGGTTCATTATTAGGTGGGTGGACTAACTGATGGATGCAAGAATTTGACGCTATGTTGTTATTACAAATTGTTCTTTTATTTTTTCTTGTTTTATTACTATTGCACCATCCATAGTCTGTTTGTCTACCTATTAAATTTATCGCACTCTCTCTCTCTCTCTGTCAATTTTTGAGAGAGAATTCAATATGCTCTAGAATTGGAAAGAGGAGTCTATACCTTCCAGTATCTATTGTTTTGTTAGTAGCCGAAGAAAACTATAGTTGGAGTTTTTAATTAATAAACAAGCTAACAGAAGGCAGCCGCAGGTTGATTTCATGTCCAACCCCGCTAAATGGAAGGGCGGCAGGTACCTGTTTCTCTAGCAGCACACACACACACACAAATATACTAACACTCACCGATATACCCTGGTTAGCTAACGATGAGCGCGCGTTAAGTGTTATAAATGAAATAATGTTGTAATACTTACAACGTGTTGTTGTTGTTGCTGCTCTTAAGTCTTATCTACACTTTGTATGCCCCCAAGGTAAACTCCTTAGGTATACTCCCTTCAGTTATGGGCTGTACATTTATCTGTATATCCATCTGTATTTTTCTTTTTCTTGTTCCATTTGTCTGTTTTAATTGTGCTGCACTCCAAGTTCATGTTTTTATTCAGTAGCAACGATAAAGAGCGTCATCCCACACAACCGCAGACACGCAACTTTTTTTTTTTTTTTTTTGTTTCTTCACTTTCCCTGTTGAAGTACAACAAGGATTTTCCTTGTGTTCATCAATTGTTTGTTAGCGTTAGCGTGGTGGTCGTTTAGTCGGTTGGTCGGTCGTTCGCTTGGTTTTCCATTTGGAGTTTCGTCTTTTCTCACTCTCTTGCCAAGGCTCTTTCGCCTGTGTTGTCTCTAGTAGTCGCATATACAATATACGGCATATTTATCCAGTACGGAAAATCTCAGTTTCAGTTCCGATCCAATGGTGCTCGTGTCTGCACCTACTTTTCTCAAAAAAAAGATGCTCGTAAATTGTGCAATATATATTTTTTTTTAATTATCAAAGGCATCATTATTTAAATTAAATTAAGTGTTTGGCCATTTTTTTAAATTTGTATTTCTTTTGATATATAAGTTGTCGTTTTTTTTTTTTTGGTTTCTGGAATTTCGTTAGCATTGGTTTTTGAAGTGTTCTGCTGTGTTTTCTTTTCAATATAATGCAATCAAAGCGTTGTGTTCTATTTATCTATTGCTATTGCTGTTGTGCTATCGTGTGTATGCGTATTTTTTAATAGCAAATTAATGAATTTTCCGATTTACCAAAAAAAAAAAAAAAAGCAGCAAATACTTCTGGTATAGATTGACATGTAAATAGTTCTTGGTTGCTCAGTTACTGCTGATTGTTGTTGCTGAAAATTGATGATTTTCATTGTGCACCTGATTGATATTTTGCTTCAAAATGATGGATTGGGGCATCAGGCGTAAGTGATTTTATTGAAGTTTTTTTTTTGTTTTTAAAAAAAATAGCCAATTTGAAAAAATTTTAAAGAAATATTTCGATCACCGATTTGTTTCTAATTTAAAAATAAACTTGTTTCCTAAGGCTTATGTATTCTGCATTTTTTTGAACTTTTATATTAAAGTATTGGGAATTATCTACATCAAAATTAACTTTTGCAAACGGATGGGTTTTTATTATTTTAGATGAAAATATAATAAATGCATTTTTGTTTTTTAATATAATTTTTTAAAAGCCACAAATATGCGCGCTTTTCACAAATATTCATCAATTATCGCTAAATTTTGAATGTTCTCTTTAAGTTCTAAAATACTTTAAAGTTTTTTTTACGTAAATTCGTTCTTTCAACAATCTGGTGCTGTCAAATAAGGTCAAATAAATTCAAAATTTTTTGAAAAATTTATCGGAGGTAGTCCATCGTCGCCCTGACAGTGTGCGCAGTAGCTTCATCCCTTTGAAACCGTACCTCCTGATTATCTTCAATCGTTGTGTGTTAAAACTTTTCTTCTTAAACTTCTTAATTTTCTGTAAATCCAAATTAAAAAATGAATTTTCGGAAATGCAAATGATGCTGATGTAATTCCCTGAGATTCTCAGTAGTTATACCAAAACTACAATTTTGTTTCTTCGAAAATTTGTTGTTATCTGTAGCTAGGTGGTGACGTCGAATGGCGTGCTGCTGACTAGCTTGAACCATTTGGATCTTGTTTGAAAACCTTTTGTAAAACATTGTTTCAGACAAACATTGTCATGATCGAAGATAGGTAGAGGTTGATTAATTCTTAAACACACTCCCTTGTACAGCTTACGCTGCTCCGTCAGTGCGCCAATCACTTCTTGCTGGAATATCTCTACTTATTCATTTCTTTCAAAGCTGGACATCATACGTAGCCATTTTATTCGCCAACAATAGATCAGAAGTGATCAAGTTATGTCTTTTTCATACCCTTCATTTCTGCTGCTAGCTTGACAAAATTTTGTAGTAATTTAAGCACTTTAATATACTGCAGTAAAATAAGCACAACTCGCTAGCAGCGAATACGTCCACTTTACATAGAACTTTATTAGATAAAGTTTTCTAACTTCCAGAAACAAAATATTGATGAAATTTTTCAGTAGCTTCTATTTATAATTAAGAATAAATTATGGTAAATATGGGCGGACATGCCCACCTCCCACGCAAATTCATAAGTTAAAGCGCTTAAACTTATCAAAAAATGAGAAAGTTTTTCAAAAACACTTCAAGTTAAAATAGGCTAAATCGACTTCCACCGCCAATACGACTTTAAAAGTGAAAATATTGAAACTTCCGCAAAAAAAAAATACCATGACATTGCAAATATTTTGTATTTAATTTTTTCGCATGCACTTACGTAAAATTGAATGATTTTGTCTCAAGTAGTCGCATACATTAATGCCTCATTAGCCATATCGATTAACTCCATATTACAAAAATAAAACTCGCGTAAAACAAATTGAAACTTCCATGCATTGTGTATGGCCACAGAAAAATAAATTTTGACATTTGTAATGCTTAACCGATTTTTTGGTCAAATTTGTAACAAATGCGAAAAGTAATGACAAAATTTTGAAAGGTGAATTAATTTGACAAGTGAAGCATTCATACATGGCATATTTTTCCAGAACGAAAAATCTCAGTTTCAGTTTCGATCCCATGGTGCTCGCATTTGTACCTACTTTACTCGGAAATTGTGCAATATATATATATTTTTTTTAATATCAGAGGCATCTATATTTAACTTAATTTAAATGTTTAGGAATTTTTTTCGGTTTTTAAATTTTTTTCTACTGATTGCAAGTCTCTGATTTATTTTTCGTTTCTGAAATTTCGAAACCTGCAGTTTTTGAAGTGTTGTGTGTGTTTTCTCTTCAATATAATGCAATCAAAGCGTTGTGTTCCATTTCCATGTTGTACTATCGTGTGTATTCATTTATTTTAACAGTTAATTAATAAATTTTCCGATCGACCAAAGAAAGCAGCAAATTCGTCTGGCATAGCTTTACGTATAAATATTAGTTATTAGTTGCTCAGTTAGTGCCGCCTCTCCTGCTTTGATGATTTCCATTGTGCACCTGATTGATATTGTATTTCTCGGAATACATTCTTTTCAGGATTATCATCATCATCATCGCTGGAATCGATTTTCAATCATTGTCATATACAGCGCCCCCTTGATTCTTCCTGGTCGACTTCTCTCATTTCCTATGAAATATAGCACATAACTTTTTTAACCAAACAATCGCACCAAAACGTAAGTTTTAAGGACGGCTATTAATGCTGATGTAATTCCCTGGGACTCTCATTATCCAAAATTTGTTTGTTGATGACTAAAGTATTTATATTTTTCGCAGAACACAGCTGTTTAAAAAAAATATTTATCATGAGTTTCTTATTTGATAAACCTAATGGACCCAATTCTTCAATTGAAAGAAATTTTTTATTTTTTTTTTTTTTTTGTATATGAAACCATTTTCGAAACGATGATTATTAAATTTCTCGAATAACATATTTAACTTCCGCCCTGAGATGAATATATTGAAGTAATTTTTTTTTGCTAAAGATTTTCCGATAATTCCTTCTGGTCAAATTATAAAAAATCGTAGCCATGGGAAGAGAAAACCATCGAGAAAAATTTCACTTTGCAGAAACTGGATTATCGCAAGCAGAAATTCGAATTTTGGCCCAATTTCTTTAGTTTATTTTTTTGTTTTGTTTGATTTTTTCGTATGCATTTACTGAGCTTACTGTTCAGTGTAGTTTGATAACACAAAAAAAAAAAAAATTACGAAAACTAAAGCCAGCTTTATTAATTGTTAAATGGACTGTGAACTTTGTTCCAATGAGAAGAGATATTTGCTATGATATGTTAAAAACCAAAATTTTGATTTTTTTTCTATTTTTATCATTTCCAACTCTATGCTTTTCCCAAAATTAAAATTTTTAGAAATGAAAACATATGTAAATGAGAATCGTAAGCCGATTCAAATAGATAATTTTTAAAAAGTTAAAGCACATTTTTCTCGTGCTATAACTTTGCTTTTTTATGATTTCGGTCAAGTGTAATTTCAGCTAACAGTCATTCGTCTTTTACTTCATTTTTGTAGCGCGTCACAATATAAATATGCTCTCGCTCATATGTTTTATTCAATTCAAAGTCATATTGAGTTTACAACACATCGTTCATTTATAAACCGTATTTGACAGCAAACTTAAAAAATTCTGAATTATTTTTTTATCTTGGATACAATACAAAAGGAGTGATGAGTGTTATGTTAATGCTTTGATGCATCGCGTTTCGTCCCTTAATTTAAAGCTCGAAAGTATGCTACGTTATTTTAAATGAAAATAAAAATTTTTAGCTTTTACAAATACATATAAGAAATATACTAACATATTTTGAAGGCTGAATAAAAGAGAAAAATTAAATGTTTATAAGGAGTTATTTTACTAACACCACTAGGTTCTTAAATTGAAAATAAATCTTATTTATCTATCCCATATATATTCTTTTTTTAGCCATTTTTTTTTTTAATATTGTATATTTTTATGGTTTTTTTATTATCTTTTTTATCTATTACTGAGCTAAGTAGTTACATATTCTATTACCTTTTGAATTAATGAAACACTAATCAGAATTTAATTCAACTACTTTTGACTTTTATGTATTTTCTTTTTTTTAAGTTTTAACAAAGATAAACCCACAAAGCAATTATGCTACTGCTCCCATTAAATACAGTCGTAAGACTTTTAATATTATGAAAACAGTATGTCATTGCTGCGTAAACTGTGGTTGTCAAAATTAATGAAAAGTTGTTGTAGCCATGGCTATCTATGTCAACATAACATACATTTTTGATTACTGTTTACAATCTAACTATGTCAAAAAGTTGTATGAAACATACATAGATATACTATGTACATAAACATGCATACATACATACATATATTGTATTACATAAAGTCATACGAATAAGTTTTATATTACGAGTATTTTTAGAAATGAAATACTCTATGACTCTATTAATATTACACGCTTTATTTTGTTCTATTCTATTTCGGCAAATCAATGTTTGCGTAATTGTCATTATTTATTCTAATTACAATAAATTATATCTCATTTATATTAATTTCTCACACTTTCTCCTTTAGCTTTCAATATGTTATTTGGCTTGGCCTCTTTAATCTGTTCATATTTTTGGTGTAGATTATATTTCATTTATTTACGCCCCCTCCCGGAAAATGATTTAAACGACGATATCTATAAAAGGTTCATTAATTAATCATTAATATTTCTAAGCAACACTTGATTTATTGTTATGCATTTCCTCTGCCTGGCTGCCACAAGAGTCTTGTCTTCATTCTTCTCATCCTTCAGTAATAAATGTTCAATATCATCGTCAACAGGAATAATTGTTTTTTTTTTTTAATTTTTATTGCCTTCTCTATACCATTCGCTTTTAAATTGTCGAGCTATTTTCTAAATGTCGGCAGTTTGTTAGCCATTTGTGGTTTTTAAAACTGAGCGTCAACATGCGACATTGACAGACATGCAAGAAAATTAATAGGTTAAACAATCTTCAATACGCATTTTTAAGTTTTTGTGAAGAACGCGTGTCTTGAAAGTTAGGTAGGGTATCAATCTTTAAGCAAATCTTAAACTTTAACAATATATATACTTTAGAAATTATTAAATACAAGACTTTTTGTGATTGGTATATACTTAAGATCATGAAATCACTTTGCCATATCTTGCTGCTGTTGACAAAAACTATACACAAAATCTCAACAACACTTTTATTTCTACTTCAGCCTACGCTTGTGTGTAACGCAATTTCTTGCACTCTTTTGTATAATAAACGCTTGAAGAATATAAAAACGTTTACGCATTTTCATTAGAATCTAATTCGATTATGACGCCATTGTATGTGATAGGTTTTTCCTTTATTTTTTTTTTGCTATTATCTTGTGTTACTCACTTCTACTGTTTATTACCCGACGCGAAATGGTTGTAATCTTAAATGCATCTTACAGCATTTCAAAAGGATAAAATCCTTTTTTATTATTTCTATTGTCTTCTTTTAGCTCGATATATTTCGTCCTACTTTTTAATTCCTCCAAAAATTACGATTTCTGCAAGTCTGGAAAATTAAACTGTTTCGACGATTACCTCTTTAATAATAATGTGGATGTAGCACCGATTCATGGCGCAAAATTGCCCGATTTCGCTGTTGAAACGGTAGCCGAATGAATGAAGTTTTATCGTGCTAACTCTCTGTAAAATAAAAGTGTTTCTTCAATAACTTTTTTTCACATCCTGGTTAATAATGCAAATTAACACTCACCTGTGATTGTTTTTTCTTTTTCTTAATGGTAGATAAAAACGATACCTCGGATTGCGCTGACATGACATTACATGTTCAAATACTATTGTAAAGAGGTCACTCGATTCCTCTGAAAGCGTTCTCATACTGCTAAGTTCGTGAAAGATATATATAACACTTTTGGGAAAAGCTTTAATTGATCCAAAACCCCATAGTATACTTTCAGGCATCGAAAGTAGTCTATTATACCAAAAGTGTGAATGTGTGTTTTCTATTTATTTCTACAATATATTTTTCTATATAAAGGCTGTTCAAAAAATTACTATCTGATTTGTTTTGATTTGATGGCCCTTTAACAGCAGTTCTTGACTGTATCTTGTACTGAAATAAGCGCAGGTCTGACCGCAAGATTCGGTACAAGATTCTTGAAAGCCCTTACTGTTGCGCTTTCCTTCTTATTAATATTTCTGCATCTTCTTTCACACTTTCGGCTACAAGCTCTATAATTTCTAATGAAAGCTTTGCCCGTGGTCTGCTTGTTCATAAGTTATCGGACGTTTTCTCTGCTACTTCGAATCGAGCCGCATTGTTATTGGTAAAGGAGGATTTTTTCGTCCTGGAAATTATCGTCGTGCTGCTGCAATAATTGAATTATTAATTCGTGTATACATCAACACTATTGCAGCACGTTCTTGTGGAATGTAATTATCCATTTAAAAAATTTTTGAATTTTTCTTTATTATCTGAAAATAAAATGCAGAAAAAGTGATTAGTTTTAGAAGTTATAAGCAAAGCAGATCAGTTAACGATTTTTGGGACACCATGTATTATGCAAATGCTCCACTATACCGTCTTTAAAAAAAAAACACTACTGTATTTTCTCGTTGGGTGTAATAGCATTTCACAACTTCTATTTTTTCTGTTATAAAGTATAGAGAAGCACTTTCTGTCTTTTGTTTTTCTTTTTTGCCTTAAGTGAAAATAATTTTGTTGTTCTAATTTAATAAATCTTATATCATGCCATCCATTTGTTTCACTTGTGCTATGTTGTTTTTCTTTTGTGATTTATGATTTCCCATGCATTATTTTTATACATTTTATTTCAAAATTTAACTTTCAGAGAGAACGATTTTGGCATATATCGTGAAACATTTCTTTGGTCTAAATATAAGTCCTTAAATAGATTCCTTCAAAGCGCTACATCTACAAGCATAAGTATATCCTGTTCTCAAACATTTTTAGTTAAAATATTTTTATTTCTTTACGAAAAGTCTTTCTTTTTCTATTGTCTTATGTTAATTTTCTCTTACATTTACGAAGACTTGTTTTCTTATCCTTAAGGATTCGCTAAAAAACACTCATACAAATTTCATATTTGGGCCTTGAGATAAAGTACCCCAAACGATTTAAGGAAACTCTTTATAATTTTTTATCAAAATGGACGCACATCGCTTTTTTGTCCGATGACTATATTAAGTTATAGCCGCAAGGCCTGTACTATTTCTACCAGTACATAAATTAAATCACAGAAAGAATTTGTATCAAAGGATGGAACCATAAAATTTAATGGAGTAAAGTAATATATGTTTTCAAGTATTTAAAAGATCTCAATCCAGGTGTTATTGCCATTTTATCAAGCTACCTGTTCTTAGCTTTTTTTGTAAAATAAAAAATTTTGATTTTAAAAGTAGAAGTAAATTACTAAGGGTTAGTAAAAAATATTTAAGAATAACTGGCATAAGCGAAAAATAATTGCAGAGTAGTAGTCTATCAAGAATATATGTATGTAGATGTCAGTAAGAGCGTGCTATTGCCACTGCATCCTGTAGACTGACATTACATCAGTTAGTCAATTTAAGTTTTTTATTTGTCATCGTTATCCTTTTTATTGTTTGGTTTGTTTTATTTCTTCATTTTTCTTGAGCACGACGCCTTTCGTGCTCAAGTGTTGTTATTGCCTGCTCACTTCAAAAAGATAAGAAAAAGTGAGCACAGTGGGCCACAGTTTCTGTTCGCTTGGGATTGGGGCAAAAGCAAGAATCTTCGTATAAAAATTACTATCTTTCTTTACATTTCCTTTCTTCTTTAACCATTTTTTTTTTCTTGTGCTTCTTCTTTGAGCAGGAAAAACTGCTAATTTTACGTGAACGTTTTTCGCGCTTTTGGTATATGTATATGTATATTGATGTATGTATGAGCTTTTTTCTTCTCTTTATGTAAATGTAAAAGTTATTTTGTGTTTTGTCCCACTAAGAAAAAACTTTAAATTTTTTTAATAATAATTTTTAAATGGCTTATTTGTTTAAGATTATAAGCGGCGGATTTTTGCACAAATGGTGTGCTTGATTTTTAAAATTTTCCGCTGTTTATTTACGTATATCCGTTCTTTTAAGTGGTGCAACAAAAATAAGTTGTTTGGTGTCGTCAAATCTGTTCTTAGCAAAGGTCAATTTTTAATTTCGGCATATTTTTAAATCATTAGTTCACTGAAAACTTCTTGGCGGAGAATGATTGTCATCCTGACAAGTTCAATCTTTTTGGAAATATACCTCCTGAATATATTGAATCACTGGGCGTATTAAATTTTCAAGAACGGCTGTCTGTCGGACCTTTCTCAGTGTCAAAGAAATATGACTTTTTTCGCTGCTGTAGTGAGCCTCTGCCCTTTTTTGGAAGATCGAGATCGAGAAAAACACAATGAAACTTAGGGGACGTCCATTAATTACGTAAGTCAAAATAGGAGCGAGTAGGTTCAGCAAAATCTCACCAAATTTCACCAAGAGGGAGGAGGGGGTCAAGGAAAATCTCGCGTCAACTTTTTAATGCATAGAATATACATTAAAAATTATAATTTAAATCTCACGGGTGGGAGGGGAGTGGTCCCGCCAGATCTCACCAAGGGGAGTGGGGAAGGTCCGAATTTTCAAAAAAACACCTCACGTAATTAATGGACGTCCCCTAATTATGAGCAACTGAATAGTAACGGCAAATACCACAATATTTTGCGCTTCTTTATGTATCTCGATTAGTCTCTAGTTTTTTAAGCCTGAAAATATGCTATTATATTTATTATACCTAAATATCTAGCATGTGCTTAATGAATAATTATTTACAAATATCAAAATTGTGCTGCATATTTTTAGGCTTATAAATTAGAGACGAAACGAGGAAAATTAAAATACATAATGAGGCACTTAATTTATGTTGCTGTTTGCTTGTGCTTCGTATTTTTTTTGACCTTTTGTGGAATTTTAAAATGCTGTTTTTCATCAAATTTTTATGAGAGCTCATCATATTTGTAAAGGAGCCTGAATAATTAAGTTTTGTTCGACTTGGCCATCTCTGCTCTAAACACCTACTACAAGAAAATAAAATGAAAAAGTTTCAAATTGAATAAGCTGTGACTTTTTCAAACCCTTTCTGCTGTTCAGTGGCGAAGTCTTTGCTTAGTATTCAATAACTGTACTCCAAAATTGCTCTATCAAATTTATTTATTCATTTACCGCTTGGAAACTTATTTTCTCACTGGCATATTCCCTGTCTTTCCCATTCCATTATTTTGTATTTAGACTGTTTTTCTACCGTTATACCACTTTCTTTCAATTCCAATGGTAGGGGGGACAACCTTTGCTGCTGCTACTACCAACAGCAACAACAACAACAACAACTATAGAAGTAACACAAACAACTACAAAAACGAAAACACAACAATTCCTTTCTTTTCATATAAATAATAATTTGCTCCGTGCGCTCAGTAATCAGTTCACAGCGAAACCGTTAACATACCCGAATACATTCGCAGACAGGACACAAACTTTCTTTTACGCGTCGTGTTGTTGTTAGTGTTGACCGACTGTCGTCTTTTGCAGTCGTCTGTCTGCTCTGTCAGTAGCAAAAAGAAAAAAAAAAAAACAAAAATAAAAGAAGCAACATTTAATTTCAAGTGTAGTTACATTAAATAAACGTTTAAACGATATTCAACTAAAGAACGGTTATTAATTTTTATGTCTGACGTCGTCATGCCGTCGTTGCAGTACTAACGGCGAGCGCGAGTACAATATATACAAAATTGCTAGTGTTTTATTGTTGCTGTTGTTGTTGTTGTTGTTTGTGTTTAATGAAAATTCCCTAAACATTTTGAAATTCCTTCATGAAAATCGATATTTTCATTGGATATATAGGAAACGCATTCCTATGCTGACTAAATGTCTGTCTGTCGGTCGGTAAACGTCGAATGAACGAATATCTGTCTGCTGCTGTCTACATTCGAAAATACAAATTACGTACTGTTTGGTTTGTTATGAGTTACGTCAGCGTTGTTGCTGTTGCTGTTGCTTTTGTTGGCATCGTGTCAGCTTCTGTTACTCATCCACAAGGCACGAGCTTCGCATTCACATTTCAAGCAATTACTTCATCCAAACATAAGGTATGGTGGTATGATGACTTTTAATTCATTTCATTCATTTAATAAGAATTCTCTGATTAAAATGAATAATAAAATCTCATTATTGGTCGGCAATAGCCATCCACTTGAAAATGAGCCAACAACAACCCCACTTATCATTAATATTTTGTAATTGTTTTCAATTATTGCCATTATGGTTTCTCCCATTTTTTTTTTTACTCTTTTATATATCAATTGTTTATTTTTGTTTCCTTTTTTGTTTCATCATCCTTAGTCGTTGTACTGCTTCGTCCTTGAAGTCTTATTGATTACCAACGATCCTTAAGGGAACTTTAGTTATTTTATACTTTCAATTGTTCGTTTATTCTCGTTGATTCACTTATTCCAATTATAATTAATTTTCCACCCGTTTATTTATGTTTACTTTTTCAATTTCGATTGCATTTTACCATTTTGCATCGTGCTCTGACTACAGTGGTTCTCAAGCCGAAGCATCATGCCATTGAAGATTTTCATACGCCATATTTCTGTGCGAATTTCTTGTGGTTGGCAATTGGGAATAAGTAGGACACACATTTTAAAACGCTGTCTATCTGGCTCTAAGTGCCGTTTTCACTATGTGGTTTTAAACTTTAATTGAGACTTTAATCGATAGTTTGTGATAAAACTTCATGCATTAAATATTTTAAACTTGAACTTTTACTTCCGACTAAGGTTAGAGTGGTTGTATTCATATCCGTTTGTTAGAAAATACCAAATATCATAAAACTGTGCCAAAGTTTAAATGTTTCTCAGTAGTGTGCAATATATAGAATTTAAAAGAAATTATCTGTTATTTAACATAGCTTGCAATCCCCGTCTGTTTAATATTAAATTTTTTCATAAAAACTTAAATTAATTTCAATGTCGAACTTAGGGTACATCCGAAATGGTCTTGGCCTATAGTGGCAGTTTTTAGGAGGCGGCATATATTGGACAAAGTTTTTTTCCACGAATTTTATGGTATGGTAAATTCTCAATTTTTTTCCATGAATTTCAATACTTCTATAAAATGTAAATTCGCAAGCAACCCGCACGAACAGACTTTGTCATCATCGTGTTTTAAACAAGGAAAATTCTCTTCCAGATAACTATTTATGTAACTTTATTAAGTCATTCTAAATACCGTGTGAAAAGTCCCTACCTATCTGAATTGGAATTTCAAAACTTTCAATGTTAGAGGTTGTTAAGATCAATTTTTGGGCTGACTGTTGAAAAATGTTTGTACTGTTTTGAAGAACTTAATGTACACAAATATTTCCAAACCTTTTTTTTCTCAATATTTATAATACATTATTCGTGAAGCCCATGTGCTGATCTTTCAATTTGCTTTGACATCAACATTTTCAGAGTTTAATGCAGTAAACTAATTACAGTCTCTTCGTTCTACTGGAGTAACTACACCGTAAATTAGACCACTTTTCTTACAGTCCTGATACCTTTTAGGGGACTTCCATCAATTACGTGATGTGTTTTTTTGAAAATTCGGAAAGCTAATATTGAAAGATTTTTAAGGAAAAAAAAATATTTTTTTCGGCCTGTGAATTCGATGCGATTTTGTTTTTTTTTTTTCTTCTATCTACGCCATTTGACGTCCGATCAACAAGTATAGTATATCGTTGTAAATGTCTCAACATAGGCTACATTTCATTTATAGAAGTCATTTATCTCAGATTTTTTTTCGACTAGTTGTATACATTATCTCAGCTTCTATCACCCTAAGGTGCCAAGGGCACATCATAAAATTAAAGTCCATACAAAATCATAAAATTCATCTCTACAAAGATTCCTGAAATTATTGAAATTGAAAAAGTTGCAGCGAATCTAAAATTTCAGTGCAAATATTTAATCAGAAGAATAAAATCATATTTAACTTAAGTCCTAAAACTATGCAATAGTTTTTTTTTTTCAATCGAGAGTGACCGTCAGAAATGAACTTCTGCAACTGCTCACATATTTCTCGGCCGATTTTAACATGGTTTTAATATATTTTTTAGCTCTATTACATGAGCCATCCATTTAATAGCCATGGAGCTAACGAGTCCAAAAATACCAATCTCTCAAAAAAAAAAAAAAAATGTTAGTCTTTTAACTGCTTTTGGAAATGGGCGATTCAAATATAAATATAAAGTTATATAATAACTTAGAAATTTACTTTTGACAAGATGTTCTTATTCGATTGACTTTGTACCCTTTAAAATACTTTAAGCCTTAAAAAGTTGAAATTGCTGCAAATTTAATTTTTACTATCCTGATGTTATATTCGCTGGAATAACCAAAATATAAAAATGAAATCATTTTCTTTATGCGAATAGTTCATGTCATGTGCAATTTATTTTTTTCTATTTCTATAGTTTATTGCTCTTGGCATTTTTCCTTTACTGATTTCTTTTTGATTTTCTCTTTTATTTTTTGTTTTCTACTATTTATTATTACGATTTCATAAGAATTGAATTTGGTGGTTTGATGGTTGCATTTTGTTTTTATTGTTTCTACAACACTTTCTACGACGCTACTCAAACTAAACTACGTATTGCAACTGTAATGGTGCTGGTGCTATGTGTCTACCCTTAAACCCTTAACAACAACTGTGACGCCAATTAAACTTTGACTATACAACACTCAAGTGCAGAGTATCTGCGTCTATGTTGTTTCCAGTTTAAATGTCAACTGCCAAGGATTTTATTTTTTTGCCAGCCCTAGTGCTATGTATTGCGTTTGAAGTTTTTTTTTTTTTTTTTTTCTTTTATTTTGAGTTTCGTTTTTGTGATTCGATTTCTATTTTTTTTTTCCTACTCTGCTCTGTATTACATGAGTAAATCTTTATTTATTTGGCTTTATTAAAACTTTTTGTTATTTTTGTAACCACTGTTTTCACATATGTATGTATGTGTATAGATTTTATGTTTGGTTTTTGGGCAGGATTTATTCAACCAATTATTTTCAATTCCAACATTGAGGTCAATATTGACCTCAGCGCATTGGTTATGCATATTGTTGCTATAGGATAGAATAAAATCATGATTGTTGCTATAGAATTTTGGGTTAAATTTCTTTGACCTTTGAGATAAACTAGAAAGTAAATAAGATTTAATTTTTTTTATAAAACTTTATATATCTTAAACCTTTTTTTGAAATTATAGCAGGCATTTAAGGAAAAGTAAAAGTTGTTAGTTTTAAAGTACGTAACTGTAGCCAATAAGTAGGGTTAATGCATTAGTTCAAAAACACGTCCAATGCTGGGGTGCGTTCTGTTCAAACATCACCAAAACACTCTACTGCCGATTTGGATCTTTCGGCCTACATTAACCCATTAATTTAAGTAAAACGCTTTCAATATCAATAATACTACATAGTGTCATTTGAAAAGTAAATTAAAAGCAATAAGTTGCAACTTAGCGGCCTAAAAGTATGCCGCTTATCTTTAGGTTGAATGTCTATATAAGAGTTATAAAATATTTATTGCATATCTCAATTGCGGTGACCAGACTCACAACAACTGATAATGGGTGCTTCAATTTGAAGTTACAATTTTAATCTGGCAATAATTTTCCATCAAAAATAAACAGCTTATTTTTAAAATCTGGTTTTAAGAAAATAAATTTTTAATTATGCAGCTGGTATTCAACAAAATAACTCATTTTAAAGACTGTCTCCAAAATATAGAAAATTTAACTAACACAATTTGCACATTGTGAAATTATTTCGGTAACCATAAACGTTCACGAGATGGTTAAAAAAAAATTCAATGGTAAAACTCAGTGTCGAATATGCAAAGACCAGAGCGATTTCATAGCAACGTATGTCAATGACCCCAAAACGATTCCAGAGTATCAGAACAAAAATATTCGCGTCATTCGCGGACTACTGCAACACTTATGCCTAAAAGTAATGGAAAATTTAACCCAAAGAATGGAAGACTCAAACCCAAACCCAAAGAATGGAAATCTACAATGCTTTTTGTAGCGGCTATTTGGCCAACGACATTTTCCATGCTTAATGTCAATGTTTCAACATTAGAAATATCATATAATGCATTTTATTTTACATTTTAATTGTATTCTCAAATTGAATCACCCTACCTTTGATGGAGTATCGGAACTGAAAATAATTTATAGTTATCTTGCTGAGTTTGTGAAATACCAAAAAAAATTAACAAACAAAAATCGGATAAATCTAGTCATACAAGTTTCATCCATTGCTAAATGGAATCATCAGTGACCTTTGAGCTGATGAGTAACAATTTCTAAGCCTGATATGTTTACTTTTTATCATGGATTTGTTAAGAACTCAAACTTATAAAGAAAACGTGTTCTATTCAATATCCACCAAATACCTCAAAATATCGATTTAAGTTTTTCAAATAAAAAAGGTTTTTATCTAACGCTTTGTGCCAAAAAATAAATATTTTCCAACTCAATGATTTATTGTATACATACTCGTATTAATATCCTTATTTTGCTTCTAAAGAAATGCTATTCCCATATTGTTTGGTTACTGTCAAAGAACCTTGAATATGCAAATTTATTGAAAATTTTTTATTTTTAAAAGCTCAAGAGATTCAAACTTGCACAGTAGTTTCTAAATGTTTTTGTGTACTATTTATAGAATTTTACATATTAAAGACGACTTGTCGATCCCCAATCATGATTTTAAGAAACTGACAGCAAAGACTTTGGAGTTTCAGTGGTTTTATTTCTGCAAGTTGAAATTTTGTTTTGCAACTTTTTGCTTCGCATTTTAACTTTTATGTATTACGTATTTAAGATGTTAAAATAAATATGTTGGTATGTTAAGGTCAAAGTTCATATTATAATGTGCGTCAAAGATTTTAAATTGCGCCTTTTTTACGTCAGTGCTGCTGCTGCTGCTGCTGTGATGTAATAAAACATTAAAATTTATTAAACGTCATTAGTAGCATTTTGCTTTTTACTGATATTTTTACGATAATACAAAAACTGATATGCAAGTGACACGTAAATGTATATTTTTGTGCGTCGCTAATGTGTGATAGATATTAAATATATTAAATTTTTATGCCCCATAAGCGCTTTGTCGTTACGAATTAAAGAGAGCGTTGCAGGTATAGCGAAAGGTTTTATGGGTAATTTTTTGTCCATATAGAAAAGCTCAATTTTTTTTTTTTTTGAATAGTTAATTTACCATAAATCATTTTGACATAGATCGAATTTTTATTACGCTACAATTTTTCGAAAATTTATGAAATTTTATATCATTTCGAAACTATGACACTCTAAAAAAAACACCCGTTACTGAAAATGGTTTGGAAAGCACCAAAGTAAAAGTGGACCAATTTTGCAAGCAATAACTTAAAGCTGACATACTGCGAGCTATTTAATTAAATTTTGGAAAAAATAATAAAAATTTATATTTTTTAAAAAATTTACATATTTAATTTTTGACTAGGCCAAAGATAACACCTATAACTTTAATTATCTCACAAATTTAAGCAAAAATTATTATTAAATATTTAAAAATATAAGTTCATCATTCTGTTGATTATGCAAAAAGATCTCTATAAACATTTCGCAAATATTTATCGCTCTATATTCAAGTATCTAAAGTAGTAAAATTCATAAATTTCTCAGATTACATTTCATTTCCTCGTTATATTTCACAATACAAAAAAAATGAATGAAATCAGCAAAAAACTAAAGACACTAAGCACACAAATGAAACAAAAAGTTTGAAGTATTCTTTAATGATATGAGATTTGATGATGATGATGATGGTTATTAAGATGTTCTCCCTCAGACTTTATAAATTCATTTATGATACCGTTCTTGATTGCAAAAAAAAAAAAAGAAACAATAGAATTTTCGAAAACAAAACAATGCCACGTCTTTTCATGCTTCGTTAAACATTTTATACTGAATGAGAATCAGAAATAGAAAATAAACTTTTCTGAAATACTATATACTTAGAGTAAAATTGTAGATAAACCGAGAGTTAATGTTTGGAATGTATAGGAAAAGCATGCCCAATTGTCAGATAAAAAATAAATAAAAACGAATTACATTCAACTGTATAGAGAGATGCTGTCAGAAATTGCAACAAACTACAGTGTAGATAGAAAAATGTGCAATGTTTGCTTAGCCAATTTTTTAGAATTTCTTATTTATTTAATGTATATTTTTCCATGTGCAATAATATAAATTCTATTGATTTGTTTATCCGATTTGATGAAATTATTTATTAGGCTAGCTTTGAATCACAGAATTGGATCGAGAGTTAGAGGATATACGTGCATATTCACACAACTAAGCTTATATTTCCGTTCCGTGAAAGAGTGAAAAATCTCAGATGTCACATGGGAACGAAGGAATTTGTAACAGGAAATGAGCTAAGCGCTTCGTTATGTATCACGATACGTCTCGTTTCATCTCTAATTTTCAAGCCTGAAAATATGCGATTGTATTTTACATAAATAAAAAAAAAAAAAAACAAGCATGTGCTTAATGAATAGTTAATAACAAATATAAGAATTGTACTAGCATACTTTTAGGCTTAAAAATTAGAGACGAAACGAGACGAATCGTGATACATAAAGAGGCCCTAAGTTTCAGAGTCAATCAGACCAATTTGCCTGTCTAGCCTGCGACATTTATCAGACTAGTGATAAATAATATGCTTATTGCACATCGCTGCTTTTTTGTGTTCCGAACCCCAGCTTATGTGAAACGTTCTTGTATAGTTTTAGGGCCTTTTTATGTATCACGATTCGTCTCTAATTTCCAAGCCTAAAAGTATGCTAGTACAATTCTTATATCAATCGCATATTTTCAGGTTTGAAAATTAGAGACGAAACGAGATGAATCGTGATACATAAAGAGGCCCTTAGTTTCATTATAGGATGGTTTCTTTTATTGCAGCCATAAATAGATTAGTTAGTTAAAAACGTGTTGGTTTAAACTTTCTTAAAATGTTTTTGTTTTGTTTTTACATTTAGCCATCAATTTACGATTTTGTTCACTTTCTAAAATCTTTTCTTATTCGTTTCTCAAAGTTATTAAATTTACATAAAATCAAACGATAATGTTAAATGCATTCGTTTATCTCTTTGCTGTAATTGTGTGAATAGTTTTTCCGCTTAGGCGAAAAATCTGTGCTTTGTTGTGTGTGAGGCTTGCCTCCCAAGCACAATCCAGCAACACTTCCAATTCATTTCATTTCGGTGATTGTTGTAGAATTTTGCATATTTTTTGCGCTGCTCCTCATATAATCGAACAAAGTTTTTTGCTAGCTATTTTCGTTAATGCAGTAAATCAACATAAACATTGTCAAACGATACACATCAATGAATTTACAAAGTAAATAAACCATAGCGCTAGTTCAAAAAACACTACAGTCAGTAGGTTGGGGATGATCACCAGAAGAAGCGACTCTTTTTCCAATTCTGAAATTGGAGCAACTGTGCTGCTCAATCGATAACCAAATCAACAATTATTTATTTGATTATTCAAATATGACAACATTCTATTTTACGCGTACATACATATATTTATTTACCTTAGCATTTCCTCAAGTAAATTATTCAAATAATCATTTTATTTCTTGTATATTCCACATAGGTTCGATCATGTTTCACGTGAGAAGACGTCCGGCGGACTCACAACCAAGACGACGCAAGAAAAAGCCATTGGGCGCATCGAATGGTGCAAATAGCATCGCAAGTGATCGTGAAGGACCAGTTTTGGTTGAGGTAACACACAGTGGTGATGGTGGCAGGCGCATTAAATTAGGCAGTGATCCTGTAGAGGTGAGAAAAAACTTAAAAATTGTTGCTTCAAAAATTTCTTATTGATTTTATTTTAACTATTTTTTTTTTCAGGTTGGCTCTGCGAATACGAATTGTTTGCAACTTTTTGGCCCATCAATACAACCGCGACATTGTTTAATTTCATTACTGGAGGGTGTTTGCACGGTCACGCCGCTGCATACTGACGCTCTGACCTTTGTCAACGGACATCATATAACACAACCGACTATTTTGCATGTAAGTTTTTGCTTCTATTTCCTTTTGCTATTTACAAATAAACAGTAGATATTTGCGTATATTAGGGGTGACAGTGTCAGTTTAGTCGTGTGTGTAAATGCGATAACGTCATTACTAAATTTATTTTAGAATTTTAAATTAAACTTGAAAATTACCTTAATGAGCGCAACAACACAATTTAAATGTGTCGCGTGTGGTTTTCTGCATTTAATAATTAAATTTTCATATCCACGCGCTGTGATGAAAATGTTCAGTAAAAATTATCATTGAAAAGCATTTGAGTTTTTTAAGGATTAGTGAATTTTGAAATATGGGATTTGCTTACGCTGTAAATAAACAAAAATTGTGAAAAGTCATAATTATTAATGTTTAAATTTAAACCATTTATTTTCCTATTTAATTTTACGCGATTAATTTTGGTGTTATTAAAAAAATCCTCATGCTATTCCTTATACTTACAGTCTCTTCATGGTTGGGTACTGATTTTTTTCTCCGAGACGATACAGTATAGAGACAGTTTAATTTTTCGGTTTCATGGGTGGCTACAGTTTACTGTCTCCATAGTATTAAATTCCACATTTTGTGGATGGCAAAAATATTGACATTTCTAAATTTACTTGACATTTCTGCCCAACATTTATTGCTATAAATTTTGCCATTAAAGTTTTTAAAGTTCATTTCCGATTTGCGCCTCAACAAAATAGATTTATGTAGGTACGTTATTAACGAAAAAAACCACTCTTTTAGAAATCCAATAAGTGCATGCCACCACCCATTTTAAAATTCTGAAATTTTTTTCCAAAACTCTAATCTGAAATTGTTCGAGGTTTATTTATCTAACCCGCCCTTTCAAGTCTTCACAGCACGAAGTCTGGTGCCGTCAAGTCAAGTCGTATACCAAAAATTTTCTTGCAGAAGGTCCATAATTGACTGAGCAGTGCGGCATTGATTGTCTGCAACCTTTAGACGTAAAATTGATTATTTCTGATTGACCTTTCTCGTTTTCAAAGGAATAGAGGCTGATAGCTTTTTACAGCACATTACTGCACCAAACAGTGCATATTTGGGATGCAAAAATTGGCCGATTCTCTGAGTTTGAATAATTGAAATGTTATTGGAATAAAATTCATGGTTGAACATCGTACGTATCTATTTAAACTTAAAATAAAACAGAGGAAAAGTTTTAACTTCTTCAAACCCTTTAGTTTTTCAGTGACCACCGTGTGTATATTAGGACGGACTTTGAATAGATCGATAAGAAAATTTTAGCATTACATAAAATGATTTAAAATAAAAAAAAAAATGTGAATGCATAAATGACTAAATTGCGAACAATTTTTCTCTTAAAAAATTGAGTGCATAGTTATTAGTGGGGACCATTCTAATATAATGTGTCTCAATGCAGGAAATTAAGGACTGTGTATGTAGGTACACTTTTACATATTTGCTGTTTTCTACAAAATTTTCGGTTTAATAAGAAAGCTATTATGTATTGTACGTGCTTAATTAACATCACATAAATTCCATAAGAATTTCAAATTATCGTGAACTTGTGTGTGCCTTTTTTTACCAGCGGATTCCCTGCAAATATTAACATTATGTAATTAAAACCATAAAATAATAATATATCGCACACATTTAACTAAAGAGTCACAACTCAAAATACTAAAATTTTCAGAAAATGCAAAAAACTGTTTTGGAGCTCGTGAACTATTTGTCAGAAATAAAGTGTGGGTTATTTAGAAGAAGAGTATGTTTCTATTGTGCTGGTAGATATGTGTATGATGAACAGTTTTAACCAGTAAACTCGAAAATGACAAATTTTGAGTTGTGACTCTTAAGTTAAATGTGTGCGATATGCAAATATTTACCATAAAATCTTACATTTCAATAAAATTCTCTCTAGTGTGTAAGCCAAATTGTTGTCGATTGAAATTTGCGAAAATTATACGGTTTTGACATTTGTTTTCACATTGCCAAGTGTCGAAAACGTGAAAACGAGTAGCCAAAAAATTCAAATATGAGTAGAATTCGTTTGAATGCGATTGAAATTCTTTTCAAATCGCATTACAGAATAAAGCCCTTGATTTTGCACTCGTTATAAAACGTGACGTAGTATAGTATTGGATAGTGGCGTTTCGTAACCAACTTTATTGAATTGTCTCTGCTCGAAGCGTGTCGTAGAAATCTAATTTTTTTTTGAAAAATAAGTTTTCCATTAGTAATTTTTATTTACAATTTAGTAGTGTTCGTTCCGCAAATATTTTCATTTTTCTTATCTTCCCTTTTTCATTTAATGCGGAAAAGTGACGTATCGTAATATTCTGTTGAAAATAATTTCACTCCACGCTTACATTCTGAGTAATCGTTCACACAAATTGCCATATCATTGATATTTATTTGTTCTTTGGTTAAAAGTTTAACCAACTTAACTCAGTCAAGTGACAAAAAGTGGAATATAAATGCAAGCAATTCTTTTTACAACATTTTGTAACCTTTTCTTATTTATCGATATTTGAACCGATAAGAAACTTACTCATATAAATTTCATAACTCATTAAATTCCATATTAACTGAAACCTATGTAGTATGTATATTCTTTGAATCGGTTAAGAATCCCTAAGTTATTACGATTTTTCCTTTTCTTTCTAACCTTTATTAATTTGTCAATTGATGTTATAGTTTATTGAATTACCTATCGACTGATAGCCATATTGTTCAAATTGGTCTAGTAATTCCCACAAATTATTGCTACTTTTTTTTTTTTTTTGCAATTTTTGCTTTATTTTCATCATTACTCGTATTTGTTTTTGTTTTACTCAAAAGAAAAACTAACAAATATTTTCCGAAACATACGCAAATATCCAATTTCATTTAATTGACAAGAATTGCCAATTTTCCGGTTCATTGAACTTTTCGAATGAAAGAAATCAATGGCATAGCATATGGTATTGGTTTCCAAATAATAAGCATCATTTTGAGTGTACTCGTATACGCATAAATTGCGTAAAAATGCAATTGTTTATCTTATAATCAGCACACAGTATTATTGTTCCCAAGGAATAAACAAAGAAAGCAATAAAAAAAAACAAAACAAATGCGATTTTTGTTTATGACAAAATATCGACAACATAAGACAATGATGATGACATGTTTTATCATAGAGAAAGACTGTCTGACAGACAGGCATACATATATGTATAACCATAATATGTTGGTATTCTGATACCAATGCGATAAACTTTTGTTTTTTTGGTTTTTCATTACAAAAATGTTGAATAAAAAAGATAAATAAACTTAGGGGCGTTTACAGCAACAGCAGCAGATTCCAATACAAAAAAAAAAAAAATCTGAACTGAAAATATCACACAAATTAAGGCGTTAAATTTAAACAGCCAAAACGCCCCTATCATCAGTTTACAAATCAGTGCGAAGTCGTTTGGATGTTAGAGTGTTAAGGCAAAAATAAAATTTAATTTCAAAATATTGTGCAATAAAACTGAATATAACAAAAAAGGTGCGACTAACAAATATGCAGCCAACAATTATGTTGCTAATTTATGTTATGTTTTACATCAAACTAAATTTTATATCAACTTATATTATTGTTGCAAAAATATATGATATATACATAGTATATCTTTCGTCCTAGTGCATCTACCTTACATAAAATCTGAAAAAATAAAATTTAAAAAAATGGCACGTGGACTCACCGTTCTGATATAATATTTGTGTCAAATCTACGGAATTACATGCTTGAACTGCGTTTTCTAATCTAAAGCAATTACTTTGGCTGATCAACTATAAAAAGCGATTAATCATGGTAAAGCCTAAGTTAATAATAAAATAATTTTTAAAAAAAAATCCAGAAATAGTCCGGATAAGTTCAATTTGCAACTTTGGTTTCTTCGCAACAACTAATTCACTTAAAATATATGGTACATAGGCGTTTCAACCAAATCACATCAATGCTCAAAATTGACAACAATAAAAAATAATGTTAGGAAGCTTAAATGATTCTTTAATATTTATACTTTCGAAAGTCATCTCAAGAAAAAATGTTTTCTCCCGCAAGTAACTTTTTAGCTTCATTATCATTTAAGCCACACTTTTTGGATTAAAAATTTGACAACAAAAAAGTTCCCAGTGAACTAGATATCTAAATTCAGAAAACTCTAGCTGACTACTTTCTTTTTGTTATATTTCTTGGCCACTAATTATTTACATTTATTTTCTTTAGTTTCAAAGCTTTATCTTTAAAGGATATTATATTATGTATCCTATTTGAAAACGTATTTTTGTGTATATTTCAGTACAACAATTTTGAAACAACACTAGTTTCATCAAACAAGTTTGATTTCCACCATTTATTAGCTCAAGTCCTATGATCATAAGGAAGCATACTATAATGCTTGATATTATTCTGCAGTTCAAAAAAAATGTTCTGTAGTCCTTTATTGTTCAGGATCGATGCCTTTCAGCTCTTTTCATACGCTTCTCTTTATTGATCGGTCGTGGGAAGAAGAGCTCACAGGTCATAAAAGCATGGTGATAACTTTGTACAAGCTACAAACGAAGTTAACTTGCAGATAAAATTTAAAGTGATGAGTATGATTTTTCGATTGAGCTATATTAGACTGATGACAATATTATGTTTTGCATTATGTCCACACATAATGTATAATCCATATTGCAGTGTAGTTAGTCATCAAATCAACATCTTCATTTCGTATGTGTATGTGTGAGTTGACTAGAGTAGCTTCTGTAGCGTTCTGTTAGTTTATTTTATTGCTATTAATTTATTTTATTTATGAAATTCTAGAACTTAGGTTAGGTTAAAAAGGTTGCTTGCATATACCAAGATGCACTCGGAGGCAGTTTGCCCATTGTGATGCCCTGCATAGAATATAAAAATAATCCCCTCCTTCTCCTTAAATTGTCTTTTTGAATGAGGGCGAACCACTCAGAAGCCTTGGTGAAGTTGAGGATGCGGGTGAGTTCCAATTCGACTAGTTCCTCAAGACCAACAAAGAACCAAAATATTTGGTTCGTCTGTTTATTAGCCCCGGGCATCCGCAACTCCTACAGAAATCACTGAAAGGAGCACCATATTTGACGGTCATAGGGCCAATAACACAGTGCCCCGTCAGTACTCCTACAACAGTCCGTAGCTTTCCTTTTCTGAATGTTAAGAGAGTTTGCGTTCTTTTCATACTCAGTTTGAGCCACATGTTTCGAGACGTTCTGCATCCGGCGGTAAGGTTTCACCTTCTGTTCTAGAACTTTGTAGTACGCTAAAAACAGTGTTATGGTCTACGAAAGTTAAATTGTTTAATTAAATTTTTCATTTGATATACATATCAGGGCCAAGTGAAACAAGAACATTTTGAGGAACCAGGAAAAATTAGAATCGGATGAAAGTTGACTAAATTTTTGGGCTTTTATTGAGTTGAAAGTGACCATTCGAATAGAAAAATTATATCACATGGTGAACCTAACATTGCTCAACTCTTAAGTTTTTCAAAAATTAGTTTTTCTCAAAAAAAGATATCTAAACAAACCATCAAATCATATAACATTATCTATAACTTAGAAACCTTCTGTCACTAATACAAATTGAAATTAAAAAAAAAGTTGTTCTTCAGCCTACAAGTATACACTATTATATATACATAAACATATATGTACAATATATAGCATGAAATAATTACCATACATTTCATTTTTCTTAAAATTTCAGAACGGCTCTGTTGTAATGTTTGGTAGAGTCGCCTCGTATCGTTTTATTGACTCACCCACAGATGGCCGCTATAACTTGGCGCTGTCGCAGTCGCAACTGGATTCAGCGTGTTTATATGAAAGGTAAGTTTTGAAAATACTCATCTCCGTTTTTTGTTTTTTTCGAAATGTGCATTTTATTACCACATTACGTACGCTAAATGTTGTACATTTACGATATTGTAAGCTTATTTTTGTTTCAAAATACAAACTATGCAACTATTTATGCTTTTTATTATAAATGCTAATTTTTATGTGTTTTCCTTGTTTAAAAACGATGTATTTTTTTTTCTTCTTCATTTTTATGTTCGTTTTACGTGTTGTTGTTTTGATTGTATTTTGTTTTTTTTTCTAAAACATTAATCATGCACCCACTGTACAAAAAAAAAAAAAAAAAAAATACCGACCACAACACCAACTAAACATTAACATACCAACACAAATACAAAATCAACACCTACACCTACACACTTCAATGCCATAACAAACAACAACAACAAAACATAAAAATAATAAAAAAAAACAACAGTCGTTCACCAACATCACCAGGATCATGGAATGATGAAGATGGTGGCTTAAGTTCGGTAAGTTTTCATAATTTTGTCCATACAACGTACAACAATAATAAATCTATAAATTTCTTGGTTATATTTTATTTTTATTACCATCATTTAAACTTGACACAAACAAAACAAAAACAAAAACAAAAACATCGACATTTCACCATTTAGACTCATAAGAGTGAATACGATGGTTCACAAAATCATGGCAACACTATTAACAACAACAACGCCAACAATAACAGTGGCGGCGGTGGCAACTCGGAACATTCATTAAATTTACGTGATTCTGAAGAAAACAGCAAAGCAGCGGCGGCGGCAGCGGCACGTCATCATGACGTCTACGATGGACAAAGTGTTGAATTGGGTGGTAATGCTAATCAAGAGAATGAAACAAAATCAATATCCAGTTTAAAATCAGGTGGATCTAATAGTCAAGAAAGGTAATATCGTTAGAATTAAAGTGTTGAGATTTTTTTTCTAATTAAAAATAATGAATTTTTCTCTTTACAAAACCGAAAATTGTTAAACACTCTGAAACACTTTTGAATATTTCACTGTTTTGTTAATTTCATTTATTATACTCGTACCATTGCTGTATTGTTTTGCTAATTTTGTTTTTTTTTTTCTAAAAAAAATGTATTGTTGTAAATGTGCTAAATTCAACTATAAAACAAAAAAAAATTATGCCCATAACAAAATTTTAACTGAAGGTTCTCATTAATTAATTATTTATTTTCTTTTTTCACTTTAGATCTCCAAAAGTTCTAAGTGCCAGCTCTGAAAATCAAGGTCAAGAACCTATACTACCCGCTGTCTTGGAATTTCCTGAAACACATCAGGAATTCTTCCTAAGACATGTCATTAGCGAATTGGATGTTAATGCGCCACATTTTAAATTAGCTCCTGTATATTCGTTGTACCTTTGTGCCAGGTAAGTTTCGAAATGCTTTGATTTAGTTATTTTGTTTTTTTTTTTGATGGCATGATTTTTTCGAATTTATACTTAAATATATACATATTTTTGATGTTTCGCATGTTTGTTTTTATGAACTAACAATGGCAGAGCTTTGCAGCTTTATATTTAATATTTTTATATGATCAATGTCAGGACCTATATATTGTTACAATTGAAACTTTTTTGTTTAGCAGTTAAATATATTCTATTTTCCCTTTAAAGAAATGCGTAAAAGTAGAGGGAAACTGTTGTCGATATTTCGTTTTTTTTTTCAAGTTCAGGAGAGCTCAATCTGAAAGTTTTTTTCAATTTTGTGTTACTAATTCAAAATACTATATATGTATGTATGTATTTTGTGCTTCCTAATAGAACATTTCTTAACACATTTAATAGTCTACTTTTGCATAGCTTTAAAGTTCTTGGAAAGGCGGCTGTTAACTTTTCTTAAAAAAACATTTATTAGTAAGCACGTTTGTCTCTTCATCGTTATTTTATTTTTGAAAAAATTATTTGGAATATAATCAATTTTGAGACACAATATGACGCAAAATAGCCTTAATGATTTGAATTCTGTATAACTTTTATATCGGAGTAAATTAAATTTCCCCATAAATAGAGAAATTTATTGAGCTGAGCGCTCTCTCTCTCTCTCGATCTGGTTGGAACTAGAAGTCTGCATGAGTGCACTCGAAACGACCATCGAACCACTCGCACGTTGCGAGTCTATCGAGCCCTTGTGCACAAAAACCACAAATCAAAAGAAATCGAAACACCAAGCCGGAGAGGTGAGTGCTGCACTTGCAAATATAATGTTCCACAAGTTCAAGCACTCGAAGTTTATTGCACTCGGAAGTTGATATGACGATCATTTCGAGTGCACTCATGCAAACCTTTGGTTGGAGCCACAGCTGTGAATGGTTTTGTACAGCTGGCCGCATATATTTTTCAAAAATCGTTCGACGTCTAGCACAACTAATGGTAATTGCTGCATTGGCTTAATTTTCGAAAAAATTTTGACCCACTTTTCTTTTTCGTAGCTCTTATCCTGCAGTTTTGATTCCGTTGGTTTTCAAAATAAATTTCGACATTTTATGTACATCGTTCTGTTGCGTTATTTTCCATATTAAATTCCGTAAATTTGGTTGAAAAATTCTGAAAAAAAAATAAAAAAGTTGAAATTTACAGGAATATTCGTCTTTGCTAAATGATTGAAAAAGTTCAATATAACAATGTATAATTATCATAAAGGTAGTATTTCTTCACCCTGTAAACTTCTCAAATTCGCACCAATCTTGTAAAAAGGATTTCTTCAGAGTGTTCACATTTGCCTATATTTTTTGAAGACCTTATGTAGATAGAGAAACCCAGCAGACAAATATATAACCAACAGTCTTTAGAATACCGCCTCAAAAAAGAGCCAACAACAGGAAAAATATATAACCACTGACCTACTTTAAAGGCGACAAAATAAATTTTGATGAATAAATAGTTTTTTTTTTAACAATTCCGGATACCCATTATACATATTATACATAATGTACTCAACAACAAACTCTACTTTTGGCTTAAAATTAAAGTCCTTAATTTTCGCGATATATCAGTGATGTTAAAAGAACGAGTTTAAAAAACTTGCATCAAAAATAAAATGTTATCTTTTCAAACTCTATTCAATTTTATTTTCTTATCCTCTCAATAGATATCGTGCATCCACACATTACCGTCCAGAACTACAACCCACTGAGCGCGCCCATAAATTAACAATTTTTCTTCATCATGTGGCCAATTTAATTTACACTGTCGTCCAGGAACAGTACTCAGATCCACGTATACTTGCCTTTTGGATGGCAAATAGTTCAGAATTTCTGCATTTTCTTAAGTCAGATCGTCACATCAGCGCATTTAGTGTACAAGCACAAGAGGTGCTTGCGGAGAGCGTACAAACAGCATTTCGTAATTTGGTTAATTGCTTCCGCGTCGAGCTTTCACAAACCCTAAATCAATTTCTATCGGAAACAATTGATCATGATTCGGCTGCGGGTTTGGTACTCACCGTTTTGGGATCAGCAATGGCGTTGCTACGACGCTGTCGTGTGAATGCTGCATTAACAATTCAATTGTTTTCGCAATTATTTCACTACATTAATGTGATATGCTTTAATACGGTGAGCGATAAAAGTTTGTTGATGGTTTTTTTTCTAACTTTTTATTTGAAACTTTATTTGCGTTAATCTATGTTCGCATATTTCGTTCGTTATTTAAAAGCACTTTTTGTTTTCCTCTATAGATTGTTGGAAATTCTCATATGTGTACCGGCGAATGGGGTAAAGTAATGACAGAACGTCTACAACTGCTTGAACTCTGGGCTGAACGTCAAGGCTTAGAATTGGCTGCTGATTGCCATTTGGCTAAAATTAATCAATGTGCACAATTTTTACAAGCTCCGAAAACGTCTGTGGAAGAAATACAGCAATTGGCGTGCTCTTGTTTTCGCTTAAATTCTCTACAAATGGCTGCATTGCTGCAGCAGGAGAAAATTCCAAGAAATTTAGTAGATACAGCTATACGTATGGCAGAATCAGTTGCTGATGAGTTAACGCGTGCTGATGGGCGAGAAGTACGTTTGGAGGAATCACCTGAATTGCATTTAGCTTTGTTGCTACCCGATGATGGTTTTAGCTGTGATGTTGTACGTGGTATACCTTCAGGCTTAGTGGACTTTTTAAATCCACTACAGCAACAAGGTATGTGCCGTCTGGCAGCGCAACCTACATCGATCGGCTTGTGGACTGTCTATATGCATCAGTTTAATGTAAGTTTTTTTGTTTTTAATGAAAAAATATGATTAAGGGTTTTTTAAATCATTCTAAATTATATTTTTAAATATAATATTAATCTAATAATATTTTTCTATACTTTTCAGGCACGTTCATCGAGCGCAATGTCCAACAAATTACCACAACCCGAAGTTCAAGTTATAAAATTACACAAAAATTCTAATGGTATGGGCTTGTCAATTGTCGCTGCAAAAGGAGCTGGCCAAGAACGTCTTGGTATTTATATTAAAAGTGTTGTACCCGGCGGTGCTGCCGATGCTGATGGTCGTTTGCAAGCTGGTGATCAACTTTTACGTGTAGATGGTCAAAGTCTTATTGGTATAACACAGGAAAGGTATGTCCAAAAACCAAGTTTTATATTAATTGACATCTTATTTAATTCCAATGCGCCGTTTTTCTTTATAGAGCTGCTGATTATTTGGTACGCACTGGCCCAGTTGTTACATTGGATGTTGCTAAACAAGGTGCTATTTACCATGGACTGGCAACATTGCTGCAACAGCCAAGTCCAGTAATACAACGTGGTAAGTTCAAATCATATATTCTTTAAATTGATGGTGAAGGTATTTATGAAATTTTAAACTCTTTTGAAAAACAAAAAATAGAATCAGTATTTTTAGATATAGTTTTAAAACAGCACTATTTATCAGAATCTATTTCGTTTCAAAAGAGTTTATTTTATAATGTAGTACAACATAATTGTATAGTATAGCTAGTATCGCTCTATCAATACTATTTATATTCAGCAAATACTTCCATACTAAAAAAAAAATAGTTGAATAACATATCGTTAATAGCTTTTTAATAAAATTCCTTACATGCTGCCATTTAAAAAAATATAAAAAATAACCATAACTAAAAAAACACGCTATCGTGTACAAAACAGAAATGGATAGTATATTTCAATTTGAACCACAGCCACGCCGACATTCACTCAATCATAATCGTTACTTTGCATCTGTCTCTGATGACAGTCTAAATCGCAGTCGTCGTGAATCGTTCGCTTTCTTGCGTTCCAATTCGCCGCCAGTAAGACGTTTGAGCGCCTCTGCATTACATGAAGAACTCTGTGCACAAGGCTATCAATTACACATCGATCCTAGATATCGTGATACTCGACCCATAGCACGTTCAGCAAGTAGTCTTTACTTGCCAAATGATTTTAGTGCTAACACCGCTAACACCACCATCAACATGACCCACAATAATAACTATATGCCTCCAATGCGTTCACGTGCCAATAGCACTACAGCATTTAATCCACGTGAGCATACGCCACCACCATCAATTTTCATTGAAGAATACCTCGATCCCGATCCGAATGTCAAACGTTCCGATGAATCTGTAACAAATTTCTCTTATAACGAAGCGCATCAACCGCTAAATGAAGATGGAATAGCTTCAGTGGCCGACTCAGATGATATACCTTTTATCGATGAGGGCTCTCCCACTGAAGAAGAGGTAAAAGCCTATGTGCCGCAACATTTACAAGATAATGCCAGAGATAAACTGGGAAACGGCATTATGACAAATACGCGTCGTAATGTTGCGGGGTATCGTAAAACTGTTAGCTTTGATCTGGAAGAGACAGCGGTACAGGCGCGTAAGCGAAATAGTGTTAGCTTGGACCGTGATGCTGTAATTAATCGTAAATTTCATACACATGATGCTATAAGTAACTATTGTGTGCGTGGTAGTGATACTACCAGTATTATTAATAGTCAATGTTCATCGAGTGGAGAATCATTGGAAAAAGCTGAAAAGATGCCGCTAATACAAAAAATACGACGAGAATTGAATACGAAACGTTCAACATCCGGTGGTGTTAGTGGTGGCACCGATAGTGGCAACAATAGCACACGTTCCTCTTCCGAATCTATAGAGAAAATGCCACTACTTAATAGAGGAACGCTTGAGTTCAATTTGGGGGATGAATCGGCACAACCAATGTCACCAGTGCCACCGAAACCCCGCAGAGAATTAAATGCTAATCGATCTACACATACAAATGTCATTAAAAGGTCTGCTCCTTCTAATTTACAAAATACCAGTAATGCTTTTAATATTGGCACTAATACTACATCAACTAATACACCTACAAAAAACAGCAACAGCAATATGCATTTTAATACTACAAACACTTTTGTAACAATAAAAGTTCCTACTCTATGTGAAATCGAAAGTTCCTCTGAAGTAAATTATTACTGTCCCGGACGCTCGCTAAGTCATGCAAACATTCATTTTCCCGCTTGTTATCCTATCACTACCACTGCTAGCTGTAATTCACCGTCTTCACCTATGCCACATAAGTCCGCTCGCATGTTATCACCGGCTGTTGATGTGATACACCACCATCAGCACCATGGTAATATCTTAAATACAAGAATAACATTGGAATCGCCATCTCCACCGAAACGACCTTCAACACCAAAAGATGAACCACAATACTTTGATGCAAAGTCATTTGGTGACGGTAAAGTCAAGGAGATGACAGATTTTTTTGAACGCCATAAAACTTTTGCCCCCAACAACAATTTACTCGGCAACAGTACACCTAATGTGTTATCCAAATCCACCTCACAATTGTGTGCCAAACCAGCTGAAGCCAAAAAACTGACACAGCAGGAGCAAGTTGATATATTAAAACAATTAAAAGAGTGGAGTTTATATGGCACCACTGGTAAAGACTTTACTATAGAAATATCAAAACAAAACGCTGAAGCAACGAATAAACGACGTGCTTCTGTCTGTAATCTTGAACCGATAGCAATGTCGCAACAAAACGAACAACGAATAAATACTTTAAAAGAAACATCATCATCAATATTATCACCATCATCATCAACATCAACATCAGCACTTGCTAAACACCTCAATCAGCTTTCCATTTGCACCTCTGTTACTTGTGATTGTCGATGTTGTGCCAATTGTAAAATGTCCAATGCTATTATTGATGTACCTACTGAAACTTGTGCCACCACTTCAAAATGTTCCAACAACAATTCCTGCTTTTTTGAGTCAAAATCCGATCTAAAGCGCCGTTTAAGTGTGATGTCATCCTCGAAAACCAATACAGTACGCAGCATAAAACGAAAGCACCAAAAACAACCGCAGCAACCGCATCTTGATAATCCAAAATTATTGCTCTCTTTGGCCAGCTCAAGCAGTGCAGCCTCACCTACTTGTCGCAGTTGTCCTCACTGTGCTGCAGGCTTTAGGGAAGATATTGACAACGACGATTCAACTGACGCTGAATCGGAATTATTTGAACCAAGATGACAGAATTAAAATAAGAGGTTGTGATAATGGATTGACTTAAAAGAGATGAATCACCTTAGGTTGTATGGATGAGACATTTTTTCCGGGCTTGGGTAACACAAATTTAATGCAATTTTGCATTTTTTCTCTTCAAATTTTTTAATGCTTGAGTTAAAAAAATAAAAAAATTTAATGTCAATGGACAAGTTCAGGGATTATTAAAGTCATTTTATTCTATACTCGCATCACAAGAGTCTAGAAATTTACGAAATCTTCCTATCCAGAAAATTAACCCCCGATCCACTTCGCCAAATCACATACATTTTGAGTATAAACTGGAAAGTTTAACCGCCGTTTTGCTTCGTCAGTACACATACATTTTTTGAGTAAAGTTTTGAGTGGAGGCTGATGTCACCGCGGAATAAATTTATGAGGTAAAATCGGGAGGTCCCTGAAATCTTGTGATTTTTGTCTTCGAGGAGTTTTTTTCTTTCAAAAAGTGAATTTCAGCATACACAAGCTTTTATGCTTTGGGCATACTATTAAATGTCATCTACAAATTCGATTTTACGTATTCAACGGCTATATATATGCAGACATTTATTTTTTTTAAAGTGATTCCAATCCGGAAGAAATGTTTCGCTAAAAACCTTTTCAACAAGATCACTTTGTTTTCGTTATTTGTGTTCTTTCACTTGAATTTTTCTTTATTGCCAATAAATTCTACGTTTTCTTTTCAAAATGAAATGGCCTTTGTAAATATTCAATTTTCAATGCTTTATTTTAAATGTTGTCCATATATCTCATAACAATTGAATTTCAATCTATAGCTATTTTTTTATTCATAAACTTATGTATATATAATTTAGTTGTAACTTTAATTTTTAAAACATACGCTTATTATTTATGTATTATGTCTTTGTACAAAATTTATTTATAATTATTTTTGAAATGCACTCATACATCATCTAATGTTCCATTTTTGATATTAATGTACCAATTTATTATTTTCCTATTTTCTCTTCCTCAATAACAACCACATCACACAATTAAAAACCAACCACAATCACAACAATTGAAACCAACAAACAAACCCTTAACACAAACCCCCAATCAACAGGTAATCGTCGCATGTCTGAACGCGATCTAACACGTATGGGCGCTGATACTAAAAGCCTTGGTCCCCTTTTACCCAACACTCATTTGCCAAATAGTAAATCTGTTCCAACATTACACCATCACACCGGAAGTGGTACTATTTGTAAGTTTCAATGATTATGCTTGTAAAATTTGTTGCTTTTACTGTACTTTTTTATGTTATTAACATATATTTTTTAACTTTTTTTTTTTTGTAGCTATGGCCAATTCCAAGTCACGCAGTACTCACAGCCTTGTCAACAACAATATCAACAACGAACAGGGTTTCTATCAAAATTTAAGCGTATATCGTGCACAAAATCAAAGTCAACCGATTTTAGCAGAAAGGTTAGTATTAAACACAATTAACGTTTTATTATAAATTATGAAATATCTATTTAGTTAATTTTGTTCTTGATTTGCTTTTATTTTTTTGTATCGCTTAAGGATTCGTTGTATTGATTTCAAATAACACTGGTCAGCAAAATTTGTTACTTTATATATTATCATAGTTGATGATAAGCTTAAAAGCTTATAAATTTATAACTTTCATTTTCAATTTGAAGTTAAAATCTTTTTTTCTAAAGACGTAGAAAATTTTATGAAATAAAACAAATTAAAATAGTTACAATTTTAAGGTTAGATAATGGGTTTTAAACCAGGCTAAGGTTTAGTGTTATTTTTTTTTAGTTCTTAAGTAAAAAATTATTTTTTTTTTATTAATTATTTTTTTATCAGGAATAAAAATTCACTTTTTTTATGTATGGGCTTCCCCGTTAAAGTAAATTCTTAACAAATATTTATATGGGTTAGGTTAAAAGGGTTGCTTGCATCAAATCAAATGGTAATTTCAACGGAATGAAAACTTTCAAAATCTTACATTTTAACTAAGTTTAAGCTACGATTAATTTTATTGGAAAACTTAAGAAATAGTTTAAGCGAATTGTAAGTTTAAATCAAAAACTAAGTTATTTCAATTATAGTAAGCTTAAAAAAAACTTAATTTTTTATGAAGGATTTTAAGTTTGTTGTTATAGTTTCGAAAGTTTTACATTTAGCAAGCGATTCTTGACTTTCAGTGGCCCACATTTAGGTGGTTTCATGAAAATTATATTATTGTTGTCCAGTGTTATAACGTCCATTTCAAGAGGGAAGGGAAAGTCGTCCCGGCACAACATCTTCGGCTTGCGTGATATTATGTATATTAGTCTCGTTGGATCAGAAAATAACATTTTGGACAATTTTCTTAGGTCGGATATGAGGGGCATAGAAAGGCCTTTCATTTTATAACCGATTGCTAAATATTGAACTTCAAAATAAAATGTTAATTTTAGTTTGTTTGCGCAATGAATAATCGGACAAGATATAAAGGTTAACGTCGTTTGGATTAATGTTTAAATTTTAAATGCAATATTGCGCTATGGGGCGATGGTATTGATCGTATAAGCCATATATTTTTGAAATTTTGCAAAAAACAGGTTGGAGGAATGAATAAAAATAAAATGCGGTTTGTGAAGAAAATTCATCGAAAATCATAGATGGTGAGTCGGGCCGACTTTCCCTTTGACGTGAAATGAGTGATAAGTTAAATTACTTTAATTATAAAATATGTATGCTTTAATTTTCTAGGATATCGTTTCGTTTAAAAAAATTACTTTATGGTATAATACCAATTAAAAGAGAATATCAACTTTTAGAAGTGGCAAATGTACGTACGTGAGTAATTTATGTGTTCCAGTGCAAGAATCATCACTTTATTTTTTATCATTCAATAAAGTTACTGAAGTCACTTTTGTTGGCGGCACAGCACAATTTTCTGAGAATTTATATTTATCAAATTTTTTCATGTTTTCTTTTTTCTTGCACTTTTTGTTACTACCAATGAGATATCATGAAGTTTTAAGGCAGATATAGATTTTTCATAAGCTACACGGCTAAGTAAAAAAAAAAACCCTCTGAGTTTTTGACGAAGGGATATTATTGTGCTGGAATTGTATTTGAGGTCATAAATGGACTACAACTCTCAGGATGGCTATAAGCTATAGGAAATTGCATGATATATTTAAAAACTAAAAAAAAAACCTGATGTGATGGGACAAAATTGACAAAGACTAAACTCTATGGGACAATATAGGGAAAAAAAATTATTAAATAACCTAAAATTTTCAACTTAACGTTCGCATCCGCAATTTCAATGTAGGTTCATTCTGTAAAAATAAATTAAATTATGAAAGGTAAATTTCTCTGAAAATTTAATTTTTAAAAATAAAAATAAGTGCCGATATCTCTTAGCCGCTACATTTAAATGTTTCTTTAAACATTTACCCTCTAAAAGTTAAATTTGGTCAATCAATTTTATTTTAATTACTCTCATCAGTTAGTGTACATATATTTTTGTTGCTCACTGTTCATATGTACATATTCACATACAAAAGGAAAACTTAAAAAATATATTTTCTTTACTTTTAGACCCCAAATTCCATTACATTCCGCAATGAACACTTACAATGGAAGTTCCCCACACAGCGTCGCAAATCCCATTTTATCTCCAATGAATGGGACACCGACAACAGCACAGATGCAACAATACCAACTTCAATTACAACAACAACAACAACAACAAAATCAACAACAGCAGTCCCAACACCCTACTGCAAACATGTCATCACCACTGAGCTCTAACTTACCACCGAGCCGTCCAGCTTCAGCTTACTATCACAGCAATACAACAGCAACTGCAGGTAGTAATCCACAGCAACAACAACCGATTACACTGCAACAGCAACAACAATTTTCACATCACACACATAACATAAGCGCCAGCAGTAGTAATATAAATAACAGCTCAGCAGCAGCAGCAGTCGCTGCTCAACAACAAACACAACAACATCATCATTTACAACAAATGCAACCGCATTCATCGCTTACCATGGGTAATCGCTCAAAAAGTACACAAAATTTTAATCGCGATATGCAAAATCAACACAGTCTACGTATACAACAGATGATGGCGCCATCTATGCCAAATATTGCAGGTGCTGGCAGCAGTAGTGGAAACGTTGGTCCATTATATCAGCAACATGCTGGTGGCAGTAACATATCATCAAGTCAAAGTATGCAAAATGTTAATTCTAGCGGTATAATGAGCGCTGGTGAATTACAAATGCAATATCAAAATGGTGCCGGAAACATAGATTACATGCAACAACAACAACAGCAGCAACAACATTCACCAGCTGGACCAACAATGCGTCGCAATCCACGTCATGACATAATACAACAGCAACAAGTTAGTATGGAAAGTGGTGGTGCATCACCAAATAATATTTTACAACAGCAGCAGCAGCAACAACAACAACAACAGCAACAACAAATGCATCAGCAACAACAAAATTTTATTACATTGCCACCAAAACCTGGTATGCAACAATTGTCGCCATCAAAATTGCAACAACAGCAGCAACTTCAACAGCAATTGCCGCCGACAGCACCAAAACCACAGCAAACACGTTTGCAGCATCAGCAGCAACAACAGCAGTATTTGTTGCAACAACAGCATAACATGTATCAGCAACAGCTTCTTGATGATAAACCTCCACTACCACCCACAGCTACTCATCCGCTTTTTAAGGCCACACAACAAATAGCACCGGGTATGAATTATGTTGCCAGTACAATAGATCCTCCCAAAGGCGGTTATGTTCCAGTTAACAGTACTAATGCTCCGTTGCAAGGCCAAAAAAGTTTCCTAGGTACTAATCCATGGGAACGCGAGGAACGTGAAAAAGAGGTGAGTGCTTTCTTGAATTATGAAATTTCGAAAAAAAATGTATAATTTGAAAAAACTGTTTTTTTTAATACATTACAGTTTGAAATGCGTCGCGAACACATACGTCATTGGCGAGAACAACAAATCAGTGATATATCTTCAATTCCACAACGCTCCGCACAGCAAGAGGAACAATTAAAAACGCTCATACTCGAGCGAGACTTTGAGCGACGTGCGCAAGAGATTGAAGAACATGAGGATGAAAGTGAACCTTCATATGAAAAGGAAAATGTGCAAGAGGTTTTCCGTTTGGCCAGCCAAACAAATGCCATACAAACACCTGTGACAAATTTCCGTCAAACGGAAATTAAAATTGCTTCAGTGCTTGATAATGTAGGTGCTGGAGGAACGAGCAACAATAACAACTTAGCACTACCCACATCTACAAATTTGTCAAACAGCGATGAAACATCTCCTAGATCTTCTGCAGCCAGCAATGACATTTCACAACAGCAGCCATCATATGTGCCTGCACCATCCATAAGTGCAAGCGCTGCTACAAATCCCCATAATACAACAACTACAATTCAACCCAAAAGTATTTTGAAAAATAATCGTTATGACGGCTCTGCTAACATTGCACCATCATCACCGTCCAAATCTAATAAATCCACCAGTTTTGCTGATGATCGTCATCTACAGACAGATCATGCAATGTCTAGCTTAGCAAAGGATATATCACATATGAGTCTTGCTGTTGAGTCAAGTGTAGATACTCCTGCAGTGCCACCACCACCGCCACCAGAGCGCAATAGCTCATATTTAATTATGTCACAGCAACAACTAAAGTTGCGTGCCAGCACTACGCCGTCTACTTCAACAGGACTCCTTAAAACAGCGAGCAACAATGCAGACGCCTTAAATCAAAATTCAATTAAAAAAGCAAACATATTAATGAGCAATAATAACAACAATATAAACAATAATTTAATGTCCACCACAACAACAACAACATCACATCAGCAGACAACAACTCCCTCGTTTGATTTGTTATCATATACGAATAGTAATAACAGCTCTGCTACAGCAGCTGCTCAACTGTTGTTGCGTGATAACAAACGTGTATCTTTCCATGATGATGATAACAATTACATTACAGGAATTCAAAATCAGCAGCAGCAGCAACAATACGCTGATCAATATCAAACGGAGAATCAAATGCCAACCGATTTAGATACCATACGCGAGGATGCAAGTGTAAGTTTTTGGAATTTTATTTTATGAAGCTTTAAACTGATAAATTTTTCATTATACTTGTTTAGTATCTGCAACATAGTTTGGATGCTTCTATGTTGCCTTCAATGCCTTCAACACCAGATGCTGCCATGTGGAATACATCAGTGCAGTCTACGCCAGGTGTTATAGGAGCACAAGAATTTTATAGGTAATTACATTTTTAATTTAAATAATATTTAAATAATACAACTAGTGAGAAAGATTTGCGCGCACTCAGCACCATCCATTGAAATATGGCATGAAATCTTGTTTTCGTCTCCTCTACATTCTACTTGAGGCTTACTTTGCGAGTTATTGAACGTAATTTTTTCGTCGGCCTCCACAACCAGGCCACTACGATTCCGGCGATTTACGCTTATTATCAGCCATACTTTAACTATCAATTGCAAAAAAAATTAAGCTGGATAAAATGACTATGAAAAATGTAACGCTGCCACCTAGACAAATATGTATCCTTATTCCAGGACTACTTGAGTACTTAAGATTAAATTGAATCATCTGATCTTTACTGATAATTTTCAAGAACAGTTAAAATTGAGCGAAAAGACCTAGACTTTTTCGTAAAAATTACTTAGTTTATATTATATTTTTTCTTCTATTAAATAAAAAATAAACATTGTATATTAATTAACATTGTATGTATATTAATGGTTATTTCAGAGATCCACGCACACGTCGTTTGGCTGAAAAACAACAACAACAGCAACAACGTTCTAATGAAGCAGTGCCAGAGAAACTTTCTTTCAAAGAAAAAATGAAAATGTTTGCTCTCGAATCAGGCGAAGATAATTCACCGAAGGATAAATTGAAAATATCACGAGCGCAAAGAGACATTGATGCAGTGCATTAAAGTAAAACTGATTTAAGAGATATTTTAAATACAAAAACACAGAGTTTAGATTTTAGAAAAACACCAACCTAACGAATTTGCTATGCAGGCAATAATTATAACAATGCTACAAATAGGAAATTCCTATAAAATTAAACAAACAAATGTAAACTAAAATCAATTAGAGGTAAAGAAAAGTAAAATATAGACACATTGTATAGTATATAGTAAATGTTATATACATATAAATGTGCGGAATGAGGAATTTTTCGTGTAAACACCATTCTATATACAATATGTTTTGAGTTAAGAAACTCTGTTAAGCTGATGTGAAATACATACATATATTTCAAAATGGAAGAGGAAAAATGATGTAACTTAATATAAGTCAAAAGAAATACATACTTGTAAAATATTTTTAATTTATGTGAAATTTTAAGAAATTTATTACAAAAAAAAAGAAAATATAAATACGTTAATAATCACTTAAAAAACCAACAATCTTTAACTCGTGCACTTCCACATACACTGATATATATTTATATAGTATATAAGCGAATAAACCAATGGTCCAATTATTTACCTATTTTAAATAACAAAAAAAAAATAAAAGCATTTGAGCAGCCTTAAAATATGCAACGGCAAATAATATTCAAAGGATTTCTTTATGCTATGGCTTTAATAAAACAAAGCAAAATACATTTTTGTCAATCTTTTAAAGTACTAGAACTTAAAAACAAAAAACTAAAAAGTGTAAAATTAAACTTAAAAATTACTGTGCATTCCATGTATTTGATATATTTAGCATTAATAAAAAAAAAAATAAAATTAATTGATTTTAAAATTGAATATTATTGTTAAATCATATAATGTAGTTAATAAGCAATTTATGGAATAAAAACAATACAAAAAGTGAAACAAACTGAAATCGTCTTAAATGTAAATGACTTGAAAAACGTGAAAGTTAGAAATACAATAATTGATTTGTATATACAATGATATGATATCAAATGACACAGTTTAATGTAATTTCTATATTTCTTAGGTAATAAAACGTTTCTGATGTGCTAGAAGTTATTTAAATTTTATTTGATATGTCACTGAAGAAGTTTCTTCGGTGACTATTTTTTATCAATTACTCATTTTAATTTTTTTTTGTGATTTTTCCTAAACATCCCAAAAATCTTTTGAAAAGAAGCGTTCTAAAAAAGAAAAATTTCACAAAAAAGAAAGTGATTTTTCGTTCAATTAATGAAAATATTTTTTTAGTAATTAAAAAGGAGAAACCGGCATAAAGAAATGTTCTGTAAAAGTTATACCTGAAATTTCATCTACGCACTTTACTTTTCATAAAAATTTGGGTTTTTTGATTATTGCCCGCTGACATTTTTTTTTCATATGGAAATCGACCCATAAGTTTTTGTGTAATTTTAAGTTATTTTGGCGATTTTCCCATTATTGGACGATTTTTTTCTTTATTTTTGTTCTACTCTATTTAATTTTTCAAATAATTTCCGTTTTTATTTAGACCCAATATTCTTGGTTGATTTTGGTTACACCCGAAAATGTAGAATGATTTCTTAAATATCAAATTTTGCGTGAGTTTTAATTTAATAACCCGAATTTTTGGGCGTTGTTTTCAAATTATATATATTGGTGGCTTGAAGCTTTGTTTGATTTTAACTTTAAGACAATTTTTATATTTATATATTTTTTAAATCACAAAAAATTCACTGAATGAGCTGAAGGCTATTACGAATCAAACTAGAAACAAGTATGGAGGACTGGATTAAGCGCTGGCGCAATTATTTTGCAAACAGTAGAGCCTACTTTGAATGCGACAGTATAAATATTAATTTTGTTTCTTTTAGTTTAACAATTCCGTATATTTTTTACACACAATCCGAATTGCAAATTCGTAACTATTAAGGTTAAAGCAAAGAAAAAGGGGTAGAGTTTTATGTTTTATTATTTTTATTTAAAATTTTGCAAATTACAAAATAAAAATAATGTGTAGACAAGCAAAATCAAATAATTTTTAGTCATAAAACAAGTTATTTTATTAAAAAAAATTAATCGTAATAAAGACTTAGGCAAAATATTAGTTGGTAGTCTCGATTATAAACTTCGTTTTACGACCTCGAATGACGGTCGCCCAATCTAGAAAAAAAATTAAATTTTCTCCAGCAATCAATGCTACTGCCTTAAAGTGCTACTTTAAAACTTTGGATAATTTGAACCTTTTTGAAATAAATAATTTTTCGCTGAATTAAATTTCGATCAACATATGACGATATATTTGGAAAAAAATAAGTTATTTATGTATACGATCTATTGGTTCGCACATTTTCAGCAGTGTTTCCCTGACGACTTATGTATTACGCCACACGAAATAAAATAGATTTGCAACTAAAGCAGCCCGTCCGTTAAGCTGCATAATTAAAGAAATAAACTTTACATTAAATTGTGTTATGCATCATTTATTGTTATCGAAATTTAACTGAAAGTAAAATTAATTATAATTTTTTTAAAAAAAATAATATTTTCACATTTACGAAACTTAATTTAAATCTTTCTTTTTTGTTGACATACATACATTGAACTCGCCATCTGATTGATTAAATTAAATTTAATATTTACAACAAAAACTCAATTATGTAAACAAATGAAAAAACCGTAACTGAAATCGAATGCTTTAAATTATTAAAAAAAAAACCTTTACTTAAAGAAAATACTATTTTTAAATACAATATTAAAAACATATATAAAAATAATTAAAATCATTTTTGAAAAATACATGTTTTTAAGAAACTTTTAAAATGACGAATGGACCAACATTGTAAAACAAGATATAATGAGGAATTTATTACATTACTACTAATTACTCTAAAACAATTACATGCATACATGTATTAACCAGAAATCATAAAGTTCAATTATATTTAAAAAAATCATAAAACCTGAAATATTGAATTTTTATATTTTATTACTTGAGTCTTGTAATAGCAAATATATTTACACACATAATGATGATTTAAATTTTTTACACTTTATTTTCTAAAATAAAAAAATGAAAATGTTAACAAAACAGAAAAATAATTACATACTTACATAAAACCTACAAACTATTTTTAAAATATAAAAATGTTTTATTTTTTAAAGAACCTTATAAGACCTAGTAATGCATACTGCAAAGTAAACTTCAAAAGGAAGTAAAAATTTAATAAAAAAAACTTAAACTTGTAGTTGAATATAAGTGTTAGTTGACTATTTAAATTAGAAAAAAAATTAAAATTCATTGTACATTTAAATGCAACAGAAAGAAAGAAACGAAATATTTAGTAAAATCATAGCTAAAAAAATGTAAATTATTATTTTTATGTGGTTACGATGCATTAATTTCTAAATTAATATTTTTGTTTACAGTTTTTTGTTTTTTTTTAATAAAAACAGAATTGTTTTGTTTCAACATTAAATTGAAACTATATGTTTGGTTTATATGTTAAATGTTCTGAATTATTGTAAAGTTCAGTTTATAGCAGCATAAGTGCACAGTTTGAAATCTATGCAATTAAATTTAATTTTTATTTAAACTTAAGCTGTACAACAAATAATTTTCTGTATTATATTTATATACATATTCTATAGTTTTATTTTTTATTTGCTAACTTCGTTTATTCGTTTAATTTTAAAGCAACGTTTCTTTTAAGAAAATGTTGATAATATTACAAAATATATATTAAAATTTATTTTATTTCCCCTTAAAAATGTTGGATGTTTTTATTGTATTTAAATTTTGAATTTGTGAAAGATATAGAATATTTGTCGATCGATTCATTGCGAATAATGGCATTTCATTAGGTAGTTTTTCTTGTAATTGTGGGTGCCCAAACTACACTGTTGCAACAGCGTAACCATAGTATATTCCTGAAAGAGGTCGTTGTGCTGACGATTTTTACTGAATGAAGCTATATTTTTTTCTAAGCTTCATTTCAAAATCAGAACAGTCCTGAGGATCCATGTCTCGGATTAGCATATTCTTATTGTCATTCTTCAAATCTCACAATATTATCCTTATTGGTTTCTGACCTGAATCCAGTGACGGCTGTTCATTTAGAGCAAAACAGCCGGCGAGTTGAATGCTTCATACTGAGATTGGTGAATCCAAATGCAATGACTAATTTTCGTCCACGTCGTATCATAAATTCATAAATACACTACACCTGTGTTCCCATATTCATCTTAAGGTAATTTTTATTACCTAAACATGAATAAATTTTGTTCACGTATTACCACAGCTAAAAGCTTTGTCCCGTAGTTTTTGTTAATTCCTTCGTCAAATAATTTAAGAAGGGGACGTTTCCGTTAAGTCTTAACCGGAACTTTACCTGGCAGATTTTGTATGATATTTTATGTCAAAACTGCTGAGTTAACGTCCCGAGCCTAGGACTGAAATTGCACATATGGCGCAATAAATCAAGGTTTTCGTGTGAGAAAATTAGTCCAGAAACGAAATTTTTAGAAATGTTTAATTTAGTGTGGAACGTAAAACTCGACAAAGCTATCTCTGTGGCTATAAAAATAGGGTTCAAAGAAAGAGATTTCAGAAAGAGAGACCAAATTGGTTTCATCGCGTATATTTAACACAGCAAAAAAAGGTTTAGAAAATCTATGTTGGCAGACAAAAAAAATTTTTTAACATGAAAATTTATGCGCCACCCTGGATAAAAGAATCATTTCTGCGTCAACTAATCTACTATGATCGCAGTAGTAGATACTAAAAAATTTTTATAAAAAAAGCATGTTCTTATGCTAGATGCAATACTTACCAGATTACTATAACAAAATAAATTTATTATCTTAAAATCCTAACTATTAAAGTTGCCATCTAACTCGTCCAGCTTACATATGCATTTTTGACATTTGGGTAACAATTAAGATGGGCATGCACAGCCCAAAAGGAGTTAATTTTCAAGAGTAAAAATAGTACATACATATGTTATTCGTTTAAGTAAAAATTTCAAGATAAGGTCACATTTGTGAGAGTGCTCCTTGGGATCGATTTCATCCATTCTAGCAACGCATACAAAAAACTTAATTTTTAATAAGACATGAGCTCATAAAGTAATTTTGGAAAATGGGTAGCCAACAAATTTAAAGTTTTATTCAAAGATTTGTTTTGAACTGAACGTTTTAAGACTAACTCAAGCGCATTAATTTTACAGTTCAAGTTTTAAAAAAAAATCTGTCGACCCAAATTTAATTCAAGGTGATTTTTTTTAAATGTCTTTTATTTACGTTTCTTGAAAAAAAAAATAAAATCTTAAAATTATATGGGAAAAAACCGTTTTTTGACCTGATCCCTTGACTTCCACCTGGATCTACTAACAATAAATATAAAAATTTTCGCCATTGCTATAAATTGGTACCAATTTGGCTTTGATGCGCAATTTTTCTATAAAAATAAAATTAATGAATCACGAATTAAATAAATACTTTTGATATCACTGTGTTTCTTATTGAATTACAAAAAGGAATGGGTACATTTTTAATAATAGCAAGCATGTACTTAATATATAACTTTTGAAGTGAAATATGAATGCGTCAAATTTGCTGAGCCAATGACAGACAACAGCTTACATTTTGAGAATTAACTTACTCTTAAAAAATTAATTTTGTCAACGTCAATTAGCAATTTTTCTCTTTCCTAGAAACAATAAAAAAAAAAAATATTTATATTGGTTTTAACATTAACTAATTAATTGTTTACATACTTAGCAAATATTTGTGACGTCTTCTGCTAAGTTTATAACTACAAGGTAAGTGTTGTAAACGAACGCACCTTGCGTTTTGTTTGCAATTCCACAGGCAAATCAATTGCATTAGCTATACAAAAATATTGTGTATAATAAAGTGAACTTAAATTATCTAAGACGCTTAAGTTGAGCTTTGATGGAAAATCACCAGATAGGGGCCAATTTTCAAGTATATTTTCCAGCAACCACTTGGAAGCTAAGTCTTTATAGTAACCCTCACGCAATGGATCAACTTTTTGTAATTGCTGCAAATACTCTAAAGATTTAGTATGATATTTTTTAGAGTCGATAGCGCGCATCAGCAGTGAAGATGTGAGCAAAGTCCATTTGCTATCTGGTTCATATTCTAGCAAACTATTACATGATTCTAATTGAGTTTCCAATTCAGTGATGACATCAGCGGAAAAGGCCAAAGCGTTATTTGGTGACTTGAAGTAGAACAGGCTATCAGCGCTGCTTTTCAGTTCAATTGATTTTGTTGTAATGCTAGGAAGGTTTAACGTGATTTCTAAAGTCACTGCTGCAGTTTCAAAATTGATATCCATAGGAATTGTTACATCAGCCAACCAGAGCGTATCAGCCTCCAATTGATTTACAGGTTTCCATTGATTTGATGGCAGTGCAATTACATCTTGTAAACCTTTTATTGCAACATTAAAATCGCTAACAGCTATGGCGCTGGTAAAAGCCAAAACCGCCTGCTTTACATTTATGCGAAATGCACAAACATCCAGCTCTGGACGTGAATTTCCCAATAGCCAACGTTGATAGAACCAAGCGCTGCTGTCATTGGGATCAGTAAAGGCTGCTGTTAGCACCATTTCTAATTCCTCTTTAAGTTTTTCCTCACTCATTGGCCTATGTGCAGCACTCCCTTGCTCAGGATATAGTTTTGGCAGCAACAAACTGCGATTATGCCACGATGAATAATTTGAAAAATTCGCTTTAATCTTCTCAGTGCAAAAGTCTAGCTCTTGCTGTGGTGGCACGCCAGCTTTGCCTACCACATAGCGTCGATAGTCCCAAGTATGAAAATTTCGTTCATCTAGTTTTAAATATTTATTACACAAGTGCATTTCACGCTCCCAATTTGCTTTGGGACAATTTTCTAATATCCAACAACGATGATGCCAACTACCGTAAGATTTTGGATTTAACATCAGACACTGTTCCGTCATGCTAAGATCGGCTTCAAAGACGCACTGTTGTGCAGCTATATGCAACTCCTTCTCTGTTGCTACAGCCTCTACCACTGCATCCGGCTCCACTTTTTCTGCCGTTTCTTCTTGTTTCGCTGCTTTTTGTTCCGTTGCCTTTTGTTCCGCTGCTTTTTGTTCCAATTTTAACATTGCAATTTTTTTCAATATGCACTCACGTCGAATGTTCCATAGTGTCGCTACATCAGGATTTCGTAATAAAATTTGTCCAGTTAGTGTTAGCATTTCATCATCCAACTCCTCTTTAGCACGTTTGGTTTGAATTTTTCCGATAGCTGAACGGTAGGCTTTTACTTTGAGCGCTTGCTCTTTTTTCTTACGCGCCTGTTCCTCTTCGGTGGTACGCACTTTTAGACGACCGTGCATGTTTTTAACTGTCTTTGAATTTTCTCAATATAAAATAAATTTTCTTATAAGTACAAGCTCAACCTGCAGCGAGTTTTTCTTTTCTAAATTATGACAAATAGCCACACAGCTGTTTTTGACATTTACAAAAGTTGCCGAAAGTAACGAACAAGACTGTCAGTGAAAAACGACGAGTAAGCAGTCAAATAACAATGTTGAGTTAAAAAGCAATATAATTTAAATACTTATGAAATATTACTATACATATTTAAATTGAATAAATAAAAAAATATATAAGCAAAATAAATAAATAAGCATTTTTAATTTAAAAATTAATAAATAAATAAATGTAAGTTAAATATTTATAAAATAACAAAATAAAATAAAAATTTTTAGCTATGATTTATGGTACATCTAGACTGTAAAATAAATTTTATGGTTTCATTATTTATTATGATAACATGACATACTTTTCCTTGACCACCCTGGCAGTATGTATTTCGTTTATAAATAACGAGTAGCGAAAAAAAATAAAAATAACGAGAACAAACTTGAGTTTGTACTGTACGGAAGAAAGTTTTTTTTTTTACGTATCCGGTATAGACTTATGGGACCGAAACAAAAAATTAAAAAACCACCTTCGGATGTACAATATTGTTCGCATTTTCAGCTACATAAAAAATGTGGGCATGGTTTATCAACAGGGGGTGGCACGTCCTATAGAACTTAAATACCCAAATCGCTATATCTATGCACCTAAGGCAGATTTTTTCTTTTTAGTACATTTTTTTAGTGAATCGATTTTTTCGTAAAATTTCAACGAAATCTGACATAAAATCTGTCTGCGCCGGAAGCTAAAATTTTGTGACAATAATTTTTTAACCCCATGCTAAAACATTGGTAAAAAAAGTAAAAAAATCAACGAACTTTTCTAAAGAAACACCCTATTTTATATGGGATTATAAGAGTAGAAAAACTCAATGAATCAATGAATTGAAATAGCTATGAGAATGTTTTTGTTTTTAATAGAAAACTATAGTGGGGGACGTTAATTTTTAAAATTAAACGGACTGTAAAAATAACTGATTGCAGTGCTTTTAGAAAGATAGCACAACTTTGCATTGATGTTTACAGAAAGTGAGGTGCTTAAAGGAAAAGTATTTGAAAAGTCATAAACATGCAAATCACATGCATTCTGATACTTCAGTGATCTCGTTTGAATTTTTCGCGAATATCCTCAATTAAATTTAAAAGTTGTTTTTGGAGGTCGAGCGTAATAAATAAAATCTCAAATTACTCGTATAACTACCATAATATACATATGTATATAGTACATATGTATATGTAAATATGAGATGTGTGTAGAAAAAAATGTTATCACAAAATATATTGAAAATGTGCTGAAAATACTCTAGGGTCGAATAGCAACGTTACTAAAATGAAGCCAGTTAGAAACATTTTTACAGAGTTGCGAATGCATGCATCAAAATGAAATTCTTCAAAAACAACTAAAATGAAGTTAAGTTCCTTCACAAGGATACATTAAGTAGTATTAAATTTTTGAGCTACAGCTTCAAACCAGATTTATCCCAAAAATTCTTTTAATTATGCACAACATATACCTATGATGCAGCATAAATTTTAAAACCAGAAAGCAGACAAAATAATTTACATATACAGTACATAAGGCCACGGCAATGGACTGACTTAAAAAAATCATGCACTAAGAATATATATTTTAGCATAAATTCTATTTAACTGAGTCCTGTATTGTTAGAAGTGAAACAAAAACAAAAAACAAAAAAAAAATAAAAATGTCATACCACGAACCCAAGTAAGTTGAGCCTGAACTTGATCGTAATCTCTTTTGTTTTCATTAATTTCCCCTGTTGCACGCATCAATAAAAAGAAAGAACCTCGCAAGCAAATACCGAATGTAATTTAGTGTTTCGCATCTCGCAGAAATAATCTCAGGTTACACGTTAATTCCCTCCATTCGACTAATGCATGAGCAACGCCAATGGATAAACAGGCCGGCCGACAGACATGCCAAAGGACTGACGAACAGATAGTCAGGGCAGCGCAACATAAATCCGGCCTGGCACCATCACACTGTTGCTGCCTTTCGGTTCGCATTAGGCGGCGCACAACATCTGCTGCATGCATCTACGTTCTTGTGTGTATTTGAGGTTATTTACAGCTTCGCATGCCCAACATCAATCATATTGAAATTTTCCCTTCACTTCAGTTTTATTTTCATTATAATTTTTGTTTTTTTTTTTTGTTTTGAAGAACTGTTGTTGTTCATTGTTGTTGTTTTTATTCGGCACATCATAAAAACTGAGTTTCCCGTAGGTTATTTGGTTATCACAATTTACCTATGCGCGCTGCACTTGTGTGCATTTGTGCTGTAGAAATTCGGTAGAGGAAATATACGACCTGCACCTTGCATTTTATTTGTTTTCTTTGTTTTGTTATTTTATTTACCGTTTCTTGCAAATTGTGTGAAATTTTTCTCGATAATTTTTTATTTTTTTTTTTTTTTTGGTTCGGTTTAGGCATTTGATGATATTTGAGTGAAATTTTGCACCTTTCATATGATTTCTCAAGTTTATTACAAGTAGGATTTGTTAATGAGGACTCTAAGAAATTTTCTTAATTTATGTTGTAATATAACATATATAACATATATAATATTTTCATTTAGGAACATTGGTATACTCTTGCTGTCCTTAGAAAAAGCAGATAGAATTATGCATACCAAACATATTCAGAAGAATATTTGATTCTTCTGTATCCTTGACGGAGTTTGGGCATTCACAGCGTGTGCACAATCATCAGCTTGTGCCTGCAATTATCTGCAGCGCTATTCCAATTTCATAATAATTTAGGACGCTCGAGCTTTCTGCCACCCTTATGGTTTCACTCCAATGCATGTCGGCATTCTTTAATAGTTGATTACTGCAAGGAGTCCAATCTATTTCCATTTTTTGCCATTTGATTTGAACAGCAGATTATCCCTGAAGGTTTGTTGAATTTCACGATTAGTATAGTCTAGAGCTTTACTAAAATACAAGATTGGCAACAGCAGACAATCTTTGTACACAGCCGCCACGGATTCGAAAGAAACACAAAACTTTCTATTTCATTAGACTCAAATTTGAATTGAGCCTTGATGAGGTTAGTGATCTTGGATGCTGCACCTCGTCCTAGTTGTCATTGCAATAGGTGCTATCACAAGTGGCGCTGCAAATCGATGAAGATTAAATCTATCTTATTCAGAATTGGATTTAGACTTTGCGGGGCCCGAGGCTAAAAACTGGAAACGGGCCTTTTCTCATGTAAAAAATTTTAAATGATGACAAAAAAAAATGTCATTCATATAATAAATAGTCATTCGTATTGACGGTGTGAACAAGCACAAAGATAATGGGGGACACCTTGAGCTCGGGGTTATAACTCCCTTAGCCTTACCTTAATTCAACGCAGATCTGTTCCGCAATAAATCGAAAGATATTAATTTGACCAATGCACGATCTGTTCGGGCTTGCTGTTTCCGGATAAGTAGTTTCAGTTTCTTTCTGACTCTGTTCAGGAATATTCGGTTTGTCGTCAGTTTCAAGGACGATGTTAATAATATTATGATGCTACTATAGTTCTAGAAAGGTATATGTAACCTTTTTTTCTGGAATTTTACCAAGGTTTATAGAAGACAATTTCAGATTTAGATTGGGACATGATACTACGTTTAGCAGTAAGCTCCGGCGAACCAACATTTTGGCAACTTTCGGTTTGCGACTGCAGCTTTTGTTGTTTTTAAGTGGGGTTTCAGCCTTTTCCTAACAAAAACAAAATAGAAGCATTGAGAGTTGCTACCAACACTTAAAAATATTAATGTTTGGTTAAAAAAAATCAAGAAAATAAATTCTTTTGTTTAAAATTTTTTTTAAAATTTTGTTTGATCTTCACTCTTGTTCACATTAAAATGTAAAAATTCAGAATTAATTATCATAATTAAATAAAAAAAAATTTAAATTAATGTGGCAAAATGGGTACCGAATTCCAAGTGGAGATTTCGAACTTTAAGCGTTCTTGAAGATTTGAAAAACCTAAGTTTTTCTTATAAAATTTAATGATCACGAGGCTAGTTGCTTAAGCCTTCACTAGAAAACGGCGTATTTCAAACACTAACGAATGGGTGTGGACGGTTGATAGTGTCCGAAAAATTTTCCTTCCAACGGATTAGCTGCTGGTGTGTAATAGTAAAAAAGTTACAGTGTTTGCGTCTTGTCTATGGTCTATTTCTTCCTACTATTTCCCAGGTTGCAGCACTTTTCAGAGTTTTTTGTTCCGTGGTGTAAGCCCAAATATGGTCTTACTTTATATTATGCTACTCAGATTCGATTGCGTTTTGGGAGTCGTTGTTGCTTTGTCCCTTGACTCCGTCGATTATGTTCTTCCGAAGACATCAATTTTTTGTTAGTTCCGACGAAAACTTATTTAACCAGAGCTGGTATATATTAAATCTTTTAAAATTTGAATTTTCAGCTGTTCCGTTAACCTTTACTTCATTCCTCGAGCTTAAGGGATGACCAAGGCTATCTTTATTCTAAAGGCTAACAGTAGCTGGTGTATAGTTCCATAGATTTCGTACATAGAATTTTATCCTATGAGAAGAAAAGCTTATTTGTAGACAAAAAAAGCAGAATATCTGACTTTATTTCATTATTTTTCAAAGGATTAGCAGCGTAACTCATTTTTAATGCGTTACCTCAAAAAATGTTATAATCAAAGTTTTGCTAACAAAATTGATCCTTTGGAAGGAGAAATCAGATATTTTGAAATACTTTGATCCGTTTTAAGACGGATGTGTGTGTGCATACAGCACTAAAAGTGCCTTATGCATCTGCCGTATAAGAAAATACAAATATTCAAAGAACACATGAAACCATAACTGTGAAAACAATCAAGTCAACGCACAGCAGGTGAACAGGTGTTATTTTGAGTATTAACCCAAAGGTATTAAAGTATCATAAGTTGAGACTCTGGTATATCAACCTTAACTAGCAAACCACGTCAACGATTTATTTGGTAAATGAAGCGTAGCATATTTTATTAAAATTAAATTCACATACGATAAAAATAAACAGAAAAAAATACGAATAAAAAGCCGCTAAATCAACCCTAATTTTTTTTGTTTTTTTTTTTTCGTTATACACACATGCGATGTGACATGCCAACAAAAACGTCAGTCACACCTACAATTTGACATGAGGGTTGAAGTGGGCTGACAATGTTATATCGTTGCAATGTTGTAAGATGATGGAACGACAACGGCGGCGCCCTTAACCGCATCAATTTATGAAATTTGAAATATTATGACTGATTTTGAACGCAAGTAACAAACGGAAGAGAAAAATGTCGTTACGCGCGTCATCCTGTTACAGTTTTCGACAGAATTGCTGGACATAACAAGACCAAAATGACAAAAGAACTTTAACGAAGAATACAACATCAACAGCAGCCAACTTACGCACATGCAGCAAGACCCCTCGGAACGTTTCTTAAGTATTGACTAGGTACAGCGAAAGGGAGGAGAGCTAGAAAACTACAATTTTTTTTTAAGAAAAATGTACGGTAGAGAATTTTCACTCATAAAAGGATTCGAAAGCTGTTTATGTAAAACTTCTTTCTTAATCAATATCATTTTTCTGATAAAACTTTTTTGTTAGCGCCACAGAAATGCTGTTCTAGGAAGCCTGGAGGTTATAAGTTGACATTTCCATTACTTCGAGGGTAACTTGTAGCTCGGATGTAGTGCATACATATGTACCCATATATTTCTCGCTTACCCAAATTTCGACAACAGCTTGAGGAACACATGACTTCAGAAAGTTTCAAAAATAGAACGTAACGTACTAGAAATTTTTCATTTCAAATATGGCAAGCGGAACGTTACTGAAATATTTCGTGTATATTTCAAGTGTAATATTTCACATGCTTTTCTAATTAAATTTTAATAATGTTTTATGATTCGATATTACGTTTTTGTCATCTCCATTACGATAGCAAATGTGAGCATATGTTTAGTAAATAACTCTCTCTCTCTCTCTGTCTCTGTCTCTGTTCTCTATGTTAAGTATAGTTTTGTGTAATCATTGTCAATTGTTAGTTAAGGAAAGTCACAAAAAAAAAATAACTGCTTATTAATTATCAACACTAGCGATGACGGGGGTTAAATGAAACAATAATTCAGAGTACCGATGATGTTATGTTATAATTGAAGTGACGCGATTTCAGATACCGATAATGTAATAAAAAATTTTTGTTTATTTTCAACATAATCTTGAAAGACTTCTGTAACGTTTCAGAAACGTTATGTTACCTTTGAAAGCTAACGTGAAGACGAACTTAATGGAGAAAATCATCACTAGCCAATATGTCTTAAGATTAATAAAAAAAAAATTCCAAAGACCTCAGCATTGCTGCGAGAGCAAGTGAAATTTTTGCAAGTTTTATTTCATGAGCACAATTATAAATGTCCTATCAGATATACGAATCACTCAATGTGCGACAATAGAATAAAATTCAATGATATTATAACAATGTCAAAGACGAGCATCTAACGCACGACTGGATGAACAATAAAGGATGCATGGTACAAAGAGGATTTGCATAAACATGTAAATCTGTTCTTGACGACCAATGGAAAAAAAAAAACTTTTGCTGATGGCAGAACAGCCAATGACTGACGTTAACTGTCGATTAAAACGTAAAACGAATCATATTGAAGTCATAAAAAGAAATTGCAGAATGAACGCTATTGTGACGAATTGCTGACGTAAGCAGAAACTAAAATATAGAAATTTGACGCTATATTCGAAGGGCATCATTACCAACACCACCATCACACTATTGGCACTTTGCTTCAGGGCATTAAATGTTTTTGAAGGGCCTAAGCAAATAAAACTACTATTTGCTGCTATGGCCAACAGCTTGCCTGTAATAACATAAGCAGCAGAGCAAGCAAATACAACATCAGTCGTCAAAATCTTACCCTTCTAAATGCCAATTAAAAATATCCTTCTCTTATTTACATTTCACCCAAAAGGGATAATTCTTTTATTTCCTTTAAGCCTTGTAAGTAGGATCAAATACGATTTATGTTAGCAGTTTTATTGGTAGGTAGTGTTGTTTATGTTGTTGCCATCTTTGAGTTTTCTTTGATATTTCTCATTAATTTTGAGGATTAAGTGTTAACGCACCCTGACAAAGTGAAAAAGGAACAAAAGTTTAATCTTAATTTCTTTAAAATATTTACTTTAGTTCTTAGCTCTCCTCTTTTCTTGAGTCTTAATAATTTTTATAACAAAGAGTATTTGCAGATTATTGAAAGTATTTTCAAACGACTTTGGAGAGTGAACGTTCTTAAGTTTTTCGGGTTATACCTTAGAACAGTAAGATCAGAATTGAACATCAGGAGAATTAGTTACACGAAGCCCTTCTATGCACGAGTTCGTCAGCTGTCGTTAACAGCATTAATATCTTAATTCATTACTGCGCGATCGTGCCGATGAGCGTGAATTTAATTTTGGGAAACAAGAAAAAATCGCATGGGCTAAGTGTTTGAGCAAAAATTCATGAAAAAGAAGGGAAAATTTAAAAAAAAAATTAAGCTCCTTGGGGCGTGCCGCGCCGCAATAAGTCTTATGCATATAATGTGTTGAACCAATTTATAAGAGATGCTCTTTTAATGCCAACAGAACTTTTTGAGAGCACAACTTTCACAAATTGTTTAAAGTTTTTTTCGGTAACTGATGCCGAAGGACTTCTATGTATAATATATCAAAGCAAGTCTACAACTTATTTGCTGATTTTGAATGCTTTAGATCAGAGATTCTTTAACTGTGGTCCGCAGACCCCTGGGGGAGAGTCTCGTTGCTTTTTTGATATTAATTTTTATATCATTAGGAACAAAACTACGACCCGATTGCTTGCATTGGAACCTAAAAAATTTTTAATTTAATCAATGTTCGATTAGTACATACGGAAAATAAATAAAAATGGAGAATTTTTTTAAATATTTCGGGTAAGAGTTTGTCACCAGAGCCGTGAGGCCCAGTCGGTTGCTATTAAATTTTGCAAAGGTTCAGCAAAAGTAGATGGTATTAATATATTTTTTTCACGCAGAATACAATCCTGGGCGCAGAAATTCCCCATCACATAGGTTAAGCTAGGTATGAGTGGCAGTCAGTTACGAAACCGACTCACTTAGATCAAATGTGATCCGGTATTTGACTATACCATCTCGTTGAACCAACCAGATTTCGCAATAAAACTAAATATCTGACCTATACTAACATGTCTAAGTTCATCCAGGTCATCAAATAAAAACGAACCAAGTATTTTTTGGCGTTTTCTAGCAAGTGCGGGGCAGGAGCAGAGAAAATGAAGTCAAAGGACCTAACATCTAGTCTCTCCGCATGTCTGCCGATGAGGCAGTGGCCAGTTATGACTGCAATAACTGATGAGACACTATGTCTAGTGTGGTAAATCAGTTCTAACGAACGCTTAGCGTCTCATTTCGGCCAGATCTGCCTAGTTATATTGCAAGTTAACACTTGAGTCCATCTTTTGTTAGCATTTTTTTTCCATTTTTTCTTTAAGCAGTAACTTGCAGGTAGCAAGTGGCATGCCAACACCTTCCTTGTCCTGAGGATTCTCATCACATAGAGTTTTTGAATAAAAATGTTGTTCAAAAATTCTTAAAAAAAAGCTCATGCAAACAAATTTTTATACCTAGGAACTATTTCAAAAGGTAAAATGCACCTTTCTGTTTGCGATATTAATAAAAATTGTCGCGCTATTTATATTAAAAAGAATGGCAAATAACATTATTTATCTCTTAAAAATGACATGTGCTATTTCTGAATCCAAATTCATGTTCAACGGAAGAACAAAAGTAGCTTATTACCTTTCAGACTGGTGGACAACGCTTAAAAACTTCCGATTACCTAATTAGTGTAAAAGAAAGATAATTGTCATTAGCAGCTATTAGCTTATTTTTTATCAAGAAAGAACATAAAAATCAAAGGCTAAGCAGCGCCTCTTTATGTATCACGATTCGTCTCTAATTTTCAGGCCTAAAAATATGCAATTGTATTTTATATAAATGAAAACAAAAAATCTGGCCTGTGCTTAATGAATAGTTAATTGTAAATATAAGAATTGTACTAGCATACTTTTCAGCTTGGAAATTAGAGACGAAACGAGATGAATCATGATACATAAAAAGGCTCTAATTATACAAAGAAAAAGGAAAGAATACTCTTGGTAACTTGGCAACATAAACCTTTTCCGCACATCAATTGAGCCTTTATGATTTTTGCTTCAATATATAAAATGAAGTGTTGTTTTTGGAAGATATTAATTAATTTTTCTTTGAGTTCACATGATAATTTTTAGAGCTGTTAAGAAAATCTCGTCACTCATATTAAGTTATATACGATGTTTTTAAGTAGGAAAATTTTTTTGAAGATCAAGTTTACTTGAAGTCAGGCCCGGATTTACCAGTGAAGAGGGGCGGCAATTTGTGAACGGCATAAGGGCGGCAAATTTCTAAATCCGGGCCTGCTTGAAGTATTTCTTTTTGAAATTTATGTTTTAGTTTTTTTCCAATGTAATATTTAATACTGAATCTGAATCTGGTATTGATTTTTTTCAGTAACTTTCGGTTTTTGAGTTAAATGCGTCGAAAAAAAAAACACTGATTTTTACCATTTTCGTGCACTTGTACCACCGACAATTGCTTTGGAGCATTTTTGGGTACGCAAAACTTAAATAATGAATTTTCTCTTTAAAATTAAATTTTTATTTCTTTCTTTGACAATTTTAATTTTGAATAAGGACAGTGTACATAAGTTCAGCAGTGAAGATCGGGCAAGCTTTCAATATTCCGGCAAATACACAAACTATGTCCGCTGCTTTGTTGTTTTTTTAAAGATTTTATAGCCGTTTGTTATCTCTTCAAAAGTATTGCCTGACCTCCTACTGACACACCAACTAGAAGCATTTCAATGATTTAGTATAAGAGAAGGAGTAAAAATAACTTAACGTTGAGCATTTCAACATTCAACGCATAAAGGTTGTGGCTCCTTTCAAGTTTCGACAGAAAAATTAATTACAAAAACAACAACAACAACAAGAACAATAGCAAAAATTAATCACGTCTTTCCTCTATCATAAAAGTTTTCAAAATAAAATCATAAAAAAAATATTGAAATGAACGAATGAATGAAACAATGCCAGGCGCAAGAGAAGAAACTTTTTAATTTTAGTTTAATGAAAAGTAATTAAATTCCAACTCAGTGAAACATAAAGTAATATACAGTGGGTACATTGCCCACCCATACCAATTACAACAAGAACTGGGAGAACAAAAGCAACATTGGCGAGAACACACTAACAATTACAGAGAATACACTAAAGTAGAGATTTATAATTTTGGCAGAATCATGTTTTTAACTTTTAAGTTTCCTACCCTACTACCTACTGCCTGCCGCTAGCCAAAATCTTTCTTTTGTTTTTATGAGTTTAAAATTTTTGAGTTTTTTTTCTTTCATTCTTTGTTTTTGTTCTTTAATTTCATATATAAAGTTGTGCCGCATTTCACAAGGGCGTTTGAAATAACAACTACACCAGGCATCCTTTGCCTTTCTAAATATCTCTTGTCTACCTTTCCCTTGTGTTTGGTCGTCGTCGTTCTGCTATCACCGCGGCACAGCCCAATGCTAGCGAATCGACCAACCGTCCGACCACTTTAATTTCATGCCGTAACGCTCGTTCGTTTTTCTGGATTTTTTTTTTTGTTTAAACAGCATTCAAAGCAGGATATTAAAGTATCCTGTTGAGATTACAGCCTCAGGTTGTTTTTCATGCTACGTTTTGGAATCACGTTGTGCTCAGCCAAATCCAATACAAAAAGATGTGAAACTTTAACTTAAAAGATATTCGTCGTCGCCTTCCATCGTAGTAGTGGAGGAAAAAGTAGAGGAAGCAGAAAATCTGCTACGTTGGCAACAACTATTGAAATTTAATGAAATGACGAAACTAAAGACTTTCGACAGCACATACACACAAGGATGCATGCAGCACGAGCGAGGGTACAATATGGCATTTAATGGAATCATTTGGTTTGACTATGATGTTGTGCACTGTGGGAATAATTTGATATTTTCGTGAGAAAAAAAAAACCCCAGTCGTAATCATTTCTATAGTCACAATAACAACTATAGTCGATCGGTAGTTTTCAACTTTCGGTATGCTAATAGGAACTTTTGCACGCTGAATACGATTCATTTTTTAGCAAATGGGGGTTGAAACCCCAAAAAAGGCGTTTTTGGATAACAATTGGTAGAAAACCAGGATTTTTAAAATCTTCGAAAATCTCATCAATTGAAGCTTGTCACTTCCACATTCGACACCAATAAAACAAAAATTAATCGCATCTAACATTGAAACCCTGTAAGTTCTTTGAAGCTCTGTAACTCAATGATCTTTCTTTTACGAAATTTAGTGGTCCTGGGCATAGTCCCGAAGGTTATTCAGAGATGACCAAAAACGCCTTTTTTGGGTGTTCAATCGTCATTTTCTCAATAGCTATACGTGATTGACACTTTTAGAGCACAGATTCGTGATCAGCGTGCGAAAATCTATCGAAAACACATAGTCACTTCCCATTGTCATAACCCCTGTATACCAGAGCTATTTTTCTTGAACTGGAATCAAATTGGACTTTCCAGATTTCCACATTTAGGAGTTGGAAGATTGGTCTGCTTTGCAAAACTAAGGCTTCTGTGAGGCATCTTGCGAACTTTAATTAGAAAAAACCAGTGGTGTAACCAAAGGGGATCGGATACGGATAGACTCTTCCTTTAACGAGACATTAATTGAATTAAATTAATGTATTATAGATTTATTTAAAAATCGATTAAGATGCCATTCTGTTCATCTCTAAAAAAAACATGCCCCTATGCAACCACTTTATCACTATGTGAATTTATTTCTCAAATATTTTTTCAATAATTTTTAATAAAACAATTTTTTTAAATAATTTTCGACAGTACTGAAAAAAAAAAAATGCCCACTGTGCCGCATAAGATGCGATGCAATGCAATGGTTTGGGTTGGCAACATGTTGCCAACTTGCTGAGGGTACATTTAGAAATGTTTGTAGATAAATATTTAATGAAAGTATGTTAATGCCAGCTTATCATAGCGACAGATAAAGTACCAAACAGTTAAAAAGAGATGGAGGCAGTTAAGCACACAGGCCGACAGCCAAATAGACAGACAGATAGGCAAACCGTCAAATATCGTACATTAAACTAAATTCTACACTACGAAAGATTTTCAATGTGGTATCTGGCAGCACATTTGAAAGCGTTGCTTACAGGCAGGGCAGGGCATGCCAGGGCAAAGCATGATGGCAAAGTATTTTGTAGGCAATTTAGTGCCTATTGTTAAATTGGGCTGGGCGGCGCTTTCTGTAAGGTTATTTGATAAGGTTGTATGCTGGCGTTTTATGTCGGTACTGCTACATGTCATTACTCATTCCTAATTGCTGTGATCGAAATGTGATTCAATGCTTTTGCTAGCATTTCCTTTTTTGTTTTTTATTTAATTTTTTTAAAAGCAGGCAACTAGGTGTTATCCCACTCCAAACTATGTTGGCTATTACTATAATGTAATAGAATTATTTTATTTTTCCTTTGGGTATATCATCATGATGTTGCACGTTTAATGCTCCATTTTATTCTTTAGGTTAACCATTAATTATTTACAGTCATTAATGAAGAAGTTTTCAACATTTTATAAAAAGTTTAAGGGTAGAAGAATTGTTGGTGCTGTTGATAAATTTAGCTACTGTTTCTGTTCTCCTCGTCTGCTCCTTTGGCCAGTAAATTTTTCCGTGTAGTATATAACATACTGCTCATACGCTCAATGACATTAAAACTATAGAGTTGGTTGCTTGAATTGTTGGTTTAAATTAGGGTAGTAGCACTAAACTCTTCTCTCCCTGGCAAGTTTTTCATTGAAAGTTCAACGTAGTTTTTGATTTAGACTTTAAGTTTAACTCGGCTTTGAGTATTTCAATCAAAATTAAACTTAATTTGAACTCAGTTTAAATGCCTAATTCACTATATGCTTCTGACAGATTTCTTCTCATACTTAGGTGGTGTCATTACCGCTGTAAGTTGTGCCATACCAAAATGTATTGCGTTGGGTTTAAGTTTCTTACTGTGCGAGTTTATTGCTTTAGTTTCTATTGTCATCAGATAGTTTTTTGATGCATCAAAAATTTTCCAAGAAGTTCTTCAGCTTATCTAAGTTCGTATAACTAATAACAGTTTCGAAGAGATAAAAGAGATAATATTGGTATGACAGATTGGATTAAGCAGTAACTCGAAGCTTCCAATGAATCTAAACTTGCCATACCCAAAGAGGTGCTAACTTATTCTATTTCTTCATAATTTTTGTAGCATCTCTAATAGTCCCAGTGTGGTAAGCCAAACTTGCTGATAGTGCAGAGCTCTTGTTAGAATGCGTAGCATTCTATTGTGAAAAATTCTTAGTTTTTTCGGGTTCATTCAGTGGTGTCGAACTATCTCGAATTGATTGGGTCCCTTGTCTAATTTTTTACATAATTTTGGTAGTGACATAATTACGTCCGCCAACATGTGCTGTAGTGACATCTCGAAGCCTCTCCTAGCAAGTTCGTCAGCTTATTCATTGTACTCAATTTTGTTCGACTTTTCCATTTTTTCAACGTCTCCTTTCTTTCGCCTCTTTTTTTTTTGCTGCGATCTGCTGTTTGCTAACTCTTCTCTGATTCTTTGGTTTCTTTTTTGCAGTACTCTAGCTTTTTATAATCATATTTTCTTCTTCTTCTTATGTTCTTTATCTCCTCACGGAGAATAAGGCCAACGTGCACGATTTGTAGCGAGTGCCTTCAATTCTCTCCAACATTTCCCTGATTCACGTATTTCCTGTTCTAGGGATCGTTTTCACGATGATTTAGGATGGCTGCGTTTTCTACAACCCTGAGGATTCCACTCTAGTGCTTGTCAACAGACATAAGTTGGTGGTTTTTGCAACGATTGTTCAATCCATTTCCATTTTGCCCGTTATATTTGAATGGAAATCGGATCTTGACAGCATCGTCATTAGAGATGGCCCTAGGCCACAAAATTTTCCAAATTCGGCGAAGACATTTCTTGGTGAACACTTGTAAATTTTGTACCAAGGCACTGCTGGTATGCCAAGTTTCACAGCCGTACAAAAAAGAAAAGATTCAATCATATCTTGGCTACTTATTTTTATTACCAGTTCGATGGAGTCGGCCAACTTGCAAATTTTGTCGAACTCTTCTTCAAATGTTAATTTTGCCGTTTGGCATCTGAGCTGCTTTTGTGTTCTACAGCCGCTTTTTTTCGCTTTATGACTGTTAATATTTTTTCACGCACTGCCTTCAACTTTTACCAGCAAACTCAGTTGCAAGTTTTGTCTGCATATTTTTTTTTTCGTTCTGAATTGCTTTAACGAACCTATGTACTTCCGGCAAGAGAAGAGGCATAATTGTCAAGGAACAGACTGGTTTTGCCTTCCGTCTATACTTTAACAATGACGCGAAAAATACTTGTACTTAATTTTTTTTAATTTGCACATAACTTACGAGTAACAATTTTCTTAAAATTTGGCCAGCGTTTTCTTGCCAGGTTAATAATTAAAAACTTTCAATTTTACTGACGATTGTTATTTTATTTTGTACGCGTCAGAGGTCAGCTAATTAATAAGGCAAGGCTATATTTTATGTGCTTTTTTCAGCTTGAAAAAAAAAAATGCTTTCAAAATTTGGTGATCATAAAAAAGCCTCCGAAAAATTAATAAATAATTTAATTTCTATAATTTATTTTAAAACTTCAACGAGCCTTATGAAAATCCATATATTAAGATTATAAATAAAGAAATTTATTACCAAATGTCGTCAGCAACCAAGAAATATATAATTTAGATACACAATGAAAAGAAAGAAAAAAATTACACACGTCCCAAAAGTATTAATTAAAACTTATTTGTATTAAGAAGAACACATAAAACATTAAAACCCTAAATCAAAATTAATTTGACACAAATGCGTACAAAAATGAAATGAGAAAAAAAATACAAAAAACGGGAAGCACAAAAAACACGTAAACGTAACAAGCGCTATGTATGATGTTGCCCTCCCTCCCTTCGTTTGCTGTCGTCCCAAAGCCATACTCTTCGTTAACATTCCTCCCCTTTGGACATTTTCCCATATTACGTTACTACAGGTTTTGTATGTCCAAAAGCTGAAATTATAATTCGTCACTTTGACAAAGTCAGACAAACATAAAATTAAAAGAACGAAAAAAATTAAATAACGCAATTAAGTCGAATGAAATTAATTTTCAAACAAACGACAATGAATCAACGAAAGAACAGACTGTAGAATAACGTAATATCACGTTACGCTGCTTTGTGCCTAATTACAAGGTACAGCGTTATACCGCACAACGTTGTACCTTGAATGCTTGAAAAGTAATGTAATCAGCTGTACGCAATGTAACATTACGTTATACATATACTTATATTAAAGCCGAACAAATCTTTGCGTTCAACCACAGTATGATACAGTATGTGTAATTTTACATTTAATTTTATTAAATAATTTATGACTCCACTTACCTACTTAAAATTTTAAATTATATATTTGTATTTTGAAACATGTCATTGACTATTTATATTGCTTTTTAAATGTCATACATAGGCATTTTAAATTTTTTCTTAATAAAAATATATATGTATGTTGTTACAACAGTAAACAATATTAAGGTGATGCATACTTAGTTTGTTTACAAATTTTCTCAGGCCAATATCTCAAGAAAAAAGTAAGATAGCGTTAAATGTTTTGGACAAAAGTTATAAGATTTCTAGGGAGTCATATAACCGTGATAAGGAAGTCATATAACCTTGACCTTGAAAAGGTTAAATCGATGTTAACTATGGTTTTTTATACGAAAACCTATATTTTTAAAGGAACCTTCAGATTAATTCTGATCTCGGACTCCAATTTAGCGCATCAAAAACCTTCGGAAAAGTAGATAAGGGTTTTAGCAACAGAGGTTTGACCAAATTTTGTCGACCATGTGTTATCAGCGATAATGGAATTGGGTGCCTTGTTATTTTGCATAGATTTTTTTGAAACTTTCTTAATTGCAAAGTTTCAGACTAAACTGAAAACTAACTCATCGGCCGAAAAGTTGCACCACACCTAGCCAGCACCTTGCGTGGCGGAAAATAACTATTCTAGTAAAAGTTCAAGGCATTTTTTTTAAGGCATAGGAAGGCCTGAAGCCGGAGAAAAATCGAGAGAACAGAAAAAAAAAGCTTGTAAAAATAAAAATTCTCAACCGATCGAGCCATTTCTTTGCTCAAATTGAAGCTCCTAAAAAGCTGGCGTGGAAGATTGACAAAATCCAAAACGACGGATCCAATATGGCGGTCAAAAATCTAATATGGTGGCCGAATTTTCGAAAGTCAACCGATTTGCACCAAACTCGGTATACAAGGGTAATGGGAGTCTTTGATCACGAAGTCTGATTTTACAAAATCAAGATGGCGGACCCAATATGGTGGATTAGAGTATTGAGTTTCCGCCATATTAGGTCCGCCATCTTGAATTTCAAATTTCTGACCTTGGATTCGTATTTAGGGACCCCAGAAACCCCCGTATACCAAATTTTGCGCAAATTGGTTGATTTTAAACAATTGAATCCAGCATTTTGAATTGGAAAATTTTGGAAATATCCCAGATTCATAACCGGCGACCCTAAAAACTCCCGTATAACTAATTTGATACAAATCGGTTGACTTTCAAAAATTTTGCCACCATATTAAATATTTGACCGCCATATTGGATCTGTTATCTTGGATTCTGTCAACCTACCACGAAAGCTTTTTAGGAGCTACAATTTGAGCCAAGAAACGACCCAATTAGTTGAGAATGTTTATTTTTACAAGCTTTTATTGCTGGACACTCGATTTTTCTTAAGCTTTTGGCCGCCATATTGGATCCGCCATGAAACGAACATTTTAAGACCTCGTACGTCCTGATCGGTCAATCCAATTTTCGGCTGCGAAGGTGATCCGCTTGACGTGAAACATCCCATATATATTTTTGTAAACATCCGATACTACTCAACTTCTTAGAAATTTACGATATTTTTATAGATCTTATTGATATAGTCTGACTTATTCGATATTTTTCTACATTTATTAAAATTTTGAGAGTGGGTTTTCTTTTGATTGAATTTAATAAGCCATAGCTCCTCGAAAAGGACAATTTTCATGCTACTTAAAATTTCTCTAATTTCTGTTTTTAAGTTAACCGCCGTCAGTACCACCCTAACTACAACATACTTTCCATACCAATGAATTTATGGAAAATTATATATTATAAATCGAACAATGTCTAAGGTATGTTATTATTGCTATCGTTGTTACTATTGTTGTTGTTGTATTTGGCTAACAATTTGTATTATACCACTATAAGTACTCATACTTGCATTGCATTACGGAAACACTATGCGTTCATGTGGAAATAAATGATTTTTGTTGCAGCCGCTATTGCTAGCGAAGCGACATTTTAATTTTCATTCGAATGGAGTCCGGACATTTTCAATGGTTTTCAATGACATAAATGCACTGGAAATATACCATAAAAATGAAAAATGTGAAAAATGCTCATATGTTCGTTTGTCAATACCATTTTTATTAATATTCCCGCATGTGGTGCGCCGCCCTATTGTATGCAATGCAATGTTTCTCAAGTCATTGTCTTGAGTGGATATTTTCTGTGTTTTTTTTTTTGTTGGAACTTTTCATATATATTGTTTGAAAGTGGCATCACTTGACACACAATTATTTACTATAGTTATATTGGAATATTTTGGTGAATTGCATTTTTCAAGCACTTTTGTAAATAATTGAAATTGAGAGAAGAAGAAAAAAACCATGCACAGCATAACAATTTGTGTTTGCATTTTTACTAGTACTTGTAGCATGATATTTTAATTTATATGATTTTATTATGGCTTTTAGGTATTTTTACTGCTTAATGGATAACACGATTTAATGCTTAAACGAGCATGTTTGCTGAACTTCTGTTGAATTGCCAAGTAAAGCATTAAATTCTACTTGAGAACACAATAAAACTGTGAGAGCATAACATTCGATTGCAAACAGATGAGTGTTGGGTTTTATACTTTTGAAAGGTAGGTACTATTCAGAAAAATATATTAGAAGAATCAAGAAAACCTTTATAACAAAAACAATTATCAGTGGCGGAGCTAGGACTATTGGCGTTACTTTGGTAGAAAAAATTTTGATAATTCACTGAATTATTGACAAAAAAAATATTCATTATTTTCAAAACAGCCATTGCAAACCTAAGGGAATCTTAAAGCATAACTCACTCTAAACCTTGAGCAGCGGACTGTCTCACATAAGGTGCCAATCATAGAAGTATAAGTCTTGTGCAAATCAAACACACTATTTTGGAAGGTATCAAAGTTAATCCAAAAACTGTGTATATACTTCAAAAGCTCTTCCTAAGACAACGCATATTCTGCAAATTTGTTTAAATTGGTGATTTGGAATATATTTTTAAGAAAACCTTAAAAATATTTAAAAAATTTTCATGAAACTATATGAAATGCTATTGATATTTTGGCGCTTTGTTCACATCCTATACAGAAGGTCTCAAAGGTCATCACACTTTTTTATTACTGGTGCTTTTGCGCGTTGTTTTTGTACCCAATGAAGAGAAAATAAATGCTTTTAATATCGAAATATCACGATATATCGATAAACATCTATAGTAATTACATAGTTATGTTAAAAATGATAGATTGATAAAAAAAATAATTGGGTTTTTATATAAATTTTGAATCGAACTTAATGAACTTTGTTTGTTAGTCCCTCGACAACTGCATGGCATCAAATGACAAGCTATTAAAGCAATAGGCTAAAATCTGATATCCACTACAAAACTGTTTTCCGGTATAACCTTTACACTGTCTGTGTGTGTGTGCGTGTGTGTATTTCAGTCAACCATCACCATTCATCACACACCCTTAATGCATTTTAAAGTGCAGTTCCAATACGATCAAATTAATTTTTTATAATGAGACCCGCGCGCATGTGACTGGGACTGGGTTACCAGCCTAATGACACACTTGCTACAACTGCTGCCAAGACACCCGCTTAGCGTTGTATGTATGGTATACGATTTACACATGCACTCAACAACAGAGCGGATGTAACAAAAATTGCTACAATCAGCGACAGCGACTACGAACAGTGCGACTCATCGTCAGCTAACAGGAGCAATATGATGGTAAACGGTATGAGAGGCATTCGGAGTGTAACTTAACTCAACGGAACTAAAAAAATGAAACAAAAAAAAAATACAAACAACAAATTGTATTTTAATGCACAGTGGAGGAATCAGTTTAAAAAATAATTCATTTATAATTCATATATCGCAGAGAGAGTGAGTGCCCGATTTCGTTGCATAGCATGAGCGTTGTGGCAAAAGGTAACTTTGAAGCTTGTGTGTATTCGGATAATTTAAATGGGAGCCACATTGATTCTGAATAAGAAAACTTTTCCAAAAAATATTACCGAACTTGGTATGGAAACGTTTAGCGAAGTTATTACTGCACAGATAATGAGCAGCTCAGCAAAACCGGAGCGGACTGCTACTAAGCCATACCACTCCTACAAAATAGGATTTCCCTAATAATAAAATTTAAGACTATCACTTTACTGATAGTGCAGTGCAGGGAATTCAGTTTTTGGCACTATTTCCATCATAATGATCGTTCAAAATTTAAGAATAAGCAATTGAAGTCGTTTCATAGTAAAGAATTAACAAGAACTTAAATGAAAAAATTTCCAAAAAATCTCATATTATCGCTCACAATCGCTTGTCTCCGCTAATATATATGGAATTTTCAGGCAGTATTCCTTTAAAATGTAAATCCTCTTGATTATAAAAAGCTCTTAAGCGCATTCAGGCCCGTACCCACTATATGGGAAAGAGGGGGTTTGCCCCCCCCCACGCGTCTCGTTTGGTTGCAAATTTGTTTTTTTGGAAGGATAAAAAATCATGCCACTGGAATTGCATTTTCCCCCACGCAAATTCGGGTTGGTACGGTGCTGAGCGCATTAATTCCCACTGTACATCACAATGAATTGAGTAAAAGGCGCAACATGCTGCTGCTTGCTGAATGGATTTGAACTCTAATTAAAGAGAAAAAATTAATATAAAAAACTAACAAAGTAAACAGAGTGCAGTATAACAGTGGCCACAGTATTGAAAATTTACAGCCTGGTTGACAATCAGGCGGACCATGCGACAGTCGGTTGGATTGTTAAAAAAACACGTAGAAATTGGCAACAGAATATCCAGCAAGCACGCACTGTTTGAATAGGCGATAAAAATGACGACCTCTTAGGGCTGCGAGTGAAGCAATGCGCCATTGCGTCACATATTGTGATGTCTTTCTCGTACTCTTGACTTGCACACTGCCGTCACATTGAATCCCAAGCGTGTTTCGTGCAATTATAAAGCTGCCAGCAGTGAATAGCCGCCACCACCACAAGCAAACAATATCTTTCAACCATTGAATAACATTATGGTAGATACTCCTTTAGTTTTATACCCAATTTAAAGTAAAGTCAAGTATTTGCCATATGTATACGGTCACGGACAAAATGTTGATTTGAAGTAGTGACTGCAGGAAACGACAGCCCTTAATTTACATTTTCTTATGGGGCAAAATGCATAAATGTATGTATACAAAATAATTTAATAACATTTGGGATTTTTTTTTTGCTTCTTCTTCTTCTTTTTATTGAAAGTTTGTGTTGTTTTAATGAAGATTTAAAGGCGCTAGCTAAAGGAATCATAAATTGAAGGGAAGAGTCTCAAAAATTACCCACGCACCGATTACTTAGGAAGAATTCACTGAGAGAGAGGTATAAATTGTTGCTATGAGTTTGTATAGATTTATTTGGTTTTCTCTTGATATTTATAAATAGGTGCCTACATACATCAGAACTGCACAGTGAAATCTGCTATGGGAGCTCAAAGATATTTTGCGAAAAAAACTAGAGTTGAAAGAAAATTTTTTAAATAGCTGCGGCAAGCTAAGGGGACGTCCATTAATTACGTGAGTCAAAATAGGGGGGAAGGGGTCTGGCAAAATCTCACCAAGGGGGAGGAGGGGGTCAAGGAAAACTTTACGTCAATTTCTCAATGCATGGAATTTACATTAAAAATTATAATTTAAATCTCACGGGAGGGAGGGGAGGGAGTCGCCATATCGCACCAAATCTCACCAAAGGAAGAAACGTAATTAATGGACGTCCCCTAATTGCATGCAAGCCTAAGAGAAAAATAAGAAGGAAATGCTGAAGCAGCAAGTGACTTAAAAACAAAAATCACACAAACAAAAAGCATGCAGCGCCTTGAACAAAAAATTACACAAACAAAAAGCATGTGGCGATTGCGAACCAAAATTATTTAACTTGAATAACAGAAATAGCACAACGAAACGGTGCGTAGCAAAATTACAAAAACAAAAAGCATACGACGATAACTAGCCGTAGAAAACAAAATTACTCAAACAAAAAGAGTGCGGTGTTTGATAACCGAGATTATTAAGCTCGAATAGTGCATCCTTAATCTTTATAAGGGTTGATTTACGTATTTTTTTTTTTTTGTTCGAGCGATCTGTAGCGTTTGCTGCTACTCTGAGGTTATCACTGCAATGCTTTTCGACCGACTTTAGTTGATGATCCTAATCCATTTCCATTTCTGCTGTTTTATTGAAGCAGTAATCGAATCTTGTCGGCATCTTGCAAGCAAATCGATACAGGAAACAGTACAGAGCCACCAAATATTCAGAATTCGACGAAGACAATTGTAGGTGAACACTTGTAAATTGTGTAGGAAAGCGGTTTCGATAACCAAATTTCGCAGCTGTACAGAAGAACTTGGTTCAGATTTGACTCAAAGATTTTGTGCTTCGTCGGTGTTGACAATATCGCCATCGGCTATTATAACACTGCTCAAACAAGTGAAGTTATACACTTATTCTATGCTGAATTCGCCTATCATGAGACTAATGCTGGAACTGGTTGGGCGAAATGACATGCCTTTTTGTGTTAATTTTCAGACCTACTTTTTTTGGAAGAAGATCCAATGGCAGTGAGTTTTTCTTGCATATCGAACATAAGCGAAGTCGTGCAGATGCGCGCTGAAAGTTCATTGAATGCCACGATTTGTAGAATATAGAGCTCTGCTTAGAACATTGTTCAGTACTAATTATTAGAAACAATATTGGTGATAGCAGTCAACCTTGATGCACACTCGGTAAGAGCTCGAAAAAATCAGAAAGTTTCACGCATCAATGAATACCAGATTCAAAAATTTAATGCTAATTTCTGTGCTCCACGATGTTCTGGAGTGAATTAACTGATCAATACACGATCTGCTGGGGCGAAAACCTGATTGTCGTTTCCAGATAAGTGGTTGTATTTTTTCGTGGATTCTGGTTAGGAGAATTTTTGTCAAGACATTGAACGGAATTGACATTATCGTTAAGTAATTTTGGTATAATAGGAACTTCTCTTATTTTATGGAGTCACTATGAGTCCCAAGTATTCAGATCAGACAATTGGGAATTTAATTCACACCACATAATTTTTCCAGAATTTCAACAGTTATAATGCTGTAAGTCAAATTTAAATTGCAGATTGATTAGATATCCTTGCGGCTTTGATAAACTACCACAAATATCGAAAAGTTTGTAATCTGCTGATTTAATATCTTCTAGAGGTCTACAAAAGAACCAACACGCACCTACTGAAAGTTACAACTTCCCTTACTTAAAATTTGATGTTCACTATTAAATAAAATATACAAACAAAAATAATTTCAAAGAAATACAATCCCATTAAAAACGGTAAACGTAGAAAAACCGATAGATAAATTAAGAAAAAAAAAATGTTAGTTATGTGGGATTTTTTCATTATAAGAAACCTTAAGATTTTTTGCTGAAACATGAGAAGAAATAAAATATGCATTGGTATGCATATGAAAATAGGGGACTGTAAAACAAATGACCAAAGTGACGGGCAGACTTTAAGCCGAGTAGGATTGACAATAAGCAAAAAAAAAAAAAATTAATGTATACCCCATAATACATCATAAATATTATAATGTACGAGTATATGAGACGATTGCCTGTCATGCACACATTATGCGCATTCAAAGATTACTTTACATTTTGTATTACAATAGCGTATATGGAAAGCAGCAGCAGCAGCAGCAGCGAGAAGTCCAAAACACAAAAAGAAACTCAAATCAACCAACCAACCTACCAGGCAATCTTTCTTTTTTTTTTCCTATACGAATGCATGCTACCTTCCCTGACTGTAAATTGAGTCGAACCACAAGCAACACAACTCAACTTTATTGAAATTGAACTGAGCTGAACTGAACTGAATCGAGTCGGGCCGATTCGAGCTGAACCACACTTAATCATATTCGATACAGATAAGCCTCAACAGAGAAAAACGTGCATAGAATTTCCCATTCATAATGATTACCCCAGACTCTTATGAAGGCGATAACGTTGACTTTGGCTATGAGACTATCCTTACGTTTAAGCTCTCTTCTTGCATATTCGTATTGTCAGTTGTTGTTGATGTTGTTGATGATGATGATGATGATGATGATGATGATGATGATGTTGTTGTTGTTGTTGTTTTTTTTATTGTTGTAATTCTTCGTACTCATATTTTGTATTTAAAATAAAATTCTAATTCCATTGAAGTTACATATGATGACGTACGACCCTAGTCAATATACTTAACCACAGCGCAGCAGCAGCACCCTGCATATGGTGGCTCTTCGTTTGTAAGGTGAGCTGACTGCCTAAAAGGTGTTGCGAAAAAAAAAAATTGCAAGTTTTCGTTAATATCGGCGTGAAATCGCAGGATATTGGTGGCAAATTGACATAACCAAATTTCAAAGTTGTGTGACCTGGAAGCTTTTCGCTCAATAAAGCCAAAATTGGATATTGAAAAGTCAGGAACTCTTTTTTCGCTGATCAATTATGAAACAGGTTGAAAAACTTTTTAGTCAAACCCGGTAAAAAGTTGAAATTATTTTGAACGTCCTCGATATATCTTTTGGTCATCTTGTAGTCCTATTAAAGGGTAGTTTATTATTAAGAAGAGATTTTCTAAGGCTGGGTGTTAGGCATCGAAAAACAGCGTTTTTTAGTTCAAAAAACATTTACTTTCTAGCCTAGTCTTCCTGTTAGTTCAATGTATTTTATTCAGCATGGCCAATGAATGGATTCTAATCATCGAGATCTGCAAAATGCCCATATAACGGCAGCTATCACCTTCTCTTTTTTTTCGAAACGTTCTTTAATCTCGAATATCTTTAGAGTTTTAGATTAGATATATGGATTCTCAAGTCAAAGGGAACCAAATTAAACAATTTTTATGGTGAATTCATGACTTTTCCTATTACCAAAGCACAATTGTGGCAGTTGCATTGTCGTGATGAATAATTGTTTTGGTTGAATTTACAAACCAGGCCTCTTTTTATGAATTCTTTCATCTCATTCATTCTTCATTTGGGAGCTCTAGCCCCACTTTTAGCTCGATCTATAGCTATACCTTAAATTCCGATCTACAGCTTAATACCTTAAACCAGCGCTGCTTGGGAGTCCACTTCAGCTCGCGGCCCTTGGGCTTATAGAGCACTACCATAATCCAGCGCTGACGTTGTCCACGTTTGGAAGTACCTTCACGTCATTAAATATTCGCTATACTTTTCATTTGGAAATATTCTCAAATTGCCGGTATCACAAAAATAACCAAATATTTGGCAAAGGATTATTCTATGGAACAAGCTGTCCTGAAATTCGATTGCTTATTCAACGAAGACTACTGGAATAGTAAAAAAATCATTCTTTGATTTTTTTCCCAACACCTTATGGTGTCATCATATGCAGATATTTTTGCATGTCGTCTATCTAGCTGTCTTTCGCTTGTGCTTAGCTTTCATAATAATGAATTGAGGTTTTTACTTGATATTTTTTTTTTATTTTTCTTTTGACTGAACTTACTGTCGTCGCTTGTTATGTTATTTCCATTTTGTTTCATCCATTCATTTGTCTCGTCTTTCAGCTCTTACTCCTGCTGCTGATGATATTCATCCGCTTAAGTAAGGCCGTTTTTGTTTAAAGCTATCATGCTTTCTTAATCTGTTCAAGAGAGAGAGATAGAACCCTGTGCGCGCATTCATTTGCCGCTGTCATATTAACAGTTGAGCGCGAAGCTGAGGGTTTGGAGGGCGGTAACAAAACCGTTTTGCCTCATTATACCACCATTGCAATCACCATCACCGTCAATGTCCGACGGTATGTTAAGGAAGAACAAACGTCTCATTGTCTTATAAAATTGCTTTGTTTTCTATTCAGCAGCCCCCATTATTGTTGCTGTTGCCTTTGAGCATTTTAAATATCAGGCAGGCAGGCAGACAGACAGACATTTCAATGATAATTTGTTGCCTACATTATACAGCGAATTTTGTAGAATGAAAAGAAAAAATTCTTTTAATATTTTATGCACAAAAGACCTATATTTTTATCGTACCTACTGCCCATAGTAAATGCTGGTTATTAAATTCTTAAAGTTATGTGGTTTATATTCATACGGTGTAGTGGTTAGTTTTCCTGTATCTAAAGTAGAATTTTTAAGTGGTTTTAGATTTAATCTTTATTGATTTATTTCAAAAAGTTTTAATACTTGGGCTTATTGAAATATGTACCTATGTATTTTCATGCATAGCATATCGCATAGCAAAAGTTTTAGTTAACAATTTTTTTTTTTTTATTTACTATTTGTAAACTTTGATTCTTAGTCTATGGTAAGAAATAAAGTCTTTGGGATATATATATTGGCAAAGAAAGTTTTAGAAATACTAAAGTATTGTAATTAATAGTTTAACATTACGTATGGAAGCAAGGATATTTGAAATTAAAAATAATCCATAATATGCAATGTAGCAAAGAGCAGTAAAAAGCTCGCATCATTTACAAGAGCAAACACATGTAGAGATGGCATTAAATATATTTTGACCCGTAGTGCCATTCGCAAGTAACTAATGGTATTTATGATTGATTTTCTCTCACAATTGGCAGAATTTTTGCTCGGCAGTTTCTTCGAACTGTCGTTGTGTGGGGCTCATTTGGCAATGACTCATTCACTTTGGAGACAGAACTGTCTTTCTTTCTTTTTCTTATATCACTTTTCACTCGCTTTTTGATCGAGTTTGTTATATGTACGAACCATGTTAATTGGTTGGTTTGCATACAGGGGGTTACTACCGGAGCTTCTTTTTTGGGGCAGTGTCTACTCAGTGATTAACTATGGCTTTACCAAGTTACACGGGCTAGGAAACACGAAACACGTCCTTTTTCTATTCGATGTTTAATTCGAAGGGCTGCGAAGTACCAACTCCAATACATAAGCAAACAGAAAATCAAGTTCGGCAAGATAACACGCTGACAGCCAACTCCGAAAAAAACTACTCGTTTTTCATTTTTAATCACAGATGATCTATTGGAGTTTAGTCAGTTGTCAACAACGATGGCCCATTATGGAGTATTGACCATAACCATAACACTCCGAAAGAACCATTCTTTCTAGTGATTATCATGCGCGATCACAATATGTTCTTGAAGGCATAATTTCTCAAAGCAAAATTTATTACTGACAAGATCGCCAAGAATAAGGCTGCATATGAAAGGTATGCAGAGGATAAGTTAACTTACACAAATATTGTGAAAGAGTACAACTGCTGCTAGTACTCCAAGCCGATTCAAACAACAATTGCTTAGTAAGTATAAGCATAATAAGTCGCAAATCGTGACAAGAGGCAAGTCAAATCTTAGTAGGAAATGCAATAGCTACAAAAACGTTGAAACTAAGGGTACTGCAGTCTCAACAAGTTGTTGCAATAAAGTCGCGAGTGATAATCTGCTAGTAACTGCCGTTAACAACATAACCCATTGTGACAAAAAAAAATAGCTGAGATCGAATGCTAATTTAGTGTAAGATCACCTTCTATACGGAGGCAGCAGATTGTTCTAGTATTAGGAGATCTTTCGATAACAACGAATAATAAAGTGCGCTGATCAAGTATCTAAGGATTTTCTTGGTGAATACATTGCAGAGATATGAAGTGCCTGGTATTAAGCTAAATAATCATCTTCATCAAGAACATTACTGGAAGGCTTAGAGCATGTACATATTTGGTTGCCTGAAATGCAAATTGAGAGTACGAGACTCTTTTAGGGCTCCCATTATTCAAATCTGATTATAACTATGAAAAACTGTTCGGTAATCAGGGCCGAGATAACGCATACAAAGATTATCTGGCTCTCCTCGGAAAGCAGGGCAATTAGCTTAGCTTTGGCAACAGATACGGGAAGTTAGAAAATTTTCGCAATATCCCGCCGACAGCAAACTTACAAGGTAGAAAATCAGGCTAATGACGATTATGCGGCTTGTTTCGGAACTAGAAGAAGATACCAAATTTCGTACGAATTTATCTAAGGGTCTCTAGGAGTGCATTAGATAATCTGTTTGACACTGGGTCAAAAACTTTTTAATTAAAGAAGTTTCTAGCCCTGAATATGCGTTGTTCTACAATTAATTAAGCCATATCCCGAGGGATTTGAATATTTGCCCAACTTTTGTTCACCTGACTTAACAGTTGTAAAGCTGAACTGGCGAAAGTTATAAAACATGGCTACGGCTGACAAAAACCTTACCAAAAAAATGAAGTAGAAACTAAGTAACCAATGATAGATATAAATTTATTTCATACTTAACACAAATATGACTGATTGTAATGGAGGTAACACACCCACCCACCTTTTTTACCGCAGTTCAAAAGACTGTAATGATAGGGGCGAAGTCTTTAAGTTTGTGCAAATATCGGAGTGTTATTCCCTTAAAGTAGAAAGTATGAGAGTTTCCAACAAGTTACTCGCTCAAACCATAGATGTATTCTTTTTAACTACAAACTATTTCTGAAACTGTTATTCCCTTACAAAAGACCCAAACGAACAAACTAGGCCAAGAGCCCTAGAGTATTCAATAACAGTTTACTGAACCAATAAACTCGGTAACATTCCTGAAACAAGAAGGAAGCAAGTTTCAAGAAGTTCATGCAAACTGCTTTCAGTGAAACATGGCAAAATGGCATTAGTACCTTGGAGGAATGAAAAATTTATTTTAAATTTAGTAGTTTTTCTTTATTTTAGTGATATTTTTCGACACCATTTTACGAAAATATTTTTATTTCAGCAATCGTTAAAAAGTACAAAATAGATTTTAAGCAATGAGTTGCATGCTGTTCATTTAATTCCCATCGTTCAAGTCGAAAATTAAAACTTTTTGAAAAGAAACGAAAGTAACATTTTTTACAGCCTCGAAGCTCAAAAGCATTAGTTTTACAAAAACTGCAACGGAATTTAGCTTAAGGCAAAACAAAACTCACTCTTGAGCAATGGAAATGCAGCCAACTTTTAGAACCCTTTGGGTAAATGCATAAAGTATTCACAGCCGCTGTAGCAGCACAAAAACAACAATCAGAACTAAAAACTCACATCTGACCGTTGCATTGCATATGGTGTTCATAGAAGAAAATCTCAGCAATGAAGTAACTGCACTCACTATACCAAATGTGCAACATGGATTGTAATAGACGGACAGATAATACGTGCATGTGACGTTTGTACGAAGTTGCGTGTGTCGTATGTTGCAAATAATGCAGGATGATGTGTCATTATAAATCTTTTGTTCTTGTTGTTGTTGTTGCAATTTTCATACAAACTCACATGTTTTTCACAGTCAAAGTATCTGTTAAGTTGTGCCTATGAAATACGATACTCGCTTTTCTTTTATGTCGTGTTGCGTGCGTTTTTTTTTTTTTTTTTTTTTTGTATATTCCTTTATTGTATTTCCGGAAAGAGTGAAAATTTAAAATGAAAAGCGTGCAACATAAAAGATACATAATTCCTTAGGGCTGACATTTAAGTAAGGCACATGAAAAGATTTTTATTTTCTTTTTATTTTTATTTTTTTTTTTTTTTGCAACAAAGCCAAAATTTATGCTACAATTTTTATCGTTAATGAGCCTATGAGAATTTAAAGTGGAAATGCATGTCAGCGCTGAACGAACTTATTATGGAAGGTCTAGTCACTTTAAACTTTATCGAGATAATCTCAAATGGTAGCGAATCGTTTGTTTTAGAATATTTTTTTGAATTATAAAAAAAAGTTCTTTCGAAATTTCAGTTTTTGTAACTTGAAAAAAAATTTACAACCGAAAAAGTTTCAACTCAAATACATAAAAATTGTTTTTTTTTAAGTTGAATTAATTAAACAGACAGAAGACGGCAACGCTGCTTAAGTCAACAGGGGTCTACATTTAATAGTTTCTTTTACTATTTTTATTTTAAATTATTTTTGAAAGTATTAAATAAAATATTCTGTAGTTATCGTCAGCATCAACGCTAATCATAACCATCAGCATCAAAGCATTTCACTTGAGTATCAAATATCGCAGGGACCGTAACAATTATGAATTTTATGATAGAAATCACTGCATAATCGTTATTCTGGATTTAAATTTTTTTCGATCATAAATAATCGTTATTTTGAATTTCTATTCTTTTCGATCAAACATAATCGTTATTTTGGATTTCTATTTTTTTCGATCAAAAATAATCGTTATATTGGATTTTTTTTTTCGATCACGAAACGCACGGTACGCTAGCTATACTGCGTAAAAATTGCCTTATGTTAAAATCTCTTAATGGCGATTATTTTTTGATCGAAAAAAAGTAGAAATTAAAAATAAGGATTATATCTGATCGAAATGAATTGAAGTCCAAAATAACGATTATTTTTGATCGAAAAAAATAGAAATGCAAAATAATGATTATTTCTGATCGAATAGAATAAAAATCTAATGTAAAGATTATTTTTGATCGAAAAAAATAGAAATTCAAAATAGCAATTATGTTTGATCGAAAAGAATAGAAATTCAAAATAACGATTATTTATATTCAAAAAAATAGAAATCCGATACAACAATTATTTTTGATATTTAAAATAAAAATCGCATAATTAAAAATCATGTCATATATCTAGGCTTCTCGTCAAAAGAAATTCATCTGTCTACTCAAACTCACATTTCGACTTATCCTTTATTGTGATTTTTTTTGACTTTAATTATAGGAAATAACGATTATTTACGGTCCCTGAAATATCGTGATAATAGTGTAATTGAAGTATTTTGACTGATGGCTGCTCAATGTAGCAGAGCTGTGTTGCCAGCAAAGAAAAATAACATGAGGCTCCATCCATTTCGTAAATGTGTTGACTTAAACTGATACATTTGGTTACGGCAATTCCGGGACAAAACAAAAGAATTTTCAGTTGTTCGAAAAAGTAGCGAAAAATTTGATCTGCAGACTACGTTATTATCGGGATAGTTGCGGTGCTGATATGTCAAGAAGCGTGCTTAAATGGCAAGTAGTATAAAATTATTTACCGAGCTAATCCAGCATATAGGACATATGAGCAATTTTTTTTGTTTTATTCGAAGCTACGACACACTAAAATTAATTTTATAAAAATTGAACAAGAAGTTCCCTACTTAATACAGTCTTTAATATAGTTATACTACACAGTACAACTGCTCAGAAAAACCTAATTTTCAAGAATTCTTCGGGTGTTGAAGACACTCGCTTATGATCTCAAAATTACTAATTTTGACATTAGCCGTTATTTTTCACTCTCGTGAAAGTTTTGCTCTGGCAAGATAAGGTGCCTTCACCAGATCCAGATCACATATGAATTTGTGCTTTTCGAACATATGATCGACATCTGCAATTTTTTTTAAATTTTTCTACCTTTTTCAACACACTCTATATTCTAACAAAACGTAATTTCTCATCCTGGAATTTTTGGTTTTGTTTTTTACACCCATAAACTTTTAATTGTGCCCACTGTCAGTCAACAGTATGCCGTCAAAATAAAATCATTTAAGGTACATTCTATACAGTGTAGTTATGGTAGCCCATATTGTAGTAAAAAAAAAAAAAAAAAAAATTACGACTTATTGGGATATTTAATACGGGTACAGATAAACAATGCAAGGAAAGCACCATTACGCTGCCTGTTGGCGTCAAGCTTATGCTGAGAAGAGTTTTAATCACGCGCTTTTCAATGGGGTTAGTCAAAAGAATTAAAGTGTATTTGTAAGTGAGTCAGTATGTGTGCTTATTAAATATTTAATCCTGTAAGGTTGCTTAGAGTATAATACAACAGCTGGGTATCAGCTACATTTTAAGTATCTCATCAGTTAGTTAATTTTTTTTGTTCGTTTTTATTTAAAAAAAAAATTTGTATTGTTTTTTTCTGGTTGAAACGTGAGTTTTCACAAGCTTAGCTAGATATCGTATGACTTCGTTTTAAATTTTTACGCTTAAATTGTTCGCAATATAGCGTAAAGTAAAATGTTGTTTTTGATTTAATGAGAAAAATTATGAACGAAAACGACACGAACACGTTGCAGTACAAAGGAAACAAATAAGTTTTACTTGATGGAATATAATGAGAGTATAATGTATTATACCAATATACATTTGTTTATTTATATAATATAAACACATTCAATATGAATTTAATTTCAAATATTTCCAATTAAATAAATGTGGTTGCATTCGTCAGTTCATTGAATTTTGAAAACAGTTTGCAACGTATAACTTAAATTCCTCAGAATTAATACTGGAGCATGAAATTCGTCGCGACTTGCATCATCATCATCTTTCAACAGCGACCTGCGAGTGACGAGTTGCATGCCAACACCTTCTTTGTCCTGAGGAATTTCTAAAGTATTTTCTGATCTAAGTCTACTTGATTTTTTCAACATTTCCATTAGTCTTAAAATCTATTAAGGCCTTGATGCGTTGCCATCTCATTGTAAATTCAGATGCCTATGTAGGCATGTTTGAATATTTAACACATTATTATGGCCATTACAAAATATGTAGCCTAACGAAAGTAGGTGCAACGGCGTTTTCTACACAAACCGAGCGCTGCTCAAACAGTTGCTTGGCAAAGAAAGTGTTTAACAGACATTTTTTTTTTCAGTTTAGCGTGTTAATAGCTATAAACGGCATAGTACGACTATATACATTTTATCAAAGAACTACTTTAGGTTACAGCTATGTACATCCGTAGAATCTTCTGCGTGCCTTTCTGCTGTTATTTTGTTGCTCTAACTGTGGCGGCGATAGCAGTAGGTCAGCTGCTCCCATATGGTTTGTATCCGTACCATACACTCTTATTCAGACCAAGCATATTTTTTAATAGCATTCGTTGCGCTCCGCATACTAACTTTTATACAACGTTTTTCCTTTTTTTTTCTCTCTCTCTGTTTTCTGTCTTTATTTATATATTTAGTACAAGTAGGTATGTGGAAAAATGTAATAAGTCGTGTATTTTTTTTTTTTGTTTTAATTTTATGATGGCCATAAAATAAGCAAACTCATCCATACTGTAATTCATACTTCATACCATGGCAACCGTTCATATCATTTGGTAGTTTTACATGGGTATACAACAAGACTAAGACCAGATCAGTCCAAAAAAAAAAAAAAACAGAACATGCCGTTTCAAACCATTTCATTTCATTCCATTGCAATTACATTTGGATTTTTTAAATTGCATGGCCAAGTTATGTTGTTGTACGACTTTTGTACTTTGTTGATTTTATGTTATCGCCCATAAAATTATACAGCCGGCTTTTGTAGGTAGGAAGCGTTTGCGGCTGCGGCGTGGCACAACAACAGCGCAACAAGGTTTCCATATACCGGAGCTCATAAAGCACACATTTTGCACTTTGTAGTAGAGCAGCTTGAAGGCTGTTTGTCTCTGCCATACAGCCTGTTAGCTTAAATGTTCCCGCCGCCCCCTTGCCGGTACTTCTTGTTCACTGCGTGGAGTAAAAAGTTTATTGTTTTAATTTTGAAATTTCATTGTAATGCTCATATCGGGTACATTGTGTTTTATTTCTGTTTTATGACTCTGTGGCATACCCGTATTTATGAAATATTTTACAACACGCATTCTGTTATTCGCCGTCAAATTTTGTGGCATATTTATAGAGTTAATGCTGTGAAATATTTTTATTATATAGTTAAAGCAGTATGTATAATTAGGGCTGCGCTGGAGCAGCGCTGAAAATGCTATCACTACTTCTGAGAGTCAAAATATATTTCCCAGAAGTAAGCCAATGCTATTTTTTAAATAACTTTATTCTAGGTAAAGTTTAGTTCGGTTAGGTAAGGTACGACGGGCTGTTCAGCAAACGAATTAACCGACACCGATACTATACCGATACTCTCAATAAGAAACGGGCGGCACCATTCCGATGCTTTAAGAATTGTAACGAACTTTGCTTGAAAAACTAAAGAAAATACCACCAATCTTTTAACCGTAAATGTATTTTTGAGAAAAGGACTCCAGGAATTGATCCCATCCCTGATGATTCGGAAAAGAGAGGTGGAAGTTTTTATTAAAACTCAAACTGTGCGTACAGTAGTCAATTTTAAAGGAATTTTTCCCCAATTCTTTAGTACATATCACAATATGATTTGATTAATTTACTCTGACTATATTAAGCCAGCTTTTAATCTGACGGGGTAAATTTGGTGGTATATTTATTCCGTCAAAGCCGACTAGTACAAGGTTCAGTAATGCGTCTACGTCATATTTGAGTGTGGAAGCTTTAAACCTTGGTCAGCTCTTTTTGGAAAATTTTCTTCCCCAGTGTGGTCTAACAGAATTTTGAGTTGAAGCCACTAACATTATTCAATGTTTCAAAATTTTTTATTTTACCAGTCTATGTTGCAATTACCAGTCTATGTTGTCGTGATCTGAAATAAAAAAACCTCCCATTCCTGCATCTCTATCCCGGCAGCAGAGTTTTGGTAAAATCTTACTGAATTTGTGACATTTCCCAAAGACTCAAATTTAAATGCCTAATAACTCGTGAACTATAAGAGAAAACAACATTGACACTATTCGCTGAGAAACAAACACCACTCAAAGTTCGAATACAGAATAAAGAAAAATCTTAAAAACCTTTTAAAAACGCAATATTTCATGTTTTTTGACAATAACAAAAATTGATTTTTGATTTAACCTGACGTATTGTGGTTTGGCAAAACCAGCACTGAATTAAAATTATAATTGAAAATAAAAAAAAAAGTTTAACTTCGAATAAATATTTTGAATACAGCAATTGAAAAATAGTTGAAGTTTTATATAAAATATTTCATACGCTTCGAAAGAAACCCTTATACAACGCTGTAGTTATCTTGAAATGTTACCGTCAATCTATTTCCATTAAGGTTTATATAACATTTTTTACCCAAAAATAAATTTATAACGTTAATCGAAGTTTTACGTCAAAAAGAAATATTTCGCTCTTAGCTGAATATTGAATTTCATTTAATGTACCATAGCGTTGACGTTGAAATTCATATTTATTTTTTTTTTCCATTCGCTTGCATATTTAATGCGAAAACATTATGAAATGGTCCTTTTTGCTCCCCTGCGGCAAAAACGGAAATATGCGATACGCTTACGTATTTCCGTTTTCTTCGTAGTTTTTTATTTTTGTTTTCATATACATACTCTACATACATACCGACCATATATTTCAAACCTTACACATTTTGTGGCTCCTTAAAATTTGCGCATCTGCATTCGTGAGAAACGATTGTATGTACATAGCTTAAAGATTTATTTTACCGCTTTTACTATAAAGCGCAATTTGTATTCATAAATCAATACAGTGCGCACTCAAATATTCACATTATGTGAATATTTGGTAAATTTGGCCATTTACCAAAACGAACCATATGTACTAAGTACACTGTAAGAAATTAATGAAATATTTAAAGTGTTTGTGGTAAACTATCAAGGTATGTTTCTGATAGTATAAAAGCATACATACATATGTACAAATTAGAACAGTCAGTTGTTAAAAAATCAGAATGTATCGGAGAATATCTTCAGAAGATGTACATAAGACAACGATTTGCAACGTTAAAATGCGCTAAAAACAACTTAAGATTGAATCGTATGCTGAATTCGAACTGAGAAAACCGACTGCAAACAGGGAAAATATATGAAATTTCTTTATAATCATGATCGAATCAGTGATTTTGCGAAAACTGTCTGCCGATATCAAGTTGAGTAACAAAAAATATCAAAATTTGCAACAATATCAAATGATATTTCAACATAAGATTATGGCTTAATTATACTCAGGAGACCAACTAGCTTACTTCAAGAAATGCATAGCTTTATTGCATATCGAAATAAACTTTTTCTTCAAACAAAAAAAATTTTATCTCTTTAACAAAATATGTTTATGGAGCGATTTTTTTTTTATTTATGTTCATTTTTTCATTAATTTTATGAGGAAGTCCTTTTTCGTTTATGGGCGACTTTATTTTTATAAGAGTGCAAATTTTTGGGTTAACTAATAATTGTTCTTTCTGTGTAATTATGCCTACACCTATATTATGAACCATCTTCTCATACGACTAAAATGTTTAATTTGCTCGAAAATTTATAAAGTTTATGAGAAACATTTTAATATTTCCTGTAAACGATTTTCGTATGCATTTCAAGACATTTTTGTCTAAATATTTTTATAGTTGATTGAAGATGCTCACGGTTTTTTTTTCTTATTATTTCTTTTATTTTAAGTTGTAGTACTAAGAATTAACTTGGAGTTACATATATTTGGTATTGGAAAGAACTTTCTTAATTTCTAAATTTAATATTTTTTTTGCTAAAAGAGCCATTCAGCAGCCTTTTTTTTTTGCGAATAACAGCCTACACAAGATATGTTAGACAAGTACAACTTTAGAAACTTTTGAAAAACGTAAAGAAAGATTTAAATCTCAACTTTTGGTTGGCTTTCGCTGACACGTGACATAGCTTTGCCAGCTAGTTTTTCATATTTCGAATGAGGCACGATTATCATCATTTTTCCGAAGATTCTAATCTAAAATGCATATCCTAGCCACCGTTTTGTTCTAGAGGAATGAAATTATAATGAGTATTGAAGCAATGAAATTTAATATTGAACAGAGTACTGAAAATATCAATGCAAAAACAATTCATTGATCATTCACAATAACGAATTATGAAAAATGAGAATAAGTTTAAAATTTTCTGTCCGATTTGAGTAAATTTATACTTAAGATTTTCGCTTAAGAATGATCTTTCATTCCAAATCCTAAAAATGTGAAAACAAATTTTAAATTATAAAAGAAAATAAGTATGCAATAACCTTCTTTGGTAGAAATATGTTGTTTTAAAAAAGAAATTATTAAAATCGGTTCAGTATATGTTGTGCCAAAGCGTTACAAAAAATTTCCATATAAGCAATTTTATGCAAATAATATAGATTGATGTCGAACAATAAGTCATATTTAAGATTTGTTAATGATTCCCATAATGAAAATATTTTTGAGCTCTATTGCTTCTGATATTCAACGACCTTGAAATCTGAGTAATGGTTATAGCAATAAAAAAATACCTTTAAAATCAGTTTAAAGCAAAGCTTACATTTGGAAAATGCATATATATGATTTTTCGGTATTTTTCTTAAATACTAGATGACCGTTTTTTGCATGTTATATACAAAATAAATAACAGAAACGATTCCCATCGAAAATTTTTCAATGCCAAGACTTAAACGTTAATAATAAATAAAATAAAAATAAAAAATAAATTATGTCCAGAGTCCCATGATAAAATAAATTTTAATAAATAAATTATTTTGTATCCATATTTTAAAAAAGTTCAACATTTTATTTAACGCACACTTTGTACACAGAATGTATGGTTAATCGAAATTGGAATACAACGGGCCTGTGACGAAAAATGTCATCTCTTATGCTAAACTATATCAAAGTTACCAAGAAGTATGAAAATAGTAAAAAGCACAAGTCAAATGCACAATTTCTGCTTTATATAGTTTTTCTGAAGAACATAAAACATATTTTAATAGTAATAGTAGTAAAATAGAACACGCACTTTTAAAGCGATTAACTTTAGAGACCTTGATCTTTTTTCTCTTGTCTGGATTTCCAACAAAGTTAAAGATGAGCAACAAAATCATATTACGACAAAAGATTTTACAGTAAAATAAAAAAAAAAAAAAAGTTTTTTTATAACAAAACATTAAGTACAAAAGAACCTCAGAACCAGCTGCATTCATACTACATAGAAGTGACAAGAAAAACATGAGCCATGAGCCACGAGCACACCATAAAAATCCATTTAAAACCAACAACAAATTTGATGGATTTGGTATGAGACATCGACAACAGCGCAGCGCAGGCTGCTGACTAGCGGGCTAAGGTTGCACTGAAGGTTTAAAACTTTTTTATTACATTTTTTTTTTTCCTTTTTTATATTTATTTTCTGTTAAAAAATGCAAAATAATAAAAGAAAAACAGAAAAGTAGCAGGCAGAAAAAAAAAGCCATTCACTGAAAAAGATGGATGGGCTGATATGGAGGGTTTGATGGTTTTATGTGGAGCACATTAAAAGCAGCTGATGCCTAAGAGGAAAACGTGATAAAAACAAAAGAAAATAACCAATAAAATGAAATTTATTAAAAAACAAAAAAGTCAAAGTGGCTATAAAATGTTGCCAAATGGTGAAAATAAATTAACTATTTTTAAGAAATATCTTTTAATAATGAAATGTAACATGCAATCAGTGGCGATTTTATTCTGAAGACACATTAGGGGGGGAAGTGTGTGGTGGCTTCGATCTAAATAAAGAAATTGAATTATGTTGAATAAAACTGCTGTCGGAGAATTTTAGCCCTTAACATTTACGGATGCTTTCAAATTTTATATAAAACTGTTGCGATTTTGGAAAAAAGAATGTTGTGGAATATACTATTATTTACCCAGAAGAATTCTCAGGCATAAAATTATTGAAATATAGTTATTGTGCCTATTTTCATTTGACTGCAAATACTATGAGCTTAAAAATATCAAAACAAATTTACTGCGCATTTTAAGTAAAATATTAGCACTCGATTTTTTTAACAAATTAAGTTTATATATGGTCTCACACATAGCAATTTTGAAGCTCAAACTGTGGAGTTTTAGATCTTCAAACCAAATTTTTCATATGAAAAGTAAATCAAACGAGAAGATGTATGTGTATAATGATGTTCAAAAAAAAAAAAATTAGATTATTATGTCTACACAGAGAAATCGATTAGATTTGATAATAGTTAACTTATGGTATGCTTGATATAAATATTTGATATACAAAATTAGTTAAAATGCCGTATATTAGAATCATAATACCATTGTTTCATTCATAAATTTCTTAACAATTACCAAATATTTTTTTTGATAAAACAAATATTTCTTTGTTGCAAGCATTTAATTATAATAATTATAATGAAAGAAAGATCTATTTTTTGCAAACGTATGGATTTTTGAGTATCGATTAAGGATAAACTTAATGAACAAAAAATCAATATAGAAAATTTCGATAAAATAATATTAACTTTCTCGGCTGGCAGTAACACATACGATGTACCCAATTTTTCAATACATTTTCGACTATATGGAGCTTTATTTGACCGATGGCAGCACAGATTTCGTCCTTAAGAACCTACAATCGTTGCTGGATAGTTACTGCAATGCTTATCGGAGTCCAACGGATTCAAGTCGTAGCTGCGCGGTATCCTGTTGAAACTAAATGTTATCTTCGAAAATGCGCGGTAACGTTCACCATTCACTGTTACGTATCCTCTTTCCTCATCTTCAAAAATGATACTGTCTGGATCGGCAACAAACAGTTACTCGTTGAGGGTGCGTTGATATCTAAATCGCATTTACATTTTCTGTCCCCTAGATGAGACAATTTTGCATATTTACGTAACCACCGAGGTGGAAATGAGCTTCGTCAGCAAAGATTATTTTTCGGCAAATATGCTTATCTTCTTGCTAGCGTTCCACAACCCAATTATCGAAATGAAAACGAAAAATATCGACCCATTTGCTTAACTGGAGATATAAAACTAACTTTCTGTCATAATACGAATGACATTGGAGTCACATTTAAAAAAACAGTTGTTAAAATTCCAAACACTACATGGACCACCCTGCACATATGCGAAATTGAACTTAGTTCGAGAAAAAATACGTATAAAGCGGTTTCGAACTTTGAAAATCTAATTGGATAGGATGAGAGAGCATAAAAATTACCTCTTGAACCCAATTCTGGAAAAATTGACTTCAGTCGTTAGCTAGTTCGGGCAGCCGAACGAAATTTCATCAAAACTTTTCGCTTTTGAACATAAGAGCACCACAACTGACCAGAATATGGTAACATGTCGAGAGGGTGCGTACTTATTTGTGAAATAATAGGAGCTATGTGGATTTTCAAAGCGACAGTTATTACTGATCTATCAGCTGAAGCCAGAAACTATACAAGTTATTACAAGAAAGAATAGTACAATATATAGCCAATTTAAAAACCAAATGTCTAAAAAAAACACCCTCCACATACATACATACAGTAACTAAGTTTAACAGCCCATATCATAGCTCTTATTTTAATATATAAAACTTTTTTGTTTTTGTTGTCAACAATAAAATTTTTTTAAGATTTTTTTTTTTTCAGTAACATAGTGAGTGCTGAAATGGTACACTCTTTCGTAAAGGAAAAGAAGAAGCAAAACTTGTAAGTGCATTTTACGTACTCGTATATATGAATTTTATTCGCGACACATTTTCAAAAATTCCATTTTATTTTTGTGAGTTTTCATTTTGTTTCACCGAAAAGCTTGTTATAAAAACTTTCTAACAAAGAAACGCATTTATTGTGTGACTATGCTGCTGTGTCTGCATTTTTATGGCATCCTTTAGATACGCGCGTTACGAGCACAAATCATATGCTTTGTATCTATTAAATGCCTCACAGGCATGCTTTTTTTTGTTGTTTCATTGTTTGTTCTATGTTGCGTTACATATTTTGATTATTGAAGCGTTGTTAGTTTTTTTCTATTTTGCAATTTTGCAATTCTCATTATAGAGTTGTTGTTTGTTTGTAGCCCACATATGGTTGCGGCTGAACAATTTTATAGATACGCAAGAGAAAAAAAAAAAAAAAAACAACAACGCACAAATATTCCGTACACTGTAGCATTACAAGCAGCAGGGCAACACCATTAGCAATTCAATTCATTTGAATGACTACAATTGTTAGAAGTTGTTTTTGCTCTTGATATCATGGGAATTCTTATAACAACTATATAAACAACAACAACAACAATAACAAAATTGAAGAAAATAATATATCTCAAATATCATTTTGTATATAATATCTAATAATGTACAATCTACTTGTAGTATCTATTTGAATGAGAACAAGAAAACAAAAATTATACGTAGTATCTTGCATATGTGTACCGTGGTATCGACATTGCGTCTTCTATATAAATTTTATTGTTATTTTTGCTATTGTTGTTTTATTTGAATGCCCCCATGACACTCGTCATTTCCAACAACAGAAACCAACGCCATCAACTTTAACTAGAAAAATCCATTTGAATCAATATTAATTACAATCATTCAATGACTTTGCTACGTACAAACATACAGATATCGATGCACAATTCAAAGTTTTCATATATGTTACTTTTCCACTATATGCTTTTACACTGAATAACATAAAAAGAACGCGAAAGACGTATATTCAGAAAATTTGACTAAAATTCTCCATAAGAGGGTTAAGGAGTGGTGCTGAAAGAGTGATGCTGGAAGAGTGATGCTGGAGGAGTAGTGCTGGAAGAGTGGTGATGGAGGGATGGTGTAAATAGAAAAAATCTTTAGTCTTTTCATGAGGAACAACTTTGCCCCCGGCACCGAACTTTTCAGACTAAATTACCGGTTATCTCGAAACGCTAACGTATTGTCCAAAATCTGATGGCAGATCGACCTCAACGATCTCAAATTACTCTTTTTTGATAACAATCGATTTTCCTACAAAATTTCGATCTCATTTTTGCAAACAGTGTACTTATTTTTTCAGACTCAACAGCAACGATAGCTATATATTTGAAGATTGAAAATTCGAAACAAAGTAGGTCCATTATAAAATTAGTTAAATGAATGTTTTTTATGTAAACATTTGAAGAAAATCGATCTTTAAATACTTTTTTAAAAATGACGACTGTTTCTAAAACTTCAAAATCTTATGGTTTAAAAGTCTAATCGTTTAAAAGAATTTTTCGATACTTTATATGAAAAGAAAACGTTTGAAAACGTAAATTTTTTTAAAAAAAAAGTCCAATTTGGCCAATTAATCGCGGCGTTTGGAGCATTTGAAAAAAAAAGGAATTTTTTAAAAATTTTATATTGTTCTGGAATGGATTGATTAAAAAATGAAAAAATATCATAGAATCTCAATTAGTACCTAATAAAAATTTCAAAAAAAAGTCAAAGGAACAACAGCAAAATGGTGTCTGATTTAGTATCGAATTCCCCATATATAATCAAGTAAGAAGCTTGAGCTTTGATTTCTAGAGAGAACTCTTTTTAGAGTAGTTAATTTTGTTTTCACGGTTGGAAAAACTTGAGAAAAACTTGATATTATGGATTTAACATTTTTAAATAAAAATTTTGTTTTGAATTTTTTTTTTTGTTTCTTATTTGTTGTTAAAAAATTTTTGCACAGTGTTGTTAGTACTTTATTCCCTTATAAATTTTTGCTATAGCATATATGTAGTTTTTTACATACACTTTAGAAATTTCTTATTTACTTTCCATAAATTCATTATTTATTCAATTGTTTTCAATGGAGGCCGTAACTTTTTTAACTTATTTTTTCTACATGTCAAATATTGTCAAAGAGTTTTGTTGCTTCGCTTGTATTACTAATTAAATTAATTGTCTTTAAACGTTTTATTCTTTGAATACTTTTATTGAACCTACGACGCATTTTGTATTAACATCGATTTTTTTTTTATTGCCTCAGAAATAGTTATGAACAATTCGAAAACGAATCAATTGTCATTATAAATTTTATGGAATAATAAAGTCATTAATATTGATTTGTGATTCATTGTAATTAGATTGATTGCTTCAACAGTCACAGTATACATATACATATAAACTCCATATGGGTGGGTCAAATGATTGTCTTTAAAATATCAACTTATGACTCAGGAAGTGATAACAATGCAGAATACATTCAAAAAATATACATGTGGGCAGGTCAATTTGTATGGAAGAAAATTTTGTCGGTCTGGCTCAGTTAAAATTGTAAAGTTTGTATGATTTTAAGAAACTTTGTCGAAGAAATCAAATATTTTTAGTGCAGTTAACCCCTCCAGAAATTTCCATAAAAAAATATTTTCAACATTTTTTGATGAGCAGAAAGAACATCGAATACAAAATAAATGATGCATTGGAAATGGTTAGTTAAAAAAAAAGTTAATTGTGTTGTCCCACTGTTCGCACCATTCCAAAAATAATAAAATGAAATCTTGAGTTCTAGTCCATTTTTAAGTTTAACTCAAAATATCTACTGCTCTATATGAAATTCAATTTAAGAAAAAACCATAATTTATAAAATGTATTGCATTTAATTGTCGAAGCAATAATTTTTACATTTTCTTCCCTAATTGTATTCCTGCACCACGCGAGGCCTTGAATTTTATTACAAGCTCTGGAGAAAAAGTAATCGAATATCGTTAAGGGAGCATGCCATCTTCTATACAAGCAAAAACTTCAAAACGCAAGAGACATAATGGAACCAAATTTAACACAAATAGTACAAATACATAATTCGGAAAAGCTCTAGACATGAACTTGGTGAATTTCTACAAGTGGGCGTGGAACTCTCTATAGAAGCAAAAACTTTAAAATGGCTCTACTGAGAGAATTAGTCAAAGTAACAAAACCAAATTTCAAACAAATACAAGAAATTGTTAGGTCTAGCTTCAGACAAAAAGTTGGTGGAAAAAAAACCCTTTTAATAAAAATTTAAGACTTACGCGCAATTTTATTGCGAGGGCAAAGATAATACCCATACAGTTTAAATTATGCCTATGAAGTATTGTCGACTTAGTATTCTGGGGAAGGCTACGAAGCTTTCTGGTGTGGACTTATACGCAAATAAATAACATTTATAAATAGCATTTATATCACATGAAAGTAATGACAAGATAAAATTCAAAATATACCTTAACTCAGTTACATCTTAAGAAATATAATAAAAAAATTTTATTACCTCAATGGTAATAAAATAAAAAAAGAAAACATAAAATTATATTGCATATATTATGTACTAATAAACACGCAGGCTTTTTTTTTTTTGGAAATTTTCACAACGCCATGAAAGATGTAGATACTAGTACAGTCATAAAAAGGTTTTTATTCGTTTTTTTATGGACTAACAACTAAAAAAAGAAGCAGCATATACAGGCAGTTGAATTTTGAAATTTTTAATTTAAAATTCCAAACAATGAAAACAGGACAAACCATATAATCTTCCTTGAATTCTGGTTCTTTTTGTTCTTGCCGTTTGACGAGTTCTACATATAAAGAAAGAAAAAAAAAATTTTTTTTAGATTGAATTTTGATAAAAAGAAATTCCAGTTATACCTAATTTGAAACGCAGATTCCAGCGATCGATTCCGTATACAGAGATTCTTTAGAAATAATTCAATGACGCGCTATGTATGGGTTGTAAAATGAACAGGATTATTATTTGGAATTTTATTGTCGAAGTTTTTTATTTGCTGTACACTTTAATTGTGGCTACGTGAGGGACATTTGTTAATTAAATTTATTTTATTGCTCAAAACTTGAATATAAATGAGAATTGCCTTGAATATTATCGAAGGATTGAGTTTTATTTGTCATATATTCGTATGCTGTGTGCGTGTTTGAGATACATAAAGGTGTTCTTGTATTTTTTTTAGTTGATTTTTTTGTTTAAATTCTTAGTCAAATTATTTTAGAGGGTATTGGTGAAATTACACTCAGGGAATAAGGCTTAATTAAAACTATAAAGGGTGTTATTTTTTGACTCGCCATATATATGAAATAACCTACACCATAATTAGAGTAAAAGTGCGCGTATGTAATGAATTTTTATTAAAAGTGCTGACGGAATTTTAGTTTGGCAAAATTTACTAAAATAGTTCTTAGTATAGTGGTTTTAAGTTTTTGCTCTTGTCATGATCTGTCTAAATTCTGCCAAATTTTCAGGATTTTTTTTGTCAGCTGTTACTTTTTTGGTACCCTGCAATTTCTATTAAGAAATCTTTTAGTTAAAATTTGTTTTTTTTTTATTTTTTTAAAGGGAGGTGAACAGCTATTAATTTCTTTAATTTTTGCGCTCTCATCTGTGGTACGAAAACAAGATTTAATACATACATAAAGGCACCTTTAAGTCAGGAGCACAAATGATGGACATCAATTTCTTTTTATTTCAAAATTCTCAAAGTGTCCTTGCAAACAAGCTTGTATGCCATTTTTTTTTTTTCAATGAAAAAAATATTGCCCTTACAATTTTAAACTTATTTAGCAACATTTTTTTTATGTATGCAGCTAACTAGTATATTGTAGCTCTACCCTTACTACTCGTAAATAACAATAAATTCTCATTATAAATCTTTGTCACATGTGAATGTTGTAAAATGTTTATAAAAAAAAAACAGCAATAATACAAAAGTTTTTTATATAATGAAAAACAGGGAGAAAAACCATTCATTAAAGAAACAGCCATAAAGAACACTACAACAACAACAACAGCAAAAAAGACCCACATTAAGGCGATAACAATACGAGTAAAAAACAAGTAAAGTTTTGCAGTACAATATTATCGAGATATCCGTATGTGCCTTTGTCGTATACTTGTTCTGTTCTACTTGTACCGATATAAATTGTTCTTAAGTCAAACTAATCCATAAACGTGATTTCTGTGCCCGAAACAACAAAAAAAAAAGCAAATAAAATAAATATAAAAAAATATTTGCACATAAAACTGGTATATAGCTTAAATCGATGCGACAATTGTTTGCTTTACGAGTAAAATGCATGATTTAGGATCATATTCGTACTAAAAAGGACACAAAAGGTTGTTTGTTTCAATGCATAGAAAAAATCTAGATATATACTATACATATATACATTAAATATTTACACATTTATAACGTACTATAGGGATATAATATGCATTTTTCTATAGCTAAACAATTTTATGTTCTTACAAGTAGTAATTCGAAAACAAGTAAGTTGGTATAAGTTCCTTAAGGATTCTATGAATTACATTGTGGCACAATTTAAAAAATATATATATAATATATATATAAAATTCACTTACCAAAACAATATTTATGTCTGATCCGTCACATTTGTTTCCTTAATTGCATACAAAGTTTTTCTTATACAGAAATCTAAAAAAAAATAACATATTATTTAGCTGATGAAAATAAATTTAATTTTGAAAAATTTTAAATGAAAAATAAAAACAAAAAAAAAAAAAAAATGGTTTCCAAAACTACAATAGTGCGCTTCTAAAGAATCTCCAGTTTCTTCTGTTATACATATTTAGTTTTGAGATATCCGGCACGACAAAAATGTGCCGATCATATTTTTTGGTTTTAACTACATCAATATTGTGTTCTACAATTTCTTTAAAATTTCTGATGGATTTGTGAAAATTTTTATTTCAACGTGACTATATTTCCAAAACTAGTATCTTTAGAACAGAAGTTAACTGCTGTGTTTATGTCCGTTTTTTAAGATCTGACTATTTTGTTCAAGTAGTTTTAAATGAAAAATTAATGCTTTTTAAAAAATTCATTAGAAATGGTAAGCTGCTTGACGTCGGAGTGGGTGGGACCTCAAAATAATTTTCAATATTTCTTCAACAATTGCTTGAATATTTTTTTTTTTTTAACTACACAAAATGTTCTGTGAGAGTTATCAGTACTGTTTGCATGGTACAAAAAATTTATATACGTGTTAGATTCAAATCTTTAGAAGAGAACTATCATCTATCTACCATCAAAAAGTGCAATCAAATGCATAGTTAGCATTTAGTAACATATTCCCAGTATTTCTGTATTTCAGTATTAAAAAAAAGGTACTACATATTACAGCATACCAACAGCAATACAACAACACTTAAAATTGGTATGCCCTCAGGGATGACTATAGTTTAAACTCATCAAACAAATCCAGTTGAAACAATAAAAGTTGACCTTTTTCTACTTCGTTAGTAAACTGACTGACATTCTAATAGTTGTGATGTCTATCCAACGTTAACGCTAGTGACAAAAATGTTTGTTCAACATCATCGTCATCATATCTCATCATTTTTAATTTTATTTTTTATTTTTGTTTTTTCTTTATTTTTGTTTGTCAGTAAAAAGCAGATAGCATATGGTATGTGACTATCTATTTGTCTGATTGTCAAATCTATAGGCCTATAGCTATGTTTGTTGTTCGTTGACGCCCTGTTAACGTTTATTATTTTAATTATTGGAAATGACATGAAAAATCGATTTATACCCGTTGTGGTGTGGTTAATTTTTATTTCTTTTTTTTTAACATCACGAATTTTATTGAATTTTGAAATGGGTAAGTTTCAAGTTTTACGTGTGTAAATTATAAAGAAGTCATATGCAAGATAACATGAAACAGCACAGGAAACTTAAACTTATTCAACGGTAAAGGGTTGTACGAATAAAGGATGAAACTTTCAGAATGAAAAATTAAACTCAAGAAGTTTATACAAAGGATACCACAAAAAAAAAAAAACTTTAAACGCAGAAACAAATTTACATAAGATACTGGTATCTTAATAAAGAATCATGCAAATATTCACAACAACAAATTCTAAAATAATATCAAACGAGTGCAAATCGACAGGAAAATATTAAGGATAAGGGTGTCAGTTGCGTAAGAGAAACCCGCACGTATTGCAAACAAATTTTTATCCATCTACCAACATTCTACGCACATAATATTAAGCTGAATGAACCAAGCGCAGTAAGGAGTTGCTGCAGCATTTTATTTGATAAAAACATAAAATAAAATATTTGCAATTTAAAAACATATTATATTACCTGTTCGTATGAGCAACAACAAATGAGCAGAGCAGCGTTTCACAATAAAAAAAATACACAAAAAAAATTCTGGAATAATAATATATGTATGTACACTACCTTTGAAAACTGAAATGGGTTGCGTCTTTCAAAACTTTGTAAAACACAGCAGTGCAGTATAGCAACAATACAGGATACAAGAGCGTAAGTAACATTGAATTTACATAATGAAATCTCGTGTTTTTTTTTGAAAATATTTTTTTCATATGAGTGCTTCAAAAAAGGGCAAAGGAACTGATTTCTTTTCATGCCTTTTCTGTGCAATTTTATAACATAAGAAAAAAATGCGCCAGTTTGATTCAGGACCGGTGCTATCTAATGGAAAGTCAAACATGCGATCATGCTAATGAAGTGATATCAAATTTTCTTTATTTTTAATTTCTGTGTGATTTTTATTTTTTAGGCCCAGATTTATTTAGGAAATTTTTATGGACGAACACTTAAAACGATAACTGAAAGGGAGTATACTGTCATACTCGTTTCATTTGTTGCTAAATAGAATCATCAGTGCTCTGTTTCACTTTTTGCTTGGGTTCTTAACAAATCTATGCAACAAAGGAAGCATATCGGGCTTAGAAACTCTTACTACTTAATCGGATTAAAGGTCACTGATGATTTCATTTTGCTTGTACATTTATATGGTTGAAACCATATAGTTATTAAATATTTATATAGTAAAATTGTATGAATTTTTTATTATATATCTTTTATATAATCTATATCTTTGTTGGGATGCATACAAAACTTGTAACTAGAGTGGATATAACATTGGAATTGTTGTAATTCAGTACATGAATTGTTTTTCGATTTTTTATTGCCACTAATACGAAGTAGCACAGATTTAGTAAATATTTAGAATCACAATAATAATATTTTCTTAAATTTTTGCATTTCTTAATCGTGTCCTTGGATATTATTCTTAATTTTTTTGCATTCACAGGAACTTGTGTTGCAAAAGGAAATATATACATACATATGTCATGCTCTTTGTACTGCTTGTTTCTTTTACTAACTGCCTTTTTAATATAAAAAATTACAGGAAACGTGTAGCACATCGTGTTTAAGAAACCCGATAGTCTTTAATTGGATTTTGAAGTTATTAATCTTAAGCTTGATTGATTAAAACACTGTGCGACACTAAATCAAAGTCTCCATGATGCCTGCGAAGCTTTCACTGCATGAGAACTTAAGTTAGGAATAAATAAAAGGATTATTTTTGTGCAACAATTTTAGAGTGTACCTCATTCTTTAATGCCAGTTATTATGAAATTTTGATGAATCCAATCTGAAATGAAAGAAGGAGACAGAAATACATATTTTGCAGAGTCATCAATCATATCGTACAATAAGTAAAGAGCTAAAGTCCTCGAAAAAACGCAAGGCCATACACAAGTTATAGCTTTTCGTATATTTTGCCTGAAAATTTGTGTTGATGTCGAAAAATGTATACAAAAATGCATCTCAAATTTCAAGCATTATCAGCGATGTTAAGTTTTCTAAATCTTATATCTAGTCTCAAAAAATGATTCCACGAAAATATCAGACCCACTCGCGATTTCACCCTAAAAATATGTGCGATTTGACATAAGAGAACAGGCTCTGATATTTTTGATATTGAAAAGTCTTGAAATTTTGTTGATGACTCTGCAATGTATTTTTGAATCCTTTAAGCGATCTTACAATTAATCTTTTTTCAGATTCGATTTATGGAAAATAGCTGGCATAAAGCTAGGCAAAACTATTTAAAATTGTTACTACAAAATAATCCTTTTATTTATTTCAAAATTTAGTTCTGTCACAGAAAGTTTTTAGGAAAAAATACGATAAAGGTAACAGCTAAAAGTTTTTTGTCACACAGTGTTATTTCCATATATTCATGACAAACATTATTAAACAAAAAATGAAGAAAAACCGTCAAACAATGGCGGTTGATGGATTAAAAAGAAATTTGAACATTTTGCGGCATTAAGTTTACAAAAAGTTCGAAAAGTGTTACGATATAAAAATATAAAAAATTTAGCAAAGTTGAGTTAAGAAATTTAGCAGCCAAAGCGCTCATTATATTGCCCTGAAATATTACTTTGACTAAATGTGCTAACTAAAGCTCATTTTAAAAATTTTATTTGAAAAGATTAGTACATAAATAAATAATAATTAGATTAAATTTAGCAATAGCATCACTGTCACTGTTGGCAACATAGTAAAGCGCATTTTTAGAATCGTATCCAATTTTAAATTATAATGACTGCGCTAAATTTTTCCTTACATTGTTGTTTCATAGCAACAACAAGGCATTTGTAAAATTGGGAGGCGCTTTTGTGTAGTAGTTACCAGATACGTTTGTTTATCACATAATATACAAGCTCTTTTTATATCATGCAAAAACTCCCCTTTGAATGCTGCGTTTTGTTTGTGCTTTCATAAAATACAGCAGCCCATCAGGGTTATACAGTCGACGAGACGTGTTTTTCTGTTTTGTGAATTCAAACAAAAAAGAACCCCTTCGTTTTAAATATTTGCGGTATCTAAGTTGTGCGATAGCAGAACAGCTACATAACTAAAAAATAAACAATGAGGCCATAGGACTGCATGTGGAAGATGTTTTTATTAACAATGACTACATTTAATGAAAATTTATCAGAATTGAAATACAATTTTGAACAATAAAAACTAAATAAGATGAAAAGTTGATAAAGTGATTCTTCGATTATCACTTAAAAATTTGAGGAATACACAAATTTGTAAGCGACTTGCAATCAAAATCCAACAAGGTAGAGATTAGAAACCATTACTGCATTTCTTTTTGAAGTAGTATTTATGCCTCATTCTATGCTCTGCAAAACACTGCATACTTCAATCTACTCTTCCAAAAATATACATAGATGGCGCAACACAAAAGATTGAGCGTTTTAAATTCAGACATCATGCCGCGATTGTTCGCTTTATATGTCGATACTACTTTCGTCAAATTTAGCAACGTCAAGTTTTTCATATGAAAAAATTTCAAAAAACCAGAATAGAAAAAATACTCAGAATCAGCACGCATAACCCTGATATAATTTACCAAGATTTCTTTGAAAATGTATTTTTTTTTGTTACTGGGTCAGTAACATCATCATCTCCACCGAGACTTTAAAAATTATGTTGTTTCATACTTTAAAATATATTTATCCTCCTCTGATCCATTTTATTATTATATTGTTTTAACATATCCTTTTTGCAACCAATTTCCTTGAATAAAATGTTTTTATAATATTTTATGTTGCTTTGCTTGTTTTTCAAACCATTTCCTGGGGGGTTGGTAAGACTTTACGCCCTTTCCTTCTCTCAATAATATTCTTCTCGTGTGAGTCTTTGCCATTTCACAACCAACTAGTATATACTCATATTATTTTCATTTAAAAACTTTTTTGTTACAAAAAAAAAACAATTTCTCATTCCGTGCAACTTTTTTGTTTGTTTCGTGTGCTTCCTTCTTTTGCTGCTGCTGTTGGCCAAACGAGTCCCGCGAGGCAAACTTAATTGAGGAAATTTCGATTTTTATAGCCCTATCGCCCTACGCTGATGACTTGGCAACAACTTCGCACGATGCGCTTCTTTATGGGACGACCCCTTTGTGCAAAGTGGCCTTTCATTGTTGTAGTTTCTTTTTTTTTTTGGTTTGTCTGTTGTTGTTTTTTTAAATATATCTGTTGGCCATTTCCGTTTCTGGATTATGTCATGTGGTTTTTCCTATTTAGTGCAATTTTATGTTATTCACTGCTATTGCTGGTTTTATATTCTGCTGTTGTTGGAGGTTTTTTTTTTAATCCCTAGGCATTTCTTTACTGCGGCAACATACTAAGCAAGTTTTTTGTGATATTTATTTTTTCATGACTCCCTTTTTTGGGCATTTTAAGTTTTAGTTTTAAGCGCGAGCTGATATATTTTTTTTTTTTTTTTTTTTTGTATAAAGCCAATGTTGTTATCTAAATACTATGCAGATATCTATTATGTAATAGTTATAAAAAATCTAAGGAGCAGCAACTTTAGGCTGAAAATGCTTTATGTGCAGTGGATTTGGTTATGCTGTGGGTCTTGACTGTAAAATTAAAACTGAAAAATTGCTTTCATTTAGCGCAAAAAAATATTATGTAAAGAAAAAAATAAACATTTTCGATGAAGTTTAGAAACTTATTAGGGATTACATTTATTATCGGAGTGCGTATAATCTACTCAGATCTATAGGCTTTGAAAAATGCGTTCTATAGGTTGAAGAGATTTCGCCATTTAATTGTAAGCATTTAAGAGATTGATTGCCGGTATCGAGAAAAGTCAACTTTTCGACCATTTGATTGTTTTTAGTGAAAAAAAGTATTCCTGCTATATTTTTCATTCAACAATTTTATTCGACAATGCGAGCAAAAGAAAATTGAAGGCTTCCGTAGCACAAAACGAGTTTCAATGATGTAGAGATAGTGTATAAAAGTCACAAGTGTGCCTAACATCGTAAAGTGCGGCAAGAACAAAGTTGTTAAGCAGATAAGATTGTTGGCTAGAAAACACTATGCTATTTAATTTGATTATATTCTGATACCAGAAGGTTGGTATGTCAAAACGATTTCATATATATGGAAATATGAAGGCCCACAAAATTTTGAAGTATGTATTTTGATTTTTAGTGGAAATAACGCATAAATACAGGCGTTGTCTGAGTAGAGTAAAGCGGGTATAAATACTCAAATTTATTTCTATGTTCGGATATATTATTTTGTGTAAAATCCAGCAAAAATGCCATAAATTCAGAAAACGCAACCGTTTCTGTTGTTCTTTTTTAGCGTTTCTTTCACAAATTAACCTAAACGTTGAGGCCGCGTTCTGGAAATAAGCCACTTATATGTAATTTAATAAAAAAATACTGACCGGTAATTCATTATCACTAGTGCTGGGCGGCATAAATCACTTTATTGCACTGTATTATCACGCGAATTTTATTAATTATAAATGCATAATTTTAAATTAATTTAAAAGTTAAAAATAGTTAAAAATTATTAGTGATCCGTCAAACATCAGCTGATGCGCGCGTTGCCAACAGCCTTTTAACAATGACAGCTTTGTTTATTTTGTTTTAATTAAGGCGGGAGTCCTTGGGCCTAAGCACACACGCTGTCATAAGCAGTATTTTTCTTATTGTCGCCAGCAGCCAAAGAACTTCGAACGCCCACCTTAATTAAAACAAAGTAAACAAAGCTGTCATTGTTAAAAGGCTGTTGGCAACGCGCGCATCAGCTGATGTTTGACGGATAACTAATAATTTTCAATTTTCTATTTTTAACTTTTAAATTAATTTAAAGTTATGCATTTATAATTAATAAACAATTCGATATAATACAGTGCAATAAAGTGATTTATGCCGCTCAGCACTAGTGATATTGAAGTGCTTAAACTGAGTTTATTTCTAGCAACAACATTCCGCGACTTGTTACTTTATATATACATACTCGAAAAAGTACAGTGTCTTAATTTTTTTCAAGTACTGAGATCTAACCTAACATTTTCAATCAAAAAATAAGTCTTTTGTCAGACAATCTTGATTACTTGACCGTACTCTGTAGTCCCTTGGAGTATTTTATGAAAAAAAAAAAATTATTTTCTCCACTGTCTTCAACCGTTCACCATCTCAATGTTGCAAATTATCATATCGCATGTTTGACCTACACAAGACAGTTTTCGGGCGTTTTTCTTTTCTTTTCTTGCAACTTTTTTTCTGCCTTGTCAACATTTAATTTTATTGCATTTTTTTGCTTCAAAACACTATGTTAGGGTCCTCAGAAATTGAATCAAAAATAGAACAACAAAAAAAAAAAAACATAAGGGAAACATGAGACACAGCGAACTTAACGCCTCTGCAAATGAAGCGTACAACATTATTTTTCTTTTTACTTCATTTTGCCTTATGAATGAACAAATGAGAAAATGATGTTATGTAAGGATAAGAAAGGACATCATACATTCCAAAACGAAGAAAAAGAAATGAAATAAAGTGAAACGTGACAGCAAAGACACTTGTACCGTACAACTAGGGGAGAAGTAGAAACACATGCCTCAAGGGGGGATACAGCATTGATGTACAAAAATTGAATGGCTAAAAAAAGAGAACAGAAATGATGATAATAATAAATATTGGCAACACTTTAATAACCCATCGACATTTGGAATTGAAAATGGAGAAACTTTTTACGTACAAATGGTGGAAAAACATCCAAATTCAAGAAGTGAAAATTTGTGCGACAAAATAATTTTTAATTTTCTATTTTTAACTTTTAAATTAATTTAAAATTATGCATTTATAATTAATAAACAATTCGTGTAATAAAACAGTGCAATAAAGTGATTTATGCGGCCCAGCACTAGTGATATTGAAGTGCTTAAGGTGCCCTATGCTGAGAAGTGCGTTAAGTCTAAGCAATGCTACTGGCACCGCCCTTATGAAGCATTGCAAAAACGACACGTGAAAGAAATAATGAATTGTGGAAGAAGCACATTGATGATGTAGGGCTGCTTCTTTTGATAAAAAACTTAACAAAAAAAATCTGGTTGCGATTTCTGTATTTTTAACGATTCATTTCGTTAAGTACTACGAAATTGCGCTCCATGCGAACATGGATGTGGGGCAGTCGCAGTAAAATCCAATGAATTACAGGTCAGTATTTTTTTATTAAATATTTAAATATAAGTGGCTTATTTCCAGAACGCAACCTCTACGTTAAGATTAATTTGTGGCGAGCGCATGTGGATACATGTTGATCACATATGACTTTTGGTAGCAAAATCCTTCAAAATCGGAAGCAAAACACTACTTTTAAATCATATACATAATGTAAAAACTCAACGTAGTTATCCACTTTAGCACGTTAAAAAATGAAATGTTTAAAATAATATTTTTAATGTTTAGTCCCAAAGCTCTTGGCTTTAAAGACATTGCTGACTCGCACAATAACGGCCCACTTTTTTGAACCTGGGACCAAAACTCTTCTGAGCTCTTGTGTATTATCTTATCGTGCCTGTCGAACCAGACAGGCTCCAAGCTTCATTGTTTCATTCAATTAGAAAATTAACCGTTTTCTTTCAGTTGGTAAGCAATGCTACTGGCACCGCCCATATGAAACATTGCAAAAACGACACGTGAAAGAAATAATGAATTATGGAAGAAGCACATTGATGATGTAGGGCTGCTTCTTTTAATAAAAAAATTAACAAAAAAATCTGGTTGCGATTTCTGTATTTTTAAGGATTCTAGAGATACAAAAAGTCAAATGAGATCAACATGTATCCACATGTGCTCGACATTGTATGTACCTCTTAGCTTTAGAGTCACATTTGTATGCTACAAAATTAGCACGTAATGACCATAAAAAGTTAAAGAAAAATAAAATAATTTTGCTAAAATAGCATTAAAACCAAAAATTTGGTTTAATTCTCTACAGAGATAACAATACTTAAATTGGAGCTTAAAACAAAGTGGTTTCATCAGATATTTGAACCCTAAATGGAAACGAACAAGCAGGTATCTTTGGCTGTGGCCAACTCACTAACCAACCAAAGCAGCGACGACCATTCTACAAAAAACAACAAAATATACATGAGAAGCGATTATCATTCTTAGAGATTTTTTTCTCTTTCCTTGTCTTCTTTTCCAAAGCAAAACATGTCATGGAAGATACTTAAAAAGCAACAACACCAAACGCTAGAAAAGACACCACATAACACATAATCTTTGCAACTAACAACTTCAACTACAACAACATGTGTAGCTGCAACAACAAAAAAGCAACTTAAGCTAATATACAAAATCAGATCCGTGTATAAAAAAAAAATAAATAGGCATATATCCCGACGTTTACCATGTCGCAGTCATTAAATTAACTTTTTTGGTTTTACATTTTTTTTTTGTCAAATTGTAATTTTTAAGTTTTTAATGCCATTATCTGGTTACATTTGTATTTTTTTTTTCTTTGTAACTAACAAATTTTGATTATTTTTGGTTTAATTACAAAATGATTTTTTCATTTATACAAATATGGTGCGAGTATGTAGACATACTTAGTACGTTATTTGTTTGTCTGTCTAAAAGTGTCACCATTGAAGGAGCATTTTGCGCAGGTGAAAACAAGTCATGATTGGTAAATAATTTCTCATTTAGATTTTTTTTTGCCTTGGTCATTTGTATATGAATGTACTGATACACGTTTTTAGCCATGTTTTATTTAATTGCTATCAGCACGTTATATGTGTATGTTTGGCCAAATTTGATTTGTATGTGTGCGATGCTAATTAGTTATTAATGATATTAAAATGTTTTCCAACATTAATTTTCAATTAGTTGGCTTGAAAAACAAAAACTTTAGCACATGTACGCTACAAATGAATTTTCAAAATTAATTGACAGAAATTAGAATTTTCATAACGAATGTGAGAACAAAAATGGAAAGTTAGATTAGCATTCGGTGACGGTCACATAGCCTCACATAGACCACAGGGGTCTAGAGGTGATATCACGAACTCTCTACTTCAGTCTTATTAGTAAATTTTTCGTGATAATCGTCCAATATGAAGGTGCCTGTTGTTACAGCAAATCTTTTGATTTCATTAAGGTGAACTTTTGATAGTTCCTTCAAGGATAAGAAAAACGGCTGTCCGTTTACATTATGCAACATTGTTAACATATTATATAATACAACCAGGAGGAAGGTGTTGGTTTCCAATAACTATTTCTGTTTCATTTTTCAAGCTCTCTCAAATTTTGTTGCTTAATATTAACATTTTTGTTATTTTGCATAAAAATTTTAATTATTATGTGCTATCCTCTGTTTGGTTAAAATCAATATATATTTACTGATTTATTTTATAAATGCAGTATTTTTGCGACAATTTAAATTTTTTAGTTGTGTTTTGTTGTGTCATGGAAAACTAATGCACACAAGTTTAACAATAAAGGTTTGAACTAAATTACGCCTTCGTATAAATAAAATTTAAATTTCTTATGCCGCCAAGTGCCACGGAATGTCGTCAGAACCATTTAAGCTGATGCTGATAATTTGGGATAGTAGCTGATGGAAGGTTTCTTTCTTTCACATCAAAACAGAATTAAAAATTTAATAAAATTTCCAAGCTCTGAAAGTTTTGCATTTAATATTATTTACAAATCTCAATGAATACGCCCCAAGCCTTTCACTTGGCTCTGTTATTGACTACACTTCCAAATGGATGTGAATTCTTTGTCTTACTATTTTTTGATAAAATAAGGAATCATGTGAACGGAAAATGGATGTAATTTTGAAGCGAAGTTAGGTGTTATTACTATTTTCCAAAAATATATATAGTTAATAGGCATCAGTGATTGTATTTTTGATTTTTGAGAATGGTATTTATTCGATGGTGAAAATTTACTAAGGTTATTCGTATTAATCAAAATAACGATTAGTTATGTGTACTGAAAATGAGTCTGATCTACCTGCTAGTGTATTTTGCACAGCTCAAATGTGGAAATGTACTGAGATTAAAAATATAATCTTTAAGTCGTCAAACATTTAAGAATTTTATTCTTCAAAATATTAAGTCCTGTAGTATTTGAATTGAATATCGCATGTTTGTATAATTAGCGGACTCCATTTTACAATTTCAGTTTGTATATTGTAAATTATTTTTTGTTGTAAATTTATTTTTGTGTTACATAGTACGCAATGCTTTTGCCAGCGAAAATGTTTGCACATTAAAAAATTAAGGAATTAATCTGAACGCAAAAATCGTGTCGAAATAGAATTAAAGAAATTTACATAAAATTCTACAGTAATTATGAAACGAGCTCTTTGCTCGTATCAGCCAACTTATCTGTGGACCAAATCCTTTGAAACTTTTGTGCCGACTGCTTTCTGGCGAATTCTGGCAAAGCTTAAAAAGTCAAAATGTTAAAAATTCCAAAGATGAATTTTTAACTTTTTTTTGTTTGTGAATTTTTTTAGTTTGCCAAGTTTTTTTAGTGATATTTTTTTCTACATTTTTGTGGTATTAAGGATGCTGGTCCTGGTTAGCTGGTTAGCTACTTTTAAGCAAAAAAAAAGCCCGAATCATTACAACTTTTCAAGTTTCAGAAACTTTTATAGTTATGTATATCAAAAATTTTCTTATGTTTTATATATTTTCTTAAAAATACCTATGATTTTAAAAAGTTGCTTTAGCTCGTTTAACTGGGAAACACTGTGTAAAAAAATTATTGTCTATTCTATGTTGTGTTTAGACAATAACGACAATTTGTGTTCTCAACCCTTTCGTTTTTTCCCTTTTTTGCACACAAACAAGAATTTTCCAAAAGAATTTTCTAGTGTAAACCAGCACTTATTTAACACAATTTCTGGAAATAACTTTCTAAGTTATTTGGTTTGATACTTTTAGCTGTCGCCTTAAAAAAATTCCGGCAACATTGTTTAAGTGTTGTAAAAAGCTTATTTCTGTACGCTTTATGTACCTAGCTAAGCGATTTTCTACATAATCTCTTGGCTAAAATCGTTCGCTTTTTTTTTGTTTCGTTCCATAAAAAACGTCACGACTTTCAACAAAACTATTTGCAAGCACACACAGAGATGGCGCCACTGTAGCGTTGCCGAGACGCTCAAGAGCTACTACTCTGCTGCAGTAAAATAAATAAAAAACCGGAAATAAAATGCAAATGAAAATTGAAATTGAAATCCAAAATGTGCAAATGTTAAATGCAATTCAAACTGGTCGGCGACGTCGAGTGACAAAGTAAATAATTTCAATGAATATAGCTGGAGCTATATGTTTGACAACAACAACAACAGCGGCTGTCGAATACATTGAGTTTCATTTTTGTTTGAGAGCAAAGCAGACGAAAAATTAAAGATTAAAGCAACTTCGCCAGCTTTAAGGGTTAAACTGCAACAGGAAATGTAGACGGTGTGTGAGTGAGTTATTGCGGAAATTGCACACATGTTTGCCTTAAGGCATTTCCAAACGTTCGTTGTTCGCAAATTCGTCTGTATTCCTATTTGCTTGCCTCTGCTTTTATGCATTCCCCTTTATTTTAACCCCATAGCAATTTAAGAGCACAAAGTACACCCTCCACCTTTAATGCGCATTTTGTGCCGCCACTTGCTAGCTGATTTACCCTAACCCTTTAATACTCCATCAACCAACCAACCCAATTTTAAGTTATCATACTGTGTGGAGCTCAGCCCCCCACTCAAGCAAGCGCTTAGTCGTCAAACTTCTTCTTAAGTATTTGCTTAAAGAGTAAGAGTTTTATTCATTCAATTCCTCATTCATTGAATTTCAAAAGTTTTTAGCTTCGGCGGCGGCTTTTCTTCCGCCGTCATTGTTGCTGCCAACAAATTTTCCGTTTTTCTTGTTTTCATCCATTTAACAAAATTTGACATTCAGCAGCACAAGCAGCACTCTCTGGGGTATCGACCATGCGTCAGTATGATGCCATAGTAATGAGTACCCATTCAGGAGTTGTTCACAGTTGTGCCAAAAATTTTACATTTTCATTTATTTACTTGTGCAAAGAAAAGAAAATTTGTGAAAAAATAAAAAAAAAAAAATACCATCTAGTAAATGCGAAATTATTCACAGTTGGTTGAGTGGCTGCTGATGTCGCCGAATAATACTTCAAAGTAATGCATACACACTGAAAGAAATTTATAGCAAAAATTCGTTTGCTAGAACTTGAGAAAATTCAGAGCGCAACAAAACTGCAAAACATTGGAACTTGAAAAAATTCTTCATTATTCTTAGCCTACAACATAAAAGGATCACATGTTCCAAACTTCAAGACTCCAGGATAAATGGCTTTTATTAGGTGTTAATTTTCTGTCAGTTTATAGCGATTGATGCTAAAATTTTTTCAGTGTAATATCAAGAGTTTCCCTCAGGCATGACCATAAATTAAATTTCCATTGTAAGACTAAAGAAAAAAAAAATAAAACGATTTAAAATTGAACTAAAAACTTTTCTTAATGCAATGACATCGAATGCACTTTGTTCGTTTGGCATTAAAGAACAAAAATAAAAAAAAAACTATAAAGCGAAGGAAGTGGGCGTGTCACACTAGCATAACTTCCCTTCTTAGATTGCCAACTGTCTTGTCGGCAATAATTTTCATCATCAATTCTTTCTGTTTTATTGCCAATGCGCATTGTCGGCAGTAATTGTCTGCAGTTTTTATTTGTATTTATTACTAGGCACATCATCATCAACACAAGCAGGCAGCATCGTCAATGTCATCAACATCATCAACAACATTTCATTCTGTTCAATTGTTTCACATAATCAGCATTAAGTAGACTTTTTTTTTATTTTTAATGCAATGCAATTTCATATTTAGCTGATTTTGTTCGTTCGTTTTTACTTGCGGTTTGACGATAGTGTTGGTCACTTGTAATGGAAAAAGTATGCAACTAATGGCAAAAAAAGTCTTTCCTTAATCGTAATAGTAATTTTTTCTTTGCATTTCTTTTTCAAATAGAAGTAAACCGGGTGTGGTTGGTTCTTATGTACCCAACCATATTGCTACCTTGTTGAACTGTAGCTCAGCTTTTTTTTGATTTTTGCAGTTTAATTATGTCCAGCGTATTTTAAACTAGGGCCAGCTAAATACCAATTTTATAACGATTTTCTTCTTTGTGCTGTAAGCAGTCTAATCTAGCCCAGGGACCCTACCATGTAATGCGATTCACAACAGAATTGTACTCTAAAATGTTTTGAATCGCATTGGCTTCATAATAACATTGTTTTACACGAAATAAAGCAATTTCACGTATATATGGACTATAAGAAATACACGCCTTATTCGTGTTTTAAATACACGTGTATTCGAGGTTCACGTTTTCAGACTAACGTTTGAGTTCATGTATATCTTGAGATTCTAATTTGAATCCCTTATGGTACTAATACATGATAGTGAAATAGAAACTGTTTGGCGCATATCCAGGCAGTTCGGATATAATTTCAGAATATCAGACGTAAATCTGTGTAAGTACTTCCAGTAACAACCATGTGCAAATAGTAAATCTGCTAGGTTTAATGATTTCTATTATTTTTCGTTCATCGTGCGACCTACTTTGAAAACTTTTGAAACATTTTGAGAAATCTTCAACATTTGCTCAAAATAAGACAACACTGTCACTTTATTCATTTGCGGTCTAACAATGGACAGGCCATTCAAATTTTCCAGTTACACCACGGAGCACATTTTTTTTTTGTATTTTCATTTTGTCTTTAGTTTTTAATGTCTGCTGACAGCGATTATGCTCAACGGTGATTGTGTCATCTGCTGCATATGTGCAGTGAATCGCAAGACAAGAGTTTGTGCATAAATATTGCATCCTATAGTTAAGGTTTCCCCCAGCTCATAATTCGCTTGTGACTTCTATATGAACCATAGCGAATTATAAATTTAATATAACCGATGTTAAGAGAAGTGAAATCGTTCTGGTGACTTAGCGCAGCCTAATAGGAGAATTCATTGTAAGATTTCTGGGCAGTTATGTTCATGAACATTTTTTAAATTAACGCTTCTTTTGACAAGTAAATAAAAAATGCAATATTGCGAATCAAATATCAAAAAAAGAAAAAATAAACAAACAAAAAAAGTAGTTAGGGTTAACAATAGGGAAACGCAACACTGCACTCAGACTGTGCTCTCATTGTACCCTTTCCCGATAAAAAAAAAAGCAGAGAGCAGGAAAACAATTAATTTCATCGGCTGAAATAATACAAATCTGATGGATCTGTGAAAAGTTAACAGAACTTTCAAGTGCCCTTTTTCCAGCCACCAACTTATGAAATTAAACCTCTTGCATTAAGTTTTCCTATGGGTAATTTTTCTTGTTAATTATTTGTTCAACGATTTTGTCTATATACCTATACTAATTTCATAGAAGCAGTTATAAATAATTTTTCGTTTTAATTATAAATAAAAAGAACCGAAAAAAAAACAGTTGATTTAAAGCGAAAACAGCAATAAATATCAGATTGCAAATGCGACGTAAATTATGATTTCCTTTTCAAAATTAAATTTTGTAAGAAACTTAATTGGATTTTTATAACATTACCAACATGGAATGGAAAAAGAAAAAAGCCAAAAAAGCCGGAGTAAATTTTAAATGGCAAAAACAACATCTGTAGTGAACATTATAACGAAACTCTAATGACTCCGTTCATTAAAGAATATTGAAAAGAAAAAAATATGGTAGTTCTCTTTCTCAGAAGTGAAGGGAGGAAAAATTTCATAATTTAAAATTAAACAAGTTTTCTATTTACAGAAGATACATCATATTTACACGCACACATACGTGGATATTGTAAAAAGTTTTATTATTTTTGAAATATTTATTTTGCCATTAAATGTGAATTGTTTATCGAACTGAACAGTTGAGGCCACATGCTTGCAAAAAAAAAAAAAACCTTCTAAAATTTCGAATTTCAAATTGAGTAGCCAACGCAGGAACGAACGGTTGAGCGCAGTATAAAGCACAGGGGATACACGGTAACGTGATTACCAAGTCAGTTGGGTATTAAAAATGAAACCTTTTTATCAAAGTGGAAAATCAAAAAAATAACAAATTGGGAAAAATTAAGCAAAAGCAGCAGTAGCAGGGGGGAAAAACGAAGGGTTGCGACAAAGGCATAGGAAAAATAACAAGACCCATAATTTGAACAAAAATTGCAACGGGTGCGCAGTGTTGTGCACGGTATTAAAGCAGTCAGTCTCAGTCCAATAGACAAACAGTCAGACAGACAGTCGGAAAGACTGAATTCTGAAAAATTGTTAATGTCACGAAAATACTTCAATTGTGAAATTCATTTTAATTTACTCCATTCTTTATGAATCCATGAAAATAAATATCAACAACGAGCGAGTTTGGTTTTATTTCATTTTTCGTTTTTTTATTTTTCAAGTTTTTATTGAAACAGTTTGTCTGTTCAAATAATGAGGTCTCGCTTGAATAGCAACAACTGTTGGCCTCAGTTTATTTATTGCTGCGATTGTTGCAGTTGCAGTTCCATTTGCTGTTTTATGCCAAGCGGTAGTATACTATTTATTTAGTTTTTTGTGCTCCCCCTTTACCGCCGTTACGGTCATGCGATTGATTGCAATTGTAATCAACTTACTATTTTTTTTTTTTTCAGTGAATGATTTAAACTTGAGTTCTGTTCAAAAAAAAAATTTTAGGAAAATTACATTTCATACTATTTGATTGCATGTACGAAAAATGTGGTAAAAGGTTACAAATGAAATAAGCGAAATAAATACATATTGTTAGACCATTCAAAAAGATTTGATAATAATTATCAAATATTTTTGAAATAAATATTTCTTTTTCGCTACATTAATTTGTCTCTGTTCCAGACACATAAGCTTATTAAAATGTATTTAAAAAACAATTTCAATATTTAAATTCAATATGAATATGATGACCATTCATTGAATTCGATAACATTTCTCTGAAACTGAGAACATTTAGTTATTTCATAAAACTGAAATAAAACATAGCTAAATACATCGTTTAAATACAAGTCACGTTGAGCACTTTGCAGTCCAAAGAACATCTTATGGCCAATTCTCAAGATATAGGGAGTGAATAGTCAATATATGGTCCATTAGTTTAGCTGTAAAACCATATTTTACTCTTAGAGGCGGGGTGTCGCCCATTTAAAGAGAAATACCTTTAGTGATCGTCCATAAAAAATGTCTGCGGAAATACGGGAACCTTAACCTTCTCTGTTGTCCACTTTTCTTCGATTTCGCTAACCTCCCTCTGCAAGACGCCTACATATGAATAGGCTATCTCTTTAAATTTAACTTTTTTTTTTGTTTTTATGAACAAATAATCCGAGAAAAATTTAGGAGTGACACTTAAAAAAGTGTACGTCCGAAAAGATTTCGTTCCCCCCGTGCTTGTCCACTTTGTTCGTTTTTACTTCCCCAAATCCATCCTCGCTGCGGACGTCTTTTATTCCTTTCCTCAGGTTTCAATCTATTTACGTACCAAATTTAATCAAAATCGGTTCATTAGTTAAGCTGTAAAAACATATTATCTGGTTAGGGGCGTGGCACCAACCCTCAAAAACAAATATCTTTCCTCAGGTTCAATCTATCTGCTTATCAAATTTTTTCAAAATTGAATTTATTAAAAACTTTGTTATTTTAGTGGGCTCATTTACTGAAATTTTAGAGTAAATAACTACTAAATGAGATAATCTGATCGTATTTAATTTTAAGGAGCTTAATCCAACATTTTCACTGATTTTCATCTTTGGACTTTATTTTCCAAAAACACTGACTTCAAAATGATTTTTAAGCTTTATATTAAATCTATTTGCACCACTGTGCAATATGTGGTAACTTCAAACAGTTCACTTGGGCAATCATGAGGTTTTTTTTTAATTTCGTTTTGCCCTTTTTGCGGTCGATTGGTAGACTTCACAATTTCAACAATAACAACAACAACAAAAAAATGAGAATAAAAACAATAATATTTATAAATATATGAAATGATTTTTCAGCGAAAGAAAAAAAAACCCAAATATTTATAAAGTAAAAATACAGGGTCATTACAGTTTAGTTCATTGATGCATAAATATTAAAATGCAAAAATGTACGTATTGCATACAAATTTATCAAGTAAATATCGAAAAAAAATGCTAATGAAGGGTTTTATTGATTGCAATAATTTCTTGTTATTTAAGATATATCATACTTATATTGTGCTTTTATTTGTATTTATCAAGAACGTTCTTTAAAATTGACGTTGGCTATGCCTGCATCTCAAAAAAAAAAAAACCTTTTAAGCCAAACGAATGCAAATTACGGTCTCATTAGAAAGAGTTCATCTGAGAATCTAAAGTGGTATAACAAATAAACATTATTTTATTGACAAAAACTATGCCAAACTTGGTCTGCCCAACGTCAAAGATTTTTGTAAAGGCTTTAGACATACAAATGTTGATGCATCTGTCTACCGCGTTAGCGCAAGAACACTTCAATGCTTTCAACTATTACTTTCAACTCTTTAGATGAATGGATCTTAAATCAATTTTGAAATTTTAAAAAAATCGAAATGATTCAATTTCGGTAATCATATTCGGTTCATATGCGGCATAAGTAATTTTGACAACTAGTCAGCTCCCGTATATCATCAAACTTAATCTAACCGCCTAAAGCTAATCCATTGAACAGTTTCCCCAGCCAAATATTTAGGACTGTTTTCTACAAAAAAACATTGGCCACGTAAACCAACTTCTAAACGCGGACAAAAAAAAAAATGTAAAATTTTTAAAATATTTGGAGAGTTTCGGCAGCTGTCACAAATATTTTTCACCTCAAATTTATCAAAAATTGACTGGGGTCTCGCATTTTGAAAATCAAGGCTCATAAATTTCACACTGTGGATGAATGATTTCACTCGATAATTTTTGAACCACGTCTTCAGCATATTTCTCCACAAAACTGGCTGCAGCATTCATGATATCCTCTTCCATCCATTTCATTCCACTTCCGTTGATAATACTCGAATCGAATAACATAGAATATTTTTATTGTACTTGTTTTCTACGAAAAACTACGGGCCCAGGAAAAATACTCCCCTGTCGACGGTCCGGCTTTCGAGCGCTCTATTGCTGCTAATGGAAACTCTTATAAACTCTGGCTTGTGGCTGGATTATGGATTTGGTTGCCCCGCACGATCTCCAACTACAAGCTATTATAAAAAGACAATGGCAATGAATATGACGATAGGTACAAAAGAATGTGTCAAATCGGAACGGAATATTGACCTAAAAGCCCGAAATCTACACATTCAAACTGATAAATCATTTAATAAAATGTCAGCGTCAGAAGTTTTGCTCAGGCTCTATGCTGCTAATGAAGTTACTATACTAAGTTCGTCTTCTTGGACAAAACAATAAAAGTAAATGTTTTATTTTGCTTACAAACAAAAAGCCATTCCGTATTTGACTCTTTTGGAAAGAGCATTAATTCAACAAATTAGTACAAAGCCCAAATAAAAACTGGTAATTTTTATTAGTTAGTCAAGTCACTTCAAAAAAAAAAGTCATTAAAAATTCAATTTTATCTGTGGTCTCGACGAAGCCTCAAAAAAATGTAAGAACTCAACAAAAAAAAAAAACTTCCAGCGAAACGATTTACATTGCTAAATTAAATTATGTAATATGCAACATTGTACGAAAATTCCAACGAAATGTCACAAAATTATCTTGGAACTTCTCAGGGGACTTGTGTATCAAAGCGTAGCTCAGATCCATCGTCGTACTGACGAGACAAAGAAGTAGAAGAAAATAAATAAAAAATCCGTAGAGACACAAGAGCACGACAAACTAATTTAATGCGCATAACCGACAATACTCAAAACTATGAGATACACGGCATTCATACAACATACAACCGTACAAGATACAATTTCAATTCTGAAAATACAATATTTAGCAATTTAGATGCCATGACGGAATTAATTCAAATGAAATGAATTGAGAAAAACTCGACTCGCAATATTTGCAAAAATGACCGTTCATAATTTTTGTTGTTCTTCGTTGCTGTTGTTTTTGTTGTGAAAAGCATCTGTTGTTGTTGTTGGTGTTGCCTTTGTATCTTTGGGACGTTCAAAGTTGTTTGCCTGTTGTTGTATATTTTCTGAGCTATTCGCTGGAAACGCATCAATCATGGTTTTATCTGTTAAGTTTTATTTTCTTTCTTTTTGTGTGTGTGAATTAGCTTTTTTCGTCATTTGATTTTCTTGCTTTTTTTTCGTTTTAGTTTAATTTCATTTTTCGCCTTCTCTTGCCAACATTCGTAATGGAATATTATATTCTTTTTTTTTTTTTTTTTTTTTGATTGTGCGCTACAATTTCTGTTGCTGCTACTGCCATGCGGCATTTTGCTGCCTTACTCCATTGTCCGGATACCCTTGCCACACCTCGATACACACAAGTCATGATAAGCAGCATTTTTATGCTTCGTTACTTTTATCGTATCAGGGAATGGGAATGAGTTTTAAATCGGAAACGTTTTTATAAATTTAGTCGTTGTTGTTGTTGTTGTTGTTATGCGTAATTATCCTTTCTTTCGGCGAATGACTGAGTATACATATATGTATGTTTTTCCCGAGAAAAATAAAAAATTATGAAAGAATTTTTTGGTACTTTTAACTTAACTTTTTGAGATATTAAGTCAACTCTACGAAAAAATAGGGCGTTCGCTAAAAAATATACACAGATTAGACGATTTAATTGTACAGTAGAATCTCGATTATCCGAATCAATTAAAAAAAGGGTTATTCCGTAATTCTTTTATGAAAAAAGCAGAGCAAATTTTTTAAAACTAGAAATAATTAAATTTTTAAAATAAATTATGATAAGCGTTTATGTGGTGTAATTGTAGAAAGTGTTAATGTAAATGTAGAAGTTTAAATTTGGACACTACTTATGTATGTACATTTGTATAAATTCACATATTAAAAGGCATAAATGTTAGAAAAAATTAACCCTGCATGCTGTGAGGCTCGGACAACACAAACATAAAGCTTCAAATAAATGGTAAATCTTTTTGTTTGTAATTACTGCTCTAAAGGAACATTGTTAAGCATCCTTTACCTCATACAGTATTAAATTCCCTCTCCCAAAAAATTTTTAACTGACAATGAGCCAGGGAATCTTATTTTTCCAGAAGACACATAGGATCCGGACCATCCCATATATTTGAAGTGATAGAAAACGGTCCCGATGAAAGTGCTGTGCCTAAATCAAGGCAGTAGTTTTTTTTTTTTAATTACTCTCTCTCTCTCTCTCAAATTTTTTGTTCTAGTTATTGATTTTTTTGTTGTTTTTGCTAACTAAAACTTTTTCGGGTCAATTGATGCTGGTCTGTTTTAAACTCCTGACTTTATTAAAAATACGAAACGAACCCCTTAATCTGTGTTCTTGTATATTTATTGTAATTTAACTCGTAGTCTACATTACATTACGTATTGACTCTTCCTCTCTCTCTCTCTCTGCCACTTTGCCATAAGCACATACTATTTTTTGCTCTCTTGCAATATTATCTAGGAAGCATGCAACACTTTTTTGTCTGATTTTTCCTGTACCTGTGTAATGTTTGTATGTGTGTATGTTTGTTCTCAAGTCATTTTTTATGACCTCGTACTTTTTTGTTTTTATTATCATACCGTCTGTATATCTGTCTGGTTGTAAAAACAAAAAAAAAAAAAATAAATCAGAAGAAGACCATGCCCGCGCTGTTATTCTGGGAAACGGTGGCTTTTCTTCTACGTCAACAAAACTACGGACATCTACAAGCGACCATATTTCAGGTTTTTTTTTTTTAAACAGTGGAATAGAAAAAATAAAACCGGTTCAGCTTGATGAGCTTAAAGTACTTTTGCTTTTATTTTACTGAAGAATATTTTCATATTCTTCGTATTCTCTCTGTTACCAACAAGAGCATGAAGATTTTACCTACTTCATTTATGTCGTTACGATAACTTCGTGCGATCTGGGCTAAATCGTAAATTTTAATACAACACTTTATTATTTTTTGTTGTTGTTGCTATTATAGCACAGGTAGTATCTTCCATCCAAACATATACTATTTAGGTACATCCATACTTATACAATTTTTGTTGTTGTTGCCATTATCGTCTCTCTTCCTGACTTTTTATTGTCTTGTCTCGTCTCGTCGTTTGTAATCTCTTCAACTGCATCTCAAGCAGTATTGCATCCTCTCCTACTCGTTGTCGCCTTTTGTCATCAGAGACCGTACCATGTACAGTGGGATTTTAAGGGGTTTTATAAAGATAATTTTATAGATACCTCAGCTGAAGTGTCAAGTACAAATACATAGATGGTGATTTATTCAAACGTTGTGGTGTGGGGCTTAACCTCCAACGACGCACCGGGCTAAAGATCTTAAAAAATGGAACTAGCTTTGTCTTCCTATTTTTCCCATCCTAATATCACCTCAATATCACTCCCCTTCAAGTCTAAGAGGTTATGTATGTACATAGTTCGTTTTTACTTTTAAAGAAAGTGTGTCATTTTAAAACCAACAAAACAATAAATTCACTCTCCTTTAATTGCCAACTAAGCACGTAACTCCCTGCTTCAGGTTGGTCAAAAGGCTAACAATGAGGGCGGCACATTGGTTCGTGTACTAAGGGCATGATCCCATCGACGAGTTCTGACCATAAATAGTTAGGTAAACAAACGTAGGTGCCAAAAAAAAATGTAGGTTCTCTGCCACAGTCTTGAAACTGCAGCTGTCCAAAATGTTGTTCATTCTTGACTAGATTTCAAAAACGAGTAGGCAGGAATTATGCTCCACAGGAATGCAGCCGACAAGGTAAAATATACCAAGATTTTTAAGGATTACTATAGCCACTTAAAGGCAAAGCAGGAAAAGCAATCGCAAAAGATGCTCTGAATTGTATTTGTAGTCGACGAATTAACCAAAGGTTACTGAAATAGAGATAGAGGAATTGAGAAAACAACACAAATGCAGTATGTTGTTTGCTTTTAGCTCTAAAGACTATGGGTATGTCATTAACGACTAGAATCGGAAACGAAATCGCAAGAGATACTCTGTATTTATTTCTAGTCGTCGACGCATTAACCAGCGGTTGTATCACTGAAAATTTGACTGAGATTGAGGAATAACTTACCGATCTAGTACTAGGCCATCTTTTGACAGCAGAGGAATACCAAAATTTGAGTCATTGGAGTTTCTATTGGGACACCGGATGATTAAATGCGCTGACCAGATTTTTAAAAAAAAATGTCTTTGGTTACTGCTTAGCATACATATGCCTAAGTATTCAATGGGAAGGTTGGGTTTAAGTTTTAGCTCATCCCAAACAAAGTTACCCCTAGAGAGCTTAGGGCATATGTAGGTACATTTGGCTGCCAAAGATTATGGGTTTGAACTTCGAAACCCTATTATTGCTAAAAAGTTTAGTATCTAATTAAGGCAAAGCAGTCGCAAGAGAACAGATTGTCATTCGCTCTTAATTAATAAATAATATAGTGAAATTCTTGGAAAACTTGAACAAAAGACTAAAATTTAGCATCAGTTTCGCAATATTGAAAACCTTGAAATATATCCTACACTAGCAACAGGCTACCGATCTTTTTTTTAAGCAAACCAGTCAGACAGTGCTGACGAAACATTCGAGTTCTTTGTACACATCCATTTTTTTGGGATCGTCCTGACAAAGAATAGGCTGCTCATGAAAAAGTACTGTGACAAAAAAGTACTTAAAAAAAACAATACTCTTGCATAAAGCACCGATGTGATAAATGTGAAATTTTTAAACAGCATGGCGCATAAAATACCCATAGTACGATACGGAACATGCTGCTTAATCTACTTCACTTTATGTCGCTATAGTTGGGTTTTCTGTCCGCCTGCATGCAATGCGCGTCTTTGTTGTATACATCAGGTAAACGATACCACTTACCTCCATCATGCATCCATTCCATGGCGATATTACACATGGTACTTTACCATGCCTACCATGCGGCATCAATACAAATTCACGCATGACCAAAACGGTGCACAACACTACTGCCGCTGCTGGATTTATCATTCAATTCGTAATTTCTCGTTCTTCTTTATTGTTTTTTAATTGTTGTACTGCTGTTAGTTTGCCGGTTGATAGGTAGGGGCATAAGTAGCGCTACTCAATGGTGTTCCTAAAGTCGTCTCCACCACCACCATCATCATGCTTTCCATCATCAGGTTGGTGACATACATACATATACATTTTTTCCACTCGATGTTGTTATGCCATGCATTAATTATGTTGTCTGGGCGCTGGTATTTTTTGGTTTGACTGATTTTTTGTCATTAGCATCACCTAGGTGAATATCTAATTCATTGCTTTAATATGGACGTTAATCATAGCTTGAGCTGACATGGTACATACAATAACTGCGTGATTTTGTTATTAACATTATTTTATGTTACAATATAATCTGTAAGTAAAGAAAATAAAAAAAAAGTTTATGAGTTATACGATAATTAAAAGAGTTTTGCTTAGAACACATCGTATGAATATAAACTTCAGCACTAAACTTCTAATTAATGGAACTTATTTGGGACTTTCCGTAATTAAATTTGTAGTCACTGTAAATTTTCTTGATTTATGTGCATTTATTTGCTTAAAAAATACACTTGAACTGAAGCTTAAATTTCTCAATATCATAAGGAATTCTAGCATGAGCACATAATTAAAAATATGATGAATTTTATGAGCAATTTTTTGGCCTTATGCATATATGTACATAGAAGTTGTACCTTTTTAGCTTGTGATCACAGATCGACTATATGATCATAAGATGATAGCTACATCTCTAACAATATAAGCCATCAGAACCTATAATCCTCAGAATTTTGGATAACAGAAAGTGAGTACTTAGTATATTCAAAAAAAAAAAAAAAAAATCAATGATTTTATGTTTAATTCAACCATAAACGCTTATGATTTAGCGCCAAAGCCTAAGCTGAAGTGAAACGATTTGGATTAAAAAAAAAATTTACATTGATTTAAAGTACATACATACATACGATTCAAAGTGTTTAATCTAAAATAAAAAATACTGTTCAAACACTTTGCAACTTCAAAATGCAATTGGAAGTTTTTTACGAAGTTGGAAAATGTTATTTTCAATAATTTGCAAATTTAAATTTGAGCTTCCTTTTTTATTTTAAAAATAGATGATTGCCAAGGCTATGTCAAAAAATTTTGAAAAACTTGAAAAATGTTGATATAATCAAAAAAAAAAAAAATATTGATAAACATCGAAAAATAATAAAAGAATCTAAGAAGTTGATAAAATCGAAAAATCTTGCAGAAATATTGAGGGAATGGGGAAAGCGCTGAGCACATGATATAAATCTAACAAAAACCTAATGCCCTGTATAGATAATAAGACGCTAAGCGAAAAACATATGTATGTATGTACATATTTTATATCAAATTACTGTCTGATCTGTTTCGACAATTGTAGCATACATGCCATAATTCAATAAAAATCTATTCCAAGAATCTTAACATTAAGTATTATTCACTTTATGCTGTTTTCGCGGAAATTATCTAAGTTTTGTCTTGAGTAATGTTTCTTGGAAAATTTTTGTTTTAAACTGATTTTATTAGCATGACTTCATCCAATGATAACAGCCTATCTTAATTATTTGTAGGCGTTTTTCGTATACTGCTCTAAATCACATGCATATGTTGCCATAAACTTAAGTTAATCTTTATTGCCAGGGTGATTAATGAACTATGATTTCATTTTCTAGTTTTTAACTTTATCCATATTCGTGAAAGGGTTTCAAATTCAATCTCTTAGCTTATCGTTCTTAGAAAATAAGCAACGTCACATTAATTAGGGAAGAAAAACAATAGTAGGTATAATTTGCGTGGCAGGTAAACAAAAATCTTTGCACATCATTCTCCGACTATCAAGCAGGCAGTATAGTCAGTCAGTCGGCAACAAAATCATTTTAATTTCACGTTATTGCCTAGCGCTTCTCATCTTTCCCATCGGACAACTATATAATTTAGTTGTGCCAAGCTTGAAATTGCACTAACTAGGTCATTATATTCATTAATCTGGAAATCACTTTGAATCTTAGGTGAAGCTTTCTAACATAATCCTTATGTATCCGCCGCCACTATCATCAACGAATGCCAATGGCAACCCTCACTTTTATTCATTTCACCCTTCTCACTTATCGTGTGAATTTCGGCAAAATATTAAGCGCAAATGTATGTTGACGTTGCAGTGGCGTAGACAGTGTTGGATGTAATAAAATGAAAAATTTGGGTTCTTAGTAAAATTTCCCTGTTGCCTTTAGATTTCATCAACTATTTTTGTTCGAAAATTTGTGGATTTTATTGTCACAGTTTTTCTTACAGTTTTTAAACGATATAATCCAGAAAGAATAAAAGAAAGAAAAAAATCAGTCGATCGTTTCAAGTTTTTTAGATAGAATCGTGTCCATTAAATTAACCTTCAAACCCACTCCTCTCATTTACAAAGTCAAAAAAAATATCGTGAAGTCGAAAAAGTGTTGAAAAATTCGAAAAAAGGTTTATAAAGTGGTAAAATATTGAAAAAGATTTGCTTCCAGTAAAGATGTTCACGCATCATAAAGTTCCATGAATTATTTTTCGAAGAACTTTCTAGGACCTTAGTTACACTGCTTCACATATTTGCTTTGTTGAGATGGCATGTATTTCCAGCAACAATTACAATAAATTAAATTAAAAAAAAAGCAGGTGTGAGCCAGTGTACATTACTGCGAGAATGTACAGCAATTTGATAGTTTCTAACCCGCTATATTTAGCTTCAGCTTTGGATTAGAACAGAGACAATTATACCTACACATATGTATTTATTAGACCCTTGCTCCAATGCAATCGTCCTTCGTAGCCTGCAGTTGTGCACGGTATCGTAATCGTAAATTTAGTCCGCACCCTTTAGCAGCGTCATTTGTGTTTGTTGTTGTTGTTCTACCTACTTATTTGTCATGTGTCGAAATGGGTAATATAAATCCTTTGGAATGACGATTAAGTGTAACGCACTTAAATGTTGAATTCATGTAATTTTGAAAAATTAATTACAAGTTAATGGCATAAATTCTACAATGGTATTTGTGCTTGTCAGTACACAGACATAAAAGATTATACATTTCTGCGAAAATTTCATAAAAGTTTTAAAACTTTATCCTTGTCTTTGGCATAATTATTGTGTTGTTGTATGCATTTATAGAATTTCAAATCATATGGCTTCGTAAAAAATTAAGCGTTAGCTTAATTCAATACTTTCAAACAGCAGATGTGAAATAATCCGTTTAATTATGTGCCGTTGTTAAGTTGCAATTATGGAACCGAAATACGGCAATAGAAATATTGCTCTAACAAAATGAAGCTCTGCATCTGCAAAGAAGACACCATTTTTGTTTGTTTTGAGCTTTAAGTTAAATTTGGTTAGGTTGAATCAGATAATTCCTATAAATTGTTACCAAGTTATCAAAAAATCTTGCTTCCAATAATCAGAGATAATGGTCTTACTAATTCTGCTTCTCTCCGTTTCTGAAATTTCTGCAAAAGTCGCTACGGTTTGGATAAATTTATTCAAATTCGAGCTTTCCACACGAGAGTTTTGCAATGGATTTTTCAAAGACTAGATAAAATTGGTAGTCCAATTTGGACTCACTAAGATAAAAAATTTTTGGAAACACTAAATCAACAGAACTTCTTAAAACTATCAATACCGAAAATAAGTATTGAGAAAATTTAAAAATTTTTAAAAATATCTAATCTAACAAATAACATATGAGATCATCTTTTACATAGATTTATAAATATCAATACACCAATTATTAAATTTTAAGTAGACTCGAAAGCTCTGGCAGCTAGTACTCTTCCTTTTAGTATTTGTAATTTATTACTTTGCTAATTATATTAAATAAATAAATAATAAATAAAATCCTTTTAAAGCTGGTAAAATCGCTTTTTTTTAGATTAGAAGCCGAATTGAACAAAGTGAAAAATCTAGAGATTAAAGCGAGGAAGAAATTTTCAATGATGTCATAGCTCTATTTTCTTTTCGCCAAAAATGATTGAAAACAATAAAACTTTGCGACCAACGATTTAGCAATTGAAAGTACATACCGATAAAAATTGAGCTTTCTTAATGTGATAATAGTCAGAAATTTAGAAAAATTGGCATATTTCGAAAACCATAGCACGGATTTCAATTTTTAATGAACAAATAATATACCTTAAATTATTTAAAATACATTTCATATGGCACCTATATTTTGAAAATCCATCTCGGGATTCTCAACTTATAACGATTTCTTGAAAAGCCATATCCCTGACCTCCCATAGTCACATCTCAGATCTCAGGTGCGTCGCCCAATTTCTAACTACACTTTTATTATTTTTTCCAGATAAAAAAAATTGTGTGGAATTGGTAAACCTGTGCCTTTTGTTTATGATAAAACAAAAAGTCCAGCATTCCTATTATAGATACGTTGAAGCTCATTTAGGTCCACTAATTTTCGTAAATTAGGTACAATGTAAAATTTTAGTTTTCCATCCCCGTTGTACATAAATTTATGTACATTAATTGGTTAATATTTTGGGGACATAGAGAGTGCTGCCTGAATGCACTCAAATTTAATTTTTTATGCAACTGCGCGTTCGTGAAGTTAACTCTCTCTCTCTCTCTCTCACCCTCATTCATACAGAAGAGTTTCAGTTTTAATTATGCTCTCAAAAACTTAAGTGCCGCTCTTTATTCAGCAAAATCATTTGTGATTTCTTCTAACGGCTCTCAACCTCTCTGCCTAGATTCTTACACACCTCTTTAATGCGCATGCGCTCGTATTTATTAATGTTTCTATGTGTATGTGTAAAGAAATGAAACCGAAGCAATTTAAACGGAACTAAAAACAGCTGATCCATCTTTACAATAATGCAATGCAGTAACAACAATGTAACATAATGAGCGTCTACAAAAACAACGATGTGTTGGAAAGAGAGACTGAAGAAATGTTAAAACCGACAGAGAGAAAGAGAGAGCAACATAAAAAACAACAAAACATTTTCAGCGTCAACAGTAATAAAGCCGCCGCACTTATACAAAAAAAAAACAAAATAAATGGAGACCAACAAACGATGAACGCCGATGAGTAGTTACTATGGCAACGACCTTCGTTCGTTTTAACTTTGTACGATTTGTTGTTCTCGTTATTGGCTTGACAGACATTTTTAGAAAGGGATGCAAGTAGAGAGCTTTTTAGTGTTGTTGCTTTTTTTTTCTCTTTAAGTCATCCATACAATTTAATCGAAAATTGCAGCAAAACAAAAAGTATTAAACTATGCACTATTAAAAATAGTTATTTCAGTTTTGTAACACTAGTAAACATAGTTTGTGAGTTTTGAAATTATTGATAAAAATTAAGCGCATTCATAGTAATTTTTAAGACCCAAATCTAAAGTTAGTTATCAACAGCTTTTGTCTATGTTTAGTATAGTGCTGATTAAAACTTGCCAACTTTATAACCGGGATTAATAACACAGGTTTACAAAAAAAAAAGTTTCTGTCTTTTTGACCAGTTTTTCCTAGGTAATTTGATGCCCTGAACTTGAATTTTAGGTCTACATAGGTGGGAATAATGTGTTTGCCGCAATGCGGACGTGGGTCAGGACCCAGCTTTACCAACAATTTTTATTCTGATCTGGATTCTTTTTGTCATTTTCAATAAAATATCAAATTAAAATAATTCAATTTTAATTTCCAGAGTGAATGACCAGTGCTATTGTTTTTTCGCAGTGTACCTTCAGTATACACATGTATATTTTGGAAAACTTAAATTTTACAAAGGAGAAATTTTGAAAAATCTCTTCAATTTCATTGAGTTTATTTTTCCTAAATAATTTTTTTTTTTATTTCAATCTTAACAACCCTGCTGCATTAAACTTGCGCACCACCGTTATATCTGACACTATCAGCACAACAACAACTTCTATTTTTTACCGATGTTTTACAACATGGCACAACTATAGTTGTTGTAGTATGACATATATTTATGTGTTTGACCGACTGTGTATGTCTGGATGTGTTTCGTGTAAGCCACTGATATATGAAACAGCTGTTCACTATTATTACGTATGGTTTTGTTTCTTTATTCTGATTTTTTATTTATTTTTATTTTACTTAGTAGCTGATTGTTAGGTAGAACAAAATGCATAGGTAGTTTTGAAGATTTCAGTAGTCTTTCAACGGAAAAATGTGTTTTACTTCTATGTATGGATATGTAAATGTTCAGAATTTTGTATGACCTTAGGTACCTACTCGTAGTTTTGATTTTTTCGTAGGTATTTTGTCAGTTTTAAAAGGCGGACGGCTTTCTTTTTTCATTTGAAATTCGTTTATTTTTTTGAATTAATACGTCCTTCAGAAGTAAAGATTTCGCTCTAGCTCTAATTTCAAATTTTAATATCCTCATGAAAGTACAAATAAATGCATATTCGATAATTTCAATTAAAATTAAATAAAAATTGCTTGTGAAATAACGCAAATCCCCCCCTCATCGAACTTACGCATGTTTCATCAAATATTGAAAACAGTATCATTAAAATTTAATCAAATTTTCAAGTACTGATCAGTACGAATTTTTAATTGAACATTACATTGCCATTACCCAAAACTTATTCAAAAGCATTTGATATTAAATGGAATGAATTTCTTTAAAATTGTTACCCCTTTCAATACATCTGTTTTGTCGCCCTACCTACTAAAATTTTTTTTTTTTAGCAAAAAATTTTATTTACTAAAAAAAAATCACTTTTCAACCTTCTCCAAGAAGAAACTATCCTCACTAACTACTGACACCAAATTCTAACTACCGCAGAAGAGACCGGAGCAACGGTTTTCTTTTTCTCCGCCGTAAAGTACCTACATATATCGGGAGAGGCAGGTGGTTATACCTATGGTATATTACAAAGAGTAACTATCTATCTTTCAAAATTTGTCAGTTAATAATAAACAACTCTTCTTAGTCAAGAGATTTATTACTCGAAGCATATGAAAATGTAGATAGTGACTTTTTGTTCTATATAGACGACAGGCACATACCAATCATAGGAGCAAGAGGGGCTTTGCCCCCCACGCGTCTCATTCAATTGCAAATTTGTTTTTTTGGAAGAAGAAAAATAAAATATCATGCTATTGGAATTGCATTTGCCCCCAATGCAAAGTCGGGTTGGTACGGGCCTGATAGACGATATGTAAAAATATCTAAACGAACGCAAACAGTACACATTAACTTTTTGTCCACTCTATAACTAAAGTCCTATGGTCAATTTTTATTCGAATGATAGGTGGTGTGATATATTATCATCCTGTGACCTTACAAATTTGAATATTTTGAAATTTCGCTTAGTAGAGGAGATCAGACTGAGGGCTCCCTATTCTGCAGGTATAAAAGTAAGCCATATAAAAATGGCAAATATGAAACGGTCACTTGCTCTCTGTCTAAAGGAATTGCACTTAATAAATAGTTAATGGACTCCATTGTCTTGCTTTAAAAATTAAATACCAACAATTGCATAAACGTAAACGTTCGAACACCAAAAACAAAATAAAATATAAAAACTACCTATTTAAAATTACTTTAGCAAAATATAGAAAACTATGTGCATCAGAATGCAACAGCTATATTGTAATGGAAGCGAGATAGACAAATTGCAATAAAAGAAAAATCAATAAAAAAAAATTAAGCACACAAAAATTACAAGGAAATAAAACAAATTCAAATACAAATCATGTGCACATGTTGCCATCAACTATTGCATGTTAAAAAGCAACAAAACGCCATAAAGCCCTTTGCGGCACTTCAACGTCAAAGCATGCGAGAAAAAGACAACAAATGAAAAATGAAAGAGATGGATCGAGCATTTGTAAAGGCCAGATGAATGAACTAAAATGTTTGAGCATTTCACTGAAAAAGTGTAAAGTCACTACACTAACAACTAACGAGCCCATAAAGATGGCCGCCGTCGTAATGGCTGAATTCGTTGTTCTTGTTGTAGCAAAATTCATCAGTGTGTGATAGTCAGTTGTTCTTTTTTTATGCTGTTGGTGAAATTTCAGCCAAAGAGAGCATAACGCACTCTTGCTGCACAGTATGTCGAATTTGATAACAAAATTTAAAATGCCAGTGAACATAAGGATATTGTTTCTAATTTCTCACTAAATGACGAAAACGATAACACCCTTTATTATTGACTTTGGGTGCGGTTGACGACTACAAGCTGATACCGTATACATGGGAATCTTATCATTTTGTTTGGCCTTCTACTTCAGAACTACATGAACAATACTAAAGTTATCGCTTGATCTGTCCATAAATAATATATTAATTTAATATTCTTCCCTATTGTCTATATTTTAATGTTTCTATATCTATTGCTAGTGTTATTTCTGAACCATTTTCTTTACACTGTCTTTATACCTTCTTCAATATCTTATGCTCTTACCATTGCAATTCTTATAATACATAACATTTAGAACCTACATAAGATTCTATCACAGAATTTCTATGCTCGATCTCAGATTTTTTATGAAAGTCGAGAAAATTAATTTAAAATTTTTTTTAACACAATAGCGCTAAACGTTGATCGGATTCAGATTCAATAACTCAAGGGTCACGTGCTGATATTTATAAAGTAATGTTAATTTAAAATACATGCAAATGTAGCACCAACCTGTCTGCTCAGATGCCCACCCTAGCGGTGCCAATTGAAGAATCGTCTAATATAAGCAATGGAAATGATTTCATATACAGTAGAACCTCTGTAAATCGAACTTGAAAAGAGACGCCAAAAAATTCTAGTTATAGAGCTTATGAGCTTATGGAGGACTTCGACAATAAAGTAACTTCGCTAAAGTTCAAATGAAATCACGTGTTCACAAATTCCTTATCATTTCATAGGTACATATAAGTAGTAAAACATTGATTTCTAAGAAACAATGATGTACATTGTCGGTATATTTTAAAGTTGGAATCTTATTTTTCTTCGAGCTATAGAGGTACCTCGTTTCAAATAATCGAGTTGTAAAATCAAAGACTGCTATGTTCAAAACGCAGAGGACAAATTAATTTTTTCGATTTATAGAAGGAAAATATGTTCTTAATTTATTAATTATTTCGACTTATAGAGTGGTCAGATTTTGAGCAATGTATGTTTTGGGACTTGAAGGGAAGGGAGTACAACATTTTTTCGAGTTTGAAAAAATTTCGACTTATCGAGGTTCGACTTAAAAAGGTTCCACTAGTACTTATTATTTAAAATTTATAGTGATTGAAATGAACTGATCAGGACATCGAGGCTATTTCAGCTGAATTCTTAAGTTAAAGGGTTAAAGGCAGCATTTTACCTATCTCGACAATGACAACACATAATTTATTAAAAACTACGACCGCTCTAGACAAGAAGGCTCAATAAATTATCATGTAATCAAATTTCAACACCCTACATGTTATTCCAATCCTTCCTTTAAAGTGCCTTTAAATTTCCGCTGTCACATACTTAAGTTTGTTATATGCTACACAACAATGTACAAACGATGTCCCTTATTACTTGCACAGAAATTCTTTTCGAAAATTCTTTTTGTTTGTGGGCAAGAGGGGGAAAAAAAATGGGTCGAGTACCGAATTTGTTGTACTCTAAATAGAGTCGATGCAGTAATTATTTTGACACTTACAAGCACAAAGAAATTTTAGTTTTCGTGTGTAAACGCAAAACAAATTCACAAATGATAATAGACAAAAATTTCTTTCACGGAATTTCCAAGTGTAAACCAGCTTAAAGCAAATGTTAACAAGACCCACAGTGATTTTGCTGAAAACTACTGAAAACTTTAATGCAGGAGAACACTCTCTTACACAGACGAGCTACATATAACTTAACAACTCACTCAAAATCGATATTGTCATTAAGCAATGCTCCTGCGCACAAATAAAAATTCTCCACACTCTATTCAGCACTAAACCTTCCAATGAAAAACAGCTGCTTCCTGCTGCTGCGCTGCCATGAACAACCTCAGGTAAACTCAAAACACAGATGCGAGATACAAGATACAAATGCGATGTGCATACAGTCGTTGTTGAGAGCTCGTGCAGTGAAAACGTGTTAGTTCTGAAAAGAAAACGCGTTTAATTAACTCATGAAATAAATTCCAAAGAATGTAATAAAAAAAAAAGAGCTCAGCTAATTTATTAAAAAAAAAACAAAATATTTTTATATAAATCAAAGAGAAATATTCAAGTGAATAAATTTGTGATAAATATGAAAGAAAGCCAAGTATTTAAAGAAAAATTAATTTTAAATTAAAAAAACATATCTGCTAAAGAGAAATAAATACTTACAAACAAGTGATTAAAATAAAAAAAAAATTTGCTTTCCGGCTCATTTCAAAGGTTATCGCAAGAAAAAAAACGACACTTCATTTACGTCACGCGAATTTATTGTGCGTATGCGTGTGAGTGCGATAGCAGCATTAACTTAACGACAAAAACAGCAATAACGCGTATGATGCGGGATTCTCTTTGAGTGCAACAAAAACTAAGACGCGTTTGTCGGTCGGTTGCTTGTTTGTCGGTTTCGTTTAGTTTCGCTGGCATCGTCAGCGTCGGCAAGGGGAAGATAAATGACTCAGTCGCAGTCATAAAAAATAATAATAACAATTGAAACTAAGACTACAACAAAAAAAAACCTCGTTTTTAAAGTTGTTTTCATCGTCGTCGGACCGTCACTGTCGCATTTGAGTTGAGTTGAATTGAATCGAGTCGTACGAGTGCTCATAAAGAATTTTCAAACGCTCGAGTTGGTCAGCATAAACGGACAGTGAAAAAAAAAAAATTAAATATTTTCTATAAAAAATTCTTAATTTAAAGACTGAGTTTTCAAATTTAAAACAACATAATTAAAAACAAATTACTAAGAAAGCTTAAAAAAGTTTAAAACATAAAGTTTTAAAAACAAAAGACTGATTATTATACTAATAAATTTGCAAGGAAAAAAATACAGAACATTCAAAATTTTGTGAAATTTAACTAAAACAAGGAAAAGTTATTGAAAAAAAAAGAATATCGCCTAAAAGCTTGTTACTAGTTTTGTAAATTAAGTGAAAATTTAGAAATTAAATAATAAATAGCAGTCTTGTTAAAGCTTATAGAAAAGAATTTAACGAAAAAAAAATTTTTTTTTTAATCAAAAATATTGTAAACAAAAATGGATTAACGTTCCTGAAAATATCTCTCAAACTAACATACATACCCTCATATACATAGCTGTCTATAAATCTGTGTGCATAACAACTGCTGGATTACACTTTGTGTAAATTACAACAACAACAAAATTTTGGATTACCAGTGCCAATAAAATTCGAAACTACCGAAATAAGAAATTTTTGTTTTTAAAAATACAGTGATAAACGAAAATACTAGATTTCAAATACATAACCAAATATACATCAAATATATAACATCTATAATGGAAATCACATCATAAAAATTAAATTTAATAATAAAACATTTTAAGCAGAAATTTAATTTAAAAAGTTTCAATATCTTTCTTAAAAAATTAAAAAGAATTGATTTAAATGCAAAACAACCAAAATGTTTAATATCAAAAACATCATAAAATTTTAAAAAAGACATTAACTTCAGTAACAATTTAACAGTACACTACAAAATACCCTGTAATATAAAACAGCCCTCACCATCAACAATAAAATGACGATGGCTGCTTGTTATGCCAACTATGACACGCTGTCACTTTCACATAGTATGTCAAGCGCTGCAGCAGCCGCATCAGCTGCTGTAGCAAGTGCGCATCATCATCATCTTCATAATCAACAACAACAACAACAACAACACCATCATCAGCAGCAGCAGCAACAACAACAACAACAACATCATCACCAACAGCAGCAGCAGCAGCAACAACATCATCACCAACAACAACAGCAGCAGCAGCAGCTTTATCATCATCATCAGCAGCAGCAGCAACAACAGCAGCACCACCACCAACAACAGCAACAGCAACTTCATACGCAAAACTCCGCCACCTCTTCATCCTCTTCCGTTGCCTCCCTTAATAACTCGAATTCTTCTACGCGATTATCATCATCATTGGCGGCGGTGGCTTCTAGCAGCGCCAATATCGCTGTCACCGCCGCCGTAGCAAGCAATAGCAACAACAACAATAACACCTCCATCGCATCTGTTACCAACGTCACTGGTTCAATTGGTAGCAGCAATGGCAGTAGCAGTAGCGCGACTGCAACACTTGTTACCTCCGCTGCCTCAACATCGTCGCAAAAAGATTATTCCATTCCATTGCATGTAGATTGTAGCGTCGAATATGAGTTGCCAAATCAACCAAAACCACCGGCGGGACAGCGCGTAGAACCATTATTAATGATCCATCCTTGTTACTTTCGCAAAATGGAATCACAGCGTCGTAGTCCTTTTGTTAATAACATGCAAGCAACGGCACGACTGTCGGCTGTCAGTAACGGGAGCAACAGCAGCAACAACAACAGCAGCAGCAGTAATGGGAGTGCTATTGTAGCAACAGGCCTATCGACCGCAGTAAGTACGTCCTCTTCTTCATCCGCCATTGGTGCTATTGTCACCTCCACTTCGAGCAGCGCCAGTCGACGAACTGCACGTCAATCTCAGGTTATACAGCAACACCAAACACAGCAGCAGCAGCAGCAACAGCATCATCAGCAGCAAAGGCAAGCAGCTGCCGCTGCTGCACAGTATCAACAGCATTTGCAACAACTCAGGCCACCGCAACAACCTCAGCAGCAACAGCAAACACAACAATTGCAACAACAGCAGATGTCGCAAATGTCACAGCAAGCACTATATCCTGTTGTAGCACCCAGTCATTCTGCTGCTCACCAACAACAGCAACATATTGCTGCTGCGACATTGTCATCGTCTGCCTCCACTTCGTACATCGAACACGCTAGCGCAGTGAGACGAGCAGCTGCAGCTGCTGCTGCTGCACATCAGCAACGCAGTAATGCACGCAGCAATACTGCGTCAGCAATTGTGAGTCAAACACAGTCACGTCAAAGCCAAAGTCATACGGTAGTTGTCGCTGCCTCCTCCTCCGCCGCTTCGCAGCAAAACTTGTTGGTACAAAATTCAACACAATGGGATCAGCTTGCTGCAGCAGCAGTTATTGCTGCACGTTCTTCTATGACGCCAGCGGCAGCCACAGCAGTTGCCGTACATACCAGTCAAATGCTTGCACCCAGTGTGCCTCCTTCATCAGTACAGTCCATTTACAGCAAGAGTCACCACCATCAATCGTCATCTTCGTCTTCAACGCCAATTGTTGGTAAGCGTGATGCTATGATATCTGGTGGAGTGTATGGTAGCAGCAACAATAACACCAGCAGTGGAAGTAACCCAAATGCAGTCACTACAATACATCACAAAAACGTAAGTCAGCAGCAGCAACAACAACACTGCCTTTCCTCCTCCGCCGTGTCATCAACAAATGGTGTGCTATGGGATCCAGCTATTGCAACAGCATCTGCAGTGACCAGTTCCTCGGCACTAATGATTGATCGCAGTCCAATGGCCACAGTTCCTAGCAATTATCAGGCTGGTCCTGACAGCACGCCAATACTCAGCCAAAGCACGCCTACAGGAACAACGATAAGTAACTTAGGTGTTGGTAGTGATAATGGTCGTCACTATAGCAGTCATCAACATCATCACCAGCATACGACAAGCATAGCTGCAGCAGCGGCAGCTTTGAGTAGTCATCACTACGGTGGTAATGCCGCTGGCGGCGGACGAGATGACAAGCTAAGTGGGAAATATCGTCAATATTTGCGATCACAACGAATGCATCCGTATTTGGCTGTCACATCGAGTGCCGCAGCAGTAGCAGCCGCCGCAAATCTAGGACAGACATTTCCGCAATTTACTGCCGCCACCGCAGCGGCAGTAGTGGCGACACCATCGTTTCAGCATCTGCAGCAAATCTCCTGCTACAATATGTAAAGGAACTGATGTTTTATTATTGAATTGGAGCATAACAAATGCAAACAGAAATGCTTAGCTCTGCTGGCTTAACAAAAGTTGGACATTTCGCCGGAATTCTCATATGTGTAGAAATATTTACATCAATGAAACATGCGAAGTAGATATGTCTCAACGGAGTGCTTGGTGGTTTCAATTAAAAACCACACCGTAGTCAAAGGACGGAGAAAATAACGAAAGTTACAAAGCTGAAACTACAAAATTCCAGACAGATATCAGAGTATGTGCTTAGCAAAACTAAAGTAGTGCAAAAAAGTAGATAAACTGACAAAAGTAGTGATATCGTTACAAAATTTGTTAAAGTAATTGAAGGGCGATAAATTAAAAAAGGCATGAATAAGCAAATGATATTATGAAGCAATGTGTAAAATATATAAAAAGCCTTGAATTGAAAATGACATCATTAGAAATAACGACAGTGCGACGTTTTCACTAATAAGGTCAAATTACGAAAATATCAAAATTTAACTAAATTGAAAGTTATGTAAGAATTAATTTAAATATATATATATATACGCGCTTCTTATGATATAATGAAGCTTAAATTTGCCTAGAAAAAAAAACGTATAATTCAAAATTTAGCCACAATTAAATTTACAAAAGCAACTACAAAATTATAATCAGCTAATAAATTATGCAAAAAAAAAAAAAAAAAATCTGAAAAGATATGCAGCTAAAATCATTACCCTTATCATGCAAATTTACTAACACAAATAAGAGGCATGTAGTGCTTTGTGCAAAGAAGAAGTTAATTTTGTAGCAGCTGCAGTTCTGGAACTATATTCATTTGCCGACGGCAGTTTGATTTTCTTTGTGGATTACAGTGTTTTATGACGCTACGTTTTTCTTTATTTTGCCTAAATGACCGTAAGTGCACGTTTTTATTATGTTATTGTTGTTACTTTTTTATTAACATAAGTTATGAGCAAAATTTCGCCAATTTCTGATAAAATAAATTTTGATACTATAGAATTTACATAAACATATATATACGAATATATATTCTGTAATGAACCTATTGCCGTTATAATTTGCAGGGCCTGGCTCTTCCATTAATTAAATTATCTTTTTCTTTAGGTTCAATATTTATTTAATAACAATTTATTTTATAAATATAACAACAACAACTTACTTACTTACTTACTTACTTGGGTGGCCATAACAACCCGTTACCGGGTTACGGCCGACCTCAAAAGCTCTCTCCAGGCGCCTCTGCTTCGCGCGCGCCTTCTCCAATCAGGCACACCAAGCGTGGATAGGGTTTCTTCGGCTTGGTCTTTCCATCGGAGGCATGGTCTTCCTCTCCGTCGTCGCCCAGCGGCTTCCGCATCAAACACCTTTTTCGCCGGAGCTTCTTCGTCCATACGCACAACATGTCCCAGCCAGCGCAGACGTAGGATAGTGATGCGCTTGACTATGTCGATGTCATTGTAGAGCTCGTACAGTTCATGGTTCATTCGAATACGGTAGTCGTCGCCGACGCGAACAGGACCGAAGATTTTGCGAAGAATTTTTCTCTCAAACACCCCAAGTGTGGCTGCATCGGTCTGCGACACAACCCATGCTTCTGCACCGTAGAGTAGCACGGGTAAGATGAGCGTCTTGTAGAGTGTCAGTTTTGTCGGGCGAGAGAGGTCTCTACTACTCAATTGCTTACTGAGACCGTAGTAACACCTATTAGCAAGAGTGAGTCTTCGCTTTATCTCCAAGCTGATATCGTTTTGAGTATTCACGGCGGTGCCAAGGTAGGTGAATTCCTTGACAACTTCGAAAGTATAGCTGTTCGCAGCAATGTTGGATCCAATGCGCCGCGTCTCCCTGCTTGTGGACAGCATATACTTTGTTTTGCCCTCGTTCACCGTCAAACCCACCTTCGCTGATTCTTTTTCGATAGCAGAAAATGCAGCAGTAACATCTCGCTTACAACGTCCAATGATATCAATATCATCGGCATATGCAAGGAGCTGGACACTTTTGTAGAAAATAGTGCCATTACGATGAACACTGGCTTTTCGCAACACCCCTTCTATCAAAAAGTTGAAGAGGTTGCAGGATAGTGGATCGCCTTGTCTGAAACCTCGTTCGGTATCAAATGGTTCGGAGAGGTCCGTTCCTACCCTGACGGAGCTGGATGTGTTGCTCAACGTCATTCTGCAAAGCCGCACTAGCTTCGCAGGTATACCGAACTCAGACATGGTGGCATACAGGCAATCCCGTATCGGGCTATCGAAAGCAGCCTTAAAATCGATAAAAAGATGATGGGTATCGATCTGTTTTTCGTGGGTTTTTTCCAGGATTTGACGTAGTGTGAAGATCTGGTCTATGGTGGACTTACCAGGAAAGGTACTTTCAAATTTTCAAAGTACTTGGTATTACACAAATTGTAATTGGGCTTGATGGTAACCGTTGAGAAAAACCATTCAAAATGGTGATGGTGAAGTTCTCTACCGTGAGTGATAAGGCCGAAGAAATCATCTCATATCTTTTGTTGGTTACTTTGGTTTCTCCAAAGATAAAATCGGAAATAGGTTTAAGGACGGCCTGTCCTGGTAATAAACCTATCAATGTGCGTGCTCCCTTGACTAAATAGTCTATTGGTGTACAACTTGTTGTAGCGGGACGTCTTGCCAGTCTACGTCTACGTACTGGTTTCTGTTGCATTAAATACAGGTGTTCCCACAGGGTAATAAACAGACGAGTGGAAACTAAATCCAGAAACAGTTGTTTTATCATTCCAAACTTTAGCTTGTTTGTAATTGTAAACACTTTCTCCTCTGACTCGATTTTCAATCATCATTATAGGGGTTAGAGGACCACGGTCATCAATTCGATTACAACCCCATAAACCATTGTTGTACTTATAATCAACAACACAAGTAACACCCATATTATTACAGGTGTCAACAACAGTGGTGTTGTTAACAAACTTCCAACGACCTTCCAATTTCAACATTTTTAAATTGAAGTATGGAACTCCCTCTGGCAATTAATGATCTTTCGAATGAATCATGTATCGTTTATTAGTGGTTATTTGGTTATCCACTCTAGTTGGCACATTGACAACTTTAATGTTGGTTTTTTCAGATCTGAATTTCTTCAGTTCCGCGTCAACACCTGGTCCCCACAATACACCAGTTTTCACTTTTTTATTCTCAGTTCGTTTTACCACAACCATAGGTAGAGCCTTGTTAGATTGATTTATATTTTTTAATCTAACTTTAATGGCTGGTCTAAAAGCGATAGTACGACCAACACGAGCAAAGTTGCTATTATAATTCGCCATATCCATGTTAACAATCTGCTGGGGTGAAATAAATTGCCCGGGCATAGCAAGTTTAAATCACCAATAGATATTCGTGTGAATGGCACTTCCACAATGTAATTGAATATGCGTACTGTTGTTCTTTGCACGAATTGCACTGCATCATTATATCGTACCAATTCAGCTATATCATAATCATATTCATTCTTAATTGTGGATAAATGCATTCGTAGCGCAGATTGTTTGATTACGGGCTGCATTTGCATAAGCTCCGCAACGATTACTTAGATACTTACCAATATGATCAGTTGTGTTTCCGCTTGTTGTGACAAATTGTTTGTTCATACATAGTAACATTAATACTCCTACAGCTTGGATAGAATCTTTGGTATAAGGATTCCTGCATGTTAATGGATTATTAGTTCCATATGTATTCAGTGAATATGCTTCAGGACTTAAATTGGAACTTGTAATTTGATCTGTCAGTTTTACCTGGTACACGTCTGCGCATCATAAGATATTGATCCAGTATCGAGCCACAATAGCGTGTATAGTTGCGGTCAATCTCCTTTCCGCATGCCTTCAGTCATACATGCTCTTTTTAGTATTGACATCTTTCCAAAAAGAGGTAGTAAGCCTCTTCTTTTGAGAACGCGACATTTCATCACGGAGCCAATAAAATCGGTTTTCATTTTTGAAGGGTATGGTATGAATTCAAAACCCTTTACCTTGCAAAATTTCTTCCACAGTATGACGTTGCTGACGAGTGGCGTTAGATACAACCTCATACTGTGGTTGTTTACCAATTAGTTTATGTTCAAAACAATATTTTTTGAACAAACGATTGTTCTCTAAGATTAAATCCTTTACCTTAGACATTTCCTTAACTTCAGAAGTTAAGGCCTTTGCAACAAAGTTGCGGTGTATAGCCTTATGGCTGTAAACAATCTCGTTTACATGGCGTTTATTGACATAAACGATAAATACGTGGTGTTAAATATGCCATTTAAATTGAGCTTGATTGATTTTAGAAAACAGCTAAAAAACATCTCTGACCAAGCCTACACTCTTGTCTTTAACGGGGAAATTAAGTATAAGCTTTAAGATGGTTGGCGCAGCAAATTTGTCTGGCTGGGCGATGCCGTTTTTTTCTGCCCACTGTAAAGTTACAGATGCTGGCACGCTCGCGAAGGTGTTCCAGTTATAGTCTGTGGCAGGGTCAAGCTCATATGCATCCTGAATTGACACGTTGGGATCCTCAACCAAATATGGCCAGACCTCAGTTTGTAAAGGAACATGTCTTATGTAATCGAGGAACGCATCTAGCTTTCTTCGTGATATAGCTGTGTTGCATAGGACTGGATCATATGTCCTTCTTTATCTTCTCATTCTCCTTTTCCCGCCATTTTGGCTTCCATTCTTGGGTTTTCCGCCGTTGGCGGATTTCGCCATTGTAGAGATACGCTAATACGATTAGAACCGCCAATAAAATATTTAATTTCTTGCCGTAAACCGCATGTAATTCTTTCATTAACTTATTTACTACATTTTTTGTAGTATTTACAACACTTCTAACAACACCAGAATCTACACCAGAGCAAGCACAATACTTATCCTTAATGTTGTTAAAACAACTCCTTTTTGAGAATTTCCAACGGAATTTGTATTTAATAGAGTATTACTCGCGGGGTGATAGCTATTAAAATAAACGCTGGCGCTTTTATTTTAATTTGATAAATAAATCCTAAATACGCGTCACTGCTTCTTTGTCTAACGGCTCATGGCTGGCAGTGTCGACTATGTTGCTATGTTTGCAGCCATACTGCGATGTGGTGTCTGGTGAGGTGGTGATGTTCGAAAGCGGGACGTATCGGTTCCCCACCACGGCTAACGGATTGGTTAGATACGAGTGGATCAGCGACAAACTCGTCTTCGCTGCTTCCATATTCGTATAAAAAAGGCTCGAGAGGTGCTTTATACTTGTTGACACCAGTCTTTTCGACTTTTGTAAAAGCTGTGACATGATCTCGGATACGGGCAGTTCCGGAGTCGAGGGCATTGGCGTAGTCTGTATAGTATTTTCGCTTTGACACATCACCAAATGTAATTTTCATAATTGTTATTGCCGAAGTTGTTATTATAATTGTTGTATCCGCTCTGGTCACTGGGGTCACGCCAGTTTTGTCCACCTTGGGACCGGTTGTTCATACCGCCACGTCGGTTGAAATTGTTCCTGTTAGACATTTTCGCTAATCAGGTTGCAGTGTTTAACATATCCGAAACGGTCGTAAGGAACTGGTTTACAGACGAATTTCTTAAGATATTTATATAAGGATTTGACTTTTCCTGGATCATATTGAGCGAGCTTTCGAGGGTAATGCCGGTTGACATATCCTGCGAGGGTGGTGGTGTTGCAGGGAGGATAATAGAAATATTCGGCTGCTGTGAGTATAGACGCCATAAACCGTAAGCGGCCAACGATCCTTTCGCTACCAATCCTATAGTCTTTAGGGATGATGGCATTGGTCTGAATAATGTAGGACGCTGAGCTAATGAGGCGTCTTGGTGAAAATCCGATGTTTATAATTTTATTGTTTTCTTTACGTATGGATTATACCAATCGTAATATTCTACCACTGAAACCCTAACTGAAGTACCCATGGCTTATGTTGACACTCTACATCTGAATTGTATTGTATTTGTCAAAGATTCAGGTTGTATGATTTATTTATATTTAAATATAGAGTAAAATGAAACGCACTTGTCTCGAATTGGTCTTTGTAGTTAATCCTCATCAGCGTTTTTTATATCCTCTGATAACGGTCGAGTTATTTCCAGTTTGTTAGACTAAGTGATCTTTTTTTTCGAATTTGAAAATGCCAAAATATTGTTTCATAATTTCTAAATCAACTTCTTTAATCAAATCGGCTGATAAATTATATATTTTTTCACTTTGCAAATAATCCATATTCTTATTCCTCTTATCCCTATGTACATACATAGTTTCAGAAACTATTTAGCGGAGTTCTATGGGAATGAACTTCAAAAATACTTTTTGAAGATTTTTGAACACAAATATCTAAGAAAAAACAAACACTATGTTTATGTGCATAACTTCATCTCATGGATTAGATTAAATTTTACTTTCCTATCTAAACAAAAGCTTAAGTTCTAAAATATCAAAAAATAAACACTAAAATTATAAAAAAAAACATGTGGTGTAACTATGTTTAAATGAATAATACATCTTTTCTACTCTTTGGTACTTTTCCTCTTTAGTCATGGCAAGATTTATGGCTACTGTTATAGAACCCAAGCAAGATTTTATTGCGGATTGCATCACAGGATTGTATGAACATCCCGTCATGAGTCCTTTTCTTTTCATTCTTTCAACCCAAAGCACTGAGGGGATGGTTTTTCCCAGTAAATATAACCATTATCAGAATGATGACAAATTTCATCATCAAATTTACATGTGCCAAAGGGAAATAATACTTGTTTGGTTTGAATAGAGCAAACCCTAATCCTTTATTTTAATAGTAAAATTTTACAATTTGTGACGCTGTTCGGTGCCACTTTCTATTGGAAAATAATTATGAGTGAGCTCGAGCATCTCTTTAGTGATGTGAGCATCGAAGTCAGTATGGTCGACTTCAGTACTGTATTTGAAGTTGTGGCGACACTTTTCGATACGCTTAGCAATTTCGTCATAATTGCCTTTCCCAAAACGATGCTTAAGCCTATGCTGTTTTGTAAGCATGATTTCGAGCGGTTTAAGAAACTTACCGTACTCAATATTAAACGTGATATGTCTTGCTTGTATGAGACGAGGTGCCTTATACTTGTTGACACCAGTCTTTTCGACTTTCGTAAAAGCTGTGACATGATCTCTAAGACGGGCTGTTCCTTGGTCGAGGGCGTTTGCGTAGTCGGTGTAGTACTTTCGCTTTGACACATCACCGATGGTACTAGCGTATCCGACACGGTCGTGAGGAATCGGCTTGCAGACAAATTTCTTAAGATATTTGTATAGTGTATCGATTTTTCCTGGATCGTATTCGTTAAGTTTCCTAGCAGTGTGTCTGTTGACATATCCTGCGAGGGTGGTGGTGTTGCTGGGAGGGTAATAAAAATATTCTACTACTATTCTAAATAGTCTACTGCTTGAAAAGTATGGGGAATCAAATTGTAGTGAAAATCTCTAACTTAATTGCTACTAATTCCTCCTGGTCCTGAAACTGTGTCCTTTTTTTTTGTCACTGTGCCGAATGTAAGGTCGTTAGTGATGAATGTGTTTATTTTTTTTTTTTTTTATCTTCTTCGCCACGCGTAGCTAAAAAAGCTAAACATGAAAGCAAAAGCCTCAAATTAATATTATCAAACTGTGAACTTGAAAAGTAATTCTTTTCAATCAACATACCATATATTAATTGTCCATAAGTATCATACACATACTTACGTTTAAAATCCAAATAACCGAATTGTTCGATAGCAACAATATCCCGACAACTCAGGACTCAACATCAAACCAAATAAATGCGTTTTCGGAGTCGATAATATAACATTCCTAAGTTACAACATTTCAAAACAAGGTATACAACCATCCACAGAACGAATACAGTGCATTCAAGACTATCCACAACCAACCACAGTCAAACACATGCAAAAGTTTATCGGTATGACCAACTACTACCACAGGTGCAGTCTTACTTGTTGGGAATAAACAAGATATATCTAGAGGGTATCTGCGTTCTACTCTAACGCGTCTTAAAGAACCAATGCAATGACCACCCCGCAAGGCAACCACTCCATCACTCATTCTGCTTTCTTCAAATAATATCTTTGGATGTAAAGCAAAAACGCCGTACAGAGTATCTTCGCACACATCGACATAGCTCAAATTTTGTATTTGAGCCGAACCCACATAATCATTCACCGCTGCATTCAAATCCACTGTTGGTAAAACCACGCCATGTGGCATATAACTCACCATCTTCATGCTATTATATCCGCCGAAATATAGATAATTAGTCATTCCGTAATAAATCACTAAAATCAGATGAACTCAAAAAAAATTTTTATATTCCCTAACAAAAATAGACCTTAAAATTGGTTCGGAAATTTATACTGTTACCCATGGATTGTCGATATTTTCATGGGAATAATGAGCAGGGGGTAGAGAATTGACATAAAAGCGGTGAACGTTTCAAGTGGCGTTGCAATTATTTGATAAGGCTGGAGTGATACTGGGCGCTTGCTTATGACTATTGTTGGATCAGCATAATCCAACAGACAGAGCATAAGATAGTTGAGCTAACCTGATTTTCTTTAAAATTTGGCAAAAAATTTGAGTTTATTAACCCTGTAACTAGTGAAATACTAGTAACAATCTGATGGTGTATTTTCACGTATGGATATGCTGTATAACATATTGTTTAATATAATCCGCTGACTCCAAAATAGGCTCGATTGGACCAAATGTTTTTTGAGGTTAATTTAGAACTTTTTGTTGTAATGGAAATTTAGGTTTTTGTTAATTAATTATAACTATTTTAGGGAGCTTACTGTTAAGTACAATAAGCTTCAACCCATAAAAATTACAAAAGGGTAGTTACATAGAGAGATGATAGGTCTTTATAGTAATTTTTTGCACAAAAAGGCTATCAGCTGCAAATATGGAACATAATTTGTACGGCAAGGCTTATACAACTTTTCCGATGAAACTTTTATTCATGTATGCTCAGCATATATAGAAACTCGAAATTTTCAAAAAAAAAATCTGCCGGCTCCAAAATAGGCTCGATTGGACCAAAATGTTTATTTGAGGTTAATTTATCACTTATTGTTTTAATAAAAATTAAGGTTTCAGTGATTCAACTAAATATATTAGTTTTAATTTATAATAACTATTTTCGTGACTTTATCCATTGTTTCACAAGAGAGGAAAAAGTATTTCTTCATCCACTAGATTGGGTCAGAGCATGCCAGACGATTTTCTTCATATATAATTTCATTCTTCTTTAATATAAATCGTTCGGCCTGTCTCTGTTTTGACCCTCTTCCACGACGGTTAGTCTTCTTGGTGTCAACACCTTTAGTAAAGTAAGAAAAAGTTGAAATGTTGCAAATTATATTAATTTTGCATCGAAAAAAACTTTACGAAATTTCGCGACCGAACTTTTAACGCATAAATAAATCTTTACATTTTTTCGTTTTTTTTTTTTTTAAAAATACTATTACTCATAAAAAATTCTTTTTTTTTCTATTTGTGAAATAATAATATTTCCTTCTTTTTCATTGCTGAAACCGATAACAAGAAAGCCCAAGTCTTTCAGCACTATTGTCTAGATTGTTTTTTAAAATGTCAGTATTGAGCTATTTCTAACACTAAATTCAGTATCTTCAGTATACTTCACCCAAAATGGACAAATTTTCATTGCTGCGACGCAAAGGCATTTTTCACTATTTTCGCGACAAATCTCAGTTACGAACTTAACTATAAAAGGTAGTTGCATCACCAATTATATAAGCAACGTTGTGCAATCTTTCCAACGGCAGGAAATGGATCGAATTCGAAGATCTGCGTATTTAGAATTAGGAAATTGATTATAGAACATATCGAATAGATAGATATATATAAGTTATAGCCGTATTATTCGTTATCACCTTTGCCTGCAATTGTCCTCCTGCACACTGTAAGATGATACCATAACTTTGCATGATTTGCTGGTAATTCTTGTCCCTCTTGGCTGATCCCAATTTCATACTCACTTTTTCTATGTAGGAGCGTGGCCCGGTTATTATTATTTCATGGTCCTGGTTGATGATTTGGAATCGATCATTGTCCAGAACGGCAATCGCCCCGTCCATTAGTGCATACTTTCTGCAATCGACCCCCATATCCGCAACATTTGGGATAACCCGCGGTAAAAGTAAACTATATCTATGGTTGCTATTTAGCTAGCTCAAGGTCAAATTTAATCAGAAAAAGACTTAAAATTTTTATTATTTTATTAAATATTTATTTTTCACCAATATTTCGAGTTGTGATACAACTCATCCTAAGGGTGTTTATAGTTGCGTCTTTATTGAAAATTGAAATTGAGATGCACGAATATCAACTCCTGGTTCATATACTTCCTCAAAGAGCAACTGACCTCTTGATCCTCCAACACCAACAGGGAAGGGAACTGTTTGAATTCCACGAATTTCGAGACTCTTTCACTCAGCAAAGCAAAGTTAGCAAAATCAAATTTAACTTATGCCATAATTTAGTGCTTAGTAAGTGCTAATTTAGTGATGTAAAAAAAAATTTAGTGCTGCACTAATTTTTGCGAAAATCACGGTTTTTTTGATTTGGCTAGCTGCATGAGGAAGGTTAAGGTGAGGTACGTTAGAAATAGTTAGCAAAATCAAATTTAACCTATGCCATAATTTAGTGCTGCGTAAGTGCTAATTAAGCGCTGCTAGAAAAAATTTAGTGCTGCATGGTTTTAAAAAAAAATCAAGGTGTTTGCTAGCTGAACGAGAAGCTGGCAAAGCATAAATGAAAGTTTTTATCAAAATCGAACGATTTTTTTAAGTTCTTAGTACATGCTAATTTAGTGCTGAAAAATAAACGACGAATTTTTAAAAAATTAAGATTTTTGTGTAAATGATTAAGTATAATTAACTAATATTTTGTACGTAGTCCCTTATTTGACATGAACGCTTCGCATCTTCGGCTCAAGCTCTCCACAAGCCTTTGCGATCTCTCCTTAGAAATGAACACCAAGTTTCTTGAGCTGCAGTCCACAAATCGTCAAAATTTTTGATATTCTTACTCCATAGTTTTGCCTCTACATCATCCCATAAATTTTCTTTAGAATTATGGTCGGGACTTTGAACTGGCCACTCCAAAACATTTATTTTCTCTCGCTGAAGCCAGGGTTTGATTATATTGGCCGTATGTTTCGGGTCATGAAGGTCCATTTTATTGGCATAGAATGCAGAATATGGGCTTAGCGTGTAACAGAACTTCATAGGAAGGCGGGCGGCGGCTCAATGCAGCAAATCTGTATGGGCGTATTGTTAGAAAAATGTCGCTCCTGTCAAAAAAAAAAAAAAAACACGTTATGAAGCGTTTGTCCTTTGCCATTTTCATATATGCTTTGCTAGCAAACACCTTGATTTTTTTTTAAAAATCATGCAGCATTAAATTTTTCCTTGCAGCGCTTAATTAGCACTTACTAAGCACTAAATTATGGCATAAGTAAAATTTGATTTTGCTAACTATTTCTAACGTACCTCACCAAAATCAAAATCAACAAAAATAGGATTTTTCAAAAATTAGTGCAGCACTAAATTTTTTTTACTGCACTAAATTAGCACTTAATAAGCCCTAAATTATGGCATAGTTTAAATTTTATTTTGCTAAAAAATTTCGCATATGCTTTGCTAGCTTCTCATTGAGCTAGCAAAAACCCTGATTTTTTCAAGAATTCGTGCAGCACTAAATTTTTTCTTTCAGCACTAAATTAGCACTTAATTTGATTTTGCTAACTTTGCTTTGCTGAGTTAATGGGTCTCGCTTGAATCTCAGAGACCACAGTAAAACTGAATGCGTGATCATTTGGTTCAAACGGAAAACCATTTGGTGTTATGCTCTACCGAGCCAGGTATTTGTGTGTTGTGACGTGAACGCAGTAAACGTTTCAAGTAGCATGGCCACGATCCGAAAGTCTGTAGTTGAATATGTCACTTGAGCTATCTCTGTGTTGACATATGATAACTGAACGGACTTCTTGCACTGTTGTTGTGCCGTAGTGTCTGGACTGGTTGTTGTATTTGTCACTGGGACATACCTGTTTCCAACCACTGCCAGGGGGTTGACCAGGTATGACTGGAGGATAGACTTGCTCGTTGTAACTTGAGTCATTGTCGCTATCACTAGAAAAGTTATTTACCATTAGAAGAATGGTAAATTGCGTGAACAGAACGAAAGATACGCTTATAATTATAAGTAGTTAGGATCGTTAACACACACACTCAGCTACCCTATTGCCGGCAATATATAGAATATTGAAAATACTTTCAACATTTTACTAAATAAAATTTATTTTTTTTTTATGTTAAATTTTTATTTTTTGTTTTCACTTGCTTTGGAGAAATCTGTTTGTTTTTAACTTCTCTTCTCTTAAGTAAATCCCAAACCATTTGAATAATCTATCTTAGATAGATCTGATGGTTTATTTTCACGTAAGCTGTATAACATATTGTTCAAGATAATCCGCCGGCTCCGAAATAGGCTCGATTGGACCAAAATGTTTATTTGTTCATTTTTGAACAAAAGTACCACTGCATCTGTAGGTGTGATGGAACCATAGACCATGCTTTGTCTGAGAACGGATCCATCCCATCGTATGCATGGAGGAACGAAGATGGGCCATAATCTGGTCAGTTTTCCATGACTTCAATCATCTTCATGTGTCGTGAGTGACAGTTTTTTTTATGTTTGTCAATTCCGGGAACCGGCTGTTTGATGACCATACATTATTGACTATATTTTTTTAATTTTTCTTCAAACTTAACTAAGGGGCGCCATTGTCGACAACAGGGAGAATTACTGTTAATCATGTAGTTGGCATGGTGTATCACATGAAGGTAGGAATCATATTGGTCATCCGTGAACGGAAGGTACGTGGCCCCATATATCTTTTTAAGACGGTCCGAGTCGAAAGCCATTGTCGGATGACCATCAGGGTGCTAAATAAGAAGATACCTACAAAACTCGATAACATGGTTATTCGATAGACAATGTACGGGAAGGCTTATACAACTTTTCCGATTAAGCTTTATATAGGCATATGTAGAAATTGGAAATCGTCTAAGATAATCCGCCGGCTCCAAAATAGGCTCGCTTGAACCAAAATCTTTATTTGAGGTTAATTAAGCACTAATTGTTTTAATGATAATTAAGGCTTACAGTGATTAAATTAAAACTATTAGTTTTAATTTGCTATAACTATTATATGGAACTTATTAACTCCCAAGGAAAGCATGATGATGGAGGAGAAAATGGCATCGGGAACTAAAACCTTAATGGTTTTGGAGTTCCTCCAAAATACGTCTTTGGTCTCACGAAGATGGTCTTCGTAAGTTGTGAGGCTCACATTGAACAATTGCGACAGCATCCTGGTGTCTCTATCTCTGACGGCCTGTCTCACTTTTCGATCTGAGAGAATTGTTAAGAAGGAATCTAACTCAGTGTTGGTCAATACGTTTGAAAGGAAGTACAGACTATTTGCTTAAATGCTCATAGAGAAAATTATTTGTTTTAGAGAACCCTGCCAATTTGACCGGCAGGAGTTAATGAATTTGTTTGTCCAATATCATCAACTATGTTAGCAACACCATTATCGCGCAATTTATATCCAACAACTATTGAACCAATAGCTATTTCATCGATCTTAATTATACGCGTGACAGCATCTCTTGCTTGATCCACTAAATTCCACGCTGTTAATGCGTTGGTTCCAACTTGAAACCCATACATGCGTGTATCAATGACTTTCAGCAAATACAATTCAATCTCACGGATAAAAGCCATAAGACCAATAAGCAAAAGTTGAAATTGTAATTTCGCGACCGAACTTTTAACGCATAAAAAAATCTTTACATTTTTTCGTTTTTATTATTGAGAAGACGATTAATTCTTTTTGCTTCTACTCTATTTGTGAAATTATAATATTTCCTTCTTTTTCATTGCTGAAACCGATAACAACCAGAAAGCCCAAATCTTTCAGTACTATTGTCTAGATTGTTTTGTATTTACTTTAAATTTGATTAAATATACAAGTAAAATACTATAAACCTGTAAAAAATTAGTTAATTGTATTTACTTTAAATTTGATAAAATATACAAATTTTATAATTGTCATAAAAGAGTGGTAGGTATCTTACGGTAAAAGGGTCTATCCAAGGTTCAAGAAGTTTTTTCAGAGTCCTCAAATCCATGGCTTCCTGATTTTGACGTCGAAGGAGTAAGGCCGGTATGTCATTCCATAAATTTTTTTTAATCTATTTGGGTCGAACATCATGGTCGGATGACCATCAGGATGGAGTATTAATTTTGTTCGACAAAAATCTACAGTGTGGATGGAGGTCACGCTGGGTTGAATGACTGAAACCATATTGTAGCATAATAATCTATTTGCCAATATGGGTCGATTGATGGGAACATTTGAGAATATAATTGAGTCGTCTCCGTTAACAATGACGTCAGACGTGTAGCCGCAGTCGGACAGTGCTGATTTAAGTATGTAGTAATTAAGGAGGCAGTTTCCAAAAGATGTGTCAACGTCGCCTGACATACGGGTACCCCGTATCTTATACTTTTCTCCATTGCGACTTTTGCAGCGATTATTGATTGTTCGCTCGCAGAGGCGAGTAAGGGTGTCATCGTTGTTGAAACAGCTGCGGTAGAATGTGTGAGTGAGTCGTAACATTTCGGTAGTAACTCTCGCGTCAAATGTGCTGTGGTCGCATTCAGTGTAATAGCGATATTTGCGAGACATTCTCCAGATTTTGTCAGCGATAGTATCGTAAGTTCCTTTGCCAAAGTGGATGTCGTTTTTAAGAGCTCTTTCGAGAGGTTTAATATAGCGTCCGTACTCGATATTAAAGGTTGGGTGTCGGGCTTGTATAAGCCGAGGAGCTTTGTATTTACTTGTTGAATATTTTTCCAACTTTGTGAAAGGACACACGTCACTGCGGATTGGGTACCCGTTGTTAATTTGATCCAGCCATGATTGATAGCCTTTCCGCTTACTTGGAACATCGATATTATCGACGTATTCTTGGCGGGTCCAAGGCTTGATTTTACGTCTAAATTTCTTGAGGAAACCCAATCTGAGAAAGAGTTTGCCATCGTATGTGCTTTGCGAAGAGGGTAAGTGGCGATTGTGAATAGCTGCATAGGTAGTCTCAGCAGCCTGGGGATAATAGAAGTAATCATTAGGTGCGCAGATACTCGGATAGTAAGGTATGCGCCTCCCAATACGATCATTGAACCCCCTAATAATATCAGAGGGTGGGACAGCCACTTGTACCGGCGAAAGATGTTGGCTGGGGTGCTCGCGTTTAAATTATTTTGTTCTGGTACTCGTTCTGTCAGCCATGGTATTTCAATGCGCATATTCATAAATCGTAAGTAACAGCGTTTGATGAGGTTTATGCTGTCATTTAGCTTCACTATTTTATCCAGATCGAATCGGTATACTGGGTGGATGGTATCCATATGTCTTTGCAGGGCACTTTCTATGATGGTTCTTTGTTCGTGCAATGGTATTGTTAGTCTCGATGTTAAATACACTCTTAATAACGCTGAGCAGTATGATGGGTATTTATTATCTATCTCTTTCCCCATCGTGTATATCTTTAAATAGGACACAGCTTCATCAATGGACGGTGGTAATTCTGACTCGCGCAATTTTATTTGTGTTTCGCGCGTTGCCAATGCTGCGTTTGCTCTGTCTCTATTAATTTCCTCTCGCAGTTTCAGTGTTGCTTTGCCTTCGAGGTGTACATCATTTGGTACGAGTAATTTGACAAGTTCTTTTAATTGGTTCACTTCATTTCGTATAGCTGTTATTTGGTTCGCTTGATCTTCGTTTAGATTTGGTTCTTCTATAGCTTGTGCGAATGGATTTCGAAACATGTTGAGTTGTACCCGCCTTTAGGGTTATGACGCTATAAGGTTTTCGGACTCAATTTCCTGGTTTACCTTAAACCCATAACGTCGCATCTTTTCCGCGAGTTCTTCATATTTAATCAAATTTAAAGTAAAAACAATCTATTCAATATATTGGTACTGTTTCATTTTATCCATAATAAACTATCAATTCCACTGGCAGCCATACACCCTCACAGGATCACGTTGCCGCCACTGTGTTTAATGGATGATTTGTGGCTTTGAACATCTGACTTTATTTAATTTAAAATTGAACAAAACCGCGAACTCTTGTTTATAAGTATATAAAAATAAACACCTTAATTTGAGTTCACAAGTTTAACAAAACTTGTATTTTATTTTATTATTAATTCTGAATGCATTTCAACTTGTTTGCAGGCCATCATCAGTAACACGAATTATTAAACAAGTGACTACTTAAAGTTTTTTAAAATAAAATTAAAGTTTTTCCAATCGTTCATATTCTACTTAAGACCAGGTGCAACGTTCTGGTTCAAAGAACATTTTTAATACTAACTTATCGAAGCTTTTAGTCTTCAGGTATTAGGTTTTGTTGCAGCTGAAATGGATGAAAAGAGCGAACAGAACCGTTAAAAGAGTGCGACTAATAGACAATTTTAGTCTTTAGTTATTTTGTGTTTTAGTTTTTTTTACACGCTACTGTTTAAAACTGAAACCAGGCGAATAAGTTCCTCTATTATGGGATATAATGATCCTGAACCAAATAAGTATTCTGGATGTCTAAAGTGAATAGTTTTAGAAATGTTTCATATGATTTTTGAATCAGACTTCGTATATTATTTATTATATTTTGGCACTCGATTGGTATTTTTTTTGTAGCCAATTAAATCCTCTCAAGCTTTAATGTTCTACATAGGACCACGTGCAACGTTTTGCGCCTAAGTTAGATATTATTAGTGCTAAACCTCTAAAATTTTAGTCTTCAGTTATTTTAGGTTTTAGTTTTTTTTTATTTCGTCTTTAGTGAAGACATCGAAAAAAAAGTGGAGACCCGTTGAAAGGGTACGACTAATGAAATTTTAGTCTTTAGTTATTTTAGGTTTTAGTTTTTTTTTAAAACGCTGCTTCTCAAAATTGAAGTGAAAACTGGCCTTTAAGCCGATCCTTCGACTTGCCTGGTTTGACGGTAAAATTTAGAAACTTGTTACAAAGATGTGGATATATGCTGTTGTCCACTTAAACCAGTACAGGAATTTCCGAATTGCTAGATTAAGTATTCTAGATATCTGAAGCGATTAGTTCTTCAAGCGGAATCGCAATGTGTGGAAACCTGCGGGATGATCTGTGTTTCCAATCCCAGCCAGATAAGCTCCCAAGATCTTGGGGGGCTTGTACTTTTGACAATTATCGATAAACTGTCTCTCGTCGAACGTTAGCATGCCACCATTCTCCGCGTCGACTTGGAGCATCCGTGCCCACGTTAAACACGCTGCGTAATAGCAGTATCCAGATAGTGATATGGACCGCTTTACTGAAATGTCGAAATGTTACTTATGATTTTTGAATCAAACTAGCCAATTAAATCCTCTCAAGCCTTAATGTTCTACATAGGACCACGTGCAACGTTTTGCATCTAATTTATTATTAATGCTAAATCTCTACAATTTTAGTCTTCAGTTATTTTAGGTTTTAGTTTTTTTTAATCTCTGCTGAATATTCTAAATCGCGTATTTTATTAAATTTTGACACTCGACTGGCACTTCTTTTCGTAGCCAATTATAATAAAGAAACCTGCCAAATTGACCGGTTTCTCTTGGTGAATCCTCTCAAGCTTTAATGTTCTACATAGGACCTCGTGCAACGTTTTGCACCTAAGTTAACTATTAGTGCTAAATCTCTACAATTTTAGTCTTCAGTTATTTTAGGTTTTAGTTTTGAGTTTTATGGCGATTTCGTCATAAGTTAGCGATGAAATGAAAAAAAAAACGTGCGACTAAAAAAATTTTAGTCTTTAGTTATTTTAGGTTTTCGTTTTTTTTAAGACGCTGTTTCTAAAAATTGAAGTAAAAGATTGACGAAGAATTTAAGAAATGTTTCTGATTTTCGAATAAAAGTTAATTTTTTCAATTTTGAAACTTCATTGACAACTTTTTTTTCGTAACCAATAAAATTCTCCCAAGCGTTAATGTTCTACATAGGACCTGGTGCAACGTTTTGGACCGTGGACCATATTTATAATGCACAATCCAAAATTTTAGTCTTCAGTTATTTTTATTTTTAGTTTATATTTTTATGGCGATTTCGTCGTTAGTTAACGATGAAATAAAAAAAAGCATGCGACTAATAAAATTTTAGTCTTTAGTTATTTTAGGTTTTTAGTTTTTTTAGACACTAAAATTGAGAACCTTCTTAAGGTTATGAAGATCTATGAGATTATACCCTCTATTGAGTAATCATTGTAAATCTTGTCCTCGTTTATATCTGTTCGCATATATAGGAGCATAAACTTCCGCTAAACTTTTTCGTAAACCAGAATGAGAGGTTCTATCAGATACTCACTAGAAGACTGAGCCTCTTAGTGTGAGTCATTTAGCTGCGACGCAATCTTAAACTTTTAAAAAGTTTTAACTGCTTCTTGAAAAAAATATTAACTCTTTTTTTTCATTTTAATCTGTCAAGGTATTTGCAATTAAAAAAAATTGTAGCCTTTAGTTATTTTAGGTTTTCGTTTTTTTTATTTAATTCACTCTTCGTCAAAAGACAATGTCAGACACATCAATCGTCGTGACGTGAAAATTTTGTAAATAATGTAGGCGTCAGCTGTAAAATAGGCTCGAATGACCAAATTATGCTCACTGAGAGCAGTGAAAACGAATTTCCTTATAGTGAACAGCAAAGCCATTTAGGCTGTTAAAATATTTAGTCAAAAATTATGCTGCTATTCAGCTCAAAAATTAATTCTTACTTTTAAACTTTTAAATGAAATAACCAAAAATAGAACTGGAAATTGCTTACGCCAATGTTCCATTTTCATCTGTACTCAACATTCAACTTGGTAGCGATACAAGCACCGATGACTCCAACGATACCAAGTAGGATCTCGGCGCTGTGTTCCACGATAATTGAACGGATTTTTTGCATTGTTGTTGAGTCGTTGTATTCTGGCGGGTTGTTGTGTTTGAAAGTGGGACATACCGATTGCAAATCACGGCCAGTGGATTGCAAGATTGATTTGCTCATCGTCGTCTGAGTCATAGTCAATACTTATAGAAATGGTATTAATCATGTATGAAATGAAAAATATGCGCTAAAAGAAAGTTAGATAATCTTAGAAGCCTTAGGAATTCTCACAAACGCCTCAGCTACCCCATTGCCGACACAAAGGGTGGTGTTCCTTTATAAGCAGGCAATTGTTCCGCCTTCATGTTCTGCTCGTTCTTAATCAATAATTTTGTTTGAGGTATTTCCAGTTTGCTAGACTAAGTGTTCTTTAATTCTTTACTCTTTAAAGACTACGTTTTCATAATAAAATTGATATTCATGATCAACGAACAAACATATCTTATATAATTGAGCGAGATATTTTACCATAGAAATTGCGAGCTTGAATGTATCGAGTCGGTTCATAATATCTCTGAAAACAGGCTCAGCAAATGACGATAATTTCACCATTGCTCCGCGTAACTAAGCCGGTATCTTTTGGTGACCATTTTTGTGCAGTTGCCAATGAATCTAAGGTTTAGTGTGCTGCATCGTGCTTACCCTATGCCTATGCCGGCACTAATAAATCCATCGCATGCTACCGGAATGTTTTGTTTAGCGATACCAATTCTGGTCGCGGTTTTTCCAGTTTCCAGTTGCATCATTTTTTCATGTCTACCAGTTCTAATAACAGTTTGGCCTTTTTTGGTAGCATTATGCTCATATCGAGATAATTGGTGAATTCGATAGCAAAATGAAAAGAGTCTCATCATCTCAAAAGGTTTGTCTTCAATATTTTTGATATTGATTTTTAATTTAGTAATTAGAGCATAATTCCGTATAGTCTAATTATCATGGGTTTTTTCTCTTTGTAAGTCATGATATCAATATTATAAAATTTCTTATATAGAAAAGAGCATAGGTGGACTATCATGCGTATTTCATTGTTTCTTTTTTCCATATTGAATTTATCATCTTCCATTAACTCAATTGGTGTGAAGAAATCGTCACATTTTGCTTTTTTGGAGGCATATCTGTAACATTTCTTTAGATACATGCGCATCGAACGTTGTATGGTCACCTTCAGTGTAGAAACGGTATTTACGAGCGAGTCGCGCCACTTTGATCGTAAGTTCCCTTGCCGAATTGTACTTTTGTTTTATTAGCTGGCTCTCCCGTACGCGAGATTGAAACTTGGGTGATGCGCTTGTATGAGTCTCGGAGCTTTGTATTTAGTTGTTGCCATTTTCTCCAGCTTAGTGAAAGGAGTGATCCCAGACGAGATTTTTCTTCCACTTCGAATGTCGGACAATATTTGGTTATAAAATCTTCGCTTGCTGGAACTGTCCATAGTTGCGATATAGTCTTCATAAGACCAAGGACTGAGTTTTTGGTTAAACTTGCGAAGGATTTTAATTCCTCTAAATAACTCGGGTTATATTCAGGGAGAACTAGAGAACTAGAACATAATTGTAATTGTAATTGTAAAAAAATCAAGGGTGAATGATCTGTGGGAGGGAACGCTAGTGTTCATAATAAGCTTCTTATCATAAGCATTATATGAACAAGTTCCATTGGGGTTGTTGCTCCAACAATCATCCTGTCTCAAGGGAGTTATTAAGGATCCAAGTGGTATCCAACTCAAATCCGTCCAACTGACCCTAATAATCAAACTTTGCTTTTCCCGGGTGCTCATCCAAAAGCAATCGTATAAATCATCCCAGTAGGGGAACACCTAAGAATATTTGTTTGGTTAGATTGAATGCTCTTTGAATAGAGTGTCTTCTTTATGGCACTGAAAGGTGAATCATGAACACCATGAACACTTATCCCTCTTTAAATCCTTGATCTAGTATGTTTTGCAGATAGAGAAGAATGCATTCAATTAAATCAGTAGGTACTTTCCGCAATAATCCTGGTTTATCAAAAATAATAGTTTCGTCAGCTGGGATTAAACCTGTGAATATTGGAATTACCCACTTTCAATTAAGTTCATATTAAGGATTTTTTTGAGCAGAGTACAATCCAATTTTAGTACCAGTCGAAATTAATATTCGATTAATTGGTGCCATTATTGAAAAATATCAGAACTCAATTTTCAGTACATAAAATTTATATTAAATCAGTTATATTAAGCGGAATTTTGTGGTTTTATTTATATATATAGAAAGAAATAACAACAATAACAATTTAACAATAACAACGTATAATTTAGGTCAACTTTTGAAATTTGGCAACAAAAAAAAAAAAAACAAACAAACAAATAATTAATTTCATTTTCTTCATAATTTTTTCTACACTTCTTTATTTATACTGATAATTTTCTAGCCAAAGCAAAAAAGAGTATAATATTAAATTTATAAAATAAGCAAAATTAAGATTTAAAATTGCAAAGTGGTCGTACTTGTACTAAATAGCAACATAGCAACAGAGACTTGACAGTAATAAAATTTAATTAATCAAATATTTATCATTATTATTATTATTATTATTGAAAAAAAGTTATACGCTACACACACAATTCAAAAATTAAATCATATACATACATGCATGCATATAGAGAAAGTAAAAATTAATTACAAGTACTTATAGAACATATAACGAAATAATATATACATTTATACATACATATATCTATGTGTATGATACTATATAGTTAACGATGCTATGTATGTTATATGATCATACAAAAATATATGAGATAACGTTCCATATAATCAGCTTTATGAAACAATAATTAATTATTAATTGAATCAAGAGAGACAGATAGCGAGAAGAATAATATGATTACCACAATTGCAAATACCCACACATACATAATTAAAAAAAGAAATACATAAACCTATATACATACTTACTATATACATATAAACATAGGTATATAAATAACATGCATATTACTTAATACTAAATTTTGCAAATATAGTACATTAAAAAAATATGTATGTGTATTCATTATAATGATTAGCATATATATAGTAAGTAAAGAGAGAGCACAAAAAAAAAAAAAGAAATAGAAATCATCAAATTATCATGGCAGAAAGTAAAACCCAAAAAGTAGCGAAAAATCTACATTTAGTGCAGAAAATTAACATTTTACATACTACTGCAGCATATCATTGCATAATTTTGCAACGCTGCTGCATGGCTACTCGTTTGAAGTTTCAGCATAAACTGAGAGCTTTTGATATTTATACGCGCTTTTATTGACGCATAAGCAATTGCACGATTATAGCTCAAATTTGTGCTTGAGACTTTTAGTGTTGCAAGAAGTGCTTGCTTCACTTTTTCGTTGCAATCGAAAAGCAAATACAACATCTTAGCTGCTTGCATTTTGCATAAGCAAGAGCGTAAGCTCTCACTCTTATATATGTATATGTAAATTGTTAATTTTGAATAATCAATACATACGCTCTGTGTAACATTAGTACCATTAGATTTTTATTCAGAATTATGCTGTATAAAAATAAATTTGAAGAAAATCGCATGCCAATAAAAAAACTACAAAACTATACCGTATTATGTAATAGCTAGTCCAATACTAAAAAAAAAGGCTATTTTTTTCTATCAGTTGACTACTAAATGAAAGTCAAAAACGCTGTAACCCAAGAGATACATTTAAAGAAATTAACAAAAATATAAATAAAACAAATTGGCACCGAATTAAAAGAAGAAAAAAAAAAGAGAATTGCTAAAGTTTCCACTTATTTTCCTACACATTAACAGTTAAAAGAACACTTTTATAAAAATGCAACAAAAAAAAAATAATTTAAAAGGGCAAAGAATTATTAAAACATTTTAAGTAAAAAAAAATTCACAATTTTTTATATCTAATTTTTTTTTTTTTTTGTTAACAGAAAAGTTTTTTCTTTAAATTTTTGAAAATTTTCGTTGCGTTTTTATATAAATTTTTGACTCCATGGGAAATTTTTTTTTTATTTTTTTTTTCTAAATTAAAAGTTTTCGCTACACGCCATAGGCATAGTATGCATAATCTGGAAATAAAAGAGAGAGCTTTTCCTTTTAATAATTTTTTCTCTAGCGCTTGATATGTGAATCATCTGCTACATATAATAATTAATTTTATTGAAACTACAATATAACGCAAAAAAAAAATAATGTTCTTTTAACTGTTAAGTTAGTGACACTTTGACATTGAAGATATTGCTCGAACGTTCTAAATAAATATAGAAAATCTCGAAATTCAATAAAACTTAGTCAATAGCTGCCTCAAAATATATATGTATACTATACATTTTAAATACATACACATACATATATACTAAATACAAAATTCAACAATAAAATATTTGAATACATAACCACTTGAAGACATTCATACCGACTCTACACTCTGACTACAACAACTTCTATTTGTGACTTAATTGAAAATAAAAGGAGGTACATATTACAAAATCAATTGCTAAAATTGTAAAAGCAAAAATTCAAATATTAAATGAAATAACAAAAGAAAAGAAAAACAACACAAAATTATAATGTATATCAAATATTTAGACTATATTAAATTATTAAAGAAAAAATCAATTTCTAAAATAAAAATAATACAATACAATCCTACAACTAGACAAAACAAAACAAATAACTTAAAATTGAGAAACCAACAAATTGCAAAGAATAGAAATTCAAAACTGCTGTGAAATAAAAATTATAATTGTTGAATATAAAGAAAAACACACATTTTGTTAATAAAACCCAAACAGACTTTTTTGTATAGTAAAATTAACTTCTTTTTTTTTTCTAAATGTAAAATTTACGGAAAATTAGTGAAAAAGTTACAAAGACTACTAGAAACTCTTAATTATTTTTTCTTTCAAATATTTTTTCATAATATATTTTTAGTTGCATAAAAAAAACAAAATTTTTTTATTAAAAACAATGTTTTTTTGAAAAATATTTCTTACTAATTTTTTCATTTCAGCAAAAATTTTCTTGTCAGCATTCTATTAGAATACATTTCTTTTATAAACAAAAAATTATTGCAACTAAAATTTTTTTTTGAAAATTTGTTTGGAAAAATTATTATAGCTGTTTTATTTAATTTTTTTTTTTATAAAAAAAATTACAAAAAACTAATTTATTTATTTATTTTAATGCAAAAAATTCTTTTTGTTTTCAATTGTGTTTTTTTTTGCGGTTATTTGTTTGTAAAAAATTCAATGCTTAATTAATATGTCGAAAAAAAAAAAACAACAAAGACAAAAGTAAAACGAAAACATTTCCTTGTAATTTTTGTTGTACACACAACAATGCATACATACATGTAGACATACCCATACACATGCATACATACATTTAAATGTGATAGTAGATTTATATTTATTATTATTGTAATTATTTAAAGAAAGAACCTTATAAATTATCTATTTATAGTTTCATTGTTTTAATAAACTATCTGTAATTAATTAATTAAATGATTTGTAAAATTTTTAAATTATAATTTTACCTACATACATATTGTATTTGCTTTTATGTTTATTGTAAATTATACTCTAGGTGAAAATAAATTTAATTGTAATGCAAAAAAACAAAAACAAACAAAAAGCATCATGTTATATAAAAAATCGTAAATAAAACTAAACATTTATAATAACAAATTTGTAGTATATTAAATGAAAAAGAAAACAAACAAAAAAAAAAAAAACAACAATACATATAAAAATATTTAAACAACAAAATAACAAAAACCAACCAACAAAACAATAAAACAAATTATTGATTTGACCAAAAAATTAAAAACCAAAGTTCTTTTTATTTTAAGATAAATATTTTTTATAATTTTTCAGCTGGAAATATTTCAAAGGGCGGTATGGTTTGTATTGCGACAACTGAAAAATCGATTGAAGTTGGCGGCATATAGCAATGCGCTAAATTGATAGCAATTATACCTAGTTACTCCAAAGCGTAAGATTTATTCGGTAGAAGTTGGTACTTGCTTAGCTAACTAACCTTAAGTTTATTAGTTAGACAATGCATGGTCTGTCACAATTTTGGTTTATATCTCTACCCAGGACTAAGCTTTCCAGCGAACTTTTCTAGGTTATCGCAATACCAAATACCTATACTTCGCATATATATTGATCTGTAATAAGTAGGTATTTGTGTTTTGTTCATCCATTTATAGTATAATAATGTTTCTAAGATTTCGTTCAGTTTAGCTAAAGTAAATCCCTCAACCCATTCCGCCATACAGTTATGAACCATATAAGTAGAATATTAATAATAATATGAATATGAAGAAAATTGTTCCGAAGGTAAGTATAGGCCATACAATCGATTTGTACACATCCTGTAGATGATGTTTGATATAATTGCTTTGAGCATTTATCACTATCCTCAGACTTTTCTTAGAGTTTCGTTTCCAAGCCTGTTTCAAGTCTAGGGTGACGCATTCGATATTATTTGGTTTCATTCGAAAGTCTAAATTCGTTTATTTTAGAAATGACATAAGAATTTCTAGTCCCATTTTATTTGAATTGAGATAGACAAATCATCACGTCATCAGTACATGCCACGAGGCATAAATCTATAGTTCTCTATAAAGTCAGGAAAAACTTTTTGCACAAATTACTTTTGTTGGAAAAAAAGTTGAGATAAACTAAAAAGTCGTGTACTAAAAGGTCGAATAAAACAAAGATTTTGCATAGGCATAAAAACATATAAGTCGCATAAGCTAAAGTCATACAAAAAATTCACGGAAATTCGTGACTTCAAAGCTTAAAAAGTTGAATTACTAAAAAGTCGTATAAAACTTAAAAAACTATGGCGTCTAATACGTAGAAAAAAAAAGTTACAACCGATTAGAAAGTCGCTTAAACTTAAATGCTGCATGAAACTTAATGTTCGCATAAAACTAAAAAGCCATATAAAATTTAAAGCGTATACAACCAAAAAAAGTTGCATAAGGCTACAAAATCCTATTTGACTTAAAAGTCGCATAAGGTTAAAAACTCACTTGAGGCTAAAAACTCTCAAAGTCAAATATGTACAACTAAAAAATCACAATTGACTACAAAAGTGCATACTACAAAAATGTCGCAAAATATGTACTAAAAAAATCGCATGTAACAAAAAAAAAATCACATGCAACAAAAAGTCTGATGTAACAAAAAATCGCAGGTAACAAAAAATCACATGAAACAAAAAAATCATATACGACTCAAGAGTCTCATACATATGACTAAAAATTCACATAAGGCTAAGAAATCGCATAAACTAAGAAGTCAAATGAAACCAAAAGATCGCATTAAACTTGGAAATACGTGAATGAAGGAAATGTTAGAGAGAACTTAACCCAGCAATACCCAGCGTATGAAATTTCATACAATGTGTGAACTCTGCTGATCGCTATTTTTTACCAATAAACAAGGTGTAAATATTTTCAATAAACAAAATCAAATTTTTTTTTTAAATTTTTTCTTTAGCAAATTCCATTATTTTTTAGTGAATTTTCCAAAATCGCATGAAAACATTTTTTTTTTCTGGAAGCTGCTGGGTTAAGTCACTCGCTACTGATCGTGCATTATCGAAGTGTTTTGTGGAGGCCTTATGCTCCGTGAGCAGTACACAAGAAGAAAGTAGACTGTGGTATTAACACTAAAAAGTCGCATAAATTCAAAAAGTCACAGACTACTAAAATAACGTGTAAAATCAAAAGGTCACATAAGAATAAAAAAGTTACGTAAGGCGTAAAATTTGTAGAAGTGTAAAAAGTCGTATAGAGTTCATAAAACGAAAAACAAGTATAAGAGTCTTATGTGACTAAAAAGTTGTATGAAACTATGCCGTATGACATTCTCTACTATGCCGAATACCTTGTGCGTAGTCTTTTTGGAAGAAACGATAATTTGCTAATAAGCCTTCATAGTTATGTAGCTAAATTTCCTTGTCCTAAAGATAAAAACAATATTTTTGTATGCAGTAAACAAATATAAATAATATATGTATTAATAAACATGCTTTATCTCAAGATATTTTTGTAGCACTTAGCAGGTGAGGTCAACCCAGTACGAAAATCTTAAATCTTGCAATTTAATGAGCAAGAAAAGGTAGTTAGGTACACATTGATATTTAAGGAGCCCCTCAAAAATATGACGAGTCCAACAAAAATCTGTATGGTAGGCTCTATAAAATAAATTTTTAATTGTGTTCTAATTTTTACACGTATAATTTCCTTGTATTTTGAATTTAAATTTAAATTTTAACTTTTTAGATTATTCTCTTTTCAGAAATAAAAAAAAAAAAAAAAAATGCAAAGTATTTATGCAAACAATACAAAGCAGCAACATTTGGTATACAACAATGTGGCTTTGAATGCAAAATTTAGAATGTACGCTCGCGTATAAATGACGAACATGAATTGAATTTGATAAAATAAATAAACCAGATAATTCTAAAAAAAAATAATAATAAAAAATAAACAACAGCATTACAAATGATTGAAATATTTATAGGCAAACAAAAAAAAAAAAAACAACCTGGAATAAAAACAGTCATAACGCTGAAAATAACAATTTAATTAAAATGGTCTGCAAAACAAAAATGATAATAAAATTTCAAATATAAAAATTTAAATTAAGCAATTAAAAAAACATAAAAAAGAATTCAAATACGACTTTCATATTTCCTCTAATATTAAGTATTTGAATGGAAATTTCTAATGTGAAATTTAAAAAAAAAAAAAAAACTCAGAAGAATGTCAGACAACTGGAGTGATGAATATGCGGTTAATCAATTGTCGAATTAAAGGCTTTGAGGGGTGGTTGAGAATTGAAATAAACAAGAATTGACGTTAGAGGGCAGACATTTTTGACGAGCAACTTAGAGAAAACTTAACATTGATTTTGCTCTGAATTAAGTTCATTTAATTCTTATGTGGCTGCTTGGTGATATAACTCCGATTACATGTATAGAACCCTCAGACGATACGACTTAGCCAAGTGGTTTAAGAAGTCGCAGCAAGCAAAACAAAAAAACTTCAGCAGCGTTAGATTGCATGATCTGAGCGACCAATTCTGATCAACAAAATGAGAAATTACTGGGAACAATGGAAATTTTTTTCGAACTTATGCTGCTATAGTTTCAATGATTTAATGGATTTCTCTTTTTTGTATATGCCAGCAATAAATTTCGAATTTCAATGTCGTTTGCGTAGCAAATCCAAAACGGTATCAGTACAGCCCTGAATAATTGTTTTTTTTTTTTTCATGTACCTATGTGTCCTAATACCTTAGGTTTCAGAATATTTCAGTTTCAAATTTTAACACATGAAACAGCCGTTTTATTTATGAAGAAAAACTTAATAAAAAATTTCAAAATATGGCGACATATATATTTTTTGTTTTTAATTACAATGTTATGACTTAAGCGTGATATCGTGTGTAGGCAAAATTATACAAAAAAAAAAAAAAAAAAAAGTAACTAACTTAATAATCAAATAATTGCAGAAATTATAACTCGTTTTAATGTGTACTATAGGTACTTACGATTTTTTATTTTTTTTAATTTTGTACTTTTTACGACTATTGCAATTTGGCTCAATTTACTCATTTTAAGTTCATTTGTGAGCTATAAAAATTCAAGCGTAAAGATAAAAATTTTAAAGTGTTTTTCATGGTTTTTTTCCAGAAAGAAAAAAACAAAAAAAAAAAATCAAATCGCGCTTAATTCAGCTGACACGAATTTTTTTTTATTTTTTTTCATTTAAGCAAAGTCGTCGCTGCTGCATTTAATTTCTCTTACATTTTTATTTAATTTTCTATAGAGTCATAAATTTATTTTGAAATTAAAAATTGCAGTCATTGAAGGATATGACCTCTAATTTTAAATAATAAGACTTTCATCTTAATTTTATTAGTTTTTCATAATTATTCTATCTCTAAGTCAACAAATGGTGTATTTCATTATTTTTCTTTTTCCACAAACTAATCACATTTTTTTTTTTTTTTAATTTATATTTATTTTATAATGTAAGTCTTAAAATTTATTTTATATAGTATGTAAATACATATATATTGAAATAGAAACGTTTTCGATAGGAAATTTGTCACAATGGTGACATTAAAAATTTGAGACAGGTTGGGGCAGCTTTTAAAAATCGACTTAAACATTTTATTAGTTTTTAACAATTTTTTATTAAAGTTCATTTTCTTAGCTTTAAAATGAAAATAATTTAAATTTTCTAGCTTTAACAAAACCGGAGCTATGAATTTTTGAAAGTGAGTCTTCAAGCAAAAACTCTCGAAATTCTTAAAAATTAAATTCGCTCTATTTTGAAAAAATTTTTTTTTTTTTCAAAAGTTCTTCGCACATGTATTTCTTCTTTTTCGATACAGAACACATAAAAAAATTTCAGCCAAATCAAAAATGCGCCGTCAGAAAAATGTTCGGTTTGTAAAAGAACGTCCCATATGTAAGAAAGCAGCTACTCATAAAATCATTCCTAAGGCAGATTTCATTATTGTAACTGATAAAACTTTTGTGCTACAGTTCGACAGGATAGTGGTCAAGACACGTAATTAGTTAGATAGATAGTTAGACATGTTATGCGCAGATGGTACTCTAAATGAGAATGAGGTGAGGCTTGTCTTTTTCTGAAATGCCCATTACCGATAAGGCCAACTGAAGGTAGAACAGAAAATTCAAAAACGATCACTTTGCCATCAAGAGTCGCATAGATGTAGCCTATTTTACATCAGATATTGAAGAGGCGAAAACATTACCTTATGATAGCATGGCTTCGCTGCCGAATCGCTAAAACTATCAAATATAAGAACTCTGATGACAAACCAGCTGCCAGATAACACACCGCGATGCTCTTAAATATGTACGAGATCATATAAGCGAACAAGGTCAGTTTAAGATCAGCCTTCTCCGATGTGGAATTACGGATTGTTTTTCGTTTTGTGTTAATCGGTTTTTCGAGAGATCCATCCAGTCATAAAGGTTACTGTATTTCGAGTGTAGTACACTTTCTTGCCTGCAATTATAAGATGAAGCTAATTCAGAGTTACAAATGCTGTGCGGCCAAGCCAGCTTAGTATTGTAGATTCGAAATATCTGTTACGCACCGTTCTTTTCTGCTGAGCCCCTAAGGAGACGTCCATTAATTACGTGAGTCAAAATAGGGGTGGAGGAGGTCCGGCAAAATCTCACCAAGAAAAGGAAGAGGGGTCAAGGAAAACCTCACGTCAAATTCTTAATGCATAGAATTTACATTAAAAATTATAAATTTAATCTCATGGGAGGGAGGGGAGGAGTCCCGCCAGATCTCACCAAATCTCACCATTCCGAATTTTCAAAAAAAACACCTCACGTAATTAATGGACGTCCCCTAACTTGATCGATCTTCGGCAAAGTTTGCATTGCTCCTCCACTCAGCACAGCTCATTTTTCATGGACACGACAAAAGTTGGTCTAGCAGCGAGAGATAAAAACAGTGTAAGCCAAACCTACGTAAATACATTTTACCAATGCTATGCATGCTATCAATGTGTGCGTGAACTACACCAGCAGAATCGTACACAACGAGTATACATACGCACAGCCTCTGCATGAGTTCTGCCGCAGTTACCCGCGGGTAGCAGAATTGCTGACACTGCATCATAGCCTATGTCTAAAAATGTGTGTTTATTCCCACCAATGCGGAGGCAATACCAGGCAGAGTTAGTTTTATTTCATCGAAGTCCGAGAACTTTCATACTACCTATGGTAATAGACAGTGATTGTGCTTGAATATAAAAGTGTCTGTTTTTTTTTTTATTGATTTAGTGCTTGCTAATATAAGTGCACACTGCACGTCGTCTGTACGATGTTACCGCGCATGCACATTGCATGCCAACAAAATACTCCATATATCGTATCACCCAGTCAGCCAGCCAGCCAGCCAGCTATCGATTATCATCACAACAGCTTTTCTTTGAAATGTTTATGCGCTTGCCCTTCAATGTAATTACGGTGAAAAACTCATTTGGCTTTAAGAAAAATAATAATAAATCTTTCGAGATTGTATAGAAAAATATCTAATAAAAATAAAACATACGATGCGATAGATACAAAGATACTCTAAGGAAAATGAATGTACTTGTAGTTTATCTCAAGAAATGAATGTTTTCAATGTGCAAACAAACTCACAAGCGGTGCGGATCAGGCAAAAAATGAAGCGGATAATGCTCGTGCACCAACAACAACAATAAACCCCCCTGATGCAACAACAAAAGCATCATTAGTCTTTCATTGAAAATCCCGTAGAAAACAGAGCCACCACGCACATGTGCACAATTTACAAAATAATCAGGGATGACTGTGAGTGTGTGTGTGTCTGTGTGTGTGGTGTGCTGTTGGTGTTGACGCCCATTAATTTTTATGCTATTATTGTTGTTGTCTTAAATATAATCCATTATTCATAGCAACATATGAATTACGGATATGAAGATCAAGAATATCTAGCAGATTAAATGGCATTTGCAACATTTTTAATAGATGGCAGGCAGACAAACGGGGATGGACGAAAACGATGATCTCTGTTACGAAAGTATAGTTTTATGTTGCATTAACTAAGCTATACATCAGCTGCAGCGTTTCCAAGGAATCTCGTTGAAAAGTCCAATTGTTGTTAGATTTTGTGGCAAACTCTTTGGGAAGATGTTGTGGATGTTCATGCGAATAGACAATCTGGACAGCAAAATGAAAAATTAAATGAAATACTGAAGATGAAATCATATAAAATTAATAAATAAAAATATAATAACAAAAAATGGTGTCAGTTCTTTTATACTTTTGTTTGGATCACCCTTTACAAGCATTTAATTACTGCATGATTTTCCAATTTTTTAATTTTTTAAAAAACTCAAAGTACGTCTATTTAAAACAGCTATTGGAAAAGAACTATTTGACAGATCAAAATGAAACTTCACAAATGTTCTTCTGACAGTTGTATCAATTTAAAAATAACAAAAAATTTTAGCAGGCGATCCATCTACGTGTCAAATCCGTAACTTATTGAGTTACTGTTTATGGAGTATATACATATGTATATTAGGGTGGTTCTTATTTGGTTTTTTTGCGAAAATCAAATGCGACGCCCCCCCCAATCGGTTCGAAACAGGATAAAAAAATTTTTTAAAATTTTTATCTTTAACTCTTACTCGGCCTATTTCAAAATGAAATTTGACTTAAGCGAAAGTCAAATACTAGCCTTCCCAATCGCTTCGATACAAGATAAAAAAATTTAAAAAGTTAATTTAAAACTTTTATCTTTATCCCTTACTGACCCTATTTCAATCTGAAATTTGACTTAAACGAAAATCAAATACGACGCTCTCCCAATCGCTTCGAAACAAGATAAAAAAATTTAAAAAAATGTTTTAAAGTTTTTATCTTTAACCCTTACTGACCCTATTTCAATGTGAAATTTGACTTAAGCGAAAATCAAATGCGACACCCTCCCAATCGGTTCGAAACAGGATAAAAAAATTTTTTAAAAATTGTTACCCTTAACCCTTAGTCGGTTTATTTCAATGTGAAATTTGACTTAAGCGAAAATCAAGTACGACGCCCTCCCAATCGCTTCGAAACAAGATAAAAATATTTTAAAAAAATTTTTAAAGTCTCTATCTTTAACCCTTACTGACCGTGTTTCAATGTGAAATTTGACTTAAGCGAAAATCAAATGCGACACCCTCCCAATCGGTTCGAAACAGGATAAACAAATTTAAAAAATTTATTTAAAATTGTTATCCTTAACCCTTACTCGGCTTATTTCAAAGTGAAATTTGACTTAAGCGAAAATCAAATACAACGCCCTCCCAATCGCTTCGAAACAAGATAAAAATATTTAAAAAAATTTTTTAAAGTTTTTATCTTTAACCCTTACTGACCCTATTTCAATGTGAAATTTGACTTAAGCGAAAAACAAATGTGACGCGAAGATAAAAATTTAAAATTAAAATTTTATCCTTTTTCGAACCGACGGCGTCCCCAATTTTTTTTGCTTATGAACCACCCTAATATATACATATATATATGTAATTCAGGTGCGTCTGAAAAACATAAAATTTTATTTTGTTTTAAATTAAATCAATCCATCTACATGTAACTTTTAGATTATTACTAAATGTTTTTTTCCTTAAACGTGATAAATTTGTTAAAAAAAAACCCTAATATTATAATTAAAAGTTGATTGATAGAACAACAGTAAGAATTGTAAGTACTACATTCTTAATCACAATATTTTCATTTGAGTGCACAGTAATTAAAATTAAATAAATTTTAATCATAACTTATGGTCATTATTGATGAATTTGTTGATGATGATGATGATGATTATCATCATAATACGAGTGTGTGGCTAATGTGCGCTTGAAATAAAACAGCAATAAAAATAACTTAAAGTAAAAGTTGAAAAAAAAACCAACCAAACCATACAACATCAAATGAGCGGAAAAAAAACACAACAAAAATTTTATTTCATTAAAGTGTTCATAAAATTAATTTAAAGTGTTGCAGGAGAGTGGGAATTTATTTAATGACATGTGGGAAACTTTGAGCACAGCAATGCAACTGATTGTTGCTGCTGCTGCGGTGATAAACAATTTTATTTCAATTGAAATTTTGCTAAACTTATCATTAAATGACATCTAAATGAAATTATTCAAAATAACATACTACATAGAGTATTCGCATTAAGGAAATTGACATATTGAGCACAGTGTTGGCACTGTGCAGTAAAATTGCGATTTGCAAAGAACGCAAGTATGAGCATAACCAGGATTGCCATTAGGAAAAAAAACGTTCCTTAGCAAAATCGCTTAGCAAAATGGTGAGCAGTTTAGTAAAAGTGCATTTTTTTTTTTCTTACTGTAGATAATTGAAAGTCTCAGCTTAGTTAAAATTTAAAAAAATCACATAAGTCTGATAAGTCTTTAACTTTGAATGATCTTTTTTAAAAAAAAAAGAATTTTATCTATTAAGGCAATTGAATTTCTAAGAAAAGAATTAAAAAGAAAAGATTAATATTAAAAGTTAATTAAAATATAAATTAATGATTTGTCTGTTGCTTTTTTTTTGCAGCCTTTCAATACTTAACTTAATACCCGTGTTAGCAATCGTTTTTTTATTAAAAGCTGGTTTTTATGATTAAATTAAAATTTTCTTTGAATTTATTTTTAACTGCACACGTTGGTTCTTTTAATATAAAATAATTAATTTTTATTATATGTGCTATAGTTCGTTGACATAAAGCTTCAAATTCTTTCTTTTTATTACAGGCAAATTATCAGCTTCTTTACTTTTCAATAAATAATTGATAGTGAGTTCATATGTTTGATATTTTAATGCTTCTTAATTTATTTAAATCTTCTGGTTTTTAAAAATTAGCGATGAAAAATGTTAATCTAACGTGTAATGAAAGAACACAATATAAGGAAATGCTATTTAACGAATTAACCTTACAACACACACGCTACATTAGGGCTGTTCACGATATATAATATTAGTCCGAAGCGATTTCCTCCCACTTAATGATAGTTTAAATATAGCCGATAATCGAAAGAATCGTCAGTCGCCAGAATCATGATGGCTCTGGTTGTAAGAGGTCGAAAAAAAAAACTTTGCGCATTAACATGGAAAGTAAGCCACAAATAGAAAAATATATCAAGACCAATGTTGTAGAGGAGATAAAGACACATCGATTTCATGCCTGAAAATTATCCGTAAGACAAGATTTGGCACACTTTTCATAGTTTTAAAATTATTAATGACCATTTTCGAAAAAAGTACGTTTTATTGAAAGTCTTAAATTAACATTAGCTCGCTTAAATCTGAAAACTGCATTTTAACTATTTTTGCTCAAAACTACAGTATTTATTGGAGACTTTAAAACCGTGTAAAGTGGGTCAAATATTGTCGTTTGGGCACTTTTCTGACATGAAATCGATGAGTTTTTTTCTTCTCTACAACATTGGTCTTAACATATATTTTTACTTTTGGCTCACTTTCCGAGTTATTACTCAAAGTTTTTTTTTTTTGTCTGCCTCTCACTACTAGGCCCACCACTATTCTGGCGGCGGACACTTATTTTGATTACTTAAACTATCATTTGCAAAAAAAAAAAAAATAGGTGGAAGGTAATGGCTTCGAAAAATGCAACGCTACCTCCCGCACAAATACTATATATACCACGCTTGAACGAGCAGAAAGTTTAAAAAAAAATGCCCACAAAAACGGCCTATGGGAGATGTCAAAATCCATGCTCCGTAAAATTCGACCAGATGCTCTCTTGAAGAAATTCCATATATGAGCATAAATTTGAAAATATTAGGAAATTGGTGGACTCGCTTTGGAATCTCCGGACACTATATAATAATTGTGCATATCAGATTTGGTTGACAATTTTATCGAACTTGATTTTGCTTGAGGCGAATCCAAATTTATGCTCATATATGGAATTTCTTCAAGAGAGCATCTGGTCGGATTTTTCGGAGCATGGATTTTGACACTTTGAGAGCTCAAAAATCATCTCCCATATGCCGTTTTTTGGTAGTTTTTTTTAAACTTTCTGCTCTTTCGAAAACTTTTAACATCCGCAGCAGGGTCACTTATACCAGAAGGCACTTCTACCATGCAGAGAGAGGAATAAGATAACTACTCTCAGAGTAATGTTTACGGCGTGGAATAATTCCCAGTCTCTGGTATACCTTAAAAAGAACATTAAACGCTATACTTTATACTGGTCTTGAGAGTACAAGCTTTCAAAAAATGAGATGGAAAATTTTATCAAATGATTGAAGATTTTCGAAAACAAAAATGACTGTTACCTTAATGATTTTAGGTGAAATCTTGAGAATGCTTGATACCTATTCTATAAGCTTTCACAAACTATTATGCATCAATTAAGCTTAAGCCATATGCTTTCAAATCCCATTATGATAAAAAGCAAAAAAGGCATGTAAGAAAATAATGATATGACAATAGTATTGATATACCAAAAGTCTACGCGATAACTTTATAGATTTGCTATATTTGAAATTAAAATCAACTGCATGAAATTTAATCTCCAGTTAGATATTGTAATCATTTACAACATTCAGTTATTCAAATAAAAATTACTCTTTCCGTACATGCCAATGCGGTAAATAATGCATTTAAAGAAATGTTTTTCAGATCTTTGATACGTACTACAATTACTCGTATCTGAATTTATCAAGTATTTAATTTAATCATCACCTTGCAGCTTTTGCGCTTACTACATGTTGATATACGAGAATGAGAACGTGCTAATTAAAACGTTTCCACGTAAGTTGGGTATTAAACAAATCAACAGTAAGCGATATGGAAAAATTAAAACCTGATGACATTGCAAAGGGAACTCAGGTTTTAAGTTGCAAAAACATGATTTTCCAATAAACAAAAAATATATTTCATTTTAATTATTATTGTCATTATTGTGAAGAATGCGCAAAAAAAAAATGAAGCCCCCCAAACAAATCTCATATGTACATACCGATAGCGCGCTATAATTTTGAAATAAATGACAACAGCACGAAGTCAAAACAATAAATATTCATCAATTTCAAAATAACAACAACAAAAGAAAAACAACAACAACAAAAATTAAACAAAAAATTTTAGCTAAATTGCGTAAAATAAAACACATGGCAACATTGAAAAAAAAAAAAAAATTTTACGTGAATAGAAGTTTTGATATATTAAAAGTTAGCGGTGCTAGGTGATTTTCATCCATACGAGCGTGAGCTGAAAAGTAATTGGCCTAAGCAAGAAAACACTAAATTTATTTCTTAACATAATGTCCTTTCAGCTTAATGCACTTAATCCAACGGTACTCCAAATTTTTGATGCCATCCGTAATATACGATTTGTCGAGGTCGTCAAAATAGGTAATCGTTTCAAAGATGACCTCTTCATTTGATTTAAGTCCTTTTCCAACAATCCAAGAAAAAGATGGTTGAGAAACCAAATCATGGAAAAAAACTGCTTCTTCGCAGTGTGTAATCGTTTCTGCTTCAAATCAGCGTCCAATCGGTTCAACAGCTCCGTGTTATATTGTCCGATGTTGGTAAGGGGACGTCCATTAATTACGTGAGTCAAAATAGAGTGGGAGCTAGTCCAGCAAAATCTCACCAAATCTCACCAAGGGAGAGGGGGGGGGGGGGTCAAGGAGAACCTCATGTCAACTTTTTAATGCATAGAATTTACATTAAAAATTATAATTTAAATCTCACGGGAGGGTGGGGAGGGGTCCCGCAAAATCTCACCTAGGGAAGGGGGGTCTGAATTTTCAAAAAAACACCTCACGTAATTAATGGACGTCCCCATTTTTTAAGGTAATCGATGTCACCATCACTTTGTCTGGTGATAGCTTCATCTTAGCCTTCTTCTGTTTCGATTTCCCAGAAGAGATTCACAGCGGCGACTGCTGCTTAGTCTCTAGTCGATCTGAATGGAACACCTCCCGAAAATACAAAGAGTGACATAGATGCCTGAAAATTTAACAGCCTACATTTATAATGGAATTTTGTTTAAGAATGTAGTCTCAGCAAAAATTCCAATGTCTATATATTATCATATAACACGAAATTTAATTTTCAAATGAAATTGATTCTCGACGTAAGCTGAAAATTTGTGCTCTGTTTCAGACAACGCCAAATATGAAAGCCTTAAGACTATCACATCGAAAAATTATAATAATATTTATTTTTCCTCATAATCGATCGCAAGAAAAAAAAAATTTCTTTTTTATCATATTTCTGAAATCCTACATAATCGTATATAACTCACATAAAAAATATCATCAGTATTTCTAAAGAACTTGTTAATTTTATTTTGCTTACAATTCAAAACGAAACGAAAAAAAATATAAAAACCCAGACGACAATTCTATTTATTATGGAATTAGGCACGTAAAACATTTGACTGATAATTATAATTAGGAATAATTATGACTGCGATAGTGCAAGAACATACTCGTATAAAAACAAGCAGATTAGCAACAACAAAATTGACGGAATGGTAATAAAAATTATGATAAAGTATGGGTTACAGATGACTGAATGCTTGCATATATATATATATGTATATATATAGTAGATGAACGAACTCGTCAAAGCAATAATCATCAGAGCCCTAATTAAATTTTGAAGAAAAAAGTTTTTTTTTTTCTTTGATTTTGTAAATTTAATGGAATGTTGTTGATTTTGTTCGATAGTGCTAGGTACTTAAAACTTATGTGCATAGTGGGTAATATGATTATTTTGTCTTCAAAACAGTACATTGAGCTCAAATATGCAAAACGATTCTATATACATATATAATATCACTTGTTCACTAAATCACTAAGTTTCATCAATAATCGCAATAACTCTTTTCAAAATGTGCTGAGTTATATTTAAATAGATTATGGGCGATAGGCGTGGTCGGGACCCGATTTCGCCTGATTTTATATGCTAGCAGCTTGCAGAAAGGTGTGACCTGTGTGCCAAATTTCATTGAATTAGCTTGCGTAGTTTTTCCGTAAACGTGATTTCAATAGACAGACAGACGGACATACATAGCTATATCGATTTAGGTGGTGACGCTGATCAATAATATATATATACTTTTCTATACATGCCACTGCCTCTTCTAACGCGTTACAAACGGAATGATATTCACTTTGTCACCCTCTGTGTAGGTTATAATTAGAAATGCTGAAGGTTGGATGTGCATTCTCTTATGTGTTGTTTAAATTGTCGCAAAAAAGTAAACAACTTAATATTCATTATAGATGCGATTGTTTTTTGCGCGTTACAGAAAAGTAAACAATTACAAATGCATTGTGCATTGCAAAAGTTTTCATCATCGCAAAAAAGTACACAATAACAAATGCATTGTACGAGTACATTCTTGTATTCTTCAACTTCACGAAAAAGTAAACCGCTGCCTGTATGTACTAACAAAGCCAATATTTTTCTTTTTCCAAGTTATCAAGCGGTATATTGCCAGAGTTAAACTAAAGAAATACTGAAAAATACCATGGTTATGCCAAACTATGTACAACATATAAAAGATTTGCTTAACAAACTGAGCTCACATTTATTGAAGTTATAAATTCAAACCAAAGTGTTAATTAGGCGAGGTTCATTAGCAGCTTTAGGTAGAAAAAAAAAAAAATGCGTGCCTTTATTTAAAATATAATTTTTATTAAAAAGTTTTTCTTCATTTCAATACTTAGGTATAAGCAACAAGCTTACTACATAATGCCACTCATGATTAAGTCTTATGATATTTCAATTTTTTAATTTTTTTTTTTTTGCTTCATTTCCGTTGATTTTTACTAATGAGTGTGGTAAATTCATTAAATTGTAGTTGTTCTTATTTGAGCTGTTTTTTTTTTTTTTTAAATTTGTTCCTTTTTCTTTTTACAACTGACTGACTGGCAAAATACTCATAATAAATAATAAATTTAATTAACGTTCCATTTATAAGTTGATTATGTGTTAGCTTACATGGGTGCAAAGGTGGGCTGGCACAAAGTTTCTTATGATTTTTGTGCGTCTGAACACATGGTATATTTTGTAAGCCACTTATGTTTTTTTTTTTTTTTTCATCATATAAGGTTTTTCTTTGTAACCTCATGTCTTCGTGTCTAATGACTGGGTGCTCTAATTTGTTCCACACATACATGTATACAGAGAATATAATCTATGAGACCTAACCTCATATAAACTTTTGAGCATATGGGCAATTCCATTAAGTTGTTACGTATAGCAGAAAAAATTGTTTTAATAAATTTTTTATCAGTGTTAAGAAAGCCGTGCCTTGATATGATGAAGTTAGAAAAACAAAGTTTGGGAATCAGGGTTACAACATTTAATTGAATGTAGGTTTGATAAATGAAAAGCTTGCTTATGCTTTTCTTAAACTTAAGTATTTCAGTACCATTCGACTTAGAGATATATAAGGGTGCGTCCACTGGGAGCGGGTTACCCGTTGCACATTTTTCGTCCTAATATGTTGTTCTTAATTCGCTCGTAATCGCCGAAAAGTAGCTAAAAATAATAGCTAACATAAATCGATAGATTCTGAGCTATTTCGGAATTTTCCAATACTCTTCGAGTATATCGCTGGTTCGATGTTTCCTTATTATTATTGATTTTTTGATGTTTTTCGATACTTTCAGCTTGTTCGATGTTTGTCAATTCAATAGTTTCTGAATTTTTCTATGATATTTGTTTAACGTAACCTCTTTTGTTTCCGACTTTTATAGACTTTTTCGATATTTAACAATACTATCTGTTAAACTTTGACTCATATAGACTTTTTCAATGTTATTCGATATTGGCTGAATTTTCGATGATAATTGCTTTGTGTTTAATTTTTTGTGTTTGGTTTTTCTTGATTTATTTTTTGATTTTTTCTTTACTTTTTATACACTCGCCTCATATAGACTTTTTAAATTTTTTCGAATCGTATCGTTATTTACGATACTTTTTGATACCTTGTGAACTTTCTGAGTTTATAATTTTTGTTGTTTCAATAAAATTAAATTTGAATCAACTATTTCGATATTTTTCGATAACATCTATTGTATACTTTTTATAAGTTTTCAATTCGTGGTATTCGAAACATTTAATTTATCTCCATCTTTCGAAAATATTCGATTAATTTTATCTATGGTATGATGGATATTTTTCATATTTTTTCAATTTTATGCATTACAGCTAAACTTTTATCGATTTTTTCGATATTTTTCAGTATGATCGATTAATATTTATTAATACCATGCGATTCATTCTAGTTTTTGCGCCTCGATTTAATTTCATTATTTATCAATTCTCATTAATACTTCCGATTTTATAAACATTTTAATTCGGACTTGGATCGATATTTTTCTATGTTTTTCAAACCTTTTGATACTATTGGCTACTGTTCGATTAATATTAAATTTTGCCATTAATTTTGATACAAAAAAATTAATAGCATCTATTTTATTAAGGATGTTTCAACTTTAGTTTCCTCACTTTTCAAAAAAAAAAAAAAAATAATAAAACCATACAAATTTAGAGATATCTTCCGATATTCTTAATGCTTGAATATCTGATGTAATTCATTCTTATAAAACGGCCACAACTGCAACTCTTGCAGCAGTCACTTCTTTCGTGGTAGAGTCTGAAATTTTTCTGATGGTATCTCGAACATAAAGCTACTAATGTTGTTTCTAAGAGGCTCCAACGTTTCAGGATTTCCGGCGTAAGTGCGACTTTTAGCGTAAACTCACATAAAAAGTTCAATGACATTCAGTTGCATTATTTTGGTGGTCAGTTGACGTCATCAAAAGGTGGATTTTTCACGCAAATCAACCAACGTTGCGCTGAAGTTAGTTACGTCGTCATACCAAAACCACGTGTCTTTCAGTTCAATATCTTCGATTGTGTGTTACAAGTAAGCGGTTATAGCGTTCATCATTGACTGATATTCTCTGAAACTTAAAACTCTTTCGAAGAAGTAAGACCCAATAATCCCACCTGACCACAATGCGTACCATACAGTTGAGTGGATGTGGATTTTCCAGTAAGAGGAGTCATGGAATTGTGTTTCATCAGAAAAAAAATGTTCTTCAAAAATTCATCATCAAATTTATGACGTTTGACTTCGAGCTATTTCGTAGTTGTTAAGTTGTAAACTATGCTATAGCGCTTGCAAGCATAAGCCATTTTAAATTGGATCACCCTGTATACAGTATTATTTATCTCTAGCATGGAATGTTCCACATACAAAAGAATTGAAAAAAGTTTTTACTTCACACTTTTCAAAGGCTAGAGAATTAATAATAGTGTCGGCGTCTTGACGCTTATACACTGTCGCCGTTCTTACTCAAAACACTCGCTTCCCAATGCTTCGTTGGTCAATGAAGGCGTTAAAATAGAAAAAAAAAAAAAAAAAAAAAAAAATAAAAGGGAAATGTATAAATAAATAAACCTTCTGAAAGAAAATTTCTGTTTAGTTTTTCTTCTTGCCTTTTTTATGTTCCTCAATTCGATTTTAATCAATAAACTACTGCGCTTTCGGTTCGTTTTTCTAATTCTATCCAATGAATTCTTATTAAGACTGGGCGTTTTTTTTTTTTTTTTTTATCAGCAGCAGCAACAGCGCCAACGTTGACGGCCTTTCCTTTGGTGTAGCTTAGACTGTTGTATTGATAATGCGAATGTGTATTCAGGCCCAGCAGTGATGACCATGCACGTCGCCGTCATTGTATTTAACACATTTTAGCTTGAAAACCCATTAGCGTAGGCTGACTGGCAGGTTGCTATCAAATAAATATTAAAGTTAAAAAGAAATAAAAAAATTTTCCACTCAAGGAAGGTTTTTTTTTTAATTTGTATTTCCCTCGTTTATAGCCTTGATTTTATTTACTTCGTTCCCCTTGCCATTATCGAGTATAATTAAATATAAAGGTTTGTGTTAGTTGGAATTTTCACATATGGCCCATTAAATAGACGTGCTGTTAATTTTAGTTCATTAAAATAATTATCCAGTTTGAAATAACAAGAATATTATTATTATTAATATTTTTTTTTTTTCAGAAAAGTTTTAGTGTCGAAGAAAATAATTAAAAGTTTTACGTCAATGTGACTGAACGTAGTGCAGATACCTTTAAAGCGAATTATTGAAATTAAGATGCTTTTGGCCCATTGAATACGGACATTGCTATTTTGGCTGAATTGTGTTTTTGAGATATATGATAACAAATATATATATATCAAACTCGTAACTATGGTCAACTTCATGCATTTGTTTATGGCATCCTTATTTCGTTTCAAATGTGCTTAATGGTGTCAACGTAACTCAAGCAATATTATGATACTGTTAAGTTCATTCATGTTCGTAACGAAAAACTTCTTCACTAGTGTCTCCGAAAAACCCGTCCAACATGCACGATCAGTAGCAATTGTCTGCAGTTCTCTGTAACATTTCTCCGAAATGTTTTACCAATCGTTTCCGCGATGATTTAAGACAGGCGCATTTTCTACTACTCTAAGGATTCCATTCCAATGTCTGCCGGCAGACTTCAATTGATGACTTTCGCAACATGTATCCAATCCATTTCCAGTAGAGATCATCATATGTCATCTAATATTCAGAGTGAAGGAAATTGTTAGTGAACACTTGTAAATCCTGTAGCAGAGCGCTGTTGATAAGCTAAGTTGCATAGTCGTACAAGAAAGCTGTCTTCACGTTTTACTCAAAGATTTCGAGTTTCGCTGTAGTTGACAGGAACAAAGATTACCAGACATTGAGCGATGTTACTGTTCACTTTGTTTAGCAATTTGGTACTGCCATCTGATGTAATTACACGGCCTAAGTTACTATCTAAGTTCGATCTGCATTATATTTTTTCCGATCTACTTCTTCCTATGAAGATCTGACAGCAATGAGATTTTCTTGCTTGGTGGCTAGGTGGCATATGTCATCGGCATAAGCGAGGTCTGCAAGATGTTCGATGAGAGTCCATTAAAATCACGATTTTAAGAGTCTAGAGCTCAGCTGGGAACACATAGTTTTTAAATAAAAAAACATTTTTCATCAGAAGTCAATCTATCTCCATATCAAATTTCATAAACATCGATTTATTGGCTCAGTCGTGACAGCAATTTTTCTCATTAGGTGCGGTACCACGCCCACTAAACAAAGGAATAAATACCCTTCCTTTGGGTTTAATCTATTTCCATATCGATTTTCGGGTCATTAAATTAGCTAGCCGGTTAGAGGCGTGGTACTTTCTATTATTGGAAGGAATATTAGATTTGGCACTGCGCATTTTTACAGATGTTATCAATATGTACATAAATGAAATTATTTGGCCTTAGCTCATTTATATAATAATACTGTAAAGTACATGCTGGGTATCAATTTGAAAGTTCTTTTTGGTTAGGGGACGTCCATTAATTATGTGAGGTATTTTTTTGAAAATTCGTTAAGGCTCACGCCAGCTTAATACATGCTGATAAGAGAGGTGCAAAAAGACTTCAGAATTTCACACAATACCTTTCGACTTTTGTTAAGAATATACTCCAAAAACTTTTATTGGACATAGGCATGCCGATTTTGTAGATGGCGCAAATAGAGCTGATACTTTGGTCATCAGCAAGTCTTCGTCGCTTTAAATTTGACTAATGCATACACTTTACCCAGCCACAAGAAGCTCCGATGATATTCCGTTGTTGTTCTTTAGGTTCTTTGCTGCCAAAACTGCTTCTTCTAGGTAGGACTAGGTAGCAGAGTTATCTGTTCTTCTATTCTTTAAGCGCTTAGTTGTACGTTAGGGGCTGTTCAAGAATTACGTAACGCACTTAGTGGAGGGGGGGGGGGGGTGGTTGAACCATGCGTTACGCTGCGAGTTAAAACTCTCTTGTTTTATTTATTACTATAGCAAACGCGACTAAAACATAACAAATGTCGCTAAAATGACTTTCCAGTACATTGCGCAACATAATTGTGACTTTTGGTCACTTGGGTGATACCGTAACGTTTAAGAAGAGGGGGGGAGGGTCAAAAATCTTCAAAAATTGCGTTATGTAATACTTGAACGGTCCCTTAAGCAGCTGTTGAAAGTGTTCTTTTGGTACAATTGTCATCCTCAATAGGTCAGTGAACAGATTTCTATAGTTGTTCAAAAGTGATTCCTTGCGTTTCCTTTCCTGCTGCCAATTGTCAATTCTATGGCTTTTTGTCAGACTTTTCAATATCTCTCGATCTAGAACTTCGGTTGCATTCTTTTTTTCTTTTTTGTTTTTTTTTTTCTATTCACGTGTAGCTTTTGTTTCTCGTTTCATTGCTCCTTCTTCTGTCAGTATCTTAAGCTGTGCGCATTTTTTTGTGAATAAAAATAGTCCCGCATATCAGTAGCAAATACATTTTATTCTCTTATATCAAGTTTTATCTGCAACGAATTTTACTTTTTTTTTTTTTTTCGTATTCAGCTTTTTCGCTTTGTTACGCAAAAAGCGAACTGTGTGGAAAAGTACGCAACATAGCTGACTGTCTGAGGTGATTGATAATGTCAGAATGTCAAACTACAATACAACGAGGAAAAAATACAACAGCAACAAAGTTTTACAAATAAAAAAATAAAAAAAAAGATAAAAGCCAAGACGTTATGTGTATCATATGGATTACCTAAGAATAATGTGCACAAGATTTGTCATGTGCCGCCTCTTTGTACAGCGCATTGGCTGAATGCTCAAAAATCTAAATTCCAAGCAAATAAATTTTGGGTAACAACAATGATTTTTAGAAATTAAGGTAACTGCTATATAGCAATGTAAATATATACAAATGTATGTAATGCTGAAGTTAAAAAGAAAAAAAAAAGTTTTTTTTTTTTTCTCTACAAATATCGCTTAGGTAGGTAGCTTAAAACTTTTCGTATGAGTATGAGACAAAAAATAGCAAAAGTTTTTTTCTTTAAAATGCAAAAAAAAAAACTAAAATTTTCCATGTCAATAGTTTTCATGCGAATCATTGCATATGAACTGAAGCAGCAGGAAGGGCAATGAGCTGCTGCACACAGTACGGGCTCTGTGCGTTAAGTTAGTCACAGTCCCAATCACAGTCGTCGCATTCAATCCATAAGACAAAAGGTCGACTTATCTAAGAAGTATTATTTGTTTTTTCTATTTTCTATTGTTATATGACTAACTGTTAGCAGAATGCTATTGGTAACGTTTATACTTTTATTTTTTTGTAATTTTTTTTTTTTTATTTATGTAGATTTACCGTCATCAGATTTAAATTACTTTATTTGTACGCACTCAAACGTATAGTGCAGTAGAAATGGGTCAATTTTATTGCCTTCAATGTGTACATCCGCAGGCCCAATGCATTACCACAGTTAAAAAAATTTAAAAAAAAAATATTTAAAGTTCCCAATATTTGCCGCACCTAAATTCTTGCCGCCCTAGGCACTGGCCTAGTGTGCCTGTAAGGTAAATCCGGGCCTGTATATCCGTACTCCTATAAAATGTAGGTGTGTGTGTGAAAGCTGAGCTATATCGTACATTTTTTTTGAACTACTGTTTTTAATATTTTCGTAATTATTACTACCAGCTCTCTAGTATAGTTCAGTAGAAATTTTATTTTATTAATAATAGAGACTTACTTTCGTTATTTAAGTATTTGAAAGTTTAACAGTTAAATTGCATTCAATCGTAGCCAGCGCTTTTGTCTACGTCCGTAAACAGGAATGATATCAAACTATCACCAAGTGCCGTGATAGCCGGAAGTTGTCTTGTCGTGGCTCGATATTTTTATAAGTTCAGAAGACATTTTTAGTTGTGCGTCATCTGTAATTTAACAGCTTTGCTTAGGGTGATATTTTACCGCTTTCTATTGTATATATTTGTATAGCTGTTATTTTTAGCATCCGCAGCTTGCGAGGTTTTCTACAAAAACTTTATTTGAAAAAAAGTATATGTATATAACTTTAAAAAATCAAAAAAATAATTATGCAATAACCTTTTTTACCACATTTTTGTTGTTTAAAAAAAAAGAAATTATTAAAATCGGTTCAGTATATTTTGCGCCAAAGCGTTACAAACCATCTCCATGTTAGCAATTTTATATAAATAGTGTAAATATATATGTGCACTATTAAATAGGTACAAAAAAAAAAAACTAAGAATTCTTCGAGAATTTATTTAAGTTTAAATATATGTATACATTCATATACATATTCATCACATTATTCCTCATTTAAAAAAAAAAAATCCCTATGGCGTTGGTACCAGAGCTGCAAAATTTTCATTTTTCGGAATTTGTGTAAAAAAATTAAGGAAATTGCACAGTAGTGATTTCATATGAAACATGCAAATTCTAAATTACATACATCTTACGGCATTTTGTCAATGACTACACGGTTAAAAATTTTGGATTAAATTTTAATACTTTTGGGCTTACATACATATGTATGTATATGACTACACCAGAATTGTATTAAAATTTAATACTGCCTAAATATTAAAATTAATTTTTAATACTTTTTTGTATTAAAATTTAATACTCGTTTTTATTAAGATTTAAAAAAAAAAAAATGTTCATTTCGAATGGGATTCGAACCGGGGAGTGCCCTGTGAATTAAATTGTTGCACGCGTAGCTTAACGACATCAGCCACCGTATTGTTAATTATTGGTTGGCTAAAAGTTTATTTATATTGACAACAACGTAAAATGAAAGTTCAATATTGAAGTATTAAAATATAATACAGCATGGTTTAAAAATCAAATATAATACTTATTTATTAAAATTTAATACAAAATTTCTTACAAAATTATTTTCTTACAAAATTTTGTTATCTATTGAAAAGTATTAAATTTAATCAAAATTATATTAAAAATCGTTGTAATATTTCGCTTGTATTAAAGTTTAATCCAAAATTTCTAACCGTGTACAAAAGAGACCATACACGAAAGTTAAGAGCTAAGCCACGAAAGTAAGGTTAAAATGAAAACCAAGACTTTTAAAATTAAAAATCAAGAGAATATGAGGAACCTTATCAAAAGTTTGCTTTGGAATCGTAACAACATAGGTAGCTAAATCCTATTCTAAAGCTATCACAATAGGTTCGGTTCAAAGGTATTAAACGCTAAATATTATGTTTTATAAAGTTTTCAAAACTTTTATTAAGTGCCATAGCTGTCAGAATCTAAATTCTTAGCTAAAATTTACTGCAGATAACAGATCGAAAATGCAGAATATTAATCAGTTTGCATTTTTTAAAAATACTGACACTCGTGGCTTAAATAAACTTAATTGCTATGGTGTCATGCCATTGTTATGTTTTATGACTATGAGTTTAGGTTTTTTTTTCCGTGTGCAAATAGAAAAAAAAAAAAACCATTTAAAACTCAAGTATATTTGCTTTATTATCAATATCAGCAGAAAAATAATTGTAATATAAAATGTGCATTTTAAAGTCCACTCATATTTGTTTATCGCACAGCTGTAGATAGGCCTTAAATTCTAGACCTATATCAACAATCGTTGACAATCGATCAAAGTAGTTTTATAATAAAATACGGGGAAAAATTAAAAAGAAAAAAAAAATTGCTTTTAAAATTGTACACTACTACGGACGGGCATTTCATATCGTAACGATAAGGTGCTGCTGCTGACTGGTTGCTATCAACTTGAAATATCTTAATTAATCACTGATTATTTTAATATCGGTCAAGACTTAAGTGCTGCCATAAATATTCTTTTTACTCATACGAGTCAAGCGATTGAATTGAAGAAAAACTTGATGTTGACTCAAGTGTTATGTGGTGGCTGACTGATTACGGACTGTATGGTGGTGGTGGCGGCGGCGGCTGCGTGGGTAAACGTTGTCGCGACCATTGGCTATTGTCTGGAATCACCAACATTGGGAATCATTATAGATTTTGGTCTATTTTTGTTCTATTATAAATTTTTATATTTTTGATTATTTGTTATAAAATTCAACTTATGGATTTTTACGTCAGATAAACATAACGTGTTTTATCTAATACGTGAAAATTGTTTAGTGGTTTTATTTTTTTCAGTCTTTAAATAGAATAACATTAACTTCAATTTAATAGATATGACTTATCATATGATTTTTAATCTGTGGTCAGGGTTTTTTTTTTTTCTTGAAAGTATGATTAAAGTGAATGATGTATTAAAATTGTGTTTTTCTGAAATTCAGTTTTTTATGCGTTTTACGATGAAAAAAAACCTTATTCCAATTAAAAATCTTTGGAAATACCTTGATTGGTTAAATAAAACCACTACATTTTATCGACAAAATTCGGTTACTTACTTTACACTTATGCTAGAGTATATTATATCGTATAATCGTCGAACTCTCTTTTTTCATTATTGTTATCCTTTATGTCTTATCTGTCACTGGATATAGGTTATCTCTTTATGTGCTTTGTGAACCATAGGCGCTTACTACCAAAACGTCATGTGGAAAAGCAGCAACTTTTTGCTATAGTAAAAATTATGACAAACGCCTTATCGGACACAGAAATCAGCTACAGTCGGAGCTGGACAATAATCAGTCCTTTGGGAATTGAGTCGCTAAAAACTTAAAACTTGGAATTTGAAATCAAGTCAAGTCAAATCCGTCTGGATGACAAAAAAAAAATTAAAAAATGTGCAATTGTAAAGAATCAAACTCTTCATATTATAGACTTTGAATGGGCGTAACAGGTGGGAGTAGCAAATCTTATATGCCTTATGTTTGATCCAATAAGACAAAGAATTCTATGGTGTCATTATTATGTAGATTTGTTGAAGCGTTCTTAGAGTATCGATATTTACGGCCGGTAAAATACATAGATGTTCATCATAAAGGCATAAAAGTGTGGGCGTGAAATGTGGGCGTAACAAAATCTTATATAGCTTATACTAAACCAAAGACATCTAGAAGTTGTAAGAACTTAAATTTTGTTTGATAAAATGTTGTAGGACAATCAGGCCCGGATTTACCATACAGACACACTAGGCCAGTGTCTTAGGCGGCAAGTATTTAGGGGCGGCAAATATTGGGAACTTTTGGGAAAAATTTTTTAAGTGTGGTAATGTATTGGAGATGGTGAGAGTGCGAATACTTGGAATGGTTTGCCGCTATTCTACCTAAAAAATGAGGAGAAGCAAACAAAAAAAAAAAGAAAAGGTCTTAATTTTTTTTCCCATATTCACTAATGAAGGAGGGCGGCAATTTGTGAAAGGCCTAACGGCGGCAAATTTCTAAATTCGGGCCTGAGGACAATTGTACCCAGTAGCGTAGCTAGGGTAGTGCCAAGGGTGCGACCGCAAGGCTTGTGGGGGGGGGGGGGCACGGCGGCAAAATGGTCGTGAAATGTATCTCATTTTGCTATGGTTTTTTCTAAGTAAAAAATGAGGACCTTTTTTTTAATGATTGAGTAAATCTCTATAGGAAATTTGAATGTATGATGGAAATTTTCGAAGTTTTGGAGAAATATACATATCTAATTTTAGTAGAGTTTTTGAAGGTGAAAGGTGAGAACCTTTTTTTTTTGGCTACGCCTCTCATTCTACCTATACCGTCGTACAAAGGTTAATCAAGTGGTTTATTAATTTATTATCTGTTAAATTACTTCTACATAATTGAAATCAAAATATATTCAATACCACACAGTATTGGTTACAATAGTTGGCCAACTTAAAAAAAAGCTACTGACTTTATTTCCGCATGCTGATTTAGAGTATCCACATTCAGGACAAAAATGGCCAAAAATTAAATCAAATTTACAAATTTTGAAATTTATAAAGTGTGAAAATTCTATTTTTGACTAAGCGCAGAATAAATCAGAGTTTTTTTTTTAAGAAAAAACAAAAAACTATTAAAATGTAGTTTTTTCAAAAAAAATGCTAAAATATTTTTCAATTTGTAAAATTTTTGCGAAAACTTTTTTTTTCTTTGCAAAGTAGTATTTTTCTTTTTCAAAAAGTACACATATAACTATTATTAATTGATAAAGTTTGAACGTAAGCTATGAATTTTCGAAAAAAAAAAACACTTTTTCTGAAAAAGTACAATACTCCCTTATTTCAACAACAAATACTAGGGCAAAATCCTTACGCAGTTTTATTGCTGGACATTGATACTACAATAATGCCAAATTTCAGCCAAATCCATAATTTTTTTCACCTGATCCACAATTAGTGCTATTGAAATGCTGTTATTCGCAAGCCCTATAGTGACGCACAAGTTTCGGAAATTCTTGTGGCTTATTGCTTTATACACTTGACTTCAAAAATTTCAAATTAAAAAGTCGCATTGTTTCAAATTATACGATCTTGATGGCCAATTTTGTTCTGCATTTTTTGAGATTACACGATTTAAAAACTTTGCTCGCAGCAACTTTGTTGTTTCGCCGCAGTCGGATAATTTTAGCTGTTCTGCTGAAATCACTAGATTCGTGGTGACTCGGTAATTGTATGTATAAATTTCTTGTAAAACACTTTTGGATACTCCGCACCCCTAATTTGAGAATTTTGTTCGTTTAAATAAATACTCATTGAGTTGAAAATATGTGTCATCGCTAAAATTGTTTTTTTTTTTTTAGCAAAATTATCGTACAAAAGCTGCCGTTCTCTCAGATTATTAAGAAATTATTTTTGCCTAAAGTGGCCAGCTGGTTTAAGTTTTTGTGAGTATTGAATTTTGTAGGTTTTGTAACCTTTTTGTTGTAAGTTACTTCCTGAAGCCTTTAATTCTTACAAACAAATGTCGAATTGATGATATCGCTGAGTTCACAGCTACACTCAGCAAAACTTTCCTCATGTTAACGATTTTATACAAAAAAAAAAATATTAAATATGAATATTATGTTAATTAAAATAAAAAATTTTTGCAAATTTTCAAAAAAAAAAAAACTATCAAAAGGTTAACAATTTTGCTTACCCTCGTCATATCTGTAAGTTAAATAAATTGTGTACGTAAATGGCCTTCTGACGAATAATAAAATATAATTTTCGCTTTTTTTTTTTTTCTTTTTTAATTATATCATCCTATTCAATATATAAATTCTGCATAAATTCTTTTCAACATGATATTAAAGATGTTAATTATTAGCTTTTGAATTAAAAAACCGAGAAAATAAAACAAAAACAAACAAAAAAAAAAACTAATAAAAAACAATTTAATAAAAATGATAAGCACAAAAAAAAAAAAAACTTTGGTGTGGGCTTTAAACCACTCATTCACAAAATTAACGACTCACACAAAGAAACAAAAAAAAAAAAAAATTTAGTTTTTTTAATGCTGCCGCCACAGCCAAAGTGTATGGGAAAAATTCCACATTTTATTTTCAGAGGTCATTAAAATTTTAATAAATACAAGATATTTAAAATTAAGCAGCGCTTAGCTTTTAGTGATTCTACTACTTATACGATTAGCATATGAAATTTATTGAAGAAAAAGAAAAGACTTAAGTCCCTAAGACTGAAAGCAGTGTATTTTTAGATTGCTATATCATTTGGAACTATATGTGGATTGCGAAAATTATATCATATAATGATGCAGTGAGTCAACATAATGTGAGAAATTTAATTAAATATAATTGAGTTAATGTAATATTCAGCTGCATAGGCCATTTTTTGTGGGAGTGGTATTCATTTAACAACTTACTGCACAGTGGATTTTTGTGGTCATAAATAGGAAGAATTTGAAAGTGCACGGGATTGAAAAAAAGTTTTTGAGGCAATCGTCAGAGAATACTTAGGGACTGGAAAAAAAAAAACTATAAAAGTTTTAAATTTGTTTTGAGTTTAATGACACAGTGGGCTCAAAGTTGAACTTTGTAGACCAAAAATGTTCTATGAAACTTTTTATAAAAGCAATTGTCGGATACGGCGCTCTAGTAAACTTGTTTGAAACAAAATGCTATAATGTAGCATATTGCCGGAAAGTTCATTGTTTCCACTTTATAAAAATCAGTTTAATTTTCTTTTATCGCCTTTATAAGAATTGTACGGATTTTTCAAAAATTATATTGAAAAATGATAAATGTGGAAAATTTGCAAACTTTGACAGAAAAAAAAATAGTATATCTCCGGATTACGGAATTTTTTTATATGTAATGTGAAAATGGTTAGCTAAGAGACAAAAATTCAGCTGCTATTTTTTCTCTATCTATCCCCATTGGGGTTAGTCCTCTTTATACCTGAATATAACGTAGTGAAGGTATGGCAGATGCAGCATATGGGGCTCAAGTCCGATTATGAAAATTTTTATTATTATTATTATTTTTATTATTCTTATTATATATTTATTTTCCGGTAAATATAAATATAAATTTCAAGACTCTAACGTTAATGGCCACCTTTTTTTTATTTTTCTCTAATAACTTGAAAACTATAAAAGATATCGCAAAATTAGTAATTTTTTTGAAATCAGCATTGCCAAGTCAAAAGGAATTGATACCCATTTTGAAAAAAGGTCTCAACTTTGTATGGGAGGTGGGCGTGTCCGTGAACCGATTTTACTCATATTCACAAATTTTTCCTATTTTTATATTTGAAATATCTTTACCTTGAAGAGTGTAGCGCAGTTATTACTATTTATGGTCACCGTTCCATACAAATCTATCCACTGTGCGTCAGTCAGGCCTGGATTTAGAAATTTGCCGCCCTTAGGCCGTTCACAAATTGCCGCCCTTTTTCATTGGTGAATATGGACAAAAAAATTGTTTAAAAGTGAGGACCTTTTTTTTTTTTTTTTTGCTTGTCAAAATTTTTTTAGGTATCTAGTTTAGGGGGCGACATTCCCCTGTGTAACTCTCACCATCACCAATGCATTACCACAGTTAAAAAAAAGTTCCCAATATTTGCCGCCCCTAAATTCTTGTCGCCCTAGGCACTGGCCTAGTGTGCCTATAAGGTAAATCCGGGCCTGCCGTCAGTGCTTGAGAGTTTTTGATCAAAAAACACGCTCTTGTGATCCAACATACGTCGTATTTACCTGCTCTGTTACACAGCTATAAAGTGCGCGATGAAAGGCACGTTGTTATCGATGATGAAATCGAAGTCGACGTACGTACACTCAAAACGTCGCATTTCCAAAACTAATGCGTCGATTTCCATGAGATTTCGACAGAAGTTAGCTGATGATGATTATTAGACATACGGTGTAAGTAGACGCAGAAATAAAGTACAATACTTTGAAATACAGCGTTCATCTGCATGCGTTATGAACTCATGAAACGTAGAACACGTTCATTAAAAACTGTACCGATTTTTTTAAAATTTTTAAACAAATTTAAAGATTCTTTATGCCAACAAATGTTGTTCTTTTAAACTCAAAATACGTTAATTAATTAGGAAAACTGAAATAAAATAGCAGAAAATAAATTAACTTAAAATATAAACTTTTTATTTTTAATTGCAATTAAATACCTTGTACTTAATTTTAAATGTAAATTCGCAACATACGCTGTCTTTAACAACTCGTACTCGTAAAATTTGATTTGTTTTTTCTTTATTTCTAAATTTTTTTGTCAAATGTTATTTTGCAAAATCAGATAAAGAAGAAATGTATTTTGGCATTTTGCCAAACCAAAAAATCAAACAAAAAACAACAAAAAAAAAAAAATATAAAACATTTTGTCATGCTCTCAGAGGAGTCTTTGAAATTTTCAAAATTTTTACTGTACATAAAACACTTTCTTAACTTTTTCTTACACCCTGTCACCGGTTGGTTGGTGTTCGTTGTATGGGCCTTCTTCTACTTGTAGTGCTGTTCTTTCTTCTTCTTTTTTAGTTTAGCTTGACATGCTTTAATTGCTTTTTATTGTAGAACAGGTGACTTAACTTAAAATTCTACGAGCATGGTGTATTGCCAACTGATATATTAGATACATAGTAAGGGGGAAAGAAAAAGAAAACAAAACCATGATGAAAACATATTTTATGTTTTGAAATTTTAATGAACCAAATAGTTTTGAGTTATGTTTCCGGTTTACACACACAGAAGAACATCATGGTCTTTAACAATTGCAAGCAGCATAAATTGAGAATTGAAAAATTTTATGAAATTACTTTTGGTTTTCATTAATGTTATCATATTTTCTTTTTTATATACCATAAATTTATAGCAAACAATTTCAAAGTTTGATTGAATTTTTTTCTGGGTTATACATTAAGTTTTTCCTTCAGTACCGAAAAATGTTATTTTCAAAACTTTTCAAACTCAAAATGAATCTAAACTTGTTTGTGTTAAAAATAATAGAAAAAATTTTGTTTTTACTATTTCCAACTTCAAAATTTGTAGCTTTAATACTGCAAATTTATTCATGGGGAAAAAATTATTTATATTTTTTAATAATAAAACAGCGAAATTTTTGCAAATTGAAATATGTATGTATATTTTTGAGTTTTTTTTTGGAAAACCCTAATCTTAATATTTTTTTAGTGATCTTCAGATTAAAGTTCGATTCAAAAGCTTCAAAATGATATGCCATAGACATTGGGGTAAGGGGACGTCCATTAAATACGTGAGGTGCTTTTTTTGAAAATTCGGATCGCCTCCCTCCCTCCCCTTGGTGAGATATGGCGGTAACCAACGTGAGATTTAAATTATAATATTTAATGTAAATTCTATGCATTAAAAAGTTGACGTGAGGTTATCCTTGACCCCCTCCCCCCCTTGGTGAGATTTAGTGAGATTTTGCCGGATCCACTCCTCTCCTATTTTAACTCACGTAATTAATGGATGTCCCCTTAGTAGTTAATTAAAATGTTTGAACCGTTAAATGCGGTTTTGCTGATAAACGGCGAAAACCAAAAACATATACTGTTCCGGGAGGTAACGCCATATAGGCTTCTTTAAAAATGTTATTTTACATGAAACTTATTTTTGTTTCCAAAAAGTAGAGATCACGACAAAAATTTTATAGTAATATATGTCACAATAGCACCACTACTTTGGTCGCTACGGCTAAAAACAGTTTAACAGAAATGCAATTTTTGGCAAATTTTCAATAAATTTTCAACTTTGGCACCCTTTATAACTCGAAAAATATCTATGGAACTCAACAAGTTAGCTATCCTAAATTTTAAATATTCATAGAAAAAAAGATAAACGGATTTTCTTGTTAAAATTTTTCTCATGTTTCATTACAAATTTATGATATAATATTATTTGAAAATTTCTAAATAAATCCCGAACATTATTTTGTACTGCCTTTAAGCCATTTTGGCACCCCACTGAATACTTACATTCTGTTCTATGAAATGGTTGGTGTGGAATTGTGGCTACTAGAGTCAGCGATTCATGCTATTCCGAAGTTTAGCTGAATAGAGTCACTGGGACCTTTTACTAGAGAACTGTCTACTTATTTCAAAACAACCCCCAAATATCACGAGAGAGATATTGGTAAAGCTCCAAGAAATTAAATCTTTTAAAATAATTTGAAAATAATTTGAGTTTCGCAGCTTTCCTGATCTATCGCCGCATAAATTTTGTAGGCTTCTCTTAGACAAAAATTTGCGTTTACAAACCACAAACAATTCATGAACTTTAAGTTAAAGTTAAGTCGAAAATAACGATTATTTTTTATCAAAAAAAATAGAAATGCAAAATAACGATTATTTTTGTTTGAAAGGAATAGAACTCAAAAATAACGATTATTTTTGATCGAAAAAAATTTAAATCCAGAATAACGATTATTTATGATCGAAAATATAAAAATTCAACACATATGTTTATCGATTATTTTTGATCGAAAAAAATTTTAATCCAGAACAACGATTATTTTGATCGAAAAAAATTTTAATCCAAAATAACGATTATTTTTGATCGAAAAAAATTGAAATCCAGAATAACGATTATTTATGATCGAAAAAAATGTAAATCAAGAATAACGTTTATTTTTGATCGAAAAAATAGAAATCTAAAATAACGATTATTTTGATCGAAAATAAATTTAAATCCAGAGTAACGATAATGCAGTGATTTCTATCATAAAATTCATATTCGTTACGGTCCCTGACTTTAAAAAAATGTTCACGCAGATTTAGCAAAATTGAAGATATGATGCAATATAATAATATAATATGTGGCAATATAAAAAAAAAATAAAAAATAGCAAATATACTAAAGATTAAGTCAGGCTCCGATTTTCATTAGTTCTCGGTAAGATTTCTTTTTTGTATTTAGGCGTTTTCTATGCCTAAGTATATATACATACATATATATTAAAGCAATCGAACATGGATTTTAATCATTGAGCTTAAGTCATTCCTAACGCAATTTTACGAATATTGGCTTTCCTACAAAAAAATTGAGGTTGAGCTAACCTGTACCAACTTATCATGATATTGAACCTATCAAAGCATCACACTACTAGCTGAACTATGTATGAAATTCAATAAAAATTTAAATGGATTTTTTTTTAATTGGCACATAAAGCCAAAACTGTGTACTCTAGTGTAAGTTTGCTGACTTGACATACAATTTCTGAAAATATATACATTCCAAGAGATAAATGCTAAAAAAAATATCTATTATAAAGTTACAAATGTTGTTAATTTATTAACTTGAAATTAAAATTAATTAACAAATGGCAATACATGCAAACTTGTAAGTCATCAATCATATGACTGATATATTAAAACAAAATATTCGGATTTGATTGAATTGTTCAAAATGACAACATTATTCAAATCCGTTCCACAGGAAATAAGCAACTTAAGATTGTGATTGTTTGTGTGTAACAATAAGTAATCTGCAATTAATATTTTATTATGTTTTTTCAATCTTTCTATGCATACTGTATACTTGAGATAAAGTTGAAAATTTTCCATTTAAACTTTGATAATAATATTATTTCCAAGCATGTTTCAGCAATTAGCTGAAGTTCTAAATTCCAATATCAGCAGATGTCGATTGTTTGCAATATTATTATAATTTTATTGAATTTTATTGTTACAATATACGCCACCGATAGCGTCTCAATATGACTTGTATTTTTGATGTTAGATTGTACACAATTTAATTTATAATTCTTACTTTTATAATGAAAGTAATAATGATATTCGAATTTCAACATAAACAGCATTATAAAAAGCCTAAAACACAAACGAAGCGATTTGGAAATAAGAGTGATTGCAATAAGATCATGGCAGTGGTCTAAGGATCAGAATAGACGCTTATCGCACAGCACTTGATAGAACGCACAGGATGACAGCAGCATTGGGCAAATATTATGAAAGCCTACCCAGTGACGAACATTGAATATTTATTGCACGTGGGGGAGTTAATCAATTTTCCACCTCCTCGAAAAAAGTTGATAGACAATTTAATTAGATTCAAAGAGAGAAATGGTAGTGGTATTGCCTAAGATCAATGTGTAGTTCATTGCTTTAACTTAGTTCATTGTTTCAGAGCAAAAGTTGGCTAAAAATTAAGGGCAGAAGGCACCAATTTCATGCCGGTATGCTTTTGCCTCTTTTACGAAAGTGTTTTTTTATTTTTTTTTTTTAATTTTATTTTTTTTTTTTAATTTTATTTTTTTTTTGTACTTAAGATACATTTGAGCCAATTTTCCATTTCCTTACAAAAAAAATTTTTTTTTAATGCGATTTTTTGCAGATGTGCTTATACTCTGCGCGTTTTACAAGCAATATACATACGTATATTTAAATATTAGTACATACTATTACATAGCTAAAATCTTACTTACATACATAAGTATATATTCATAGCTCAACTGCAGCAAAACTGCATTAATGCACAAAAGTCAAAAGTAAAATTTATATATAAAAAAGGAAATAATTTACTTCCTGCAACTAATTGCAGAACATTCAAGACACTGTAGAAAGAAGGAAATCAAGCAACCAAGAGGCAAATACAGAAAGACCGTACAACAACTTCGAAAAAAATAAGGGCCAATAGTTAGAAATTCAGCATGGAAACAACAAAGAGCGGTGGAAATAGCGCAAATTAAGCATAAAAAAATACGAAAAGACAACAAAAAAAATACAAAAAAAAAAAACAACAGCAGTAATAATAACAAATCGATGCAGATATTAAAGGCGATATAGAAAAATCTCCTAAGGCTAAGAAACTTAAGCAATGAAAAATGCAGAAAACAACAATTACAACTAACAAAAATAAAAACAAAAGATAAAGAAAACAAAAAACAAAAAAAAAAAAAAAACAAAAAAAAAAAAAAAAGGAAAAGAAATGAACGTAGATGAACTTAGAATGGGAAGTTCAACTTATTGATTACCAAATTGGATAAAAAGAAAAAAAAAACCAGTCAAGATATTCCAACAAAGGCACAATATCCAAAAGATACTTTGGGAAAAAGGCGCAGCAATGAGTGAAGCATAAAAATAGCAAAGATGGATGGTCAAAGCAGTTTAAGTGGCAGCATCAGCAGCAGCAACAGTGTGGCCAGATGAATTGGAAATGAAAAATTGTTATCGTCAGTTCGTTAAAAGATAAAAGAAAGTTGGGTAATGAAGATGCTCTCTTGTTAATATTCATCAACGATATAAAGATTCTCGAAAGTTTATCCGAGGATACAGTTGTTTTAATGAGTTCGATATTGAAAGACTCATGAAATCTTACGACAAAGGTATTGATTTGCATTGTAAATACCGCAGTGCCTGCTTAAAGCTATCTATCTTCCAGAAAGAGAAACGGTAGATATGGGATGCTACTTTGGCCACATGAGGCGAACGAGTAACAATGTCTGTCGTAAACGGTCAGATTTGTGGAAAGGCATCGCATAAAGCCATCATTGTGTAAGAGTTTTTAGCTGAAAATTCAACAAATGTCATCGACCCAGCAACGTATTTTACTTATTAGCCCCGTTTGCCTTTTTTCTGTTCGCGAAGCTAAGACTACCATTTCGAAGGCAGTTGAAGCCATAAAAGCGAATTCGGTGAAGGAGCTGAAGACTATTCCTCATTCATCTTACCAAAATGTAGGTTAGACTGAATCAAGCGGTGGCTTAGTTGTATTGCAAGCAGTGGAGTCTGTTGAACAAGATAGTTGGCAGAACAATTGCTTAATCCTCGCAAAATTTGTTACCACTTCAAACAATTCATCAAGAGGTATTCAAATAAATTTCAGATTACAACATCGCAGTAGTTATTTGTATGAGATTTTCTTGGTTAGAATTGAGTGGATTGATCTTCCGAAAGGATATTACAAAGCATTACAAACTAGAAAGCTCCCTCCTATACGATGCATGTTTTAAGACTAATTCTCAAGTCATTCATATTATTCAGGGATACTTCCACAACACTTCATTAAATTTAGTTATAAGAAAAATGTTTATATGCTTAGATAAATGAAATCTCCCATGAGATAAAATGCGGTCGATCTGGTAACTGCAAAGTCCAGTTGGTATTTTCAAAGAGCATAAGTATGGATTTGGCAAAATATTAATTGCAAAATAAATTTTCCTTCATCTGGTAACAATGAACAATAGTCGAAGTTTTTTTTTTTTTTTTTTTTGTGCGGAATCATGAAGCGAAGGGTGATGTGGAGTCGTCATGGGTAAGGCATGGGTTTGCAAGAGGAAGAAATAAACGCAACCATGCAGTACTACGAGTACAAGACTAATGACAAATTAAACTGAAAACTTAAAAAACCACACGGAGCGAAGAGGAAAACACAGGCAAAAGTAAAACCATAAATTACCAGAAAGTACTATTACCACTATGTACAGCAAAAATAGTAATGAATAGCAATTCCTCATGCAGTTAGAAAAGTAAAAGACAAAAATACGAAAGTACGTAGTACGATAGCAGTAAAGGGTGTGGCGTAGCGCATAGAAAAACGACTGTATAGGAAAATGGAAAAAAAAAATTTAACGCTCAAGTATCTGGGTATCTCATGGGTTTGCTTCATGGCATGCATCTACTAAATGTTACAATGAATACCATTGAGACCGAAAGAATGAAGTGTGGCGGCGGTGGGCAGTCAGATTGGCATTCAATTTGTATTGCAAAACCCAAAGATTATGTTCAATTACTATTTTTCAGTTATTTTTTCATTATGTGGTATAAACATGGCACATGAAGATAAGAGGTGTAAAGCTTTCAGCTGGAGTTTACTAAATAAGCAAATGAAGGCAAATGCAGTTTTAAGAAATTGACGTATTTCCGTCAATTTAGTTTATATAAGAATACTCAAAGTTCGGAATCTATTAATCTGAACTCTAAAGAAGAAGTCAGTGCCTCAGTGACATTTCGACGATTGACCATCTCGGGATGTTGTGAAAAGCATTAACCCTTCCGACCCGACTTTCTCCTGGTAATGCTAGAATTAAATCTTTGAATGTAAGTGGTTGCTTGGACGTTTGTCATAAAAAATTTTTGTAATTTTTAGAGAACATTCATTGGTACATATGGTATACCATCCGGGTCGAAAGGGTTAAAAGACGATATTACCAGATTGGCTCAGATCATTGGTTAATTACGAAATGTCTTTAAGTTTTTCATACATTCTAGCTGTTTCATACGCAAGCTACCTGCCTAACCTAAGGCGGTAGCTACAGGGAATGAGAAAAAATTCCCTGGAGAAAAAAAAAATAGTCAATAATTTTACATACTTTTCGAAGAGTTTTAACAAATTCGTTATAGGAGTTCGACCACCTTAATTCTTCTTTAAAAACGAGGAAGTTCATCGAAAAAGAATCAACGAAGCTCTGTTTAGGATATTGCTTAAAAATTATTTACGTCAGTGAATGTTAAAGTATGGTGAACGAATGATTCAAAAAAAAAAAAAAAAAAAAATGCTGAAATTATTTGGCCTCTCTGTTCACCTGATTTGAAAGGGATTTTTGAAGAAATGAGCTTACGTATGTTATCTACCTTAGCTTCCCAGAGCTGGCTATCATTCGATCTGAAATTCGATGTTAAGGGGACGTCCATTAATTACGTGTGTTAAAATAGGGGAGGAGGGGGTCCGTCAAAATCTCACAAAATCTCACCAAGGGAGGGAGGGGGTGAAGGAAAACCTCACGTCCACTTTTTAGTGCATAGAATTTACATTAAAAATTCTAATTTAAATCTCTCGGGAGGGAGGGTAGGGGTCCTGCTAGATCTCACCAAACCTCACCATGGGAAAGGGGGGGGGGGGTCCGAATTTTCAAAAAATAATTAGTGGACGACGTCTGCTAAGGAATTTAAATCTTGAGCAAGGTCGTGTAAAATGTGTTCAAAAAAAAGTTCAGTTCTGAGCAGGATCCTGACCATCATGATGTTTGCTATTATACCTCATACTTTAAAATAAATGTTTTCATATTTCTACAAATATCGTTAAATTTTAATATTTTTACAATTTCTCAATTTTTAAAATTATCTTGATGTTGGTACTTAATGGTTTCGATTCTTCCAGATTCTGCTTGTATTGCTGTCTTCTTTGAAACAACACTGTTTTTGAATTTTTTTGCTTTATATGTACTTAAAAAATTATAAATTTAAAATATTTTCATAAAATGTAGAATTTTAAAATATCGTAAGAATTGAAAGGATTTTCCAAGATCACTCTAAATCCCGCAACAAATTCCAATCACATGAAAAAATTTGAAATACCGCTAGAAGCTTTTATAATGTCACACCTCTTCACAAAGTTGCGGACCCACTCCCTCTCTCTGTTCGCATTACATAATATGTGAATGACCCCATAAGAAACATCATTAAGTCCACTTTTCACACTTATCTTTTTTTAAAAAAAAAAAAAAAAAAAAAAACAATTACTACAGCAAAGAAAAAACAAAAACAAAATCCGAATATAACAAACATGTGAGCTGTGCAATGAATTACGTGACATTCATGTGCGTGCGTGGAAATATGCGCATACTCCTTGTACAGTGCATGTGCGTGCAACAACAAGACGGCATGTTGCACATTTGGGTAACCTTTAATCCATTCTACTGTACATGAAAAACAACAACAACACAATAGAATATTAAAAAAAGAAAAAAAACAATAACAAAAATCATGCCACAGGGACAATTGCAATTATTAAAACAAAAAAAAAAAAGAGATAAGCCCACACGTTTGTTGCATTGTATTATGTGTTCCATGCCGTTTGTTGCAAATACCAAACCGGAATAAGAAAAAAAAAAAAAAATATTCGAAGGTAAAACAGTTTTGGAAAAACATTTAATAATTACACTCTGACAAAGTACTATGTATTTGAAAAATGTATAAATTGAACGAGATCCTTAGTAGCCTAAGGGTTAGTGCTTGCCATTTATGTACACGAAACGAGGAACTATACGAATAAAGTAGAGTTAAAGAGAGATTTACTCTAATTAAAAAGTTCAGGTAAAGTAGATTTTTGTAGTATTTTAAACTCTTCACTGTCAGCAATTTTCAATCGAAATCGCCAAACACATCGCTGGTATAGTGAAAGTATTACGAAACTTAAAATATAGCAAGAATGGCAATCAAGTTACAACTGAACTGCTGAACAGATTTCTATATTTCATGTACTCTTGAATCTGCGAGTTGTAGAACACTTATCGATGGATTGGCTATATGGCACGTAACTAGTGCCAAGTTTATAGAGGTACCACTGTTTTCAGTGTGTTGCTAAACAGAATATGTGGAATGCTGAAATCGGTTGTCCGTAAGCAACGAATACGACTCCGGAAAAATCGATGACTTGTGAACTGAATTGAAACATTAAAAATAATTGTGAATCAATCGAGCGAGCTAAACATCAACCATTTACAAGGTCTGCCGAGAAGGTATATGGCTTTCAAAGTACAGTCGTATCTCTGTTAAGGACATCAGTCGAATAAGTGCATATAGCATCAGCATTTTATATGAATCGTGTCTTACAAAGGACTGTTGTCATCAAAATTTTGTTCATAAATCAAAAGTCCGGCAGAGCTGCTTATTTTCGCCTATTCTCGTCAACATCGAGAGAGAACATATCCTCTCTGAAGGGTATGCAAGTCTTGTAATTTTTATCTATTAATTTTATTTTTTATATTTTAAATAATTACTGTAGCTTAACAGTATTTGGCGTCAGTCCTCTGACTTTAATTTGCATTTTTTTTTTTCAGAATATTCGTTGAAGAATTTATATTTTATGAATTCGTAGAAACACCATAAATGTTTGACTGTAGTGTTATTTAGTGAAAATACATTGGTTCTGTCCAGTCGAATGGGAATGTCAGTCCCTTAGAAAGTTTTTTCATTTATATTTTCTATCATAACATTTTTATATTTTTTTGTATGCATGTTTAGTTAAATGAAAACTATAGCTTACATTTACTAAATATACATGAATTTTCGTAATTAATCGTCAGTCCTCTGTCTTTAGTTTCTTGATATGTAACATAGTGAGCATTTTTATTTTCGCTATTTTCAATTAATTATTGAATTTTATTTCTGTATTGCAAACAGAAACATTAATGTTGTCTTCCAATGTCCATCGTTTATAAATCTTATCAGGATTTTATATTAAATAATATGATAGAATTTTTTTTTATTTTTTTTTATTGCAGCCGTACCCTTTTAGTGACATAAGCAAATTATTTATGGTTACATATTCGCTGTGGAGCACCCCTACCTATTTGCTTTGTGAACGAATATTGCAGAAGTAATAGCTTTGTACATCAATAACTTCTTGATAAGTTACTTAGTCAGCCAGTATTTCTACAGAAAACTGTGACAAATAGTAAACGTACGTAGTTTTTTACGGCATTAAATAATTTCGTTATTATTAACCCTTTCAACCCACGTCACTTATAAGTATAGCAAGCTCAAACTAAAATTCACCTATAAACCATGCTAATTAGAAATCTTATATACATAGCTACACGTACAAAAAAAGCGGAACAAATTTTCATTGTCATCGACCATTAAATTTAAAATAAAAATAAAAAATAAAAAAAAAATGCGAAAAATAAAAAAGCGAAAAAAATTAACTCAAACAAAATGCAATTTCCAACAACGACTTGCTCAAAGAAAATCCAATTTGCAACATATGTGGCACCATGGTGGCGCAGCAAAGATAGGAGGGGTGGCAATGAGGCAATACGACAGCGGCAGCGCACCACAGTTACGTGATTAAAATAATTACAACAAAGTGTTAAAAATGCCATTAAATTGCGAGCGTAACGTAAATAACGTAAAGATGCGAAGCGTAACTAAATTTAGAGCAATGCATTGGCTAGAGCCAAGTCAACGTAGTGACGAACGGGGGGCGGGGGTGAAGTGGTATCTGAAAAAATTCACTTCATGCATTTCAAAGAAAACTTAGAGGAAAAAAACATAAATTGGCTTAAACAAGAAACCAATTTGAAATTCCTTGAAAATACCATGAGGTATGTGGGTCGTTAGTTAATATATGTAAATGAATGCATTTTTTTTTATCAATTGTTTTAATTTAAATTTATTTTAATTTAAAGATAACGCGCACGGTTAAGCCTTTGGGGCATACAAAAATCAAAACTTCCGAGATTAGATTGCAAATGATATGATATATGATGATGACATACATAATCTTCCAATTATTCTCGACACAAGCTTTTGTTTTTAAAAAAAATTCGATGGTATGGGCATCCAGAATTGCATTATGCTGAAGAGAGATTAAGTTTTCAGAATCTGAAGCATGAAGCTTTTAGATATTAGAGGTTTGCTTCAAAAGTTTATAGAATAAGATAACTCTGAGTTCTTATCGTTATGAATAGATGAACAATTATATGAAAATTTGAAGCTGTATATAGCAAGATCTAAAAAGGACATTATTTTTTTGGAAACACTCCGCCAAGCTCGGTCTGCTCAACATCGGAGACCTTTGCAGGGACTGCAGAGATTCAGATGTTGAAGAAACAATTTTTTATTTTCGTGGCCTCGAACCATTTCCAATGTCTAATTGCACGTGAGTTGCCTTCAAAATCCGATTTCCAGTCAAGTTAAACGATGAAAGTGGATATAGATTAGGCACACGGAAGTCATGAAAAGAAGAATGCTTCAGGGCAGTAGAAAACTCGGCCGTTCTTAATCATCGATTGGTAGAATAGGAAATACGTGAGTCGGGAAAGTGTTTAGGAGAGAATTGAAGCTCGGTTCGTGTACGTAGGAAGAGTTTTGTGGAGGCCCTATGCTCCATTAGAACGAGAAGGACATAAGAAGAATGAAAAAAGTATTGGCTTATGAAATCGTATAATATCCTGTTTATTGTTGTCCTTGTTCCCTGTTCTGTAAAACATCATGTGACAACCATTGCACCACTGAAATCGTAAATTTATCACTGCCATATCACAAAGGCAATATAAGATAATAATCAAATTTTTTCGTTGAGTTCAAATTTTCAGAGATAAAAAGTTATTTAAAATTTAATATTTTTATTTTCAATACATTTTAAAAAATTGTTGCGCAACAATTATGCAATTCACAGTTCATTGTAAATTGGGCTGGGGTATTTACAATGTTATAATTTTACAATATATTACGAGGTTGTGTCTGTGTTGTTATTGTTTTCCATATAAACACTAATTACAACTAGTCGATAAATTTGAACAAGAAGCATGTTTTTTGAAAATTTTATTCAACTTTGCTGAGAGAATCGTATGGGAAAAGAGAGTGACAAAAAGCAAAATTTGTAAACAATAAATTTTTACTATTTTCGTGAGAGAATCGTTTGGTAAAAGAGAGTGACAAAAATATAATTTGTAAACAATAAATTTATGAGCTCACATTTGTATGATTTGACACATTGTAATTTTGTCACGTTTCAATTTTACAGTTTATATTGAAATAATTAATAATAAATTTAAAAACCAGGAAATCGGAGAATTCAAGGTTCAACTACTTTTGTTTCAGCAAATAATGTCTCCTATATACAGATACTTATGTACATATATGAGTATGTAACCACATGCATTAATGATTACTTTAAAAAAAAATAAAACAAATGCCTAGTAAAACAGTCTGCCACAAAACAAATACATACAACCATTTAAATGAATAAATAAAACAATAAATAAAACACAAATGATGATTAATGAAGGAAGATCAATTGCTGATTAATAAATTTTTATTGCGCTGACTTGCTGTTGTTTTTCAATTTCATGACCAAATGGTCAAATATTTCATTGAGGTTTAACAGCTCTCAAGATAGTAAGTAGCAAATTTAGGGATTAAAAACTCATTTTGAAGGTTAAATTTTGATAAATTGCATTGCACAAGAGACAGAATTTGCTATTGATTATATCAATTTATATAAAGCATATAAATCAAAAATGCTGTCACTGACTTATGGGTGGTAGCTGTTTTAGAAGTACATAATACATTTAAAATGTCTTAGTATAGAAAATTTTTCTAGGGTATATAATGAAATCCACGAAAAGTGGAAAAATAGTTAAGTAAATGGGTTTGACACCAGCCACGTAATAATGGCCAAAGCATTATATTAAAACGATATATATATATATATATATATATCGTATATATTTGCTATAAGAATAGAGATATAGAATGATAGTGATATAAATAGTTAAAGTGTTATAAATATTCAGAGTAAGTGGGATAAGGGTAGATAAATCGATTAAGGAATATATGGAGATATTGTGTTGCTAGATCATTTTAGCATATATTCAACCAAATGATTAGAAGGCGACTTAGCATTCTGTGATAAATGTTGGTATGCTATATGAGATCATTTACATTCTCTTGAAGTGATAAGATCAACTAAGCTACAAATCGTGTTATATACCGATAATTTTTATTCGTTTGATATTTAAATTTGAGCTTTAACTTTGAGAATATAATCCCGTTTTGCTTACGATCTGTCATTTCGAAAGCTCAAAAGTTCATTTCAAAAAGCCTTAATTGAATATAAAAAAAAATAAATTTTATATCATCGTAAGACCAAAGCAGCTTATATAATCGAATTTGATGTATTTTTTTATTGCTATCTCTTTTGCTTTTATTCATTCTTTTTCTTATGATTATTTTGCTTTAACATCACATTTTATCTGTCTGTACGCTGTGGTTGACTACGCTAGTGATCTTGTTTCAGGACCAACGCGATTGCACACATTGTCACAGCTTGTTAATGGTGATGGTGATTGTGGTGATAGTGATAGTGATGGTGGTTGATTGTTGCATCAAGTCATCACTGCATCGTTCTACTTTTGCAGCATGCAGTGATTCTGTCGTGTTTGTTTTACTTTTGTTGCTTTGTTTGCGTGTCTGTCTATTCTGTTTGTCAATTCACATACACAACATTACATAGATGTTTGTGTTTCTGTCTGTCCTGTATGTCGTCACCACAAATTGTAGCGTAATCGGTTGCTTTATAAGTTAAGCCTGTGCAAGAGTTGCCAACAAAAAAAAACAATTTTTAATTTAATTGTGATGCAATCTTGGAAGAGTTATCTTATCCTGTAAAAATTTTGTGAATTTTAGATTTTGCTGAATTGTGACGTTGATTATCCTGTCACAAAATACCCACTCAGTTTGAAATATTCACAATCTAGTGGTTTCACAAGAGCTGACGAAATGCATGCCAATGAGCAATGCATATAACGATACTTTCGTTGTTTATCAGCTTTTTTGAATTATACGTGATTGTTGTTAAACTTTTTGACAAAACACAGAAATTTGTTGCATTATATTGAACAATTTTGATATGCTGTATAATTGAGAAAATTTAAATGTGAAAAAAAATAATAATTTGAATACAACTTTTTTCTCATACTCAAATATTCTTCATACCTGTATAGTTCTAAGATCCAAATGTCAAACTATGTTGGCATCTCTGCTCGACTAGAGCAATCAAGGTGTATTCGCTTTGTGTGGCATAACACTGACTGAATGGCTGGCTGTTACGGCTGCCTTAACTGTCGTCGTCTTTAGGTATAAAAGAGACTTTTGCATTAAGCAGGTCAAATACCAGGGTTTTACTTTTGCCGTTTCTGTTGTATACCTACCATACATACGTATTATACGCTTTATTCATCCTTTGTTTGACTTTCTACAAAACGTAAATAAATCATCACATAGCCATAGTTCTATGCCAGCAGTAAGTTTCAATTTTCTCTTGTTTTGTTTCACTTTTAATTTTTTAGTTGTTTAGAATTCTGTTGCATAGTGTATGTTTTTTTTTTTGTTCAACATATTGTAAGTTGCACTCCCTCTTTATGCCGCATGCTTATGCCATTTTTTTCACCCAGTTTTTTGTCATCACTTCAAAGGTACGAGTATTTTGCATTAATTTATGTCAACCTGATGCTTATTTATGGTTTTGATGGCGTTCTTTGCGATAATATGCAACCTTAACAAATTTTACTTTTTCTCAGCAAATAGTTTAAGAATTAAGAATTAAAGTGATACCATTATTGACAATCTTTCAAAGAAAAAAAAAAATATGCCTAAAAATTTAAAACTAAAAATTTCACATGGACAAATTTTATAATTTTTTCAATATTTTACAATCCAAAAGTTTTAGAAGAATAACAGCAAAAAATTCAGTCAAAATAAGGAGTGGACGAACAAAACGGCACATATCCATGATCAGTCGTTTTGAGTTTCTTGATGGAATCGTGCTCCTTACACTAACCTTCCAGTAATTTCAATCTCAGACACTCCAAAAAAGTACTAGATGTCATACTTTTTCGAAAGCAAAGTGAAGGTTTTCCTCTAAGTAGTTCAGAGCCATATTCAAAACTCAGGCCATGCTTTATTTATCTGTGACACATTCAATGGAAGGCATAAAATTCCGTGGAGTGAAGGGAAAGGGATGAGAGTGTCCCTACTTATTTAGTATTAAGCCAATTTGGGACTAATTACGGGCATATACATAGCTCGAATTGCAGTACTCTGACATCATTCGTTAATATGCCATTGTCCCATAAAGAAGTTAATCCGCAAGTGAACAGCAAATATGGAGCCAATTGGTTTACGTGCTGGAAAAAAATCTTCAAACCATAATAAATGAGATGGGGGTCGTTTGCAAAGATCACTGTCACAATCTTTTTATATAAGGTCGAGACTCAATTAAAGATGACCCTTGCCGATTGAGAACATAAAGTTGGATATTATTGAAAAAGTAGGGAAACCTTTGTTGATAGATGCTCAATTTTGCACATTCTACACGACCACCTTGGCATCACAAAAGTCAGCGCTAGATGGATGCCGAGAAATAACGCACCCCATTCACTGGAACTAAGTTGCGATGGAAGTTCTACACAGACAGAGTTAGTTCACCAAAATTCTAGCCTTGATTTTGCTCCCAGCCAGGACGGGATTTAGAAATTTGCCGCCCTTAGGCCATTCACAAATTGCCGCCCTTCTTCACTGGTTTGCTTGTCAACATTTTTTTTAGGTAGTTTAGGTGGCGACATTCCAAATATTCGCTTTTCTCCCCCCTATTTAAAAAAAATTTTCAAAGTTCCCAATATTTGCCGCCCCTAAATTCTTGCCACCCTAGGCACTGGCCTAGTGTGCCTGTAAGGTAAGTCCGGGCCTGCTCCCAGCAGTTTATTTTCATTTTCCAATTGAAAGGACGAGTTACGAGGAAGAAAATTCGAGGATTTTAGATAAAGAACGTACAGGTTGTAGAAAAAGTGCTACTTCTCCAAAAATGGTTAATCAAGTACAGTATATGATAATGAAAAACCGCCGATTATCTAAGGATGAATAATCTGAGACGGGTAGAGCATTGCCCCCCCCCCCAAGGATCTGATACTATGTATTATTCAATATAACAATTCAATAAAACCATCTAATAGTGGTCGAACTATAATTCTTGACCACCCCCCCCCCCCCCCCCAAGGTTTTGGTGAAGTGACGCTCCTGATCATATGAATTTCACATTGCTCAAAAGATGAGACCTCGACTAATGTTTTGGGTATGAGAAATTTAAAAGGATGATGGGTGCCGCATTTGCTAACTTTGGAACAATAACGCATTCGATTAAAACTTTCTCAAGAGTAATGGAAGTATCTTACATGGAATAAGATAGATTTTGTTAGTCGGCTTGTAACTATGGTTAAAAATTTCGTTTAACACTCTGATACTGCACCGCATTTGAGAGAACTGAGCGCGGTTGTGCTGTTCCGAAGCAGGCAAAGTGGTCGGAACGTTCTAAAAAGGCTATGGCATAAGTTTTCCGGGAAGCTAAAGAAATTCTGTTAATCGACTACCACCAAATTGGTAGCACAATGATAGAAAAATATTATTGCAACCTTTTGGAACAGCTGGGTATAAAAATTCGTGGGGAAAGAGCTGCTGTAGCGGGGAAAAATATCATTCATCAGCATTACAATGAGCCTAGTCACAAATGTGCTTTAACAGGCTCCAAACTAATCGAGTTTTTGTACAAGTTATTTGAAAATCCATTCTATACACCAGATCTAGCTTCCTCTGACTTCCATTTATTGCCACAATTCCAGAGATTTCTGCGCCGAAAGTGTTTTTCATCGAGTGCCGTTTTTAAAGGTCTACCGGAAAACCAATTCAGGGTTGTGATGCACAAATTGGAGCATCGCTGGAAAAAGTGTATTCAAGTTAAGGAAGATTATATTTTAGAATAATTCATATTTCAAAACCAAGACTTTCATTTGTAGCCCCAAAACTTATTTACTAGCTTAGTATGTAGACCATTTTTAAAATAAGCAACTCATATGCATGATATGGGGATTGTAATTGACATTTGAATATGAGAACTTATAAGTTAGAAAACATAAAGTCGCGTGTAACAGCTAATACAATGTATACATACATACAATACAATAAATCTGCCACACAACATGTGCAACTTATTAACTAACAATCACAAAGGGATACAAGTACAGAGTAATCAAAATTATGATCTATAATTAGATTTTATATTATATATTATCAGGTTTGTCGTCGCTTGGTTAGTAATTAACTTAACCACCATATCCTATGGTATAATTAAACAATACAAAGTTGTCGTCAAAGGTTTGTACTCTCCGCAAACAAACTAACAAACAAACAAACAATGTGCAACATTTCCCGCATGCAGTAAAAATGTGGATAGAGTACGAATGCGAATGATATACAAAAAAAAAAAATTTGTACTTTTATTTACTAGGCATATAATTATACAATATGTTGTATATTTTATAGCAACAATAACAACAAAATATGAAGAGAAAAAAAACCACTATAATACAATTTAAGTATTGTTGTTAAATATCAGCAATAATGATAAAGTAAAGTATGTAATGTATGATAAAGTAAATTGAAGCTGACTATACGGGTATGGCATGGTAAGGTAACAACCACACAATAAATGCGAATTTTTGTATAAAAAAGAAAAAAAAGCTATAAAATTAAAAAGTCTAAAAATAAAATAATAAAAGTAATAAAGAAACTAAAATCATGGCTACAAGAATGTGGTTTCCTCTTCATTTAAGTGGCTAAGTAGCAACAACAAAATTAAATGTTACTTGAAAATAAAATATAATTTAAAAATGATAGTCATCGGCAACATTAACAACAACAACAACTTAAGTATAGAATTTAACAATTGTATTAAATTACAAAATTTATGCGTTTGTGTAACATACATATAACAGAGCTGCATACATAGGTTTAATTAAACATACCCAATAGCAATTTTATACATTAACATTCAAGTCATGGCCTGACATAAAAATAATGCAAAGGATTCCGTACTTAGCGTTTGGCAATTAGTTACCGGTCAAATTGCCTGAGCGTCTACTTGGTTAGAAAAATCGAAAAGTAATAGATTGGACTTCTTTATAAACATATTTTAATTGAATAAAATATAAGCGTTCAAAAATATGCTCAAAAAACGACCAACATTCAATAGAGTGGTCAAAACTGGGTCAAAATAAATACTAAATTCGAATTCACCGACTTAGAAAACTATAAAATCCTGCTCAAAGATTTTGTAAAATTATTTTTTAGTCAGAATACCTACCCAAGATTAGTCTTTTTTTCGAGTTTGGGAGGTTTTCGACTTATCGAGGTTCGACTTAAAGTGGTTCCATTGTACTAAAATATCAGCCAATTTGATCGGGAATTTATTTCCATGCGGCTAGAACGGCTGCTGGTTAACGTACTATTACAACAAGTATCAAAGGCTGAAGATCCCAAGCCTATTCACAGTTTAATGGTCATCTACCCAAATCGTTATCTACCTGGGCAGAAATTCATGCTCCTTTCCTTTCCTTTCCTTTCCTTTCCTTTCCTTTCCTTTCCTTTCCTTTCCTTTCCTTTCCTTTCCTTTCCTTTCCTTTCCTTTCCTTTCCTTTCCTTACCTTTCCTTTTTCCTTTCCTATTCTTTCCTTTCCTTGTTTTTTTGAAAATTCGGACCCCCCTCCCCTTTATGAGATATGAGGTGATCTGGGACCCCCTCCCGTGAGATTTAAGAGATTTAAATTATAATTTTTAATGTAAATTCTAAGCATTAAAAAGTTGACGTGAGGTTTTCTTTTCCCCCCTATTTTGCTCACGTAATTAATGGATGTTCTCTTAGGTTGATTTTTTTAAATTAATTTGTTTATAAAAAATCGACTATGATTTATAAATAAAAGGTGTCATCATTGAGTAAATTTCCTACTAGATTTCAACTTCTTTTTTCCTATTTTGTTGCAATAATCCGCGTGTTAAATGTGCGTTTCGTGAAGAGATGATTTCGATGTGTCGAAAAAAAAGTGAGCGCGCGTAAGCAAAATAAAACATTAACGCGTTAATGAGCACAAGTGTCATTTAGGCACCATTTTTTTTTTTGCTCCACTTCGTCAACTTCCCTTGCCCCCCCTCCCCCCCCCAGCACGCACTAAATAAACACATGTACTTTCTGTGCGTTTATTTGTCTATGTATCGTTGTACTATTTGTACGATACCGCTATGTGAGTGTTCACAAATGCGTATGTAATTAAAACAGCGCCAAGCAACAGCGAAAAAAAAAAATGCGAACGCACCACATTGCGTTTTGCCTTGGACTCAATTACGCGGATTAAATTTAATGCGGTTTTGTTTTACGGCATAAATGGGATGTGACGCTGTCGTTGCTGTTGCTAAGTTGGGCATTAGTGAGTTGAGACAAATTATGGAGGCATGCCCCCATATCACCAGAGATGAGTTGCAGGCTGTGGGGGGGGGGGGGTGAGAGTATGTGAAATGCTAAACATGTGATATAAATTATGATGGTTTATTTAATAATAATAATAATTTAATGACGCATTGGAAAATGTATTGAATTGGAAATAATTGAACAAATAGAAACTATTCCATGTACACAACTATATATATTTTAAATTTAAAGTAAGCCATCAATTGCAAATGCTTTTTGCTAAAAAATTATTGAAACTTTATATATATTGGATAAAAATAATATATATATTTTAAAATCTTTTTATATATTTTAAGATTTTTAAGCAATAAATTTGTATTTGCTAAAACTACTTTGAACTAATTTTCTATTTGTATATATAGGCAAATAATATCAACGTTTTTGGTTGAAATCCTTCAGCGCTTTATTCATTTCTCACAACAATTCACAAGTATTGATATACATACTTTAAACTCAATTTTGTGTAAAACAAAGACATAACACGTTGTCATAAGTGCTATTTTTGTATGTTATAATATTTTATAATATGTTGTAAAACTTTTGTTGTTTTCCATGTTAAAATGTTATAAGGCAATGCAACTCTCTACGCTATGTTAATAATGCGTACAAAACACTTTAAGCTGCAGGTTCGTCAAAAACTTTTTTGACATTTTGGCAAATAAGTATGCAAATGGTATTCACCCGTTTTGTGGCAAAACAAATACATCGGATACTTAATATATTGTTTGATATAAATTTTTTAATTTTTATTTACATTTCTTTGTTTCTGTTGTTTTTTTTTTTTGTTTGTTTTCTTACCGGGGGACATGAAAAGCCAATGGCCCCCTATATACTCATTGGGGCGCAGTGCTCCGTAACCGTTTCTTTGTTTGATGACGCCTTTTTTTTATATTCTACGTCCTAGGATAGTCATATTAATATTATATTAACTTTTGGAAAAATTTAATGGTAATAAAGAATATAGTCAACAATAAAGAGCTCTAAAAATGCCCTAGAGTGTTGGCAAATATTTTTTCTTTAACTGTTTTAACTGATAAATTGTATTATCTTATAGAATTAAGCCCTAAACACAATGGCGGCAATGACTTTTTTCCATTAGTAGGGAAATAGTTCGCCTAGATATATGTACACTCCGGGTAGAAAGGGATGTGGCATATTCTTGTCAAGTTAATTTCATGAGTCGACTTAACAACGTCCATCTGTCTGTCAGTGAAACTTACAATTTCGTTTAATGAGATTAGATGTTCCGGTCATCAGGAAGAGCTCTACTTGAAAATGTGGAAGAATTAAATTTCATTCTTATGCTCAATCGCTGACGACATTTTTTAAAAACAGCTTCTTCTGTGAACTTGGTTAATAATTAAAAAAATTATGGCATTTAGTAAAAATGCAAATGACTTACGCTTTTACATACAGCACCCTTCGAGTAACTTAAAACCCGAAAATTGCTCATCAAATAAAAATTCCAAACATTTCAGCGCACTACTGCTATCAATGTATCATTGTAGGGTATTTAATATTTGCCAATGCCATTAACACCCACACAAGTAATTTTTGAGATATTGATGAGCAAAGTTTATTTACTATAGGTTTAAGGTCGTCGTTATGTCTGACTATATTGTTTTTGTTTTTGTTTATTGCCAATCCCGCCGAACGTCTATGACAGCTGTTTAAAAAATCTTAATCCCACAAGTAACAGAAGTTTCTTCTAATTAATGTTTTCTGTTCTTTTCTTTTTCTTTCTTTTACTTCTTCATTTTTCCGTTCATTAGAATTAAATATTTTTTTTTGTTGAATATTTTTCTGGAATCTTTCAGTCAGTGGGTTCAATATTTTATTATCAATAGCCTTGAATAGCTTAACAAGTTTTTGCACTTTATTTAATTTCTTTTTAAAGTATCAAAAGAACCTTCAATATTGACTGATTTGTTATTGTTTGTTGTCTCTGTTGTTTTAGTTATCATTGGTTTTTATTTAAAATTTTGGAAAACACTTTGTTTGGGTTCATCAACTTCACACCATTTGAATGAGATTATTTTTGTTTGTAAAATGGGTGATAAAAGTATTTGGGAAAATCTATGAATTGATAAGAACGCTTATGAAGAAATAACCATATAATTAGTTTGATAAGCAATTTCTACAATCTACGAGCATCATAATTTCATTCAAAGGTTAGTCAACTTACCGACCTAGCCCGAGAGAATGACAAGTAAACTTGTTCAGATCGAAATATGAATATTATTATGCTGTTTCAGTGACTTTTTGAAGAAAAATTGTTCATAGCTATTGCGAAAAAATGTTCGCCTTTAATTAAATTAATGCTCGGAATTTTCAAGAAGTAGATTATGTATTGCTTCCGCATTCACAATATGTCTCAGATTTGAGCCAATTGCGTTAGTTAGCTGTTTCTGAACATATAGAAATTGCTCAACGGCAGGTATGTGATTTAATTACTATAATTTTATCCTATTCATCCTATTTTAAAGTCATATAATAAAAGAGGGGAAAAAACAATAAAGAACTCATAAGCAATGAAAAAGCAATATAAAAATTTTTGTGTGAGGTTTAATTCTAAAAAAAAGTATATTTTATTTTGAAAAATTTTAAAAAAAGTATGCAATAACCTTCTTTGGCATAAATATGTGCTTTTGAAAAAGAAATTATGTAAATCGGTTTAGTATATTTTGCGCCAAAGCGTTACAAAACATTTCTATTTAAGCAATTTTATATAAATAGTATAGATTACAGACTGTTGATGTTGTGTCATAAGCACTGAAAATGTGTAGAGATAGTATGTCATGGTAAGGCCATTCATGAACCAAAATTAAGTGGGTAGCCATAATTATTCATATCACAGAACTTAACTTTGGGTAGAGCAAGATTTTATAAAAACAGCCGTAAGTCTGCAATGCTGCTTGTAGCGAGCATTTGACCAAAATAATTTTCCATATGTAATGGCAATCTTTCAACAACATATTGAAATAGAAATATCAATAGCTTATCATATCACTCTTAATTTGTAATCCTCAATAGAAACACCCTTTTGCATACATTCCGTTGTCCTTAGAATAATATGCAATAACACCCCCCCTATATGACCGAGTTATTTTCTCATTAAAATGTTAAAACCTATGTTATGCAAATCAAATTGCATACGCGCACTTTAAGCAGGATTGACTTGGAATTAGTACTTTGCTAAAACTACGATTTATTACAAAAAAAAAAAAAAAATCAATTAAAAAAAAGCAGGCAAATTGTTACATAGTTTTATTACACAAGAATTCAATTAAAAATGAAAACGTGATGCAAATTAAATTTTAACTAGAATGCGGCATTAATAAATACCCTATGTAAGTAATCGTAAATTAATTTATTATCGACCTATTGATTAAGTAAATAATACCTAGAGTTGCTTTCTGTGCGATTAAATTAAAAAAAAAAAGTGGACTAACACAAACAAAACACAATGTCTATAGATTGGCCTTAAAACAAACAAGCAAATGAACGAACGAATGGCACATGTTTGCTTAATTAAATTAAATTATTTGTTTAAAAAAAATGGGGGTAATGAAACGAACACGATTAATTATGATATTTGCTGAATGCGCCAAGCTGGTGATTATTAAAATGGATGAAGTTTAAAATTTCTTTTTAAATCGTTTGCGTTTTTATCAAGCTACAAAAAACTCGGAAGAGATCGCTCATTATTAATAATATATTAAGAATTACGCAGTATTTTGTATAATGATTTTCCTGTATCAAAAATGGGTGAAATGGGCGATGTAAATAAAAAATCATATATTGTATTTTATATAGTATAGTAGGTAGGGCTTTCTTTCGGTCATATTAGTCAATGTTCTATCTCAAAGCAAATTCTCCCAAAATTTCAGATTCCTAGATCAAAGCTGTAAATGGCGCATTGTTTCCCATATAATGAACATGGCAAAAACGATAACGTGGTAGAAAATTTCCGCTTAATGCTTCGTTTTTTTTTTGTATTGCAAAGTTAAATGGTTTTTCTTCGAAAGACTTCTCACATTGGTTTTATCAATAAATTTTGCAAAAAAATCCAGCTGGAATTAATCTATATTATTATGAATTCCTAAGAAAGCTAAAATATTTTTGTTCCAGCACTATAACAATATTTTTTTTTTTATAACCGGTATATAACGAAATTTGAAACTTTACGAAATATAAAGTTGAAAATTTGTATGTAGTTCAAATAGACGCTGGCACTTTGTTTAAAAATAATTTTGCATACGCAAGAAATGTTGATTGAATGTCACTTAAAAGAAATCAAAACGACAGCAACGATAACGAAGTAGAAACTGTCAGGAAAATGGTACACAAAGTTAAATGGAAATTGGCGTGTTTAAGATTTATGGGAAAAAGTCACAAGAAAGTTAGTGTTATATGTATCAAAAAATAAAAAAAAAATACTAGCAAGGGTTGCCTTACGCATATGTGTTCTCATCCAAAAATATTTAAAGATAAATATGGGAAAAAAATATAGTTTTTAAATTAAAGCATAGCTATATAGTAGTAACTACACGCGCACGTTCTGTTGTTTTTTTATAATGAAATTACTCTCTTAACATCTCATTATATTTTCTCTCTTTAAAAGTAAGAAAAAAAAATTTTTTGGAGGGAGTTTGTTCTTTGAACTTCGAAGCTAATTACAAACGGTACTAATGAGAAAAAAAGCAAAAATATCAATATAAAATTCAAGAAGCTACGAAAAATCTAACAACAATTTGTGTGTGAACTTTTGCAAAAATTTAATTTTGAAAAATAGAATATTTAAATTTATAAAATAATAAAAATAAGTATGCAATAACCTTCTTTAGTATAAATATGTTGTTTCAAAAAAGAAATTATTAAAATCGGTTCAGTATATTTTGCGCCAAAGCGTTACAAACCATTTCCATTTAAGCAATTTCATATAAATAATTAAATAGTATAGATATAGCAAATAAAAGAAGATGAATATTGAGATAAAAAGGATAATAAAGTTTATTTACTCTCCTTGTTGCCATTGCAAATCTTTTTTAATGCTTTATCTTCAGTCTATATAAATTGAAAGTTTTTTGCTTTATATGAAGTCGTCAACGATCATCCTGGGATTTTTGTGTGAATTTAAATGAATTTTCAAAAAATAGTTCATTTGGCGAAATTATGCTTTTTGACCCTCGATATCTTGTGAACTAAGGGAACGTCCATTAATTACGTGAGCCAAAATAGGTGAGCAGGGGGTCCGACAAAATCTCACCAAATTCCACAAAGGAGGAGGAGTGGGTCAAGGAAAACCTTAACGCATAGAATTTACATTAAAAATTATAATTTAAATCTAATGGTAGGGATAGGAGGGGTCCCGCCAGATCTCACCAAATCTCACCTAGGGGAGGGGGGAATTTTAAAAAAAAACACCTCACGTAATTAATGAACGTCCCCTAAGGCTCATTAGACAAAACTCTAATACTCTCCCTAAGTATTATGCTAAGATATACTCAAGCAATATTTGAACCAAATCGGAGAAGTTCATTTCTCGGTTTTTGTTAAAAATATTTTGGTATGTCTCATATGTAGATTAGATAATTTTACTAAGAGAATGTTTCAAACATTTTTATTTTATTTAAGTTCAAAGGTTAAATTCAATTTTTTAAAACTATTTTGCTTTCGATTGGTTGGTCATTGAATAATGTCAAAAAAAAGCTATAGATTATATGATTTTCTATAAAAAGTTTAACGATAAAGGGTTGATCACTTTGTTGCGCAAACTATGCTTCGAAATAAAATTGAAAGCCATATTATCTTTAATTAACTATACAATTTTAAAGTCCTGTGCTTTAGACAAAAAATCTGCTCTTGATAGCACAATCCATTTTCTATAGAAAATCACTTAATCTACAATATTTGCTTGAAATCGATTAGTTTAACCTTTGACCTTGAATGTTATAATAACATTTGAACTTGCTTAATTAATGCAATTAACCTTTTATGGAATATTGTCTATGACTTTTCTTTCAGATTGTCCAATTAAAAGGAAGTGAGATAATAGCGAAAAATGTCTTTATTGACATTTGAGCTTAAATATTTTTGATAGGCAGACATTCGCTAGTTCATTTTGATATTTTTCTGAATATCTTTGCAAAAAATTCCATTTGTCAATCCCATAGCAAACACTTTCCCACAGCCGCCTCTTGCACTATATTGTTTTACGACTGCGAAACCTGAAAAAAAAGGAGCAAAACCGACTGTGGGTCGACATTTCAGGAAAAAAAAAAAATCATAACAAAAAGTGGTACTAAAGTTTTGGTAAAATACAAAAACAACAATTGTTTATTATGCCTACCGAGTTACGAATTCAACAAACGAATGAATGAATGAATGAGTTTGCGTCTTTTGCCTAAAACGAAGCTAAGAGTTATCTATTTAGTATTTATGTAAGTATAAGCATAAGAGTGTATCTAAATTGTAATATTTTTGACAAGCTACATATTTCAAGTATCTATAATTAAAAAAAAATTATATATATAAATATATATATATATATTTAAATTGCGACCGATATATTCCCAACCTTTGTCTAGTGCTTGCTGGCTTATGCAAATGTTGCTATATTTGCAGCTATTGCTTACATTGACTGCTCCACGCCTCCTTTTACAAAGTTACCCACATTAATTCAGAGCTTACTTAAATCATTTGTAACACTAGTGTGTTTCCTTTTTTTTATAAAAAATTGCCGGTAAACCGTTGTAAAAATTATCGCTTGTAGAGTAGATACCACGCCTCTTTAAAATATCAATATAAGACCAGGTCATTGGAATAATAGCTCATGCTCATGTATGCTTTCTAACTTTGGAAATTATGCTAATTTTTCCTGAGACAGCACTCATATACTCTGCTTACTTTTTTGAAACTAAGTATTAGGGTGCTGTGTTTTCAACAAAATGAGTTCCACCCTTTGAGCAAAAAACAAATGAACACTTTTATACGCTCAACGTGCATCTTACATACAGACGTAGATATTGTACGTTTATATGGTTTGTGACCAAAATTGAAATTGCTAAGAAAAGTTTTTTTTTTTGTACGTTTGTTTGTTTTTAATACGTGCCTTTTTGAAAGAAATCAAACAAAAAAAAAAAAACAAAAAAAAAGCGAAAAAAACTTATGCAAAAATGCAAATCTCATGTAGCTGTTGTGTTTAAAATGCGTAGCCGTGTGTTTGCGAACAAACAAAGTAAACAACAGAAACATTTGAATTTTCATTTACATTTCTTTACATATGGCGACCGCAATTTTTTTAGTTTTTTTTTTTTTTCTTTGAATTTTTACGATTTATTTTTTATTTTTTTCTACAAATAACGCAGAATAAAGTGCTCACAGTCTTTAGAGGAAACAAAAGAAAACTTTATGCAAAAATTGAGTTTTTTTTTTTTTACATTATAACTATGGGTATGTAGGCACTTACTAGCTTATGAAAGCGTCGAAACAAATAGGGAACTGTGAGAAAACTGTTAAGATGTTGTAATCGGAAATTCAAGACCTTAATAGTGTTGACCAAAGTTGATTTATAATAATTAAAATTCATTATGAAACTAAATACTGTATAGTTGTTCTAAGGGAAATATACGAAACTTTGATAGTAGCTAAGGAAGTAACTTTTGATTTTTGGAGATAATCCATACATTGCTTAACAACAGGTGGGACTTGACTTCAGCCGTTTAGTTCAATAATAATTTTGTGCACTTAAAAACAATTATGACTTTACTGTACTAAAATGCTCATTTATGCTATTTGTTTAAAATTGTTTATGGTTTGTAATGCTTTGGTGCAAAATATACTGAATCGATTTTAATAATTTCTTTTATAAAACAACATATTTTTGCTAAGGAAGTTTATTGCATACTTATTTTTTTTATTTTGTTAAGTTAATTATGCTTTTTTTAGGATTAAGTTTTTGTAAAGCCTCACAGAAAAATTGTCACTTGGCAACTCTGTAGGTCGTACATCAATTATAACTAAAACAATAACGATTTTTGCGCACTAAAATGTTCATCTTTAGTATTTATAAAAAATTGCTTATATGTAAATAATTTGTAACGCTTTGGCGCAAAATATACTGAACCGATTTTAATAATTTATTTTTTGCAACAACATATTTGTGCTAAAAAAGAATATTGCATACTTTTTTTTTTTTTTTTTGTAAAAAAACCTCATAGAAAAATTGTCACTTGGCAATCCTGTAGGTGGTACAGCAGTAACTAGTAATAAAACCATTTAACTTAAAAATTATATACCACTCCACTTTTAAAATAATAAAAATTTATATGTTAGTCAAAATAACGAATAGATAGCTTATAAGGAGTATTAAATAAGTTTAGCTATCTAGGGTCTGAAAAAATCCAATTCCAAATTCATGAATGAATATGAATTCTCGTTTTTTTTAATAAAATTCTCATTCATTAATACCCATAGGCCGGGCATTTAGAATTTTTGAAGTAATAGCAATTTTATATATTCTCAGCAAAGAAAGCATACCGAACGAATAACATCAAGGGAACAAATTTGATAAACTGTCACCAACTGGTTATCATGTTTAAAAAGAAATTCGCTTCAATGATTTCAATATCAAACAACAAAGTACTTTATGTATAATATAATTTTCAATATCTAGTCAAAAGAAAATATTCTAACAATTAATTCTTTATATTTCAAAAAGCTCTTTTAAATTCAATTCAACCGAAAAGAATTAATAACAAAGGAAACTTTTATCACAAATAACAAAAATAAAAGAATTCGAAGCGAAAAAAAAAAAATCTTTTTAAATATCTTACATTTCCAAAGAAAACCATTCATTGAGGACAATAAACTCACAATTCCCAAGCATAAGATGACAGTAGCAAAAATTTCCAAATGAACATACAAACGTACATGTGTATGTATGTATGTGTGTGTGTGTATATCTGAACAAATGAACAGACAGGCAAACTGACTGACAAAAAAAAAAAACACCCCATGGGGAGTGGCAGCAGAAACTACTTAAAACTACAGCAGAGTTACATATTTTAATAATGCGCAGGCCGAACCGTACCCGAATACAATTTAAAATGTTCTCGAATGTTGAATTGTATGAAAAATATAAAAAAAAAAACAAAAATTTAGAATTTGCTTTGTGTATTTGAGGCACACACAGGGTATGGGTAAGAACAATGCCCCTCAATCATAAGCAACATGAGTCGAAGATACGGAACAGTTGAACTGAACTCAATTCGGCTTAACTCAGCTGTGTTCTATCTGCCATAAGTACATACAATACGAGTATGCATGTTGAATGACCTGAATTTTGAAAGATTTTCAAATTTTCTCTAATGATTTACAATTACAATTTTGTACATAATTAAAGGGAATTACTTGTTTTATAAAATAAAAAGGATATTTTGCCTTGAACTGCTTATTTTGTGAACAGAGAGGAAACTTTAATCTTGAAGAATACTTGGAAATTTCATATTCTTCTAACAATTTATAAAATGCAGAGAAGAAGTGGATAAATTTGCACACTTGGTAAGCGTAATAATATCTGTTGGTGATACCAATAAGTACATACATACATATATATGTATATGGTAGAAAGCAAAAGGTAACTTCGCTGAACTTTGTTATGTCTGGCAATCTTCGTTCTTGTCAACGACAACGAAGCTCAAAATCTTTGAGGCACAGGTGAAGCCAATTCTTTTTTATGGCTATGAAACTTGGCTTTCTAACAAACTTTGCAAATATTCACCAATAATTGTCTTCGTCAAATCCTTAAAATTTGACGCTGTCAAGTTCCGATTTCTACTTAAATCAAAAGTTGCAAAAATCGACATAAGTTGTAAATCTATTGCCAAGCATTGGAGTGGAATCCTCAGTGTACCTCAAAACGCAGCCTTTTACAAGAGAGAGGGAAGACCCTTTCCAATATGGAATTACTCACCAGATGCCATCAAGATCCGATTTCCAATCAGCGAAAGTAGAAATCACCAAGTGAAGTCTGTCGACAAGCATTGGAGTGGCGTCCTCAAGGTAGCAGAAAACGCGACCATCACAAATTATCTTAGGAACGTTCGCTAGAGAATTGAAGGCACTCGCTACTGATCGTGGAAGTTGGGAGAATTTCGTAGAAGCCTTTGCATCGTGAGGAGATAAAGAACACAGGTAGAAGTTTATAAAATAAAGCTTTAGAGAAGCCGGAGACAAAATGGTTGGAAGGTATCTCAACTGGCCACTGTCTTTTGGGAAAACATACCAGGCGTTTGGTAGAACATGTATTATAACCCTACCCTGCTTTTGACAGACTAATACGCAAAAGACTTGGACATATGTTCATCAACAACCTTATGGAACTATCTGGTGCTGACCTCAAGTCGCTAAAGAACTTTGCAACAGCATCCAAAGCCTCAATGTCCCAGACTCTGTGGTACAATTCTGGACCAGCGATGGGCACGTAGTGGCATTTTTCGCCCTCATGGCCCGAACCGTTATTCTACGCACAAGCAACCAAAAAACAAATTCGCGAAATTTCAACGCTATCGACGCACAGCGTTGACTTGATTTCAAATGAAAACAAAAACAACACACAAAGGACGACGGTGCCGCATTGTGTCTCGACGAATGTAGCAATTGTTTTTGTTTGCAGTGAAATTTGGTTTTTTTTTTTTGTATTGTTGGCGAATTCGGAAATTAAAGCAAAAAAAAAATTAAAATTTCGTTTTTGTTGCTTGATTTTGTTGTTGCGCCCTTTTGCTAGATTTTCATGCCCACCGCTGCTTTGGACTATTGTTCTATGTGTGGCTATTAAGCTGCGACTCTTAATTAACCTTAACTTAACTAACATAGCCTAACAAGAATTCAAATAGTTGTGGCAGTAGTGGAGCTGTTCTTTTCTATTAGAAGATCACGCAAAGTAACAACTGGGGTCTATATGTATCCGTATTTTCAAGACTTTCAACCGAGCATCATTTGTTTTATGAGTTGGGATATATGCTTTGTGTATATCTCTTGGAATATATCTGATATTATGATGGCAGATAAAAGATTTTCCAGTTATATATGTAAAGGTCGTAAATTTATTGCAATAAAATTTTTATAACAAAGTTTTTTTTTTCTTTATTCTAAATACAAAAGTTACTTTTAGTTCTAAAGGCAGTAGTTTTTTTTTTTTTTTTTTTTTGGAAAATCTACTGTAGCCACACTCTGTTCAAATGTTCTTCACATAAAATTAATGACCCTACAAGGCTTCCTTCAAACAACGACGATAAAAGAAACTCGAATGTCAGCAGCAACTGTTGTTGTTGCTATTTGTGTATTGTTGTTGTCCTTGCGTGAACGCTGACATTTCGTATATTTTCCATGCTTCCCGCTAATCTCTTAATTCGTATCAATTCATTTGTCCGTCGATCAATTTAAAAAGTTGCTACGCCTGTTTGATTGTCATTTTGTCTCGCATTCAGGCAGTCAGTCATTTAGTCTATTCAAGCTATGTATGTATGTGCAGTAGGTATGTATGTATTTGGCCCGTATGTCGTTCCGCCTGCCAATCTGTTACAATTTCCTTTCCTTTCCCATTCAATATGTTTTGTTGGTTCGTTTGTATGTTGAAGAATATTTTAACAGTTTCTTACGTATTCGTATCCCATGCCGCTGCTGTGCTGCTTGTCAATTGTGTCGATTTGTTCTTGAGAATTTATCACCAAATCGCGACTTGTTTCTTGAATTAGTTTGGAAAACTTTGATTTTCAACATTTTTATCGTTTGACAGTTTCTTTGACGATGATGGCGCAACAACGATGGCGATGATGGCAGTAAAAGTTGGTCGTTCCAAATTGTATAAAACATGTATGTATATGCAGTTTATATGGATAGATTTTTGTTATGGTATGTAGTTTGAAAGGAAAGAAGTTATACCAAAAAAAGTAGAGCAAAAACCGCATTAAATATAGATACTAATATCCAAAGGTACGAGTATATGTGAGCTGTTAGGTAAAATAATTTATTGCAAGAAAAAGTGCACCATAGCCATATTTTTTAATTTGTAAAAAGTTGGTTCCGATAAGGAAAAACACAGTTTGTCTATAATAAAAGCAGTAATGATTCAAAATCCAAGACCTCTAAGTCTTTAGTTCTTCAAAATTTTGAATGTTATTTATGGTCATAAATAGACTTTTTAATGTTTAGTCTAAATGTAACGTAGAATGTCGCTATCTACAGGAATTTTTGCAATATTTCATCCTACATACATACAGCTGCCAGTGGAAAAATAAGCACAAAGCTAATATTTTTGGTAAATATGCGTTAAGTATCTCACGATTAGAGCTCCTTTATTGTTATTAAATTTACCAGTGCGCGTACGTTCGTGCTCCGTTCGCAGAAAACACGAACTCGAAATACACGTACCTGTCCTCAGAAAACTTCTAGTAGCACGTTTTCGTTTTCGGAAAACCCATGTATATGCTAAGTCGTTTTTTGTCTACATTCGAAAACAACGCTGACTATGGAGGGGGACCACTTTTAGCCAAATTCTAGAACATTTTTTTTACATCAAACGATGGAATTTAAAATAATACAGGGAACGGCCCCATACCCTGGAAAGGATAGTTTAGAGTAAATTTCCGCTTTAAATTATTTTTTGCTTCAACCGATGGAAAAAGGTCGAAAATGGATTTTAAACATCACAAAATGCAGCCTTGGACCCAGTGAGGGATCGTTTCAGACCCTTTTCCGAAAAAATAATTTTCTTTATTTATTTTTTCCATTGTTCAGGAAAGATTGAAAATTAACTTTTGACATCACTTGAGGTGGCCCCTGACCATGGAAAGTACCATTTTAGGCCAATTTTCGGAAAGAGTTTTTTATATCAAAAATGGATTGTGCACGTCATTACGGGAAATCCATTAATTACGTGAGTTAAAATAGGAGGGGAATGGGTCCGGCAAAACTTCTTAATGCATAGAATTTACATTAAAAATTATAATTTAAATCTCACGGGAGTCACGGGTCCCGCCAGATCTCACAAAATCTCACCAAGGGGAGGGGGGGTCCGAATTTTCAAAAGAAAACACCTCACGTAATTAATATACGTCCCCTTAGAAGCGGTACAGGGCTGTTTTGAGCCCATATCTGAAAAAATTCGCCAATCGCTGGAGAAGGTTGAAAATGTATTTTGAACGCCACTAGGGACGCCTCCATGCCAGCGAAGAAAATGTTTTCGGTCCATTTCCAGATAAAAAAATTTTTCCACCAACCGATAAGAATAGGTTGAAATGGATTTTTGACATAACTTTGCTTTCGCAAACATTTTTTTTTTTTTTGTACCAGTCGATGGGGAATGGACTTAGACATCAATTGCGTTGGCCACGAATTTTGGAAGGTACTGCTCTTGACGCATATTTGGAATACAATTTTTCGCTCCAATTGATGGATAAAGGTTTAAATGGGATATTTTATATAACTTTTACTTGGCCTCGGACCCGGAATAAAAACCTTTCTGGTCCATTTTCGTCCCGATAGTGATAATGAGCAGCTTTCGACTTTAAGTTTGTGATATGAAATGAAAATAAATTTTGCACAGGATAGCGTCCTATACCGAACTTTTCTGGCTTATCAATGTTCAGGAACAGAAGATTTCTGACGTTATTTCTTAAGGAAATATCAACAAATATTTGTCATCAACAATAGAGATTAAGAGCATTTTTTTTTGTTATATTTTTGTGTAGTTATCTAAAACATTTTTTTTTAAATTTTCTTCCATTCTTTGTGAGATTTTTCAATGTTAAAAAGGACCATAATTGATGGAGTGTTTTTATTTTTTCTGGCCATAAACCCTGAACTCCAATTATTTTCAGTAGTTTTTCGCCCTTATCCTCAGGTGTTAATTTTTCAAATGATTTTGTATATAGTACGTATTTTAAAAAATGTTCAGAAAAAAAAGATCAAGATCTTTCAAATGCCAACCCATATACATACATATATGCTACCTTATCTCCGGATTGCCAGTTTAGTTTCTAGCACCTCATGAATAAACAATAATTATAATTAATATTTTGCTAAATACTTAAAATTGTTTGCATTAAAATGACATTCAATACATCATCTCCATCAATATTCATTTGACAAATACATATCTATAAACATATGTGCATACCTACATATAATGTTCAATAAACTATAACTTAATTGCACAACTTCCTATAGCCAACAATAACAACGACAAAAGCAAGACGATGCATTTCCTCATTACAAAATGCAGCCTCTTAGTAAATAATTACATTTTAAGTACAACAGAAACAACAAAAACAGCAACAACTATAAATCGTGTAAATCGCATAAATGAGATATACTATATAGACTAAGAGGAGTAAATGCAGTGGAGACAGTGCTTCTTAAACTGAGATAAATATACGCAACATTAAAGAGGTTGACAGACTGGCAGGGGTTAACAACAAATAGCTGAGCTAAAAAAAACTCTAAATGCAATAACTTTATAAAAAAAAGTTTTAGGTAAATTAGAGAGCTACACTTATGGTCTAAACTTAATTCTACCTTACGATAGCAACTAAAAGTATGCAATGGAATTTTGTTTTTCTCTAGAATTTGGTTTTGTTTTGTTCTTTTATCTTTTTCCTTTCATTATACGTAAATATTCTGACACTGAAATTTATTTTATAGAATAGAATATGTAGGATTGCCAGATGACTAGGAGACAAATTAAGAACTTTAACTTTTTACTATTTTTAATCTGGTAGCTAGTAAGCTTTAAAAGTTTCACTTTGACCATAGATTAATTATATTACGATCTTATTTTTGAATGTAATAAAAATGGGCGTTTGTTGACGCACTGCTCTGATGCAGTAGCAAGATTAAGCTGCTTAAAGAGGTCGAAAAAGAGTAAACGCTCAATAAGTCAAAAAGTAAGCTCGTAATAGAAAAACATAACTTAGTGAAAATTGTAGAGGACTTCAAAGTTTGTTTAAAAATTTTGTTTTTTCTTGGAAATTTTAAAACGACACGACAAAATTTGACTCAAATTATGTCATACGAAGATTATGCTATATATAAACGATTGTTTTTTTTTTCTCCCCTAGAGCTTTGTTTTAGCTAAGTTTTTCGATTTGAGTCGCACTTTTAAGGTCTCTGAAATGTAATTCTTCTATCTGGCAAATGTAACACTTTAAAAGTACACTGACTTCCCGACAATTTCTTTCCCTATGTTTTCAGCTAATGCGAAAACAGCAAGGGTCTCAGATTTAATGCTGTGGAAACATTATAGTAATTTTCGTTGCAGTTTCCCAGACAATGGGTATATAGAAATAGTTTTTTCGATCAAATAGAAAATTAGTTTTCCAAAGAGATGTTTTTTTAGATTCTCTGCTTTTAAAACTTCATCTTAAGTTACCGAACTAAATCACAAAGATATTGAGTCTCTATAACTTTCAAGCAAATGGGTGATTCGGGCACATTAACAAGTCAGCAACTTATGCCTTTGGTTAATAGCTATGCTCTAAATATTAAAAGCTTAAAATTGGGTCAGCATAAAATGTTTTGGAACCCTTTTCATATATAGAATTCATGCATGCATATGTATGTAGTTCATTTGGTATAGGATATAGTAGATACCTACAAATAAATAAAGCTTACTTATACATACATACATATATGTTGGGATACTAATATTTCATGGCATAAACATTGAAATAGAAAATAAAAACTACAAAAACAACAAACAAAAAAAAAAACATAAAATAAAATGTGACAAATGCAGTTGCAACAACAACAGCAAGAGCTCAATGAAAGCCGCTTATAAGGCCACCAGCAGCACCACTAACATTCAACCAACATAGTAAGCTAAAACTGCTCATAGTACATGATGATATAGCGTTGAATTGAGCATGGTATACAAAATGAAAAATGGATGACAGCGCAGGAAAAATGATATTTTGCATATGAAACAAAAAATCAAAAAAAAAAAAAAAATAAAATAAAATTTATGAAAATATTTCATGTTTTTGAAAAATGCTCGTACATGCACAAGCATTGTGATGTGGGGGCTACATAGTCGGGGGCGTGTGTGTAGTTAATGGCTTAAAACTAAACATGACAGACTTAAATTATAAGTCTCAGTTACATATCGACCGACCATCACATACTCATGGATTGGATTAAGGCGCTTCAGTTACAGTACAGTGCTCTCACATACGACTGCGAATACAAAGAAGCCCATAAAGTTAAGGCAGCTTTCATGCATTTCATTAAAAATATCTGCGGCTTTTATTTTTTTTTTTTTTGTATTTTTATTTTTTTAGGTCATCAATAAGTAGCAGCAGGATACGTGGAATTTGTTGGGCGATAAGTACATAGACGAATAGCTTGCGACTGATTTAGTTTTATTATATTACAGTATGCATGAAAATGGAAGGATGAAGACATAATATAAGGAATGGAAATAATTATTGAAGTTTATTTCGAAATTGAAAACAATCGAGAAAAAAAATTTCAAAAAATGGCTTAAGAAATGTTTTGAAATAAACGAAAATTTATTTATTATGGAAAACAAAATATCATGAAAATAAAGGAAACTAAAATTATTTTTGATCTTTTCTGCGATTATTATATAAAAGATTTAGCCAATTTTGTTCGACAATAATGTCATCAGTTAATTTTCTCAAAGGGTTTGTCCTCTCATGTTCCGAGGAGATTGCAAAAAAACTTTTTAGTTACGGCCTTTGGTACTTGTCTTATACCGAGAGCCATTATTTCCACAGCCATTTTTAATGAGTTTCAGTAATATTTAATCCGTGATCCTTTGGTCGATCAAGGCGGTGATGATTGGATATGCTGAATCGAAAAAAAATCAACTCGATTCAAAGTGGATTTAACAAATTTGTTCTACAGTTCCTTATACTCGAAAATTAATTATAGTTAAGAAGTCAACATTTTTACAAAACAAAAATTGTAAGATTGTGCCACAAAAAAATATATTGTAAGGTAAAAAAGAAATGTAAAAACTTGGGTGTTTTATAAAAACAGAAGAAACTTATACATTCTTCTTATAAGACTCTTCATTTAATTTACTTCAATATAACTATATATATTAATACTTAAGTCTTTCCGCATTTTGATTTATAGCTCTCATATGCAATTCACAATGACATCGAAATCATTTTCATTTATCTCGTTTTCGTAACTCGATTTTAAAAATAGCTTTCACACTAACACTATCTTGAAAATTAGTTTTCTGTTTAAAATTATTTGATTCTCTTTGTTTGACATTACCTGATCTTTGTTGACATTAACGTTCTCTTTGACAAAGGCTGTTTTTTTTTATTATTTAACATTAGATGTGTTAAAATAAACTGTAAATTGGGGGATACGGAGGATGGTTGGAAAAAAGGACAAACAGGAAGGGAGTCTAAACCTTTTCGGATATCCAGTTTTTGAAATGTCACTTTGTTGTCTAGCCCCCTCCCCCCATATAAGTGAAAAATCAAATTCATCATATCTCATCAACTATTTGACGCAGAGGAATGACTTGATACACAGAGGCGTCGCAACGAAATTATTCATGGGGGTTAGGGGGCGGCAAACTCAAATAAAAAAAGGTCGACAAACTTTTCTGAAATATAAAGGATTTATTCTATACTTTAGAATGGGACATAAAGAGAATTTTTTATTAAGATGTTTTTTATTCGTTGAAATTTCCATTAATTAAAGATAAAGTAACTTTTGTTCAAATGTTTCCAAAAGTGGCTTTTCAATTTCTTCGCGAGATGAATTCTTTCATAGCCCTTCACAAATCTAAGCATCCAGTTTTTTCCCTTATAAACATAAAGGAGCGTTGTATGGGTACATAAGGCGTTTTTGGGTCATTTGTAAACGAATATAAACCGTCCAAAGCTCTAATCGACCTTTCACAAAAAGCTACTGAATCTGGCACTGTCATTATTAAATTGACGAGTCGATAAACTTGATCTAGAAGGTGTTTCGTTATGTCAGATGAAATTGGTCAGCAATTTCAGCGCAGCACTTTGGTTTGTTGCCAGGAATGTTTTTCAATATTTGAAGTTGAGGACGGAGGTTGCTCAGTTCAAAAGCATCTGAGAAAATGACCAGTTTTAACTTCAATGGGTACATTTCCTTTATATGCATCAAGAAGTATATTTTCTTACGACTCTAAAGCATCAAGATCAAATGAATTATTTTCATTATCATGTAGTTTGATCATGTCTATGCTCCTATTAAGTATGCATCTCTTATCTCGACTAATATCGTCGATACTGGAAACGGTCGGTACTTTTGATATCGATATTTTTAGACTGAAAGATTGCTTGAAGCTCAGTTTATATACTCTTTTTTAAATGTTCATTTTGTAACATTTCGATAGACTCAAAATGTGATATAATCACATTAATAAAAAGATTTGCTGAGCCCTAAAAATGTTGATCGAATTATGATATGTATTATTTCTGAGTAGGGAGGAAAAATTAATTTACTGTCCCTTTGTCAAAATTTCTGGGGAGGCAACTTCCCCCCTTTTCCCCCAGTTCGACGCCACTTTTGATATATAAAAGACAAAGACTATAACCAATAGAACAACGTCTGTCAGCTCTGCTAATTATTCATATAAAAGCTTTTTTTATTTTTTATTACTCTCGCAAATATTTTTCAAGCACTTCTTTATTTATATATATAATTTTTTTGAGTGTAACTTATATGACTATATAAAAAACGATTGTGCCATAAACCTTAAGGTTAATTAGTTAAGATTTCGTTAAGTGAGACGCTAACAATTTTTCACACGTACTGTCATATCATTTTTGCCTTAATGTAGAAAACGGCATAGATTGTTATATCAAGGTATATATGTATGTACACTTATAAACTGACCTTTGTGTTTTTCATTATTATTTGTATTTTTTCCAAGTTTAAACGGTTCAAAAAGAATCAAATTTTGTATAGAAAATTAATTTAAAAATAAGAGATAAACGAAATTCGATACAAATCTTTAGTTGCACTTGGCTTGGGTACCTATGTATGTATGTGAGTAGAAAATTTTCTGTTTGAAATTATATAAATGAAAAATAGCACAAAAAGGCGCTCAAGAGTAATTAATGAATGATTCGATTAATTTTTCTTTTATATATTTTTTTTTTCAAGCATTTCAAGCAGCTTCATTGTAGCGCTGACCAAAAATTTCTGACATAAATAACAGATACCACATAATGTGAATTCACTATAAGCTGCCAAAGAATACTCGTAAGAGCAGAGTTGGTAGAAATATGTTATATATGAATTTTCTACATATTCTATACACAGGTATAATACATAGCTAGGAGGGACCTAAAGAAAATTTCGCTAATTATTCGGGAAATGCTACATACACAACACAGACAGAGCTGGACCTCGAACTATGTTATTCTTGTGGTTATTCTGAGCAATAGAGGTATATATTTCAAGGTCAAGGTCATCGCTGACCGAATTAATACCAAACTTTTTTATATACATTCTTTACATTTGATGTTGTAGAAAATGTAAAAAGTAGAGCACACAACTGATGACAGCAATATATCTAATTTTTCTACTTAACTCAAAGCGTAGGTTGTTTTTACAAAAAAAAAGGGGGAAAAAAAAAACTCAAAACGGGTACGTTTCATCGAGTGGCCACTCACTAATCGCTTCTTTTATTATATCGTACATTTTCGATGATGCTGCTGTTGCCGTCTGGTAATTACCACAAAATCCAATTTTCTATATGCTGTGCAGCAGACAAGTGAGCCAAGTGAACACAAAAGAATGGTAGAGAATAATTTTCGGCTATAAATAATACCTTCCAAATCCGTTCATGTTCCTAATAACGATAATATATTTCTGATTTGTTCATTTTTTTTTTCGTTTTTTTTGGTTTTCGTTCATGTTCCATATCATTTAGTTGTTGTTTTTCTCGGAACAAAAGGTTTTGCAAAAGGATGAAATTGGAGAGACTGACCGCGAAATGTTATTCTTTGTATTTTTATATTGGTATGGTTGCCAACGGCATTATATTGTTGGCAACGCGCTGAAAATGTTGTTATATGCACGATAGTTATGAGAAGTTATTTATACGGTTTGGTAAATGTGGTTATGACTGTGACATGATTGCGCAAATATTTAAAAGTGGAAAAAACAAAATTTTTTCTACTTTTCTGCAAAAATCGTTAGCAGAAACTGTAGGAATTTTTTAGGAAGAATTTTACTGCTTTAAGTATTGCAGAGAGTTGCAGTTTATTTTTAGTTTTTGTGTGCAAAGTAGAAGTCAAATGTATTATTGGGACAGTTCATTTTTAGATCAACATTTCTCTGCTCTCACATGAAAATCTTGCCCTTTAGGTAGACAAAAATTATTTGATTATTTCACCCTAAAGTTTTACTTTTAAGATGTCTGTGAAGTTGAAATGAAAAATATTAAGAGTGAAGGGTTTTAAAAAAAAAATTCATTTTGTAATTACACAAAAAAAAACTTTATCAAATTATTTTATCGCGTCTGTCTAACATATTTTGTTTTAAGAGCATACTACTGATTACGAATATATTAAAGGCAGACGTTCAGGTTAAGAAAATACAAACGGCAGACGTCCACATTGCTCATATTCATACCCATACGCAAATAAATAGAGCAAAATAATAGAAATGAACGAAAAAGTAGCATAATAAATACTGTTTAACAAAATTTGCACGTTACTAGTATTATACAGATATAACTTAGAGTGTTCATAAACGTCTGCCTTCGAAAAATCAACGCTGGAATTGTCTGCCCTTTCCATTTTTATGTTTTTTATAAGCAAAATAAAACTAGTTAGCTAGAAGGCTAACTCGTTTTTTCTGACATAATCCTTATAATTATCGCAATCTGCCACTTTCATTATCAAAAATTAAAAAAAAAAATAATAACGCTTAACGCAGCAAAAAAAAAACGTTTGCTTTTTGCATTTATCTATTTTTGTGCTTACATACATATTCTAAATAGCAGGCAGACGCGATGATTTCGCTTCTCGTACTTTTTTTATAATCTTAAAGGACTCTCAATTAATAATGTAAAGAGCTGAAAGCTGAAATTTTCGTAGAATTTTTTTTTTTTCAGCCTAAGCTACAAATTTTCCATGTTAGAGCGAAGGAGAAAATGTTGGACACAAATGAGTCGTCCTAATGAACATATACCATATATAGATTTCAGGAAACATATATAACAATGTTGTTTGCAAAAAATAGAAATCTCTACACTTCCCAGGATTTTGTTTTTTTTTTTTCATATAATTTTTTCTTTGTCAAGTTCTCAGTTCTGTACACATTTACTTCGTTAAATTTTAATGCCCAAAACAAAAAACAAAAAAACGCAAAAAAATGTAGCATTGGCACTTTACAACACATTTCGGCCTTAATAATTCCAGCCTGGGTTTTAATTTAACAACGACATCTACGACGCCATTCAGCGCAATGTGTGACTACAAATTAGTTCGACTCATTAGTTGCGCCCAACAATGACTGCACCATCATCGTCATCGTCATCGTCATCGTCATCGGCACAACTACTCGTACCACCATGATTACAATTCTAAGAGCTCGTTGAGGGAATCAACGATATGAAATTTATGTTGGTGCGCGCTGGGTTCAATAAATCTGCGCTTGCAGAACAAAACATCAAATTAATGGAAAACATAAAAAATGTGGTCACAATGAAAATACAAAAAAAAAAAAAACATAAAACAAAAACAAAACAAAAAAATCAAAAATAAATCAAAAACAAAAAAAAGGAAAAATTAATGCTACTAAAAAACAGCATTAACGCTGATTACGTTAGTGGGCGTAGAAATACTGCAGAAAAAAAAGGGTGCTTGTTGACATGATCTGTTGAAGTTTTGGAATCTTTGATGACTTTGTCTCCGTAAAGTTATTAAGATATTGTAGGATTTGAGCTTAGAATTGTTTTAGTTCGAGAAGATTGTTTGATATCAAGCCATTTTTACACGGAGTTCAGTAGGACACATCAAATGATGTTGCGGCACTTCATTGTCATTAGTATAAATGTACATCGTTTTAAAGTTGTTGCCAGGGAATATATAATAGAAACAATACTTCTCAAGCACGTGGAATAATAGACTCAATGGTTTTTACAAGTAGTACTCTGTCGGTAGTTTTGGCTCAGCGCTCGTCTTGAAAAGACTCTTTCAATATGGTACAGTAATATTCTCGTTCGATCAAGAATGCCATTGCTGTGGCTCCACTTGCTCAAAAGAACTCTTTAAATATCAACAAAACGATGGCCCACGCAATTAGGCATTAGCTGAAAATCTTACTGGCAAATTTCGCCTCAAGATATTCCCGCACAAAGTGCAAACAGTGTATAAAATATAACCGCCAGCTCACCAATTGCATGTAAATTACAATCAACTCCTTCCAAGTTTTGACCACTTCGAAAATAGTTTCTCTTGAGGAACTAGGCCCATTTACACCTTTGTGCATTCGCAGCTATCGCATTGTTATTGCACTGAAAATTTTCGCTAACAAAGATTCATTATATTCTCTTGAAGTCACTGTCTGGTGCGGTGTTAAGGCGGCAGGGGCAGTCATGGCCGTGAAAATTAGAGCATTTTCAATAAGTTTTTTTTTGGTATTAATTTAATTTATTTAATAAAAGTGATAATATGGCATTGTTGCATTATGTTTCAACTTGACTTGACGAAAGTTTTAAAAATATTTAAAAATATAAAAGTTATAGCTGGCTGTCCCATACTGAGTGTCTTGCGCTGACTATCACAAATCCTTGGAAAATCATCTAAAATCAATCTGATACGAAAAATTAGTTCGTTAAATAAATAATCTAGTGCCTGATCGAAGGTTTTTTTTTAAATCTACAAAATGGCGGCCTCAGGAATATTTACCTGCAGATTTTCGGTAAAAAATCAACAGTTAATTGTTCATAAAAAGTAAATTTTTTTTTCAAAAACTGTGTAAATTTCATTGAAATCTATCGAGTGGTTTTTCGAGTTACAGTGGTTACCGGTTCCGAAAATATAGTTTTGAGAAAAACGCATTTAAAGTTTTACACTCGGTACTCTTAGTACCGAGAGCCCTTTGGTTATTGCCAAATAACTCCAAAAGTAATTGTCGGATTGACTTCAAATTTTCAGGATACATATATTTTTAAGATATTATACTTTAAGAAAATGCAAAAAAACAAAAAAATCGATTTCTCAAATATCAAGACTGCCCCTGCCCCCTTAATTGAGGGAGAATGGTTAAAACAATTATTTTTGTGGACAGTGTTTAAAGTTTAAAGTTGCGGGCTGAAAGAGTTAGCCAGTTCAGTTCAAAGACCATTGCAAAAAATCCAGAATGAGGAAGCGGAAGTAAATAGCAATAGAAAATAAGTTAGAAAAGAAACTAGAAGGTATAGAATAGAGATTACTCTTCTTCAAACTTCTTAGTTTCTTTAAAAAATGTCAGCAGTATCGAAAGAGGAAGAGCAGCACTCATTCCCAAGACATCGCCACCCAATGACTTTTTCCTGCATCTTACGAAAGTCGGACAACTACAGAGGTAGTGCTCTATAGTATCGTCATCCTCAACGCACGTTTGGCATGTTGGATAGGTGATGACACCAAGGCCATGTCCTATGATTTACCCTATCAGTAGTTGTAGGTCCTTTTTTACCAGATGAAAAAAAAAAACTACTTTCCCAGACGATCCTTTCACGAAACATTCTGTAAATTTGCAGGAATTAATATCAGACCACCACTTTGTATGAGCAATGCTTCAAAAGTCATTAATCCAACGTCTGATTTCCACTAAACTGATACTGATGAATGGCTTCAGAGCCACTGGAATGGTTTGCTGACGTTGGAAGGTGTTAATAACTGTTCTTCTAGCCATTTTCATTTGGGTTTTTAGAATTTTCGGGCTTATATGAACAAGTTACAAATCTTGGCGGTCTTGGAGAACATTCAGCTGGAAGTAGAGAACTTTTTGTCAAGAGTTATGAATAACATTTTTCTTTGCTTTCTAATTATTCTCAATAAATCGTGCTTTGATGGTAGATAATATGAAACCAGAAAAACAATTTTTTTTAATTTCTCAAAGTATCAACTTGTAAGATGTAAGGCTCTCTCTAAACCCCCTTAAAAACTACGCTCATGCAAACAATTATACACAATGCTCGTATATTGTTGGTTCCTTTTTTTTTTTTTTTTGTTGGTGAAGTAAATGAAGAACGATGGATGCTTTAATGTTAAATTCGATATGGGCGACAGTATAGACGTTGACAGTGGCGACTGCTTCCATGACGAAATGTTTAATGCACGACGGCACTGATTACATTTTGAAGGGTACCATGTATATAATACTGATTTAGCATAATAAAAGGGGTATTGTTTTAATGTTTGCATTAGTAGTTTTAATTGCTCGTTTTTTGATTTTATTTGAAGGTCCATGCTGCATTACCATAATCGACTGACCCATGACTCGAGTTTGCATATTTGTTATTGTTTTAATAAAATTTGTATTCACATTTTAGGCGATATACTCTAAAATAATCGGTTTTTATGGATTTAGGGTAAAAATTGGATGTAGTTCAATTTTTAAAAGAATTTTTTTTTAATTTGCTAAGTCCGTGCAAATTCGAAAAAAGAATATGGTAATAATAAAATTTTAGTCACTTCGAAATTATGGAAGCTTCCGAAAACTTTTTTGTTATTTTGACGTTTGCATCAAGGTATTGAATGGCTATTTGCCAAAATTAAAAACACTTTCTTAATCAATAATAATTATTTTTTTTTTTGTGAAAATTGTTCATCTATCAAAACCTCAACTTCTGAGTGTCGATAACTCTGAAATAAGCTGCATACGTTCAAAATTTAGCACTTTTTTCTAAGTCTTGCCCTGAAGTATTCTCACGATAAATTTGGATTGATGCAAAGAACATTGTGCCTCGACGCATTACGCATAATGACTTAGAAGTTTTTTGACCCACCCTAATGTGTATAGATATACCCCGTAATAAAGCACCAATTTTTTATTTTTTTTTTTTCCATCAAACATTTATCTTTTTGGGCGCTTTTGTTGCGGTTTAAACATTGCAATTATAAAAAAAAATAGAAAAAAATTATTTATCACAACTTATTTATCAACTACAATTATGGGGTGTACTCATATTGCTGTTTTTTCTATATTTTTTTTTTTGTTTTTTACGAGGATTTTTTATTGCACAAAAAGCAATTACGACTCTGTACATTACTCGCATTTCCCACGGGCTGGCTGGCTGGCTGGCTGATTGACTGACTGACTGAGTCGCAACGCAGACTCGCATAGATAAAAAGGGGAGTAACGGTGGGATGGGCAGTGTGTACAATTAAACTGGCACTAAATAGTAATTAAATTAGCAAAGTCAAAGCTCATATGGCGGAGTTTATTTTTTACATTTGATGGAAGGAGCCATAAAACTTTGAACATATAATAAAAAAAAAAAAAACGCACTAAAATTGCTATTTCGCATGAGTCATAAGTATCTTAATGGGTATGTAGATGAAAAATAGATTTCGCTGAAAAAAATAAACAGATAATTAGATTTTTTGTGTACGCTTTTTTATATTTATTTAGCGGTTCTATATTAATTACCAAACACTTTTTCGAGAATTTCTATTGCTATTTACTATTCAATTTTTTTTTAATAAATATAACTTTTTGTTGATGTAGAGAAGTGTTTTTTAATTTTAAAATTCTATTGGTCTTACAGTACACTCTCGAATATATTTATACTTACTTGTGAATTATAATCTATACTACTTATTATATAAAGAAGTAAAGTTCGTTTCTACAAATTCTAAAAATTATTCTACTAATAGATAGCAGCTACACTATCCCTGAGTAACATACATAGGTTTTATTTTATTTTGATGAAAATAAGAGGCGTTGCACTTTCCATGCAGTAAAAGCCTTTGAAATGCACCTTTACCTTTACAGCCTTTACACTCGGTACTCTTACCACCGAGAGCCCTTTGGTTATTGCCGAATAACTCTAAAAGTAATTGTCGGATTAACATCAAATTTTCAGGATATATTTTTAAGATATTATACTGTAAGAAAATGAAAAAAAAAACGATTTCTCAAAAATCATGACTGAGCCTGCCCCCTTAAATCGCTATATCTTGGTTCCTATGATGAAAGAGTTTTGAAATTTGTTGCTACATGTACGTTAACGATCTTACAAAACAAAATAAGGACGCGTTTCGACAATCGGATCGTGGCAACTTCCATACAACAAAGACACTTAAAAAGCTGTATCTGGTAGCTTATTATAACAAGAGTGTTAAAAATTGGTACTTTTAAAATACTAAAAACATTATACGCACATATAACTCTTTCGCTGACTACGTCTGTGGGTTTTGAATGTTTTGTTTGCTTGACTTTGTCAGCGAAAAAGCTATATGTGCGCACAATGATTTTATATATTTTCTATGATAAAATTTTTTTACGAAAGTAAGGTTAAAACAGAAGTAAGCAGAATGCAAGCGCGATTTGCAGAAAATAATTTGGAATGTTGCTTTTTTTTTATTTGCTTTGAAAATAGTACCGTAGAGTGACTTGGCAATGATGAAAAAAAAAAAAATTGACATTTCGATTTTGGAAAAAAAAATCTCCTGAACTCAAAAATGTTTTCATAAGCATTAAACTCATGTCATTTCTTTCTCATATTAATACAAATCCACAGTAAAATTTTAAGCGTAAAAAAAATTTGGGTTTTTGAGAAAATCAGTCTTGTTTTTTTTTTCATAAAAAGCGCTATAATTCCGCTAATTTTCAATATTTTTCAAAATTTCTTAAAAATTCTGACAGCGAATTAGAAATTCTATTAGAAACAAAAGACACATGTTAATTACTTTGATTTGAATGAAAATGCAACTATTTTTAAAAAACTTTCAGCAGGTTATTCATGTTTTGACACTAAAACTATAGCTTCGTAAAAAATGTTTTTTTGATTAAATCGGGGGAATGGGGACACTTATTATATCCTCTGAAAAATAAAACATATAACCAATTGCGAGACTTGAAGTTTGTCTGACTGCATGTTTTGAAATGGATTTGGTCTTGAGAATATTAACTTCAATTCGTATATTACGAAGTCTCTTAAAAATATTTAAAAGTAATTTATTGCAATATTATCTTCAATATATAACATACATATATGAAGATAAGTAATCAAATTTTATGTTTACCATTATTTTCGCTAAAAGATTTTGATCTTTTTTTTTTTTTTGAAATAACAACACTAAACCGCATATCAATCACATTGACTTTATTTCATTTTTTTTTTTTTTTTTGTAATTTATTGTATTAATATTTTAATTTCATATAAACAAATTGAGACTACGACGACTACTTCCCTACATCTTACATTTCTAAAAAGTGTATATCAACTGCATGATGGTCCACATCAACTGTGGGCAGCTCCACAGATTTCATATACGCCAAAAACGCTGTCCATAACATGCTGAAGAATGATGTAAAGACGACCTGGTTACGCTGCGGTATGAATGTGAAATTAAACGTTTGCACACATGGCCAATAAATTATGCCAATTTTGTATGCGTCGAAGAATTTATTGTTAACCTGTGGAAAGAAAAAAAAAAATACAAAAAAAAAAGAGTGGAAAACGAAACGTAAAAAGGAAATGCCAAAGACCAAAGAAAAAGCATGAGTCGTATGAAAACTAGTGAAATGGAAATAGCGCTTTTTGTAATGAAAAAAAAAAAAAAAAATACAAATACAAATTAAATGCATGAAATTGGAAAGGAAAGCACCAGCGACGACAATAGCGGTTCAATTTCCTTTGGTATATTATGTACTTATTGTTTTTGGCATTTGCTAAGATTTATTGCGTAAAGAGTTTGCAGGTTTAGTAACAAAGTCAATTACACAGTTAAATGGTCGTTTTGGTTTTTGCTTAAGATCAAGGCTCAGCAGTTATGTCAACGGCATAAAAAACATCCAACAACGTTTAGTTCGACAAAAGCAAAAAAAAAAACAACGCTTTCCGCTTGTTGTCTGGTTTCGAAGTTATATCCCAAGGATAACTACAATGCCTAGCAACTTTGTTGTGAAGTATTTCTTATAAAATATATTGTATAGGATGACGCATAAGTCACGCATTATTTTAAATAAATCATGACTATATATTTACTTTTCTTCTTTCAGGACTTTTAAGACAGACAGAGGAACATCATCGTAAAAAATGATGTCAGCACAAAACAGCGCTGTACAACTCATGAATTCAAATATTTTCGAAGCAGATTATCAGCGCTAGAGTTCAGTTTTATCCAAGCGAATAGGCAAGAAGAAATCCAATTGTGAATTGCACCCATCAGTCGCTACTTCTTCAAAAACACTGAAGTTGTCGTAGAAGTCGTAAATCGAGAAATGATCGCAATATTTATAACAACAATTACCAGTGACCGTAACGATTATGAAGTTTATGATAGAAATCACTGCATAATCGTTATTTATATTTTTTTCGATTAAGAATAATCGTTATTTTAAATTTCTATTTTATTCCATCAAAAATAATCGCTATTTTGGATTTTAATTTTTTCGATCAAAAATAATCGTTATTTTGGATTTTTAATTTTTCGATCAAAAATAATCGTTATATTTTATTTCTATTTATTTCGATCAAAGATAATCGTTATTTTGGACTTCTATTTTTTTCGATCAGAAATAATCGTTATTTTGGATTTCTATTTTTTTTTCGATCAAAAATAATCGTTATTTTTAGTATCTATTTTTTTCGATCACGAAACGCACGGCACGCTAGCTATACTGCGGAAAAATTTGCTTTATGTTAAAATCTCTCAATAGCGATTGGCAATTACTGCTAACAATCCGGAGCCCTAGAAGGGCTAAATATACTGTCCAAGAAAGTAATATTTCTTTCAATTCTCTACAACATTTCCTTGATTCACGTATTCTCTGCACTAGCGATATAAATGCGAGGATATATGGTTCTTGAACCCGAACTAACTGTTTTTGTTGCATTTGAACCAAAAACATATAAGTCCACAACTAGGTTCACACAGTTTAATAATTTGGTATTATGGTTAGGGAGTTCTAAAAATTTAATATACCCCAATAGAAATGAATTTAAAGACCTGTTTTTCGTTATTCGCACTTTTATCAAGCTAGACACTTTACTTTTAACAGCTTCTAAAACGCTCAGTTATAAGTTATGAAGAAAAGTGACAACAGTTATCAACATAAACATACAAATGTATGTAGTATGTATATCTACAAGTTTATGTTTAACTTTAGCACCAAGACTCGCCACCCCTAGACACAACATGTCACTAATCGTTCATCTTTAGATGTCAATTTTTACAAAACTATGCTATTAAATAAAATACGAAAGTGCGTCTAGGTACTTCATCAAAATGTCGTGAGAAATCTAAGCGATTGTTCCATTTTATAGCGCAAAAAAAAAACCCAAAGGCATACAGTGAGTGGTTTCAAACGCCGATGATAGCGAATGGAATGCATTTAATAGACAAGCAGTCCACTCGCTGAGACTACGTGCAGTACGAGTATATTAAAACCACTTTTAGTTGATGGCCAAGAAACACAATTTGTACGCACTTATGCTGTCAAAAGAAAAAAAGTTATAAAACAAAAATTCAACAATTATCAAAGAACAGGAAAAAAGGAAGCAAAATTGATGCTTAATTTGCTCCAATTTAATGCGAAGAAGAATAATAAAGTGCAGACGAGTTGATTGTGCTCAAATTTCAACTTGGTACTTGAACATGACTAGGTATAGTATGTATGAATGTATGGACAAAACTTAAGCAATCAACGCCAGAGATGAGCGTCACGTACACATATATGTCACCTTCAATAAGTTGTATCTAGACATTAGAAATAACTCCCAAGGCTATGAACTAAATTGTTCCAAATGATTATTTGGTATGTTTAGACTACTTTATATGCCTAAGTATCTTTTGAAATGGGAGACCACAACAAAGATGTGCAGTTTACGATAAACTTTATACATCTTGTCGAATGCTTTTATTTAAAGTCATCAAAGGCTGTGGCTCCTTTGTATTGATTTGTAAACTATAAAACTTAAAAACCAAAAAGTCCGAGTAAAGAAGCCTTCAAATCAGACAATTTTGTGAGCCAGTAGAGATAATCAAAGCGAGAGATTAAGCAGTCGGGAAGCGTTTGCATCAGAGAGGACTCTGTTTACCGTCTTTATGGGGGTTGAAGTGCCAATTTGCTATGTAGTCCTATGATATCGGACTCTCTTGCTCTTGAATGACCTTCTTAGGGGCTTCCTCTTACTGGTTCTCTTCTTTTCGGGTGCATCTCTCTTCAGATTCCAACAATAATCCGCCAACATATTGACGTCCCACTTACCTTGATAGCGGCGTTCCATTTCTTTCAGATCTTGGTGGAATCTCTCACCTAATTTACATGGGAATGGAGGAAATAGAGCTTCAAGCATTCATTCTTGAGAAGTCCAAAGAAGAGTTACATTGTTTGTCCACCGATATTCTGCTTCTGTTTACTTCAAAGTCACGATAACATAAAAAGTCATTGAGAGCATTATATGATAAAATGGTGACTTTAATACCACCTTGTACTTGCTGTCTCCGGTTTTTCCTTCACCAATCCAACATCGTCTGTGGAAATAATGGAAATTACAAGATATGCTTCTTCTAGTGATTTATACCGATCATTGGCTGTAAGGCCAATAAACACCACGCTCTTTGGTAAGGGCCTAAGTGCAACTCAGAGGGAAACAACTAGGAATCTATTTAGAACTTAAATTTTGTTGACTGTGACATTTGTGAATGCGAGAAGATAGAACGTCATTCATATTGCAATTCTGGAAATTCTTCGAAGATAACACGTTTTTCGCCAATTAATTTAAAGAAAATGTCAAACATGTGTTGCTATCGAGAAAATATAAAGAAGGCGGACTGAAATAAATTGGCTTAGTTTATGAACTACCGCTGCAAAAAGGTCAAGTAGGTAAGCTCACAAATTTTATTTGAATTGAAATGAAGGCTCATACTTAATTAAAGCAACATTATCCTAGAGTTATTGTCAATACAAGAAGAGATGAAGAGCCAAGGATATACAACGTTTATTCATCCCTCTAGATGAAATTAAGATGATATAGAAGATAAGAGCAGTTCGATGATGTACAAGTAGATTATTCAGGTACTAAAACGCTCTCATGATACCGAAGTTTATGTAGATAAATCTCAAGCATGACAGAACTGCCTCAAAAAATAGTTTTTCTAAATGACAAGAAAATTGACATCGGTCTCTAATGAAATCTAAGAAAAAAAAATAAGGCTTAACTTAACAGCTGATTAGCTGGAGTTGAGGAATGGGATGACTACATGGCACACTGCAAACAAATACCTCCAAGGTAAATATAGATCCTCGTGAATGCTATTTCAAAAGCTTGAAATTATGCAGGAAATGATTTTGAAAAATTACATGCAGAAAAACCCTTACTTCCCACATATTATATATACTAATGATCACTCTGTTAGTATGTTGAGTTTTATTGACAATGATAACTATTGCTAAACTCACTTCTCTTCGTGCCTCTTCCATGTTTTTACCATCCAAGAGACTCATGGAAAAGAGAAACGATGTTATTGCCATCGGATCATAGCCCAATTGTTCTGTCAGAGCTTTGCTCAGCGATGATTTAATATCTGTGCGAGGCCACATAGTACCAGCAAGACGTATCCAAACATAAATCGTTGGACCCATAAAAAGGGCACCAAATAAACCATATCTGAATACAACAGCGAGGGAAAAGAAAAACATCAATATCAATCGATTGTAGTTTATATGCCAAATTCGCTTACTTGAGACACTTAAACCAATCATAATTACGGAATGTACGTTTCTCGACCAAAGTCTGTTCGACAAGAGACCCACATGGCCATAGGCAACCATATGAGAGTATGCCACGCAACATTTTATTTCGTTCTAAAAAACTAACAACTTGACGTAGCATCTTGTGCGTAGATGTTGTTGATGCTGTTCGTACGTGAAGATAAATAATCATCAATTAAAATTTAATAACGTCTTCATAAAGCAAAGCAAATAGGCAAATTTATATATAAAAATTCCATTTTCATTCAATGTCTTAAATATTGCCGAATATATTTATTTACTTTGTAATGAAATGAAAACTTTGGTTTATTATTTACTTAGGCATTCAATTTCCCTCACATGCACAACTTCTTAATTGTTAAAATCCCATAACATGTACAAAGTTTAAGAGGTTTTACCCCACCACCAACACCACCACCACCACCACCACCTGGCAGAATCAATTAACTTTAGTTATGATTTACACGCGTTTCACACTTCACAAATTAAAAGGCCTCTTCGTCTACGATAGCAACACAGTAACGCAACGCAATAACACTACGGCAACACTTATGCGCCCTTTGATGTGGCAACATAAAAGGCGGCAACGGCAACAAGACGCAGAAAATCAAAGTTAAAGTTATGTACTTTGTACAAGTCGAAAAATTGCCTTTGAACCATACCGAAAACGAAAAAAAAAAAAAATAATAAAATAAACGTTGAAATTAAATGAAAACGTACAAAAAAAAGGGAAGGGAAATATTTGTCTTCTGCTCCAAGAAGTTAAGGAAAAAGCAGGAGAAACAGGAGAAACAACAAGAAATGGGAAAATTAAAATTTAATCAAAAATTGACTCTGATGTGAAAATTTAATAATAAAAAAATAAATTTTTTTTGAAGTGTGCGAAGTACGACCGTCCGACACAGTGCACAGTGGGGCAAGTGATTACTAAATGCGACGAAATTTATCAAATATTTTCCAATTCAGTTCAAATTTGCAATAGAAGTAACATTTTCAAAAGTAACTTGTGGAATTGATTATGAACAAAAACGGTTCACAGACACGCCTACCGCCCAAAATAATTTAAAAATTTCCACGGAATTTCCTCAGGAACATTAATACCATATACGATTAGGGGTCGATCATGTATTACGTAACGCAATTTTTAAAGATTTTTTACCCCCCCCCCCTCTTCTTAAACGTTACGGTATCACATAAGTGACCATGTTTATCTAAAAGTCACAATTATGTTGCGCAATGTACCGGAAAGTCATTTTAGCGACTTTTGTTATGTTTTAGTCGTGTTTGCGATATTAATAAATAAAGCAAGAGATTTTTAACTGGCAGCGTAACGCGTTGTTCGAAACCCCCCCCCCCCTAAATACGTTACGTAATACTTGAAAGGCCCCTTAATTGGAATGCCATTGCAAAGTATTTTTAATTCAAATATACAGTGATAGCTTGTATCACTATATAATAAAGGGGCGTGTCATATCTACTAAAAGCAAAAACTTTAAAAAGCTATACTTAGTAAAATATTTGATCAAAAGTAATCACATATAGTGGGAATAGCTTAATAAAGTAGTGACAGAGCACGTGATTGAACCAGTGGGCTGATACCGCCCGTAAAAGCAAAAACCAGTGTTGAAAATCCGCTGGAATTGATCCGTGAGGGTGGCATTTAATAACAAATTCGGTGGTCTGCTAGGAATTTAAAAATTTTGGAAATAGGCAGTAATTGGACCGATTTTTATGGCAAGGAGTTCCACATTTTGTTGTTTTTCCTTACCAAAATTTTTAGCATTTTAGTCCCAAAAAAATTTCATTCTTTACCATTTGAGAGAAACAAATTTTTTGGTTAGTTTAAATTACCAAAAAATAATGTTACACACACCTCAGTGGCGTACCTTGATGGGGTGAAAACTAATCTGCCGCTTCCTGCCTTGGAAAATATTATCAAATTTAAAAAAAAAAAAAATTATTCGGATATTCCTTGTAAAAAGTCTATCATTAAAATTTCAACTCAATGAATACTGTTCATTTTGCCACCCCCAAGCCTTTTTGTGCGGGGCAACAACCTACTTCTAAATTCTCCTCTCTTTAGTCACGCCACTGACTCGCCTACAGTTGTACTACTATACATTTTTATATTATATTCTCATCAAATAATGAGGAGGAATTCGTAAAATATCTTACGTAAGGATATTGGGGTTGTTTAACTTGAACGAGAATCCACAACTTCTGATCCCAACGACATCTATCACAGTAAGCGTGAGCTACATATTTTAAATTCCAGATTTTGATTCCAAATTTATGCAAGAGATTTTTTCGCTAAAAATTAAAATAACTCACAAATTTTTATCCCAAGTATTTGCCGCATTTCTATGCCGTTTATCCCTCTGTGCAACGATAAGGAAACATAAAAGCAATAAAAGTGGGAATAAGAAGTAGAACTACGATATTAAACAGGAAACTCTGATAAAATAAAAATCGCATACAACTGTCAAGAAATTGTCGAATTACAATTAAATGAAATGAAATGAAATACGAAACATGAAAGCGGTATGTTATTTCAAAATATCAGCAACAGTAGGTAGGACTAACCCGTCAAGCGCATATGTACATAAGGCAGCAACTTCAGTTAGGGCGAATACATAAATAAATAAAATATTCAATGGCAATGTTTAAAATTGATAAAATATGCAAAAGAAGCTGAAAGAGAAAATGTGTAAGGACTAAAAGAAAAAAAAAAAAAACAAATTAAGTTGTTGACTTTAGAAGGATATACAGAAAACTTAAGAGAAGTTTTTTTGTTTGCGTGGTCTTATCAAAAGTTTGCTTGAATACAACAAAACAAAAAGATATTTTTGGCTCCACAGCTTTAATTTTTTTGCACATTCTTCATTAATTTGAAAAAATTTTTTTTAAGTTGGCAGATCCATCCTTCACAACATTCCTTTGGAATTTGAACTATCTTTAAGCGAAAGTATCCAATGAAGGCATGAACTACTATAGCAAAGTAAATACATACTCATCATTCTGACTACTTTCTTCACTATATACGGCTACCAACCCATGTGTGGTGATGATGTGAACTTAGGGAGCCTTCCATCTTCCTCGATTCTGAAGTAGTTTTTTCAAGTTTGAATGATTTGCTGTCGGCGATCATCTGGTGTTCTGGTGAGAGAAGGTTTGGCCTGTTCGTTTTCTTTCTACCTGGTGTATGTGATTTGAAGATGCTCTGATCTTGAGCAAGCGCTAGCTTGTCTTCGTCGATATGTTCGAGAAGATGTAAGAATTAACGTAGTAATATATTTTTCGGTTGAGAATCTTCTTCCCGATATACTAAAATTGCTTACAGTACTAAATATGTGATGCAAGATTTTGTTCTCAAAATATCCAGTGTCAGTTGAAAAATATATAGCTTTACTCATTTTCCAGCACTGGGCTTTATAAAAACCGACAGGTAAAATGAATACTTTATACAGCATCACTCTGCTCTTTCGAGAGAGCCCAATAGTTTCAATAGTCCGAATCTATATTGGTTGCCCTGAGTGACCCATCTTCTTAACTGCATGATATTTCTTCAGAACATATTCAAGTTTTTGAAGAGCTCCAGTCGTAAGAAGTGTTGGTTCATTTCAAGACCAATACATCTCAGTGGGCGTTATTCATTGTCGTTATTTGTAAGATAATGATATTGATAAAGGATAAGCTTATATACGTCAGATAAATCACTAATAATTGCTGAACACATTTGTGCAGTATGGTAGTTAGATACACGCACAAACTTCCCACAGGAGCTAAGTACCTAAAAATAACCTGGAAGTATGTTGAACCATTCAATCTGGAACAAAAGCTACTGATTTGGTGGTATCTCCCATAAAGATGACTTAACCAAAGATTATACGCCACTAGGCCCGGATTTAGAAATTTACCGCCCTAAGGCCGTTCACAAATTGCCACCTTTCTTTCACTGGTGAATATGGAAAAAAAAATTTTTAATATCAAAAGTGAGGAAACTTTTTTTTTTGTTTGCTTGTCAACATTTTTTTTTTACTTTTTTTAGGGGGCGACATTCCAAGTATTCGCACTCTCACCATCACCTGTGCATCACCACTTAAAAAAATTTAAGAAAAAAATTCCAAAGTTCCCAATATTTACCGCCCTAAATTCTTGCCTCTAAGGTAAATCCGGGCCTGTACGCCACCACGTTTTTCGGCTGGTCTCTTCTAAACAGGGCTACCACGAAGTCGTACAGAAGCATTTCCCGGCCTTTTAAAAAAAATATTTTTATCTCAAATGGTAAAAAGAACATTTTTCTTTTGGAAATAAGTTGATGAAAATATCAAGAAAATGAAAATATCAAGTCCATGTCACAAAAATCATTCAATTCCCGACTATTTCATTAATTTTCAAGTTCCTTCTTCGTTTCAGGCTTTGATATGAAATTCCGCGTTTGGCACGGAATTGAGATTGGCGCGGAATTGGGATTGGCACGGAATTAGAATGGACCCGGTCATTTGGTAACCTTGCGTCTAAGCGTACATCTGATAGTTAGATACTCTCAAAATCGATGATGTGCTATGCTCGGTATTTCTTCGTTACTGTCCAGCTTTTGGCAGAATCGTCTGTTTGGTTTTGAACTGTTTCGAATCTTTTTCGATGTATAAATACAGATAAAGTAATTCAACAGGGAATTAATGTAGCTAACTTTTCCATTCCAATTAATTTTTTTCTATATCAGTGAAGAGCACAATTAAGACTAGATCTGATTGTCAGGGATAGTATCCTTCTGTCATTATTGATCCCACGACCAAATTAAATCTTAACTTCCTGCATTACTTAAAGAAGTTAAAAGAAAGTGAGTACAAGCATTAGGGGCGTGATGTGTGTCGCGAATGATATTTCGTTAGGTTAGTACGTTAAACGTTGAGAAAGTCGAAAAATAATTTTGGAGTCGAATAAAAGACATCGTCAAAAAACAATGAATAATTTGGAAAAATGTTGATAAAACTATGCAACGTCACTATCACCTTCATACTCTCAATATGTTGATGATTTATTAGATGTGAAGAAGCAAATATTTCAAAAGTAATTATTTTTAATTTATTTAAAAAAAAAACAAAAGCTAAAGTTCAAACGAAAGAAAACAAAAGACAAAGAAGCAACAGTGTTACATTATATACATACGTAGGTTCGAGTACTTTTATGAGTTACCATATAAAGAAAAAGAAATAGAAAAAACACACAAAACATCATAAGTACAAAACAAAGTAAACAAATGCAAATGAATCCCAGGAAAAACTCATTTTCCATATGCTCAGCGTGAACAATTCAGCCACTCAATTTTCAGTTGAACTGACCCTAGGCACTAAGTCGCCGCCGCCGCCGCCGCCGTCATCGTTGCAATACTTGTACACTAATTACTTGAGAAAACACAACACGTCGTTTTACTTACACTTTGTACAGAATGTAACAGATGTACCTGTAGATATCTGTATGAGTGTATGTGTGTATGCATGTGAAACAGGTACGCAGCGGTACCCTTATGGTAATCAATGTTTATTTGTAAGTTCATGCTGCTTGCTATAAGCTTGGGTATGCTATATCGCTTAGTAGATTATGTGTGTAATTTTGTGTCCAGACATAATTACTTCGTGGTACAAATTAACTACACTTTTTTATTTAAACTTTTGAAAAAGTGAAGTGGAAACTATGAAACATTGGATTTTTCTTTCAGAAAATATATATAAAAATACACAATGAGCTATTTAGTTTTTTGCAGATTCGCTTAAAAAATAATTGCATGAGAAAATTTTGAAAAAATTTGCAAAACTCTTTCAACATTTTTAAAGATTATTCGGAGTTACAAAGCAAAAGCTTCCAAAAATGATTCCCAAAAATCTTTAAGAAAGTTCTACGAAAGAGATCTCAATGAAAGTAAGTAAGCTCATCACTCTAGTGAAGTTAAAAGTATGGAACTGATGGGATCTCAGAGTGCTGCGAAAGAATATTTTAACTGATAGATCCATTTCACGTATTTCTCTGGAGCACATATCGTTAAAATATTTATAGAAAAGGTAAACAACCAACGTGTTCTGATTCAGATTTAGTTCGAAATTAGAATTGAATGAAAACTCTTCTAAGTCTAGTGGTAGGAATTTACTACGAACTTTTTTGTAACTTCGAATTTGAAGCCAAACACATGATCTGTTCTCCTAAGGTCTGGTTGAACCGATCTGTAAAGAACGTCTTTCGTTCGTTAATTAGACTACTTATAATATTGGATCTTGCTAGCATTAAAATCGACTCGATTGCCACGAGTGATCTCACTCGGAGTTCACTTTTAGGTCATTTGAGAAAGTGTCAGACTTTTTCCCTCAAACTCCAAAGATCTCGGTCGCTCTTCGCAGCAATATAAATGGCAGCTGTTACTATCGTTAGCACAAAAATGTATTGAATTCATTTTCGATCACAAAAGGTCATCGATAAAAACAAGAAAGTGCGATGGGACAGAACCTTCGGGAACTCGAGCATTGAAGAAGAACTGCATTTGAAAAGAAGCCATATAACACAACCTTCGCCATATGCAATTACTTCGAAGGCAATTTTTGAATGTTAAGTTTTTACTAATTTTCAGCAAAATTTTTATAAAACTCTACGCTTTATTTCTTTTTATAAAAAATATAAACATCATAGCATAAAAAAAAATCCAACTACGCCCCATGCAGCGTGAGCAATAAATTAAAAGCAAAACAACAAAAAAAATGTTACCTCTGACTTCGCCCCTAAATTTACAAATAGGAAAAACAAAACAAATGTGTTAACCAAAAAAAAAAAAAACAAAAAAACGAAAACACCCTTTTCGTATCTCAAATGCAATTTAACAAAAATAATGAGTATTTAAGTGCATAAAATTACGTTGCATTGATTGAAGTACTGAACACGGTGCGGCAAGATAAGAAAGAAAAGAAAGAATGGAGCTGATAGCGAAAATCATTTAACAGCAAATAAATTGGTTTGTGGTCGGTGTCAAGGTACAATATAATTGCCAAAGTTAAGAAAATCCTAGTACTCTGTGTAAAATCAGCGTTGGAATCATCTGGCATCTCTATTTTTATGTTCTTATGTGTAAGGACCCAGTTAACCAAGTGGCAGACGCGATTTATTACGCAATTTTTTATTTAAAAATTTGTAATATGTATTGCATTTTTAAAATGCAGCAATAACTAAGTGGCAGACGTTGTTTCTCACGTTTCTTATGACATAATCTTTATATTTATCGCAATCTGCCTGACAATAAAATCACATAAATTTTTATATTTTTAAAAAAAAATTTTGAAAAAAAAATTAATTATTCTTAAACGCTGCAACAAAAGCGTCTGCCTCTTGCATATAACTGTTTAGACACATTGCTTAAAATAAAAGGCAGACGCGATTAAATAGCTTATGGTATATATTTTTACAGTTTTAAAGAACTCTCAATGTATAATGCAGTGGCAGAGTTTGGCTCGCATTATTTAACCTCTGTCACACGATTAAATTATTTTTTTTAAATTACTTGAGAGTTAGTCTCTGACTTAAGTATGAGACGTTTATCCTAAAGCAGAAGTTATCCCAATTTTATCATCAATAATTTCTTCTTCAGCCGAACCGTGTGCACCGTACATGCGTACAGTATAGAAAATGCTGCCTGCAGCGTCAGCAGCAGTACAACTAGCAAGTTGCAACACCGTGTGCCATCAATTGCGGTTGCTGCAGCAAGTGAACGGAGCAATTGTAGCAGGAAAAAAAAAAAATTGGAAAAAAAAACCAAACAACTGCCAGAAAGTTTTCAGAAGGGCAAACGAACAATAAATGCGAACTGATGTGCTCAGATAACAGGCAGAGTAATAAAAAAAAAAAAAAAAAAATGCAACAACGAAACAACATGAGCTATCAGTGGCGCTTATTGTTATTGTTGTTGTTGTTGTTGTTGTTATTGCTGCTGCAATAGTTGTGCATCGTGCTACTCTATGTTATGTTTATTATTGTTGTTGTTGTTGCTGTAATTGCACCCTTTTGTTTAGCATTGAGGTCGCTATCTAATTTTGTGTGCAGGCAAAACATTAAAAAATCTTCCAAAGGCTACAAGAGCACAAAAAAAAAAAAAAACCAGAAATGAGAAATAAAGTCAAATAGGTCTACTAAGCTGCCATGCCAATAGTCTGGCATTTTCGATTTTGAAAAAATAAATAAAAAAATCCCAGAAATTAGGTTAGTAAAAAAACATTGAAGGAAGACTTTTCTTAAGAACATAATATAATTGGTTTCTTCAGCCTTTTCGACCGGATAAAAATATTTTGTCTCCATTTGGTCTAATTTATAGACGTTAATAAGCTGCTAACTGTTGACCCAGGTAGACCACATCCACGATATGGATGTAGACTTTCTTATCGCAAGTCATATCTCTAGTCAAGTCACCCGAATAACGATCTGCTCAAGTTGCCGCAACCAACGCACAGCTGTGGGAATAAAATTTTTTAATTAGGAAACGGCAAATTGCAATTTCATTCCGGGCGTCGAATGCCCAAGTTACGCCATTGGTTCTTAGACCGCTCTAACAGCTATTGAATCATTGAGAACTTTGGGGAAAAAGTCGAGTTAAATAGCACCGTCGTTACGTATGTGTTCGATGAGGAGAAATCTGCACAAAATTGTTAGTTTAATCATAAGGCATATGAGCACAAAATATATTGCCTCAGTTTGTGAAATGTGACTCCTGTCTCGAGAAGGCGAACATTTCGTAGCATTTCCTTTGTTCCTAGTCAGCTGTTGCCAGAACAAAGTTTAACAGTAAGACTTTCAGCAAATATTCAATTCATATTCAATAAAGATGACAAAAAGAAATTTGAAACAAAATATATATTTCTTTCATCTCTTTTGCCATAACCTTCTCCATTGGAACAGGTTTCAATACAATTTCTTAAAATTAAATTTATCTAACCAAAATAAACAATATGTTGCATAGAAGTGCCATCTGGATTAAAAAAACAAAAAAAAAAAAAAACGGTTGCTGTGCTGTAACGGCGACAACCAAATGAAGCATTAGTTGACGTGGAAATGAAGAGGCGGAGTTGGAGAAGGAGGAGGAAATTGATGCGCTCGCTAACCCCTTACTATCTTTGCAGTTTAATGACTTTGTAAGTAATTGCGGAAGTTCATTTTGAGGTTCTTCTTTTGAAAGTTTATTTCCCTTTCATTTTTTATTTATTTTTTTTTTTTGTTTTTTTCACCCTACATTCAATTCTTATCGCAGCGAATTTTCATCAATAATTGTTTATTTAGTTTGCTGGGTCGTTTGTTGTTGTTGTTGTTGTAATTTTTTCTTAGCTGTTGGTTGTTGGTCCCGCGCTTTTCACGTTGATATTGTGTGACAAATGGCTTTGACGTGCATTCAAAATGTCATTGCAGTACGGTCGGTATGTCATTTTGCGGTGACGCCTCATTTACAATGAACACTGTGAAAAAATATTAAAGTTTTTTTTTATTAAACAGAGTGTCACGAGCTTTACGCTGAGGTCATTGGCATGCCGATGTTTGTTCGTAGCGAAGTTTTTTGAAGTTTGAGTCAAATTCCTACAAATGCTAAAAAACCTAAAGAACTCAAGATTGCACGGTTGATGAACCTGCTCCCTTTTGTCTGATACCACAGGTTGTCAGGAGTCCCTAGAACTTCGGTTCCAAACTGACTAAAGGTAAGCCCCTTGGTGGCTGTGATTTAACAAAAGTAAGAGCTCCCAATGTAATTGCACTGCTACCAGATGTCGTTACTCATTGTGCGGCGCTGGTATTAAGAGAGGCCAAACAAGGAGGGACCTCTGTGGTCTATGTGAGTGAAGAAGTATGTGGGTGAAGTTGTGTCCTTCATCATCATCACTTTAATTGGTATCTGATGTAATTTGGTTATTCCCATTTCATGGGGATGATGATCGACATCATTACTTCGTTCCCTTTTTTTGATAGTTTAAAGTGGGGATGCGCCACGTAAAGTAGTCTTAGGGATCTCTGTCAATACATTGTTTTAAATATTTTTTTCAGAGAATGTTGTTTGGAGAATAACTGCTATTAGTAGATTGAGCTGAGAACAAAAAGTCACAAATGTTAAAGATAAATACCACAGTCATCTGCGGTTCATCGAGAAAAAAGTTATATTTGATAACGAGAGGTAAGACACGAAGAAAGACAATACAAAGCACAATATAGACCAAAGTTAGCAAATTTCAGAAAATTTTTGGGAAGGTCGTGGAGTATTTCTGAAAATATTTGAAATGGAAAGAGGTAACCATGCGTTTGTTATTTCTTTTTAATTTTTTTCGAAACAAAGATGAATTAACTTAGACGCCTTCTCAACAAACACCGTTTCATATCATTGTTGAAAAAATTATTTCTCTAAGTGTACAATCTTTCAATTCTGCATGACATGCAGCAGCAGTCAGCGTCTGTCATTAGCCGCAGACGTTTTTTCAGTCGATTCTTAAGTACTACTGTTTTCAATCGGGGAATAGACTGACTGGGCCGAGCCGAACGGCAAACTGCACTTCACTCATGGGTTGCTGTTTATTTAGGGCAAAACAAAATGAAACGAAATAAAAAAAAATAAATAAAAGACAAATATACAAAATAATAATATCGTATATGTTGTATAAAATTTGAACCATTTCCAAATTGGGCACAATTGCCTGATGACGATAATAATAATGACGACGACGATGATGATTGCATGATTGAAATCATTCGCCACATGACATGTGTCTCTACAGTTCCGAACTACCCGTTTTTTCATTTTTCTTTGAACATCATTCATATTTTTGATTCACATTTTTATTTATAATAAAAGAAAATAACAGAAAATGTTATTATTTATGATAATAATTCATTTCTTGTCTGTACTGTAAAAGATAAATTATCATTTGTTATTTATTTTAAACGAACCGCAAGTCGTGATGTTTCAAGTCGATATGATGTATGGTATGTGTGATATATGTCCCACGTTCAATGAACAAAATAATCCGTACCTTCATTTATTTTGTTAATGCAGCTGTTTGTGATAAGAAGCAAGAACGGTCGGGCGACGATCTTTAAGCTGTTAATGATTGAGGTTTGATAAACTCAAGTGCTTTCAAAATAATTATTATTTTTTTTTTTATTTATTTTTCTGTTAACTGTCAGGTTATGGAACTTTTTAACGTAAGAGCTTGTTAATTCATCAATTTTAACGGAATTTTAAGCTTGGCCATTACTGTGGCAATTATTTTAAAGCGATTAACATGATCTTCTAACATAGAATTAACAAACTTTTGAACAGGGGCGCCGGAAGACCTGTTGCGTGTGTTTAGAATTCCACACGCGTGAGACTTCCCCATGTGAAATTCAACACGTCAATTCTGCACCGAATTTGGGGGCGCTGCAGTTATCGTCTTGGCTGCGCTGATTAAATTTGACATTTGGATTGGTTCTTGCAATCAAGGCTGCCACAACGACAGCCAATATGACAACTGTACAAAAAAATGTATCGAATAAGAGACACTAAATTCGGAACAGAATCGATGGGGGTGAGTGTAAGTTAAAGGCTTCGCACGTTGATATAAGTGGACGTCCATTAATTACGTGAGTTAAAATAGGGGGGAAGGGGGTCCGGCATAATCTCACGTCAACTTTTTAATGCATAGAACTTACATTAAAAATAATAATTTAAATCTCACGGGAGGGAGGGGGTTGGATCCCGCCAGATCTCACCGAGGGGAGGGGGGCTCCGAATTTTCAAAAAAACACCTCACGTAATTAATGGACGTCTCCTATGTATAAATCTATCGGCTTGCGAGCCGTCAATTAGATCGTGCGCTGATTGGTTGATACGGAACGTTAGCCGGACGGTAACTAACTGCTCAAGTTAGTTATAAGAGCCTAAGGACAAATGTATTTGCCTTAAGTTGGCAGGGGCAGTCAGAATTTTAAAGAAATTAATTTTTTTACATTTTCTTAAGGTATAATATCTTAGAAATATATCCTGAAAATTTGAAGTCAATATGACAATTACTTTTGGTGTCATTCGGCAATAACCGAAAGGCTCTTGGTAGTAAGAGTACGGAAATGAATGTGTTTCTCGTCGTTTTTTTTCTTCAAAACTATGTTTTCGGAACTGGTGATCACTGTAACTCGAAAACTGCTCGATAGATTTCAATGAAATTTACACAGTTTTGAAAAACATAAAATGCTAGTCTCTGATCAAAGGATTTTTTTTTTAAAAATATCGATTTTTATGAACAATTAATTGTTGGTATTTTTTTTCCGAAAATATGGAGGTAAATTTCCTGAGGCCGCCATTTTGTTGATTTAAAAAAAAACAAACCATCGATCAGGCACTAGATTATTTATTTAAATAACTAATTTTTCTTATCCAATTGATTTCAGATGATTTTCCGAGGATTTGTGATGGTCACCGCAAGGCACTCTGTATGGGACAGGGTTCATCACAGCCAGCTATAACTTTTTTTATTTAAAATTTTTTTTTTTTAAACTTTCGTCAAATTAAGTTGAAACGTCTGACTGCCCCTGTGCCCTTAACAAAAGTAGTGCTTCAGACGAAATAAACGTTTTTTTATGTATTGCACATTGAGAACTTTATTGTAGATATCCTATATAACTATTTCTTAATCATTATCCTGTAAGACTATCATCAATCATCAATTTAAAAATATTATCATTTTCGAACCTCCCTCTCGAGACTCCACGAATTCCGTACCCGCTTTTAGAACGTTATGGCGCCCCTATTTTTGAATGGTCAAAATATTTGTATAGACTGACTCTTTCTTTCTAAAATATACGAGTAAGACGCTGCTATAGCAATTTTGAGCTTTTCAAGTGACTTCGTATAGGTTGCAGGTTTGGTGGAGTACAACGCAAGATCGTTTTTTAAAACTTTTTTTACACCCACAAATTTGTAATATGTACTATACTGAGTAAAAAGTAATTGTTTAATGAAACAAAACAAAATTATTTTTTGTCTTCAAAGTAGGCTAGTGCTTGATCCTTGATCCAGTTTGTTTGATATTTTGCATAGGAATAGCCTGAAACTTCTTCAGTAAATTTATTTTTTTTTTGGCTTCAACCGACGACTCGAATTGCCTTTCCAGTAGTGGCGATTTTAGTTTCAAAAGCAGGATAACGCCAGCAGCTGAATATGGTGCATGATCGATGACATTTTTTAGAACTTTTGTCTAAAAACTCTAGCACACTGATGGCTTTATGTGATAGCGCATTGTGGTGGTACAAAATCCATGAGTTATACTTCAACAAATCTGCCCGTTTTTGGTGGACTTTTTAGAAAAAGAAAAATACAAAAGTTCAAAGTCTACATATCATAAGAACTTTATGTGGATGAAACAAACAGTGCGAATCGTGATGAACTTCCAAAGCAACATTTTTCAAGAATAGCTGTGCTTTTCTATAAGAAACGGATGTGTAAACAAAATTTCATAAATATTAAAAAAGTGTTTTTTTTTAGCACATAACAAAGTGTACATTCCACGAACTATATATATTAATTTTACTAAAACATTGCAGCAATAACTTAAATCTTAAACTGCAGCTACGTGCTGTAACTTACTGTTACAAAAGATCTCCATAGTAAAATCCAATTTATTGATTGAAAGGCGTCAGTCATGCAATTATTTTGTTTTTTTTTTTTTAAATTATTGACGCAATTTCAATATGTAATAAGTAATAAAGTAATAATTTCTAATAATTTTCATAGTTAGCGTACTTTAAAACAGATTTATTATGGAGCAACGTTAACTAATTACCACAGCTACGTAAGTAAAACGTGCCTTACGAAACTCAATTTAAACGTAAGCAAAATCAACAGTTTGCATTTTAAATGACATTTGTTCATGGAAAGTTTAATTAATTAGGTCTCCGCATTTGTTTACTTAAAAACTTATTTCATATGAGTTTTTTTTCTGGCATAAATAATAAATATTTATTAATCATTAGATATTATTATTATTCATCGTGCATTTGTTTACGTATTTGGAATTTTTTTTAAAAATTTTGGCAACAATAACTGAATATTCCATAGGAAATTCTTGCATATTTTTATGGAATTTTTCTGTTTTATTTGTTATTTTAATGCTTTTATTTATTATAATCACCTGTTTTTGTTTTTAAGTAAGAGCTGTGCTGAACAAATGAAAATTTAATGCAAATAAATATATATTTTTGTGTTAATTGTAAAAAGATAAAATGGAAATATAACAACAGCGGAAAGTAAAACACCAAGCCAACACAAAATAATGAATGATTTATGTGATGGTAGACTTGTGGTATGTGGTGATGGTGGCAGGAGCGCTATGCGAAATTTGAGGCCCGATGGAGCGCCAAAATGCCATGTTATTAATTTTATATTATCCATAAAATAGTTGGCATTGAAAGGAAATGTGCGACATAAAAAAAATTAAACAGTTTAACATTGACGACATCACTTAAGTAGTAAAAAATTAACTCTTACTTATAATTCACCAACTGATGCTCAAAATCCACTAAGCAAAGCTGGTGAAAAGTGTGTAAAACAGAATGCCGCATATAGACCATAATGAAAAGCTGAAGTTTTAATAAAAAAAACTCAAAATTCGGTGTGGAAAGTCCCAACTATTTGCCGCTACTTTGGCGGCCCAGGGTAGAGTGTAACGAGCCTATGAGCACAGTGTTTGAAAAACCAAAAAAATTTTGCTACTAAAACAAAGGAATTTCTAATAAAAAAAAAATTGAATTGAAAAATAATTCAAAAACAAAATATAAGCAACAAAATGATGCAGGGATATATTTAAGCAGTCACAATTTTGATGAAACACAAGAAACAATGAATCTAATAAACTTAAAAAATGGAGTGGCGCGTGACTTTTGTTGCATTAAGAAAGCTAAGGAAATTTTTTTAAATTAATTTTTATTAAAACAAAAAAAAAAAAATAATCATTTTAAAAAATTTAATTTTTTCATACGCTACACACCCGAGTAGGAATTTTTAGGGGACGTCCATTAAGTACGTGAGGTGATTTTTTGTAAATTCGGATCCCCCCCTCCACTTGGTGAGATTTGGTGAGATCTGGCGGAACCCCCACCCCCTTCCGTGATTATAATTTTTAATGTAAATTCTAAGCATTAAGAAGTTGACGTGAGGTTTTCCTTGCCAGATCAGATGTTTTGTTATAATTAGAGTCAAATATTAGGATTTTTATATATTTGTCTAAACTGCATCTAACATGTTAAGTAACATGTTAAGCTGATAAATAATTCTAAATAGAGTTTTACTTAATTTAAAAAAAAATAAAGAAATTATTTCGTATCCACTGGGGTTTGAACCTGAGCATTCACTGTTAACCCAATTCTTAAATGCACAGTTTAACGACATCAGCCAACCTATTTTTTTGGCTGACTAAAAGCTGACTAAAAATTTTAATTATCGATTGGCAACTATAAAAAATGAAAAAAGTAATATAATTTTAGTCTCTTAAAGAAATACTGAGAGTAGCTCATGAACAGCGTTCTTGGGCAGGGCGACCAAGATTCAATTCTGAACGGTGACAGTTAAACAATTTAAGTTCTCGATTGAAGTTTTAAGGACGCAACTCAAATAAACTATCAATAAGCTCCAATTAGAGAGAAGATGCGATTATCCTAGTACGTACCAGATTTCTATTAAGTAGGGTCAATCACATGCGAATCGGCCGAAAATTTCCACATTCGATTTACAGAGATAATAATACATGGTACATCATCAACTATTCAAAGATCTCAAAAAAGTCTTAAACAAAATTTTTCAAATAAAAAATTTCGATGATTTCTTTTTTTAGCACAATATATACACTACACTGTATTAACAGAAACAAACCAACCATATGACTATGAAACTTATTGTTTAACACATTTCCCACACACAAACATTTATTGATGTCGACACATTCTTTAGATTTTGCAAAATTAGCACTCACTCGTCTCCTAAAAACATATTTGACTTGAGTAAAAACAAATGAAAAAGTAAAAAAAAAAAAATAAAATATAAAAACAGGAGCAAATGACGACTGCAACTGATGTGCCATTTAAAGCGAAATGCAACGCTGCTGTTTTGCTACCTTTTATTGTCAAAAAAATACGCCAACGTGCGGTGCAGTAAATAAAAAACGTGCAATGTCGTAATGCAACAACGTTCAATTAAACTTTAAGAAAAAAAATACAGAAAAAATGAGGAAATTTACAAAAATTTATGGCGCGGCAGTGGTAGAAGTGTGGGGAAATTACAAATTTCTTGCAATTACGTGTTACTTGCTGACGTGCTTTTCCTATAAAAAGTCTCGACGAGTTGTTCATTGAAATGTTTTTTAATTCAAATTTTTAAGAAATTTTTTTTCTTTTACTTTAAATTTTCTTTTCACATTTTAATTACGTTTGCCATTTTCATTTCATTGTGAGAAAAATCCACACCAAACATCAAAAGTTAAAGTTGTTTTCCAAGGGACAATATCTCAAGAATACTATTTGAATGAAGCCTCATGATTTTTACTTTCTGTGTAAGTTCATTTATTACATAGCTGTGAATTAAATATGCGCATTATATAATAAACCTAATATTCCCTGATGCTCTGATTTTGTTACCCAAATCTTAATAAGAAAATTCCTTGCCAAAAAACCAACGCGATATGTTAAAAAAGAGAGCGGAAGTACCCAAAATCGCAGAAGTTCGATTTTTAGAAATTAAAATTTTTTATAATTTAGAAATGCCACCAATCTGATAATGTTAACACAGAAGGAGCTACAAAAAGCGATATTCCAAGCTGAGAAATTTGAATCGTAAAGCTTTCTGCGTCAAAGCGTAAGACGACTTCTTTAAAAGTAGCAATTCATACAAGACAACAATTACTAATAAGTCTACCGACGTCGCATACTTTTCCTTAAAATTCGGCAAACTTGCTTGCAATTATTATCTCGTCTAAATTGAGACACATTTTTAATCCTTTTTCTGTTATCAAATTTCTTTTGTAGATAAAAAAAAAATTACGACAGTTATCTTTTACTTTTGAATTCATTGCTATATCAGTTCATATCAGTTCTAATACTAATAATAGAGTTTAGCTACTACAGCTATTAGTCTTCTTAGCTATTTAGCTTGATGAGACTAGTATAAAAAAAGCTTATTATTACAAAAGCTGAATCGGTTTCAACAATACCGATATCAACTGAAAATAGTTTCCTTAACGATGTACAAAACTTTAAAGTCAGTCACATCGGTCTCAAGAAATGACAATTTTTCCAAAACTTAGAACAACTTTTTCATCAGAAGTATACATTTTGATCTATAAAATTTATTTGCAAAATAATGAAAATTTTACTCATAAAAATTCATGCATTGCGAAATCCTTTCATGAACATATTGATGTCATATATAAAATTGAATTGGTTCAGTGTTGGATTATGGCAAAGTAAAAGAACTCTAAAAATAATTCCTGAGATAAAAAAAAACGAAATTCGTCGTGCTATTTGTGAACTACAGCAGGATATATGCTGAAAAGTAATAAAAAAATTTTATCAAAAGGCGGTTGGCCACTTCTATATATGAGGCGTTCAGTTGCAAAACCGGCCAAGTGCCTTTTTCATACTGTTGGAAAAACAACGAAAAACATTTATCCTCATCTATGTTCATTGAAAAAATAAAACGTATTTCCCACATGATGGCTTATAAAATTTCTAATTCAGGTTTTTGGCGGATTTTGATCCATGGTACATGCACTAGGACGGTTTCGACATCGTATTGAATAAATTTTGTTTGAAAAAAAGTGGACTTGGCCGGGTTTGATTTCAATTGAAATAATACGCACCGTGGACCTTTCTGTGGAAATACACATAAATTCGGTTCGGAACTTAATTTCGAAAGAATTCCAATTGTGACAAAATTTTAGCTCAATTGAGCAGAATTTACAAAAAAATTGGAGCAAGTTCATGGACTTGGCCGGTTTTGAAAATAAGTTCTGGGACGGTTTTGAAATCTATACATCAAAATAAATTTAAAAAATTTTATATAACTGTCAAAAATATCTAAAAACATAGTAGAACGATAAAGCATGGTCCAGATTTTTGATATATGAGAATATCTCAAAATTTTATTTTTTTGGACTTGGCCGGTTTTGCAACTGGACGCCTCAGATCATTTCGCATAATTTATGTCAATGTCTCAACTTTTTATAAATATAAAAATATAAATAGCTTATCAAAGTGCAATAACTTTTTTTCCACATTTTAATTCGAGCCTCTAATTGAATTACCCCATATGTATGTCAGCGAGTGCATAAATATAGCTCAATACCCCCATTAAGACACTTGTGTAAATTATTTACAATATGATTTCAACAGCACTTCAACAACATACAATATATTGTTAAATATTTCAAAAATTCATATTACCTAAAGTAGCAGACAGTATACCAAAGTACAAGTGTCGTAGTTTTTCCCATTAAAAACAAGTAATCGTTGAATAAAAATGTGAAATTTTCCATTCGTAGAAGAAATGTAGCGTAAAATACAAAAATTCTTATTTAAATAAGAAATGTGTTTTTTTTTTTCTTCAGTACATATTGACAAATTACCGACTGACTGACAACTCATGCAAACTTTCTTCATAATTGTTGGTATTCGTCAAGATATTGCGCAATTGAAAACTTTTGCAATTTTTATTTTATAAAATTACGCATTTCTTTTGCTTTATTTCTTATGAAAGTCAGCAAGCAAATGATACCTTAATGCGCTCGCTGTTCACATGGCATTGCATATTCAGTTATTTATTTGCATTTTATTAACTTGCAATATTTTAGCTCCAAGTGCCTGTCAGAGCACTAATTATGGCACATGTTTAAGGTTTTTTTTTTTTTGCTTATATAAAAGACATTCTTTCAACTCACAGTTTCTAAGATATTTAAGGCTTTAATGTAAAAGTTCTCAGTCAAAAATATATTTAATTCAATGTAGTAGAGGAGAGAACAATCACAACGTTTCTATTCATTATTCGATTTATAGCCAAAACAATCCAACAGTAATCATCTTTTAAATATCGGAGCTAAAAAAAAGCGACTTTAGGAGGTCGAGCTTAAAGTTTTCAAACATCAGTCGTTTCAAAGCAGCGCTAGTGCTGTCTTGACTTTCAGTTTGTGTTTTGAATTTAAACCGTATGACTACTGTGTGGTGAAATATGAGGTCTCCTAATTCAGCAAAATCGGCAATTTACACGCTGAACGATATTCTTCGATCTGCTTAAAGTTTTGATCTGGCAAGTTATAGTACATTGACGCAGTTCATATCCCAAATTCACTGTTTGCAAAATAGAATCTAATTGTGGGTTAGGTTGCTTTGGTCAAAAACAAATAGTTTTTCGCTTTGGTAAGTGCAACATCGGTCAGTTCTTCACGAAAAACAGATAGATACCCATCATCTCTTTATCGAATATAAAACTGCTTTCGATAGCCCGATACGAGATAGCCTATACATCACCATATCTAAGTTCGGTATACCTGCAAAGCTCATGCTGAGTACCAGATCTATCCGGGCAGAAAATGACCTCTTCAAACTATTTGCTCCAAGGCAATACACTATCCTAAAAACTTAACTTTTTTATGGAAGAGGTATATCCAGGCACGGATTTAGAAATTTGCCGCCCTTAGGACGTTCACAAATTGCCGCCCTTCTTCACTGGTGAATATGGACAAAAAAATTGTTTAAAATGAAAAGTGTGGAGCTTTTTGTTTTTTTGCTTGTCAACATTTTTTAGGTAGTTAAGGGGGCGACATTCCAAGTATTCGCATTTTTTTTCCCCTGTGTAACTCTCACCATCACCAATGCATTACAATAGTTAAAAAAATGTTTAAAGTTCCCAATATTTACCGCCCCTAAATTCTTGCCACCCTAGGCACTGACCTAGTGTGCCTGTAAGATAAATCCGGGCCTGGGTATATCAAAAGCCGGTGCACATTATAATGGCACTATTTTTTTTACAAAAGTGTTGAGCTCCTTGCATATGCCAGTGATATTAATATCATTGAACTTCGTCAGCAAGATGTTACTGCTTAGTTTTTTGCTGTCCCAAACTGGCAGACGCGGCATATGGATCCCACATTGCAGCAGTCAACTATACTTTCGAAGTTGTCAAAGAATTCACCTACCTTGGCACCGCCGTTAATACTAAAATCTATGTCAGCCTGGAGTTAAAGCGAAGACGAAGCAAGTGTGACTATGGTTTCAGTAAGCAAATTCACAATAGAAACCTCTTTCGTCCGACAGCACTGATAATCTACAAGACATTCAACTGATCGTGCTACTCTATAACGCAATAGATTGGGTTGTGTGTCTTAGTCCAATGCAACCACGCTTGGAATGTTCGAGAACGAAAATTCTACGCAAAATCTTTGATCCTTTTCGCGTTGGCGACGAATATCGTATACGAATGAAATATGCACTGTATGAGATCACGCTGACATTGACATAATCAAGCGCATTGCTATACCATGACTTCGCTGGCTGGCTCAAGCTATGCGTCTGGACGAAAATGCTCCAACGAAAAATATTTTTGAAGCAGAAGCCGCTGGGCGATAACGAAGCGAAAGTTTATGCCTCTGATGGAAGAAGCATTAGGCTGAGGAAATCTTATACGCTCTTGGTGTGACTGATTGGAAAAAGCGCGCGTGAAGTAACTTTGCCTCAAGAGAGTTGTTGAGAACGGTCGTAACCGGGTAACGTGTCGATATGATCATTCATGTATATATCATATGTAGTATGTAGATATGTAATAGTTGAGCATACATTTTTCCATTTGTCAACCCCAATACTTTATGTACTATAACAAATATTTCATTGCATTTGACCTATCCAATATTGATGGCTAAGTTTAAATTATTCATAACCCAATAAAGCTGAATGACTAATTATAATTTCATGGCTAAACGAAAAAGCAATTCTATAGGTAAACAAACTCATTTGTCAGAGAGTTAAAATCATCGCCTGGCATATGACAAAGTCTATTGGCAAAGTTATTCATAAAATTTGTCATTTTTTCTTTTTTTTTGTTGTTGTTGTGATATTCACTTAGTTGACTTTTCACTTGACATTTCAATATAGCAAACATTTCACACACTTTGCAATAATGGCAAATCACGTCATAGCGTTAATTAAAAATAAAACAATAAAAATTTAAAAATATTAAACCAATGGCTTTCTATAGGTAGATACAACAATCATCAGGCGGGTAATTTAAATGAAATTAAAAAATTGCGAAGGTGTTATCTTTGGCTTTGTCATAAATTAAATACCCCCCTTAAGCTGCATTTAAGAGTCGAAGTGCGAAAGTTATAAATTTGGTTTTATAAGAATTTATTTATTTTGTTCTATTCTATGGGAGGAATGTCAGAGATAAACTGTTGTGCTATATATAAAAACATCTACGACTTGTTGTTTCGCTAAATGCGGCAGTTTATTTAATAACTAAACATTATAATTGCTCCTCGAATTACTTTTGTAAAAAATGCCGCACCCACTTTTTCTAATGATACTTTGTGACAGCAAATGTTGTCATACCACGTTTTTTAACATTTAATTCAATTAAGAACATTATTGGCATTAACATTATGACGAAACGTTGTACATAGGTTAACTTGGCACTGATTTACCAGAATATTTATTACATTATGTACTCGAAAATGACTAAAATAATCTTTTACAAAACATATGAAAAAATTTAATCTAAAGTAAGCATTTAGTTATCTAAAGATCTTTATCTATTGGAATATCAAATGAAATGCGCTGCAACTCATAATAGAAAAATCGTTTTTCATAAAATTTCTAATAACTAAGATCAAAATTATTTTGACATAATACAAACTCTAAAACTACTGCTAACCCACCAACAATACTTTTTCTTAAAGATTGATTAATTAAGATTACAAATATATGAGTTAACTTTTTGATTACATCAGGCTTTCAGCATAAATAAACTTTTTGAAGGCAAGGCCTTACTGTTTCTGTTCAAAAAAAAAAAAATCCAATTTTGATACTGACATTTTTTTTTTTTTTTTAACCCATTCTCATCGAATACTTAAAGTTTAATTTTTTAATAATTTTACAAATCAAAATTTGTAGACACACAGAAATATTATTGAATTTTTGGTACAAATTTTATGAGCTTTTAAGAAAAATGACTTAATTTCTTTCATAAAAATTTTCTTAAATTCAATATTTGTTTTTAATTGAAATATTGAAGTGCCGAGCCTTGATTAAAGAAACTTGGAATATAGTATGCCATGACAATGATGGTATAATACAGTTGCCACAGAAAGCAATTCAAAGAGACTAAAGGCTCTTGAATGAAGTTTTTCAATGTATTTGAGCTAAAATAATAAATTAAAAAGTTTTGAAAAAAATTTCTGTAGCTCTACCTGGCGGTGGCGCCCAATACATTTTAAAACGTCCAAACCTTAGTTAATTTAAGACACCCTAACACTGCTTTAGATGCTCCCATTACTTTTAACTTTGTTGGGTCATTGTCCATTGTGCAATAAAATCCATTATTTTATTTTTTTTTTCTCTTTGAGCTCACATTTTATCAATTTTTGTATTTGCATTTCTGTTTTTTTTTTTGAAAATCTTTTAAAACAAATAAAATTGTTATTATTTTCTATTACACAAAAGAAGTATTTCTCTTGTACAAAATGTTTTCGAACACTTGAGTTTTTGTAAAACTTTTGTTTCATTCTAAACTTTTAAATCAAACATTAATTACCTCGAAAATAATATGGCAAAGAGACTTTGACTTTTTATATGAAATTTAGTAATTAGGAGTGGTGGAAACGGAGGCGCGGATGGCACAAGTGCGGTGCGATCAGCACTAACAGCGCAAGTTTTTGCTGTTTAGTATTTTGTAAATTTCCAGCACTCTGTGGAATTTCAGTCGGGCTTTATTTAATTTTTTTTGCTAAGCGATATTTCATATTTGGAAATCTATTTTTTTAACTGTCAATTTTGCTTGAGTGTAAATTTCGTAGTCGTTATTTCCTTACAATCCAATAAAGCTTTATTCCACAAACATTTTTTTTTTTTGTTGATTTGTGCAATATGCTTTCTTAGTTGAATGTTATGAAACTCTTTTTCAAAATGTCACAATGCCCAAATAATTCTGCAACAAGAATTTATATGGAAAATTTTTGAATGTTATGCCTTAACCGAATTCGGGCATCATGCGTTTGAGCGTTATGATACACTCTGTCGCTCTACCTACTAATTAATTTTGAAGTAAATAAATAATTTAAAAAAAAAAAAAAACGTTGGTGAGACGCAATATTGGGCTGAATTTTAGTATTTTTAACAAAAATATTTATTCGCCAATCCTCTTGATTAATGAAACTTAAAACCAAAATTATGTCGTTTTTTTTTTATTGCAAATTATTTTCGCAGCATAGCTCTTACAGCCTAGCATTACCTAGATTTTTATTATCCAAATATGATTTCCTTATCTTACTATACTTTTTTTTTCTTATGTCACTACAATTTATAAATATTGTATAATATTTGCAACATAATTTTCAAGAAATTTTTGACCATTAATTTTATGTTGTAAATATTTATTTTTTTTTTTTTTTTGCTCGAAAAATGACGCGACGTTTGTTTATTACCGTGTGAAAATTTCAACTAAACTAAAAATTCGCCTTAAAATTCATGGTCAATGACATGGTGCAATGTTTGCATGTGACTTTACAGGGTACCTGCATTCAAAAAAATAAAAAAAACGCGCATTAAAGTATTGCCAATTTAAAAAAAAAAAAATCAAAGCGAATTTACTTATTACAAATCTTGTGAATGACGACGCTCGCGCTTGTGCCAAGAACAAATTGCATGCAAAAATAATTTAAATAAAAATCTTAAATAATTTAGTTATTTTTACCTTTACTTGAAAAAACGTCATGTACATAAAATCTTTTCAATTAAATATTTTTTTTGTTGTATTATTTTTTTTTTCTTGCATGCTCGTGTGCAGACATAGTGAGTGATCTCTAACACGGCGTGCCAGAAATATGTATATTGAAACATTTGTTCTTGACATTCAGAAAACTTTGATGGTCATCGGTACTTTGAACGCTGCTGAGCTTTGTGGAAAAGTTTTTTTTGCTTCAAATATCAAACTGTAATTCTCTACTTAATACTTTTTTTTGGGATTTATCAATCGCATGAGATCTATCAGCCATTGTAATGAAAATTGTTTAACTTCACTCTCAAAAAACTGCGTAAAAATATTCTTCTAATGAAAAATTACGAATAGTGTCAGCTTTTTAATAGCCAACACTTGCATGTTTATAGCACAATAAATGCACTTAACTTTGTGCCTTTTTAAGTTGCCCTGCTAACATGTTTGCTGTAACTGAGCCAAGCGCTCTTAACTTGACCTCATCGCAGTTCGCTTTTTTTTTGCTTAATTTAATACTTTTGTTGCTGTCAAAATTTGCTAATGACATTAAGCAGCCCTCCCCTTTATATTTTAGTTCATTTCATTTATAATTTCAATGAATTTTTTTTTTTTTTTTAATTAATTTAATTAATGTATTTCAAAGTATTTAAGCATATGATTTTTGCTTAGCTGAAACAACGATTTTTTTTATGTCAATTTAAACGCATTAATTATTACAATTAAAAACTAGTTAAATAGTTTTTTTTTCCCCATTTAACTGAGAGTTAAGGTGAATAAAAAAAAACACAAAATTAAAGATTTATGATACTTTGAACATGTGGTTTTTATGTTTGCGCCTTATCATAAATCATCGCCAGAGTCAGGGCGAGTTGAGTCAACCCAAGTCAAGACGAGTGAATGTACATAAAGTTTAATTTAATTAAATTTTAATGCAGTCGTAGAGAAAAGCTTTTATATATATTATATATATGTATGTATGCGTATGGGAATTTTCATTTCATTTCAAAAAATTTTGTGCGTTTCTTAAAACTATAGAAATATAATAAGTTAATAATAATAATAAGTTCAACGGCGTTAAGTCCCGTAATCTGAGTGGCCATTTCTGAACAAAAAAAAAAAAAAAAACGGAAATAACAGATTATAATGTCGCAGCAGAAAGCACAGTTAACTATTATTGCCTGACCAGCAGCATATTCGAAGACAAATAGTCTGAAGATGCCTAGAGCACAACATCCACACCCAGCAGTGATATATTGTGGATGCATTTATTTCTCTACAATAATTCGTGAATTTTTTGAACCCCAAATGCGGCGATAATTTTGACGTTTAACGAAGCCATTAAGCTGAAACTGAGTGGCTTTCAGTTCTTGAGTCAATTGAACTTTACAGGCATGATGAAGCAAATTTTTCAATATATAGCGTGATCCAATAAGAGCTTCTTACCACCAAGATCATGTGATTTGACGCCATTGGATTGCTTTCTGTGGGGTTAAATGTTAAATCACTTGTTTATGTCCACAAACCCGAAACTTTTGACGCTTTGGAAATCAACATAACTCGTGTTATTCAAGAAATACCGACCAATATGCTCGAAAGAGTTGTCGAATATTGGAGCCACAGAATGCACCATTTAACAACTAGTCGTCGGAAACATTTGAACGAAATAATTTTTAAACATTGAGTTGTAGGAACCGAACTATTATTCCGAATAAAGATTTGCATCAATACATTGATTTTTATGTATTTTATTTAGGAAACAAAGTAGGAAGCTCTTATTGGATCACCCAATTATAACATTCTCTAACTGATGTACCGATTTTGGTAGTAAGTTTCCACGATTAATAAACGTTGTTCAGGAGTAAGTCTATTCATGATTGAATCGTATTGAATACTGAACACAAACGTCATTCATTTGACACATGATAGCTGTCAAAACCACCCAGTTGGAAAAGGGATCTTTAATTCATCGGTATATAAAATTCTTGAGCACGATGCCGAATTGATTTTACTGAACTCTCAACAAAATAATAAAAATAATTATTTCATTTACAAAATTTATTTTTAATAAACCATTTACTTAATTTAAGGCTTTAAGCTAAATGGGACGTTCTTTTACAAACCGAACGAATTTTGACAAAAATTGACCGATACATTTTTGATTTGGCTGAAATTTTTTTTATGGGTTCTGTATCGAAAAAGTAGAGACACGTATTCGAGGATTTTTTAAAGAAATTTTTTTTATTTTCAAAATAGAGCGAATTCAAATTTTGAGAATTTCGTGATTTTTGGCTTGGAGGTTCATTTTTTAAAGAGAGTCTTCAAGCAAAAAATCGCGAAATTCTTAAAATTTAATAGTATTTATAATTTGCGCATTAGAAAAAAATACGTTTTCGATAGGAAATTTGACGTAGAACACGATGGTCGTATTAAAAATTAGATACAGGGTGGGGGAAATTTCGAAAAATCAATTTAAAAATTTTAATTATTTATAACAATATTAATTTGTAAATAATTTAAAAAAAAAATATTTTCATATTAAAGTTCATTTTCTTAGCTTTAACAAAAGCGGAGTTATGAATTTTTGAAAGTGAGCCTCCAAGCCAAAAATCGCGAAATTCTCAAAATTTGAATTCGCTATATTTTGAAAAACAAAATTTTTTTTTTAAAAAATCCTCGAATAAGTGTCTCTTCTTTTTCGATGCAGAGCACATAAAAATAATTTCAGCCAAATCAAAAATGTATCGTCCGAAAAGTGTTCGGTTTGTAAAAGACTGTCCCAAATAGCTAAGAAGGCTTATAGCTGTTCTAGCTAAACTCTGTTTTAAAGTATTATGTGTATTAAAATTATTTACACTCTCATAAACTGCTTCGTTGTTGTGTGGCCAGAGTGTCTAAGATCTCCCTGGATTTTGATATTGTTCTATTCACAGTAGATAAAGGCAAATCACCATTCTGACAGAAATTACGAGTTGTAGCTGCCAAAACTTCGTTATTTTCATTGCTCAATAATGAAATTATGTTGTTCTTTCGTTTTAAATAACCCTAAATTGTCAGCTGTCCTGCCTCTTTTTTCAACAATAACATTTTTAACGCACAAATGGCGCGAAAATTCAAATTTTTCGTATATTTTAGGATACTTTTAATTCAATTTTTCAAAAGGTTCATATTTTCATATGAGACATGATATGTTAATTCCTTTTCTGAGAAAGCTCTAAAAAGACCCCTGTTGAATGCAATTGTGTAGCCACACAAAATAGTTTCAAATTTTATTCAGGAAGGGTGAAACAGACACAACACATGAGACAGACAATGGACACCCCTTTCAGCAAACCAAGCGAAATGAATTATGCAAACAATTAATGCTTCCTGGCGCATATGAAACTTCTAGCAAACGCAATACATTTTTTGCCTTGCAAAGAAATGCTTGGACAGCTTAAAAAGAAGGAGCTGTTAAGGATTAACTGAATTAACCTAACCTCTCTAACAATTAAATGTAATTAAAAGAATGCACTTTCCACTTTCTTAGAAATTCAATGATGACTTGAGAAAGATTTTTTCATTAATTAATTTTAAATTATGTTTTCACCATTTTAAAGAAATGGTCACTTTATTTTTTTAGAGAAAAAACAACTTTAAGATTGAGAGAGTTTTCTTGATGTACCATATGGTTTCAATGAATCATAATATAACAAATTTTATTTACTCTTTTCTGAGAAGATTTTTCTCGAGTATTGATACTTATTCTTCAGAGCTTTGACCTATTTGTCCGCCAAAATTTTTTTGGACGTCTGTTATCGCCCTCTCTCCCGGCGAACTGGTGAAGATTTGAACAATTAGGGAGGATATCAAAACAACCACGTCGTCTGTGCTGTAAAAACTTAAATTCACCGGAAGATATGTTAAAATTGTCATTCATGTCCATGTTTGTTTGCCGTTGTACCCCTTGACCAGTCCTCTTTTCGTCTTTTATATCTTTGACCACAATAGTGTTATCTCTTTTCGAGCTTGAAGTCAACAGTCAAAAAAGATGTGGTTTTAGTAGTAGGAACATCGTTCAGCCCTAAAGCCGACACTCAAACGATAAGGTTTTCAAAGTTTTGGAATCATCTTCTGCCGAATACTGAGTGCAGGTCCCTATCATCATTCTGACATAAAACGGAATGGAATAAACAAGATTTCAGAAAAACGACGAAGTACTATGTGCTTGAACTCCCTTCCTTGTACTAATAACTTTTGCCGCATATCACTCTCCCCTACGAGAGCACGTGATTTATGAGCAGCTTCTTGTCTTAAGATTATGCTAAATCATCATCATTTCACAAAACTAATGAAATTTTAAAAATTTAACAAATTTTTTGTTATGAGACGATATATTACAATCGATACGTTTTATAAAAAAACATAAACAAAAATAGATTTTAAATACATTTTTATAAGAAATGTTTGATATGCAAGAACTTCATGCTACATACATATATATTGTAATATTATATTAACGTTATAATCAATTCAATTTCTGAACTATTGCCATTGTTTTAACAGCTTCTAAATTAAATTTACAACTAAAACTAATTAATTTAATGACTTTTAGCATTTACAAATTAAAAACTTTAAGCCTTCTCATTAAAACTTAAATGCTTAGGCAGCGCAGCATAACCTTCATTCCAATTAAATATAATCCGATATATTGTTTGTTGTATTTAAGACTTAAGTTCATTCTAAATTTTAATTAAGTAATTTGAACTGAAGGTTAAACATTGAATACTTTGACTTGTATTTTTCAGTTTAATAAAAATTTCCATTCATATTTTCTAAAGAAAAATGTACGGAAAAATTTCAACCATAAGAATTCATTTCAAAATTAGAAAGGCGTAATAAAGTTAAGAAATCATTTTTAAATGAAACTAAAAAGATGCTTTCAACACTGTTATGTTAACGCTACTGTTGATATTATGGCTAATTAAAATAAAATGCAAATGAATCATCATACGAACTTAAATGATGAATAAATAATACCTGAAATATAATTTATAGAATTAAAGTGTCAAATGATTAAACCTCTTCATAATTTAAAGTTTCATGACTCAACGAGAACTTAAATATTGTTAAAGCTAATGCCAACGGATTTGAAGGTCAATTTGAAAGTCGGAAATGATATGTATGTATGTGTAAGTATGTAGTTGTTAGAAAAGCAGACAAATTGTCTGATAAATAAAAAATTTACTTCGGTGATGAGCGAGCTAGAACTGTATTACCATACTGCTAACTAAGTATGATAATGACATCATGATAAAGTTTTACTAAACATTAAGAATTAAACAAGCATTTGAAATAATTTTTTATATTTCAGCAGATTTGTTATTTGCCTGACGTTACACGTTGCCAAGGCTTCACAGATTTTACTGAGTATAGGTTTCCCGCATTGTACTTGCTTTTCCAACCCCAGCTTCATTAGATGTTTTGACAAAAGGAGTCGAAAAATAATTTAAATGGTTTCTATAATTCCATCTAAGATGCTTAAATCAGTTTCAAGAAATTTTGATGTTTCCAGCTTTTACTATCCCTCTTTCATTTTCTACAACTGACTGAACAAATTGGCATAGCTTTTGGGTCAGAGAGCGCTAATATATATAGCTTTATTTCCAATCAGAGCCACCCTAAAAATACTAAAAAAAAACGAAATCAAATATATCCGTCGTGTAATATGTTATTGGTCTCCTCGAGACAAAAACTTCATGTTTTAAGATCCGACTCTAAATACCGAAGATATGACGAAAAATTAATAAGGCGACCCCTACGCTCGTTAAAAAAACTTTAAAAACATTTTTAAAAATAGTTCTAATGGAGCAATCGAAATACTTCAGTTGGAAAAGTCTAATGATTTTTTCCAAGCTTTAATTTTCTGACATTAGGGAGCTACATTAGGATTGTAGTAACTGAGACCTGGTGGGTACGTTCAAGAATGGGGTACTTGATGTCAAGAATCATAGGATCGAAAAGTTGGTCTATTTAATACAAAAACTTTGATATATCATACTTTAAGATCGGACTGTAAATGCCGAAGACATGATGATGCGCGACCTCTATTTTACCTTGCAAAACTGCTTCGGATTTGCTGTGGTACGGTTTAATGTACATACATATGTATATCAATAACGGAGGCCTTATCATTGAATTTTTTGCACCGATCTATGATGAATAGATTTTGTTTGTCACTCACTTTGTACTGCTGTGCCTTACCCTTAGACTTTTTCATTCTTTTTGATACTTTTCGATATTCTTCAATACGATTTGATATTTTAGGAGATCTTCGATACTCTTCGACTTGTCAACGATTTTCGATATATTATTTCGATGCTTTTTGATAAGTTCTGACATAAACCGTTGATTTTTGATAATTTCTGAATAATCCTGTTTTTTGTCGAAAAGTTTTGTATTTTATCAATTTTTTTTATGAGCTTGGGACTGCATCGTTTTTATCAAGTTTTTTCGATGCTTCTCGACTTTATCGATGTTTCTAAATTTTACACCAAAGTTTTCGAGCTAATCGATGTTTTGCGATAATATTATATTTTATCGATGTTTTTCCCGTTTTTTTTTCGTATTTTATCGTGCTATTATTCGGCATTTATAGACTTTTTGAATTTTTTAAAAAATATCGAAAAAATACTTGCAAACTGTTGAAAATATCAAAGAAAGTAAAACGTACAAAATAACGATAAATATAGACCGAAAAAAAAATATAAATCCATTTATAACGATTTTGCAGTGATTTCTATCAAAAAATTTATAATCGTTCAGCCCTTGCCGTAATCTACATATATATAAATAAGTAGTTGCAAAATAGATCTTTTTTTAACTGCCATAACCCAATAGTAGGCGTTGCCATGCCCCTAGCACGAAAATATGATTTCATTGCTAAATTAATGGACCGCTATTAAAGAAATTTGGTTTGGAGATAGTTGAACTCAAAGAAAGGTTAGTTAAAACTCTAAGGCTTGACAAGGCCTTTAATGGGGTAAAACGCTGCCACGGCTGATGCACTATACAGATTTTGATAAAATTTGGTAAGAAGATAGACTGATTCTTGAGTAAAAAAAATTGTTTTTAGCGGGGCGGTGTCAGGCTCCTTACAAGAAAAAACTTTTCCACTGCTAAGCTAATCGGACTTTAATGAAAAGTACAGAAAAGATATTTGAGTGGTGCCACATCTCTAACCAGAAAATATGAAATTTGGTACGGAGCTTGATTGAACCCTGAAAAAAGCTATTTACTTTTAAGTGGGTGGACCACATCCCTAAAAGGAAAATATGTTTTTACAGCTAAACTAATGAACCTAAGCAAAGAATAGACATAGAGATAGGGTAACATATTGCCATGGTTCATATTTTTGGGAAGATGACAAAAAATAAATATTTTTTATGTCTGGATATTAAAAAGTATTGATTGAATTTCAACCTGTGGGTGAATTCTAGTTATTGTTATTGCTTGATAAATTTTTTAAAGTGCTGTAATATAGAAATTCTTAACAAAATTTGCTTTCTTTGAGTATCTTAAGATTAAATTTTTAACTATGAAGTGTTAGTTCATTATTAACTAATTCCCTTATACAATTCAGGTACAAAGAATATAATGTTTTTAACACATATAGTATAAAAACAATTGCTGCTTTTATTTCTTTACTGCTTTATGACCATGATAAAAATATTTTCTATCTTAATTCTAAACACAACAAATTCAAATGGATCTTTTGTTTTTGCACTGAACCCAGATTCCTGTGGCCTTAAATATTTCTATTTGTGTTTTCTGTATTTACTCATACCAATTGTTTGAGTGCGTGGGTATTTTAAGCATTTGTTGATTTAGCAATAAAACTGAGGATTTTCACCCACTGTTTTTTTTTTTTTTTTGTTCTTCTACTGAAGCAGCCTCATCTTCGTCAGCTTGACTTGAAATGCAATAAACAAACTTCTCATTATGTTACATATAAAAGTTTTTATTATTTTTTTTTTTTTGTATAAATCTTCTAACATTTTATTGTGTTTTCACTTGAAAATGTGAAATTTATTCAAAAATATAAACAAGAAATATTACTTTGTTCCTGAAAGCCTAAGGTTGTAATTACTTCATTATACTTGCAAATTGCAATAAAATTTTAGTTTGATGTCGTAAAACTGTTCCAGCGCAAAAGATTCCTGTGGCTATTAAAAAATGCGGCTCTAAGCCTTTAAACCTGCGCCTGCTTTATTTCCCAAGATGTTCTCTTTATGTTCTTTATCTCCTCACGGAGCATAGTGCCTATACAAAATTCTTTTAATGTGCACACGATCAGTAGCGACTGCTTTTAGTTTTCTCCAACATTTTCCCGATTCACATATTTTCTGCTCTAGCAAACTTTTGCCCGATGACGTTTTCAAAGATGTAGGCGTTAGAATTTGTGAATTCTTGCAATGAAAGGTGCCGCTGTCACTGCTTTTTTTAACATTCACAGAGATCAGCAGAATTGACTCGAATGATCCTCAAACAGTATTTCAACGTTGCATGTTATGAATTATTTGCTCAATTTTTATTTATTTTAAATATTTAAGAATTTTTGAATTCGTACAAAAAGATTTTTTGTTTTGAACTTTCCTTGGGATAATTTTGCCTTATGAATAAATAGATTCTTTAATCCACAATGCTCAAAACAAAGCATCTCGTTCAAGGTCCCCACCGTATGTGAAGCAAATATGGTGATTTACTTAAATTTGCTTTAAAATTTTATATTTTCTTAACTACATTAAATAAAAATACATAAATTTGAACATTTAAAAATGTTGCTTAGCTTAGCATTTTTTTTTTTTTAGTTGGCCTCCTATATAATCGCATGTATCTACTGCATATTATGGAATTTTTGACATGTCATCACGATTTTTTGAGCTCATCGTCGTGTTGAAATTATGTGTAAATATTGAAAAATATTAAATAAAATACCAGACATATATGATTACCATTTTTGTTTGCACTACTTTTTTAAAATAAACAACAAATAAATAAAGATAGAGAGAGGAGGCTCACATAACTTTTTTTTTATTTTTAACTCGAGTGAAAAATTAAATAAACAGAGAAAATGTGTCTAAGCAAATAAAAGTGGAGAAAAAAAAAAGTTTAAATAAAAAACCAAACACGATTCAGCATGAAAATATTTACTTTAATAAGAAATATTTTATTTAAAAATTTTTTTTTTTTTATTATATTCTGTTATTGTTTACTTTGGAAAAAGTTGATGTACTGTAGTGAATATACAATAGAGACCTAAAACGTGCCTAAATATTAATTTCCGCTAGAAACGAAAATAAAGTGTGCACTATGGCACTGAAATTATTAAATTAGCAAGGGTGTTTTTTTAGTTGTTTTTCATTAATTTTATGCCTAAAATATGTAGTCGTATTATGCGAAACTGCGTAGTCCCTCGTCCACGTGGTTGATGTTTAAAAAGAATTTAATCAAAAATTAATTGAAATTGAACTTTCCAGCTTTAAGATAGACGAAATTATTATATATACGAATGAATTGAACATGAATAATGGTCGTGACATACAATATCTAATATTTGTTAGCCTCAAAAAAGCTTTTAGAAAGTTAATTCCAAGATATATACATACAGAACCAAAGGAAATTTGACTAAAAAAAAGTACTCACGTTTCGCTTTCAAAAACTCTATATATATCCTCAAAACTTCGAAAATTTTCCTCACTACATTCAAATTTTCTCTATAGATTTACTTTCATTCACTAAAAAAAAAGGTCCTCATTTTTGACTTTCACAAGACCCTAGCAAAATGAGATATATTTCATTTTTTAACATGAACAGAGGTGCTCTTAACCCAGCGCAGCATTAAGGTAGAGCTAATAGGGGATATAGCGCCGGGTACCGAGCTCAAGAGGGCCCTCCTCAGCGCTAAATAAAGGTAATTGCTGAGACGTTTGTGGTAGCTAGGAGCCGGAGCTCTAAGGTCCCCAAGATGATAAAAAGTTTTGTGGTAAACGAAACAGGAGGAAATTTGTTTTTTTTTATTTTTTGGGCAAACAGGCAATGTACATAAAAACCCCCTACTGGTGATCTCATTATGACTTACAGTGCAGAAAATCATTATTATTTTATGAATAAATGTACTTTTTTATATTTCAGTCCTTAGCCCCACAAAATCTTAACTTAATTCATGAATTTTTAAATATAATAAAGAGACGTCCATTAATTATGTATGTCAAAATAGGGAGGAGGAGGTTCGGCAAAATCTCACCAAGGGCGAGGAGTGGGTCAAGGAAAACCTCTAGTCAACTTTTTAATGCAGTTCAACTTTTTAATGCAGTTCAATTATTTAAAAATTATAATTTAAATCTCACGGGAGGAGTCCCGCCAGATCTCACCAAATCTCACCTAGGGAAGGAGGGGTCCGAATTTTCAGAAAAATACCTCACGTAATTAATGGACGTCCCCTAAGCGAGTGACTGCAAGGTTCTTTTAAGTTATTTCCCGAGTCATGGATTATGTTGCTCAGTGATCGTTTGTGAGATTATGGGGGTGGACTCATTTCTTGCTACGGTGAGGAGTTAACTTCAGTACTTTACGGCAAACTTGTGTTATGAGACTATTCAAATATATGCACATAACCCGACCTTCCCAATCAAAAAATAAACTTATAAATTTTCACTTTTTTAAAGGCTGAGTACTGCGGCTGAGTTTATAAATGTGAATTTGGAGATCTACGACTTTCGAAATAAAGTTAAGATCGGAAAAATTTATTGGCACTTGCTTGCTAAGAGACAATTATTGACTGCATATGCGAGGCTTTCCAAATATTCACTGGGAGTCAATTGAATGCCACGTTTTGTATGATCAAAAGAACTGCAAGGAATATATCTTTAGTGTACTTTCAAAGGCTAGGTTGTTGGCAACCTTGACTCACACTTAATATGAGCTCGAAAGGATCGAAAGGTTCTTCATTGCGTAGGACTCTAAATTTAAAGCAATCGTATTGTGATGGAACTGCGGTTAAAGTTATCTAAAGCGCTGCTATATTTACTGATACCAAAATAAATAAAATTCTAATAATATTTAAAAAAAGTAAGCCATATTTTAATGCATACATTTTCAATCAAAACAAAGAAAAAAAAAAAAAACACTCAAATGTAATGAGAGCACAACAAATATAAAATTTTGTTTAATTTTTTTTTAATGTTAATGGATACATTTGGCTATCGTGTTGAGTATCCATTTATCAAAGCCAAATTAAAATAACTTTAAAAGATAATAAAAAAATGTTAATAAATAAAACTCACAGTTAAAATAAAACCGATGGCATGAATACAAATTGTAGCACAACAACAAAAACAACAAAAAAAAAAAGACTTAACAAACCACAATTACTTGAACTTTGAACTTTATGGCATATTCAACAATAAACCATGTTAACTGTAAGTTGAAAAATTCGGAAAAATTTAAATTCATAAACTTCATATAAAAAATGCGAATCAGAACGATTTGAGCATAAAAAAATTTGTAATTTTCGAAATGTAAAAATTGTTTTCTAAAAGAAATGTAGTTTCAAAATGTGTTCAACGCATTGCAGTACAGACATTGGCACAAAATTTCTAACCACAATAAATAATAATTCATACAAAAACAAAATTCCATAATTTCGTTTCATATACAAAGTACATCATCTAAATGCAAAGACACGTGCTGCACGATCTTAATTTTTTTGAAAACTGCAGCAAATTTAATGATTTTTTTTTAAAGCAAAATAATATTAAGAAATATTTAAGCTAAATATAGTGTAAAAAATAAAAAAAAAAATTTATTTATAAATGCAAGAAAGTTAAATAAAAATGTTTGCAAGTCAGAAAAAGAAAAAATATAAAGCTTCAAAAAAAAAAAAAAAAAAAAATTAAAGCGTAGGCAACACTGTTCTTGTGCAATAAACAAACAAACAAACAAACAACAACAATGAAAACAGCACAGTAAGGTCGTAACTGCAATTGCAAACAAAAGTAAGGAAACGACACAGTAAAAGAATTATTTAAATTTACAATTAAATTAATGAAAACATAAAAAAAAAACCGTAGATACCAAAACTAAAATAAAACCACAGACCACAAAAAAAAAGGGGGGGGGACTCAGCAAACACCTCTGCTGCTTGTGGCTGTAGTGAAACAACGTCACACATCGTCGTCGATGTGTGCAATACTGACTGACAGCTGTTTTACCTGAAGGACCCGCATTTTTTATCTTTCATACCACGCTGTCAATGTTGTTGTTGTTTTAAGCACTTATGTTAATTGGCTTAAAATGTTGCTGTTACAGCGTTTTTTGCGCTGCTACTTTTTGTGGATGTATATGTAAGAATAAGCATGTATGTGTAGCTCATTTTTCCACAAACAATGCGCATCACTTTTTATGACATCTTTTTGAAGGGACAATGGAACAATTTTATACAAAAATTGATGGAAATTGAAAATCTCAACACTTAAAGAGATATTGCTAGTTGGATTTTATGAAATGAGAAAGAGTTATGAAAGCTCTATTAAATTAATCAGAAAATTTGTTCAATATAGCACGTTCCGATAGTTCCAAATCAGTGGGGAAAAGGTATGCCTAATTTTGTTGAATTTTCATAAGTTCGGGGAGGAGAGGGGCGCAAGCCCCACGAGCCTTATGGCTGGCTACGAACTTGCAATCAACTCTAGCCATGTGTTTTACTATCAGATGGCTTTTCATGTAGTGGGCAAAGGAGTTTCTCATCCAAGCGAAGAAGAACAGTCACTTTCCTATCGTACAATGATGTGCATTATGTAAGAACTTTCGATGCCCATTAGCGATAATTTTACTGACGGCGCCAAAGTGTGCGAAATGCGTCTCGTAAGCTATCACAATTCGCCAATAATATGAACAGAATTTTTCACAAAATTAAGTTCTCGAAGATATTGTTATTGAAGACATGAAGGCTAGCTCATAGCTCCTCCAATCCAAATTAGTTCTAGTAGATTTGTCCTTACCAAATAGCTGTCTGGCGTCTTAAATTGTCTAAGAGTCGGTGATTCTTGGAGATTAACTTTTAAGACATGACTTAATAAATCTTTGTGATAAGATTGGAATTCAAAACTGACACAGTTTCTAGCTGTTAGTCTATACGAGGAGGTAAGATAGAAGCTACCATTTCAGTTAGTATGTTTAACAGTTTTCAATTGTTGTAATAATTCCGAATTGAAACCAGTAAATGTCCCAACTTAAGACCATCGATATAGTTGATAATATCATTGTCAATCACTTTGTTGTCATTGCTGTAATCACAGTATTTGATCACAATTGCTAGTAAGATTAAGCTTTTTATTTTATTTAAAACTTCAAGCCAAATAGCTAAGAATACTACTAGCTGTAGTAGCTAAACTTTTTATTATTATTATTAATTAACTTTAAGCCAAATTTTACTGCAACCCTCTTATGAATAGAATACGTCTACAGGTAAAAATTGAAATTAATTATTAAAGACTCTGTGTGTGTATATGTGTTAGTTATTTTATCAAAGTAAATTCATTTCCAAGACTTGAGGTGTCCAGTTGCAAAACCGGCCAAGTCCAAAAAAATAAAATTTCTAGATATTCTCATATATCAAAATTTGGACCATGCTTTATGGTTCTACTAAATTTATTTTGATGCATAGGTTTCAAAACCGGCCAAGTCCAAGAACTTACTTTCAAAACCTGCCAAGTCCTGTACATTGATATCAAAACCGGCCAAGTCCACTTTTTTTCAAATAAAATTTGTTGAATACTATGTCAAAACCAGCCAAGTGCATGTTCCATGGATCAAAACCGGCCAAGTCCAAAATTGTTTCCTCAAAAACATCGGCAGATGAAACTCGAAAAGTCTGATATGTCGTGTTCTGAATGAGAAATTTTAGAAGCCATCATGTGGGAAATACGTTTTATTTTTTCAATGAACATAGATGAAGATAAACGTTTTTCGTTGCTTTTCCAAAAGTATGAAATAGGCACTAGGCCGGTTTTGCAACTGGACGCCTCACTTGTTATAAGTAAGCTTCATATCAAACGAAATGACTCTTTAGTAATCGAAAAATGGTTTGTATTTATGGCTTCAGCTATTGAAAAAGTTTGAATGAAGTTGCTTACGAAATGTTCCCAACTTGCTATTCATAACTCTATAGGTAGAACAATTTTGTGCAAAATTATTCGCTTTGTTGAATTTTAATGGATTTTTTTTTTAGACTTTTAACAAACATCAAACGAATATTCTGTTACCAAGTTATGCAACGAAAAAACAAATAGAAAACGTTTAATAGGCTTTTTTTCCCTTCGTTCCTAGCTGTCTATTCATTTTTGTATATTTGCTAATTTTGGCATTGCAATCAATACGTACTTTGAAGTAGGCTTTACAATGTATACTATACTATACACTAGACGTAAAAAGTTCGTATGAGTATTGTGCAAATTGAACAAATATCAATGAGTTCTTTTTTAAAATGTTTACTTTTCCCAATCATTCTTCAACTTAGTTTTTTTTTTTCATTTTGTTTTTGTTTTTGTTTTCCAACACATGAGTGTAGTGTACTCGTAATCTTTTATTTATTTGTATAGCAAAAGCTGCCTTCGAGGCACCCTATATTTACTCACAAGTTTATGGAAACTTGTGTCAACAAAACACTCGCTCGCCTCATTTGTATCAACAGTTGCTTTCTTGTTATTTAACTGTGGTAACTGTTGTTTGAGGTTTTGAGTTCATAATCGCAAAAGAATAAGGAAGTTGGCATGAGTGTACTTACTATCTGTTGTCACATCTCTGTTATATATGTGACAACATGCGGTAATGGTGCTATAGCCTCTAAAATTGAAGCTACGCGAAAAGCATTCACAACACTACAAAGTAGTGAAAAATTAAAAAATATAATTCGCACCTTTAATGAGTAATATAAAAAGTCAAATAAAATTTTTTAAATGTCCTCGTATGGTTTTCCCGAAATTCGATTTTATTTAAAAATTGCTAGCTTTCTATAAGCTCATTCACATTTACATCAAAAATGGTCCGTTTTCTGTTTACATTTATCGTATATGTATTTCGTTTTTGAAAATAGCTTTTACACTCGCATTAGCGCGACATTGGTGCGGACGCGAAGGTACACTCTAATCGTTTCAAAATGCAAACTATTCATAAAAAACCTACACACACTACTAAAATTGTTTGTAGATGTAATTTAGTACTAGTAAAATATAAAAATCAATATCTGGCAGAATTGGCTAGGTCGTGAAGGTACACCCTAAACGTTTCGAAATGCAAAATATTTTTGAAAAAATCATTATAACTGGAGAACGGCTGAAGGGATTTCAAAAATATGGATGTCATATGAAAGACAATTTAATAAGCTATAATATTTGTTCACAAAATTTTGAAAATTTTAGGGTGTACCTTCGCGACTGCGCCAATACTGCCAGATGTATAGAAAGAGCTGAACGAGCCGGCGCGGCTTGAAAACAAAATTATAACAACAAAAAGCATTCGGCGACAGCGAACAGAAATTGTTTAATTTGAGGGGAGCGTTGAAGATAAAATTACACAAACAAAAAGCATGCGATATTTACGAACCCAAATGATTAAGCTCGAACAAAGGAAAGAGCTGGAAATTTTTTGTTATTGTTGTAAGAGCTGGAAGAGTTAAAAGCGCTTCGAACTGTGCATCCTTGGCTTATGGCATGAAGTAGAGCAACGAGTAAACTTTTTTGACTTTTTCTATTACGGTAAAAGATAAAGTATTGGAACTGAGAATAAAAATGCCAAGAACTTTTTAATTTCAGATTATCTTCTAGCGATAGCATGATGTGGAACCTAATCAAACGGCTTGAAAGAATTGGATTATTTGGAGTCTGCCTGGAAGAGGAGCTCTGTGCGCTCCAACCTAGTGGTGAAAGTAGAGCGACAGAACATGCTTGAGAATTTATTTACATCTAATCATCGTCGACCTGTACAATAGGCATCGTTAGAGCCCATATATTTAAGAATTATAAGAATTTCATACTGGAATTTAAAAAAAAATAAAACCTTCATAAATGAGTGGAAATAGGATAGAAAGTTTTGGCTGAAGTTCTTGCTACTTGCTTCCACTTAAATCAATGAATCGATTTATTCATTTGTCTTTTATTTTTATGTATAAATGGTTTTTCATTCATGCGCAAAATGTATTAAGACATTTAAATTCATTTGAAAATGTTTTTTAAAAGGTTTCACACTTATAAGCCAAAAAGTGGGTGGGACGAAAGGAAGCAAACAGTATTACCATTTGGCTCTCGCGCACAATAAAACTTTATATGTTGTATTGTTAGTTGAATATAAAACCATAAAAATGTACGAAAACTTTTGAGTAGCGCCAAAAATCCAATTAATTTATACAAAAAAAGAAAAAAAAATAAAACACAGACAACAAACTTTATCCATATGAATAAAGAATTTGCAATGAAGTTGGCAATAAATGAATTTTTTTTTTTTTTATTTTATTTTCCACTAGCCAGCTGATGGGCGTTACAAAACTTAATTGCATATTTAACTTTGTCATGTAAAATTATTTTAATTTTAAATAATGAAATTGGTTTTTTTTTTTTGTGTAAATTCCTTCTCCCTTTGATCAATAAATAAATTTTGTATTTTATGCTCATAATTTATCTTATTTAAATTTAATTGCAAGTTGTGTATCTTTTATCTTTTTTTACTTGGATGACAATCTCAAGTTGAGTAAAGCGTATACCCGACGGTGACAGCGACGACGACTTTATCAGCAGAGTTCGCATAAATTAAAATAACCCAGTTATTTTATTTGATGTATTTTTTTTTTATTTTTTTTTTTTTTCATTTCTGTTTGCCTGACTACTGTGCAATCGGCGTGGAAACGAAGTGGTTTTTTTTTTATTTTTTGCATGGACCGCACACGTTTTCAAACTCATAGTGTACTTTAGTATTTACCACGTACCGTAGTCACAATCTGTTAGATACAGATACAATCATTTAAATTGTGAATTTTGTGGCAACAAAAGGAAATTTATTGTCGTTGCCGCTATCAAAGAAACGTAGATTTAAGAACGCTAGCATGTTGTTAAAATACATTGGGAAAAATAATTCTATCAAATGAATGGTTTTTCGTAATAATATTCAGCGCAATTGTTCGCTGAATGGCGCTGTAATTAAAAAAAAAAACACACTTTTTGATGTTTACAAACTAATGGCTTTATTTACTATTCATAGCAATTCACAAGCCTTTTTAAATTTAATTTTTTTAGTTACATTTCCTACGACTTAATTATTTATAAAATATTCTCTCTTTGTTCTTTGAACAATTTTCATTTTGAGAAACGAACAAATGGCCACATAAATTTTACTCAAATCTTACAAAATGACTCCTTAGTGTTATATAGCATTTTAAACAGTTTTTAAAAATTATTTTTTCTTGTGTACCTACGAGGAATATAGAAAAAAACCATTTCAAAAAAAAAAAAAAAAAAAAATACAACCAAATACAATCCACACGATTTTTATAATCAACAACAATTCACAATTGAAAGTTGACTTCGTCTGTGTTGTATACCATAACAGATTAAGTATCTGCTTGATTGATTTATAATAATTGAGGCATACAAAAAAAAAAAAATATCTACTTCTTTTGCTTTGTATGATTGTTGTAGTTGTTGTTGTTGTTATTTTGTATTTACAAAATTTAAAATACAAAAAGTCCTCTCACGAAGATTCTCATACCTTATATGAGCATGATAGCCGATCTTAACGAACCCATATACACTGAGCAGCATAATAAAGAGCTGCGATTGTTTGTTAGCTTTTTATATATGTATATATATATATTCTTAATGTTGCATAAAGTAAAGGGAAATATTTTTTAAGCGGCATAGTAATGAGCTATTTTCAATAGCAATAAATTACAAAGAGCATTGAATTCCTGAAACTATGCGTAGCTCAGGAAATATAGTCAAATTCAGTAAAATCATTCCAAAACAAATGTCATTCTGGGCAATGAGAGTATTATCAAGCAGATTTCATAACTCCAAGCAAAGAAAAATTTAATCAAGAATCGTTAACATTTTCAGATCGTACTCCTTTGCAAAAGAAAAAAATTATCATCCAAAAAACATAACAACATTTTATATGTGATATGTATATTAAATAAAATATTATTAAATTTTTATTATTAAATGTTTATCAAAAATAATATTATTTATTATTTAAGTTATCTAAATTACTAAATTTTTATCAAAACCACATGACTAATGTAATTTTGTTTTGATAAATAAACACATAAAAAAAACGCGTGCAGGGGGAAACCTCTAAAATCAAATAAACTCTATGTTGAACTAGGTGAGGTCCATAAATTTATGTTTTTTTTTTTTTTTTTTTTTAATAAACGTAAAACTAACCCCAAACGTATAGTAGTACAAACACTTATGCACACACGTATATGAATGAGATTGTATATATTTATATATGTAGCTAGTTGGATTAAAAAAAAAAAAAACACATAAAAAAGTCCATATAAACAAATAAACATAATCAGGCAATAAATTGTCGTTTTTGTGGCCCCCACTTAGATGCCAACATTAAGTGAATGTGTGAACATACATTTATTCATTAGAGTGGTTCGAAATTGTATGGAAGAATATATGTATTTATATATTGAAAATGTTAGATTTTATAACTTACAGAAAGACTATATAAAATTTGCAAAACAATTTTGTTTTCATAACCTTAATTCTAAAATTTTAGATGTTATGAATTTATTGTAAGAAAAGATATATAGACCAAATCCATCTCAAACCATGCAGTCGGACTAACTTCTAATCTTGGAATTGTTTGCCGATTATATATGTATTGTACGCAAAAGAATTTTTCAAAATAGTCGCAGTTTCATCCAAATCAAAATATGTAATTAATTTTTGTACATACGCACATATAGCTTTTTCGCTGACTGTATGTACTTCTGTGGATTTTGAATGTTTTGCTTGCTTGACTTTGTCAGCGAAAAAGTTATATGTGCGTACAATGTTTCTATATATATTTTCCATGATATAAAGTTATTACGAAAAAAGCGGTAAAACAAAAGCATGCAAAATGCAAGCATGATTTGCAGTAAGTAATTTGAAATTTTGCTTTTGTTATTTGCTTTAAAAATAATACCATAGAGTGGCTTAGCAATGATTAAAAAAAAATTGATATTTCAATTTTGAAAAAAAAAATCTGCTTGCATTAAACTCATTTCATTTCTCTCTCATATTAATACAAATTCACAATAAAATTTTAAGCCTTGTTTTTTTTTCATAAAAAGCGCTATTACCTTTTTAAAAAAAGGATATTTAAATTTTAAAAATGTTAAAATTAAATATGCAATAACCTTCTTTAGCGCAAATATGTTGTTTTAAAAAAGAAATTATTAAAATCGGTTGAGCATAATTTGCGCCAAAGCGTTACAAACCATTTCCATAAAAGCAATTTTATACTGGGTGTCCCATTTTAACTTACACAGCTGAATAAGTCAAATAATTTCAAGTCATTCAAAAAATGTTTCAAATAAAAGTTGGTGGGTATCAAAGGACTGATCCAGCCATGACCTTGACCTACATTTTCAAGGTTATTTGAAGGTCAACTTTAGTTTTTCAAATGGAAACCACTATTTTTGACCGGAACCCGGATTCCGGAAGAGCACAAAATTCTACGATCAGATAGGTGGTATTCATGTTAGAGGTCAAAGTGAATCCTGAAAATCATTTCAAGGTGGAATTCCCGCTTGGTGCAGAAAAGCTGCAGCCAGTTAATGCAAGATTGTGCAGCAGTCCAGCCAATGATTGTTAGCTTTTCTGTACCAAGCTGGAATTCAACCTTGAATTGATTTTCAGTGGTCACTTTGACCTCTAACTTGACTTTTGACTTATTCAGCTGTGTAAGCTAACATGGGACACCCTGTATAAATAATGAAGATATAGATGAGTGAATGACCTTTTTTTGTTCATCAATATGTAATTTTATATTTTTTAGAATAAAAATTATGTTTTCTAATTTCAAATTTCTCCAAGTTTAGCTAAAGGAACCACATTCTAGTTTTTAGCCACGTGCCGCTCGAAATCTTACTGTAAGATTTTAATATTTTTGTATATATGTACATATTTAGAACCACTCCATTGTATATACATTCATTATGTGCACATATTGCTTATGTATAATTTTATATATGTAGGCGCGTTTATCTGTATGCATTTCAGTTCCGGACGATAAACAATAAAATATTGTTTTATATTTAGTTTAATGGAGTCTCCCGCATTTTCAAATAAATGGACATAAATACATACATAAGCAACAACAACAATATTGCAAACAATGCATCACAAATCATTCGTTTGCTAAAATGACAAAAAAAAAAAAAATAGCAAATAAATGCAAAAAAAACACAAAAAAATTAATGGCAAAAAATAAATAATTGGTAACATAAACCATTCATATTGTATGTTGGCCTGAAAAAAAGCTTTTCCCATAAGAGTAATTAGATATATTATAGATATGTACATAGTATATGAAATGCAAAGTTGCTGCAATATAAAATTTGTGAATTTTTACAGCAATTCATTACATATACAAAAATATTACATTATATACTACAGGCTGTCCAAATAAAAGAAGCTGCTTCGAAAGATGACTATATTTTTGTGACTGTAATAAAATTTTGAATAACAACGTTTTGCATAATTGCGACTCAATTGCAGCTCTAGAATTATACGTGCCTTATTGTTGACTTTAAAAAATTCAAAGAAAAATTAAAAAGTTGCATGGTACCAACTCATAGTTTTCAAAAATTTCGCGGCTAGGAAAGAATTTACGAAAAGCTAAAGAAAATCAATTCCAATTTCTATGAGCTAATGCAATTAGAAAGTAGATAAAGAGCAATAGCTTCTTTAAAATAATGAATAAATGAAATGGCAACACCAACAGCAAAAAAGTTACAATAACAAGTAATCGCAACAACAACAACAACAATGGCACATGTGTGCAACATGCGCGAATTGTGCAATTTTAATGCCATTATATGTAACCCGAACAGCATGATTTCACAAACAATGACTCCCCGTAGTACCGTTATGGAATGACAGAACCAACGAACGAGCAGACGAACGAACGAACGAACCGGCAACATACGTCAAATACATACGAGATAATACGCTGCACACCGTCGTTTTTACATAAAAACGGAAGTGACCGGAACAAAAAAAAAAAAAAAAAAAAACCAACGGCAGAGGTTGCTGCGTTAGCGGATGTACTACACCCAGAGACTGCAACAATTTCACATGAGCTACTTATTTCATATTTATTAGCTTTTATTTTATTCACATTTTTTTTTTTTTTTTTTTTTTGTTGTATGTGCTTTTTCCCCCGAAAATGTGCACAACAACAACAAAATCGCATAGTATACTACACCCTAAATGCGCAAAAAATATATCAAATGTCGTAACGAAATCTCAATTCTAAACTGTTGTTGGCCCGATTTTATTCTCGTTGTTGTTGCTGATGTTGCCACTGCTGCTGCTGACTTTAAAATTTGCCTTGGTTTCGTTTCTTTTGTAACAACAACAACAACGTCTGTTACTGCATCATCTTGGATGGATACATCGTCTTCAAGCGTTTCATCTCTAAGTTTCTTTCTTAACTGCTTATGTGCTTTAAATTTTATACTGTTGCCTTCTGACTTGCTCCACTTCATGTTCCTTTTACTCCACTACTATATATCGTAGTAGTGGTCCTACATCTTCATGCTACTACTACTGGTGCTATATTTTTTTATCCCAAGAATTTCTTGGTTGCGCTACCCATATGAAATATTAAGGTAGTTTCAGTTACTATATCTATTCGTTTGCTTTTTGATCTTTTAGATCCCAGCACGAAAAACATTTGACTTTTAATGTGAAAATAATTTTTAATTTTCATATTTCGGTGTAGATCCTTTTGCCATTTTTCCAAATGTCCATCCTGGACACTTTGTAGAAGCAAGCTTAGTGCTAACTAGAATCGAAAAGTTGCAAAGTTCTCAGGAATATCTTTTCGTTGCGGCAAAATTGATGCTCAGTTCTTTCAAAATGTTTCCCGATGCAGTTAAATTGAACACTCTTTAACTATATCTTCAACTTTAATGATATATACGTAATTTAAGAGGTATTTTGGCACTCTAAAACTTTTTCAAGAAGTCAAGCGCATACCATGAGCTTGTACTCAATAGTCTAAAATGCCTCAAAGAGATACCATTTGGTGAGCTTCAGGCTTCCTGTAGAATCGACATCATATCTGAGGTAGCTTTGATTAAAAGCCTTCCTTAAGTCACTAAGTTCTTTATTATACACAAGCATCTATACAGGGTGTACCATTTTAACTGACACAGCTGAATAAGTCAAATAATTGCAAGTCATTCAAAAAATGTTTCAAATAAAAGTTGGTGGGTATCAAAGGGCTGATCTTGTCATGACCTTAACCATGACCTTAAACTACATTTTCAAGGTGATATTTAGCTTTTCAAATGGAAACCCCTATTTTTGACCTCGGATTCTATAAGAGCACAAAATTCTACGTTCATGTTAGAGGTCAAAGTGACCCATGAAGGTCATTTCAAGGTCGAATTCCCACTTGATGCAGAAAAGCTGCAACCAGTTAAGGCAAGATTGTGCAGCGGTCCAGCCAATGATTGCTAGCTTTTTTGCACCGAGCGGAAATTCGACCTTGAAATGATCTTCAGTACTCACTTCGACCTCGAACTTGACTTTTGACTTATGCAGCTGTGTAAATTAAAATTGGACACCCTGTATATACTAGTAATAAATTGTAGCATTAAAGCTAAGTTCATGACTTTCCAGTAGAACCAAAATAGGTCTGTAGTTCATCGATTTCATTTATATTATTCCGTGGTTGTCTCTTGAACTTAGTCTTGACTATCTTAACAAATAAACTTAAATACGTTTTGCTAAAAGTTTCTATTGGGTGAAATGGGTCTGTATGCTGAGTTTCACATCGAAAGGTCCGAAAAGAGCTCTTGAACAGTTTCTATTTTCATAACAATATCTATCGGGAAACTTCTTTCGAACTCGAATCTCAACGAAAGTTGAAGAAAGACTCATCTCGATCACTGACTTCAGTATTGCAACATGACGTGGGCCTTGGCGTCGCTCCTAATTTGTGGACATAGTATGCAGATGCAAAATGTAGATAGATCTGTGCTATTTGTGCCTTCGACCTTCACAACTTTATGTACGAAGATCATAGATCAAGATCAAGACCAAACTCTAATGTGATTTTTAGCAGGAAAATAAACTGTTACTATCGCCTTTAATTTATCATGGCTAGTAGAAATAGTAAAATAAAATCATGCCTTCTTGATGCAATAAAGAACTCTTAAAATTAGCCAATTTTTTTTTTATTTTTTTTTTTTTTTTTTTGAAAATGAATGAAATGTTTATTAATAGCAAAAAAGAACAGTATTTAACGTTTGTTTAAACATGGTATATAAATATATATATAGAGATTTGGCTATCCTTACAACTATGAAAATTTATTTAATTTATGAAAGAAAAAAAAAAAGGAAAAGGAGACGTGAGACAAAAAGCATCAATCGATAAATAAATCAAGGAAAATGTGCTGTATTCATTCTAAAAACTTTCAAAAGATTTTATTTCTCAGGCCTGCAGTAATCGTTCTTATGACATAGTTGTAATCGTATTTCCTAATGGGTTATTTGTCTTAACTTTTTTGAAGCTGTCTCTTTAATAGCCTTTGCTTGTTTGTGTTTTTTTTTTTTCTTTTTATAGTTGGCGTTGGTCCCTTTCGCAGAGAGACAACCCACACACTTGTGCTAGCCCCCTAAAACACCCCCACTTGTTATGTATAACAACCCATTTATCTTTACAATTCATTTATTTTACATTTTGTCTACTATGTATGTCTGTCTTTTCTTGCAGTTACCGTACCCGTCGTACACCGCTACTTGCTGCCTTTGAAGATATGCAGTTTTCTTAAGGGAGATTTATTTTCTGTGTCTATTACAATTTTCCTTATTCTTATTACTTTTCTTCAGGGTTCTCTGCTTTGTCTCCGCTTAGCAAAAGTACATGCTCTATGGGCGTTTGAAGTTAGTTCTTTTCTTATGTTTATTCCTTTTTGTAGAATTGTTAAGTTTTCTCCTATGTTGGATTGTATGAAACGTTCTACTTGCAAAGTATGCTAGGAGCTGGAATTACAGAAGCCATTGAAGAAAATAACGGCGCTGTCGTCGTCGTCGACATCTTTGTTAATATTGATTTTCTATTGAAAGAACAATAAAAATATAATTGGAATTTCAAAGTTTGGGGTGGGTAACAATTTTATTTCTATAAAATGCTCACATTTTATGGTAGGTACTTTTTATTTTATCGGTGGTGTGCTTGGTGCCGCGCAGCTCAGTTTGTAATTCATATATTATTTTACATACATACTTATGTTTGTGATTTCTCTTGAAATTGACATTTATATATTGAATTTGATATGTACTTTATATAATACATATATGCTATTATTTTATGTCGCTCCTTGGCAACCATTTTTATTGGTTCTTTAGATATACAAATTTTTTTATATTATCTTATTCTTTTGTATTTAAGTGTATTTTCTAACCCTGATTTCATATTTTGTCATAAATTTTATTTTTAATTTTTTAATTTAAACATTTATGCAGTCATTCGTCACAAAAATTGTTTTCATTTTCTATTACTGCCGTCTGTTAAATGACTGTTTTTTTTTTTTGTTCGTTTTTTTTTCATGCGCTGTCAATAACAAATTATGACACAGACATGTTTTCCCAATTCAATTTCATATATTCTGCTTTTTATTTTCCCAAACTTTATCAATTTACATAATTTTTTTAAATTTTTTTCCACTAAAGCTTTTTAATGGTTTTATAAATTTTTCAAAGTTTTGATTTATGTTTAGATTTTTAATTTGATAATTATATTTGTATTTTAACAATATATCCATTAACCTATTTGTGATTGTTGTTTCTGCTATACACAGGCTGTTCGTTCTAGTACTTTTTCCAATTTTATATTGTGTGAATACTCGAAAAGTTGTGAAGACTTTTTTAATTTACATCAAAATGTTTTTCTGTTATACCGAGCTCTTCGGTTGAAAAATTTGGGAATTAGCGCACGGTCCAATCTACATAAACCGGGTGTCCCATTTAAACTTGCACAGCTGAATAAGTCAAAAAATTGCAAGTCACTCAAAAAACTTTTCGAATAAATGTTGGTTGGTATCAAAGGTCTGATCCAGCCATGACCTTGACCTACATTTTCAAGTTTATTTGAAAGTCAACTTTAGTTTTTCAAATGGAAACCCCTATTTTTGACCTCTGGTTCCGGAAAAGCACAAATTTTTACGTTCAGATAGATATTCATGTTAGAGGTCAAAGTAACCTCTGAAGTTAATTTCAAGGTCGAATTTTCGCTTAGTGCAGAAAAGCTGCAGCCAATTAAGGCAAAATTGTGCAGCGGTCCAGCCAATAATTACTAGCTTTTCTGCACCAAACGGAAATTTGACCTTGAAATGAATTCAGGGGTCCTCTGACTTAACTTTTGTCTTATACAGTTGTATAAGTTAAAATGGGACACCCTGTATAATATTAATAAGAAACACTATAGATTGAGCTCTCAACAAGGTTAAGACTCAGGCAATGCTTACACCCATGGTAAATATTGGTACCAATGAGAAAACAAGCAAATGTATCAAAAACATATTAAACTGTAGAGTCCTGAATTCAACCTTCGGTTATTAATTGACCTGAGGTCAGTGGCGTCAATTTGGTAGGGTTGGAGAGAGCATTGGCCCCAGACCCTAAGCTCAATGGAAACCCTAAGTAGCGGAATATTAAGCGTTTTGCTAGAGGGTTAAGATAGGATAAAAGCAAAGCCGTGTGGTGTTTTTAAAGTAAACCAAACATGAGAGCAGGCCCGGATTTATCTTAGGGGACGTCCATTAATAACGTGAGGTGTGTTTTTGAAAATTCGGACCCCCCCCCTCCCCTTGGTGAGATTTGGTGAGATCTGGTGCGACCACCCCCACCTCCCTCCCTCCCGTGAGATTTAAATTATAATTTTTAACGTAAATTCTATGCATTAAAAAGTTGACGTGAGGTTTTCCTTGACCCCCTCCCCCCCTTGTTGAGATTGGGTGAGATTTTGCCAGAGCCTTTCCCCCCCCCCTATATTAGCTCACGTAATTAATGGACGTCCCCTTACAGACCAGTGCCTTAGGCGGCAAGTATTTAGGGGCGGCAAATATTGGGAACTTTGAAAATTTTTTTAAGTGTGGTAATGCATTGGCTTACAAAGGGGGAAAAAAAGTGCGAATACTTGAAATGGTTGCCCCCTAACAAACTAAAAAATGTTGAGACAAAAAAAAAAAAGTCCTCAATTTTCTTATTAAAATTTTTTTTCCCCCCATATTCAACAGTGAAGAAGGGTGGCAAATTGTAAACGGCCTAAGGGCTGCAAATTTTTAAATACGGGCCTGCATGAGAGATCTTGTTTTTTGCTCATGAGTATGTAATTTTATATATTTTTCATAAGTTCGTTGGAAATATAAGTTATTCTCAATTGTAATCATAAAATTTTGGATAAAGTGTGGGCCCATTTCTATTTTTAGCCCTGGGTCACACAATCTCCTAAGCTGCCCCTGTGAGACATGCTGTACCATGTTGGTAGAGTTAATCATTTTAATAAAAAAAAATTTAAACAACAAGCTTCCTTTATTATCTGCTTCTATCAGGACATTGTCAGAAGTGTTCTGATTCCGATTTAGTTCGGAGGTGGATTTGAAGTCTGAAATTGAATGTCAATAGCTCTAATAAATTTAATGGTCGGAATTATTTTGTAACTTCGAACGTGAGCTATTATAGTTCCAATAATTTGAAAAATTTCTTTTTTTATGATCCCAAAAAAAACTCAAATTTCAATTCCATTTCTGAAGCAAATTCAAAATTGAATCAGTACAGGCCTGTATATAGTTTTCACAAATTAAGTTCAACTTTTTAGTTATGGTACCCTATGATTACATAGATTAAGGATACCTCTCTTAATTTTTAAGTAAAAACATTTGCTTATGCTAAGGAAACTAGCTTATATTATAAGACGCATTGTTTTAAGGGATATTTAAGGATGCTTAATCTCAAAGTTTAGAAATTCTGCCTTAAAATTGACTAGTTTTTTTCGTTATACTGTCAAACAGTTATGCAAAATATAACTTTTATAATATAAATTTATGCTGAGTGAAACACTAATCTAATAGTCTTAAGAAAAAAATCAATATTTACAAATTTCATTAGAAAATTCTAAGCTGCAACATACAGAAACACTCACAAAATCAATGGCATATGAGATAAACCAGGTCAAATCAACTTTGCCATAGCTCTTACAAAAGATTGAGAGTTAAGAAGCAGAGCTTTTATGAACACAACAATAACAACAAATTTTAAATAGCAGTCAGCAGTCACTATAGTTAGTGAAGAATATGCGTACACTATAAGGCATTATCTTATACACACAATAGAATCCTAAGGATTTTGCCTTTTTAAAATTTATACCTTGTTTTTTAAACACTTCTCTATTCTTATCTATCGCAGTTTTTTTGCTATTTCTTTTTCCATTTTTTTTTTTTTTTTTTTTTTGCAACATTCTCGAATAGTCCACAATATTATATAATAAAGATAATGTAAACGGTTTTTCAATAGAAATATCAATTGCGGTTACAATTCCAGTTAACAAGTATGAATGAAAGAGAAAATCCACTACTAAAAAAAACATCAAAGGAATGTACCGGCATTTTATGGTATGTGCTTTAAGTGCCTAACCCTTTTACAGCTTCCAGATAGTAGACAACAACAAAATCTACAAGCAAAACAGCAAAAAATTCAGGTTCATTGGAATTCAGCTGTTTTTTTTTTTTTTTTTGTGGCGGCAGAAACCTGCGCACTACACGGGCGTGGTATTCAGCAGCTAAAAGCAGAATTGTGCTCATAGAGATTGGAAATACAGTGGACCAATTTCTCAATCCTTAAGGAGATAAATGAAAAAAAAAAAAAAAAAAAAAATTTTAACTGGAAACAAGAACATATGTATGGGAAGCTGTGCCGAATATTTTGGAAATTCTCATATATATATATAAAATGCAATGGAAAGTTACAGCTGAGACAGACGCATAACAATTTGTATTGAGATAAAAGTGCTATACATCAGCTAAGACAAATGAAAAAAAACTGTGATTGTCTATGTCAGTTCGATATGTCCTTAAAAAGGAAAAAACAAAAACAGACACGAAGCCATAAAAATATTGTAAAAGATACGTTTTCACCACCGGAAAAATGTTTCAAAATGAAACACAAATAAACCAATTTAATCGTTCTGAAAGCAAAGTTGCATCATTGGGCGGTCCATTTTCGCCATTGGGTTATGATAGCAACAATAATTATAAACTGCTTTAGAAAATAAAAAACGATTTCGATTGAGCGTACTCAAGAACTGTTCAAAGTTGCTTTTGAACTGCTGAATCTGGAAATTAACACCATATACAGGATGTCCCATATTAACTCACACAGCTGAATAAGTCAAAAGTCAAGTTAGAGGTCAAAGTGACCCAAGTTTATTATTGAAGGTCAAATTCCTGTTTGGTGCAGAAAAGCTAGTAATCATTGGCTGGACCGCTGCACAATCTTGCCTTAACTGGCTGCGGCTTTTCTGCACCAAGCGGGAATTCGACCTTGAAATGACCTTCAGTGGTCACTTTGACCTCTAACAAGAATACCTATCTGAACGTAGAATTTTGTGCTCTTCCGGAATCCGAGGTCAATAATAGGGATTTGCATTAGAAAAACTAAAGTTGAGCTTCAAATAACCTTGAAAATGTAGGTCAAGGTCATGGCTGGATTAGCCCTTTGATACCCACTAACTTTTATTTGAAACATTTTTTTGAATGACTTGCAATTTCTTTGACTTATTCAGCTGTGTAAGTTCAAATGGGACACCCGGTATAAATAAGGTTTGTCAAAAACTTAAGAAGCATGAGCTTCAAAATGCTATAATAAGAAAATTATTTAAAGCAGTGGTGGGCACGGAAATGTAGCAAAACTAAATTTTAAATTTTTTTTGCTTTCATTTCCAAATTCGCGAACAGCAAGAAAAAAAAAACCAAATTGCACTATAAACAAAAACAATTGCTACATTCGTCGAAACACAATGCAGCGTTGTCGCTAACGCCTGTGGGTGTTGTTTTTGTTTTAATTAGAACTCAACGCTGTGCGCCGATAGCGTTGAAATTCTGCGAACTTTTGTTTGCTTGCTTGTGCGTCGAATAACGAAAAGGGACATGAGGGCTGAAAGTGCCTGTGCTTGCCCATTGCTGATTTAAAGAATGCAACCAAATTTCCCACAAGGGCTGGTTTGAGTATGCATCAGACAAAAAGTGGCCATATTTCGAAATGAGTTTTACTGAAGCATAAACTGCAAAGAGGTTAAAGTTTCTCCCGGAAATTCAAAGTTTTGCTTTAAGTAAACCAAATCGATTTTTCCCCTAACTTACTGAATAGAAGTCATTTCACAGACCAAAATATAGCGCCAGATTAAAACTTTGCGTCGCAAGAGACTAAAAACTCGAAAGGGGCCTCCTGTACTCATAACTAAATAAAAAAGAAGAAATTTGAAGAAGAATTTTTCAATTACTAGAAAATATCAATTAACTACTAAGCCGCTCATGGCGAAACTTTCAAAAGGATTCCTTCATCATTGCGATTACATATTTTCCAAATAATCAATTAGTAAAATAAATTAAATGTAAGTCCATTTTCCATGAAAACCCATATGCAACGAAAACATGTTAAGTAAATAGAATAACATTAATGACTTTTCATTGGAAAAACTCTAGGACACACTTCGTTTGATATTTAATAGAAATTCTCGAAATTGAATTTTAACTAATCAATTTCAGATATAAAATGAAAATGCTCAGTTCAACATTTAAAACTCATAACAGGAACTGAGCGAAGAACTTGAAAATTCCAACAAAACACAGCAGATATTTTATGTAAAACAAATAAATAAACAAATGAAAATTATAAGAAAAAGAGGCTGTATTTTCAAGGCACTAAGCAAAAAAGTTGTTTATTTAACAAACTATTTATCTGTGTTACCTTAGGAAAATATCATAGAACAGAATCAAACAGAACCAAATGTTCAAAGAGAAACAACGACGATGACGACGACGGCGACATGGTAGATTGAACAAACGCACTAACGGATGCGATATGATGCGTAGCCATGAATATAATTCATGCGGATACAACAGAGATTTCATTGAGATTGTTAAAAATCTTAAATAGTCAGACAGCAATATACACCACATATGTATGGTATGTAGATATGCAGTCGTAGAGACATTCAGACAGACAAACGAATATGTAATGCAGGCAACACTTGAAAGATAGATACGTTCTCTTACGTTGGAGTTTAGCAGATAATCAAGATGCAAATGCACGCAAGTTGTATGTGAAGTAAATAGATTATGTAGTTCAATAAGATGAATAACTTTAAGATATGGCACTGTAACTTTAGATGTAAATGTCTTATGCAAATATTTGTAGCAAAAGCAAAATTTTAATCTTATATTTGTAAAAAAATAGATCTTTAAAAGTAGATGGTTAAATATGTAAGTAAACTTAATAGAAGCCGCAGATGATACGACTTTTCTTACGACTTGGCCAAATCGTATAAAAAGTCGTAGCGTCTGAGGGTAAGTCGTAAGTATTAATCAATTTATATTGATATTTAGAACGATCGGTAGTATGTAGCATGAGAAGTAGTATTGTCTGTGCGTACTATAAGAACGCACTGGTGAACTCTTTGTAAAGGGCCGACCCATGTGATATAGTACGACAGTAGGTCTGTATGGACATGAAATAAAAGAGGCTAAAAATTAAGTCAGCAAATAGAATCGTGAAGAAGTGACCAATTTTCTGTGCATCCAAAAAATAATTTTGTTTAAGTTTCGCAGATTTTTTTTTCGGAGCTATTCTTTCCAAACATTTTTTTATACAAATCTTTAAGAAACTTAATTTCTTGCACTAATGAGCTCAGCGCATTTCCAGCGAGATCGAAGCCTTGTAACCATGACATACATATATTTTTTGGCGTCCCGTCGAAAAAAGAAAAAAAAACCAACGAGTTTTATAGCACCCAAATGTATATGTATATATGGGTACTCAAAAGAAAAATATAAAAGCAAAAATCTGACAAGCATATCCTTAAGCAGATATTTGAGGAAATATTATATGAAATAATAACAACAACAATACAATTCATTTAGCACTCCATACATTAGTATCTCAGCAATATAATCAACATCATTGTCAGTAACGTCATTGTCAACGTCATCGTCAGCATCATCATCATCATCAATAGCATTGGTAAGAGCAACTTATATTTCATCTGCAACCAAATCCATTTGAATGGGCTTGACATCAACACCTCAATAGCAATCCAATTCTCACTTACTATCGATCTGTGCGCATCCTCAACGTGTTGTTCTGCTCGACTTGCAGCTCTCAATGTGAAATCTACTTCGGCGCGCATATAGCTGGATTTAACTGTAGAACAGCAGAAGAAGATCTGCTGATTTTGCCGCCGCCGCTGCTGCACGAAACGAGATACAAACGGAAAGATACGAAATGTGAGTGTTTAATTAGGAATCAATTTACATTCGAATGAGAAAAAAACTTTTTTTTTTCATTCTTTTTTATATATATATATTTTTTTTTTCCTACTGACAGTGAAGTAAATTAAATACAAACGAAATACGCGCCAAGCTGTTAATGTAAACTGAGATTTTATTTTTGGCTTTTTTTTTTTGTGTCGTTTTTGCAGAAACTAACGATGTTTCATGAAATCATTCAAGCTACCATCTATCTATTTGAACATTCATTTGCTTATCTTCATATTCAAGATTTAACCTTTAAAATCATGAAGCTTTTGTTTTGTCAATTTTGAGTTTTTCATTAAAAGAGATGTTTCGAAAATATAGAAGGCATTTTAAAAACTTATAAACAGAGAGGAGTATTTTTTTAGCCGGCACTAATTATTTATTCGATAATATATCAAAAAGTTGAAAGTTTGAAAAATATTTGATTATGAAAATATTAGAAAAAAAGTCTTTAATAGCTCTCATGCAATAACTCTCATTTGAGAGTTAACCTTCAGTAGTTACTATAATAATCGAACTCTGAATCATATGAAAAAATTATGATTTAATATAGAACTAGACTTAAAACTGTAGTAAGTAGTGTCCTATTTGTTGAGGTTAAACATAGACTCGAACTCAACGTCGAGATAGGAAGTTGGCGTATATTCTTCATAGTTAAAAGATAACTCTATATTGAAAATTGCTTTATGACTTCAGATAGTTTATTCTCCCTTATTGCTTTTTCTACTTTTTTTTGAGGGTACTTAAATATACTACGAGTATACTGAATAAGTTAGCTCATAAAAATAATTCAAAAGTATGACATTAGTGTACTTACGAGGGAACTTTCATATATGTCATAAGTTTCTTTTATTTATATTTGAGGGTTAAATTATAAAGTTTTTGTCATTCGCAAAATAGTATTGCAAAAAAAAACACCAACTAACATAAAGTGTATAACAAAATGTCAATATTAGTTTTGCGTTTATAAAAACAAACATTTCCACTTTTAATTATAATATACGAGTATACTATATATGTATGTATGTATGACGGTAGATAATTTCAAAGAAATTGTTGTTGATTTTACATTTTAATTTCGTTACCTTTTTTATTGCTTTATAGCCATAATTTTTGACTCGAAGTTTCATGCCAACACAATTAACACATCTTTAATGAGTCTGCTTCGGTTTAGTTTAGACTGAACTTTTTTTATGTGCTTACTAATTTAGTAATTGTTTTTTTATTTTTAATATGCGTTTCTGGAACATTAAATATTTTAAATTATCGTGCTAATCGAATTAGTACAAGTAAATAAGTTAATTTTCTGCATATACGTACATTTGGAAGTTCATAAGTTCACGTCTTGGATCAACCGATATTGCAAAGTAGTTTTATTTACTTATTTGCAATAATCTATTTATGAGCGTCATACATATATACATTTTTTTTGTGCATATATATATGATATGATAAATCGAATTGAAGAGAGGTTTTATGAAAATTTTATCATCTATTTATCGATTTTTATTTGAATAGATATTGACACATACGGAGTGTAATAGATTTTAAGGCTAAAAACAAATCGCGTATAATAGTGTTATTGTGATAGTTCAGTTCCAATTGGGGTTTGCTCTACCTCATAAAGCTTCTTGTTTATTTTTGAAACAGTGGAGATGACCAAATTGACCCAACTGATGACGCTGATCAAGAATATACGCATATAATTTCCTATAGCTAACACACCGTCTGCCAATGTTAAAATATCTATATCTTGACTGTATGGTATAAAAAAAGCAGGGACCGTAAATAATCGTTATTTTCTATAATTAAAGTCAAAAAAATCACAATGAAGGAAAAATCGAAATGTGAGTTTCAGTATACAGATGAATTTCTTTTGACGAGAAGCCTAGATATATGACTTGATTTTTAGTTATTCGATTTTGATTTTTACCATCAAATATAATTTTTATGACGGATTTCTATTTTTTTCGATCATAAATAACCGTTATTTTGAATTTCTATTTGCATCGATCAAAAATAATCGTTATTTTGAATTTCTATTGTTTTCGATAAAAAATAATCGTTATTACAGATTTTTATTTTTTCGATCAAAAATAATCGTTTTTTTAATTTCGATCATATATAACCGTTATTTTGAATTTTTATATTTTCGATCAAAAATAATCGTTATTGTGCATATTTATTTATTCGATAAAAAATAATTGTTATTTTTAATTTCTATTTATATCGATCAAAACTAATCGTTATTTTGGATTTTTATTTTTTCGATCAAAAATAATCGTTATATCTAATTTCTATTTTTTTCGATCAAAAATATTCGTTATGACTTATTTTTGATCCAATAAAATTTAAATACAGAATAACGATTATTTTTAATCGAAAAAAATAGAAATCTAAAATAAAGATTATTTTTGATCGAAAAAATAACGATTATGCAGTGATTTCTATCGTAAAATTCATAATCGTTACGATCCCTGAAAAAAGGGATAGAACAAGTAACTTGACAAACTCAGGCAAACTCTTTTCCATATGGTACAAGACATAACAACAGAAAGTTAGTAAACCCAAACGGTACAATTAGAGGTCTGCGCTGTGCCGCCTTAATTGACATTTAAATTGAATGTGCTTGCACTCATAATTGTTATGAAGTTAAATACATAGATATCTAATTATACATATATGTATGTATGTATATGTGTATGTACATATGTATGTGTATATTTATGCCTGTATTTATATGGAATAATTGCCAACTTACGAAAAAGTTCAAAGTCATTATGAACAAAAGCCATGTGAGAATTAACGAATATCACCACATGTGGCCAATGCCGCCATGTACGTGCGTTTGTTATTAAAAAAAAAAAAAAAAACAAGACATTTTAACCCCATGGACCTCTTTTTGGTGTAAAACCAAAGCAAATACACTGAGGAAATTAGAAATGTTATATGATACTCAGCATTTGTTTGGGAGCATTTTTCAAATTTCAGTGTGTGGAGATAAGGCTTTCAACGCAACATTAACTCAATTCAATTTGGTGGCGACGCCAGGCAATGCAACAAAAATAAACTGAACCCAACTGAACTGAATTGAAATGAAGTGAAATAAAATTTTATTGTACTTTGCCCCCCCCCCTTCTACCACTGCGGCGTACTTTATTATTACTCGTTTTATTATAATTTTATGATGACTTAACACTAAAATATATATAAAATTTGCCCGCTTTAAATAATACTCCCCCACATGCATTTGGCGTTGTTTGCTCGTTATACTCGATATTAAACATACGTACGTGTGTACGTACTTATGGGTATATTTTAGTGCCACCTCATAAAAAAATGAAATAAAATTCGTACGATTTTGTACATTGAAGCTCAATTGAAGTGCACACTCAAAGTATTTGTGAATTTGAGGACAAGAACAGTAAAAAACGGGTTCAATCAGCAATTTTTTCTGTTTTTTTTTTTTTACATAAACGATGTCGCGATTATATTTGCCGCTCATGTTAATGTCAAATGCAAACGATAAAAAAATAAAAACCTTTAAGAGGTACAAGTACTTGGAAGAGTTGCCATGGCTGTAAGATGAAAGAGAAGAAAGTTGAAGCTTAAAATATAAGTTATAATTTGCGTATTATAACGTCATCAACTTAATTCTGTTGGCATGGGGGCATTTCCAAGAAAATAAATGTTTTTGTCCCTGGCGAACGCCTTGGTTTTTTGCAATTATCTAGAAAACGAAAAATTGCCCAAAGTCAACCTTAGCACCAATTATAGAGCTAATTAGGAGCTATAAGTTAAGCTTATTGTCAAAATAAAAATCCGTTTTATTTAGACTTTTTTTTTACTTTAAATGTGTTCGACGGTCTCGTTCGACCCATGGAAATGCCCATATGTGATATTCGTCTTAAACGTCAACGTGTTTACGAAGTCGCCTAGGTCGTTTTGCCACAACTCGAAGTAGATATCAATATTGTACTAAGTCAGTTAAGCAAATCTAATTTATGGATAGTGAAGTGTTACGAGCTAAGAACAGTGAAAATTTTAAATAATTTGGATTAAACGTTACATTTGTAGAGCTCGTCAATGTTGAGTGATTTTTGGAATCAGCAAAAAATTGAAAATTTGGTGGAAAAAGTGCACGTTTGATTTGTCCAAATTCGTTGAGATTTGTGTCGCTTTTTGCCTCAGTTCTCAACAAATCTTCTTTTATAAAAGCAGCTGCTTCATGCAGTGCGATAAGGCTTAGGGAATCGGGAAATTGGTTTTCGAAGCAATATGGACATTGCTCTATACTCGACACCTTGCAAATCGAACTCTCAAATTCTCCAACGGACTTCATCCGTCCTACACTCAGCTTTAAAAAAAATGTTTAGGTAAAGTTTCCGGAGCGAATTCAGTGGGTAGAATGCACTCCCAACTTAAGTTTTGATACCACCATATTCACCGATGAGTCTAAGATGGACGCTGGAGTAGGCGCAGGAGTCTACTCTAAAGACCCGGAAATCTCTCTATCTTTCCATTTACCGGATTCAGCTAGCTTTTTCCAGGCTGAAGTTTTTTGCAATTCTTGAAGCCTGCAGATTAGTGGGCAGTATTAATTCAAAGAAGAAGACAGCGATTCTCACGAATAGCCAAGCCGCTATCAAAGCGTTGAGCGCTGCACATTTAAAATCGAAGCTAGTAGAACAATGCAGAAAATCGGCATGCATGCAATTCTTCCTGCCGAAGCTGCTTGAAAGCAAGCGAGATTGAATCTCTCGAGCACTTTCTTTGCAGCTGTCCAGCTTTAGCCAGAATCAGGCGAAGACCTTTCTTTAACGACCACAGTCAATTTGCCGAAGTTGAAATCGGATTTTTGCTCCACTATCTTAATAAGGCTAACTGGAAACTGCATGCAAAAATGTGTCCATGAAACGAAAAAGTAGACTGCATGAAATTTTTTTATAAAAATTTTTTCGTAAAAAAAATTTCGCACCGTTGGCAACCCTACTTCAAGTATGACTGTATTGTTGCATTGAGTACGCGCTATAGGGCACTCTTAATATGTCTGTCTGTCATTGGGTGAACCCTTGGTTGTCATTCAATTTAAGAAAATACAACAAAAAACAAATAGCCCGAGAACAGATAGATATATTAAAAAAAAAAACAAAAACAAAAGCAAAAAAACACTTGCGACATGCGTTCGACATTTAATGTGACGACGATGCCGTCGACGCCCTTTGTTATTGTTGTCATTGATGTTGAAATGCTCTGCAGCAAAGTAGTTGGTTGTCTCACGGGCTTAAGTTGACTTTGCATGGTTTTTCATTGTCATTAATGGTTTTTGTTGTAGCAGCAGCATTCCCCGCCCCCCCCCCCCCCTTTAAAATTCAACATACAAAATTCCAAATACTACGTACCCTACCATTGTTTCAAGACTTTATTTTATGTGTTTTTTTTTTAATGTTGAAAAACGCAGGACAACAACAGGAGATGACACAGCATGTTGTTACTTGTATGTACTTGAATGGTATGGTCATGTCAGAATATCAGGGTATGAATTTAATGACACTTGTTTCAGCCAGAGGACTTTGGTTTTAAATAAAGAAATCCATTTTTGTCATTGCTATGCTTTTTTGGCAATTATTTTTCTTTAATTTTACCTGGTCATTTGTTCTGGGCCGTTAAGTTCTACTGTAATTTTGTTGTTTCATATCTTGTGTTTTGTAATTAGTTTCTAAAGTTCATATTAAAAGTATGTAAATTAGGGTAATTTGTTAGTGTAGATATAGAGAGGTATTTTTCCCCAATGAAATGTGCGATGTCGCTCAAGACCTATGAAGTTTTTTCATAAAAATATGTTTGAGGATAATATCAATAAATGCTCAAAAAATATAAAAAATAATTATATAAATTAATTGTTTTTTAAAAATGTTTGTACACAAGTTGCTCTAACTTAAAAATTTTCTAAGTTACAAAGCTTCAAAGTCAACTTTTTGTCGCTAGTTGACATTGATTGCGCAGCACTATTAATTGATAATTATTTTAATGAGCTTACAGTGCAGTATAGTGTGTGTGAACCGAAAAAAAAAAATACAAAAAACATATATTAATACAGTAAAAAAGTGGCTAGAGTTAGTCATACTGATTTCATTCATTGCTAAGTGGAATCATCAGCGACCTTTAAGTCGGTTAGTAAGAATTTTTAAGCCTGATATTTTGGCAAAGATTTGTTGAGAAACCAAGCAAAAACTAAAATAATATTATATTCAGTATTTTTCAGAAAATATATTCGTAGTGTTTAACTACTAACCGTGGAGTGGTTTCAGCTCCCATATTCTCCCTTGATTTGCAACTGCATATGTATGTTATATATAAATTTCTTGTAACGTAATTTTTTCCCTTTCCCAAATTTCTTTTAATATAACAGCCACATTTTTGTATAATACATGAAGTAACAATAAAGTTTGACGCAAACTTAACAATCTCCATGTAAGAATATCTTAAACAAATGCGCAAATTGTCGTCAATGTAACTTAAAAAACAAACAAAAAAAAAAAAAAACGAAACTCTTAACTAAAAGAAAGAAGAATAAAAATGACATGCTACATGATTATCCTCAAAGGATATCACATTTCTGCATTGTATTTCACTTAAGTGACATGTGACGCATGCAGACCAAAGCAGAGAAGCATCATGCAGCGTGAGTGTACAAGTAGTTTCAAGGATATTACCAAAGGACGATATACATTACAAAACGCGACAAGCTGCTTACCGCAAACAGCTAAGCGATGATGAAGAAAAATTTTAAAAAGGATAAATAATCTGAATAAAGAAATGAAAAAAACCTAATATTATAAAAGCAAATAATATGATGCAAAACAATTCGTTACGAATGCAGTAAGCTCACGTCATGCCAATCAGTGAAGCGTCATGAAACAAAATAAGATCAGACTTTTATAAACAAAACTATTTTAATTGCTAACAATTTGAATGTGAGTTTGTTGTAGATAACTTGAATCAAATTACCACAGCTCAACTACATTATTTTTGTGCTATAGGTTCATTCTAAATTATAGCCACATACATATATATTTTCTGAAATTATTCCATCAACGTTTCTTTAATTTTTTGTCAATAAAAATTCCGCAGTATAACTTCAAGACAGCGTTAAGGACAGGCAATTGCCGTATATATAAAATCACTCATCAGTGTGCAATATAGAAAACATGAGCCAAAAATCTTTAACAACAATAGCAACAGTAAAAATATACATTGCTAAGATGTTGCTCATCCTGAAGGACTCTGTCAAAGGGGACAAAAAATGAAAATGACAGTTGGTTAAAAAAAAAAAAAAAAAAATGTTCATGAGCTAAGAAGAATACATATATTGCTGAAAGCATAGCCATTTTAGCCGAGATCGTAAGTAATAGTTATTGTAAAATAATTGAGATCAAGAATTCACAGGGCAAAAAAAGACAAAATCTGGATTCAGACATAATATATTACTTTTGAACTGAGTTGTAGATATACGCAATGGTTTTTAGTTGTATGATTTTATTGGCGTTTTAACCGTCATTTTTAATTTATACCACCAACACCAAAAAAAAAAATCACAAAAACCAAAAAAACAAACAGTAAAAAGAGCTAAAGCTAATCATACTAGTTTCATTCATTGCTCAATGAAATCATCAGTGACATTTGAGCTTTAGAGCATAGATTTGTTGAGAAACCAAGCAAAAAGTGAAACAATGCAAAAGGGGACGTCCATTAATTACGTGAGTCAAAATAGGGGGTGAGGAGGTCCGGCAAAATTTCATCAAATCTCTCCAAGGGCGAGGAGGGGTCAAGGAAAACCTCACGTCAACTTTTCAGTACAGAGAATTTACATTATTATAACAGATAACAGATTGTATCATATTATTTAAAAATTATAATTTAAATCTCACGGAAGGGGGGGGGGGAATGGTCCCGCCAGATCTCACCAAGGGGATGAGTGGGGTCCGAATTTTCAAAAAAACAACTCACGTAATTAATGGACGTCCCCAAAGCAAAAATTATTTTTTCCGTTGTGTGTCTTTGTTCGACCTTTATCATTTTTTCGAGGTTATCGATTTCCGGCCTTTCTTGAATTCTACAATATTTTTCCGACTATCCTTCTTAATATTTCATAACTTATACGCAGTAATACAGCGCTTATTATTCAGGAAAATTGTACATGAAAAGTTTTAGTAGACTTAGGGCCTCTCTATGTATTACGATTCGTCTCGTTTCGTCTCTAATTTTCAAGCCGAAAAATATGCTAGCAAAATTTTTATATTTCTTAATCCATTAAGCACAGGTTAGATATTTTTGTTTTCATTTGAAATATAATAGCATATTTTCAGGCTTGAAAATTAGAGACGAAACGAGACAAATCGTGATACATAAAATAGGCCCATAGTATTAAAGTATGTTTCGAACTTAAATTATAATTGACTTACTTTTAATAACTTGAAGGACATAAGAATCATTCCATGTACCTCTAGCTACATATGTACATATATATATGTATAACTATTATAAATAAATGTATAAAAACACTCATATTATATAGTTAATTTATATTCTATCTTCTTTTAAACATCAGTATATGGTATGTATATTCTAATCAAAGTATCACAGCATAGCAAATACAAAATAAATTAAATACAAAGAAAAAAAAAGTGAATTTGCGTCATAAAAGAAATGGTTCAATGCGACAAATAATAAAAATTTAGAAAACGTACACTGGCAACGGCATAAAATTCCCATTCATCATCAATGAATGTCGAGAAGAAAAGGTCAAAAGAAGTCAAACAAATGCAAAAATTAATAACGAAAGATATTTGACATTGAATGAAGTCTGTTTACTCAGATGTCTGTGAATGCTGATAAATTATGAAAGAAACAACAATGCTAAGTTAGTACATTTTGAACTACATTTGTTTGATTTGCTTTACTGACCGAAATTTCGCATAGCTGAAATGCGCCAAAGTTTGCACATTTGATAATATGGGCAATTTTTAAAATAAGATAGTGACCAATATAATATTAATATTTGAAACAGAGTCGATTTGCAAGCATTTTTCAAGTGCTCCTACTTGGATCACAAGCAAATATTTTACAACATTTCTCGAATGAATACAATTTCTAACCAAAATCAAGAGAATGCAAACGTGAATTGCCGACGAAAAAGCGGCAAACCGTAGATATATGTAATGTGGTTATAGAAATCAGAATCGATTGGCATGCATTTTGCAAGTGCTCCTACTAGGATCACAACCGAATACATATTTTACAATATTTCTCGAATAAATACAATTCCTAACCGAAACTAAGAGAAGGCAGACGTGAATTGGTGATGAGGAGGCGGTAAACCATAAATAAGTATAATGTTAATATTTGAAACAGAATCGATCGGCATCCACTTTCTAAGTGCTCCTACTCGGATCACAACTGAATATTTTGCAACATTTCTCAAATGAATACAATTTCTAACCGAGACCAAGAGAAGGCAGACGTAAATTACTGACGAGGAACTAAACAACAATAAACGCATAGAAAATTCCGTCGATCAGGTTTCTGGGAACCTCAGAAGATCCTTGCACTTGCGCCAGCTTGGTTTTCAACAACTGACTTTCGGTTAGAAAGAATAAAGGGTAAACATTTAGTTATATCAGCACAAACTAAAGAAGAGTAATGTAAGAATATTTGAATATAAATTCCTTAACTATGGTTGGTGTTGTTTTAACTCATTCTTATTATATTTCCAACAATTTCCATTGAAAACTCTAAGAGTTCTCTATTTAATTATTGCTATATATTATATTACACTGCCTAAAAGACAGCTTCGCAATTCAAATTATTTTCATTTTGTAGTACAAGTAATTTTGTATAACTCTCCACTTCAGCATATAACTAACATATACCAAACTCTATGGTATATATGTACTTTAAATTTCCATGTGCCCTTTTGAATTCCCTTGATTGCTGATTATATTTTCCCTAGAAAAACACAGCCTCCAACTTCTTTGTGCTCTGTACACTTTTATGTCATCCTTTGCATTTCCTGCAGCACCAACCAAGTCATATTCAATGAGTTGAATGAAGGGGGGCACAAATGCAAAAAGGAATAAAATGTTATAATAAATTTTGTAAGGAAACTATAGCGCTAAAGTGATAAAGGAAAGATAGGAAGGAATTTGAATGGTCGCTCATTCCATAGAAAATTTAAAGTTTTCGTTGAATCGAAGTATAAAACGTTGCCAGATGAATAACCCTAATTTGGTTTACTTTACTTTGAATGCTACGCCAAGATGCATCATTACAATTTTGTCTTATGCTTCTGTGCCAGTTAATACAGTAAATACTGCCTAACTGCATTATATAGGGGAAAAGATGTTTTCTATGAAATTGTCATGAATTTTTAGATATCTACCATATGCTGTTTAAATGGTTTTAGCTTTAAAGTTTTATTGTCGCATATTCAACAGAGTTTTATAAGCCAGCGGGTCTGACGATGCAAGGTAACACTGTTTTATTGTCATCTTATGTTGCCTCACTCTACTTGAATTCATTTCATATGAAAAGATGCCAAATTTAAGATTTCAAATTTGAAATTTCGTGATTCAATTCGTTGATTTTAACTCAGATGACTTCAGCAGCAACAGAAATTCACGTTTGTGCGCTGCTATTGTATGGAACTCAACTGCAGTTGTGCCAAGTTTTCTGCTATAACTTTACCTACTTTTCTGTTGAGGCTCACATTGACTATGCATATGTTTATGTGTGCGTGAATTTGCAATTTTAAGGTTTTTTCTTTGATTTTTTGCTGCTCTGCTGCTGTGCCAAGCATCAAAAAGGAACTGAAATTGCATGTTCACGGCGCTTTAGAATTATGTATGTTCAACCCTCGGGATTTGGTGTTTAGAAAAGTTTTATGAAAATTGATGCTGTTATCCCTCTTAACTCACAAATAGTTATGCTTTTTTTTATAAAAGTTCAAAACTCAAAAATAACACTTTTTCCAAAGCCGTCGAGAATTCAATGGAAAATTTAGGGAATGGCTCAAGATCATTAAGACTTAATGTTCTTTTTAGGACTGCAAGATACCGCCCATAGTTCTCTGGCTCTATGAGCAGTAGCGTTCTTTGTTGAAACCACGGAAGAGCACGTGATAGTTTCGGATATAAAAAACTTTCAACCTTTGCTCTATACTCGCCCCAATCTTCCGCTTTTGGAACATTGTTCTAGTCCTTAAGGGGGCAGGTCCAGTCACGGCCGTGAAAACTAGAGCATTTTCAATAATTTTTTTTTTATATTACTTTAATTTATTTAATAAAAGTGATAATGTGAAATTATTACATAATGTTTCAACTTGACTTGACGAAAGTTTAAAAAGAAAATATTAAAAATAAAAAAAGTTATAGCTGGTTGTGTTGGACCCTGTCCTATACATAGTGTCTTGCGGTGACCATCACAAATCCGAATAACTCCAAAAGTAATTGTCGGATTGACTTTAAATTTTCAGGATATATTTTTAAGGTATTATACTTTAAGAAAATGCAAAAACAATCGATTGCTCAAAAATCATGACTGGACCTGCCTATAAAAAATATAGGGCCTTATGTACTTTTCAGCCGGTGAACGTTTTAGGTTCATGCTTTTTCATCGATGTGGTATTGATATGTAATGAAGTTCACATTTATGCGAATTAGAAATGCTAACAAAAAAGTGAAGATACTGCTACTTTTTTTAAAAAATTTATTTTGTAATTCCAAAAAAAAAAAACTTATTGCATCTGCCTCAGATATATTCTGTTAAGGACTTGGTATAGATAACGAAAATATGAAAGGCAGACGTCTACACTGCTGCATTTTTAATAACAGCAATTGTAAATATGTAAGAACAAAGATTCTATTTAATAACTTAATTATTTTTTCCCGGAATTTCATATTAAAAAAATTCAAAAAAATTTTTATAAAATTTAATCGGAACTAAAACAAAAGTTTTTCAAAAAAATCAGAGGTGCAAAACCAAAATAGTGACCGATTTGGTGTGGAGCGCCCCCATATACACAGCCAGAAAAATAATATAAATGACCGAATAAGATAGAATAGTAAATTTTGCATTACATAGTTTTCAGAATTTCATTAGTTTTATATGGATATATCCTTAATAGTATACACCTTAGTGCTCAATCACGTCTGCCTTCAAAAATTTAATGCTGGAATAGTCTGCCTGCTTTATTTTTATGATTTTTATAAGTAAATGGATGATTCAAACAAGAGGCAGACATGATAAAATGTTTTATTTTCATATTTGTAATGTTGTAATTTTTAAATGCGGCAAAAACTAAGTGGCAGAGGTTGTTTCTTTCGTTTTTTATGAATTACTCTTTATAATTATCGCAATCTGCCTGACGATAAAATCACTTAAGTTTGTATATATCAAACAATATAAGTAAAAAAATTAAATTATTCTTAAACGCAGCAACAAAAGCGTATGCCTCTGGCATTTGAACAGCGGCACTCTAACTAATGACTTGAAGTGGATACATATTGTTACTTCGAAATTATTTGAAGATTTTTCTAAACTTAAAAATTCAGATTTTATTTATAGATTTTCTCAAACCTAATAACTATAGCATATCATAAAAGAACGATTCTAATTTTATTTTGCAAGCCGTGTGCAGACGAATAATAACCCACTTGTGCAATTTCTGGCAGTTGCAGTTGCTGAATTAATAGAATTTTAAATGTGAGAATATTTTCCATAAATAGCAAAAAAAAAAAGCTCAATATTTTGCTTTAAAATTTTCCCCTTGACCTTTTTTATTTTGCATCCCGAATGCTTGAACCAAGTTATATTGAGGCTTACCCATGGTGGAAGTATAATCACACCATGGGCTTACTCATCTATTTGTGTCCATTATGGGTTTACCTCTGCACGTCGAAAAAATTAAAAAAAAAAATAATTTTCTGGTTTTCATTCCTTTATGCCCATCCATAGCCGCTGCATAAATTTCTGGAATTCTATATAAATAATTTCCTCTTTCGTGTTTTACTTAAATTATGCTTTCTTGTTGTTATTGTTTTTTGTGCTGTTTCCTTTACGTAGCATGATGCCTATCCACAATTTTTTTGTTTTTGTTTTTTGTTTTTTTTTTTTAATTTCATTTTTACGCCGCACGTCGTAAAGTTAAAACGTAACGTAATCGAAAACCATTGAATGAACGTGCCGAGTGCCAGAGGTCGTTGCGACGGTAAGTCGTTTGAGTTCCATCAGTATGTCTGGGTTTGTTTATCTGTTTGTCTGTCTGTCTGTCTGTTGGTCGATTGATATAAATGATTATTGTTGGTATTAAATTCATTTTTTATGCTTTGCTTATTATTCATGATAACAAAAAAAAAAAAAAAAAAAAAGAAAGGGATAGGAGAAGAAGAAGAAGAAAAAATCATTTCATATTATTGATGGGGGTTTATTGAAAATAATATATAGGGGACTTGCTGTTCAATAAAATGACTTTACAAAGATTTTGTTGCTATTACAGAAATCAAAGCGCTTTCTTATCAGTTACTTTAATCTGGAAAATGTAGATATATTTTCCACAACAACAACAACAACAACAACAACAATAACGCAATAACAACAAAAACAACATAATACTGTTTGATGTTTTGTTCATTGAATGGATGAGGCGTTAATAGCTTTGAAAATAACATGTAATGAGATTGTTTCTCTTCTCTCTCAGCTTTTGGTATTCTTAGATAGTATCTATGTCAACCCCCAGATTATTGTAGGGTTAAATTCGTTCAGATTGCACCAAGTTTTTATTATTAAATTAAAAAGAAAATTTGTATGAGTATATAGAGTTGGAGCAATTTTGGATTTTTTGTAAGTTGATTTTAGGAGTTTTTTTAGGTCGAAATTAAAAAAATCCTAAGATCAACTCACATAAAAAGAAAATTATTTAATTTATTTGGAAATCGGCAAATCGCACAATTACCTATTTCTCTTATCTTGGCGTCTTTTAACTAAGGTATTATTCAAAAATTCTGTCGAAGAATATTGAATAGCATCAATAAATATAGAATATGTCCGAGAGTTTCAAATTGTATCGAAAAAGTCAATAGCTGCCCTATAGCTGTATCGAAAAACATCAAGATAAACGGAATGTATTGAAAAATTCGTTATATATATTCGTTATATATATCTTTAAGTTTACGAAGACGTGTGAGGATTGCGCGACATCTTATTTTTTTGAAGTGACTCATCATAAGCATTGATGCGGAGTCTTGCCCCAATCCAAACAGTGTCGTCGTGAGTAATCGTCAAGCAAGCACGTCAGTGTGGTATAGCACAAAATATCATATATGAAAAGAATCGAATACGACGCCTTACTAAAGGTCCTGACAAATTAAGAAAAACCTCCAAAAACCTTTTTGGGAAAAAAAAATTTAGTTTATGAGGACACTTGCTCTGCAAAAACCATGGTATTCAGTTGTTATTCTTTATTTAAGCAAGGCAGGGAATCACATGAAGATGACATGATCCCGTCAGAACTTATCGAAAAAGTAGAAAATCTTATCAACTCGATCTCAATATCAACTAAAAAAAAAAAACCACTGCAATGACTGCAGTATCCGATAAAACCATTTTAAAATCCTTTCTCGAGCACCTTGGCATGACAAAGGTCAAAGCAAGATGTATTCCTAGAAAATTTTCTCTAAATATTGTAATCAAATCAATTTGCTTTACCAAGCAAGCTGTGCTGCTGCGTGCAAAAACTATATATTTTCGAAATAAGTGAAAGAGCAGCTTCTTATATGCATTTGTGCCACAGTACATGATAATTTTTTTGAACGTGTAGATCGCAGACATGATTGTGATTCTGTTTGTGGTTTTATTAACAATGCTACCTTTAAATTTTGCCCGCACGTTTCTTATCAATTTCAAAAACTCTCCTTAAAAAGATACATAATAAAAATTTCGTATGCGACTAGCGTGCACAATCGATGGACAAGCAAAGCGATCAATCTAACGAATGCGTATTGATCGATTAAGCGAGCAACAACATTTGGATGTTCAAAAAAAAAAAAAAAAAAAACAAAAAAATAGGCGCAACAACAACAGACTGCTGAAGGATGTGCAATGATGCGATTGAAAAATATTTTTTTATATACTACTTGAAAGCTAAGCATTGCTGTTGCAACAATCAAAAATACAAGGACGCAAATCGTATAATAAGTTAAAGAATCTATGAAAAAATTAAAACAAATTAGAAATTCTCACTCTCCGGCCTAAAGGTCAAAGGTCACTGATGATTTCATTAGGCAATGGATGAAACTAGTATTGCATATTAAGATTAGTCGTTTTTTGTTGTGTTGTTGTTTTGCTTACGTAATTTTTTTGGTGTTATCAAACACTGTACTGAATAGTAAGCTCAGTAAAATAATTTTAAAAAAAATTTCTTTAAGCGACTTTTTTGATTGTTTGCGCTAAAATCCACACACTAGGTGAGAGAGATTAAAATTAAAAAAGTATTACACTTAATTTGTTTTATTTTTATCAAGAAATATATATAGTTGAAAGTACGCCTACAACTTTAACTAAAGCTACTTGCTAGGACGTATATGTATATACGCGAAAAAAGTTTGTGGCATAATTAGCCCCACTTTTCTTCCTTCCTACACATACAGAATAATGCATGTCTAAAAATATTTCAAAAGGCCTCGAGTAAAAACTTAAATGCCTATTAAAATTAAATAATTTTTATTGTTTTTTTTTTTTTTTTTATGAATCATTCATGTACTACACAGTAAATAACACAATGCCAATAGCAATTTACAAAGCAGCTTTAGTTGCATACAATAAATTCCATACAATAGTATGCACTAATGTTGTTGTGATTTCATTTAAATTAAATTATAGATAAATAGAAAATTGTATCAAATTAACTAAATTATTTTAAAAAAAACAACAACAAAACAAAATGAATATGTTGTTAACTTAAAATTTATGTAAATTGAGATATTAGCATAAATCGTTCAATAAAATATGGAATTTAAAATTAAAAAGAAGAAAAAAATCATGGGGGCTCTGCAAGGGAGCACATAAAAACCGTTGAATATGGGTTAATAAAATGGTAAAAAAAAAAAAAAAATATTGAAATTTAAGATAACAAATACAACGAAAATGTTTAAAAAAAAATAGAATGTGATAAAATTTTAAATTTATTTTATCTATTTGCGAAAGTTGGACGCGTGGGGTTACATTTGCAGGCAGTACCTATTATATTTTGTACAACTATTTAAAATTTTGAATTTATTTGTTAATGACATGAGATTAAAATTAAGCAAAAACAAAAAAAGATAAATTTTAAATCTGTGCATATACTTTTATTAGTTTATACGAGCTTTTAACGCCATAAAGTTAATTTAACCAACTGCTGAAAATAAAATAGAATTCATAAATAAATTATTAATAAAATATAATTCAGGAAGAACATTTGAATTAAATTATTTATTTGTTTTTTTCAAATAATTCATTATTAAAATATTTGTTTTAGTAATATATAAACTTTATGTATTGTATATGTATATTAGGGAGGTTAAATTTTTTTTTTTTTTTTCTAAAAATATGGCAGGTACTCAAAAGAAGAATTCTTGCGCAAAAAGAGTTCATTATATTAATATTTACTAGACAGTTTCGTCTCAACAAGCGCATTGAAGAGACCATAAAATTTCCCTTAGAAAATAAAAAAAATTTTAGAAAACCAATTTTTTTGTCAATCTTCAAACTATGCCTGAACTCTAAAAACTTAAAAATTGACATTATATTCTCGAAAAAGTGTGCTCAAAAATTATGGAAAATTTTTAGCACAATATTACTTTCAAAATTTTAAGCATCACCCCAATATAATATATACCTAAATCTATAACTACTATATACCATTTGATTATAATTTTATTTCATTCGATTCTTGTTAATAATAGCTAGTTCGGACATTTTTTCGAATCGATTTTGCGTAAATTGATCAATTTCCTTCTTAAATCTACTCAAAAATGGCAGCATATCACCGAAATGTTCGGCGTAGGCTGATGTTCCATCATTACCTGCAACCAAAATCGGTATCACTTGTTCCCCCACTGTTTTGAGTATTTCGGCAACTTTTAATATTGTTGCTGGATCGGGTAGTCCTGGTATACCGATTCGTGGTTGAATGCCTTTATCTTTTGTTCTATCATCGCTGCCACTATCTGGTAATTCAGCTGAACGTTTTTGTTGTACCGTTTCATTGCAATCTTCAACTGTCTCTTCGGATGATGAATTATCTTCATTAGATTTAGGTAATGTTGTGGTTTCCTGAAATTATAAAAAAAGTTGGATTTAGATCGGTAAGGCGTGTCAGAAGTAGTGCTGGCAAGTATAGATATCTAACCACTTGAAATATTTGCACCGAGTTTATTAACAGTAGTGACCCGGTTTTAGGCTCAACCAGCATGCAGCGATTGCGAACCGAAAGTTTTCAACGCGAGCAACGGAAAGAGCTGAACGTGCCGATTACACAAACAAAAAGCAAGTGGTGGCTGCTAACCGAAACGATTGTTAGAGCTGAAAGAGCTAAATGAGCTTCGAGCAGTGTATCATCGATATAAGGTGCTATTTCTTGAGTTATTCGTATACCATATAGTGTGAATATTTTTTATAAAAATTTACAGATATAAGAAATAATTTTACTTATCCTTAATAAATATTACAGACGAAGAGTACTCTTACCAGTGCACACGTACAATATAAACAAAGTAGCAAGACTGCGCTCCATGCGAAGATGTTGCGTCTCAAATGCAACACCATAGTTAAAATTAGTGCTAATGTAGCAACAACAATTAATAACAGCAACAATTAGTATTCAACAAGCCTTACAGAGCATACAAATTAGTTATGTTGCACATATACTATGATTATTCTTAATCCTTCAGTATGTAAAGCAAAACCTCTGATGCTATTGTGTTCCAAAGATTATTGCCGTGTTGCTCAGTTGCTGCCCACAGGTAGCAGACAGTGAAAAATAGAAATTCCAACTAAAGATGAAATGCAACAATTGTTGCATTTTTATATTGTATTTCAATAGCTGCGTTGAAGAATAACAAATTTGTTTTTGTTTTAAGGCGCTCGCACATGCGGTAGTTAAAGCAAATAATGAGCAGCAATTTTGCGTGATAAACAGCTTAAGGTGCGTAGGATATGTGAAGGCAAACTGAGGGAGTGTGTATTGCAACACTTACACAAATTGCAGTTCAATCACAATAAAAATCATTTTCCCACTAATCGATTCTGTAATTGGCAATCTCCTACGTTTGTAATTTTAAGTATTACTACCGTTGCTGAATTTCTACAGGGTGAGAAAGTTGAGCAAATGAGACAGTTACTATGGCATATAGTAATATGAGTTCAGTTTCGCATCGGGATTATCTTCGAAACTCTTTCGATTTCCATGAGTTGAAAACAATAAGGCAGGTGATAGCTGAACTTAATAATGATTCTATATGCTGGCATAGAAAGTTTTTAAAAAATCGAAATATGCTGAAAAGTCGCGGTTTGCTCTATTAATTTTTTCCAAAGCAAAAACTTTATTTTCTCCAAAGCAAAACTTTTTTTTCAAATCCACTTGATCAATTTTGATGAATCTTGGAAAATTTTTGTATTGTTAAGAAAACTAAAAAGTGTGACACCCAGGCCCGGATTTACCTTAGAGGCACACTAGGCCAGTGCCTAGAGCGGCAAATATTGGGAACTTTGAAAAATTTTTTTTAATTGGTAATGCAGGGGGGAAAAGTGGGAATATACCATAATGTTGACAAGCAAAAAAAAAGGTCCTCACTTTTGAAATTAAAATTTTTTTTTTTTACCATATTCACCAGTGAAGAGGGCTGCAATTCGTGAACGGTCTAAGGGCGGCAAATTTCTAAATCCGGGCCTGGTGACATCATCTATAAATTTTTATTAAGAATACCTCAAGAACCATAAAATATATTGCAATGAAGTTTAGTACCATCACGACAATGAGAGAAAATTAGTTCTTATATAGCTTTCAATTGTTGGGAGGGTTCCCGCTAAGTTTCTTAAACACTTACATTTTAAGTTAAGTTAAATTGATAAAAATTAATACTTATTCATTGTCTAGGCGTAAAAAAGGTATTTGAACAAACTCTAGGACATTTGAAGAAGGGATACTTTAGCTTTGAGATCCTATACATCTGCAGTTTGTTGAAAAAAAAAAAAAAAATTCGCGGTGCTACATAACCTCAAATGTGTCAAAAAATAGTGTTTTTGCACTTTTAGGTTAGAATATCTCAAAAACCTTACGTGATAAAGTAATTCTGAGCCTGGATTCGGTTTCAGCAAAAAAAATATTACCTCGGAAACGAGCATTCATTATTCAAATAACAAAATCTTGCAGACCTGTGTTATTACTAATAAATATCAGTCTCTAAGCAAGTAATTATGAACTTTAATATAAAAATTAAATTTTGCAAGATATACTTATATAAGTTATATTTACCTAAACTTTATTTAAAAAAAAATATATAAATTTTAAAGTTCAAAAATTCGTCGAGAAGTCGCACTTATTCAAAATAAGGTTACAATACAAAAGCTGAACCGCTCATAGCGAGTAGTTGGAACCTACTTTGATTATATCAGCGCTAAAGCAAATAAAATAAGTAGCCACTATTGCACGATCTCTAAATAGCTTATGAAAACATCAAATTCCCAACAAAAAATTTTAAAACTTTATCAAATAAATTCCCCTGTTTTGCATAAATTCCCGTGGTTCTTTTTTAATAAAATACTACTAAAATCATTGTTTCGATTGAGCAGCTGGCAACGCCAATCAGCTGACATCAGCTGTTAGTTTTTATTTCATGTGCAAAGTTCGGTTTAATATCTATCAAATTCAATTGATCGTATTTTTTATTAATATTATTAAAATATCGTACATAAAGTGCATAAGAAATATGAAATTTATATTTTCGTGAGTTTTGTGTAATAAATTTAGCAAAATGCTTAAGTTAAATTGCATCAAATTGCAAATGCAAATGAAAGCAGTGCCGTCGACAGAGCTGGCTGTAGTGCTTTATGTTGTTGTTATTCTATTGCAAAATTAAATGTAATTTCATGAAATGCCTTTTCAATTGTTTTAAAAAAAGCAACAAGTGTTAAAAGTTAAATTTAATTTTTCCAAAATTTCATTAGTGTTTGCTTCATTTAATAAAAAATTTTCGTTTCAAATCGTGAAATACGAAGGCAAGCTCCAGTGAGTGAAAAGTTAAAGAGGTAGCGGTAGTGTATTACAGTTGCTGCTAAGCTGCAACATCCGCTGTTGTGTTTTTCAAAATATTTTGCAGTAGCTTCAAAATGTTTCGCACAGGCCAGAATGCAATGACAGGAAATCTATCGTGGGTAAGGTAAGGTAAGTGTTTTTAGTTTTATGTCAATATATTAACAGCATAATTTGTATAAAACGGTAATGTGATCAATTTGCAACGATTGGGCCCAGAAGTTTTTTATTTTTAAGTGAAAACCAAATCACGCCCTCTGCTAAAGTACATTTTCATTTTTAAACTGTGAGCGGCGTTGTTTATTCTTCAACCTGACTTCAAAGCTAAAAATGAAATATTTAATTTCTGAAATTTTATTATAAATGGTACAAGGTTAGTTAGGTTAGTTCTTGTATACAAAATTAATGAACTTAGCGGCAGATTTTCAAAGTAATTTTGTTTAAACTAAGTACGCTTTAATCTAGTAAAATTTGATTAAGCAAGTTCCGCTTAGAATCTTAATGAAAGCTCTAACCCTTGATATTAAGTGATATATTAGCCGTGTTTTTTTTTGACGCGGCTACCCGCTAAAAAAAAAATTTGTATGAGAATGACAGTTAATTTAGTCGGCATTACTTATCGCCGATTAAATTCTCATATAAAATTTTTTTTAAGCGTGTAGCCGTGACGAAAAAAAAACGCGGCTAAGGGGACGTCCATTAATTGCGAGAGGTGTTTTTTTTGAAAATGCGGACCCCCTCCCCCCCTTGGTGAGATTTGGTGAGATCTGGCGGGACCCCTGCCCCTCCTCCCGTGAGATTTAAATTATAATTTTTAAATGTCTGTTATCTGCTATAATAATGTAAATTTTCTTCATTAAAAAGTTGACGTCAGGTTTTTCTTGACCCCCTCCTAATAGACGTCCCCTAGTATAATAAGTTTTCTTAACGATGTTTTTTGCGATTTGTAAATAGAAAAATTGTTGCTTTGTTTTAATTTGCTATAAAAACTGGGTGTTCAATAAGAAAAAATAAGACAAATTATTCCGAAATATGTATGCCTAAAGGTATGTTTCAATTTTTTGTTTTGATTTGCTATAAAATTTGGGTGTTCAATAAGAATAAGCCATTTTTTTCAGCCATAATTTTTGCCTACACGGAACCCTTCGATCTTTTTTCGCTTTCTTTATTATGGCGGCAATACTGGCAAAAAACTTTAATTGTTCTTGGCAGCTTAGTTTACAGTAATTTGTACTGCTTGGCAGCACTCTTTTCATGTAGTGGAGAAAAGAACCGCAACTCTGTTTCATTGTGTTAGCCATCTATGAGTGATTTTCTGTAGCAACAGCTAACAGCTGTTTAGTATGCAGCTGTCACAAATTGACAGCTATTAGAAATACGTAATTTTTTTTGCTTATTAAAAAAAATTGTCAACAAATAAACACACGTTGCGTTAAATATTAAAAGAATTAAAATTAAAAAGAAAATATGTCTGAACTTGCTATGAAAAAACTTGAATCTTTCGTCAATGACTTCTTGAAAGCAGATCTAAAAGTTTTGGAGCATCACATACAACAGTACAATGGTGAAATCATGGAATTTGTCCAGCTGAAAAATACATTGGAAACGTTGCAGGAAAATTTGCCGGATGGTTATAAAACACAAATGAATATTGGTGGTAACATTTTCATGGAAGCCAAAGTACAACAGGGTGAAAAGATTTTAGTGGATATCGGCAAGGGATACTACTTGGAATTTTCACCAGAGGAGGCGCTTAAATTTGCCAATTTCAAAATTCGTTTACTTACCAAAGAGTGTCAAGTGCTACGCGATGAAAGCGTTAAAAAGCGTTCCGAAATTAAATTGGCTTTGATGTGCATGGCGGAACAGCAGCCGCAATTGCTGCCAATGACGTGAAAGGAGTGATTGTGGTGTTTTTGTAGAAACTTAGTGATATATACTAATTGTTAAGTAGACATAAGTACATGTGATTACTATAGCGCTAAAAAGTTTGCAACTTTTTGGAAGCATCCAAATAAATATTTTTGGCACAAGACCATTTAAGCAACCATTGCCGACTATTTGTTCTTTAGAAATGAAGAGAAGACAAAGCATTTTTTAAAAATTGATATGAATTGTGAAACTCTGGATCGATTTTCAAAATATAGGTGTCATATCAAAGGTAATTGAACAAGCTATGCAATTGCGGTATGAAAGTTTGAAATCTGCAGTGGTTTTTCTGTATGGACAAAAAAAGGAATACATATTTTCAGCGGCACTTTTCATAACAAAAATTTCCCAATTATCTATTATAACACATGGAAAAAATTGTACAACAATTCACACAAGAACAGCATAGTTGAAGGTTTTTAATGCACTTAATTCGAATTCGAGCTCAGAATCGCTCCATTGGGTTTTGGAGATATCTTAACATAAAAATGCAAATTAGGAAGCTCAATTTCTTATAACAAAAAGTTTGTCGGTAACTAGTATAGCCGAATTCCGCTTACCCTTTTAGGTCCTAAGACCTGCAAGACTGAATTTAAAACGTATAGAACACTAAAATTACTTTAACACAATTGTTCCTTACAAAATCACATAGTCTATTGCCAAATATTTTAGTCTATGCTTAGTTTATAGAAAATTTTTTTGAAAAAAACTAGTTTTAAAAGTGCTGTTTTTAAGAACTCGTCATATCTTGGAAATTATACGACAGATTTCAAACTAATTTAACAACTTATTAAATGGTGCCATTGCAAACTTGGACTAAAAGGTTTTTAAATAGCAATCGAAACCATATCTAATAATCGTTGTAAGCTGGGAACTTCTTGATAAGTTTCAAATGTAAAGATAATATAGTAAGTAGTAAGTGTCATAATATTGGTGCTGATAGAACAATTTTCTGTAATTTTGGTTGTTTTCTTTAAAACTGCTATTTTTTTATACTTATTGACCTAAAAATTTATTCATTAAGAAGGTTCAATTTATTTTTCTTTGGCAAATGATATATTCCTGATTTTTCCTTTAACATAATTGCGAAAAATCGCGTTTTTTGCTCTAATGAACTCATACTACAGTTTTCATTTAATTATTTGTTTTTAAGAAATGTTTTTAAAAATCATTATTAAAAATCCTCAGTCTGATACTTCGGCACTATGTATGTTTGGGTTGATCCTCATTTTCTGTAACTTTTAAATTCAGTTATTGAACAAAATTCACTGTTTCAAACCAGATATCTCTCATATATGAGTGCGTTTCTTTATTTATTCCGGATTCCGGATATAGAAGAAACGAGCGGAAATTTATACTGAATATCAATCAAGAATGGAATAAATAATGAATTGCTAAATGAAAGAAACGAAATGAGTTACATTTAAGTTGTTTTGCATTATTGTTGTATTTTTTTATAAATACATACATGTATAGCTATTGAGAATCTACCTCCAGTAACTATACGTATTCTGATTAAACAACGATACGTGTCAACTCCCATAAAATTAAAATACTTTAAGCGTTGTACTTATTGCTCCTATAGTTGTGAAATTTGGTTCAAGGAAGTGTTTGGTGAAGAATTCCATGGAAAGAAAATAAACGGAACCAGCGCCGTGAATGGATATTTAATCGATTACTCGCCAAAGAAGTCAGTAGTTCCTTTGTTGTTAATCAGAACATAGTTTTTCATATATTTCAATTAACAAATTGATTTATAATTAACTATACACTATTACATCTATAAAATTTGAAATAAATTTTTGTTAAAAACATAATATTGATTTGTATTCAAACAACATATGGTAACGTTATGTTAAATCTTTACATGAAATGTTATAATTTATTTAAAATACAGCTTCATTTTCATCAAGGCGTTAAATTTTGCCTGAATGCGTTTACGCCAACATGAGGTGAACTTGTATATTCAATCGAAATAATAAATCTTGTTGCAATAATAATTAAAAATTTGTTATTTAATTACATTAAATAATTTAACAATGTTTGTATGTAAATTATTTTCATATGTCTACAGTAAAAATTACAATTGATTGTTTTTTTTTTTAAATTATGTATTCCATATGCATTATAATTTATAAATAAAGTGGGCCATTCATCGGTTTGTTTTTTTAATTGCTACAAGTTAAACAATATTCAATACTATTCATAGTTTGTTGCTTTATTAAAAAAGTGAGCACTAACTACTCGTTAAATTTTGAAACAGTTATGAACTTGATGTTTTAGTGCCCATATAAAATGATGCTCAGCAAGACGGCCCATTAAACGATTATTGGACATTGTGCGTAAAAACTAATTTTATCAATTTCTGAGAAAAAAAAAGTCGGTTATCATGCCTCCGTAGCAGTTTTCGTCCACCGTAACGTTATTGCCAGCTTCATTGTCGAAGAAAAGTTGGCAATATTATCGCTTCAAAATCTCCAAAACCACATTCAATATATAGTAGCACGCTGAGGTTGAATTGCGTTCGGGTTTTCCAAGCCATTAATATGGCAGTCTTGCCGCGATTGGAAAAAAAAATATTCGTAAAATTTCTAACGTTATAGTGTTACGTAATATATAAAGGCCTGGAAAACCTTATGAATGTCTGGAATTGATAAATCGAACAAAATTTACATACAAATACGAAAGGGTCATAAAATTGGTTTATATTCAAGAAAGATGCAAAAACATTGAAACCAAATGATTGACCACAGATACTACGTACAACACACAACAAATTGCATGCGTACAAGAAAAACTTTAAATTTCCCAGTGAAAACTTTGAAGTTATTTTGTGAAAATAGAAATGCAGGTGCTAAGAATGAAGCAAAATGAAAACAAACAATTGTAGATAATGAAAACGAAACTTCGAAATATTTGGGAAGTCAACAGAGGCTGCTGGTATGGGTTTCATACAAAACTTAGTTACACTTAAGCGCTTAACATCAAAGTATGTATCGTATATACATATCTACAAGATACAACTAAACAATAGTTTAGTTCAGCTTCGCATAGGAAATGCAAATAATGTTGAACTTTAAATTAGATGTTGATGCTGAATGGCAAGGACGATAGAGTGTACAAAAATACAACAACAATAAGGCGGCCAACACAGTAACCACAAATACATGTGCTGCAAATGATTGGTACACGTAGATATATACAAATATACATACATGCATGTACATATATAAATGGGTAATTCTTTCGCAATGTTGGCCCCATGCATCTAATATTTTTCTTTAATTTAAAATCCTTCAATGTTTGTGAACTTAATATGTTGGCCAGTAAAAACCACCTACCAAAAATATTCTTTGCAAATGAACTTCTAACTATAATAATGGCATAAAGTCTATTTTTGAGAAAATATATCCTTTTGATTACTAGTATCTATATTTTTGAGAACTTTTTTTATACCACCTTTTTATCCATAACATTTGAATTCATTATGAATAAAAAACAATTTTAAGTTGGTCCTATTAAGATTGTGTTATGGTTTCGCTATATCAATTCAGTAATTTTTCAACACCTTTTATAACCCTTATTTTTCTATAGATTTTAAAATTTCTTGTGAAAATTTTCAGTCAAAGAATAAATTGTGTAGTAAGTATGTCGGTAATGTTGAGAAGGAATATCACATAAGTATGTTTTTTGTTCGTTTGTTTGTATAACTGTTGGATACAATTGTATCTGCGAAACAATTTGAAACAACCGCATGTATGCGCATTGAAATTGTTATCGTTGCTCCTGATGAACAAAGTAAGCATATTCTTCCAAGTTCTATTTTGTTTTTTTATTAGTTCTGTTACCGCAATTTGTACTAAACACAATATTTTCGGTAAAATTAAACTTTTTCTATGTTATGCCTTCTTACATGTTAAGAACATGTTAACTTTCCTCAGAAGAATTGAAAGTTTCTTGATTACTCTAAGAAAATTATCATCATCACTATATGTGTTTATGAAATGAAATGTCTGTCTGTTCCACCACACTCTATGCTGGCTGGTTTGACTTAACGTACACACAGCCGATAAAAAGTTGAGGAATATTGAAAAAGTCGAAAAAAAAAGGAAAAATGCTGGAAAAACTGAGTGATGTTAAAACAGTTAAGAAATGCTGAAACTTCGAAAAAATTACTGAAAATTTTGAAAACAGTTGCAAGAAGTTGAATAACTCGAAAAAACTTGAAACAGTTGAAAATTGTTGAAAAAATATGTAAAATGAAAAAGTTGAGAAATATTGAAGGATACTGAAAAAGTTGAAAAAATATGAAAAATGTTGAAAAATAAAATTAAAAAAACGGTTGAAAAAGTCGATATAAATTGAAGAAGTTGAAAAATATAGGAAAAATTTAAAAGCTGTTGAAAGAGTAAAAAAATTTAAAAATATGGGATATGATTGAAAATTTCGAAAAAAGTTGAAAAGGTCAAAATATGATATATAATATGGGAAATATCAAAAAAAAATCGGAAAAAATTAAAAAGCCGATATACGCCGCTTCCACTATTTCAATTCCGCATAATTTTGGTTCAATAAACTCTGTATATTCGTGATCAACATCCGCATACCAAATTTTAGTACAATAGCTTATGTTTCTTAACACCTACTGGTACAATCCAGTCCGATTTCGATCCAGAAATAGCTTTCCATAAAAAAACCTCTTACACGAAATTGCGATTGCCCACATATTTTGAGCATTAACGCATTTTACTCGTATGGTAGAAGCCACGTCCACTAGAGCTATTCCGATCAGTGCCCCTAAATGGCAAAAAATGGTATCTTGGGTCCGTTGGGGCGGTTTTTGGCCACTTCGGATGGTGGGGCCAACTCCACCGCCATCGTGTTTAGAATCCTCGAAACGAGGGATGATAAATATTTTACTGATGGATGACTCGAAATATTCGTTTCCCCCATTTTAGAGACGGATTTTGGCCATTTTAGGGATGAGGTCAACTCCAAAAGAATTTTAAACACCGCCATCGTATTCAGCATCCTGGAAAACGGGAGGTGCAGGTGGTCTGGTTGCTGCTTTAAATATTTGTATTTTTCAAGGATTTTTCCGACTCACAGGATCCACTTTAAGCCCGTTGTGTAGAGCTACAAATATATAAATAAAAATTACATCTAAATATTTTTAACATTTATATAATTTTTTTCGTTTTTCGATTGGACAGGGAAGACTGTTCTTCATTAATATTTGATAAATAAACATGTTTTAAATATTGAAAAAAACATTAATTAAAATTTAAAAAAATCTCACTTTTACTCTATCTTAATACGAATCGAATACTGTTAAATTTATAAAAATCGTCGCATCCGTTCAAAAGTTGTAAGCTTTTGAAAAAATTTTGTCCCCGAATTTCAATTGCCTATAACAAAAAAAAAAAAAAGAAATCATTTCACATTTTAATTTCTAGCACAAACCACTAAATCTAAATAACAAAATTTCATTAAAAAACAAGCATTTTTTTTAAAGTGGCCCAGTTGGTAAATTCTAACCCAAATCACAAGGGTTGACCCCGAGTCTCTAAAGTGCCCTCTCTCTGCTCACTTTTGTGAATTGGTTTTTTCAACAATTGATGAAGAATGATTGCAAATTTACTTTAATTAGTGATTGTGTCTCCGAAGTGTGTTGGAAGGCGCCACGCCTACTTTACTATTAAATACAAATTAACTATTTTTTCTTGAACAATCTTTTGCGACTTAAATTACTCAGTCTATTAACCAAAATTGAGCAAAGGATTAAATAGTGATTTATATATTTCGCCAAACTCATAGAGCTATTATTATATAATTATAATTTTTCTAATCTTTTTTACTTTCAATTATTGATTTAGCTTATTTTAAATGAAATTCAGAAAAAAAATGCATCTACTTCATCAACTTTTTATCGATAAAAACCAACTGCGTAATAACAACAGCAAATACAACATTAAACGTAGTTATTATCAAAAGTACGACAACATAACAACTTCTCATCATCATAATTAAGTTGTTCATTTGAAGTATATTACGTATAATTTTCATTCACACCAAACAAATAACATGTTGTGACATTTTCAAGTCCAAACAATAATTAACGTTCAGGTTACCAGGTGTTTAGTAAAAAGTTTTAGAAAATTGATATGATATGAAAATGCTAGTGAAATGAATTTGATTTGAAAAACAGCCAGTTACTTTCCATTGATTTTTGATATTTAGCAATGCTAGGTTTATATATATCGGCGTCTTATACAAGTAGAAACATTTTAATTATTTACGACAAATAAAGTCATATGAACCACTATCATGATATAATGCTCAAGCATAGGACCTCCAATTTCTGGGTCGTTAAAAAATTTAGTATAATTTTCAAAGTATATTTTTCAATTTAAAAAAGTTGCCGAATATTTGTTTTTAGCATAATATTTTGCCACTTGGGATGTGAAGGATCCAAAAATAGATACACCAATAATTAATTAAACTTTCATTAAATTTTGACATCCTATATCAACAAAACTAGCACCATAAGAGAAAGGTAACATAACATGATCTGAAGTTGCATTTCCAAATAAACTAAGCTTTATGCAATAATTTACTTTATAAGGTAAAATTTTCCATTTCATTTGCCATTAAATTTTTTGTTATAAATGATTTCAAAATAACTACAAAAAAAACCTAATATAATTTAACTCGATTAGAAAAAGTCTGGCAACCATAGTTGCAACACCAATTTGCTGCACTTCATCTCACCCGAACAAATCAAATGCGTCAAACATTTGTACACAAGTTCTACGCATATCTGTTGTAGTTTTTGCTAAAAACTCATTTATATTCATGAGGTTGATAAGAGTGCGTAGCTTTTTATGGTCTTATGGAATTACATAGGTACATGACCGTTGAGAAAAAAGTTCATTACGTTATGACTGTAAAACAAACTTTTTTTTTTTTAAATTCAAAATATGCAATATTTTCGACGGTTATATTATTAAAATTAAAAAAAACACCTGCCAGAAATCGCTGAATTTTAAAAATCGCATTAAAAACTGCTAATAATTGGCTTATAATTTTATGATATTAATAATGCTGTGTGCAAAAATGTTACCACTGATATCGAATTCGAGTAATTTGGGGTCGCTGAGCTCGAATCTGCTAGAATTTGAACTACATGTCAGGTCTTCCAAAAATTTTTTTATTTGAAGTTCGAGAGGTTTGTTGTCTGAGACAAAGTTGTTCCTCATAAATAGTCAACATTTTTTTCTATTTACACTATTCGTTTAGCACCACTGCTTAACCCTCCTATGGAGCATTTTAGTTAAATTTTTGCTTAAGATCTTATGAAAAACATTTTTTCAGAATGTTTAACTAAAATTTTCTTTGAACGGTTAATAAGTGGTGTTGAAAGAGTACTGTAAATTGAAAAAGTGTTTGTTTATTATTTATTTTTTTTTTTGAAAATCTGCTTTCTTTAACAAAATACTTAGAGCACCCCCTTAATTTCGATGAAGTAACATGTACCAGTAAAAAAAAAATGTCAAATAATTTATTTTAAGAAAAGCTATTCAACTAAAGTCATTGGTGTATATTGAAGTATAATTTCCTTATATTTAGGAAATTTTTCTTATATTAAGAAAATCTTTCATAAAAAGAGCATACACTTTTTTAATATATGTAGCTATTCAAGTTATTAGAAATTTAGTCGGTAGACATTTCGTTTTTTTTTTTTCTCTATGCAAATGATTATAAAATCTCTATAAGCAATATTATTTTCTCCATTTCCAAGTGGGTACCTGTGGTCAGTATAAACTGCATTTTCAACCAATTGAAAGATGTTCGCTGCTTGAAAATATATATTTTAGCAAAGGTAAATTCAACGTTCAAAGTTCACAATATGATCTTATCATGCCTATGCATTTTGACATAATGATTGTTCTAAGCCAAACTTTCTGTTCGGACTTCATTGCAACATTAATTCAAAAAAGCCAAATTTGTCATGAGGACAAATTACTCGTCAGTTTTACGTTCACTTTTTTGGCTATTTAAATGGTCCAGTAGGAGCATTTATTTTATTAGCCGCACAGCTAATGGAATTGTGTGATATAGAAATTAATTGTGGAATATGGATTGAAGGCAGTGGGTATTATCTTGTATTAAATAACAGAACCTTAAAATTTACTACTAAAAAAACAAATAATTTATTGTATTTTGTGTTAAACTTTTAATGAGTCAGTAGCCATAGAAATAAAAAAATCAATTGCTCAAGACCAAAGTGTATTGCTGTATTTTAAATTAATGTGTCTTATAATTAGTAAGCAACTTATTGCACAACACGTTATCAATTAACATATGATTACAATGTCATAAAAATTTCTTAAACTACGCGCCAATTTGGAAAACTTGTCCGTGTACTTAATCACTATATGAAATGATATAATAATATGAACTGCATACGTTTCAGTTTTGACTGAAATCGAGTGTGAAATCGATGCGATTGAAATGAAAGTTTTGAAGTTGAAGCTTGTAATGAATTGTTTGAAAAAGACGGTATTCAATGTCGGTTAGAAATATTCCCAGAAAAGCAAATTTCAGGCCGCAACATTATACGTCAACGAGATGTATGCTCCGAAAAATATCTTTAAAAATATTCTAACAGATGAGATGTGTGATATTATTTTGACAGAGACAAACAGGAAAAGTGCGAAAATTACTGAAGGTTATAGTAAAAATCTATTTGAAAAATATGCTGATGCCAGTAAATGACCGAAAGAGAGAGAGTTTTTAACTATTTTTCTTAACAAGATATAGACGCATATGTTGGCATGCTCATACTAGGAACATTTGACAGAACTCTGAAAATCGTATCAGTTTGCTCTTATCCCAGCATCAATGTCACACAATAGGTTTAATTGGTTCGCTTTGTACGATTTGACAATGGATGCAACACGATCAGTTCGTTTTTCAACTGGAAAATCGTCTGCTATTCATGATATTTGAACCATGCTGATTTCTAATTTATGTAGTTAAAAACATACATTGTCGAATTTTTAAAAAAAAATAAATTTATTTGTATTTGAATTAATATACCTTTATTACATTATTGCATGAAAAGTGCGAGAAAAAAAAATGTGGCCTTATTTGTTGCATTCAAGGTCATCCAGGGCATCTTACATTATAATTTTTTGTATTTCGATGCACTTTATTTTTCCACTGTTATTTTTTTCTTTCGGTTAGCAAATTTGATTTATTTAATAAAAAGTAACAATATAAAATAAAGTGTTAAGACATTTCCTGCAGTGTTGCATATTGTAAATTTTTTTCTGATAATAATTTTACAGTATCAGTGGTTAAAAACCACCACAGTAAACGTTATCTAGAATTGCCAGACAAAAAAAAATGTTTCGCAATAACTCGGAAAGTCTGGCTGCTGGGCAGCGAAGCAATAAGGACACTGCTCCATCCTCGACACACTACCAAATGAACTAGATAACGTTCCAACTGATTACATCTGCCCCTCACTCAACTTCGAGAAAAACTTTCAGGTGAAGTTTCCGGAGGAGGGCACTATCAATCTAAATTTTGAAACCACCATCTACACCGATGGGTCAAAGATGGACTGCGGGGTAGGTTCAGGAGTCTATTCAAAAGACTGAGAAATTTCTAAATATTTTCAATAACCTGACACAGCCAATGTCTTTCAAGCAAAAGTCTTTGCTATTCTAGAAGCCTGCAGGTTAGTGAGCAATTCTAATATAGGAAAGTTAGCAATCTCTGAACCATCAAGACTCTGAACTCGGAGACGTTAAAATCTAAATTAGTAGAACAATGCAGGAAGGAGCTAACTAAGCTGGGGCATCAGCTCGACGTAATTCTCATTTGGGTTTCAGGCCACAGGAACATTGAGGGTAATGAAAAGGCGAACGCACCAGCAAGGCGCGATTCCTCTCTTGACGAAACTAGAGCTTGCGAGCGCGTGCATATACCGCTCAGTACAGTCAAGCGAAAGGACTTCTCGTTTTTTCTTTCCAAGGCAGCAAACATGGAGGACCCTTAGAACCTGTAAAACATCGAGAGCAATTTGGCCATCCTATAACAATTCAAGTAAGCCACAAGTAGAAAAATATGTTAGGACCAATGTTATAGAGCAGAAAAAACCACATCGATTTCATGTTCGGAAAATCCCCAAATGACCATATTTGACCCACTTTTCATAGTAAATGTAAGTAATTACTGCCTCCTAGCAAGTTCATCAGCTTTGCGATTGCCATCAATGTTTCTATCCCCAGGCATCCAGATGAAGTGAATGTTGTAATGCTGAGTCATCTCATTTAGAGATGAGCGGCATTGTTGAGCCACTAGTGAGTTTGAGGAAGACTGATTCTAGAGATTTGATAGCAGCCTGACTATCTGATTAAATGTTTATATTCTTTTTGGATACGACATTCATCAAAGAAAAAGAAAACAAAAGTTTCATACTTTTAGTTTTCATGAAAATTCCATTGCATACTTTTAGCTGTTAAAGAAAGTTATGATTTAATTTTCGAATATAAGAAAATACAAATTGTGAAAAGCAAAATCCACGGAGGCGCAGGAAGCAAGCAGAGACAAAGCTTCATAGTTATTAATAGGAAAAACTGCTTATACCATTTTGAGTTCTTCCAAGGACTTTAAATCGAATTTCATACATGCTGGAGCATATTTAAATTTGTATAGGTGTTTTTAAAAGGAGGCTCTTAAGTTGCTTAAAACGTTAAAAGTACTACATTATATTATTATTCTGGTGTTACAATGTATAATAAACTATTTTGTTGCTTAAGATATTTTATAGCAAAATTCAGTTTAATTTCAGCGCATGTAATTTATTTTAAAAGGTTTTTTTATTGATATTGATATTTTTTTAATAGATACTATAGTTAAAATAATGAAAATGTAATTAAATAAATTACTTCAGTTAAACTTAGCAAAGAGAAAATCTAGAGCGAATAAGCATGATATAATAATATGGGGTTAAAGTATTGTTACAAGGAAGGGTATGGGCATGAAATGTGTGAGCATTTACATTTTTTTTTAAATAAAACTTAAAAGAAATTTTCGTTTAATTTTTATCTTGAATCACTCTAATATACATATACACATGTTTATTACATTTTCTTATCGCTCGAAACCTATGTTAGTTGCAAGGCAATCAATGCAACAAAAAGCCGGTGCAAATATTTGCACTAACATGCATGCATACATATGCACATACTTTGTCTAGTATAACTAACGATTAAAAATACTAAATACTTAATATATATTCAGCGTGAAGTGGTATTAATGAAATCAGTTCGTATAAAAACTATAATTAAATATGTTTAATAGAACAAACTAACGATGCAATAGTAGAACAGCTAATACGTTTGAGTTTTTCGATAAAAACTAGCGTGACATTCCATATAAATTCCAGACAAACACTATCAATTACACGGTGGCGCTAAATTAAGTTATTATTAGGGGTACTATCACCGATAGTCAAGGGCCCGCAGCTTATTGCTTTACTATATACATTTGGTTCTTGTTACCAAAGATATGTGTATTATCTTAGATTTTTTTATTTCTCAGTTTCTATTTAAAATCAATTTTATAGCACTTACATGTGTTTAAAACTCCATAAATAACAAAAAAAAAAAAAAATATTAGGAAAAGTTTCCAGAAAAAAAAGTTCCATAAGAGTTCGACTACAACGAGTTGACATATTTTGAGTCCTTTTACATCGAAACTCTGATTATTACTACACAAACCGATTTATGAAACTACAAAAACCTATGCAAACGATGTGCATATCTTTGCTGACAAGTTTATAACTCAAATGTAACTACAGTAGAGTCTCGTTTATCTGGACATCAATCAACTGCATTATCCGAGGCAACCGAACCAACCGAGCACTCCGCAGTAATCGAGTTGTAGCTCGGATAATAAGGGAACACGTGGATAAAACTGAGTTTTAATTTATCTGAGGTACTGAAGAAACTTAAATTATACTTACCAAATCTGTGTTATGAATGATTTGAAAGATATGGAGTTTCAAGAATTTAATATGTGGCTGATTTGTATGGGGTTCTATAAAACTTAATATCCTCCAAATACTTAACTTAAGCACAAATGCTTTTACGTCCGTATAGACTTTTAATCAGGCCGATGTAAACTACAAATACGTGTATATATCTATATATATCTCATCTTAAAATTGTCGCCAATATGACTGAAAGCCATTTTTCTAGAACGAAATTTGCAGGCTTGGTACTTTATTGCATTTAGTTCCTACTCTGTTGTTAATAATATTACTTCCACGGGAGATCTAAATGCTGTAGGAATAATGACTGATAACAATTTAGGTTAATTTGCCAACAGAATTTGGCCTATATGGCAGCGTTTTGCGATAACGGTTAATTAACCGGTAATTGCCGTAGTTGCAAAAGCTCACCTACAACTTTTCTTTATTTTAAATCTGAGAGGTTTGTTGCTGAGTGGCAAAGTTGTTTTCTTTTTTTCATGAAAAGAAAAATTGTTTCCATTTATATTACGCCTCCAGCATTACTCCTAAAACCCCCTATCGAGCATTTTAGTCAAAGACTGTATGAAAAAATTTTCAGTCCTTTTTACTGAATATAATTTTTTTCAGAAACGATAAAATGATCCTTAGGGAGCGTTAAGGAGCGGTGCTGGAAGTTTAACGTAATTTAAAAATGTTGCATATTTTAATGAGGAATAATTTTGCTTCAGACCTTAAATCTCTCAGTCTTGAAATAAAAAAATTTGTAGAAGAGTTAATCTTAAGTAATCTCAAAACGTTGACAGCGACCTCAAATTAACCTCAGTTGACATCAATCGTTAATCCCTCAAACTCACTGCACATAGTGTTATTATAAAAAAAGAAAATATCTTACTTTTGTTATTAGAATTAGATATTAATATTTCTATTTTTAATTTTTCTTTTCTCTTCATTTGGCACGTTTCTTAACACTGATGAATTATGTTCAACGAAGGTCCCCAAGCTAATTAATATATGTAGTATATTCTCTACACGCAAGTGCAATTGTCTTTTTGTTATGTTGAATACTTTAGTTATGAAAATGCAATTGAAGCGTACGTTACATTAAAAGATAATTGTTACATTAAATGCGGAAAAAGTCCAATGGAGAGGCACGTGATCGGTGATAGTAAAAACGAAACGAAAAAACGTACTGAAAAAAAGTTTTATATTAAATTTGTTTCGACAAAAAAAATAATTAGTAATTTAATCGATTGATCTGAATATTAAGTTTTTTTTTTAATTAATTTAAAAAAAAATCGTGCATATATATATCGTACATATGTATGTGCACACATGTATAAGAGTGTGAAGTGCATTTCACAGCATTGTGTTATATAATAATTCAAAGGTCAACCCATTTGCTATGCAGTTCACTTGGGCTGATTTTCAGATTAGAAGACTTTAAAGAAAGCGATAGCTTAAAAAGATTTGAATGTAGCCGGGATCAAAAAAAAAAAAAAAAAAAAGAAATCTCAATTTGTTGTTTTTGTATGCATAAAACTTACAATCAATTAAAACAGATTTTTATTTACGCTTGAGCGCCAACAAATTTTTGTGCTTGATTGTTGCGTAATACAGCAAGCAGCAACTCGCTTGTAAGGGATTTTGGAGTGATCCATCGAAAATTGTAATGCAATAATTTTTTTTTCGAAAAGTGAACTCAAAATAATTATAATAAGAAAACTTTATCTTCGACCTCTTCCAATTTATTGGTGTTATAATTTTTTTTTTTTAATATAAGTTTAATTTCGAGCCGAAAAAATTTTTTAGTTTTTTTTTTCAAAAGCGAAATTTTTAAGACTAAGTTAAACTACAATATTCTAAAAAAAAGTAAGTAACGATTTTTAACTTTTTGAGATAACGTGTTTTGAAAAAAAATTTATGATTTTTGCTCACCAACCTGGACACTAACAACGGCAATCAAAAGAAATCGTTTTAATACTGCTCGAAAATTTCAACCTTCGGTCTGCTAATGGAAAGTATTTAGATTTTTTCCATAGATTTTTGCAAGCCGAACATAAATAAGGGCTCGAAGGTTGCCCATCACGTATGATTTTTTTGAAAAACAATGGTTGAAACTTTCCAAAAAAAAATGGTTTTTTGCTATTTTTGAATAACCGTGGGCAATAAGAATGGGCCCGGGAAGTTGACAATTTGCTAGACGGAAACTGGATCGAACAGAGTATGTATGGCAACCAATGAACAATCTCTGGTTAGGTCGGCGTACAAACCAGCCTTAAATTGTGACCCTCAAAATTCGTGATCGAAATATCATTTAGCCACAGAATTGATGTTTCTGCATTTCCCAGGGTCAATGCGATTAATTTTTAATTCGAAAGGGGCGACGAGCTTCAATTTGAGACATTTTTAAAGGTTCTAGGAACCGGATTTAGTGCCCATGGTTATTCAAAAATGCCAAATTCAATTTTAATAAAAACTATATGTGATGGGCAACTTTAAAGCCTAGATTCGTGCTCCCCTAGTCACTTCCAATTAGTAAAATCTTTGTGGACCAGTATTGATTAATAAAATACAGATCAAGGGCGACTTTGGGACTCTGGAAATGACAGTTTCACGTTGATTCTGAAAACATAAAATTGGATCCAATCAATGGAAAAAACGAATTTGGCTCTCACCACGAGTGGGCCCGGACTCCAGAAGGGTTAGTTTGCGCACATTTTTGTGAGAAAATTTGTTCTCCAACAATCAGTGGGAAAAGTTCGAAAAAAAGTTTTGAAAAAAAAAAACGATGGGGAAAGTTCGACAAAAAGTATTGGAAAAAAAATTTCTTAAAATACAATTTTGAAAAAAACTTTTTTTAATAAAAGTCGTTATCGTATCCAGAAATAACACTACGCTAACGAATATATATAGTACATATCCTTATCTTTTGGCCAACTTAATGAAAAAGGCGACTTTTCGATTGATTCGTTCGAAACCCACAAACTTCCAATAAAAAGCTTACTTTTGATTGACAATCTCAGCGATGGTTACATGGGATTTAACTATTGGTATAAAGACGCCTATTTTCGATTTGCCTCTTTTGAAGAGTTAACATGCTCATCGAATAACTTAAGCTAAATGAACAGGCGCGGATTTACCTAGGCCAGTGCCTAGGGCGGCAAATATTGGGAACTTTGAAAATTATTTTACACAGGGGGAAAAAAGTCCGAATACTTGGAATGTCGCCCCCTAAATTACCTAAATGCTGACAAGCAAAAAAAAAAAAAAATATATAAAATATTCACCAGTGAAGAAGGGCGGCAATTTCCAAATGGCATAAAAGCGGCAAATTTCTAAATCCGGGCCTGTAAATGAAGCATCAATATCGACGACGATATAGCATTATAAGTTAATTTTACTTTAATGGTGCAACTATGCTTCATCTTTTTGAAGTAATTTGAAAAGTAGAGAGCCTTCTTGATAAATGGCTTGAGGGCTTACATATTAAAATTCTTAAAAAAAGGCGCATCACGCGAGCCTTAAAAGCAGGATTATCCAAAACTACAATATTTCACCAGCAATAATACGAAATACAGAGTTCAAGCAAGATTGCTTGCTCTCTTTCTTATAATTTTCTAGTTTTTCTAGGGTATCATGGGATTCAGTAATACTTTTATGGCTAGCAGGAAGAACTTGATATCGTAGATTCGATATTCCACCGATATTCGACAGATATGTCAAATCAAGTAAATTGAACATATTGAAATAAACAGATTAAAACTTTTGAATGTGCTAATTGCTGTAAGAATTTCTCAGTGTACTTTGTACAGAACAACGTTGCAATATCATCAATATGCCTATTATTGAAGCTGAAAATCAAGGTAAGCGAATTAATATTTTATTTATTATTAAATTTATTGATTCATTATAATCCTAAGTTCAAAATTCTATGTATGTTCTATTCTGCACCACATATTATGGCATAGCCGTATGTTCAAAAACTTCAATCAAGTAATTCAATTAAATTTCAATCACAAAAAAAAAACAACAAATTAATTTGTTTGAATTTTTTTTTTTTTTTTTTTTTATATTTTTGTTTTCATATCATGAAACAACAAAATGCATTGCTGCCCCTGACCGTGAATAACATGCAAATATTTTGCACCAGAACCAAACACTATTTCATAAATTACAGAAAGCAAAGTACCAATGCGCTATTTCGCAGACAAAACTGCTCCCGCCATGCAAACGACGACGACGTTTCGCTCATTTGCTTTTGACCTTTTTAAATTTTTCATTTTCTGCACTCCGTTAAATTTTTCAAATATATAAATGTGTATATGAAATGCATGGGGCATTCTATGCCAAAACGAATGGAGTTTGAGTGGAGTGGTCTTCTATTTTAGTGATTTTTTTTTTTTTTTTTGTAAGTGATGATTTACCATAAATTATTTTGGCATAAGTTGAAACAGTGTGGCGCTACGATTTTTCAAAATTTTGAAATAATGAAAGAAATAATTTTCAAAATATTATTTATCGTTGTAAAACAAAAAATATTGGAAATTTCTAAAATGCTCAATGGTTAGAAATGAGTTGATCTCAAAATTTTTGAAATTTTATTTTTAATGGCATATAGAAAATATAATTTTTTTATTTATATTATATAATATATATATATAATCTTTACCTAAAGACCAATTAGTTTTCAAAAAAAATTTTTTCATTTTTCATAAATTTTTATATTTAATGAGTTGTAGCACACCAATAAGTCAACTCTTGCCGACATGATTTTGGATAAGTCAGCAACTAGTTAAATACTATCCAAAAAAACAAAAATCAGCGAACTCAGAGACTTAAATATTTAACCACTTCCGTTTTGGCAAAAAATGCCCCATATGCATGCATAACATTGCAAGGGAGATATGTAAATTTATACATTTATGTATTGCCCTGTTAGAAACATTTCGCTACTACTGAATGGACTTATATTTTATTATTTTAAATATTATTGAAAACAGCGAAACACCTATCAGGCATGTGAATCGAAATCACTTAAATTTATATGAATTCCCCTCGGAAGTGAAATGTAGAACATTGCTGTGTATATCGTTATTTCTTAGAAAAATTAATAAAAACCTTTTTCTAGAAAGCTTAAAATTGAATTTAATTTTATTTATCAAACAAAACCTTCAGAGGTTCTTTCACCAAGTGTCTGTCAAATATAATATTTTGCTATATCACATAGTCCAGTAAATAAAAACATTTCTTAGACCACTGTGGTAAGAAGAAATTGTCAAAAAATTCAATTTGGTTTGATTTAGAACCAGGTATTAAAATTTGATGAGGTTACCTCAGTGGCGTTACAAGGCGGGTGAGGATATTGGTAGCAAAGGAGCTGAGCAATAGGGGGACGAACATATGGTCCTCAGTATTCATTGAAATTTGGAATTGAAAATTTTAATTGATGAGAACTTAAAAATATCCGTCGTAGATTTCTTATAAGAAACTGCATTAGAATTCTCTCAAGACAAATCAAGTGCATTTGTTATGTTTCTGCGATTAACTTCGCTGTCTTTTGATCTCGAACCTTTTGAATATATTAGATAAACTATCACGCAGATGAGGAAATGAGCCAATCACCACCAGAACGCAATGTCCAGAAAAATGGTTATACTACTGTACACTCTCGATTATATTACCTACAGCCATGATCATATAAATAGCACACATTTTCTTAAGTTTAAAAAAGTGAATTTTATTGGCAGGAACTTATTTTTCTAGAACTATGGAGGTACATAAATTTAACGTAGCTAGCTAGCAAAAAAAAAATTGAAATCAAAATTAAAAAATTTTGAATTACATATTTAAAAGAAATAGCTGACATATGTAACCATTATGAGATGTTCATATAAATAGCACAAAAACTTTTTGGAAATTTTTTTATTTTCAATGTTGAAATTCAAAAAAAATCTGCATGTTAATGATTAAGACGTTTGGCATCTTCGGCTCAAGCGCTCCACAAGTTTTTGAGACCTCTGCTTAGGAATGAACACCAACTTTCTTGAGCTGCAGTCCACAAATCGTCAACATTTTTGACATTCTTTTTCCATAGTTTTGCCTCTACATCACCCCATAAATATTCTTTGGAATTATGGTCGGGACTTTGAACTGGCCAGTCCAAAACAATTATATTTTCTCTCGCTGAAGCCAGTGTTTGATGATATTGGCCGTATGTTTCGGATCATTATCATGCATGAACTTGGCATAGAATGCAGAATATGGGCTTAGCGTGTCACAGAATTTAAATGGGAAAACGGCTCAATGTGTATGAGCGTATTGCTAGAAAAAAGTCGCTGCTGTCAAAAAAAAAGCATGTGATTAAGCATTTGTTCTTTGCCAAGGAACATCGGTACTGTTTTCCCGGTGAACCTTGGGTTCAAGGTTTGACTTTTCGACCGACTAGCAAATGTCTTTCCATCTGTACGCAGTTTTGCTGTGCTATCTGTTGCGAAAAATTGTGTTAGTAAAAACGTTATATTTTTCTTACTGGGTATTCTTAGAATAGATGATATGCAACAGCGTTTATATATTTACAACAAAAATGTAAACAAATAATTTGTACGCAAAAAGGATAAAAAAAACTCGTCAATTTATTATACAAAGATATTCATATATGGGTAACTCGTGTTACTCCCAATTTCATGGATATGAGGAAAGGAGTGCTTAGCTGTAAACATGACCGTCAAAACAAAGTCGTCACCAGTTTGTTTTCATTCATGTTTTGTTTATGGAGAAACTTGATAAAGTTGGCACTTCAAGAAAAAGTGATCAAAGTAACAAAGTTATGGAATGATTAGTCAATAATGTCGTATTTCTTAGTTTGACACTGTATTCTTTGGTCAATTAATCATTTCATAAAAATATGAGAATAAAAATTATTATTCTTTTGAAAAATGGTATTTCATATATTTATTAAAAATTACTATTTTCATTACTCCTTTTTTTTTTTTTGGATGTCATTTTCAAAATTAAGTTAAGATTATCAAAAAGCGTTTAACAAAATCAAAGTAAATTTTGCATATATGAACTAATAGGTATATAAAATAATTATTTGATTGCCCGAGTTTACTTGAGATTTTGCAAATTTAAGGCGCCATTGCAACTTGTTCTCTTTTCGGGTATGTAGACCTAACTAATTACTCACTAAATGCTCCAATCACATGGCCTCTAAATGAGCTAAATAATCTTAATTTAACTGATATGATAGACTTTGCGATTTCAAGACAAGAATTTAAAAAAACTATTAGCTAATTTGTACACTTAATAATTAAAGTTTTTGTATAATAAATGTAAGCTTTTCTATTTTAATTTTTATATTAAAATTTTATAAATATTTTAATATTTTTATTCATTAGTCTGTATGAGTTATTCATAGGCTAATTTAAAATGAAATAAATGAAATAAATGAAACATGTAATAAAAGTTAATGTGTACAAGTTTTCATAATTTCAGTGATGAAATATTTAAAAACAAAATAATGCAAATAGTGCCACAGACTATAATTTTAAAAGACCTTGCAATCTAAAAATTTCTTTCCGTGAAAATATCAGGCCTCATTATCTTTCAAATCACACATTTTTTAAGTAAAATTTTAAGTGATATCTGATGTTTCCAAGGAATGCAAATTTTTTTTTAACTTGTAGTTTCTCAAAACTTATTGTCTCTGGTAGCTAGCAACATTTTTTGCCATTGATATGTGACAAATTTTGATGTTGAAAATTATAAAAATAACAATTTTCTGTTCATTTTTAACACAAACAATTTTAAATTAATTTTGAATTTGAAAAGTATTGAAAATAAAATTTTTTAAATTTATTTCAATCGCAAAAGACTTTTGTATTCTTTTTGAACAAAAATAAAAAAGTTCTCTTCTCAATTAAAATATTTCCGGCTTTGGCGCCAAGTCATAGGCGTTTATGGTTAATTATTTCCTTGAGTGTAGGATAATAAAATTTTAAACTTTCCCTTGTGAATTAAAAATATATAGTATACCTTTAATTGTTTATTTCAGTGTCATTACTCCAGATTTTGATGTAGTACTTTTAGTATGTTATATAAAAAACGCAGTTTTGCAATGTAAGTTTTTTTACGAATCAAGAAAAAATCCGAACACTGTATACCCAGAAAAATATGAAATTGGAAAATTCAAATATACTAAAAAAAAGAAAAAAAAAGGTCATTTGTATAAAATTGGTTAAGATTTTGAAGACTCTTTGCTCATCCCCAATTACGCCACTGCGAAAGAATTGGAATTTTTAATCGACGGTTTCAGAAAACATGGCCGAAGCAATTGATACCATGTCTATTTCATTCAAGGAATATGAAATATCAAGGAATTGAATTTTTTGATTGTTCGTATTTCTTAAGACAAATTATGTGCTACATTTGATGGGGATATGTATCAGAGCTCTCGAAACGAACATCATATAAACTTCCGAATGCAATAAACTTCGAGTGCTTGAACACTTTATTTGCGAGAGAGGTGTGTTGCTTCGATTTGTTTTGATTTGATTTGTAGCTTTTGTACCCAAAAAATCGATAAACTCATACCATGGCGAGTGGCTTGATGGTCGTTTCGCGTGCACTCATGCAGACCTCTAATTGATATTTATTTATACCAAGCTCTTCTGTTGAAGAAATACGTTAAAGAACATTGATCTGCCACATTAAATTTCATGACGATTGCCTTTTCAGTTCTCTTACTATGACGTATTGATATTTTTGGGCGTTGTCATACCTCTCAGCGATTTCTTTCAGTATTATTATATAGTAATATCTGTTTTTAAGAGTATCATCCTCAAAACTGTTGAGCTATATTGAATAAATTGTTTCGATTACTGGTAAGTGACACGCCCACTTTTCCAATAACGCCCACTTTTTATAATAATTGCGATCGGTTTTTTTGTACCAAATATCAAACCTTCGAATGGCGTAACAAACAAAACTTCTCCTAATTTTATTATTATTACTACCGTCATAAAGTTTAGCGTTTAATACATACGGAACCTATCATATGAAAGTAAAGAATTTTTTTTCAATATGATTTTCAAAAAAAAAAAGAAAAACAAAATTTATTTCGTTTGCAGTTCTATATTTGAACGTAAAGAGAAAGAGAAAGTTATATGTTGAAAACTCATAATGATCCAATATATCAAATCTTATCCACTGTTGTAGTCAATGCTAAGTTCTACTCAAACCGACGCGTCGGTAAAGTAAGCTTGCCTTTAAGAAGAAAAGAAAGATTAAGAAAGCAAAACTCGTTACACTGAATGACATGCAGGTTGTAACGCATCATCAATTAACATCAGCAGCAACACTGCAACTCTTCACTATGTCAGTCATAATTTACTTTCAACCAAAACAGTGCTGCTAAACTCATATACATATATAGCTAGTACGGGAGGCAGCGTTGCATTTTGCGAAACAATTTCCTCCAACTTAATATTTTTATGAATATAATAGTTTAGGTATAGCTGATAATCGAAATAAGCGTCAGCCAGTTTGTGAGAGGCCGACAAACAAGTGTTTAAGCAATAACTCGTAAAGTAAGCCACAAGTAGAAAAATATATTTAGACCAATGTTGTAGAGGAGATGAAAACACATCGATTTCATGCCTGAAAAATTTCCGTATGACAAGATTTGACCCAATTTGTCATAGTTTTAAAGTTATCAATGACCATCTTCATTTTCGAAAAAATTCGGTTTTTATGGAAAGCTTTAAATTAACATTACTTGTTTGAATCTGAAAGCCGCATTTTTCGCCTAAAATATCAATTTTTGCTCAAAATTACAGAATTTACCGGAAATTTTAAAACTATGAAAAGTGGGCCAAATATTGTCTTTTTGGAACTTTTCTGGCATGAAATCGATGTGCTTTTTTCTACTCTACAACATTGGTTCTAACCTGTTTTTCTACTTTTCGCTTACTTTCCGAGTTATTGCTCAAACACATTTTTATCGGCCTCTCACAACCAGGCCCACCACTATTCTGGCGGCTGACGCTTATTTCAATTATCAGCTGTACTTAAACTATCATTTGAAAAAATAAAAATAAAATATGAGGAAATTGCCTCGAAAAATGCAACGCTGCCTCCCGTACTAATATGAATGTATGTTAATAAATAAAACAAGTCTTTGACATAATAACTGATGTATTTTTAAAAGATGAAGTGTTACGTTCAAAGTGGCTACCAATACGCCACATAAAATCCTCAAAAGTGATCAAGTTTCAGTTCAGGCTTTCAGCTTAAATCTCCTTTAACTATAGGTATGGTTTTTTTTAATAGAAATGTTACTTTTAACTAATTATGCGCATGCAGAATCATGATTTTAGTCGGAAAAGTTTTTCTATGTCAAAGAAATTTTGCCATATACTTATTAGCAACGCTTTGGATACACATTTTTAATGACATCTTTGTTTCAGCGAATCATCGGTTCCGCTATCGACAAAGTCATAAGTTCGAGTTTCAAAAAAAACAGCTAATAATATAAACTTTGAAATGTTCTCGCCAAAATATAATTTAATCTTAACATTTATTTTGAGCAATAATTCTTTATAAACAATCAAAATATCGAAGTGTCAGTTTTTACGCTATATGCCAGCATTAGTTTTGCTCCGCAAGCTCCTTAAGAAAACCTTTAGTTTTCATATGTCGCGGTGCCGCAGTATGTCATATTTGGCTGCATATCAAGAGAATCGTAGCGATTCTTTTAAAATCAATGCAGCAATAGCTTATGTTGTTGCCGAAACAGATTAAATAGCTAAACACAGTTGGGACGTGTGGTTTAGCTTTGTTCTATTTCTCTGCAATAAATTTTCTAGTGTTAATTTTGTACTCACTATTAACGTATAGGAAATGTCTTAACGATATCGCACGTCCCAACTGTGTTCAGCTCTTAATGTAGTGATTTGCTAATCTTCATTAAATGTTCTTTCAATTTGTTGCCATTTTTTAATCACTCGTATATATTTTTTTTTTACTTGTTCTTACACTGAATGCGCATCTTGTTGTTTGAGTATCGATTACATTTTTTGATTTTTAATGGAAATTAATAATTTTGTTGCACGACGTGATAAACCCAAAAATGTATGGCATAAAATATCAGATACATGTCATTTTCGGTACAATTTTAAGTACTTTTTTCAGTACAATTTTAATATTTTTTTTTTTCAGCACAATTTTACTTATGTAGTTGTTATATTTTTACAGTACAATTGTACTTTTTCAGTATAATACCTTTTTAATTTTTTCTTTCAGTGCAAATGTACTATTTCAGTACAATTGTACATTTTAAGAACAATTTTACAGTACAGTAAAAAATGTGCTGAAAAAGTAAAATGAAAAATTTACTGAAAAAGTACAAAAAAAAAAATGTACTGAATAAGTACAATTGTACTTTTCTGAGTACAATTTAATTTTTTTGTTTTTGCAGTGAAAATGTATTTTTGTTCTTGTTTTTAGTAAAATTGTACTTTATTCAGTACAATTGTAATTTTTCAGTAAAATATTCCAGTAAATTGTACTTTTTTATGCAGACTTTATTCAACAAAATTGTATTTTATTCAGTAAAATTGTAAATTTTTCAGTAAAAATCTACATTTTTTGGGTACAATTTTGCTTTTTTGAGTACAATTGTACTTTTTTTTAATGTAATTGTATTTTTTTGAGTACAATTATAATTTTTTTTATTAAGAGCGCCTAAAGTTACCATCCAAACAAGCCCCTTAAGTTAGAAATCAGTTAAAAATAATGGAGCTTGGTAATAAATTCAGCACATTTTCTTTATAATAAAAAAATGTTCTAATGTTTAAACTGGAAATATTAGAAAATAAACGAATTCATTTAAGAATTAAAATTATTTTATTAATATTGAAGAAAAGAAACTTTTTCCTTTTAATTTTTGGAAAAATTAGGAAAAAGTACGCGCGACTTCTAAAAATTTCATTTCGTCTTTAAGTTCAATACAATCGCGAAATCTCCAAGTGTCATTACTGTGCTGTGAAACAAAAGGTGCAGCCCTATAGTATCAATTTTAATGCATTCTATCTGATGCAAAATTTCGCTACCATTTAGTGTATACATACATATGTAGTTATGGTTATTATTTAAGTATGTGTGGCTTTTCGAGATTTGTAATCTCGTTTTGTTGTTGTTGTTTTTTTTTATTGCAGTTGAGCTGCTACTGAAGTGTGAGTTAGGCTGAGGTCAGAGTGAATTTGATTGTTTTAAGTTACCAAAATTTAAAAATTTTATTTAAAATGGAAGGAAAGCATTCTTACTTTCTTAAATACAAAAACTCTACCAACATTGAATGTTAAATAATATCGGATGCCAATCACTGCCATTATGATTATCACCACTGTACAAGTTAAAGTTCTGCCATATTATTTTAAGAAATTATGACAGGATGTATTTTTTCATTAGATGAGATTTCGATTGATATCATCCGATTCTTCTAATCAGGGCTGTTATAGGCCACATTTATCATTGATCCGATCGGCGCTCTGGAATATGAATTTTTTTTTTCTTTTAAGCCACTGTTCTATTACATTAACTAAATATCGTAGGCATTTTAATGTTAGACACTTGTCAGAACACGTCTGATCGTCTAATACAGTGCAGCATTGATGAAAACCCTGAACCATGTACTCAACAAATAATACCAGTCGAATCAAGATGTCTCGAACGTAAGAAGATTCTAGTATATGAACTTTACTTGTTTTCATAAAAGGTGCAATTGATACCATCAGGCCCGGATTTAGAAATTTGCCGCCCTTAGGTTATTCAAAAATTGCCGCCCATCTTCACTGGTGAATATGCAAAAAATTTTTTCTAATATCAAAAGTGAGGACCTTGCTTGTCAATATTTTTTAGGTAATTTAGGGAGCGACATTCCAAGTATTCGCACTTTTCAAAGTTGCCAATATTTGCCGCTCCTAAAATCGTGCCGCCCTAGGCACTGGCCTAGTGTGCCTCTAAGGTAAATCCGGGCCTAAATACCATGATGATAAGCACGAACTTTATTAAACTATATAATATCAGGAGAAGCGCTACCTTGGAAGGAGTCATCATGTCGTTATCACAAGCAACATTGAGAGAAGACCAAAAATTGGGAGACATGGAAATTGTTTTTTTTTTTTAAAGATAACACTTTAAGTGATAACCCTTTGACACGTAGTGTGTTAGCTTCGAAAGGATCCATGTGTTTTTATATTTTTTTTTTATGCAAGTAATTTTAATTGTTCAGGCGCAGCGATAGGAATGAAAGTGATCTGAAGCAAGTGTTATGGATTTAAATTTCATTGCACTTCAGTTATTGATGCTTTGCCAATCTGTATTGTAATTTCCTAAGCTCAATATGGTATAAATTTTGTAAAAGCTTGAAATATCAAACGATAGCGTAGTACAAATTTTGGTAGAGCAATACGGTAGTACGCTTGGCTGAAGAATATTACTAAGTAGCTATTGTAGTTTGAGCACTCTGAGCAGGGCTTTAAAAAAACTGCTTATCTTACTTTCTCTCTCGCTTTTAACAGAGAGAGAGAGAGAGAGAGAGTAAAAAATATTCATTCGCTATAACATATCGGTCTATTAAGTTCGTTGTATTTTTAATACGTTGGAATCTGTAATAACTTAGTAGTTTTGCAATTAAAAAAAAAAAATCGATTCCGATTTTTAGATGACAACTTGTTTTGATAGCAGAATGTATGTAAATGGATCCAAGAAGAAAATACAAATTTTTATACAGATAAGATAGCACTATGAGTATAGCATCAAAAGCCTACGAAACTTAAAGAAGCATTCACAACACTGGTCAACACGGCATTTTTTTTCAAGAGTTTTGATTTATGTTTTTGAATATATTCAGTGTACTGATGAATAAAATAAAACTACTTTTTTGTCTAACAGCAATACTTTTTCCATTAACTATTTCTTAATAAAATTCGAAATTGACCTGATTTTGTTTGAAATTTAAGTTCCATACAAACAGCCCATTTGTCACCAAAATAGCAATATCTTTTTTGTAAACATAAAATCTATAGTTTATGTTTTAACTATTTTAGAATCTGTATGAAATAGAAAATTTTTTTAACTAGTTGTCATACATTTTCTTTACACCACACACCAGCTTAAGTTTTGAAGAAAATATAGAACAAAACAAAAATTTTAAGTGAAAAATTTATTTTTTAAAGAACCACTGTTTAGTTTTAAATCACATCTTAAAAAAACATGCCATATTAATATATACAGAAATATCGAAAAAAAAAAATTATTAAGTTGGATTTTGTTGGGCGGTGTAATCATAAAATAGTGATAAGAGCTGCTTCATAAATAGATCATTGTTAATTTTTTTCCAACTACTTTCGTTTTGGCAAATAATGACCCATATATATATATATTTTTTTTTTCTTGAATGATTAAGATAAGCCGCAATAAGAATCTCTTGTAGTTTTTGAGTAGTTTGTAATCTAAAAAAACCGAATAACCAATTTGATTCAAATTACTTTATTGGCAATACAAATATTTTTATGTAGGGTCTATAAACGGATAACATAACTGCTCGGTTATAAATCTTTAAAAAAAAAACATAAAGTAAAAACAACAAAAATAGTGGAAAAATTAATACTGAAATTTAAAAAAATATTTGTTTATAAAAAATTAAGTACCTATGGATTAAAGCAATTAAAATGAAATCAAAATAAACACGACAATACACAAAACCTCAAAAAATTTAATAGCAATAGCATTTGGACTCTTCATGATTTGTTGCAATACAACTTCAATTGCAATAACAAATATAACTATCGAACGAAATTTGGTTCCAATGCAACATTAGTTCACCAACAATAACAACAGTGGTAACAAAAACAAAATGCACACATATATAGAAAACATTCATAGAAACTCGGATATTTTTTTGTATTGTTTTGAATGTAGGAAAATGTATAAAATCAGCATCATTCTTTTGTAAAAGTCTGGAATTGAAAATTGTTCCTAAATTGAATCTCAAATATTTTTTTTGAAAAATTCAGAAATATCAAAAACGAAAAAATTATAAAAGATCGAAGCATATACCATAAAGTCGAAAAATGTTGAAAAAATCGCAATATGTCAAAAACTAAATTTCGAAAAAGTGAACTAAGTTGAAGCAATCAAAAAATGTTGATAAATTCGAAAAATGTTGATAGAGTCAAAAAAATGTTGTTAAGCTCGAAATATGTTGAAAATATCAAAAAGTTCGATATATATTGAAAAATTGATAAATGTTGGAGAAACAAAATAAAAAAATTTTTTTTAAAATTTTGATATAATCGGAAAATTCTGAAATTGTTGAAAAAGGTTCAAAAAGTAAAAAAATTTGGTGACTGAGGAGTATTTTCAATAATCAATTAGTCACCAGATGCCATCAAAATCCGAATTCAATTCAAATCAGACAGCGAAAATGAAAACGGCTTCAGCACACGTTACGAAAATCATCAGCTGAAATCTGCCGGCAAGCATTGGAAACGTGGAAACATTCGCTAAATCAGAAAATATGTGACTCGGGAAAATGTTGAAAAGAATTGGCGCTCACTATACTGATCGTGTACATTGACGAGTTTTGCGGAGATCCTATTCTTCGTGAGAAGATAAAGGACATAAGAGATTTTAAAGAGTGTCATTCATAGATTGTCTTTTTCGTTCAACTTACGAAGTGTTTAAAGTCTTATGAATGACAAAACAGCTTTTGTCAGAAAAATAATGAATTTGGTGATCGAAGATAGAAAGTTATCAGAGAGTTAATATATTGCCGCTTTTTTTTCAACTTTTGGAGAGCTTGAGCACTTTTTGAAGCTATACAAATGATATATGTAGCATTCATCAGAAATAGAATCGATTTAGTTGCTAAGAGTTTTTTTTTGACTTTTATTTTCGAATCAATGGAAGGCGTTTGAAAATGAATTTTGAAAGTCAAACTCCTGACACCGGAAATGCGCCTCTAAGGTGTTTTTTTTTTCTTTCTTTCGAGAAAAGTTTGTTTGCAGCAACATCCGTCATCCAAAATGTTAAAAATTCACAAGTATTTATTAATGACTTTTATAGTAAAGTTTAACAAACTTGAAATAGGCCGTTTACAAGTCAATACACGCATTGACGATTTATCATTTTGCATGAATAACAATAAGTTTATAAAGCATCAGAGTGAGCAGCGTTAAAAACAAAACAATCGTAAGAACGTTGAGGAGATTGAGTAATAGAGGCAAGCTCTAAACTTTTATGTATGGTCATCACCAAAACGGAGACTTTTTCAAATTGAACTTGCTTACTTTACACAATTTTCCTTACTATATTTTACCGTTTGGACTATCTTTGGACGCAAACTACAAATTTAATAAGTCCCCATAATGCGTAGTTATGAATATTGGTAATAAGAAAGTCTCAGTCATGAAGAATATGAGCTCGAAATACCTCTTTATGATGTTCGGGGATCTTCCTGGTGACTGCCAATGTCCATTTTGACCAATTCCCAATGATTTGTTGCTGTAAGATTTTTTGTAAAAAATTGGTTCATTACACCACTTAGAGGACAAGATGACCCCACAAGTGATTTCCAAAATACATTTTCAGCCTTTTCCAATTAAGTTTTTTTTTAAAATTTAGCGTACTCGGAAATATCGTGGTGACCGCCAAAATTCATTTTCAGCCTTTATCTATCGCTTAGTGCAGTTAACATTTCTTTTGGAAAATGGCTTCAAAACACCCAATTAAGAAGATCAGGGGACCTCCCATGTAACTTGTAAAATTTATATATTGTCTTTTCCTATCGATTGGTGTAGTACATTTTTTTTTTTTGAATTATTTAGCTACAAAACACCGCTCTAGCAGTGTCGGGAACCTGCCAAAAATTATTTTCTGCCCTTTCTTATCAATTGGTGCAATTAAATTTTTTTTCCAAAAATGGGTCCAAAACATTTAATTAGGAAGTTTGGATATCACTTCCCTTGTGACTTCAAAAATCCATTTACGCCGTTTTCTTATCGATTGACGCAATAACTTTTTTTGCAAAATGGGTTCAAAGCACCCCTTAGGAGAATCGGAGAGCTCCCTGTGATTTCTGAAATTCAATTTCAACCTATTCCCATCGATTGGTGCATTAAACGTTTTGTTTTTTTTTTCAAAAATGAGTTCATAACACCCTTGTTGCCTTGCGTCTCTAAGCAAATTTATATTTTCGTATTGACATTCTCACTTGTAAACTTGGCAACACTAGTTGCAACGTTAACTTTTTTTTTTTTGCGTTCTACGCGTAGACGTCAGCATCAACACCAACATCAACGTTTGCATTGTAAATTATTCTGTAACCGAAATGTTGCTGCTGTCGCCGTCACCGTTGTCGTCGCGTCGTTGTCGTAGTCGTTGTCATTTGTTTATTTCTTCTACCATTGCTATTGGACTTGAATTGACGATTTCTTATTTCCTTCCGCACTTCCATCATATACTACAACCGGTAGCCCATGCATGCAGTTGTGGTCTCTTCTTGGTGCTTTTGTGCATTTCACATTGGTTCCTCAATCTGAGTCGTGTTGAGTGCGGCTGAGCTTGCAGTTCATTTTTGCAATCCGTGCGTACGGTTTCGTCGTGTATCTTGTCGCAACAGAAAACACATGTGCGCGTTTATCTTCTAGAGCGCTGGCTGTTTGCTGCTCTCCATATATATATATATATATTTGCTCTTAATCGAGTTTATTTTCGTGTTTGGTAGTTGTTACTTTTGTTGTTGTCTGTGCTAAAAATACGATAAAAAAAAAAAATTAAATGAAATGTAAAAAAAAACCCGAAATGTTATTGTTTTGAAAAGCCATCGTTGGTAGGGAAAAAGCCGTCGGAATTTTTAATTTCTTGAATGAAAAATTAAAACAAATAATTTTTATAAAAATATATCGAATATGAATTATAAATGTGCAGTCATATATCATTATTAAATATGACAAATATGAATTATCAATTAAACTGCACATATTAATTGGAACAATAATTTAATTTACATATCGTTTGCAATTCATCATTGCGATCAAGTTGTTAAAAGACATGACAAGTGTGATGGGGAAAATTGATGGTCTTTAATTAGGAATAACTTAATTGTTCAGTGCTGCAATATTGCAGAAAAAATCGCTAAAAGTTTTACTAAATTGAACAATTTCGCTTAATTCTAAGACGTCGATTGGTCTGCTTTTATAATACAAAGCAATTGGCGGCCTAAACAATGGAAAAATAAATCAACGTAGTGTCTTCGATTTACCAGCAGTAGTTTGATTATATATGTTCCAAAAATATTGAAAAAAGTGAATCTCAAAAATAAAATAAAAAACTTGTGCCACCGTTTGCCCATCGGAAGATCATATTAATGCCATCAATGTTTCTTTCGTTTATATATCCTTTTTTAAGAACATACATATATAAAAGACAAATAAAATTCGAAAAATAAAAATTAAATTAATGAAATAGTTAGTGATTCCATTTGGAGTATCACATCTGTTACATGAACACATAAATTTTTGTTATCAATACATTGAGCTATTTTGCATGTTAGAATTTCTTGTAAAATGTTTTAAGCCAAAAAATTGCATATAACAGATTGACTTCGAATTTGAGAAAAGTTTTGACCTATTGGATGGTAATTATATGCCAAAATTATTTTCACAATGAAAGCACCTGGATTTATTAATAAAACTGTAGCAGAGAATTTGTGGTAGCACTACGGACCCCTGTGGTCTATCTGAGGCTATGACCGCCACTAATTTGAGATTTTTGTATAACACCCTCTGTTTTGTGTAGATAATTTCTTTTCTGAACAAACTGTAAAAATCTTGATTTTTGAAAATATAAAATAAATTTAATTTTATTTGAAGATGAATACTATTAATTATTTTTGATATGGGGTAAGCCGATAGCCATTGTAGCTAGTGCCTAATATTGTTTATTGTAAATTAATTTATAATAAATATATAATAATAATAATATTTTTGATATATTAGAAAGAAAATTGAGGTTTTTTCACTTTAAAAACGTTAAGCTCCAGAGAGCGTTTTTTTTTATTTTTTTTCGAAAAACCATAAATTGAAATTTTCGGCATAACTTTTTGCATCGCTGATATGAAGAATATTATCTATTTTACACTGAAAAAAATCAAAGAAACTGCAAATTGTAACGTTTGTAACATGAACTCATCCAAGTTCCTTGAATTGGTCAACAAGAGAATGCTTGAATTTGGCTTCGTATATTTTTATACTACTTCTCCTGCTCCGGTTTGGTACAAGTTTTGCATGAGAATAAGACTGCAAAAACAGTATTACAGTTTTATTTAATGAATTTTAGTTCAAGAGACATTGAGGCTCTAAAATTTAAACTTTGCCAAAAGAACTATTATACAAAAATTTATTGAAATTCACACAAACATGCCAGCAGCGATTCGAGTTCGTTATATGGTGCAAAATTTGAGCTGAATTAGGAAAGTTCGTGTCCCGAGAATCTCCGATTTTTTAAAAAAAAAATTTTGATATTTCTTAATTAACTATCTTTTTTTTTAAGCAAAGAAAATTCCAATGACTTCTGTTTTTTGAAATTATTAATTTTTTCTGGGTATGTGGGCAAAAGTACATTCGCTGTCCAAAAATTACATTCCAGTACATTCTCACAAAAATCAAATGCCATCGCTGATTACAAATATTCTCGATTCCTGCGTCAAATTAAAGATACAAAGGACACAACATTTCTCAATCACATTATTAGTATAGACCAGTGGTGGGCAAGTACAAGCGCTTTCAGTCCTCATGGTCCGTACCGTTATTCGACGCACAAACAAGCAACCAAAAGTTCGCAGAATTTCAACGCTATTGGCGCCTATGCGTTGAGTTCGAATGAAAACAAATACAACATACACAGTCATTAGCGAAGGCGCTGCATTATATTTCGACGAATGTAGGTAGCATTGTTTTTATTTGAATTGCAATTTGGTTTTTTTTTTGTGCTGTTGGCGAATTCGGAAATGAAAGCAAAAAAAACTTTAAAATTTAGTTTGTTGTTGCTTGAGGTTGTTGTTGTGCTCTTTTGCTAGCGTTCCATGCCCACCACTGACTTAGACACGACAATTACATAAATTTATCGAAGATTTTGCTTGATGTTTTGAAGAGTTAATAAAAAAATTTGGTTGTACAGTGAATTATACGAAATAAATGTTAAGTATTGATTGCCTTAATTCTGATATATTGTAAAGAAGATTGGCAGCTTCTTTTAAAAATCATTTAATTAAATGGAAATTATTAATAATAATAAAAAAATTTTCACCATTGATCTCTTCACTGTGCTAAATGGAATACAAAATAAAAAAAAAATAAAATTTTCAAAAGAATATTTAACGTATTTTCAAATTCAAATTTCAAAAAATTACTCGTAATGGCAATACTTTTTAAAGTTGACAATGCATGTTCTCGTTCACTAGTCAAAAAAGATAAGGACATTCTTTCACATTCTTATAACAAACTCTGGCGCTCTTAAGACTACGTGAAAGTTTTACAATAATATGGGAAATCATTTCGTTACTTAAATTCGTTTTGTTATGTTGTTGCTTCGATTTTTACACTGACTTTTTTCCATAGCTTGAATAAAGTCCTTTTTTTTTTTGGTCATAAAAATATAATACCAAAGTAAGCTTACTTTAGTTAAAACCGTATGCTAAATTAATTAAAAACTTTTTCCTAAACAATAAATCTTAAGCAATTCCTAACATACTACAAAAAAGAAATTAAAACAAAATCTTAAGAACTTAAGAGATAAAGTCATTAAAAAAAAAAAAACAAAAATCAAATTCAAAAAACACAAATTCAAGTATCATTTTTGAATGTTATACTGATATATTACTTCCAAAAAAAAAAACAAACAAACCATCCGATCATCTTTGCCAACTTAAATGGTTTCCAAAAACAATTGGACTGGTAGTAACACTATGTCCGAAACAAATACTAATGAGAATAAATCCGATATCTGTGGCGGTGCATCCAGTTCCAACGGTAGTTCATCTACACCACGTACAGCACCAAATTGTGCACGTTGCCGCAATCACGGTCTCAAAATTATACTTAAAGGACATAAGCGCTATTGCAAATATCGTTATTGTAATTGTGAAAAATGTCATCTTACAGCTGATCGTCAGCGTGTCATGGCCCAACAAACATTTTTACGCCGTGCACAAGCTCAAGATGAAGCACGTGCTTTACAAATTAATGAATTACCAACAGTGGGACAGACATCGGCAGCATTGTTTCATCATCATCAGCAACATCATTTGCATCATCAGCATCATCATCATCACTTGAATCAGAGGCATCATGTGGGGATTGCTGCACATGGTGCAAATTCTGTAATCTCAGTAAAATCTCTTTCGCCACATCATCACAATCATCAGCATCACAATGCTGAGCATATTCCAGAGAGAAGCAGCGGCGGCGGCGGCAGCGGCATTGGTGTCGGAAGTGATGGCAGCGGTGCTCGTTCAGTTGGTGATAGTAGTGATCATCATATAAGAACAGTTGCAACACCAGCACAATCTATGGAGGGTTCATGTTATTCGCTGTCGCCAACACCGTCATCATCATCGGGTATAGTAGTACCGCCAGCTTTGGCAACAGCAGCAGCTCGCAAATTAATGCCATTGTATCAAAATGGTGCAAATGTACCAATAGGTGAGTTTTGTTTAACACTTTTATTTTAATAAATTTTTGATGAAAAAAATCGGGAATAAATTAATTATAAAATTATTGAATTCATAAAAGTATTATAGTTATAATTATTAATATTTTAATTTTATTATTTTGAAGAGTTTTAGACAATAGAACTATTGAAATCTTACTGCATTGTTCTTTATAGTAAGTATCGATACTTCAAGTTATTTACTTGTCGTAAAATTGTTCTATGCTACCGTCACTTCGATTTCAATTACCATAAGTTGACCAGATGACTTCATTTTCAAAGGCATGTTCTCGATTTTTTTCATAGTGTTCTAGGGCTTCGTAGCATCCTCGCATATCCTGGATATTAATCAAGCCTCTTGATCTTCAATTTAAGATAATTTTTGGAATGAAAATTCAATTCGCAGAATCTATTTTTCTTATCGCGATTTTTCTGGAAATTTTTTTTAACTGCTGTGCTGTTTTTTTAAAAAGTATGATACAAATTTAAGAAAAATCAGGCGATTTTGTACTAAAACTTTTCCTTACGACGAATTTATCACAAAAAAATTATTGCATACCACAGACAAAAATATTGTTGTTGGTGTTATTGTCGATAAAATTCCAAATTTCAACAAAATTTCCTTATTTCATCATTTTGTTTTCCAGCTGAAATAGTAAAAAAAATAGTAAAAAAAAACAAGAACAAAAAGTATATCAAATGAAATGGTATGAGTTGAGCTTTTTGATGTGTAAAATAAAAGTTACATGGTTTAAATATATTTTTAAGTAAAAACAATTATTATTTTGAAAAGTTGGTCAAAAAGTTCAAAAAAATTGCCATATTTCGATGTAGTGTGGCATAGATTTCCAACTTTTATTAAATTATTTTTCATATGACATCATCGAATGATATTGATTCAGCGGCGATTCCAACTTTTAATTGCACGTTTATTAATTTGGTTAATTTTCTGTAGAAAATTGACGTTTTTGTTGTAAAGAGCTAAAACTGGCTCATTTTTCCAATTTTGCCCATCGCTGTTTTTCAAAAGTGAGGAAGGAGTTGCATGACCTTTCATGTACCATTGGAAAATAACCCTATTATAAATATTTTTTTTTTTGTTTTTAATTTTTTTTTTTAAGTTCTGATTCTATAAAAGATTCTTTAAACGACACTGAAAATGTTGTTATATTTTTAAAAGTTTAGCATTAATTATAGTTTTGGATTTACGAGTTCCCTAAGGGTTAATTTTGGTGCTATTGTTTTGCAATGGACGTAATGCACCCAACGATGGCGAAAGATCGAAACAAAGTTATTGAACACCGCACCTTTTGGGCACATTTTTAGGTCTTATTTAGTTTGAAATTTTGTAAAAATAGACTACTTATATACACTTTAAACATTAGCTGGAGTTAGGCGATATTACAGAATTTCTTCAATAAGTTTAGCTGAATTTTAATTAACCAATTAAACAAATTTTATTCTGATTTTTGTTAAATATTTAAGTAATAACTTCAATTATAAATAAACTTTTCATCGCATACACAGAAGATGTAGTCATTTAAAAATAACTTCCCAAGTAATTTAAAGTAAAACATGACGTATGAGTAACTTTTATTTTTTAATTATTTACAATAGGCGACAATTGAAAGTATGAATTTCAAGTTCATGTTTTTTTTTATATATTTTTGGGACATGTACTTAATTTTAAATAAAAATATGTTTATTTTTCTTAATTAAGGTTTCAAATAGTTTAAAAACAACCAATTCATAATGATCTTATAATATTTAAAATAAAAAAAAAATTATATTTAAACTAATGTCTGCTATAAATCAGGACGACAATTGAAAAAATAAATTATATTTTTTCTTAAATATATAATTACGCTCATTGAAATATAAGCCATAAAAAAATAACTTTTATTTAGTAATTTGTATTTCCACCTTTGCTTTGATTGACGGCTCGAAGTATTTTTGAAGCAAATTTGTACTAAATTCGTAATGATTCGTACGGCTATATTATGCCATTGCTGTTGCATTAATTTCAAAAGTTTAGGATATTACAGCGGCTCGGTTTTGAAATTTTCCTATCCAATATCGACCATAAACAAACAAATTAGGTTCAGATTTGGTGATTGTGCAATCCAGATTAATTTATCAATGGTTTCACTTACAAAAAAATTGTTTTGCAATACATGAAGTATGCTTGGGGCCATTGTCTTGTTAAGAAAAAAAGTAACACCAAGCACATTTTGTCTACGCTGGTATTCAAATTTTCTACTTAAATGCTTACGTTAGCTTCTTCAGTCAACTTTCCATCGATTTTTACCCAAAGTTCCCAATACTTGCGATCGAGAGAGAAACCCAAAGCAAAAGGGACCTATCTACGTGTTTGACGGTAGTTTGCATAAGGTTTGATTTTAAGCGATCAGATGTTCTACACCAGACTCTTTTATGTTTTTATGCAGTTTTTAATTCAAATTTTGAACTCATCAGACCAAGTAATTCTCTTCCAGACCTATCGTTTCAATTGTCGCCTAGTGTACATATGTACATATTTAGAATTAGTAGTACTTGTTGTCAGTATTGCACTTAAATTACATCAAAAATAATTTTTTTATGATTATTACTTCTGTAAATACAGCAATACTATCATCAGGCCCGGATTTAGAAATCTGCCGCCCTTAGGCCAGTCATACAATCATACAATCAAAGCATACAATCCCAGTATTTGCACTTTTTTTCTCCCTGTGTAAATAAATTTAGAAAATTAAAAAAAAAATTTTCAAAGTTCCCAATATTTGCCGCCCCTAAAATCGTGCCGCCCTAGGCACTGGCCTAGTGTGCCTCTAAGGTAAATCCGGCCCTGACTATCATTGTTAACGTCTGAAACGCTTAAAAATTTTGAATTATTTTCAAAATAGAATGAAACTTTTTGGAATTAAAAAATATTAAAAAATGAATGAATGATTTTGCTAGGGATTTCGAGTTGTGAAAGTGAGGTCCTTTTTTTTCGGTACATAAAATTTTTTTGCATGTTAAAAATAAAAAATCTTTACAAAAATGTTTCAACAACTTTTTCTTACTCCGCGTTTTGGTGACTAATATCTGCTCGCGTTAGGCTATGTGGACTTAAAAGATGATACTGATACAGATGTACACAAGTGTGTATACCCTTTGTGTAGGTTATAAAAAATATCTGAATAATCCATGCGCATTCTTAAATAGTTGTGAAGCTCTCAGTAAAACAAGAAACATTTAAATTTTCAGAATTAAGAAGATTCAAAACTCGTATTTTCCATTAAATTTTATGTGCCAATCAAAATCAAAATCTACATATCTGTCACGATATTCCCATAAGTTCTCTTATTGATAACTATACCAAGAGTGAATGAAGAAAAAGAGAGCAGATTTTAATGCTTTCAGTAACTATAGGTGCTATCAGCAGATAATATATGTAGCGTGTGTGAAAAAATCTCAAATACAGAAATAATCCTGAACGCGGTGTTACTCCTGCTTTTGGAAAGCATATTTACATGATAAGCTGATCTTGAGAAGACTTTATGCAATGTTGGCATGTGTATTGACAATGCTTGCAGCAGTGTAAGATGGCCAGCTCATTGTCCTAGTAAGCATTTAACAAAAAAAAAAAAACATACACAATCAGTGAGCCAAGTGAGCCTTCAAAGAGCCTAAAATGTTGTTCAAACAAAATTTCTTCCTTTTGCTGTTCGAATGCAACTCAAACCAGAAACGAACTCAAACGAATGCTATCGAACGTAAGCTTTTTTGGCTCGAGCTGACATAAACAAATGTAGCACTAACAACAACAACAACAACAAATAAATACTGCGCGCAAATTTCACAAACAATTGCAGCTACCCATACAATTGCAACACATATACAAAATCTGTTGCTGCTTCACACTGACGTAGCAGCAACAACAGTCGTCATCGTCATCGTTATTGCCGTCGTCGTTGTCGTTGTCGTTGTCGTTAGTTGCCCCTCATCATCTTGTTGTGGATTTAAGTTGTACCACCACTGGCATTATATGTTGACTTTGGCTTAGAATCAGAGAGTCAGTCCAGTCGATTGTTTTCAATCAAGAGTTTGCATCCATTGCTGTCTGTCAGTTGGTGGTTGATCAACTTGAGTTTTGTTGAGTACGGCTGTGGTATTGTGCTCACAGTAGAGTTTTGTAAGTCGTGTGCTTATTACTTTCGTACGTCGCGAATTCACTCGCAACGCTTTTTGATGATGCGCGTTTATCTTTCCTTAAGAGCGCATCAAATACGTCGCTCATTTTTATTTCTCGAGATATTTGATGCGTGTTAGTTTTGATGCTTTTTGTGCTAAATATAAAAAAAAAAAAAAAAATAAAAATTGTTTTGTTATTGTGCTTGATAATGTAAATGCGATTGCAATTGTTTTTGTATATACCGGCGGATTTTGATTTTATTTTTTAATGTTTTGTACGCAAGATGAAAAAACTCTTTAATTACGTTTACTGACTTTGAAATTCGTTAGATTTTCTAATAATCTATCTTTATTTTTAGCGCTCAAAAAATTCAGTCTTCGATTTGCGCGATATTTTCGCGTTATTTTGGTTTCTTGAAATAAAAATCAACACTTTGTTTTTTTTTTAGTTATGAGGGAGCGCAGTGAGATTCTATTTCCCCACTATATAAAACTCTTTGGTCCATTAGTTTGATTGCCAAGTACAAAGACTTTTTTCAAAGGGAATTTGGCGATCTCTGGACCTTTTAAAAAAGTCGATCGAAATGTGAGCTTCAGTTATCAAAAGAGTATTGTATACCATTTTTCTGATATTAATTTTTTCTTAAAATACTTATCCAACGTTAGATATTACTCTTTGTAAACGTAAGCCATAATCGAGCTATGGCAACTAACGTAAAGCCTTGTGGTTTCCAGTACAAAATTGATCCACAAAAATTGTCCACAATTTCAAATATAGAGATCTCTGAACGATACATTGAAGTTCCTTGATCTCCAAATTTAAAATTCTCTAGAGATGAAATGTCGCGTTCAATTTCCTTGACTGCTAAGATTATAGATCTAGCTAAAAACTTCAATATACATACATAGCTGAAGATTGTAAGCAAATACAGAGGTATTTTAGAATTGTAAAAAATTTTTTTTCAATGGGCCCAAAGTTTATTATTATACTAAAATTCATATAGAACCCTTGTATTGATTGCAATAGCCAGTGGCGTACCTGGAAGAACTTTCGCATAGGGGAAGACCAATCTTTAGCTCCCTATTTTCGGGATAGCGATTGTATATCAGACCATATGTACATATATCCACAAAAATTGAAATTTTTGTAAAGAAGAATTAAAGCTTACAAAAAATTAAGTGTTGCTAAATAAAATTTTTAAATATTATTTACATAGCTCATTGAATAACGACGATCATTTTGCTACCATAAGATATCTTATTTATTACTCTGGTATTTATTTCGTACCAGTTAAAATTCGCACAAATTTTATATATTCGATAACTTGTCATTGTGATTCTCAATCCAGGACAATAGTTTATCAAAATAGTAAAATTATTCTTATTGCATTTATACTCTACTGGCTTTTTAAGCAAAAACACCGAAACCCATATCGTCAGCTTCTTTCTCTTCGGATTTTTCCTTGGCGACTTTGTCACCAGGCCTCAAAATGGACACATCATTGTTAATTTCAATTGTTTACTTTGAAATCTTAGTTAGAATGGACAAAGTGTGGAAGAAAAAAGTCTTCTCGGGACCCAAGCCAGTATTGAATGTAATACGTGTTAAACGCTCAGTAGTCAGTAGTAGTTTTCACAGAGTCAGAAAAACTTTGATCGATAATTGATATTGAACTCTGCCCAAGATGAAGAACTAAATGCCTTCATTCGGATTTTATTTACATATTAAAATTGAATAAAATTTAATCTTAATGAATACCGAGCACCATACTGTAGCCCCTTAAGCCTTTGCAACCGCAGCGCCAGCGCCCTTCGTCCCTCCGCTAATGACGCTAGTATTTGAACCACGACTGAATCTCCTCGGAGTACCTAAAAATTTATTGGTTATTGGAGCATGTAAATGACTCACTCTATTTGGCCATCTTGGTATCGGTAAATCTAGCACAATTTCTTAAAAGGTCAAATACTTATTATTTCACTGCTAAAGTCAAATAAATTGGATGAACTGCTCCAGAGCTACCACCTACTTGCGTTTCTGTCCGTGTGTCTGAAACGCCATGCGTTGATCAATCAGATCTAAATTGTATGTATTAGCAGTCTTCAAGGCTCGATCAAAGACACAAAAGCACAATTTAATTTATATATTCATAGCTTTCTAAAAACAGAATCTTCTAAACGAATCATAGCGTTTACTCCAACAAGTTTTTGCCATATACTTATAAACTTTAAATTTTAGTAGTCCTGTAAAAACCGAAATATTTGATGTCTATCTGTATATTCCAGAAGTTCAATGACAAGTTAATTTTATATAAAATAATGTTCACCATGCTCACAGCTTATTTTCCAAATATTTTCAATATTCAATAGGCAATACATCAAAATATTACAATTGTGCGCCCTACGAGTAAAACAGAAATACTTTGTCCCACTTCCCAAAACTTTGTAACTTCTTTATACCTTAGAAGATAGCAATATATACATATATATTTCAGTCACTGCTGACATAACTAACATAAAGACTGAAATAAAGATTTGTTCTAACAGAACTCGCTAAACCTTCTGGTATAGCTCAGGCAGAAGCAGTTATGTTTTTGAAGAATAAGCGCACGATGCTGATCTTCTGCTTCCACGGAAAGTTTGGCTTAGTCTAAAGGTACTTTAACAATTGAGATGCTTCACAAATTGGGAATCGCCCAGTCGACCACAGTTGCTTTTGTAGTTCATGCTGATTAACAACAATCCAGGTTCTCACTGACTGCTCGCTGCTGGCCTATATTGGCTCACGAGTCCACATCAATTGCTTGACATTCAGTATTATAATTATATTTTATAACTACCTATTTTAATGCTACTAATGCCCAATACTGTCTGTTGTCTTATAAGCACTTGGAATAGCTCTTTTTAATACGAGTAGATATTATAGGATCAACGAGTTTTCACAGATCGAGTGATAGATTTATAATTGGCCTAGTGTCTGAATGCGGAGCCAATAATACTTCACAGCTTCTTTGATCTTCGGACTGTGTCTATTTCAGCTAATTATAAGCATATTATGTATTAGAACTAAAATAAATTACATTTCTCACATTTAGACTGCAGCTTTAAAAATTATTTTGGAGTTGCAAAAGATCGAGTTCAATGACATGTGATAAATTTGATGGTTATGCAGATACCAGTTCTCTTATTAGCTTACCTTGGCACATATGCAACAAAGGATATTTTACTCATTTTTAAATGGATTATTATGTATGTATCTTCATTGGTCTGTTCCCATCAGCTCGAATCTTTTCTTGTCACAGTAGAGCAACAGGCTCATGCCTATTTCTTAAGAACGGTGCTAAATAGGTTTTTGCTTTTTCGTCATAATTTCTTCATTGGCCGTATAATTACAACAACATTATTGCATGTGCTTTCTCCGACAGTAGCTGTCGGCGGAAAATTTAAGATAAATGTTCGACCTGACCCTCGGGCGCAGGGGTTTGGAAGTCCACAAAATGGTCCTCGGCATACGTTAAGATTTGCAAATAATATTCATAGCACATTTTCAATAGATTTGAACAAAAAGAAAAAAAATTATTGTTCACCTGGGGCAAACAATTTTGAATGCAGGCCACTGTCCGTAGAACGCAAGAGTTTGAGAAAAACAAAATTCGAAGACTATAAATCTATTATGTTCAGCCTAGTTGCTATTAAAAGAGTTCGAAATGAAGTCGAAAAAAAAATTCACAAAACAATTTTGAAAATCATAATTCGTTAATGGGTTAATAGCTGATGAAAAGCTCTACATTAACCTTCAAAACAAAGTTAACAGCATCAACTATTGAAACATCAAAAATATTAAAACAATTTGTCACATTTCAAAAATTGAACTTATTGACCGGCGATAGATTGAAATGCACATTTCTCTAAACTGATGACGGGCAACAGCAGTGTGAGTGCAATTTAGTGCTGTATGTATTTGTTTGAAGCATGAAAATTTAAAAATTAAAATTAAATTAAAAAAAAAAAAACATTAAATAAAACAGTTTGCTGCATTTTTTTTATGATTTTTTTGTTTCTTATTGCAGTTTGTTAGTTACTGTTGCCCCCTTTAACACTTGCGCGTACCAATCCAATGACAAGAAAATTCATAGTGGTGGCTGCTTACACTTTGACTCTAACTGTATGTGTGCACGTTTGTATGTATGTGTTGAAAAGAGCCAACAAGAAAGGCGCAATAGAGATAGCACCAAGAGTGCATGCAATTCGAAAAAAGACAAATTGCAGTCAAGTTAGAAAGTGGCAGAGTTCGGCGCTGCATTGCAAATCGTACGAACGTGCAGACGGAAGTGCACAAATCTTTCAAAATAAATAAAAAAAAAAAAAAACAAAAAATGTAAATTACGACAAAATTCAATTGAAGAAAATCTATAAAAAAAAATTAAAATTCATAAAAAAATGTTTTTAAAAAAAAAGCAAAAAAATTTACAAAAAAAAAACACAACAACCTGACTTTAATTGTGTGATTTTGCCGACGCTTCGTGTTTACGTGTAATTTTTTTTTTTTTTTTTTTTAAATATAAACAGCATCAGACAGTTCCACAGTGCAATTGTTGCAATAAATAAACAGGTGATGCGATGCGGTGGTGAAAAAAGAGCGGATAAAATTGCAAAAGAATTATAACAGAATTAGCACAAAGAATACAAAAAAAAAAAAAAAAAAAAAACAATAAATTTAAATAAATAAAAAAGTTAACGGCAATTTATCGCATATCAATTTGTAACAGTGATAAAAATTCATATGATATATTTTATAATTGTGATTGCATTTTGAGTGCGCTCAATGACCTTGAAATTTAGTAAATTACTTCAAGTTTTTTTTAGGAAATTGGTTCAATTTTTTATACTCCTCCCATGATTTTTAGCACTTAAATTAATTTTGGAATTAAAATTTCCATTAAGTACTTAGTTTCGGAGATATTACCAACGGAATGCGGTGCTAAAAGCTTGTCGAATAACTCGAGAATTTCTTTATAAAATTATTTCAAAAATATGGCTGTCAAATGAAGGTTAATCAAATACTTATAGCGCATGAAAGTTACAAACCAGTTTCATAGTTTTCGAGATATGTTGATTTTTGTAAAATTTTGGGCTTGCTTAAGATTTTGAAATTTCTACGCTTAAAGTTATAGCTTTAAATTTAATTAAATTCAAATTAAGGCTGAAGTGGGAAATATATAAAAACATTGTACGCACATATAGCTTTTTCGCTGACTATACTTCTGTGTGTTTTGAATGTTTTGTTTGCTTGACTTTGTCAGCGAAAAAGTTATATGTGCGTACCAAAGAGAAACAAAGTCAATGGGTTTTATTTTTTGGCTTTGAAAAACGAAATAATGTCAATTGACTTTATTTCACATTTGAAAGCGAAATAAGGTCAATTGACGTTATTTCCGCTGATCTTATTACCTGTCACCATTATTTTATATAAAATTGCTTGATTATAAAATTTTTGTAAACAAGTGTTTTTTGTTTTTTTTTTTTTTATTATGTGTATTCATATTTCGCTTAAAATAACTAAAAAAAATTAGATTGCGAATATCGACAACATACAAATTTACGGATCGCTAAATTTTGAAAAAATTATTTTATTTTTTTTTTATTTTGAATTATGTTTCACAATAAATCAAATCTAAAGTCATTTAATGCATTCGTAATAGTGAGGGATTTATTTTTATTTTAGTTGACTTAGTGACACGCTATTTTTTTTTTTCATGATAAAACTTATATGATATAATTTTATATTAAAATTTCAATATCTGGTGTCCCCTCCGCGCTAATGCCCTAGGCCTACGCCTTACTATAAGTCCATCACTTAATGGCGGCTATGTTTTAGAGAGTACTGGATTGTTCAAAACTGTTCGATCTAAAGATTTATGATTTTGTAAGGTGTTCATGATAAAGTCCTTCTCAAAATGTTGAGTTCATTTAAAGAAAATTTAATCAGCAGAATTACCAACGATTAGCACATTTCTAATTTTTTTCTAAGTACAATTACTGATTAATAATAAAAGTAACTTAACGTTTAGAGTTCGATTTTGTTCGCTAAGAATGATCAAGAATAATAAAAATACTACACATATTACTAGTAGAATAGAACTTAGTTTTTAAAGGTTTTAAAAAAAAAGAACATCACTTTTTGAAGTGGTAATATAAAAAAATGTTTTTCGTCAGCCTTCCCTGAATTTTCTTCAGCCAGTCCAAGCTATACTCTGTCTGACTATGTTCCAATTTTGCAGTAATCTCATTTCGCATTTAGAAAGCTCGTATTATGTTGAAAACTGCATATAAATCTTAGTCTGTTTATAGTCCTTACTCAGCTGAAGCAATTATTGCTAGCAAGTTTTTTGGCATTTCGTTTTGAACTTACCACATTTGCGTTCACACGATCAACAACTTTGACTTGTCAGTTTGGGTTTTTTATTCATTCATTTGTCAAAATTTATTATATTTGCTTTCTTTGTTTATCATAAAAGTTAAATCCAAACAAGTAAAGCTAAAGATTAAAGTTTAAAAAATAAATTCATATATAATATTAAACAGAAAAAAAAAATCATATAAGAAATGTCATTGAGTGAACAGTGAGAAAAATAATATGAAGCGGAATGCACACAACGAGAATAATAATTTGCGTGTATTTATAAACTATCACCTTTCTTCTCAGTCTTTTTTTGCCAACAAGCTTGACACCAGCGGCAGACTTGCTGGCAATTATCTTTCATATGACACACGCAGTTTTGAAATCAATCTAGTAGCGGCTTAATTTGTTGTTGTTTTTCTTTAACGTTTTTGATATATGAAAGCTTAAAATTATTAAGAAAGTTTTCGAGATATGAATATTTTTCTGAAATCATTTTACGCTAAGAAAACCTTAAGAAAATTGAGGAACATTATGCATTTAAAATAAAAGCAAATAAATCTAATTTAATATCTAATTGTAAGTAAAACTATATGTTAATATTTAATAAAATTTCGAAAAATCCTTATATCTCGAAAACTATTTAACTGGTTTCAAACTTTTATAGTCAGGAGCGGACGAAGGTCAATTTAAGCTGCAGGCAAAAGCTAATTTGGCGCCACGCGCCCTTGTTGTAAGTTAATTATAGAAATTGGCAAGTATCTAGAAAATGAGTACCCGTGTTGATAAATTTAAAAAAAAAAAACTATGTATTTCAAACAATTTAGAAAAATTTTACTTGAATAACACTGTGGAACAAAATTTCTTTTGTAAAACTCTACTCGGATCTGATGGTGCGGGGTGAAAATATAGGCCAAAACAAGAAGTCATTTGGCTCAGTTTGTTCAAGTTGGTTCAAATTTTCGAGAAATGAACATTTGAATTTTGCAGCTAGATTCATGTGGGTTTGTTCGTTATATCTCGTAAGCAAACTGAGCTTTATCACCATGAGATTTTGTTCATCTCTTCAATATCTACAACTTTCACAAACAAATCAGATCTTTTGAATGCATTTTCGGCAAGTTAGAGCACAAAATTCTCAAACATATTAAAATTTTTTTCGGGTAGAAAGGGTTAATGTTAAAATTTTTTCTTTAAATGTTATATCATTTTAAAGGGGATAAATTGAGCTTTATAAATATGTTAATAAGACTGTAAACTAATGACGAATTTTTTTGGAATAATAACGGTTTTTTGAAAAAAAAATCGGTCCAAATTACGGAAAAGTCGTAATATTTCGAAAACTGCGAGAGGGATTTCAAAAATTTTTAAATCAATATTGTAGCCAAATATTTTCTTATGCGCTTTTGAATTCTCAGAATGAATATGGAATCAAAAAGTGACGTTCGCAGCTAGTTCGGATCTGGTTTTTACTTGCCTTTCAAATTTCGTAACAATATATAGTTTTTGAGAGATTAAGCATTGAAGCATGAATTTTTCGGTAGTGCCTTCACCTTAAAAAATTTTTTTAGAAAAATTAAGTCTAAGATCTTTGATTACTTACCCTTAATATACAATCTTCGTAAGTTTTCATTTTGATAATAAAAGTTATATGTTGCTTTAGGACTTGAAACTTTTTCTAACGCAGAAAAGAGTTATCTAAGACTTGCTTCCAGTCGTTGGCGTTCCAATAATCTGCCGGTCCGTCCTCTTTTAACTTTTGAAAATAAGTTGTTATTTACTATACCTATGATGTAAATTCAGTGTAGAACAGTGATGGTATTTGGATGTTTTTTGGGAATGTACTGAATGAAAGATGTTTGATGGATCCGAATTTTTTTTACGCATATAAAATACGATCTACATACCCAGTACAATTAAAAAAAAAAACACTCCTGTCTGTATTCGCATAGTACTTAAGTAGGGTGACTTGGGTAATTTTATTCACAAACCTTATGAGCTATTCAAAGTGTTGAGGTCTGATATGCGCTCTTATTAAAATTTTTAATATTTTCTGGATAATCTTAAAAAATAGTGCACATATTCGAAATATAATGAACCTTTAAAAAAATATTGTCCAAATAATTTTTGCAGCACTATTTATAATTGTTTAATAATAATACATTGAGTTACAAAATACAAAAAAAAAACATATGAAGTTTCTATATTGTTAAATAAAGTTTGAAATTATGATGAAATAAGTACTTCTATAACAATAAAAAATACATATATTAAAACTAAATAAACAACTAATGTTAGCAAAATGTTAAGTATATCTCTATAATCTCCAAAATATATTAAAAAAAAAAATTAAAAAAAATTTAAAAAACATATTGCTATCAAAGTGGATTAAAAGATATATCAAGTCAGCAAAAAAAAAAAACCTAAATTAAAAAATCTTAGAAAACATAAAAGCAACCTATTAACAATATAAATCTTCGCGTTACATCTTTTCTACTTCAAAAATTCCATTATTTCCACCTTGAATGGTTTCTGAAGAAAATTGGACAAACAGTGATACCATGTCCTCTGACACGGATATGCACGACTCGAAAGCTGATATATGCGGTGGTGCTTCCAGCTCTAGCGGTAGCTCAATATCACCACGCACCGCACCAAATTGTGCACGCTGCCGCAATCATGGTTTTAAAGTTATGCTCAAAGGACATAAGCGCTATTGCAAATATCGCTATTGTAAATGTGAAAAATGTCGTCTGACAGCCGAAAGACAACATGTTATGGCGCTACAGACTGCATTGCGGCGTGCTCAGGCACAAGATGAAGCACGCGCACTACAAATGAATGATGAACCATCAATTGTACATCCACCAACGGCATTGCTACGTCATCATCATTTACATCAGCATCAGCATCAGCATCATCATTTGAATCAAAGTCATAATCATCATGCTGCTGCCGCTGCAGCAGCTGCTGTTGCGGCAGCACATGCATCATCAGCTACATCATCGTCGTCATTGAAATCGCCAATACCGCATTCGCATCAATCGCAACAGCAGCAGCACCATCATCATGCTTTAGCACATCATGCACATATTGCAATTGGAGGAGGAGGAGGAGGAGGAGGAGTAGGAATTGGTGCAGCAGTATGCACAGCAGGTGGTGGAGGAGGCGGCGGCGGCGGCGGCGAAGGGCCAACGAGCGGTGATCTTCATATGACGACGGTGCCAACACCCGCTCATTCATTGGAGGGTTCATGTGATTCATCTTCACCGTCACCATCTTCTACGTCAGGTGCTGTGCCAGTGATTTCGTTGCCAATTAATCGTAAGCCGTTGCCATTGCATCCGAATGGATCTAATGTACCGTTAGGTGAGTAGTTTAATTTTTTTTTTTTGTTGTTGTCAGTTAATAGCTTCCCAATGACGTAAGAGGTTTTTATTTTGACAAAAATATTAAGTAAACTGAAATTCTAGAACAAAAAATCGCACGAAATGTTCTGGATAGCAGCGTCAAAATATTGTTGCTTACAAGAATTCAAAAACTTTTTGAAGCTTGGTCTTGTTACAAGTTTTTTTCTTTAATTGCTCATCATGTCAGACGGAAATTAGAGCTTAAATGCTTCATTAAGGAAAGCAACAGAAGTTAAATTCTTTTTCTCTCACACTGAAACTGCAAAACCCCTCATGCATAAATCATATGCAAGACTGCCCGATAGCAGACAGTACCTGCAAGAAATCTTCACACACACACACATATGACAGCTAACAAAAATTATAAATATTTATTACATTGGTGTGGAAATGTACAAGGACTAACACTTGACGGTAGCAATTCTTTATTTTAGTGAAACGAATGTTATATTATTTGTTAAATTTCATTCATTCATTATTATTCATATGAAAAATTTATCAGTCAATCATTCCGTATTGTGGAAAAATGATCAAAATAAATAGATATAAATATTGGCTGTTACGCATCTAACTAAGTAGCTGCCGATTAGACAGACTAACAAGCAACGTTCAACAAACAAAGCGAGCTACTGCGTAAACTGTATAATCAACAAGTTAGTGCTGATGATGATGCGATGATGCTGTTAACATGGCTAACATTGAGTTGGGTTACCCATTCAATCAAAATAAACGACATAGTGGCAATGAGTTCGTGACTGGTCATAATTATGAATGAAAAAAGGGGGAAAACCCTTTACTACTTTACTATTTAAATGATATGTAATTTATTAGATTTTGAACTGCATCTTATTCAATTCTAAGCGGTAACTAACGCAATTGAGCAGTGAATCTTGAAAGGTATTTCTTTTTTTGTTGTGCAGTTGATATATGAATTGAGCGGTGGCGTGGAAACTGAAATAATTGCATTTTAAATGGAGTTTTATTAAATTTTGAGTGCTTTGAAAATGAATGATGCAACAATAAAATTGATTGAGCGTTATACATTTAATACTTTGGCATTATTTGGCAAATAAAAATAAATAGCAGCAATGAAATGATGTGAATTAATACAAGAAAGCATGTTAATATTTGTCCGAAAATACTTTGCACCAAATCCAATTCAAACCATGCAATCGAACTAACTTAAAATCTCGGAATTGGTTGCCGATTATATATGTTGTTTTTCACAGGATATAAGTGAACAAATATTCCCCCGATTTGATTAGAAAACATTTTTTACGAAAATATTATTTTTATTGAGCTGACTGTTCGATATGTGTGTGTGTCAACACAAAAAACAACCGGAGCTATGAATTTTTGAAAGTGAGCCACCAAGCCAAAAATCGCGAAATTCTCAAAATTTTAGAGAAATAATAGTTTTCCCATTTAAAAAACAAATACGTTTTCGATAGGAAATTTGACGTTGAATGCGATGCTCATATTAAAACTTTTATACAGGGTGGGAGAAATTCTTAAAAATCAATTTGAACAATTTAATTGTTTATAAGAATATTAATATTTTTTTATTAAATATAATTTTTTTAGCATTAAAATGACAATAACATCAATTTTCTAGCTTTAACAGAACCGGAGTTATGAATTTTTGAAAGTCAGCTTTCAAGCCAAAAATCGCGAAATTCTCAAAATTTGAATTCGCTTTATTTTGAAAAAATAAATTTTTTTTTTTTAAATCTTCGAATACGTATCTCTTCTTTTTCGATACAGAACCCATAAAAAAAATTTCAACCAAATCAAAAATGCGTCGTCCGAAAATTGTTCGGTTTGCAGATTTTTTTTCCAAAAACGAAATGTCAATTTTTTTTTCATCAATGCCAAGCCACTCTACGGTAATATTTTCAAAGCAAATAACAAAAATAACAATCCAAATTACTTTCTGCAAATCGTGCTTGCATTCGGCATACTTTTGTTTTACCATTATTTTCGTAATAACTTTTTATCATTGAATATATGTAGTATATAAAAACATTATACGCACATATAACTTTTTCGCTGGTAAAGTCAAGCAAACAAAACATTCAAAATCCACAGAAGTACAGTGCTCTGAAAGCAACCAATTCCGAGATTTGAAATTAATCCGACTACATGGTTTAAAATGGATTTGGTCTTTGTTTAAGAGATATTATTATAAAAAATTCGTATTGATTTCGCGGTAAGGATAAGCGGGTAGCTTGACGAATGGAAATTACTTTCGAAGGCCTTAAAGACTCATTGCAATGCCCAAAAGTATGATAGGCTCTCTTGTCACGTTTCTTCACAGGACGATCGAAACCAGCTAGAGCTTCGTATGATTCTGGCAACTTCCACGATATGCTACCTAAAACGCTCTATCATGGAGGTATCAGTGCTTCTTTTGAGTCACTGTAAGTTTCCCGTCTAACTGTCAGAATCTGTTTTTTTTTTTTTTTTTTTTTTTTGTAGCTGTCTGTGTGGTTATGAGTGAGTACGCGCCGCCTGTCTGCAACAATGATGCACAAATGCTTGTTGTGCACCAATTTGCATGTCAATTCATTGCTTTTTCTTCGCAACTTTCAACTCACCGTTCTCGACGTAATAGTATTCTATAATCTTCCTTGTACCACATCTCTTCGATACAGGTTTTGCTGTTGTTTCTTCATTTGGAAACATGGCGTATTTGCATTGATTTGAACATCATCAGCTTTTCAATTAGAACAAATAAATTTAATACAAGATCTCTTTTCAACAACGTCTTTATTGCGAGTGTTCGGTTTTTTTTTTTTTAACTATAGCAGTATATTATAAAAATATATATACGTAACAGGTTTACCGGCTTATTTGTACATAAAAATCACACGAGAGTGCAGTTACACATAAATGTCACAATACGTATATTACATTTTTGTTATTTATCTATATATGTATGTATACGACAGTTGCAGTTTAATCCTTACACAGTTGCTTCATGTTGTTGATGAGAAATGACATATATTCCACATTAAATTCGATCGCCTCTAATTGACAAGAACTATTTTGGTCAGCATCATCATCATCATTATCATCATAATCGTCATCGTCTACACTACCGTCTGGTGTTGTTGTTGTAGCTGTCTGTATGTCTGTCAGTTTTAAGTCAGTACGCGTTAAGTGTCTGCAACAGTGTTGAACAAATTCTTGATCTTCGTCTGTCAATTCATTACGTTTTCTTCGCAATTGTAGGCTAAAAGGCACAACAATATGTAGTCCATTAAAAGTATTTGAACTCACCGTTCTATTCCCTTGCTCATGCCACACCCCTTCGATGCAGCTTTTGCTGTTGTTTTTTTATTTGCAAGCATGATATTTTTTTCTTCGTTGGACTCTTACACAAACAGATCGTTAGTTGAATTTTTTTTTTTTCTACAATTGTTATTTTGTATTGAAGTTTTTCTGCAAAATTTTCTATTTATACTTTACATGTCGTAAAGAAATGTAATTGAAAAAATAGTAATACATTACATAAATGATTATTACAAGTTTTTTCACGTGAATTCCAACTTTGTTAGCGTTAGGTCTTTACTTTGAATAAGTTGTTCTAGTGATTATACTAAATGCGTATGCGGAAGATATCGGATTAGTTTCTGTCAGTGATGGTACAATAATTTTTTATGAAATATGGAACTTTAATGTTTACTGTGGTTTTATCTGTGAATTTTGCTAAGATGTGTAAATCAGCTAACATTTCAAAATATCTTATATAAGACGTTCATAAAGATAATACCTTAACATTTTTATAAAAAAAACAGGTTTTTCTGTTTGTAGTTTTTTGCTCCTCTGAAAGGTACTGAACAATAAGCTCACTAAAATATTTTTTAAATTTTACTTTATTTCAAAAATACAAATAAACACTACACGGCCGTATTAGCGATATCTGGTAACTTATCAAAAAGTAATTTCTATTCAAGAAGTTGTAACTTTTGCAAATATAAAAGAATTGAAATAAATAAAATTATAATTTAAAGCTAAATTAAGGACTATCCATGAAAAAAATCGAACTTTGTTTTTAAGTAATAAAAAAATCTTTATCAGATATACTTTATTCTATTGTCATTGTCCCGGCAACAGTCAAAACATGCTCTTCTGAATGCCTTATTTTGTAGTTCCTTAAGCATTTTTTTAAAGTTTCTACCTATTATTTTGCCAAGTTTCCGAGTAACGTCTTCAATAAGGTGCGGTGCGACATACCCCAAAAGTGTTTGCCTGTTTGTTTTTCCTTCAATGTATTCAATGCTGGACTAAGCGTGCTTGCTGTGTCGCTTATACGATGTCTTATCTTCAGCTACTGAAAGCACGTCGGCAGATATTTGTGCGAAAAGAAAGCTGTCTCTATTTGGAATTACACCCTACCTCATTGACGACAGGTTAAACAATTATATTTCTATTTTTTATTACCCGGTCATAAGGGTGTTTCCAGAAATGAGAAAGTTGACAAATGTGCCAGAATAGGCAGTCCCGTATTTAGAAATTTGCCACCCTTAGGCTGTGCACAAATTGCCGCCCTTCTTCTTCTTCACTGGTGAATATGGAAAAAAAGGGGAAAACATTTTCAATATGAAAAGTGAGAAAATTTTTTTAGGTAGTATAGGGGTCAACTATTCCAAGTGTTCGCACTCTCATCAATACATTACCACACTTACAAAAAATTTTCAAAGTACGCAATATTGGCCGCCACTAAATACTTGTCGCTTAAGGCACTGGCCTAAAGTGCCTGTAAGGTAAATCCGGGCCTGAGAATAGGATCAGGAAAACCAGAGAATTAACAAGGAATAGACCTTATGATAACGCTGGCGGAACTACACTATCGGCTAGAAAGCATAATCAAAAAAAAAACGAACTGGAGAGTTGCAGGACATCTCGAAACAAGTGGCCTAAGCTGAATCTGGGAAGGACTCAAAATCTTCATTCAGAAGAACAGAGCTAAGGACTGTTGTAAGAGTATTGACGAGGCACTTTTCTATTGGCCCTATGGCCGCCAAATCTGGTGCTCCTTTCAGAGACGTCTGCAGGAGTTGTGGAGACGAAGAAGAGGATGAAACGGTGAGATACCTACTCTGCGAATGCCCAGGGCTAATGAGGAAATGAACTAAATATTTTGGTTATGCATTATTTGTTAGTCTTGGGTTATTCGCGGCTTTTTATATATGTTGGGAATCACAATGGGCAAACTGCCTCTCAGTGCATCTTGTCATATACAAGCAACCCTGTTTACCTAACCATTGCCGACTGTAGCGTATGAATTTCTCCATTCTGAAATCTGTTAAATTTTTTGCAGTCATAGTACTCTTTCGACAATCAGTTTTTATCAGAGTCCAATATCTCTCGATTGGCCGAAGCTAGCGCAGAATATCATAGTACCATTGTGTGTGTATACAAATAAATGACAATCAAATTTAATCGGGTATCCGGCATATATCTTTTGGGCTCGCCTTTGAGCCACCAACAAAAAATTGCTAAAGTAAAACGTCTCTAAAATTGGTCAAAAAACGCAATAAATAATTTATTTTTTTTCATTTAAAAATTTTTTTTAGATAAAAATCATGACGTCATAGAAAAAAAATTTGTTACAATTAAAAAAACAAAATAATTTTTCTAAATATTTTGACCAATTCCTTTAATCCATTCCGCATTTTCTTTAATTTCTTGAAAGTTTTCTTAACTTTTAATTTCAAAAGGACTTATGTAATTATAAAATCCTTATTCCTTTGCTGTAGCCATTTTGCTGACCATTGTATTGTTGCTGTTTTCAATGGATCATAAAAGTGTTTTTAAGACTTTTCTTACGAATAAAATGTTAAAATTGCATTTGTTGCAAGGTGCACAACATGAAATGTACAGTCGTATGGATTTAAGTGTCAAATGTACAAAAAAGAAAAGAGCTCTTTCTTAGGGGTGACTATAAAGTCGCGACCAGATTAAGCAACGATTGTGCCAAATAATAGAAAAATAGTTTTTCATTTTGTTATGACTTAATGGAAAGATTTTTTTTATAACATCAGCAGCAGCACATTTGCTGCCTGTTTCTTTACTCCGATTCCGACCTTAAACTACTCGTACATACTTTACAAGCGGAATGTCTCATTGTTAATTCGCTGATCTGTTAAAAACTTTTACAGTGTGCATAGCGCTTATAATTTGAAGCCTGCACCTGCAAATATGACAAAAGTCATAAAAATTCGCGCTTAGAACGTAACTTTTTTTGTTACGATGCAAACTGACGGACTCTCACGTTAAATCGATTCACTTCAGCTAATTAATTTACAGCGGAAAAAATATTCCAAAAGAAAAAAAACAATAACTTAAAAAAAAAATAAGAAAAAAGTCGACAATGCTCTTAACCTTCGCATAATAACGCTCGTTAAAAAAGCAAGCTTTTATGTTTTACTTTTGTGAGAAAAGCAGTAAAAATTAAATTGGTAAGAGATATAATAATAAAAGTTAATAAAATTATAATAAAACTCGGAAAATAATTTAGCGAATTTAGAGTCACAGTGTTAACCTTTTTTTTTTTGTAAGAGAACGCAGCCAGGTATATTAGCCGTTGTCTTGCAAAATTTTTATTGATATAAAAACATGCATTCAAGCTCAAGAGCGTATTCAAGGACCATGGCGTCATATTTAGTTATGCTTAATAATTAATTTAATATCATAAAAATTTGTGATTAAGTAGCTAACTGCCATCCTCACGGAAGCCCTCAACGTCCTCTTACACATGGTACCTCCTCATATCTTCATCAAAGCAACCGCGCACTGTAGTGCGTTTCGACTCAGAGACGCTGGTTGTTGGGTCGACTTGACTCGACGTCGCCTCTCTGCCAATAGCAATGGTTTATCTTTAAACCGATTACATCTGCTCTACACTCAACTTCGAAAAAAAAAAATTTCAGTTGAAGATTCCAGAGAGGGTTCAATAGAAGGAGAGCACTATTAACTTAAATTTTGAAACCTCCATTTACACCGATGTGGTTCAAAGATGGACTGCGGTGTAGATGCGGCGGTTTACTCAAAAGACCCAAAAATTTCTCAATCTCTTCGCGTACCTAACTCAGCTAGTGTTCTTTAAGCAGAAATTTTTGCCAATTAAACAGCCTGCAGACTAATGAGAAATACAAATATGGAAAATCTAGCAATCTTCGCCGATTAGCTAGGCCGCCATCAAGGCTCTAAAATCGCTGACGATAAATTCTAAATTAATAGCACAATGTAGGAAGGCATTAGCTAGGCTGGAACGTTCACTCGACATAACTCTCATATGGGTTTCAGGCCACAGAAACATTAAGGGTAATGAAAGGACTGACGAATTAGTAAGGCACAGCTCCTATCTTAACAAATCTGGTGCCTTAGAGCACGTGTACATTTCGATTGGTTAAGTTAAGAAAAAAATCTTTTCGAATTTTCTTTCTGAGACAAAAAAATAACTGGAGAACGCTGCAAACCAATGTCCAAGAGCCGTAAAGACATCGCGAGAACCACCGCAACTTGCACTGGACACTGGCACAGGAATCCCATTCAACCATTTTTTTCTCGTTGCAAACGAGAAAGAATCTCTTGAACACTATTTTTGCAGCTGCCCGGCTCTTGCCAGAATCAGGCTCAGATATCTAGGTTAAGCTTTCTTTAACAATCTCAACGCATTGACCGGAACTGAAATTGCATCGCTGCTTAACTACCTCAACAGAACTAAGTAACTGGATATAGCTTTTATCGTTAACAGAGTTCTTATAAAAATCTCTTGACAATCCTCTTACCATTTTTATAGGGTCACGTATGTGGTTTTAAGATGAAACATAAGTGCTACTTGATAGCTAAGCCACCACTATAACCTAATCTAGCTAACTTACATACCTCATCGGTATCTTGTAATGCCCGAAATGCTCATTTCTTTCTGGTACAAATTTCTTAAGCTCCTTTAATAATGCATTTGGCACCCTGTACGATTATGTTTGCTTTGAAGCGCTTTGCTTTCTAAATAAAGATGCAAGAAGAATTCTGCTCCTTCTTTCATAACTGCGCAACTTCTGCTGTTTTTCCTAAGGGGTATGCCAAGCTATATCGCTAACTGATTTGCATCCAATTAGAATCCCTGTAAGAATACGGCTCACATTTTGTTGAATCTGAAAAAAATCTTAAGTAATTCACAGACTTAAAGTCGGTCATATCAATTAAGTCGCATATTTCCGAAACGTGACTTAATCGAATTTTTATGAAATTGAGCTCACTACAAATTGTTTATGTAAATCACCCTAGCAATATGCAATAACTTCTTTACGATCTGTTTTTTATATAGAGTTTGCCAATATCTAGTATGAACAGATATTGCCAATATGATGATTGTCTCTCTCTCTCTCTCTCTTTTATTGCTTATTCTCAATTATTGAACAATAAAAAATCAGACTGTTGTTTCTGCTTTAGCTTAGCGCCGACGAGTTAGTGGCTATTTTTAAAGTTCGCACATAATTTTATGATACAATTTTACATACTCCCATTTGGATTTCTGCAGCATCCACTTAAAGCTTAAGCAATAATTACATTTTTTTTTATAGCATCTAATAACCGTAATAATAATGCGCTGTTTAATTAAAATTTTTTCAAAAATATTTATAAAAAAATATTCTCACTCATACGGATGTCGAACATTAAAATAAAAGAAAAAAAAAAAAACAGAACGCAAAAAGTACTTAATATGGAATTGCTTGTGCTGATTATGCGCGAAAATCTCGTAAACTTTTGACGGTGTTGCTGCTGTTGCTTGAGAGCGCATTTGCTACGCTACTAAAATATACAAAGAATCAATGACAGTACATACAGCAGGCAATCATCTCAAGCAGCCAGGTAGCACATGTGGCAGCAATGTCGAAAATGGGACTGAAACTATTAAATGAGCTAAGCTCACCGACAATCGACAGTCGCTGACGATGTTGTGTTGGCTGTTTGGAACATTTTGCTCATATTGACGCATATTAGCAAGAAATCTCGTAAATTATATTGTTAAGATTACCTGTCAAGTTTCATTTTATTTTGCTTTTTGTTAAACATAAAATTTGAAAGCAAAACAGAACAAAGAGGGTGAAAAATACCAAAATAGTTTATATAGTACGAAGAAACCAAAAAAAATATTTTACAACTTAATTTTTACGATTTAAAAACACTAAGCGAAATTAGTAAAAGACAAATAGACAGAAAACAAAACAAAACAATAATGGGAATATACAAACACATAAGTCACCATCCAAGAAAAGGGACCTCATATTCTACACAAAGTTTCTCAGGATTGCTAAAAATCATTTGGGATCACTGTGGTTTACCGAAAATAATTCGGTTATGCTCTATTTTTCGATATATTATCAGAATATGTTCAATGACTCTTAAAGTTTCAAAGGGGGGGGGGTGCATTCTCGAAAAAGAAAAGGTATTTCAGTTTTTAGTCGGTATACCATCACTTGAGCCCGACACCCGGTCTGGTGTCAATCAGGCTGATGGTGCGTAATGCATTCCACCAACCTCTCCCAAAAAAAAAAAAAAAAACTTTCAAATTGTCATAACTATGCAACGAATTGAGATACAAAAAAATCTAAAAGAGAACTTTTTTATACGAAAAAAACTAGTCAATTATGTAGTTACAACATTGGTCTATTATTCCATACCATTGATTCGAAAAGTTATAGCTTTCATTTCGGTTTAGGAGTGTTTCCATGTAGTTTAACCATCATTAAGTAATGCAAATAGTTCAGTGCAGCAGTATGTTTAGCCAGTGGGAGAAAAATTTATATAATTTCGTTGTATTAGTGTCATTATCTCATTTCGAATTTCATGTATAGCACAAAGCCAGTGGACTAAATTTCTATATGATTCCATCATGCGGCAGAGTTTGGAAATCAAGAAGCTCTTAGTAAAAATACAAACAATCTCTGCCATTGTGTTGTCTCTGCGTTTTTAATAGAGAGCTCTTTGAAATTGTAAAAAAAAGATATATATAAAAAACGATTTTATCGCGTCTGCCTTGTAAATGAAAAAATGTGTTCATACACAAAAACAAATAAATGCTAGAGGCAGACGTGCTTGTTGCTGCGTTTAGGAGTGATTAAAAATTTTGCAAAATATGATATATGCAAACTAAAGTGACTTTGCACCGTCAAGCAGTTTGCTATTATTATAAAGATTATGTCTATAAGAAATGAGAGAACAATATCTGCCACTTAGTTACTGCTGCATTTAAAAATTGTAACATTACAAAAACGTAAATTTAATTATCTTAACGCGTCTGCCTTTTGGCTGTCTGATTCTCCAACTTATAAAAAATATAAAAATAGAGAAGGCAGACGATTTCAGCGCTGCATTTTCGAAGGCAGACTTTTTTGTGCACTTTACGAGCATATTATTATGGATATATGTAAATATTTATATAAAATTTTGCTACCCAATATTTATTTTTCTATGGTTTTGGTCATATACATTTTTTTTTTTTTTTCTGGCTGTGTGTGTATAGCATGTCCATGCCAAATCTGTGATTTTTATGTTTTTGTTTTTTCTTTTAGCACTGGTTGTTAGCCTTCATAGTTTTTTTAATTTTTTTTTTTTCTTCTTCGAAATATTGTAAGTTGAAGTTTATTAGACAGGTCCTACATACATAAGTTTCAATGAGGCAGGATAACAGGAAAATTTAAATTCACGATATCTCGAAGAAAACAAAAGATATCGATATACATAATTCAAAGTGGGTTTTGAAAGGAAAAGTTTATGCTTTTCAACAAAATAATTAAATATATTCAAAAAAAATGTGGTTGTATGCCTAAAATAAATAAACGAATTTAACCAAAATCGCCGATTTTGACATATACAACCCCATATATTTTGAAAAAGCGGAGAACTACACGCCTGCCACTTGTATTTTCAGCTTCTAGGGATAACAAAATTCTAGAAGAAACGATAAAATTATTTAATTGAGTTTTTTTTTACATATTAACAAATGCTATTTTGAAAAATGCGTCTGCCTTTTATATTTTCACTATCTATATACTATGCCCTTAACACAATATATGAGTGGCAGACGCGCTAAAATAATTTGCAACAACTTGCAACTTCAAAATTAATTAATTACTTTTCGCGTAAAAAATCGAAAATAAATTTTTAAAGTAACTGTAAAACTGATTTAAATAATCGAGCTTAAGGTCTTATTTTTAAATTTTTTTTTTTTTTTTTGATTGAATATTTCGATTCTCTTCGATGATAAATAAAAATAAAAATTATTTTAACATTTTAGTTAATATTTTTCACATCTGCTGATGATAATCTTCGAAGAGGATCAAAATATTCAATAAAAAAAAAAAAATTTTTAAAAATATGACCTTAAGCTCGATTATTTAAATCACTTATACCAACAAAGTTCAAATAAAAGAACCCAATTTGTAACTGTAAAACTAATTTGTTCGTACCTCTTAAAGAAATCGGCAAATATCATCTTTTTTATCACGAGATTTTAATAGAATACATCAGTCATGCGAATATGATAAAAATCTCGCGGTTTTTTTTTTTTTTTTTTTTTGTAAAGTGAAAAACATGTCGTTATCATTCTTAAACGATGCTGTAAATGAATAATTCATCATATTGTACTGTTAAAAAGAAAAAAAAAAAAAAAATTGAAAGTGTGAAGGGAAACGTGTTAACAAGCTATAACTAAATTATAAATCAAAACAAAAGAGCGAATGAATTGATAAAATTTGAAAAAAATCGAATATCATGCAAAAGAAGAAGATTAACAAGTTGTAGGGAAAAACATTGAAGAATACGACAAAAACTCAAAAAATATCAAAAAATTCGATAAATGCCAAATAGTGTCGCAAAATATCGAAAAGTACAAAGATTGTCGCATGATATCAAAAAACATCACGAAAGTCAATAGAAGTGGGAAAGTATCGAAATCAAGCCATCGAAAAATATCGAAAAAAAAGAAAGAGTTTATAAGTAGGTATCAAAATGTAACGAAACAGGCAGAATATCGGAACTTATCGACAAAATTACAATTAAGTCAAAAACTATCGAACTATTGAAAAGCATCTCAAAAGTTGCAACATTTACAGCGTATTGAAATTTCAGAGACTACCAAATGTATTCAAAACATCACAAAACTAAAGAAAATCGAAAATTACCAAAAAACAATGGAAAGAGTATGGAAAAATATCGTAAATCGAAAGGTATCAAAAAGCACGGAAAAGTATCGAGGTAACCAAAAACCAATCATCTAGTAAAATAAAGAAGTACTGAATGTCAACCTTAAAGAGTACCCGTGGGTACTCTTTTAACGAATATCTCTGCATTTCTGCTGTTAGTGCATGTCCTATTGTATAGCAAGGATATGTCAAAAATAACACTCATATTAATACTTTGATACTTATGTATTCGAATTACAAAAAAAAAAAATTGTTTGAAGTTGGGAATCCATGAATCGTTTTTGAGAAATATGTATGTCATATAAATTATAATTTAATAAAATATATTGGCAATGTAAGAATTTGATCCAAAGCTTTCGAGATTTTCTAAAATTTTGAGCGTTTTTTTTTTTGTTTTAAAACAATTTTTGAAGAAAATTTTATTACAAACTTGCTAGCAATGCAAATTCAGCAACAGTTTACCAAATTGTAGTTAGAAAAATAAGTTTTTATGAAACACCCTATTAAACGTGACGTTGAGCAGTATGTTATGTAAGAGGTATTTAATGATTTTTGGGATAAAATCGTTATAAAATTTTAGCACTCTTTCTTTAATTAAATAATTATCTGATGAACTAAAATTATAATACAGTAAAACTGTTCAAACTTAAAGCAAAATTATAAAATTATGAACTTCAATGTAGACTGGCAGTGACAGTGGTGCTAAATTAAGTTTCGTTGGACAAGATTCAATTCACAAATCAGATGATGTACATAACTCATAACTTCCTAATATAACTTATTTACTTATGTCTAGATCAAAGTTGTAGAGAATTAGCTATGATGGTGTGGACTCAACGACCTAAAATTTATAAAAAACTTAAATATAACTTATTTCAAGTAAAACTTTTTAAGTAAACTCCAAACTTAATTACAAATCAACACTATTTATATGAAATTGCTTATATGGAAATTTGTTTGTAACGCTTTGCCATAAAATATACTGAACTGATTTTAATAATTTCTACACTAAAATAACATATTTGCGCTTAAGAAGGCCATCAAGGCTCTAAACTCGGAGATGATAAAATCGAAATTAATAATATTATGCAGGAAGGAATAAGCTAGGTTAGGGCGTCAGCTCAACATAACCCTCATATGTGTTCCAAGCCACAGAAACATTGAGGGTAATGAAAAGGCTGACAAATTAGCAAGGCACGGTTCCTCCCTTGATGAAACCGGAGCCTCAGATTTCGTGCACACTCCGATTAGTATAGTTTTTTCGTGGCAGCAAAGAACCTGCAAACCTACAGAGCATCCAGAGCCATCAAATATTAAGACAAAAGGTATTACATATTAAACTATGTTTCAAGAATTCTTTATTACATTTTGAATTCGGAATCAAATTTTATCTAGGTTAAACTTCATTTGACGCCACTGTGCTACTGCGCAAGCGGCTGTTAATAACTAAAACGTATTTGCCAATATTGCCCACAAGATATAACAAAGCAAAGTAGAAGGAGAAATAAAAATCACGTGTATACAACAAGAAAACACTGCAAAATCCATAGTACAACAAAACCAAATATGAGGAGTATGTATGGTACGTAACGAACAAAAAAAAAAGTTTGTGAATGAATGAAAGGAAGAAAGCAACACCAGTTGCGCTTGCAAACAACGCGCATCATGCAAAGAACTTTACAAAAACATTAAGGGATACTACAGAAATGGATTGTCATGAAGAAAAAAAAACTTTTGATGAATGCCATAATAATGTGAGAAAAGTTAGAGGCACGATAGCGAAAATAATAAAAGAACGCACAAAGAAACAGAACTCTAGAAAAGGGTGTAGCAAAAAATTTATAATTATTGCAATCTAAATAAAATTTGTTTAACTATTGAAAAAAAAAATTGACTAAAATAAGACAATTTTTGAACAGTTTTTAAACAAACCAGCTACTGGCAATTAAACGACAATTTTTGTGTGATGTTTTGCAGAAAACTTATCATAAAAAAAAAGAATATTTTACTTTGAAAAATAATAAAAAAAAGTATGCAATAACCTTCTTTAGAACAAACATATTGTTTTAAAAAAGAAGTTATTAAAATCGGCGCAGCTTATTTTGCGCCAAAGCGTTACAAATGATTTTCACGCAAACAATTTAATATAAATATTATAGATGCATAAGTTTAATATAATTTTTGCTTAAAATTGACATCGCGCTTTGCATTAGACATTGCTTGACTTGGCATAATAAGAAAATTCGCTATATTTGGGGTTCTAAAAACCCATGAGCCTATGGGCTCGTATTCGCAGAAAGTAAACCTGGTGTGCGTTATAGTGTGTTGGTATCATTGGCTAATATTTCATTGAAAATGACGAAGGAGCTGTATGGCAACAATACTTTTTTGGGCTGTAATTAAAGATTTCCATATTTAACTAGCAAAAGCACAATTTATCTAACTTCACAGAGCATTAACAGACAAATGTTAACACGTTGCAAGAGAGCGCTTTGGATAGGTACAAAATAGAACTATCCAGCATATTCATATGTTCAAAAAAAGAATAGAACCTACCTTGTTTAGCAAGAATAGAGTCAAAACCTAGGCCAATTCGTGCACCCTGATTAAATTGGAATTGATGGACGATTCTATTTGTTCCAATTCAAATCTCTTTCAGCGATGTATTAACATTCCTCTGTTAATGCTCTGTTAAGTTAGATGGTCTGTGAGTTTGCTTTTAAAATACAAAAATTTAACTTCACGCTCTTGCTGTTACCAGAATTATGAGTTCTAACCACGATATTTACACTTCACCAAAACCTTGGGGGGCCAAGAATTATAATTAATTATTTAATTAATTGAATCATACCTAGTAGGAGATCCTTGGGGGGGGGGTCCTATGCCCTCCCCAGCCCTACCGAATTGGCGCCACTGCATTATAGAGCATATTTTCGCGCTATTAGCTCAGAGTATTCACTAGAACTTTTCGTCTCTCTTCGCTTTTTAATTAAGTTATTTGTATTTTCTGTTAAGCTTTCTAATGCTCTGTTATCTATTTTTTTTTTTTTAATCTTCTTAATTTTTTTTTTTAATTTTGTGAAGACTGGACCTTAGTATTTATATCTTTGACTAACCATCTTTTACAAAAACCTTCATAGTCGCTATATATAAATTTTTCTTTAACACAATTATTCTGAATATTATGAATTTTTCACAACACTCTATTCACCACAAAAGTTGCAGCCCATGCAGTTTTTGCAACATTATAATGCAAGGCTGCTCAAAATCAAAATTGACAGCATTTCTTAGACTCAATGGGGTATTATATTCGTAGATATTTAATGAGTTTGTACTTTGTCAGATTTTTCTTCAGTGTAGCAGTAATGAAGTGCAAAAGTCATTGAACTCTAGGCAAAAAAAAATATTGACCAATTATCTATCGAAATGATACTAAAGACTTTTACTACATATATATACAACAGACTGATAAAAGTATTAATTGTAATTATATTTTATTACTGAGATAAGAATAAAAAATACTCTTGCATGTAAAGCAAATAGATAACGTAATAACAAATAGCAAAAACAAGAACGAAATTAAAGCAAAAGAAATCTCACTAGTGTAACTTTGTATATAAGTAGTACCTATCTATAGTTGTTACCTTATCTGATGATTAGACTACTTATTAAGTTATAATTTTTACAGAATTTCTTTGTTTAGTTTAACTTTTTTATCTTCAATATGGATCGCATTTCATTATCTCTTTAATTGGTTGGTCAATATTATAGATAATTTTTGTAGTCAAGTTCATTTGTGCAACGAAAAAGTTCAAGGACAATCAATATCAGTCAAGTTTATCGTATTACTTGATAAGACTATATAAAAGTTCCATGATATAATAAACTGCTCGAGAATGCTTTTGATTTGCTGATACAAAAAAATTATACTCTTTTCCCTAGTAATATTATTTTCAAGAATTATGATCATAGCCTGTGGAAAGTAGCTTGAAAATTAATTCAAAAGTTTTAGCGAAAGCTGTTCTCCACCAAAATTCGTTTTTCCGATGTCGTTCGTGGGGTTACTCCATGAACTTAAAACTTCTAAAATTGCCTCTTAGCTATAATTATTGATTGTAAAAATTTTCCCCTGGTGGACTCATTTGTTCGTTTGTTACTGAATAGTACAGGGTGATAGAGTTACTTTTTTAAAAAATATGAAAATTCAATTCATTATCATACAAAAGAACCATCCTATATTTTTTATAGATATTTTTTTTTTTAAATGGCCGTAACTGCGGCTCACATGGTCCATTCTGAAGTTTCAATTTTCCTTTAGGCATTCGAGCCTTTTTTCCAATTTCTCAATCGTTGCCGAGTATTCCTTGTTGACTTTCGACTAGAGGTGTGAAATTACATGATCTAGGTGGCCAATTTATCAGTCCGAAGCGTCCGAAGTCCTGTTCACTGAATTTTTCTTGCAACAAGGCCATAGTTTTACAAGCTGTATAATAAGTTGTGCAGTATTGTTGGAACCAAATGTCATCCAGTTCACGGGCTTCAACTTCAGACAGCAAATATTTCGTTATCATGGCGCGTGAGAGGCATCATCCACAGTTACGTTCCGTTTGACCACATTTTTTAACAAATATGAACACATGATTCTACCAGCTCATAAGCCACACGAAACTGTTGTTTCGTTTGATTGTAATGGCAGCTCTTAATCCTCTTAGGGTTGCCGTTTAGCACAAATATAATATAATTGATAAGACGATAGCAACTATACAGTGGCGTCAATTCAGTAGGGCTATGGAGGGCATTGGCCGCCCCCAAGGATCTTATACTAGTTATTATTCAATACATCAATTCAATAAAAACATCTAATAGTAGTGGAATTATAATTCTTGCCCTCCCCCCCCCAAGGTTTTGACGAAGTGACGCCACTGCAACAATACCAACGTTTGCACTCGTTACGTCTGTTTTGACGAATTGAAGCAGCTTTTACGCGAGTAGTAAAGGTTAGAAGTTCGGTTCTTATGGAATAACACATCTCGTCAAAATGTTGCGTTCACTTTCGATCAGTTACGTACGTTAATTTTGGTTATCAATATTGATTTATATATACAGTACTGTCGCGATAATCCGGACACATATAGTTTCGGGGTATGTCCGAATAACTGGATTTCTCCGGAATACAGAAAGTTCAATAATTATTATATAAATCATATGTAGAATGCATATTTGAGGCGTATATGATTGTATTTCATTCACTTTTTATGTTTTTATAAAGAAATTGTAATCATATGAGTAGGGAATAAAATGACTGAAAAAAATCCACAAATTTTAAATAAACAACGTTCCTGCAAAAACTCACAAGTATGAACATGTGCTCAAAAAGAGCCCCGTAACTTAACGAAAAAAATTTGAAAAAATTAAAGTTGACATGTTCGTGCCAGCGACAGTCTATTTGCTAACCAAAACATATGTACTTTGACTTAGTTTTGTCCGAATTGTAAAGGCAAAATTTCAAAAATGTCCGAATCGTAGAGATGTCCGGATTACTGGGAAGTCCGGATTAGCAAGTGTCCGGATTACGTCTCGACACGTCTATTTTAATTTAGGCTTAAGCCAGAAATGGACCTCATCGCTACACATAAACAATGACATTTCAGAAGGTCGGCCGCCTTCACTTATTGCTTTCCACAACTTCAAAATTAAAATTGGATTTAGAATTTTTCAATAACATGGTGAATTGTAGTTCAGCAGGCTGATTATATGGATCATATATTGTTCCAAGCGCTCGAAACTCAATCCTCGTATAACGCTTATTATCGTAGTATAGCTGAATAATTTGTAGACGTTGTGCCGGGTCTTTCCATAATGAAACATCAAACAATATTGAACAAAAATACTATGACAGTTTGATTCGACTCACGAGTAATATATACATAGATATGCTCTATACTATTCAAATAAAATTGCTTTTATGAAAATGGTTTGTAACGCTTTTACGCAAAATATACTGTACCGATTTAAGTAATTTCTTTTTTAAAACAACATACTTGTGCTAAAGAAGGTTATTGCATACATGTTTTTTTATTTTTTAAGGTTAAATATCTTTCTTTTGAGGGTTAAGTGTTTGCAAAACCTTACACAAAATTGTCGATTGATTTTTCGTTGCTTCTGCTGCTTCACAATGGGAGTTCTTACTGAAAAAGGTACCTCTTAATCATCGTAACATAGGCATTGGTAGGTGAAATTCTATAAATATGTAATAGGCCCATTCCACATCAAAATGAAAGTTGAACTGGTTCGTCGTGTGTGCTTTTTATCAAATTTTGTTCATATACTTGTATTGCGGAAAGATAGATTAAAAAAAAAAATAATTTTTTTTTTAATTCCTTCATACGGATTTTTGCAACAAATCAAAAACTCACAGCATCGTAATTTAATAACCGATTTCTTGTGTAGGCACTTGTTTTGAAGGTAATTTTATGGGCTTTCAAAAAAATTAAAGGAATTTGATGATTATTGAAAACAGGAGATAAAATACATATAGAATTCAGTATTCGATAGCTTGTGGCACAGTGTTAGTTACCATTTTTCACATTTTAATTTCACTTCAGAATAAGAAATGGAATATAGGTAAAATCGGAAATTCATAAATTCGGTGAGTTTGACAGAAATTTGGCGAAAATCTTATTACAACCCACATGGTATGAGTTTAATTTTAAATTAAATTAATAAATGTATCCACTCTGATGCACTTAAGAAGTGCATCAGTGCCAATTTTTCTTGAGTCAAATGTCTTAAAGTGAAATAAAAATTTTACGACAAAACTGTGCGCCAAAACGTTGTGCTCAGTATTGTCTTTTTTTTTTTTTTTTTTCTTTATTTGATTTATTTTATTAAGTAGTATAGCGCTTAAATTCAAATTGTGAAGGCATATATTACAGTCGAAAACGATTATAAAGACTCATTAAAATTATATTTAATATTCACAGGATATATAATTTTTAAGTGAAAATACGCGTTGAACGTTCTGCGTAATAGAAAAACATTTTGAAATTTGAAACTGAAAATATTTCTATTTTAACGTAAAATAAGTAGCTACATGGATTTTTTTTAAAGACAATATTTTATTTGCTCTATACTTATCAAATTAAATATTTTTTAATATAAATGAATATACTGCCCTATTCTTACTAAGCAATAATTAAAATATCTATTTCATAAATTTTTATTATGCCTCTAGGATTATAATCCTTTGAGGCGATATGTAATTTATTAATAACACTCAGGGTTACCAAGTGCTCGGAATTGACACGGTAAGCCAAAGCCCCGAAATTCCATGTCAAATTTAAATAAATCAAATTTCTAAAATAGCTGGGAATTGGACGATTTTTGTGTCATGAACTTCAAAGGTTTTGTTTAGCTACCAAAAAAAAAGTTAAAGTTTTTCTCTCACCAAACTTTCGCAAAAAAAAATTTAATTTTTTAACATTTCAATGAAAAATTTTTTTTTGAGAATTGACTTGAATTGTTTCTGTCCGAATTTGTCTTACAAGTCAGCGTTTCGAAATAATGCGCTTTACTTTGGCACTACCTCTCCAGTACTAACTTCTCAACACCTCAATGGAAATTTTTGGTCAAATTGTTGCCTTAAATCGTATGAAAACATCTTTAGTCGTTTATTCCGTATAGAATTTTTTCAGAAAATTTCACTAAAATGCTTCATAGGGGAAATAAGGAGTGGTGCTGGAAGTGTGGTATGAATTTTAAAGTCTTTATCTATTCATGAGCAACAATTTTACACCAGAGACACCAAACTTCTCAGACTTGAAACAAAAAGAAAATTTCATTAACTATATCGAAACGCTGTTGTTGGGCCAAATTTGAACGCCAAGTTAAATTATAAGATTTATGAGACATGAGAATATTAAAGTTATATGATTGATATCCTTGAGAAGTCGAAAAACGCAATACTAAATTCTTCATTTAATCCTCTGAAATAATCCATCAAAATCATCTACGAAAACATTTCATTCAGACATCATTTCTGTTCTAAAAAAATCTCTTAGTTTTAATGTGTGGTTTTTAGCATACAATATTTATTGTAGAATAGTCAAGATCTTAGCCGATTCAAGTTTGTTGGATTCATTATGTCCCTTTTGTTTTTTTATATGGTCGACAACGCATTAGCACCTCAACTTTATTTAGCAAAAAGTCAAATATCAAACAATTTGCTTAAGTTTGTATCCACAAACATATAAGAAGTATTTGGTTTATTGATGTATGAACATCTTAAGTGCCGGATATAGGGTGAGAATTGCTATTTGTAGAAATGAATTGCGTTATTCTTATGTTATATGAATGAATAACAGCGTAACACACAGCAAAGCAAACTTACTTTGTAAACGTTGTGAAAAGGCTAAACGTAAAACGTAAAATTCTTATATTGCCAAGCGTAAGCATTTTGAAATCTCAAGAATTTGTCACTACGTGGTTCTTGTGCTTTAATGCCTACTCATGATTTATATGCTTCAGCAGCGTCGAATTAAAACTTTGTGTGGCACTTGTTCATCTATATTAATGACCAAAGAAAAAAAAGGATCATTCAAAGAACTTTTTTTTTTGAAAATGACGATTGTCAAATGGGCCCACAGTAGATTTTTGTGATGACTAGTACCAAGCAGAAAGAAAGAAAACTAGTAAAGGTGCTATCTTCGGCCAGGCCGAAACTCACATACCCAAATAAATGTTAAAAAGGCGGTGAAAAGGTTGAAGAAATCGAAAATAATGTAATAAGGTTCAAAGAGGTTGAAAAGTGCTGAAACTCAAAAAGTCTAAAATATATCCATTGCAGAAAGTTAAAAGAAATTGAAAAAGTCGAAAAAAAAATTTTTCGAATCAAGTTGAAAGTGGTTGAAAGAGGTTGAAAGAGGTTGAAAAAGTGGAAAATATACTTATGGAATATATTGGGAAAAAGTAAAAAGTTGAAAAAGTCAAAAGCATGTGGAAAATGTTGAAAAAAATAGAATAGAAATGCAGAAAATCAAATTTGACACGCCCACTTCTCCAATTCTGCCTACTTTTGGTTCAATAAATTATATTCGTCATTAACATCCACATACTAAATTTTAGCAAAATAGCTTGTTTACATAGTTTGCGATATACGCCTTAATTAACTTTAAAATTTAGGGCGGTGATACACCCACTGATGCAATCGGAACTGATTTTAATCCAGAAATAGCTTTCCAGAATCAAACCTTTTATACCAAATTTCAGTATGATTGCTTATATATTTCGATAGGTATGCCACTTAAGATATTTTAATTGTGTGGCAGGTGCCACGCCCAGTGGTGTTATTTTGCCCGCTTTACATGCTGACATACCTTATAGCAAGTGAACCACTTACATCAAATTTCATGCCAATGCAAAAGTTCTCCTAAAATATTACTTTCAACTTTATGTTAATATGGGAGGTGCCACGCCCACTCATAAAATCCCATCGAAATTTATTTAATTTTATAGCTTATAATAATTGACATCTATGCATCAAATTTTATGAATTCCACACTATATATAGCATTAAACATTTTTTGCTTATACGGGAGGTGCCACGCCCACCGGTTCTATTGTGCCAAATTTTCGTAAGAAGATACCTTTTAGCAAGTGCATCTGCCATACTAAATTTCATTACAATTACGTTATTAGTTCTCTAATTATAACGTTTATAAATATTGTGGGCTGTGTCACGCACTTCAACGTATGTTTCCAGTATACTGACGAAATTTTTATTGATGACTGCTCTTAGTAGTATCATCCCTAAAATTTTTATGAAAATCGAATGTGCTAATATTGAATTATACTTAATCAAAATTTTTAATTGTTAAAAAGTGACACGCCCACTTTTCCAATTCCACCCACTTTAAGCACAATTCAAGATATATATGATTTGTATCAAATTTCATCACTATATCTTGCACGGTTTACGAGATATGGCGTTATAAAAGTTAAAACCTAGCGTAGTAACTGAGTTCTATTTACATAGAATATGGGCGGTAGGCATGGTCAAAACCCGATTTCACCCATTTTTATATGCTAGCAGCACTATTGAGTTCAAGTGCAACATATGTATGTATATCAACATTTTTGTAATTTGTGAACTATCAATATCGTCATATTATATCCTTCTTTCGATCGTTTCAATAAATCAATTAGTTGCTTGATTAGCCTATAAACTGGCTAAGCTTTATTTACACTTAAAGAGCGCGCTGGTAACTAGTTCTACCAGCCAGCTAATACCAGTAGCAGATTCTTATCCCAAAACTTATTTTCAATCGAATTACTGTCCATTGCAGGTTGGGATTTCCATTAAAAATAGAGACAAGTTAACACACTCGTACAATCAAAGTATAAGTTATCGATCATTGCAAGCACTAAATTCTTTTTACTCTTCCCATGATGCTATGGCATAGAGGGTATTCAAATTTGTCTGCAACTCTTTTCTGATTAAGCAGAAAACGTACGACCTAAACGTTGTTGGACATTTCCATTTAATTTCTTTATTATGTTGTTGACTGCGTTGGTTATGCCATTGATTTTCTCACGCAGCTACTTTAAAAATTTATATTTCTTGTAGACCAATTGGCACACATACATAGGTCATGTGTTTTTATGTCTTGAAATCAGTGGGAAAGCCATCAAATAAAGAATACTGCTTTGATTAGCCATGAGATTCTTTTAATAAAAATGTTGAAAGTTCCGAAAATGCATTTTATAATATAAAAGAAAAAAAAATTGTTTTCAATTCCAATTAGATGTAGCTACCTACATACTTCATTTGGAAGGTTTTCTTTTTGCACAGCAAAAATTCATATGAGATATCCTCCATCACAAGGTAAGATGGAAATAAATTTTTAGCATATCCATGTGGTTTTTCTACCAAACAATGGGGTAACAATGGGTCTTTGGCTTGCGAGCTGAGAGCCGAATTTAGCTCCCGCTCACGAGTCAAAAGCTTCAGCTCTTTTTTATCTTGGCTCGTAAGTTAGAGCTAAATTGTTCTCCCGTTTACGAGCTGAAAGCTTAAGCTCTGCTTTGCAGGCACGAATCGATAGTAATAGAAGTACAAGCAAACTCAACGAGAAAGGAGCGCTCGCGAAGCAAAAAAGTTTGCAAGCCGAGAGCCATCATTAGCTTAAGAAGAGCTCTTGGCTCCCTGATTTCAAGCTATTTTTCTCAAAAGTTTCTATGTGCAGATGTTTTACTTCAAATGTATTATTTGTTTTAAGTTTCGAATTCATTACACCCTTCAATTGATTATTCCTTTATTTATTTATTCTTTTTGTACACTGGCACGTGACCATAAAATACATATATGTTCGTTTCTCTATTAGATATGTGCTGCCTGTGTCCAACTGTGGTTTTTGTTGCTACATACTGCAACATTTATGCTCATTTCTAACAAATTAAAATCTCTTGCTGTGATTATTCACCTGTCAAATGCAATTTTAATTTACCATTTAATTGAAACACAAAAAAGAAAAAAAATAAAAAATTGCATGAGTTCGGTTTCATTATACAAATTTATTTTCAGGGTGTGCTTCAAGAATTCTGTAAATAAAGCGTTTTAAAGGTTCGATTTGGTAAAAAGTCGCTCAAAACTAAAAATTCGCATGGTAAAAGTGGCTTAAGACTAAAGAGTCATATAAGAAAAAACAACAACTAAGAATTCGCAAACGACTAAAAAGTTGTATATCAATAAAAAGTTGTATAAACCTATGACATGCATAACACTAAAAATTTTCAAATGATTAAGAAATCACATAAGAGCAAAAAGTCTCATAAGACTAAAAAGTCACATGAGACTAAAAAGTAGCATAAAACTAAAAAGTTGCAAAACGCTAAAAAACCAAAAGTAGCATAAGATAAATCGTAAAAAAATGAGAAGTCGCATAAAACTAAAAATTCGAATTCGAGACTAAGAAACTGCAGAAGATTAAAAAGTCACAAATCTCTAAAACTCGTTAAGACTAAAAAGTCGTAAAAGTCGCGTAAGCCTAAAAAATTACATAAACCATGCAAAAAAAAGCAAAAGACTAAAAGTCGCATAAGATATAAAAATCGACAGAGGCTAAGATGTCACATAAAACCAAAAAGTCGAATAAGACTAATAAGTCCCACAAGACTTCAAAGTCACATAAGTCTAAAAGATCGTACAATTACTATAAAGTTGCATAAGACTTATGAGTCATATAAGACTTAAAAGTCAAATAAAACTAAAAAATCGCATAAGACTTAAAAGTAGCATATGAGTAAAAAGTTGCAAAAGACTAAAAAATCGTATAATACTTAAAAGTCGCATAAGACTAAAAGTCGCAAGAGACTGAAAAGACGTAAAATACTTAAAAGTCGCATAAGACTAAAAGTCGCAAGAGACTGAAAAGTCTAAAAAGTCGCATACGGCAAAAAGTATCATAAAACTTGAAGATACCATGAGATAAAAAAGTTATAAACAACTATTAAATGATTTCAGTTTCAATATTAAAACCTCAAAATTCCAACATAAATTTCTGTCTCTTAAATTATAAATTAAAGAAGTTGAGGTTGAGAAGTCATACTGTTCACCGAGTCTTATAAACTTGGAGGATGAAATCCTTAAAAAAAAAGTTTCAAAGAACATCTGTAAGAACTTTCTTATGCAGTAAGTAAGTTAGGAAGTTCCCAACCTCAGTTTTACCATATGAAGCCTGCGTGCCATTTTTAGCCTGAATTGTCAGCAGAGCAGGAAATGTGATAGTCTTAAATCAGTTTTGAAATGCTTGTAACAAAATAATTAATTAATTGTAAATAGTTTCATGTATGGCCACTTTTCTTGGCCATAAAACCTCTAGCATATGTTCGTTGAGTATATTCAAAACTGTGGCTGATCTTTGATTTGAGTACAAACTTTTTTTCAACTATGATGTTTTCTATGAGTAAAGCAGTTTCTTACTTTAATTACATATAGGTAAGTCATATAATTTACAATATTTGTTTTAAAATAACATGTTAGCTCGTTGGCACGCATTCGCTACTACTCTTTCGAATGGAATCTGTTTATTTCTCACTACAATGTTGACTTTATGCTTCAATGTGATGTTGATTTGTTTGTTAAATTGCTAAGAAAAAAATTTATTTGATTTCATTTAAACTATGTAACATTTTGTTACAAAATATTGGCAAAGAAAAGTTTTTGTATATCTTCAGCATCTAAATGTGCGGCAACGTCGACCTACTTTATTGTAATGTTTTAAAAACTCCTTTCATTAGTCTTACGGTCTACAAGAGCATATTGGTAATTTACATTCTCCACATTATAACTTCGTTTCGCCTTTTATTTTATTTAATTCATCAAATTTTCTAATGCTGCTGAAACCCAGACAAGTGTACAAGAATAAAACCAAAAGTCAAAAAAATTGTTTGTAACGCTTTGGCGCAAAATATACTGAACCAAAATTGAAAATTTATTTTTAGGAACAACATATTTATACTATGAAACATTATTGCATACTTATTTTTTTAATTTTCAAAGTTAAATATTCTCATTTTAGGCTCAAGTTTTTGCAAAACCTTACAGAAAAATTGTCGTTCTATTTTTTTTTTTTTTTGTTGCTGATGCTTATGCTGCTTCCTAAATTCTGTGTTGTTGTTGTTTTTTCTTCTTCTTCTTCTCATTTCTAGCATTTGTATTTGGCTTTGTAGTTAAAAACACAAACTCTCTATCAATTTTTGTTTGTTACTTTTGATGAGAGCATAAAGAATGCGATATTAAGAGAGTACGTGCGCAACATGACGTATACGTGCGTAGCCGCGGGTACCAATAGCTTTTAAATAAAATAATTGACGAAATTTTAAAGTTCGTTAATTTGCGATAATTCAATTTCTTCATCAACATCTAGTATATATGTAAATAAAATGATAGCTATGTCCATCGAAGTCCGCCATCACGCGTATCGTTAGAGAGTGCTCTAATACGTGCTCTAATTGAATCCATTTAAAGAGCGTGAGAGTAAATTAATTTTCAAAACGAATCACAATAAAATCATCAATCAATATAATTCGATTATAAAATTTTATCATAAGTAAATTGATTTAAATACAACTGCTAATAAAGGAAACGTACAAATACTTAAAACACATAAAAAACTATAACTTCAAGCTGTGATTTAAAGTTAAAAGATATATATAACTACTACTTTGATTACAATAAAATTAAATTTTTCATAAAAGCCACACTTTAGTTAAAATAAAAATTGTGCACTGGCAAAAACATAACAACATATTTGTTTTCATTTAACCACGTTTTCAAGATGTCAAAAGGTAAAAATTACGTTAACTAAATGTTTGTAGTTGAAAGCACTCACAAGCAGTTAAGCAGTAGCTCTCTTAAAACGTGTACTTACAATAAAGCGTATTAAACAGTAGAAAAAGAAATAAACTTTAAATTTGTCAATTGGTAGCAAATGGCCAACATAGTGAGTAGTGTGAATGGTTCACACAGATAACGTACTGCTGGTCAGCTATGAGGTAATGAAGTGTGAACGTGTTTTAGCGTTTGCAAGTCTACGGCAATAGCCGCAAATGGCAATTGAATCTGTAGCAAATTGATGTTATGACAGTTAAGCAAAAAAAAAAAAAAAACAAAAAAAATGGCAAAAATGTTCAACAAGAAAATGAAAAACCACGTCTACAGTTAGTTTTGTCTTGAAAGCAACATATTTATTTTTAAAGCTTGAAATTTCATAAAATTTAAGGTTTTTTTGATATGTCAAAAATTTTATATTAAGTAAGTAAGTAAGAGATTCAAATTCTCTCTTGTCGAAATATTATTTTTAGTTTGGTTATATACATATGTTAAGATAATCACAAAATTTTTCGAATATGAGGGCGTGGCATTCTCCACTTTTTCCGAATCAAACTATGCAACAAAACTTCCGCAGGCCATCTTACTCATCTGTTGCTGTACTCATCAGTTGCTGAGATATAAAAAATTTAAGTTTTTTCTCAGACGTGAGGCGTGGCATCGTGGCATCGTCTTCTTTTTTTATTGAAACTTACTTTTACTCGTACGTTTTATATGTTTACCAATGCTCATTCATCTGCGTCAAAAAGTTGATAAATATGGGTTTTCTCTTATACTAAGGCGTGGCAACGCCCATTTTTTTCAAGTCCAAAGTACTATATGAATTTCTTACAGTGTCTATCAATGGTATAAATATGGCTGCTGTAGTTTTAGTAGGCTTTTTGTTATTTCCTAACCATCCACCGAACCATCGTGACGCTGAGATTTGTGCATTGAGGTGATCTGTTTGGTATTAAACATCCCATACTATGGGTACGTTCTTGACACAATACCTTATGCTTTACTCCGAGCAAATTAGGGTTTTAAACTTTCCAAAACATGACTAGCATACAAAAATTATCGTATGGTCCTCATGACAAAGGGAATGTTGAACAATAAGTTCAGATATAAGGTGAAGCCATTAACAACATATCGCTGTTTGCACAAGCCTTAGTGACATTACGAAAACGCCCCCAAAAAATGGAATATGATGTTAGTCAACGTTGCATATCAAAATTCAGAAACTTTTTACTACCAAAATGTTTGAGAAAATTGTGTCTTCACCTCATATCTAAACTTGTTTTTCAACATTCCCTTTGTCCTTATCATGAGAACCATACGGTTCATTAAATGGACACACACTGTAAAAAATTATGTACCCGACAATTGTGTCTTTTGTTCAGAAAATAGAATTTCACATTTTTTATGAAAATGTGAAAGATTTACGCGCAAATAAAGTGAAGAGCTATTAAAGTTTTCCAACAGCGTTTTGTAGTATAAACAAAATTTGATTCTGTTGCATTTAAATTTTTTTTGCAATAACAGTGGGATGTTTTGTCTTTTCTCGTTACAAAAAATAACGAAGTTCTGAACGACTAGAAAATGTCCATAGCTTTTATGATGTGGATTTTCGTTTGAATAGTTAAACAGGCTCAACAGAATGCGCTGCGCACAGTGGATGGGTTTATATGAAACGGTGGCCATATTTAGTAATAATTTCGCAAGACTCTTGAAATTTGGTACAGATGTTTGTAAGGTGAAAATAACAAAAATTTTTGAATACGAAAAAAATCGATTCACGGACACGCCTACACGCCAATATAAAGTTGAAATGTGGTTGAGAGCTTTTTTCAAAATAGGTATCAATTCACTTTAACTTGGCAATGTTGAATTCAAAAAAATTAATAATTTTGCATTATCTTTTATAGTTTTCAAGTTATTAGAGAAAAACCAAAAAAGGTGGCCATTAACAGTTGTAATAACGCTAGAGTCTTGAAATTTGGCACAGACGTTTTTTTTTTTTTTTTTGGTGAAAACAACAAAAACTTGTGAATATGGAAAAAATCGGTCAACAGACACGCCTAGCTCCCACACACCAAGGTGGGATGTGGTTGAGACTTTATTTCACAATTGGTATCAATTTCCATAAATTTGGTAATGCTGATTTCAAAAATGTTACAAATTTTACGATATCTTTTATAGTTTACAAGTAATTGAAGAAAAACAGTTTCAATAGCTTATCTGTTAGTTTTTTTGAAAAGCATTGGAGTTTATATATTTTACCCCAAGGAGGATAAAAACAGAAAAAATAACCCTAAACTGTTCCTCTCTACTTAAGGGAACTTATTTGCAAATTCAAGCAACTTCCTTCACACTGTGAGCTTTTACAATTGCTAAAATTATTATTAAGCGTTGCAAAATTTGAAGAAATAAAAATATTTTTTCCTACAAATGTTGCAGTAGAAAAATAATTATAAAAAAAATAGTTCCAAAAAAAAGCAGCTGAAACTTTGGATTTTGGTTAACCATACTTTTTCATATTACATATAAAAAAATTTCCGAAATCCGGGGATATACTTTTTTTTTCTGTCAAAGTCTGGAAATTTTCCACTTTTATCATTTTTCAATATAATTTTTGAAAAATCCGTACAATTCATATAAAGGTGATAAAAGAAAATTAAATTGATTTTTACAATGTAGAAATAATGTACTTTCCACCAATATGCTCATTATTGCATTTTTTTTTTCAAACGGCTTAACTAGAGCACTCTATCTAACAATCGCTTTTATAAAAAGTTTCATAGAACATTTTTGATGTACAAAGTTCAACTTTGAGCCCACATTTTCACTAAACTCAAAACAAATTTAAAACTTTTATACTTTTGTTTTCATTCCCTAAGTATTTTTTAACGATTGTCTTAGAGATTTTTTTCAATCCCTAGCACTTTAATTTTCTTCCTGTTGATGTCCACTGTGCGTCGGTGCAGAATTAATTTTTCTAGACTCTCAGCAATAATCGCACGAACTGCTTAAATGTTTTGTTTTGAAAGACTTTTTGAAGAATAGGCAGATTGTCTAAAATCATAAATTGATATCAGTCTTTCTGAATTTTGTAATATCTCTACATAGCTGATGAAGAAAAATAACTATTCCGAGCATATGTTGTACGTACCTAGTTTGCCAAAACATTATTATTTTCAAAAATATTGCTCAGCAAGGAAAACGCAGTGAAAAAATCTGCCGCCCTTAGGCCAGTCAGAAATTGCCGCCCCTCTTCAGTAGTAAATATAGAAAAAACCTTTTATAATATCAAAAGTGAGGACCTTTTTTTTTTTTTGATTGTTAACATTTTTAGGTAATTTAGTGCACACAATCCCAGTATTTGAACTTTTTTCCCCCTGTGAAAATAAATTTAAAAAATTACAAAAAAAACTTTCAAAGTTCCCAATATTTGCCGCCCCTAAAATCGTGCCGCCCTAGGCACTGGCCTAGGTGTGTCTCTATGGTTAATCCGGGCCTGCCCTGAACTATTAAATTTACCGAAGAAATGGCGTAAAAAAAAAATTTTCTGTCCAATTTTGAAAATGAAAAATTATTTTTTTTTGTAAAGTTTGATACTAAAAAACTTTTTAAAGAAGGTGAACTTTTTTTGTTATAAAATCACATAATTTTCAGATCGACAAGTTCAGTAAAGTTTGAACAATTAAACGACAACTTACCATATACATCAAATTTCAGCTCTTTTCTCCTAAACTATCAAGTTTTGGGTAAATTCGCACAGGCTAAAAAGTTCAGAATTTCATCCTGCCCTATTGAACACTTATCTATTAAAATCTACTTAAAACGAGTGTGTAGGTATTTCTGATCAATAATTCCACAAATAACTAATTTAAAAAGGACATTAAATTCTTTTTCTCATAAGAATATTATAGCGGTCATATAAAATTATAAATATGTTGGTATGCATGCACAGAACACATAACACAGAGCACACCAAGCGGCTTTCAGAGTCTCACCTCTACCTGTAATCTTCTCGATTTAAATACGAAGAGCATTTTTTACAAAAAGTAATAAATATTTTTAAATTTGTTTATTTTGTTTTTTTCTTTACGATATAAAATAAGTAATTTCTTTAATTTTTGCATCAAAGTAGTAAATGTCTGACAGTAGATTTCTTGCAATAAATTTTACATTCTTATTACGACGGAACTAACGAATAAGCGAACTGAATGGTCAATAACTAAGCAGACCTTACTAGCAGTTTTTGTTGTAGTTATTTTATTAAGCGTAGAGAAAGAAGCCGGAGGAAGAGTGTAATGACGAAGCATAAAAACGCGACACTGCGACTGCGTAGACGCTTTAATGAGTTTTTTTTTTTTTTTTTTTTTTTTTTGTAATATTTTTAATTTGTTTATGGATGCATGGTAACGTATTTTTATGATATTTTTTAAGGAAGAAAACAAAAAGGAAAAAGATATTTAAATTTAAAATGAATAAAACGACGCACAATTCGCAAATTTGCTACAACTGTTGACAAAATTCAGAATTTTTCATTTTATTAAGCAAATGTGAAATTTATGTGCTATGTATTGGATAGAAAAATGTTTAGAGCTTAGAGCCAGCAAGTAATTGAGCTCTTGGCAAAGAAAAAACTGACTTGAATAGCACCAAAAGTTTTGTATTGATGCCAATAAGAACCATATAAAATTTGGTACATTTCAGAAAACATTTGATGGACCCGCGAACGTTTTGAAAACTGAAAAGCTTTCCCGGAGTGATCCATAGAGGGTTCAAATGTATTACCAGGTTCTCTCTACATTTTTTCCGAACATACTTACCCCCTATATCAAACCCTTTGGGGGGATCCTTTTGAAAAAATATATCACTACTTTGACGTTTTCGATGTTCCTGCCGTTTTTTAATTTCACAACGGGGTTCAAGCATTTGATCCTCATTTCTGCATAAGATAATCTTGAATCAAAACATGCGAGAGTTATTGTTTCCTCTACCGAATGATTTTGAAATTTTTTTGCTGTATTTTCATGGAAACGGAAGTTATGAATTATTTTTCGAAATTTTCTTAATTTTTTGTAGAGGAACCCCGAAAAGGGTGGCAGATAGAGGGTAGATATGTTTGGGAAAAATATTTGAAAAAAAAATATATGAGGATCTAGTGATACAAATGAACCCTCTATGGGTCACTCCGGGGGAGCTATGAACTATTTTTCGATATTTTTTGCGTTTTAATAGGGGACCCCCAAAAGGGTGGCAGATACGGGTTAGGTCTGTCAAGAGAAAAGTTTGGGAGAGTAAAAATAATAGAAAATAGTCTCACATTTTACACCTCCAGAGGCGTCTGAAAAGAGTAGGGAGTCAATTTTATAATTTCACAAGAATGTCATTTTTGCAGGGGAGCACCGCTAATGGGTTATGATAGAGGATAAGTATGTTCGGGAGAAATGTTGGAAGAAAAAAAAATAATGGGAGCTTGTCAAACATTTGATCCCTCTACGAGGTAGCTTCGGGGAGATATTAATGATTTTCGATAGATTAAGAACTATTTTCCAGTTTTCAAAACTGTCGCGTGTCCATCAAATGTTTCAGAGTTGGGAAAAGCCTGTAGAATTGGATCAAAATTATGTGATTTTACCAAATTGGAAAACATTGTTGTAAGTTCACTTTTCAGAGTCGGGGAAAGCCTGTCGAATTTGATAAAAATTGTATGATTTTGCCAAATAATCAACAACTTTTTTTTCCAATATTTGAATTATTGGAATTACAGATGAAATAAGGGCATGGGAGCTGCTTAGCTCCCGTGAGGCTTCCTAAAAAAGTTTCAATAATTCAATACAACTTTTAATGGTTTTCCACTCTTCTATCAAAATGAGGTTAATCTCACTTGCACTGAAGTAGAGACTTACGGCATCCTTTACCTTTATCTTTATAAAATCATCCCTGCTATGTACTATGTTACGAGTATGACTATTCGAATGAACTTTCGTGTTTTTATTCGATCTACCTTTCTGATCTACTACTGGGGTAGTTTTTTTTTTCACCATATTATGAAAAAAGATCGAAATAGACCTTGGAAATCACTTGGGGTGGCCCCTCACGTTGCAAGCAGTCCCTTGAACCATTCCGTAGAGAAAATGTTTAAAGAAAAATTATGTGGAAAGGTCAAAAAATGATTTTGTAGATTACTAAGGGTAGTTCCAAAAATTGCTCTCCCCGAAAAAAGATCAGAAATTATCCCATCCTGGGTCTGGTGTGACATACAAAATTCATTATCGTCCCCTTTTCTCCTTTTACAAAAAACAGCCACACCAACTGATGAACAAAATCCATTTTTGAACTTTTCCCATTGATTGATTTGAATTAATGTTATTGAAAATGAGTCAGAAATGATCCCATATTGGATCTGAACGCATCCAAAATGAAATCCAAAACACATTTTCAACCTTTCCTCAACGATTGGTGGAAAAAAAAAAATACTTTTCCAGATTTATGTCAAACGCCACGCTGGTGGATGTCCTCTTTAGCCTTACTCTATCGATTGCAGCAAAAGGATTTTTTGTTCAGATATATGTAAAAAATTGATCCTGGATGGGACCCTCCAACAGTTTTGGACCAACCCAAATCAAATCATCAAAATATATCAAAATTGATTGAAAAAAAATATTGATTTTGAGCTAGAGGGAAAATACCCATGCATTTTTTTATCCAGCAAATGACAATAATATCGTGTTATTTACCAACTAATTTATAAATTTCAATAATTTTCACTCAATTTAGTTTTTAACAAACAAACATATTTTCACAACCGCAATGTTAATGTGTTCAGTTTGCATGAATACTCTGCAAAATCCATATCACACTCGCTTCCAGTTTGTTGATATAAAAAAAAATCATAAAAAATTGTATTTTAAAAAAATGTGAAGACTTTGAGACGTTGCCACAAAACTATTGAATTATATAATCAATTTAATTCAGCTTGAACTTAACCGAAGGGATATAAATTCATTAATGTACTGCTTGTTTAGTTCACGAACTTTAAGGGTTAACCCAACGTGAAGCTATAAAAGCTGCTTCTAAGGAAAATACATATTGTGTACGAATAAGACTTTAAGATGTTAATATTTAGTAAATTCAAGATTATGTACTTTTGTTGTAAGTAAGCTGTTATCAGCTGCCATCCCAACCTCCGCATTCTTCATTTATATATACATACAGTAAATGACATACAATTTTACACTTCCATTGATTTCGTGCTCTATAAATATTCACTCTATCATGCTATTTATTTGTCACATTGTGCTCGTACAAATTATATTGTACCAACTACACATTGCCGCCGCAAGTGGTGGGCGTACAAGTCATGCAACATAGCCAAGGGGCGGTAAAAAAAAAACACAGTCATAGTGTGGCAGGAAATTATACATCATACAAGTCATGCCGTCATGGGCTAGTGAGCAGAAAGCAGTACCCAGAGATAGTAAAATCGCAGTCAACAAATCAAACGAGTGGGTCAATGAGCAAATAATAATCGAAAAGGTTCAAGGGTCAAGGATGTTGACACCTAATGTTGTTTACGTTTTTTGTTTTTTTTTTTTTGAATTGAACACGGCTGAAACAAAAATAGATATTTTAAAATATGATTTTTTTTTTTAAATGAAGCTGCAACAAATGCAAATTTTTCACAAGGGCGCTGGAATACTATAGTTAGCGAAGTTTGCCACCCTTAAGCAGTACATTTTGTTTAACACCCTTGCACGTATTTTGATTGCTTGCACGTGTCACTAACACTTTTACACTACGAATGCAACAATTGCTTGTTGAGCGTTGAATTATACTGCAGTATGCGAATATGATAATATTGTCAAGAAATTTAAACTTTAGATTTAATGGCGTGCATGTTTGAAAAAGGTAAAAATTTTCCATAAATTTGCATTCAGTGCTGTCAGCAATACTTCCATGAAATGAACTAATGTCCTGTTCGGGAATGCAGTAGCTCATAATTTTGTACTATGACTTAAAAAGGCTGATTGATCGTTTTGTTTGCAGTGGATATGGTCATAGCAATATAAATCTTCATGAAATCAACTGATTACTAAGAATAACACTTCATCTGATTGGCGTAGGCTGACCTCATCCCACCACAATATATCATTATTGAAGCTATAACGATACATGCCTATTAGTGCAGTCATTTAAGTGGGAAAATGGATTGAAGCTCAGAATAAAATATAATACGCTGACTTTTCATAAGTTTGCTCAAAAGTCACATAAAATATTGTGTACACGAGTCACGATATTCCAATTCAAAGTTCGCGAAAACCAGATTTTTGAAAATATGTCGTTTCCTTTGCTCTGAAGGATTATTAAAAAAGTTGTAGACTATAAAACTTTCAACAAATTTGGTATTGCGCAATATTTTATAAATTTCAGCTTTCTTGAGATTTAGCCATATTGGATTTGATTTTTTATATAAACTTCAGTATTGTTAACTTTGTATAGAAGAAAGACAACGTGACTGGGGTGTGCCATTCTGAATCTGAATCAAAACAAAAGACTTAATAGTGGTGTGAACACGAATCTCCGACTACGCTACAAGTTCGTGTTCAGAAATTGGCCATGAAGGTGTTAGAACAGTTTTTTGAAATATAAAGGAAATTTTGTTCATGGATAACCGCCAAACTGACATTACAATAAACTCAGATTATTGTTGTAACTTTCTGCACCAATTTTATGCAAAGATTCGTGAAAAAATACCATATTTACAGAATAAAGAAAACCTTTTTCACATCAAAAAAGCACATGATCACACTGCTCAAAAAACCAATGAAAAAAGTGCAAAAGAACAGGCTTTTTGCGGATATCTCGAAAACTATTATAAAAAAAAGTATTTAAGAAATCAGATTATTTTTTGTGTAAGCTAATGTAATCAGAAATTTTATTCCATTTTATCCGAATAATCTTGTTTATTTAATTTTTAGTAGAATTTAATGTACATCTTTCTTTTTTCTATGAAAATTTAGAAATAATTTTTAAAGCAGGGGACGCCACCAGGCGCCGAATCTTCATGCTACGCTACTGTTATCAGTCAATTGATCATACTCCAAGTCCTAAACACAAATGGTACACTGTAAAATTTGTTCTGAAAGATAATATTCAAGAACCTGCCATCATCATGAGACACATTATCTAGAATCTCATTATCTAAAGTTTCTGTAGACTTAACTTTCATTCAAGTCGATGGCCTTTATGTCCGATGTTTCATCAATTTTTTCAGAGATAATTACCCGACAAGAAAATATCGTTAGGCGTAAATTAGGTCCCCATTGGTTTTGTCTAGCCAGAACGTTAGGGCCAAGTGTGGATTGTAACGGTGTGCCCCAAATTTTCCTAAATAGGATTTTCCAACTTTTAACCTGTCTAATTTCCTAATTTTATGCGTTTACCTAAATATGCGACGTTTCGGTTTGTATTTGCTTTCTTGAAATATTTGCGAACCACAGATTTAAATGCGCCACCACAAGGCGCTTCATCCCATCTGCCTTGTTTAGGTTATCGGTATTGTATTCGAGTTCAAGGCTATTTCCATAATTTCACTTAAACTCTCAGCTATTAAATATAGATGGTAATTGTTTTCTCTCACTACTAATAGAAAATCTTTATTTACTGAACTGATCCATAAATACATTGACACAATGAGAGCTTTCAGTGCTAATTTTTACCACAATAGAACTTTCAAGACAGCCAACACAACAACCATAGCTGTAAACAGACTGCAACCCGCCGGCCGTTCCAACACCCTGTCATCATTCTTTTAATTTTTATTTAGTTTTTTTTCCTTTTCTATCATAGCAACAGCTACACAATTTGGTTACTGTTAGTGCAGTACTTTGTCTATTGGCACTCAGCGCCCCACTCCCTCAAAACACACACTTCAGCACGCTGTGACCACCATAGACGTTGTCATTCATTGCTCATTTGCTCAACTATTTTATGAGTTTTTGCATTTGATTCTTTTTTGTTTTGTTTTGATTATACAGACTGCGTTTTTTTGTTTTTTTTGTATTTTATTTTTGTGTCACTCTGTCTGGCGTTCGCTATACGTGTAAGTGTTTGTTTGTGTGTTTGTTGTTGCAAGTGTTCATTACATTGGTATTGGGTAAATGTGCACTGCCGTTTGATTTGATTATATGGCGTAATACTTGCATAAAATTGACCTTGAAATAAAAATGAGGAGTGAAAAACGCGCCAACTGTAAAAACAATTGAGAGAGCGATAGAGAGAGTGAGAAAAGTCACAAGAGTTCGCGGAACAACAGCGGTTGATTGTTGTGCTTATCAATGCAGTTACCTGCAAGTGAGAGAGCGCCGGTTTTTTTTTTTTTTGCACTCATTTAACCTTTAGGTTTTTCAACACGTGGTTGTAATGTGTGTGTGCATATTTGGCTGATAAAGGGGCTCGTTTTTTTTTCGTATGTTTTTTTTTGTTTTATATTTTTAGCCTAAAAGCTGCACTGTTAAATATTATTTTTGATTAGATATAGCAAAATGGATATTTTTGGAAATCTTTTAAATTTTTATAATAAAAGATGTACAGATTATAAACCAGTGCACAGTGTTACGACTAGAACAAGCTAGCTGCACAAAATTATTTTTTTGCGTTTTTGTATTTGTTGGATCGAAACAAAAAAAAAAAATTGTATGGGAGGCCTGGTCGCAAAAGACCCCCTGGGCCGGTACGGGCCATTTTATGAACGCGAAAACTATCTGGCCAATTTTGATGAAATTTTTACAGTATATTAGTATCGATCAAGCGGCTGTCATAGAATATAAAACTTTTATTTAGGGTGGCCCCCAAACAAAAATATTTTTAAAATATAATTTACACAAAGACCACTTAATCGTTTCACATGGAATTTACACCAAGTGTCTTTTATATTAAAAGGCATAGCTTAGGCTAAACGAGAAATTCAATTTTGTCCAGCTAGCATACACTAGACGCAACACTGTGCAATGGTGGAAAACTTGCCAAGATAAAGTAGATTTCAAATGATACTACTCTGGGATTTACGAAAAGTAAACATCACAGCCACAAAGTAGCTATTTAATTTGAAAAGTATTTCTCTAATAACAAATGCACAAGAATTTAGAATTTGAGTAATTTTATTGTTTAATATTACATATAGATATAGTGCACAAATTAAATTGTATTCATAAATTTTAATTACCTAAGTGTTACAAATAGACATTTATTAAATGTCATTATAATTAAACATGATATGCATAGTTTTGTAGTCAGTAGTAAGTGTAATTAATTTTTATATCTAAGAAACGATGTCATATGAATTTCGACACAATGACATTAGCAGAGCTTCAAAAAGCGCCAAATTTCTACATTTTTTCTATGCATTTTGCTTTTGAAACTCTTTTGATATTACACACATCGACGTACTGGCAATATTATAAATAATATTAAAAGAGTTATTGTGTTTATATTTTGCTATGATTCTTAATTGGTCAATGCAAAAGGTAAAACATAGCATACTTGTAAGTGCTTAAATGTCGGTAACTAAGCTTACTGATGATACCATATAGGAGTGGTTGAAACTAGTATGAGTAAATAATTGCCTATTTTTTCACTTAATACATTTTGCGCTTTTAAACTCAGTAATAAAAAATACAATATTTTTATTTTTATAATTTAAAATTTATGTAAAGATCAAAATCTAAATTATACTTTCGTTTTCTTTCCAGGTAAGTGTCACGCCACAATTAAAGTTAAAACTTTCATAAGAGTAAGTATTATAAACGAATCATAATCATAATTTCTACGATATTTTAAAATCTTAAAAATATTTTTATAAGCCGATTTACTTTAAGATATTCAACTTTATGTGCTCAAAGACATTGTAGCGATAACATCTACTAAAGTTTTTTTGTTCGGTACTTGCCTAAAGGAGTGGTACAGAAAAATGTAAAAAAAGAAAGGCTCTAGCGATAAGATATTTGAGGAGCTGAGATTCAAAACCCACCATATTTTGCGTAAGGAGAAAAATGCAAAAATTTAACTATAGTAAAAACTGATTTATTGGTCCATTGAAATAGTTGTCAAAAGTTATTAAAATCCTGATTTTTCATTACATTTTATGACTCCTAATTTAAAAGGACTATTATAAAAAAACGTTTGGACTTTTGGCAGATTTTGTAGGAAAAAAAATGTGGACTTGGCGGGCTTTGAAATTGAAAACGTGAACTTGACGGGCTTTGGCACAGAAACCTCGGGACTTGACGGATTTTGAAAAATAATAATAGTAATTTGTATCAGGGATGTTGCGAATATTCGCATCCGCATCCGCAATTGCGAAGCTTCCGCATTGACTTGGACATCGGCATCCGCATCCGCAAAAATCAATGCGCATGTTCATGCGATTTTTAAAGGTAAAGGCAGCCGTAAGTCTTTACATCAATGACAGTGTGATTAAATCCTTTTTGCCAGAAGATTGCAAAACCATAGAAAGTTATATTGAATTATTAGAAACTTTTGAGAAAGCCAAATTTCATCAGTAATTCCATTAAGTCAAATGCTTGAAAAAAAAGTTGATGACTATTTGGCAAGATCACACAATTTTCTAATTTGGAGGAAAACAATTTATATGATATCGCCACTTACTTAGATCAGCGCTATAAGCACACATTTTTTACACCAGTGGCTGAGGAAAACATCAAAGAAGACATTTTGAAAATGTGAAATACTAAGAATGGCGTTTCCGGTTCTTCTAATTTTGAAGGTGCTAAAAGAATAAGAATGACAGATTCCTCAGAAAATGGTACAGGAACAGCTAGGACAAGGGACATCTGTAGGTATTTATGAATGTATTGCCGAATCTTTTTTAATGAAAAATTGGACTTGGCGGGTTTTGATTTTCAGAAATCTGAACTAGGCGAGATAGAATTTTTCAGAAATTTTTGCAATCAAAAGTTTGTGAAGGGAAAAATTTTTTCTTAAAATTTAGAATATGTAGGCTTGTAGATAAAAATTTTTTCCGTTCCCTCCTACAATATCTCACATTTTCAATTTTTGCACTTGGCGGATTTTGAATCTCAGCACTTCATTTCATGATCTTTGCAGTTAATAGCATTCGTCCCTCCTTGGTAAAAAAAAAAAAAAATAGAATAAAACCAGCACTAATGATTTTGTCTTATTAATATCGTACAAGTTGCGGCCTACAATCAGTAACCGCAGTAACCGTAAACAATATGGCAAAAAAAAAACGGCTTTTGTCTTAACCTCAGCAGAATTCAATAGCACTCGATCCATTCAATTTGTTGGGTATCAGACTAAGAATATCTACTGAAACTTGGTGTTATTCTTGTTTCCAAATAATTCGGAGTTTTAATTCTAAGGAACGGGCAGACGCATACATTCATATCAAAATTCCTTTAGAAAGATAATGGGAAATATCCAATGGAGCAGTGGTATAGTATGACATCACTAGAGCACTAAAAAAAAAAACATCACAGTAAGTTAAGCGACAATCTTGCAACTAACGCCGCTTAATCTATGTACACATCAATGGCCTAACAGCAAAATTGAATTATAGAAAACTTTATCTAGATTAATTTGGAAATGATTTCTTAGTATGTATGTACAACGAGCTCTGTTTGAATTATGAAAATTTAATAATTTAGGCATAAATTTTCAAAATTTAAATAAAAACAATAAGGACAATAAATCGTAAGACTCAGTATTTAATTTCATCCTTTAAAAATATTATGATGCCTTATTTTAAAACATGCAACGCTTATACAGTATTAATTTCAAACTATTTGTATGCTCGTTTTAAGTCTACTTTATTTTCATTAATTTTCCGGCAAAACACAGAAGTATGTTGTTATAGCCACATTGCAATAAATCAACAAACAATACAGTCTTGCTTACGTACTTATTTTAGTAGAACAATATTTATGACGCTGTTATCTTAGCTCGTCTTAAGGCGACAGTCCTAACGCACTTAGAAATGAGGCTTGCGGTTATAATGTGATGTGATTTATGTGCATAATGTGCTATATATCATAAACAACGTAATTTTATTAAGAACTACACATGTTGGCTAACCGGTGTCATTAAAATTAAGCAAAATAAAAGATGGTAATGATATGTGCTAAACAACCAATTAATTTGCACATGCTGGGGCTGACCGGTGTCATTAAAATTAAGAAAAATAAGAAATGCTAATGATATGTGCTAAACAACCAATTAATTTGCATTGAAATCAAGATAAGCTCACTTATGTGAGATATTATCAAGTAGTGACAAATGCTACAAATCAAAGCCAAATAAGTTTATTTAAATGCGGTTAACGAAAGCATTTTGTATACAATAATATAGGTATCTATACTATTTGTATAAAATTTCTTATACGGAAAGGGTTTGTAACGCTTTGGCGCAAAATACACTGAACCGATTTTAATAATTTATTTTTTAAAACCACAAATTTATGCTAAGGATGGTCATTGCATACTTATTTTTTAAAGTTAAACAATACTTATATTTGCTTGTTTCAAAAAATAACCAAATCGATTTTGATATTGGCTACAGACTACAGGTACCAAAATGTTCCATTAATTTGATAACATTGTGATTGCAAAATAATTATAAATCATACAACGTGATACGATTTTTTGTATTAAGAATTTAATAAATAAATAACATAATATAAGATATAGGAAATACGACAAGAAATTTGTCGCTCAACTTAATCTCGGAACAATCTACGACGCACCCTGTTCGCATTTTCTTTTGCTGCATGTGCCGAGTGTTCTGCACAGCTCTCCGCCTGTTGTGTACTGCTCAAGTCGGCACGTGCCGCCCTCAATTGACGCAACAGCAACTCAACACGATTTTTGGCTGCATCCACAAGTGCCTGTTTCTCGGCCAGTTCCGCTTGTGCGCCCTGAGCAGCCGTCTCGGCATTTCCAACATGTGTCTGCGATATACGCAACGCATCTGTTAGCAATTGCAATATTCGTTTGGCTTGTTCATGTGCCTTAACAGCAGCTTGTACGACAATCTCTGCATTTTGCATTGAGCTGGCTTCTTCTTGCACCACACCTTCTGCCTCGTGAACTTCGTGTTCGAGTTCATCGTCAATAGACTTTTTACCCGCTAGGGCAGCTTCAGCTGCTACAGCAGCTTGATGTGCTCTTTCGGCCAACTGCTCCTTAACGGCATGTGAGGCAGCTGCACCTGCAGGTGTTTGTGCTTCTTCGGCCGCTTTCGCTTCTTGTGCAGCTTTCTGTGCTATACTTGTGGCTTTTTGTCGCGTTGAACTGCTGCTGCCACTTACCATTTTTTCTTTTTGTTTTTCTTCCTCGCTACCGATATCAGAACACCCACTGCTACTGATATCAGAACACCCTCCGCTACCGCTATCATGACACCCACCGCCACCAGAGTCGGAGAATGAATCAAGATCGCTACGCTTAATTTTTCTTAGTTGATTCTGTAAGATTTTAGTAATTTAATTATTTCTGCTGTGATTTTCTGAAGTGATACATCAAATGCTTTGAATTATCCTTCAACATCACTTAGAAACCACTACTTACCTGCCCGATCATGTATCCATGCGTTGATGTGTAGTGTAACATGAAAAAAAATAAAATTGCATTTTTCATTTGCATTTTAAGTCATCAAAAATGTTTTTCAAGATGCTGCCTATCACCAGAAATCTCTCTCGAATCTTTGTATTACTGGAATAAACCTTTTGTGAGTCACTTAAATCATAATACTAAATAAAAATATAAATAAAATCTAAAGCCGTGTGAATTAATGCGTTATTTTGGCAATCGAAAATTTGTTTTTTTTTTTATTTTGCTTCTGGAAAATCAAAAATATTTTAAAATTTTGACAAATGTCAAAATCTAAAAAATAACTCTCAATTCATATGTACCCAGCAGGAAAATTGATAAATGTAGTGTAATGTAATGAAATGTAATATAATGTTTGCAGATTCAACCAATATTGGGGGTTTTGAATATTCTCAAAAAGTCTTAAGAATGCTTCAACGTAATCCGATTAATATCATTATCGTTCTCTTTCCCGATAACGTGACGATATTAAAAAAATTATTTATTAAAGTTGAAACATTTTTCCCTTTATTTTTAGCACAAACAACATAAAAAAATTCATTTTAAGAACACTGTGCACTCCACACTGTCACATTTTTCTCCTCTATACCTAAGTCACAATTGATATTTGCATATTGGCTTTGAAGTTTAAGCAATCAAAATCAGTGTTGAGTTATGGGGCAAAAGTAAAAAAAAATTTTCCCATTACTTAGGCAATCACTTTAACCATCGGCACTTTGGCAAACAATTTAATTGCGTATTTGAATTTGGAAGGATTGCAGTTTGTCGATGTTTTTTTTTTATAAAAGGGTTACATACAAATTACTGTGTCATCTATATGGCGAAAGTCGAGTTATGATTTATGCAAAATGAACACTCACCCTTGGCTCTGAATGTCACCCCAAAATTGAAAGAATTTATCGTCTAAAGGCTAAGAGTAATTAGAATATGAATTTAGTACGAAAAACTTTAACTTTAAGTTACATGAGGCGTCCAGTTACAAAACCGGCCAAGTGCCTTTTTCATACTTTTGGAAAAACAACGAAAAACGTTTATCTTCATCTACGTTCATTGGAAAAATAAAATGTATTTCCCACATGATAGCTTACAAAATTTCTTACTCAAAACACGTCAGATCAGACTTTTCGAGTTTCATTTGCTGATGTTTTTGAGCAAACAATTTTGGCGGGTTTTGATCCATAGAAAATGCACTTGTCCGGTTTTGACATAGTATTCAACAAATTTTGTTTGGCCGGTTTTAATATCAAGGCGTTGCACAGTGTTGCGGCTAGAACAAGCTAGCTGAAGAAAATTATTTTTTTTTGCGTTTTTGTATTTGTTGGATCGAGATAAAAAAAAAATTTTATGGGAGGCCTGCTCGCAAACGACCCCCGGGTCAATTTATGGACGCGAAATCTAACCGGCTAATTTTTTTCCTAGCTTTGAGAGTATTTGTTGTAAAACTACATCGTTATTTTCTTTAAACGAGAGATTCAATTTTGTCCAGCTAGCATACACTAGACGCAACACTGTGCATTGACTTGAATACAATTCAATTGAAATAATACGGACGGTGAACCTTTCTGTGAAAATACCCATATAATTGGTTCGAAACTTAATTTCGAAAGAATTACAATTGGGAGAAAACTTTAGTTCAGTTGAACGGAATTTACAAAAAGAATTGGAGCAAGTTCATGGACTTGGCCGGTTTTGAAATCTATGCATCAAAATAAATTTAAAAAATTTTATATATCTGTCAAAAAAAACTTTTTTTTTCAATCTAAAAACATCGTAGAACGATGCATGATCCAGTTTTGATATATGAGAATATCTCGAAATTTTATTTTTTTTTGGCTTGGCCGGTTTTGCAACTGGACGCCTCACATACTTATTTTTCAATTTTTATATAAAAAATGTGCTAAAAACCATTTTAAATCTGTTAATTTTTCACCATATGAATTATTTAAATTTAAAAACATCTTAATTTCGAGTTGTCTGAATTCTAAGTTATCTGAATTTTTAATCACATGCGTTATGAATTTTGGAATTTTGTATAACAGTCATGTAAAATATGTCCATATTATATTATTATTATCTGGTGCCAATTTCCACTGATGATAGCTTAAAGTGCCCGAAACGTTTTTTTTTTTAATATTAAGCCATTTATACAAAACGTTTGCATCAAGTTGGTAATGCAGTGTAACCTCTTTAAGTCGAACCTCGATAAATCGAAAACCTCCCAATCTCGAAAAAAAATGTTGTGTTCCCTTCCCTTCAAGCCCCAAAAACTTTATTGCTCGAAATCTGACTATTCTATGAGTCGTAATAGTCAGTGAGTACCTACAAGTAAATTCCCTACATATTTTCCCTCTATTATAACTCGTAAAAATAAATTTGACCTCTGCATCTCGAACATAGCAATGTTTGATCAGACTGCTAGTTGCGAGAAGGCATATGTCTAAGCAAGGTCTTGTAATGGAGGTTCATTGAACTCAACGATTTAATTTAATCATCTACTTTGCATCAACTATCTATGAATTAAGTATGTTCTGGACAACATTGTATTCATTTTTTGCGTTGAACTAATTGAACGTACGATGTGATAATTATTTAAATATGTACGTGTTAGCTAATTAATGTGAATATAATAAGTAGCTGCAATTATACAATTATGCAAAAGTGATTTACAGTTTAGAATGAAACTAAAGTTTTTTAATAATTTGAAATGCATTTCAAGAGAGTGTACCTTTATTAATTTAATCGTAATTCATTAAATAAATTAATTCCCAATTTACTCAACTGAGTAGTGTTGATAACACATTTATTATATACATATGTACTACTTTATCATTTTTTTATTGTTTTCTGTTTTAATTTTTTGGAAAAACAGCCCTTAAACAGGGATAATCTTAACGAACTGTGATCTGTATGATATGTGCTTATCAGCACTAACAGCATTAAATAATAAATTTTTAAAGTTTTCGACCTTGTGGCGCAGTGGTATTGTGCTGCGCTTACAATACAATTCAATTCAATTTCCAAATTTTTCTCTCGAATTTTTTTCTACGCTTAATAATTTTCAATGTATAAGTTTTATCGAGCTCTATCCAGACTAGTGTCACATTAAGCTTTCTACCAGTACTGACATCCCAATGTACACAAAAACGGATGCGCATCCGTTACGGACCCGGAATGGACTTCATAAATGGATCCGTTACGGACTCGTTTTTTTTAATAAAACGGATGCGAGCCGGACTTGTTTTTCTTAACTAAAACGGACACATTACGGACCAGGAACGGCCTTCATAAACGGATCCATTACGGAATTTTTTTAACTAAAACGGATCCGTTACGGACTCGTTTTTCAAAATAAAACGGATGCGAGCCGGACTCATTTTTTTTAACTAAAACGGATGCGCTACGGACTTGGAACGGACTTCTTATACGGATCCGTTCGGGACTCCTTTTTTGTGAACGAAATAGATCCATTCCAGATTCGTTTTTTCTAAATAAAACGAATCCATTCCGAATTCCGTTTCGGATCCAATTTGAATCTGAAATCGTGGGCAAGTCGCCTTCGAACAGCGGGAAGGATCGTCCGCTTTGTCGGATCCGTTTCGAACTCGGAACGGAGGACTTCATATTCGGATCCGTTTCGGAATGGTTTTCTTGTGAATAAAACGGATCCTTTTCGAATTCGTTGACGTATGAAATTCCTTTCGAAAAAGTGGAATCCGTTTTGTCGGATCCGTTTCGAAGTCGTTTTTTGTAAATAAAACGGATCAGTTACGACATACTAAATGATGTTAAACTTCGCATGCAACAACCATTGTCTAATCGGGGAAACGCCTGATTCAAACCCTGGCGACCACATCGTTTTTTTTTTATTTTTTTTTTTATTTTTTTACTTTAAAGTTATTTAAAAAACAAAAAGAAGTACAGAACTGTATTTGCATAACTTGAAAATATCTTGAAAACTGCCTTTTATGTAAATTATAAAAAATGAGTCCGTTATGGATTCGTTTTTTTTTTTAATAAAACGGATTTGTCCGGATCAAGCGATTTTAATTATTAATATAAAATTCAGTTTTCAAGATATTTTCAATATATTTATAGTTATCAACTTTTATATTAAAAAAATAAAAAAATTAAAAAAAAAATAAAAAAAATATGTCGTCGCCGGGGTTTGAACCAGGAGCTTCCCTGATTAGACAATGGTTGTTATATGCGCAGTTTAACGACATCATTTTAGTATGTCTTAAAAATGATGTCGGTTGCTGAGTTGGGTAAGATGATTCAGAATCATAGCATATTTTGACTTCTAGGGCTGCTTGTATAGAGGTTAAGACTTTAGTCTTAAACTTAAAACTGAGTGGATTTATTTTAAGCCATAAACAATTTCTCTAGCTTATATGTACTAGAAAGAAAATAACCTCGAACCATATACCATAACTGAATGCATTTATATCAGATAGATATAACCTCATAAAACAAGTTATTAAATTTTCTCGAAGGAAATGAAATCATTTATTTTGAAAACCTAAGGCGAAAATAACATAAAGACTTGAAGAACATAAATAAAAATACTAAAAGAAAAACAGAAGTTTGTATATAAAACTCATAAACTAAAAATTGTCTCCATATCAGATTTAACAAGCGCCAAGAACATGCTACGAATACAAAAAAAAAAAATAGAAAACACGAACACAATCAAAATCAGCAATTGTAGTAAAGAGTCAGGGATGACGATGCACTGCAACAGCAGTAAGTTTTTAATGCAAAGTGTTTAAATAATATTAGCGCTTAAAAATACAACCTTTTCCGCTCTTAACAGAAGTATGCGCACATGTTAGTGGCTCAGATTTGACATCATGGCTAAAATGAAAGAAAAATCTGTAGAGCAAAAAAAAGTTGTCATCACAGCCTCGATAGCTGTATTCTGGCAGCTATGTTCTGCTCAACTCGCTTCGGTTTGGTTTGGTTTGAGTAGTGTACGAGCATAGCAATAAAAAGCGACATGCATTTTTATTATTGTTACTCTTGCTATTCGCAAATGAATTACATTTTACAACTTTTTCAAGATGTATGCGGACGATACATTTTACGTATTTGGTTAAGTTTCCGCTTGCTGCATTTCATAGTTTTCTTACAGTTTTACATTTATTATGCTATGTTTTAAAAAAAAAAAAAAACAAAAACAAACAGGCAACAAAAAATGTTGTGCTCTTTTACAACTGTACATGTTTTTTTCTTGAATTTTTAAAAGATTTATTCTATTCATAGGTTAAAGCTATTCCGAAAGAAGGAAGCAAAAAACTCGATTTAATTAGTATTTCAGTATGATCCGAAATGAACTTTTTCAAAGCATATATTGAATTTTAAAAAAAAAAATCTTTAAAAATGTTGAAATCTACGCGTATATGAATATTTTGGAATTCTCATTCGACTTCGTACCATTTTCCTTCTCGAGAAATTATTCGAATATAGGATTAGAGCTAGTTTCCATGTTGGTCGTTCGCTGGCTACATGTCATGTTAAGTTCCCGACTATAACTTGCAGATCCCTGCTACCTCAACCAATTTATGGTATACGAAATTCGGCTTATGTCTGTAATTTGCTCTAACTTAGGACATAGCATAGTTTTTATTTCGATTAAGTGCTTATTTAGGGTGGCCCTCATACAAAAATATTTTAAAAATAGAATTTTCACAAAGACCACTTAATCGATTCACATGGAATTTACATCGTGTGTCTTTTATATTAAAAGTCATAGCTTAGGCTAAAAAAAGTTTTGGTTAGGGTGCATATTTAGGTTGGTCCTCATATAAACATATTATTAAAAAATCATTTTCACAAAGACCGGTCAATCGATTTAAGTAAGAGGCATTCCTTAGCATATAAAACTTTTATTTAGGGTGGCCCTCATGCAAACAAATTTTTAAAATTGCATTTTCACAAAGACCACTAAGGGGACATCCATTAATTACGTGAGGTGTTTTTTTGAAAATTCGGAACCCCCCTCCCCTTGGTGAGATTTAGTGAGATCTGGCGGGAAAGTGAGATTTAAATTATAATTTTTAATGTAAATTCTATGCATTAAAAAGTTGACGTGAGGTTTTCCTTGAACCCCCCCCCCCTCCCTTCATGAGATTTGGTGAGATTTTGCCGGACCCCGTCCCCCCATATTTTAGCTCACGTAATTAATGGACGTCCCCTAACTCAATTCACATGGAATTTACACCACGTGTCTTTTAAGTATATTAAGTGCAATAGCTATAATACTTTTATTTAGGGTACATATTTAGGGTGGCCCTCATACAAACATATTTTTAAAATATCCTACTCATTCCCATGGCGTTTACACCACGTTGCTGTTATATTTAGAGGCACATACTTAAGGTGGCCCTCATACAAAAATATTTTTTAAATAGAAAAGATTTCATAATTGTTTTCTAAATGTTTCTTAAGGTCTATGGAAGGTTTTTGCAAAGTTTGGTTTAGAAAAATTGGCAGTGACACGCCCTTCAAAATCAAATGATTCATATCTAATCAGGTACTGGAAGCGGATGTATGGGACTTGATATAAAAATCACGGGTAAAAATGGGTTTCATTGGAAAAATGGGCTGTTTCGCTTATATATTCCATCGCTTGAATTCATACAACATCCGGAACACTTACGGGAAAAGGCAGAACAACGTTTGCCGGGGCAGCTAGTATAACTATACCTATACTCAAACTCTTAAGTAAGAGATATGACACGCTTATTGGTTTGAAGTTTTAATTAAAGTGTAATTGTCTTTTAATTGGTTAGATATGAACACTGGCTGAGTTAATATATCACGGGAAAGAATTCACGATATCGGGTCTAAGGTATTATAAGTTCGAGAATGCAAACCTAATCGATACTTCGATCACTAACTTAGCAGTAACTCGGCAATAACGTCTATGATCATCCAGACTCTAATTCTGTGTTACATTGTTAAACTATGAGATTGCTGACCGGGAAACTGGAAAAGGTGTATCATTGGCATTGTGGAGTGTTTCCAATCAAGCAGTTCGATACTTTATCAGAACCTTGCGCTTGACTGCTTTACTCTATTTATTTCACTATTGAAGTTTATACGAATCTTCAGTTTCTTGCGCCCACAATGTGTGTTGTCATCCAGAGTTTGATAGCTCCATTCAGAAGTTTTCCGTACCACTTTAGAAGTCGTGAGAGCTTTCTGTCTTCAACCAGTGGACAATATTTGATCTAAAGTTCCACCTATTTTCATGGAAGCTTATAGGTCCATAAAAAACATTATAGATTTCAGCCTGCAAGCTGGTCGAATTCTCATCTATAAGAAGCGATGTCCACTAACACAAGCAATGATAAGCATATGTTAATGATTCTCTATGCGCACACGCTTTTTTACGCTCTTTAAGCACCTGCTTGTTCTCATTTTTAAGCTACCATAAGCAAGTAGTTTTAATGATAAGCTATATATTCATTTATTTGTTTGGTTTGGAATACTTAGTACATTTGGATAAAGCTTACTATAAAAACACTTAAAACAAAAGGAAGCTTTAACAATAAAAATTAATGTATTATGGAAATAAAATGAAGCAACATGAGCTCAGTTAACAACCACCCGCAGTGCTGAAAACAAAAAACACCTTAATTAATAAAATGATGCAAATAAAAATCCAACAGATGCTATGATAGAGTTCACTTAAGTCAACTTAGTAATCCAAGTTAATGCAACCTTATCGACAAAGTCATAAAGATAACGTGGCAAAGCGTAAATCTAACGTAGTAGCGATATGTATAATGGTAACGTTGCGATAAAACGTGACCAACACACAAAGGCATGCTACATGCATACAATATAATTGTTGGGGGTTAAAAGAAGCTAAGAAAATAATTAAAGCTGCACAATTACCTTGGCGACATATTAAAATCCAAAGAATTTATAGCTAAAACTTAACAGTTGAAGTGAAGGAATGCATGGCGTTTACACGCAAATAAAATTTTCAATATTTCATTGTTCACTACACAGAGAAAATGATTTATTTGCTCATAACGAAATTTGTTAATAATTAACAAATTATATATTTTATATAAGAATATGAAATAAACCGATGATATAAGTTAACATGTCGACGTATTGAATAATATTATTGGATTATTTGATAATAGTTACCAAATAACAATTTGGTTGAAACACAAATTGCTTTATTTGACGGAAAAATTAATGTTTTGTCGGTAACGTATACCTTTATTAATATTGATTTAGATAATAACCGATGAGTTAAAAAACTCATAAATAAATCGATATTATAAAATTCATAAATAAATCGATATTTAAAAAAAATTCATAAATAAATCGATATTTAAAAAAAATTCATAAATAAATCAATATTTTAAAATATCGATTCATAAATAAATCGATATTTTAAAAATTCATAAATAAATCGATATTTTAAAATATCGATTCATAAATAAATCGATATTTTAAATTCATAAATAAATCGATATTTTAAATTCATAAATAAATCGATATTTTAAAATTCATAAATAAATCGATATTTTAAAATATCGATTAATAAATAAATCGATATTTTCTCTAGTCCTCAGATCCTTATATTGAATTTCGTTATAAACACAAATATTTTACTACAATTAAGAGCATTGTAATATCTATCAAAATTTGTTGATAGTTAACAAATATTTAAAAAATCTATCAATCAAATATAGTACATACATTTAAAGCAAACATTATCTTTTCTCTGTGTAAGTATTAAAGTTTTAGTCATTCCATTATCTGTCTGTCGAAGAGTTTTTTGCAATGAAATTTGAAACTATAAAATTTTTATCGTAAACTAAACTATTTCGACCTTTCTCCTTTTGCCAAACACATATGCAAACACAAACTTTGGATTAATCTCCGAAATCGCATAATGACTCTTGTGTTGAGTGAGGTTCGCCGTTCAGTATTGCCAACACTAAAAAGTTTCCCTTTAAAAAAAAAAAAAAACGTAACATGTTACGGTGTTTACAGCACTACGTGGCAGCAAAAACAAACGAAACAAAATGCTCATTAAAGTCAATTGGCATCGATTCCGTAGATGCAAAGGTAACCCACTCACAACAATCCTCCTCCTCCTCCTTCAACTGGCGTTCTTCTTTTGTTCTTCTTACACGCATATCTAAGGATTATTTTTATATCGTCAGTGTCGTAAAAACGTAACTCACACAAATTTTCAGTGACTTTTGTGATTCCGGAGGTTTTTTTTTGTTTCGTTTACGTTCCTTTTGTGTAGTATGTCATATAGTCTTAACTCAGCGACATCAGCAGTTTTTGTCTTAAACATTTTGATGACGAACAAATGTGGACGGACAGCTAATGCGCTTGCTAGACTGTAGCATCGTAAAAAATACGGAAATTTTTTTTTTTATGTGCTACAACTACAAGGGTGGTGCTGCTGGTGGCTCTAACGTTAGTGCTATTGGCCATAGTTGTTGGCTTATGACTTCGCATCTTATCGCATCCTACATCATATGCGCTAAAATCGTAAAAATAAAAAATTGATTTTACAAACTCGCGGGTGTCCTATGCCAGTAAGCGTTTGAAATGGTAGTGGCTGTAAAAAAAAACGAATGAACAGCGTGTAGGCAGTGACGAGCTATAGAAAATTCTTTGTAGGGATCAAGTTAACCTAAGGCAAACTATGAGTTGATAACCATACAAGAGCAATTCTTTTGGCGTCAAGCAATAAACTTTTGTACTCAAATTGATATAACTGATTTTAAGAAGCGCTTTGCATCTACAAAATAATATAAAAATTCCGTTACTTCGATACGTGTAGTAATTAAAAATATTTCCGGCACATTGAGGGCAATGCTCTCAACGTGCTGTAGGCTCTAATATCTTTGGATTCGTTATTCAAAAGGCAGTAAAGTAAGCAACATGCAGACTCATACCAAATGGCAATTGACGTTAAATGTAGGTAGGTGCGTCGAAAACTAATGCCGATTGCTTCACCTGAAAATGATAAATTTTCCACACAATTTCACTACACAATTTCATTACTGCAAAAATTCTCTAAACATAAAATCTGAAACCCTTCAGAAGCATTTCAGCATGATTGCATGTGAAAGATTTCGTTTATAACGTGTCAGAATGATTTTGTGATTCTGGAACCGTTCTGAAATACTTTAGAATGATAACACGTAAAATATCAAAGTATAATATAAATATAGGTATAAGAAAGATTTCTGTAACTTTTCGTTTGCAATCTTTCAAATTAACTGCTGCTGGTGCGCTATGTACAGGTCCGGATTTACCTTAGAGGCACACTAGGCCAGTGCCTAGGGCGGCACGAATTTCGAGGCGGCAACTATTGGGAACTTCGAAAATTTTTTTATGTGGTAATGCATTGGTGATGGTGAGTTGGAATGTCGCCCCCTAAACTACCTAAAATGGTTTTACAAATTTAGAATGTTTAAACTTTGACAATTTCGAAACTTCTCTAGAGATTCTACAGTTTCTTATTTAATGCAAATGTAGCAAATACAAACAAAATTCTCGCTTTTGCAAAATAACGCCAGTGACTTAACATACCTATGTACATTTGCATACATACATACACACACAAATATTTTGCATACCACATGGCATTGCAAGCGAATTTCATTTGTTGTCACTTCAATTGCAGTTAAAATTTCGTCCATCAAACAAAATGAATGCAGCAGGCAACAAATGAATTAAATGATGTATTCTTTACTTGACAGCATGGTTTGCATCATGGGTATATGCTGCAGATATAGAGATGTGTTAATTTTTATGTTGCAGTGAAATATCGTTTACAGACAAGGTTATTACACTTTAATACATTTTTTAAAGGTTCACCAAGCCATAGAAATAGTTTTTTTGAAAATCAAAATTTTTCAATTTTATGCGTATTCCGCTTAAATCATTAGTCCAGCTATAATATGAATATTTTTTGACAAATTTCGTACCTCAAAAATTTCTCACCTCTACGATTCGCATACAGAATATACTTAAACCACATGCAAACAACTTTGGTTACTTTGCTTAATTCATGCTCCTTGCAAGTTAGAAAATGAAATAATTTGGAAACTTTTAATTTTTACGATACTCAAAGAGCGCTATCGTGCTGATGACAACGGCAGTGGCAACTGCAACAACACAACGCAACGCAAAACAGACGTATTGTTGTCATGAGTTGTTTGTAATTTTGTTAGTTTCAGTAGCTAAATTATTGTAGTTTTGTTTCGTCTATATAATTTTATTCCAAGTTTATGCAGATGCCGCAAATATACTCATTTGTGTCTGTCTGTCTGTCTGTCTGTCTGTATGTAGTATTTTTGTGAAAATAAAACTGCATCGCTTGACAATAATTTTGGCGCATATGTATGTGTGCATGAGCATTTCATTATTACCATGAGTTACTTGCAAGGACAAGACCGAAATTTATTCAAAACTTAAGAGAAATATTGATTTTATTTACATACATACATATAAAAAAAAGTTTATGGCATCAAGGATTTTTCAGATTTTTATTTATCATAATATTTGTACGATTTCTAAATAATAAAATTAAAACCTTAAGAAATTTTCAATTCTTTCAATAACAAATATTTTTAAGTAGTTTTTTTGTACATATACTTTTCGATATTTTTTTAAAAGAATATATCTTATATTGAAATAAGTAGTTATTTGTGCATTTCCACCGGAATCGGCATTTTAGCTGGCGTCGTTTTCGATTTTTTTTTTTTTTTTTGTAGCGTATCCTTTAGCTATGATTTTTCTTGATGCTAAGACTGTCTGGAATTAATATACAAGGTCGAACAATTAAAATTCAGTTAGCTATTTTTTACCACTATCTCCCATGCTACCATATAGTGGTCAAAAATACATTCCAATTCCAACGTAATTTTGATCTGGTTACTTCGCTTCTAAGAATCTGCATGTTTCTCAAAATTCATATTTTTTCAGTTTTTTTGCTGATATATGCAGAAATTATTCCCTTAACTAAAACTATACTCCAACTTTACTAAACTAAATCGAGTTCGCTGTATATGAATATGTAAACCAAATTCTTTATTTGACGGTATTTCAGAGAAAAAAAGCCGAAGACCTTAGTTGCTAGTGCTTTTCTTGTACAGTCAGGCCTGGATTTAGAAATCTGCCGCCCTTAGGCCAGTCAAAAATTGCCGCCCCCTTTCACTAGTAAATATAGAAAAAAATTTGTATTATCAAAAGTGAGGACCTTTTTTTTTTTTTTTGCTTGTTAATAATTTGAGGTAATTTAGTGCATACAATCCCAGTATTTGCACTTGTTTCCCCTGTGTAAATAAATTTAAAAAAATCAAAAACAAAAATTTCAAAATTCCCAATATTTGCCGCCCTAAAGTCCTGCCGCCCTAGGCACTGGCCTAGTGTGCCTCTAAGGTAAATCCAGCCCTGTGTACAGTAGTTATTAAGTACCAATTGTTCACATAATAAAATAAAAAAAAAATATTCGGAAAAATTTAGTGTCGCTAAAATTAATATACGAAGTTGACCAACATCGACAATTTCGGCATAAAAAATCCTATATATCTTTAAAGTTAGAACCGATGTGAAAATTTGGTTTGAATATTCTTATTCAGCGAACTCGAGTTAGCAAGATTAAATATATTTTTTTTGAAGAACACAAAAAAAAAATTCCCGATCAGTAGGGGAAGATCATGCAAAGACAAGATCGGAAAAGCAAATTTTATTCGCCATTTAGCTAAACTTTGATTATCTGGAAGCAATATATTGATATATCAGTCCAAAATTGATCATAAAATACTATTTAGTACAGGGGAAAGAACAATTTTGGTATACTTAGTCTCAATCAGGCATTGTACCTTGGACCACTTTGGCATTCTAAAGAAAGACGTCTTTTACGTGGGTTTGGAAAAAAGACTACGGCTTTTTGTATTAATACCATTATAGCTATAATATCAGTTTAAAATATAGAGGCGTCAGAGAAAAAAAAGCAGCCGTAGTTTGGAATCAGCAAACGATTTGCTCAAAATTGGTCCAAGGTACTATCGACAGTTTACATGAGAAGTACTCGCCCAAATCATTTTTCTTTGAAATATATCATTCCGTGATGTATAGGAAAAGAAGTAACAATGCGTAGGTTTAACGTGACCAACGATTTTGAAGAAAAAAAAAGAAAAAATGGAACTGAAAAGAATTACAATAGGACGATGAACACAAAATGTCGGACAACATTTTAGCAATTTTATAGAAATTAAAATATTTTATTAATTTTTGAATTACTTCTAAAATTTAGGTCCGATTTGAACCAGTTTATGCTTAAAATATTTGAATAAGAATGGTTGTCCTAACTCTATAAAATATGAAAGCAAAATGATGTTTGAATTAACGGAGCAATTGAAATTTAGTGACTCGACGATTCTCAAAATGCTGCGCCATTCGCCTTTTCTCTGCGTGCTCTAACGTCAGTTCGAATTACCAAGCGCGTTCAAGTTCTCATCAACTTCGCTCTTCCAATAGAGATTAGAACGTTCTTTACTGCGAATTTCAGTTGGTGTATCAGTAGCAAATACAGTTCGTGATTCCATTTCTTATGTGGTATGCTTGGTTTACGCAGATTGAACCATAGATCTTGTGAAGAATTTTTATCTCGAAAGCTCCCAATATCTTCTCATTGCTGTTCGTCATCGTTCATGCTTCAGCGCCATACACCAGTATGGAGAATGAGAAACTTGTGAAGCATTATTCTTCGAGACAGAGCTCTACTTTCCAATTGCCTACTGATCCCAAATTAACACCACTTGGCAAGATTTATTTTTCGTCTGATGTCAAGGCTGATTTCATTATTGTTGGTAATGCCGAATCCAAGATAGGCAAAATCCTTCACCAAATCAAATGTGTAATTGTCAATAGTAACGTCTTGCCAAAGACGTCGGGACTCTTTGTTTATTAACACAAGACATTTTGTCTTGCCTGCGTTTACCAGGCATTGGAATTGTTTTTTGAGTTTTTAGATTGACTTTATCATTATCCTAATAATGTTTATCATGATCCTTTATCATTATCCTTTTTCATGATCCTAATAATGTTTTTGCAGCTTATTTTACTTATTTTTGTTCTAAATTAGTTTATCGCGTTGAGTGTGGATATGATTAACATAACCAGCCGTAATTCTGTTGAGTGTACAGTACTTAATTTTGGTCCGTTGTACTGCTTACTTTAATCTAGAGCTAAATGTACTTCTTTTTTTACTACTTAAAAAGTAAACAGTATTGATTGGTTTGCGAATTTTTCATTTTAAGCAAAATATAATTTGATAAAAATCAACTGATATATTTCAGCAACATAAGAAAAATATGTCGCATGCTAACTAATATCAAAAATTTATTTCACTTACATCAACTATTCAATTTACTACGAAATTTTATTGTATACAATCATTCCACTGTGCAGCAAATTTTTTTTTCAAACTTATGATCAAAATTTTCTTCCGCCTTTTATACGAGTACATATGCGAATAAATAGTTAAAATGCACACACATAAAAATAGAAGAAGAAAAAGGATCAACATAAATCAGCATTAATAAAAACTAAACTATGAAAAGTGCTGACCTCATCAAAGACCGAAAATTATTACAACCGCTGAGTTTTTACGATTTTACCAAAAGTTTACAATAATTCCTTCATGCGAACAACATAAAACTTAAAATGCAATTTCATAAAAATTTAATGCAAGATAGCGATAGCAGCAGCATCAAGTATCTTGCAGATACCAACCAACTGCGTATGTAAACCTACATACTTACAAATAGAATGGGGGGCAAAAAAAAAAAAAAACAACGATGACGAACTGCATTTTTATGGCAAAATAGCAAAATATTTTAATTTCTATGACACGTTAGAAAGAGAAACAAAAGATAGCAATTGCAATCGAGAGAGAGAGAGAGAGAGAGAGTGAGAGAAAGGAGACACATAGTTAAAGGTATTAAGCTGACAACCGAGGCAAAGTGCTCTTTTACGCAAGTGAAACAGAAGAACAAGAAGCACCATCCACCAGCGTTCTTCATCAAAACTCGTTAAACGTAACCACAATAAAAATAATAAATCGACTTATTACCAAAGTGAGATGATGCACAAACTATACGTACACACACACACTGAGAAACTAGCACGCAACCAGTTAACCAACACACATGCAATGCGCTAACTAACACAGCTGCAGTTCCCAACTAAAATACTGCATAAATTTTGAAATTTTTAATGCATATCATTTATTGTTTTGTTTTCCTCTTCCTTTTCCACATACATAACGTATAAAATGAAAACATAAAATTTGCTGCGTACTTTTATGCCTTTATGTGCTTCCGTTGCTACACCATATTTCGTTCGCTCCCCCTCCCCCACCATCGCCGCCTTCAACGTCTCGTCAAGCGACAGCGCATTATCAGGAAATAAAAGTTTGTGTATTGAAAACAGATGTGATATGCGAATACGTCAACGTCGTGGAATTTAAATGTTTAGTAAAATTTTGTAAAAACTACGCACGTAGTGACACGATGTCTAGCAAAAAATTATTAAATGTAAGTTTTATGATTTGTTAAAAACTTTTTAGAAAATCACAATAATAAAAAAAAACAGTGATGGATGTAGTTTTCGAGCAGTTTTTATAGATATGCTGACGTTTTTTGATCATATGCTTAAGTGGCAGACGCTATTTATGATGATTTATTTTACTAGTCAAGAAATAAACGCTTATTTTCGACAATAAAAGCATAGTGCATGCTTTTGCAAATACTTTTTGAAACACACATTTGTGATATTTAAAATATATCATGTGGCAGACGCTTATTTTTAATGGATTAATTTTAAAAACCTGCATCATGATGAGATTTTCTGCTGTTTACACAACTTGAGTATGTACAAGTTTACTGCATGGTTTTTTTAAAAGGCAGACCAACATTAGTTTCAAAAGGCAGACTTTATTTTTTGTTTAGACTTTATTATAAAATTTAATAATTACTAAAGTAGTCAATAGTTATATGTATATTGAATCTAATCTAGTACTCATGCATACATCTGCCATTTGATTTTTTATAATAACCCGTAAAGTAAATTTTACAATTTTTTTTTAATCTTCACAAAAAATCTAAAATCTTATAGAAAAATGAGTCTTCAAATAATGAACGAAGTTCTTGAATTAATTGTGTGAGACGGCAGACGTAAACATTAATGAGGCAGACGTTATATATAATGAAAATTTTTACTGAAAAGTTTGGTTTTTATGTTAACTCACAAAGCAAATCTTACGATTTTTAAAATCTTTATAAAAAATCTTAATGATCATAATAAAATGAGTCTTGAAATGATGGCAGACGTAATCGTTCATGAGGCAGACGCTTTTTATAATGAACATTTTTACTGAAAAGCATAAAGACGTGTTTCTTTATGCGCAAATCTCATCACATACTTATGCTGTTTACATATGCAGACGTTCTTCAAATGCAAATTTATATAATTTAAAATATTTTGCCGCATGTCTTGATCTCTGGTGAAAGTTTTAATTTTTTACATCTACTCTTAACAAAGTAGTATGGCAAACGATTGCTTATGTAGCAGAGATTTATTTATAACAACTTTTAAAATATCAAGCATTAAGATAAGATTTATCATTAGCAAAGATATTTTTTTATTTTGTTTGCAGAAGTTTATTGAAGGGGCAGACGTGATTTTATGTTTGTTTTCAATCACAAAAGAGCGTTTGTAACCGTGTTAAAATCAAATAATTTACCTAAAAACGATAACTATAACCTGACGGTAGATATAAACTCAGCGATCCCAAATTATCCTACGTTGACATCAGTCAAAATTCCTCCAATATCATTGCACGCAGTGTTATTAATCAGTTAAGACTTTGGCACGGTCAATCGCCTTTAAAAATGCATTCAAAGTGAAAATCAGAGATACCAGAAAAAATCCAAAATTTTAAATGATATTTAAATTCATTAATTTTTTATTGTATCGGATATTTTTTTTTATATTTTTAAAAATAAATATTTTGTTGACGCTGATTAACAAGCTGTCAATTTATTTTTCATTAATGCAATATTGTAACTCATACGACATGTTGTACCAAAACAAGAAAATAATTTATTTTTCAAATTTCTTCAGTATAAATGGTGCTTAACATCTAATTAACAGAGATACATCATTTAAAAGATAAGATTTTGAAATTTAAATAAAAATTTTTTAGATTTGAAAAACATTATTTTATATCATGAAGTTCATGAACAAAATCGTTGAAAGCTTGAAATCAGCTTAATTTCTAGCAAATACTATGCTCAAATTTTTAAATTTTTTTTTAAGCCAAGCCTTAAATTATAATGATGAGAGTCACTTAGAATGTCAGGAAATTATATTTCATAAAAGATTTGGAAATTATTTGCAAAAATTACGTCATCTGAAGTGGCTCCATTTGAGCCGCCGTATTATATTCACTCTTAACAAAAATGGATGTAAATTTTTAAGTTTTTGATCTTTATATTTAGCTAAGCTCTTTTATAATATTTTGATTCATATGAAATTTAAAAGTTAATTACAGAAGCAAGAAAGTGGTCCTCTTTAGTTCAGTATACTTTATTTAACTTTTTAGTCCCACTTTGCAGGGAACGGCTTCGTTATTCTTAATCTCAAACAAATTCCTTCGCTACTGTCACATATTTTTAAAATTTATTTTGTCATACATTCAAAGCCTTAGTATAAACTCTGCGCATATTTTTATTAGTCAATGAAAATGTTTAGTTATCACTTTTTTGTACTGTGCCCCAGTATGAAATTTTTTTTTTTTTGTTATATATTTGTTTTTATAATAAACAAATCGATCATATTTTTTTATACCACTTTAAACACATTTTACATAGTTTTTACATTAGTGGATCAGATCTAAAACTTAATGAGCTGACTTAGAGACCTGCCAAACACGAATAGTGTGATCAGAGTAGCCAGCAAACAAAGTCTGACCATCAGTAGACCAAGCCAGAGTCAAGCACTGTGGTGGATCGATCTTGGAGGTGGGTGAGACTACTTCTAGGCGGAGTTTTTCAACAATCTTCTTACATGCCAAATCCCAAATCTTGATAGATGGCATTGGCATTGATGATGTCGTTGTGATCCAAAGTGTAAAAGTTCTTTCCGTCATTCAAATTCCAGAGTAAAGCCTCTGAAACCTTGCCACCGGATGTGCAAAGTGAATCATCAGAAGAAACAGTAACGGTGTTTAAGTCACCATTATGACCATGCTGATTGTTCTTCAACTTGCAGTTGGCCAAATTCCAGACCTTGACGGTACGATCCCAACCACAAGTGATGATCATGGGATGGGAGTGATTTGGTGAGAAACGCACACATGATACCCAATCGTTGTGATCATCCTCTTGAATGGTAAATTTTCATTTGGCAAATGTATTCCACAACTTAATAGTCTTGTCGCGAGATCCCGAAACAATTTGACGATTGTCAGCAGAGAAGGCGACTGAAAGAACATTCTTAGTGTGATCTTCAAATCGACGTGTTGTCTTGCCAGCAGCTAAGTCCCGAAGACGCAAAGTTTTGGCCCATGAGCCAGACAAAGCATAGTTGTTATCGGATGAGAGAACGACATTGCTGATAAAATGAGATTGTCCATACAAACGTTTCTGTGGGAAACTATAGTTGGTATCTTCATCACGTGTCTACTTCCAGTTAATAAGTGTCTTATCATGAGAAGCTAAAATTATAGTATCAGGATCTTAAGGATTGGTAGCAATTTGAGTAACCCAGTAACTATGCCCAATAAGGGCTCCACGGAGTTGCAAAGTCTCAGACATAATTATTCTTCAATTTTTTGTGGAGAGCAAATTAACACACGTAAACCTGGGAAAAGTTATCGTAAAAAGCAATTAAAGTACAAAAAAAAATGCAGATATTAATTTAGAATATTTTTGCTTTGGAATTTTTACCTCAAATCTTACGATCGTAAAGATATTCCAGGCAATGAAAAACCGATGAGTGTATCTAAGAGCGCATTGTCGATACAAGCGGAGCATATTGATTCTAGGGTTAAATAACTAAAGTCACATTATTTTAGAACAAATGACGTTGAGGTAGATGAATAGATGCGAAAGATTGATCCATTGCCAAACTACTAATTAAAATATTTATAACACTTTTAAGAAAAATGTCTGTAAAAAAAATATAAAAAACAAGTACACCATTTTTTTTCTAAACTTCAGCTCTTACATGATTTCCAGTTGGGATTGTTTATTTCTTTATTCTGAAACAAAAAACGGCAAAACTAAAAAACCCATGAAATAAATTAAATAAATTATCAAATAAAAATCAAAATCAAATGAAGTTACTCATACGCCTCATGTGGTTTCTTAAATGCCAAATTAATTAGGCAGCTTTACCGTTGACAAGAGTATGAATATTATTACCTGCTACCTAATAAAATTTAATGAAATAATAATAATTAAATGATAATTGAACTTCAGCCAATTAGCAGCGATCAACATTGAAGTAAAATTTTACAAATTGATACAATGCTTTATTTGTTAAATAAACTTTTGAGAACAAAGGAAAAAAACAACAACTCAATATCAACTTGTAAAATTTTACTTGAATATTGATCGCTGCTAAATTGTCTGAAGTTCAATTATCATTTAATTATTATTATTTATGTAAAAAGCCAATAAATAACCAATAATTTTATGAAATTTTTAAGTGTTGCTAATTCTTACGATTAGCTTTGAAAAATAAAGTTTTTTCGAAACCTCTACTAATGAGACTCACTTCAACGTCCCAGCATTTTCGCATCAAAATACCTCTATTACTGGAATTATTTAACCTCTATATCAGGGATTTGATTTTTGAAGTTTTTGTGGGTTTTCGCCTCTATAACATGGGCGTTTCCCTCTATAACTGGGACCGCTTAGAAATAACCTCTATTAGTGGGAAATAATATTTATGTGTGTATAATTTGTTATTTTGAATTAGAATATGCACGTTTTATCGGTCTGAGCATGGTTATTCGGGAAACTGTGTAAATGGGAAACCTCTTTAATTGAGACAAAAATGTTGGTCCCTTGGAGATCCCAGCTATCCAGGTCGCACTGTATATAATTTTTGTACAAAGTTAGGTCTATCCTTCTTTTCCGTAACATTCGATAACTTTAGACTTTTTCTTGTAGATTTTTTCAATGCTATTCGATAAATCTAAACCAGTGTTGCCAAGCAGCAATCTTCTCAAAAGATAATTATTTTTGTTCGAAATGGTAAAAAAGTAATTTTTTTTTTTTTTTTTTTGTGGGAAAAAGTCGTTGGCCATTTTTTTTCGTTCAGCAATATTAAAAAATGAATTCATAAAATGATCAAAACTTCTTGTGGTATAGGAAAACCTTGTTTTTTTTTTTGGTCGTTAAACAAAAATTTAAGTGCATGTCACAAAAAATCGTCGAATTCGCGGCTATTTCAGAAATTTTTTAATTGCAAACATACCCCCTGCTTTGACATGAAATTATGGGTCAATATCATCCACTTGCCTACCCTAATTTTAGCTTAAAAGTTATTTTTCGATATCGATATTTTTAATGTATGTATTTCGATACGTTACAACGCTTTTCATGTTTTTCGATACCATTTAATATTTTCCGACTTTTTATATACTTTCGATTTTTTTGTTTTTTTTTCCGATGTTTTTCGATACTTTCCGATATCCACCGAGTCTTTCGATATTTTTATTATACTTTTATATTTTGTTGATACTTTTCGATACATCTTAACTTTAACGATATTTTTCGATACCAACATTCTTAAGGGGGCAGGGGCAGTCAGTGGTGTTAAAAATGGAGCATTTTCAATCATTTTTTTTTTGGTATTAATTTAATTTATTTAACAAAAGTGATAATATGGCATCATTACATTATGTTTCAACTTGGATTGACGAAAGTTTAAAAAAAAAATAAATTAAAATTAAAAAAAGTTATAGCTGGCTGTGTTGGACCACAAATTCTTGGAAAATCATATAAAATCAATCGGATAAGAAAAATTAGTTATTTAAATAAATCATTTAGTGCCTGAACGATGTTTTTTTTTTAAATCAACAAAATGGCGGCCTCAGGAATATTTACCTCCAGATTTTCAGTAAAAAACCAATATATAATTGTTCATAAAAAATCGATTTTACAAAAAATCCTTCAGACAGGCACTAGCTTTTTATGTTTTTCAAAACTGTGTAAATTTCATTGAAATCTATCGTGCAGTTTTTGAGTTACAGTGGTAACCAGTTCCGACGAACCGAGAGGCCTTTGGTTATTGCCGAATAACTTCAAAAGTAGTTGTCGGATTGACTTCAAATTATCAGGATATATTTTTAAGATATCATACCTTAAGAAAATGCAAAAAAATAGATTTCATTAAAATTCTAACTGCCCCTGCCCCCTTAATGTAATTTGATGCTTATCAACTTTTATTGATGTTTTTCGTACCGTACAATGTTTTTGACGTTTACTATATAATCTTCAAGTTTTATGTTTTTTTTTTCCAATATTTTCGATACTGTCCAATATCTATCGACTTTTTCATTATTTTTTGATACTTTTTGACAGCTGTCAATTAATTTTTTTTTTTGTTACTTCACGATATTTTTCAATTATTTTAATTCTTTCCGATGCTTTTCGAATTTATTGCTATTTTTCCTAAATATTTATAGTCTTTTTGCTTTGATTTATGATTTTATTTTAACTTAAGATAAAATTTAACTTATGGAGTGCATTCGTTTTATACAAATTTTTTAATCGTTATTTTAGACAATTTTTATGAAATTTCTTCCATGACTCTTAAATGACCAAATAATATAGTTTCTAAATATTTTTTTATGATTTAATCAAAAATGATGCGTTATATATAAATATGACATTCAACTCCTTGGAGAATGCAGTTTCAACCGATTTTAGTACAAATTCATCTTTCAGCATTTTTGATATATAGTACATAATATAGAAAGTTTTATAGAAATACAAAAACAAAAACAGCAAATTTCTAATACCAAGTAACATTTAGCTAGCTATGAAACGTTTATGACTTCATTGTAATTAAGGTTGAAGCCACTCACCAAACTTCCATTATAATAAAACCAACATGAAGGCCTCCACAGAGTTAGTACTCTAAAATACTTTCAAATGCATTTACTTCTTTAAAAAAAAATGCTACTTAAACGCATTAAATGGCATATGCCGAATGTTTGCATCTCTTTCAAGCCTCATCTATAAGAAAAGGCAAAGAGCTTTCCATATAAAAAAAAATGCAGCTGTGTCCTGCGCTCTTTTCTGGTATTCTATGTAACGTACATACATATAGCATTAAGGAGCATGTAATACTCACACTCATAGAAATGCATGCAAGTATGGAACTCGGCTCAGGTCGTTTATGCTCGTTTAAGTCATTACTTTGCTCGTTTGCAAACACTTCTTTATTGTTGCTGCTGTTTTGTTGCTTTTTTGTTACTACTGCATTTTCGCCATTTCAATTGAAAACTCCACTACAACAACCGTTTGCTGTACGACTTTCTTATGGGACTTTTGCGCATAACGGTCGTCTGTGCTGTTTCTATTGCTATTGCTATTTCTCTTCTTTTTTTTTTGTGTAAATGTGTTTCTTAACTACTCTATTTCATATGAAAAGCTGCAGCATAGTTCATTTTATGCATCTTTCTTTGCCCAATACTCTTGCATTCTGCCAATTTACTTGTTATCCCGGGAGCTCATACTCAGCGTGCAATGCAGTCTGTCAGTCACAAATAGGGAGCAAAATTCACAGCATTGCAATTTTTTGTTGGTTGGATACTTCCGGTTATATTCCTGCCTGCTTGCTGATAGGTTAACTTTTCTCCTTAACTATTTACTTTTGCACTATATACAAAACTGCATATACCTATTTTGTTAGTGCTTTTGTTTTGTACTTTTAAGTTATAAATTTGGCTTAAGGTGTTAACCTCAATATTGTATTTTTTTTTTTTTTTTTTTGTTCTCAACGAAGGAGTAGGTGTGGGCTAAAATTTCATTACTTGAGTATATACGATGGGAACATTTTCTTTAATGTAATAAATAATATCTTGCTAAGCTATGAAAAAGTGGACATAAATTTAATTATTAACAAAACAAATTTAATTAATTTATTTTATTTTGTTAATCTTTTTCTTTACATTTCTTTAATGAGTTAGAACATATAAAAAATGCATTAAAATTACAATGTATGCAGTTTTTAATTTAATTTTTTTAATGTGATAATTTAGTATAAAATTTGTTTTTTTGTTTTAAATTAAATAATAAATTGTTTGTTACAGAGATAAGCAAAATTTCTAAGACTTTAACTTTAAATTAAAAATTCAGCTTATAATTTTCAACATAATCATTATTTATTGATTGATATTTTTGAAATAAAATTAACCTTTTTTAAGTTCTGTATTTTAAAAATTGTAATATTTTTCGATCAAGTATACCGAACCGTACGGTATACGGTGGGTTCAAATACACAAAATTTTGACATTAATTACTTTCAAAAATTTCTTCACTACGAGCAAAATAATTAATATATTTTCAATATCTCAGAAATCAATGAATTAAATTTGCTGAAATTTTGTGCTGACGTAATTTTTGCACATTTCGAAAGTATTGATTTCAAAAATAGTTATGAATTTAGCGTACGCTGCTATATTTTTTTATAAAGTAAACAGTGTCTGCTGCACAGTGGTTCCAAATCATAGTTTTTAGTGCAAAAATTGCTGGAAAGCGTAAGTCATTTTTGAAATGAACAATTTTTCTTTTCCGAATTAAAGCAACTAGCAAATGACTAGCAAATTCTCGATGCCCAACTTTAATAAAAAAAATTCGTTTTTATTATTTTAAATTAAAAGAAAAACAAAAAAAAAATTTGTTTTGATTCAAAGATGGCTGGTGAGTCTTGTCGGAAATGAAAACGAACAGAGAAGGTCACTTGCACAACACTCATTTTCATTATCAATCGGATTCAATATGCTTTAACTTTTAAATAAAATTAAATAAAGATTTCACAGAATTTATGTTTTTTATTTAAAATTTAAAAATATACCTCAAATTTGAACATTCTAAGTAGACTGTCAGCACTTATGTATATTTTCACAATGGCGCCAAAATAAAGTAATATACCATTGCGGCGCACACCCCATATTAGTGCTATAAGTTTTTGAAAACTTGTATTTAAAAGCTTAACTTTTAATAATCAATTGACTCAAAATTAAATTTTCTAATAGAAAACTCTCAATGACAAATGTACTTACATGCCAAATCAAGGATTCACAAGACATTCAAATTCAAACCATTTTATTATTGAAATTTATTTATTTATTTTAATTGTAATATTCCACATTTATTTAATTTATTTTACATTACAATTACTTACATCCTTTCTCTTATATGGCATTAGAAAATTTGGGCTTGGGTATGAGGTGCAGCAGCAACTACCAAAATCGGTATTGTGCCAAAAAAAAAAGGACAATAGCAAAAAACGTCTTTAATATGTTTGCTAACATATTTTCCATTTATAATACCGTTAAAGGTACATATTTTGATACTATAAGAGATAGTACGAGTAAGTCCATTTATGCAATTCCACCTAGTTAGATCCTGAGAAAGCTTTTGATAACAGATATGCGATCTTAATAATCTTATAGGAGCCGTATGGCGTATGAAGTATAAAAACATGTTCCCAACTGTATTAGCTTTGATGAGACTGGTAAAATATATTTCTGAGGTCTTTTAAAGACTTTAAAAATATTGCGTTCCCAGATAATTGTCTTGTGTAGAGGTTCTTTCAAAGAGACTTAAAGATGTCTTTTAAAGATATTTGAAAGAATAAAAGAATAAATAATATGTATTTTTATTTTATTATTTTAACTTACGTTTTGTAAGCCGAACTCGAACTCATATATCAGCTATCCATAGTCCTACAATAGACTATCTGTGATTAATTATACTAAATGTTAAGGACGAATCAAATTTTTCTCACACTTTTCATGAGTTTTCAAGTGTCTTTAATGCCTACAGTATAAAGACACACACGAGACATGCCTTCTTATGTCTTTACAAAAATTTGTTTATGTACAGTATAAAGACGCACACGAGTGTCTTTATAAGCACTTTGCTATGTACAGTATAAAGTCACATATGAAGCGCATATCTCGTGTATTTTATTAACTTTGCCTGATTATAAACAAAATGTGATTTTGATTTTGTATCGACAATATTTTTAATTTGATGCAATTTTTTTTAAATATATTAACTCTCACAAATTTGAATCAAAAAATAAAAATCTGATTTTATTTTATGTCAAAATACTTATGCCGACTAGTGTTTATATTTCGCGATGCAGACGTTTGAGAATTTTGCGTTCCTGACACTTTGAAAAAATCGTACTTTCTAACAACAAAATAATAATATAAGAAATCATTTTTTAAATGAATAATATAATGTTAAGAATGTCCAAATAAGTCCCTTTAAAAAAATATAATCAAATTCGACTCAAACTCTTCCCTCATGGACTGTACCATAATTAAAATAAATAATAGAAAAACTGCCAAAAATTTTATTAATTTCATTTTTTGTTAATTAAAAACTCCCGACATTTTTCATTCATCTTAGAGCATTATTAAATTGTTATTTTTAACTCTTTCTGATTTTCGTCACTCCCAAAAAATATATGATATTTTTTTTTAAATTCCTTGTGAGTAAACAAAATTTGCTCGCTAACTTTTATGAAAAAAATTTTAATGTGAAAAGTGTAAAAATCAATTAGGTTTTAATTGCCAAAAGTTAAATAAAACTCCATTCAGTATCCTAAATTTGCAATAATGGCCGCACATTTACAGCTGCTGCTGCTGCTGCTGCTGCTGTTGCTGTTGTTACCTTAACTGCAGTTTGCTTGCAAAGACCAAGCGAAAATGCAGCAACAACATATGAAACAACTAGCAACCATTGCTGCTGCAAAGCAACAAAACAGACAGACATAAAACCAACAATAGCAACAACACATCGTTGGCAATCGACTCTTGTCGGCTGCATTAAAGGAGGGCATTTTTTGGCCCGAACCAATGACTACAAAGCTCCGCCTTTGACAAAGATACAACTGAAAAAGCAACAACAGTAACAGCAGCAACAACAGCAATAACAATAATAACAACAACAAAAACTAAAATAACTAGTGAAACAAGAAGACGGCAAAAGACGCCGCAAGAGCAACAGCAAAAAAGAAATAAATAAAACAAAACCAACTACAAAACAAATGTATTTACATACAACGCGCTATACAAACAAACAAACAAACAAAAAGACATTAAAAAATGGAAATAAAAAAAAAAAGAATTAATAAAAAATAAAAGCAACAACAACAACAACAAAAATAGCATCAACATAACAAGTAGTCGTAACATGTGCCATAACTCTCGTGAATGCGAAAGACAGAGTCAGAGACTGACTGCAAATGAGACCCCCATCTTGTAGGTGGGCATGATGAGATTAACAAGTTGATTTCTTGTTCTTCTCAAATCCTAAATGGTAGCGTCATAAATAGCAAAATGACCATGAAGAAATGCTAAGTAAAAAAAAGCCTCACAACACACTAGCATAAAAATTCCGAAGAATCATTTAAAAAAAGTTTAAAATTTGGCCAATTTTAAAATAAACTTCCGTAAGCAAAAAATAAAAAAAATAAAACGTTAATAGATTCAAATGCAAAGTCAACTGAATTAACGGATGTAGCGTTTACGCACATGGCAGCTTTTTTCAGGTTTCCACTGCTCTTAAGTTGCTCTAGAGCATTCATACTCAACATGGACACATGTCTTTATGTACACTCAGAGAAAATGGTATTCCAAATTGAACGCTGCGTCAGGTTTCGGCATTGCAATGCATATAGCTACAAAACGGCAGGGCGGACCATTATCAAACTTGGCATGAAGTATAAACATAATATAAGCTTTTTTTTAATGCACTAAAAAAAAATTTTTTTTTGTATTTTTTTTTTATTTTCAAAATCCAACTATGAGGCTTAAAAGGCCAAAAGTAGTGAAGTATAAAATCCTATGGTTAATTCATTTTACTAGACTTTTTTTAAACTGAATAATGAAATAGTACATATGTACCTTACCATTTCGGAAATTTTCAAAGGCCCATATTTTGTAAACCAGTGTTGCCATTCTAAAAATATTTTGTTTCTGTGTCGAGGCACAACATATCCAAATATATCTGAACCTCATTTCCTCTGTCCGCTTCGCGTGAAATACCAGATAAGCAAAACAACAATTATCTCGAAACGTATTTTTTTGAGATACGCCCTTTTCGCTTCTCAGGGCAGTATACGGGTCAAAAATTTTTAAAATACCAACTTTGATCATTTTCGAGCACTTGGAACAAGGACGTCAATTTTCTGGAATATTGGGCTTTCTATATAAAATCCCTTAAAAAAAAGTGTTTCAAAAGAATTGGTGTCGTTGGTAAAATATTATGACATATCATGTCACTGCACTTGTGCCAAGCATAGCGATTCTTTTGAAGCTTTTCTGAGTGCTTCAGAAATTTCAAGCTCAAAGAAAAATATGAAAGAGGCGTTTCTGCGCCCAACATACATGTCTAAGTATATATATATATGGAAAATTTCAGGACAACCGGGACTTAAGTCCGCCAAAAAGTGAGCGCTGCGGAAGAACCTTTTTAAGGAATCAAAATGTATCAATATGCTTAAGAGCTTTCATATGAAAATGGGCGTTTTCAAATTTCACAACCGGAGAAAAATCCGGAGAAAAATCGATTGTACAGCAAAAAAATCTTGTAAAAATAAAAATTCGCAATCGATTGAGTTATATCTGGACTTAAATTGTAGCAGATGAATGCTTCTAAAAATCTGGTGTGGTAGGTTGATAAAATTCAACATGGCGGATCCAATATAGTGGCTGAAAAACCAATATAGTGGCCAAATTTTTTAAAGTCAACTGATTTATATCAAATTTGGGTCTTGGGAGTGACTGATCACGAATCCGAATTGAAATTTACCAAAGTATTTTTTCAAAATCAACCGATTTGTACCAAATTTGGTATACGGTGGTTTTTGGGGTCGCCGACTACGAATCTGAGGTTAGATCTTTTCGTAGCGTTCATTTTTAAACTGCTTACTTTCTAAATGTTTCAAATACAAATATTTGCTGTGTAATTTAGTAACTGGATACTTGTGGCTTTAACGATTTAGCTAAAAGCGTTAACGGTGATTTTTTTTTAATAACATGCAGTATGACAGATGTAGTTAGAATGAAATATCTGCACATAAATATTCCAATAGCACATATTCACTCAAAAACCGGTAACATAATACTACACGGTTAGAAATCCTGAAATATATTTTAATACAAGCGAAGTATTCTAAAGATTTTTAATACAATTTTGATTACATTTAATTCTTTTGAATAGATTAAAAAATTTTGTAAAAGATTTTGTATTAAATTTTAATACACTTCAGACATTATAACGATATTTTATACCGTTTTAAACCATGCAGTATTTTTTATTTTAATACTTTCTTTATTAAATTAAAAAAAAAAACTATGACGTATCCACTGGGAATCGAACCTGCTTCCCTTTTAATACAATGGTTGCAGTTGCGCAGTTTAACGTCATCAGCCAACGTAGTGCTTTAAAAAAAAATATTTCTCAGACCATTTCTTCAAATTTTTTGCCATATTTTCCATTTCCATTTCTGTTCATAGTTCACAAATTATTCGATTTGCATACGTAAATTTGAACTGAACTTTGTAAATTTTTTCAGAAAATCTGACTGACTGAACATAAAGTGGGGTAAGATAAATAAATAAAATTATTGTTTTATTTTAATGAGAAATAGCTTCAGACACCAAACCTCTCATAATTGAAATAAAAAAAGTCGTAGAAGAGCAGAAGTAATCGTGTAAATTACCGGTTAATTACCAAATATCTGATGTGTAGGCAAAACTCTGATGGCCAAAATCTATTTAAAATCTGATTACTAAAATCTTTCTTATATATTTCAAATCAAATATTTCATATGCAAGCATTCTGAACCTGTTTCTGATTGGTTGCAAATTCAACGTTTCCAGAACCTTTCAAATTAAATTTTTCTGCCGAAACGAAATCATTCTGAAGTATTTTTGAAATATTAAGTTTATTATTAATTATAAGTAAAGAAATGTCACAAGTGCATATTAAGTACTCGTACCAACGCTAGTGATGACGCGAGTAAAATGAAAGAATAATTCAGAATAAGGATGACTTAATAAAATAACAGCGCAAGTGACGTAGTGAAAAAAAAATAATTAAATGACGTAATGAAAAATTTTTGTTTTCCCCTTAGCAAGGTTTCTGTAAAATTTTAGAAAAGTTTCAAATGAAATCAAAAGCCAGACATTGAAACATTGTAGAAAGCTTTCGAAGTAAAAGATTTCTAAAACGTAACTGAAACTTTGTAATATTTAAAGTGAAAGATTTCTAAAATGTTTACGAAACGTTGCATGTCGAGTGTGTACATTATTGAAAATTAAATTATGAGACCGACAGCGTATATTAATACCTAAATAAATATTGATAACTTTTACTCAAAGAAAGTAGTTTTAAAAACTATTTTTTCATAGCATATCATAATTATAATTACGTAATCTCAGCAAATCATTTATTCGATTTTTTTTTTTATTTCTTTATTTACAGGTCAAGATGTATTCTTAGAATATTGTCAAAAACTATTAGAGAAATTTCGTTATCCATGGGAGATGATGCCACTAATGTATGTGATACTTAAAGATGCAAGAGCTGATATTGAAGAGGCTTCAAGGCGCATTGATGAAGGTGAGTACACACAACATATATGGCCTAAAACTGAACTGAACGTCTTAACATCAAATGCAAAATATTCTCCAATAGGCCAATATGTTGTGAACGAATACTCCCGTCAACATAATTTAAACATCTATGATGGGGGTGAGTTACGTAGCACAACTCGGCAATGCGGATGATAATTTTTTATGAATTAATTTCTTTAAATATATGGATATGAAAAGTAAACTTAATTTAAAAATACATACTAAATAGGTTGCAAGTTTTAAGTTTCACTTATGAACAACTGCTACAAAAACAAAAAAAAAACTTGTTATATACGGTATAGATTTACTTGGCTAAAAGTTTTTTATAACATAAATATTTTGGTTGTTCCATAAAGTAGCGCTTTTTCAGCTTTAATTAAAATAAATATTTTTTTTCCTATAAGTTAGTGTTTTGTCGATAAAGAGCAGTTTCCATTAAGTGTTAATTAATTGAAAAATTAAAAAAAAAAAAACATGAAATTAAAATTTTAAAGTGCCACAAATTTAAAATTTTTTGAGAAATCAACAATCAACTTACAAATAAAGCAATTCCTACTTGGGTCTTCAATCAACATACAATGTACGTTAGATGTCGTAGACAGACATCAATCAACTTACTGTTTTACAACAAAGCTGCTTCAATCAACTATTTCTTCAATCAACATCTTCTCTTAGTCCGCAAAGAACTACAATCAACATTTCATGCAACGAACTTTGATGAACCTGTGCAGCAAAAAAAATTTTTTTTTTGTCTACATTTGGCTCCTGGCTCCTTACCTATGCCGTTGAAAACTCAAAAGTATGTAATATGGCTTATAACATTTTACACAACACTGGGCAACGTTGTATCATTTCATCAGGACTTACATACATACATACAAAAATATTATTCCAGAACTTTTAATTAGTATTTTGATATTTTTGTATTATTATTTTTTTAGTTTAAATTGTAATAAAAATTTGATTTTGATTGCAATAATTTAATTGTTATTTTTATAAATAATTCAACTTTGTTTTTTTAATTTGCCTTTTTATTTTTAAGCGAAAATTTAAAAAAAAAAAATATTATTTTTTTAAATTTTAAACTTTGTTTGCTAAACGTGACATTATTTCCTAAATGTCCACACGGCCATAAATAAGTTCTTTATGTTACTACAAAGCATGTAATTGTTAACAACATGTAAGAAGCCAAGTATGGTCGAGGTAACATCAAAGCTGTTATAACTTTAATTGTAGCGTATGCTTTACTCTGCATGTATAACATGACGTATGAGTAACCTTTAATCAAAAGGTAAGCGTTAATGTTTGCGAAAAACTTTTAAAAAAAATTTTAGTTTAAACTTAAAAAATCTGATTTAAAAATCTGTTAAAAAAGTTTATTAAACAAAAAAATATTGTCTCAATTAATAATTTTTTATTTCAAAAAATTTTAGGGATATCCGAACGTATATGCGCTGTAAATAATGCTCAAAAGATACTTGCGTTTTACATGTTGACGTATAAATTCATTTAAAAAATAATATTTCAAAAAAAAAAGTGAATAAAATATTTGAAAAATATGCTTAAGTAAGCTAACGTCTTATTTTTATTTAAGTCTTATAGTTATTATAATTTATAGCTTTTTTCAATTATATATAATTTAATTTAAACATACGAGAAGGACGCAAACTAATTTTTATATAAGTTACTATACTCATACATACATAGTATATGTTATGAAAAATATAAATTTAATACAAACATTATTTTTAAGTTCTGAAGTCAAATAAAAGTTATGTTACCATTAACATATGTGACCATGTGATGTTTTACATTTCAGAGTGATTAATTTTATATATCGTCGTGCATTATTCTTCAAGCAGACCACCCCAACTTGCTCACACAATTTAAAGCAATTATTGCGTTATTAAATTTGACGCCAAAAGCGCTTTAAAGTACAGAGCATAGAGTGTGCTAGAAACTCGAAACTTTGAAGTTCAAGCAGATTGTGTTCTTGGACGTCTTTTGTTCACTACAACAACTATTTTTCTAATTCAAAATTTTTAAATATTAACTTAAGAAATATTTTAAGGATTATTTTTTTTTATTAATTTTATTAAAAATTAAAGATTCTTGGCATTTACTATTTCAGTTGCTAACGCGTTATGTACTCCTGCAGTAATAAGATATCGCTCATACGACATGTTGTACCAAAATTGCATGAGATTAAACAATATAATAAATATCTTTGGCGATATATTTTCAGTTACTTTGAGTACGCCACTAGTAAGATATTTAAGTTTTGAACAAGTCAAACATAACACTGTTATATTTTTTTATTTTTTTGTTATCAGCAACTTCTAAAACTGCCACCTACATGCTTCAAAAAAATTTTATTGCGCCATTTTTTTTATTATTAATGAAAGCAAATGAATACCATTTTGAGCTTGTAGCATATATATATTCGTATATACGTAACTTAGCACTTCATTCATTCTGCTTAAGCGAAATTTTACATACATTAAAAATTAAATTTTTGTAATAAACAACTTCAGCTGTTGTACATGTTACACATGACAATTAAATCGCAATGCTTAAATTTATTTGGCAACTACCTACATGCACTTAAATACGAGTGTAAAAAATGTTCTACGTCCAAGCGTCCTATGCGTCTTTAGAATGAAATACATGCAAACATTTACGACAACTCACAGCCCACAGCAGCTTCCACAGAAATTTATGTTAAGGCAATCACTGATATTTTTATAGTTGAAGAATGGTAATAAAATTTTTGTCAAATATTAATGAGCAAAATTCCGAATATATAAATATTAAAATATTTAAATTAGAATAAAAACTCATGTATATATTCGAGTGGTACCTAAAGTATTTTTTTTTTTTTTATTAAATAGAGACCTCAAAAACCTTACAAAAAATCAAGTCAAACTTTTCAAAATTTCAGCATTATGTCTCAATTTTTGAACGAACCGCAGTGTTGGAAATTTTAAAATTAATTTTTGGGCGAAAAATGTTTGACTTGGATTATTAAATTTTGAACGATAAAAAGGTGATAAAATTTTAAAAAATATTTTTAAATTTACTCACATCCAATACCATTGAATTTGCAGAGAAAAAAATTTATTAAAAATTTATTGTTAATAAAATAATTAATATCACTCATACGACGTGTTGTATACTTTAATTAAATGGGCACGCAAAAAAGAATATGTTGCTTATTGGCGCTTGGAAAGCATTTATAATATGATAAAATAAATGTTGTATTCTTCTATGAGAAGTTTCCACGCCAACTCGTTCAATTTCACACGCAGTTTTTCTAATATATGTAGTCTCATAGTGCTCTTCTCACGCGTTTCAATGCATTTCATTGGAAAACCAAAGCAATATAATGCTTTCAAGTTTTCACTACTATGTGAGATGCCACGCTCACTGTAATGAGTTCGTAGTTAATATAAATATTTATGAGGATCTCATTTTCAGAATTTCATAATTTGGGGGTAAATAATTTGTTCTTACCGTTGTTTCCTAGGCAGTCATTCAGCAACAAAATAATTTTTTGATTAGAAATTTTTACTTTTCTGAGCGGTAGCATACTTCTTCAGAGTTTGAGTACTCTTTTCTTTATAGAACTTGGCATAGGAAGTTATTTTCTAGTCAGTTAGTCAGAAAAAATTGACATCCATGTTATATATAATTTCCAACACAATTCCAAACAGAATCCATGGTTTCGTCAACTCTAATCCATATACACTCGTACCTCGCTATAGAAGGTCCTTTTGATGAGATTAGATGACCAACATTTACTGCTTACAATTTATCTCAATTAAATTATTATTTTTTTTTTTTAAATAACCACAGCTCTGTCATAAAAGAAAACATTTTCCAACACTCAAAAATACAGTAGCCCCTTTAAAAATGCAACGAACACAAAACACATTTTTTAAGTAGACCACCAAATGAGCGTAAAACTACGAGCAGTAAACAATTTTGCATTGAAATTGAAACCACAACAAAATTATGATGATAAAAAGAAGAAGAAGAAGAAGAAAAAAACAAAGAAAGAGGAAAAAAATTTCATTCATTAAAAATAATAATTTTGCAAAAAGCAAGCAGACGAATAAACAGACAGGCCTGACAAAAGTCATACAACAACAACAAAAAAAAAATGGACAATCTGCACTAATCAATTTCAATTTGCAATCAATAATTTCGTGTGAGCCGTCTTTTATTGTTATTGGTGCTGAAAAGTTGCCTGCTTTTTTCATATTTACGAGTATATGCTGAGCACGTTCGTATTTCAGTTGGTGTTACCACCAATAATGTTGTGGTGTGAACACAACAAAAAAACAATAAGAGTTGCATGTAGCTATATGTTGTTTCAAAAAAAAATCTTAAATTTTAATGCATCTTGCAACCTTGAAAGTCTGAAATAGTGAGTGAAAACTAAAACTTAGACTTAGAGAGATGCTTGCTGAGAAACTTCAATAAAGATTTCTTTAGATACTAACATTTAATTACACTGTGCAACATAGCGAATATTGATATTATTTTGAATATTTTCATAAAACTATAATTTTTGCGATTTTTGAATCTTAACCAAAAGTGTTAGGCACATGCTTTATCGGCTTGATGATAAAAAATTAAATGAAATAAATATTATTAGTAAATATATTTAATAATAATAAATAAAAAGACACATTTTGATTAAATTAGTTTGAGAACAGATTCGATCATGTCAATGTGAGATATTGTCGAAAAATTAATAAAACATATCTCGAAAATGAAATTTTCGTATTCAGTGAGGTATTTTACATACTCGTACGAGTGATATAATCGCATTCGGAAAAATAATTTATGTAAATTCCCTAGTGTTATTAAATAAACATTGATTTTAATAGGAAATGAAAATGTTTTAATTTAATTAATTAAAATAATTTATGTAAATTCCCTAGTGTTATTAAATAAACATTGATTTTAATAGGATATGAAAATGTTTTAATTTAATTAAACTCAATTATGTAAATGTATTGTCTAAGCTACTATTTAAATAAATTAATTGATTTATTTTGCAAGCGTAGCTGTGAATTAATCAACGTTTAACAACTGCGACTAAAAAAATTTTAAACAGTGAGAATTATTAGAAATTAAATGCAAATTTTATTCAAAACTTTCGTAAAATATCTATTGCTTTGCTGATTTACTTAATATTTATCAAGGCTCAAAATCGAGCCTTCATAAGATTTTTTTTTTGTCGCTTTTAATTTTGGCCGTAGCATGGATGCGGTTGACATGCAATGTCCCATATACTACATGCTTCAAAAAGTCCCAAAAAAATGATGAAAACACAAACTTTTTGATAAAAATCAATTTTATTTTACAACATAGTTCCCTTGGAGGGAGATACACGTCATCCAATGATCCTCCAATATTTCGATACCTTTTTTATAGTAGTCGACGTCGAAGCTCTCAAAATAGGCATCAGTTTCGAACTCGAATTCCTCATGTGAGTAAAATCTCTTTCCCTGGAGTCATCTTTCCAAATTTGGAAACAGATAATAGTTGATGGGGGCCAAGTCTGGAGAATATTATAGGTGGGGCAGCACTTGGTATTGCAATTCCTTCAACTTTGCCATTGCTTTGAGCGATGAATGAACCAGTGCATTGTCGTGGTGAAACAGCACCTTTTTTTGCCTATTTGTGAAATAGATCAAGGATGCGTAACCCATAGCTCGTTTGGCTCTTCCAGCTCTTACAACAATAACAAAAAATATTAAGCTCTTTTTCCGTTGTTCGAGCTAAATCATTTTGGTTCACAATTAATTTTGTATTTGTAATTTTTTCTTCAACGCATCGACTCGTTGAACTCATGCCATGACTCAAATTAAATAATTTCGGTTCGCTAACGTTGCATGGTTTTTGTTTTTGTAGTTTTGTCTTCAACGCACTTTATTGTTTGTGTGATTTTGTTTTCAATGCATTTGGTGCTTGAGCTTGAGAGTTTTGTTATTCTTTTCCTTTGTTTCCATGCAATTAGCTTGCCGCAGCTATTTAAAAATTTTCATCAATACTAGGAATTTTTTCTCAAAATATTTTTTACGTTTTTTTTAAAGTTACAAAGAACTATTTTTGCCAAATAAAATCAAACTTTACACAAACAGGCAGAATGTTACGGACAAGCTCTGTACAAGGACTAGGCAAATTTCTACAAGTGGGCGTGTACCACTCATAAAAAACAACATCTTTAAAACGCTTTACTGAGAGAATTTTTAAGGTAGCGCAAGTAAATTGCACAATAATGCTGAAATGGTTCAGAAAACAGCTTGATGAATTTCAACAAGAGGGCGTGGCATCTCCCATACAAGTAAATCTTCAAAACAGCATACTGAAGAAATAATTTAATGTAATGCAACTTAATTTCACACAAGCACAATGACTAAATGATTAATCAAGCAAAAAGTGGGCAGATTTTGACAATGAAGCGTTGCACCTCACTCACTAAGCAGGAACTTAAAATTGCTTCACTAAAAGTTTTTGAGTAAATGTTGCCAAATTCAATAAGTGAACTTTTGTTCAAATTAACCAGCACGTAGCATGAAAAAAGTAATACTCTTTTAATAAAGTGCATTATTACTTTTAATGCGGTATAAAGGGTGGTCCGCAAAAATTCAGATATTTTAAACCACTCTGGTTGTCTACTTTTCTCATCCGCTAAGAGAAATCCACTGGGAGAAACTTGATATAAAAATCAAAAATGCATGATTATCGGAATAGACGAGGTAGATGAACGAGCTCTAAGCTCCAAAATCGTTATAAATCACAAAGTTATTGCGTGTACACGATATAGCAAAATAAAAAAATTCTGCAATATTGGCGTCAATTAACCAGGCAGTAAGAAAATAACGTAAAGTTTTAAGCAAAATATGTTTTAATATTTTTCACCGTGTACAATTTTTTAACTCGCAATTGTCGATTTTGGCGCCCAACGTGGGGCCGTTTGAGGTTGAAGGTTAAAAGAAAACTGTAAATCAGTGGACAATTATGCCCCTTAAAAATTTTTTTTAGTATTTTGCCTTCGATTTCACTCGGTTCCATCCGATTTACCAGTGCTGTGCTCTGGATTTTTGAAAATTTTTTTATTTAACTTAACCTGTTACAGGAAAATTTCTGTTTTTGTCTTCATTTGAATTTTAAATTCAAGAATCTAATACTCAAAGCCTGAAGCTGGATTTATCAGTCCGGGAGGATTCCGTTCTGATCCGCTCAGACGCTTTTGACCCTATTTATTCCTATTTGTGAAAATTACCCTGTAATAGAAGACTAAATTTTTTGCATAATTTTTTTGAATAAAGTAAATTTCAGTAATTTCTTACATTTTTGATATTTTGATTCACTCTTTTAGCGTGAATGCGAATTGCGGCTGCAAGTCAAGGTAAACTGCTGGATTTTGCGATTAAGTTGCAATTCACTGCGCTTTTCGACCGCTTTACTGAGATTTGTATAGGTTGTACTTCAATTTCATGTTTGAAATGAGATTTAAATTTTATAGATTCAGATTCTCCATCCCTAAATTTTTCTTCGTGGCTGACCAAACAAATTAATAATAATAATTTGCAAAAGTTCTACATAGGACCAAGCTGTCATTAATAATTAAACTTTTTGTAAAGAACATTTTGTTTTTGAGAAAAACAAAAATTTAACAAGTTAAATTTTCAATAAATTTGAGAAATTTGTTCAGTAAAGTTTTTTTTATAAACTTTATAAATAGCATGACAGCTTAAATAGTTTCACAGTTAGGTCCTATGTAGAACCATCAAACGTTATAGGGTGGACCGAAAAATTTCCCCATAGGTCCACAAGGTAGGGTGGGTGATAGACGGGGCCGAGCATAACACCAAGCTCGAGGGTTCAGCCCGAGGAAAAATTATTAGGGAGGCACATTTTTTTTTGATGACTTTTTTTGTTAGTAGTAATTTTGGAAGAAGCTTTGAAGTTTCAGAGCCCAGCAACTTAAGCACGAGAAAATTATATTTGTAAGGTGCAGGCACACCATGAGCAGCAGCTACCCACCCCAACATCCCGAACTGCTGGCATCGGCAAACTAGCTCGTGCTGCCGCTGGTCATGTTGTCCGCGTTCCAAGCACCAGTCGCATGCGCGATTACAAATTACCTCAAAATATATTTATTGAGAATAAAATTGATATCCCACATACGCAATATGTCGATATCTTGTTGCAATCAATTTGTTAGTAATGACACGTGGATTCAGATATACAGGTTTTTCGTTTATTTAATTATGAAATATGCCCATATCTTTCTTTTATATTTTATATATTATTTGTAGTAGAAAAACTAATGTTAAAAGTGACATTTTTATTTCAATTTTAATTAGTGAAAAAAATCATTAAAACAAAATCGCATTATTTACTATATGTAAATGTATTTCACACTGAAATTGTAACTTCCAATTGAATTATTTTTTACAGTGTGCCCCATTTTAGTTTGTCCAGGCCAATATCTCGAAAACAAATTAAAATAACGATAAATATTTAAGTCAAAAGTTATACGAATTCTGGGGAGTTAACCGTAGACCGATGTTAGTTTTTTTTATTTCAAATATCTCGAAAACTATCAGCTGTGTGGAATTTATCGATAGTTTGCCCCCAAGTTTTTTTCGACTTTGGGACTTTTTGCGTACTCGAGACGTTTTCGACCCGTACGTGTTTTTTCATGTATAGGAATATTTTTTTGGATTTTGTATCGACTTAAAAACCGCAATTCAGTGTTTACTAAGGCTGTGCAACGGGTAGATCGAACATGTTCAAACTTTTGTCATACGCAACAAGTCAAACTCTTGCTAGTAAGTTTAACAAATATGTTTGCAAAGGAACACACAACCGAAATGTGTGTGACAAATGTTTTCAAAAACTATAAATAGTCCAATTAAATAATGTATGTAACTAAGTAATGCAATCTATGAATGTTATCAATAAAGATTTTATCATTAAAACATTATTTTTCATTCAAATTCCATACAAAATATATACGGTCTACGGTTAAATAACATTGACTTTGCCAATTTTCAAGGTTAAAGGAAATAATTTATACTAAAAAAAGAGTATATTTAACTTTAAAAAAATTAAAAAATAAGTATGCTATAACTTTTTTAAACTCAAATTTATTGTTTTAAAAAAGAAATTATTAAAATCGGTTCAGTAGATTTGGCGCCAAAGCGTTACAAACATGCATGTAAGCAATGTTATATAAGTAGTATAGATTTATGTTTTTTGGAAAAAGTTAGATATGTTTTGTTTATAAGGTTTTGTCTCTAGGATTTTTCATTTTTGCTTTATTGATAAAAACATTGTTGGTCAAAATTTCAACTTTTTTTACTTTTTCTTCTAAACTAACAAATTTCAGATAAAATCACGCTGATTAAATAGTTCTTAAAATTGGAAAAAATATTCTTTGTATTTTATTGTGACTTTTTTTTAAAAAAAAAAAATTATAGAAAAAAAATTCTTGGAATGCATTACTAGGCTGATTGAAAAGTCCCGATTTTATTCTTCAATATAATCTTCTTTTAGCTCAATACAACGAGTATAGCAGGCCTCGAGCATTTTGATGCCTTTCTTGTAGTAGTCGCCATCAAGTTTCTCCTTCCTAGGCGTCCGTCTCGGCAATGACCTCTTCATTCGAGTGAAAGCGCTTACCAGCGAGCCATCTTTTCAAGTTTGGAAAAAGATAATAATCGCTGGAGGCCAAGTCTGGAGAATACGATGGGTGGGCAGCAATTCGTTCAGCGAACGTGGCACCCATCGCGCGCACATCTTTTTCATTTCGAAATGCTCATGCAAAATATTGAAAATCGAAAACTTCATTATGTCTGCTAGCTCTCTCACTTTCACTTTGTGGTCTTTCAAAAGGATCAGATGGATTTTTTCGATCTTTTCTGAAGTGGTAACTTCATTTGGATAATAAGGATACGATATTTGTGGCACCCTCTCTGTCCCTAGTATTTGTTGTATCTGTGCTTTTTTGAAAAGAAAACTCAGTTGCCAATTGAAAACGATTTACAAAAAAAATTAAAAATAAATAAATGGAAATACAACGTTTTGATCTACTACTACACACACATTGATATGAAAATATTTGTATGATTCCCAAAGGATTTTAAAACTATTGCAACACAACAACAACAACAACAACAAATATAAAATTTTCATCACACAAACTTTGAGCATAAAATTTTTCATTGTTTGGCAGCTTTTAATCTTCTATTTATTTCTGTTGTTGTTGTTATTGTTGTTATACGTTTTGTTGTTCATACTCGTATTAAGTTTTTAGTATGTTTAGTCTCAAAATGGTAGTAAAAATAACTTACATATCTTTAAATAACAAAAAAAAAAAAGAAAAACACAAAATGAAAGAAAAAGTTCTTCATTTTGCCAATTGCAAGTTGAACACGACGGCGCCATTATTATTAACCCGCTTTAGGTTTTGTTGTTATTTGATTCCAACATAATATTTTCTTGTCCGTTCCATTTTTACTTCAAGTCTGGCTCTTTTATTTGATGCCTTGTTTTTTTTTTTTTTTTTTTATTGTTTGGATACCATTTCTGCTACTATTTTTACTCGTACTTGGCATTTGAAATTGTGGTGAATAACACGTCCATACATCGTTGGTCTTTTGATGAAATGAACAAGGAACGCATAAGTCAAATAACTTCAACAGCAACAGTACAGCAACAACATTACTTGAAAACGGAAATTCCACACTTTTATGACTTCATATTGCGGAAAGTCGTAAAAACGTAGTAGCTGGTAGTAGAACTTTTCTTTTACAGCTTTATTTTGAACGGACAAAAATTTTAAGTGATATAGTAGGTACATAGTACGTCTATGATTTTTGACGAATTGTTGGATTGTAAGAGGATTCATAGAAACAAAAATGTGCTTAAGTTATCATTTTCATAATGACTAAGACTTAGCGGTTTTTTTTTTAATTTTTCAAATTGAAGTTGTACGGGATGGTCAGACAGAAATGTTGATAAATTCAAAAAAATTGTTGAAAAGTTTTGAAAAATATTTAAAAATAGTAGCGTAACGTGATAACGTTGCTTTTTAACGCAATTCAATATAGCGTATATTTCTTTTCCTTACCCCAAGAATGTGCTCGGAGGCATCCATGGCCTTGAAAAATCATTGCATTAGCATTACACATCTACCAATTTAATGCAGCATAGATTACCCAACATACCCGGCAGTAAAGATGTTCACATATGATGCTCTCTATGACGGTTTATTTTCTGCTACACATCTGCAATTATGTGATATACGTTTTCTTGCACTTAATGCCCATTTGGTTCATCAACGGCAATTTTATCGTTTTCCAACACTGATATTACTAACAGCATACGTTAATAAAAATAACAAGGACTCGCAAGAGACAATGCATTCCTTCACAATTGCTTTTTTCTTTAAAAAAAAGTAGTAAATTTGCTGCCTTTCGTTAAAATAACATTAAAAGCATAAAATTTATGACATAAAGGATAACTGCTGTCGCTGCTGGTCATATACTACTTGCTGTTGCAATTTAGATGCCCATAGTTTTTTTTTTTCTTTTTGTTCGCCTGCCTTAGCAATTAGTGTGAAATCATGCGGAAGTTTATGATAACATCGACGTCACATTCTTTAAAGTACAATAAACCCAAAGAAAAAATTATAACTCGAAGAAAATGCATTTAGAGAATACTGCTCTCCAAGCGGTCACAGCTCATAACTGCCGGAAAACATGAGCAATGTGGATTCGATTTTAATAGAAAAAAAGTTTCTGAAAGAAAATAACAACTTTGTTTAATTTTGGATTTTGGTAACTGTATGCTAACGCAATAAAAAATCCATATCTTGTTAAAAAAAAAAAGTAGCAAAAATGTCCACACTAAAATTTTATAAATCTTATTCTACTAAACCAATGGTATGTAGTCCGTTCTTAACGTATTTTAGTACTATCTAACATTTACTCAGATATTAAAAATAAAACTACCAAACAAGAGATCCTAGAGATCGATCTATGCCAAAATATATTCTTATTTTATATGATGTAATGTGTTATGTTATCGACTTAACTAGTTTTAGGCCAAACTAGTTACCGTTAAGCCTAAAGATATGAAATGAAATTTTAATGCAAAAGCTCTGTAGCTAGTGAACGCAAATGGCCTCTTTATGTATCACGACTTGTCTCGTTTCGTCTCTAATTTGCAAGCCGAAAAATAAGCTAGCAAAATTTTTATATTTGTTGTTAATCATTCATTAAGCACAGGCTAGATATTTTTGCTTTTATTTGAAATATAATAGCATATTTTCAGGCTTGAAAATTAGAGACGAATCGTGATACATAAAGAGGCGCTTAGGCAATACCAAAGTAAGACAATAAGGGCCTCTTTATGTATGACGCCTAAAAGTATGCTAGTACAATTCTTATATTTGTGATTAACTATTCATCAAGCACAGGCCAGATTTTTTTTTTCATTTATATCAAATACAATCGCATATTTTCAGGCTTGAAAATTAGAGACAAAACGAGACGAATCGTGATACATAAAGAGGCCCTAAAACTTATCGATTTCATTGTATGCTTTACAAATGGTAAGTGAAGGTAATGCTTTTGCATTAAAATTAAATTGCATACCTTCAGGCATACAAATAAACTAGTTTGGCCTAGAAAAAACTAGTTTATGCTGGAAACTAGTTTGGCCTGTAACATACATCGGATAAAAAACCTCTTTCTTTATATAGGACATTTTTTATGACACAAAAATTTTGTCAGAAAATTTGTGTGTAATAAAAAAAGAAAGGTGTAAGAACAAAACAATACAATATAAGAAAAACAAAAAAATCCATTGCATGTAGATTTATTTTGATAAATTAAATGCAACCGTGAAAGTGGTTCCTGTCAAAAATAAAAAAGCAAATATAAGAAAACAAAAACTTCATTGCATATTTGTAGTGGTTTCAGAAAGGTTAAATTCTATTGCATACCTTGAGTTGTAAAAGAAAGGTGAAATGAAATTGTCATAAATAAGAAAAGAACAAAAACTCTGAAAAGTGCGCGCCCGAGCCTAAGAGCGAAGCAAAGACTGTACAGGCGGAAGTTTGGTGAGTGAAGCGAGCAGGGGACGGAACCCCTTGTAGTATTAAATAATACCTTTAAAATAACACTGCTATTTTTTCGCATGCAGCTGTTTTATAAGTATATATCAATGGTTACCAAAGCATATTTTAAATTTGTTTATATTCAAAATTTTAAATTTTTGACTTATTATTTCTCAAAGTAGACCCCAGAAAATCATATATATCTTGCTTTAAGCTAGTACCGTAGTATTTCTTCATAAATTTGTTTTCACTCGATGAGAAACATATTATAGTCCAACTTAACTTTTTGGATGAGATTCTTAGCAAGGTATTTTTTGGCACAATCGTGTATGTATGATACGTATGTATGTATGTATAATATTATTTTTTTAAGTTATATTATAATTCCCTACCAAAACCTATGCACTTGCATCCATTGTATTTTGCGTTTTCCACCAAATCGCCCTTATTCCCCCACTTTCTTTTCTTTAGCATTATACGGCTGCTACGTCAAGTTAACAAGAAGCATCACATGTATGTTCAGCAGCTCGATTCAACTAAATTTAGCAGAAGTCAGTTTTTTATGAGTTTTGTTGAAACGCATTAAAATTAAGCAAAATTGCAAGTTTCCTCAAGTCGTAAAACCAAAAAAGATGCAACGACAGTATGAGATGGCGCAGGCATTAAAGATAAAGAGCATAACATTAAAATCGGTCCCTAAGTGCACACTATGCACGCAGATGACATAAAATAATGTGGGGCAAGAGGGCTTTAAAATAAAAACTAAGCGAAACTGTAAAATATGTAATGTTATAGGATTAGAAAAATGCAAGAATTTCATTTTATTTTTTTTGCAATTGCGTAGAATTTGCTTTTTAAAAATTTTACAATTTTTAAAGATAAAAAAATGATAATTATTAAAATTATAACCAAACCAAAAAAATTTCTCGAATTTTTTTGTCAAAGATTTATGTTCAAATTATCGTTACGAATACCTACATATAATTTGTATTCAATTTTTTATGAAACCCATCAAGTTATTAGAAGTATTAAATAGAATTGTCATGGCATTTTAGCTTTCGACGCACTTGAAACATTTATCTCTATCTTACTTCTTTCTCGAGATATTGGCCTGGGTAAATTAAAATAGAGCACACTGTATATAGCCTCAAAATTTTGGGTACGAGATGGAAGGGGTGCTTTGGTTGGCAAACATGTAAAACGTAATTCAGCTTCAGCTGCCAATTTTTTTGGTTTCAAAATATTTAAGGAAATCTTTGATTTTTTTTTATTAATTGAATATTTGATAAGAAAATCAATAATATCAAACAATTGGCGGCATCTGAACCCTTTGTAACAGCAGGTAATGCTTTGAAGGCAATTTTTGTTGACTTTTTCGCACATTTTTGGCAGTATCATGGTCATAATTTGACGAAGGCTTATTTTTAGCTGCTTCAAGGTTTTTTTGTTTTTCGGTGTAAATACGTCCTTTAGCTTAATTTTACAAAAAAAAAAAAATTGTCAAACCGTGGTACATCGCATAATATTGCCGACCAGTTGACGTCATCGAAATGCAATACAAATCAACTTGGGAGAGCCAACATTGCACTAGATATGTGGCAAATTGTGGCATCCTGCCGAAATCACAATTCTTTCACATCAATTCTTTGATTTTGCTACAAAAATAATTAGCTATCATGCGCCTTTTGCGCATCATCATGGAATTGTAATTATTTTCAAAGAAGTAAAGCCCAATGAGATCGATCGTGCACTTTTTGTGACCTCTCCTGAAACACTTGAGAATATTCCACGCCATCTATGCGAAAACTTTGCTTATTCAAGTTCAGCACCTTTTTTTTGCGTAGATAATAATACAGTTTAGCTACTACAACTTTTTGCCTTCTTAGCTATTTAGCTTGTAATATTAAGTCAAGTAAAGCGAAACATTTCGTAAGCGTGTCGTTGGTAACTGATATTTGGCATTTTGAATGTGTGTGATTTTTGACTGCTATCTGATTTACAGTGCTGCCAATTCAGGAATGTTGAATCACCCTATATTGTCATAATATTTATTATTATTAAGTTTAATTAAAACATCGATGATATTTACAAAGTTCACTCGACAATTCTTTTTATACTTTCCATTTTATTAGTTTATACATATAGGTGGTAAGTTATAGGGGTCTTGACTCCACAAATAAATTTTTATATAAAATTTTTATTAAACATATGAAGAAGAAATCGAAAATTACACGCGTAAACTTGCTGAGTCCCTCGAGAAGAATTGACATGATAAATCATGACATGTTAAGAAAAAAATCATTTCTTGAACTCTTCAGTAATTCTAAAATTCTCACAATTAGAAAAAAGGAATTGATGGATTTCAAAATTTAAATTTTTTGTGAAAAACTAAGAAAAATCAATCAATATATGGTTTTCATATATACTTTGGGTCACTGAATTTTAAGTTCGGTATCGATTTCGTGTCATCGCTTCAAGCTCTTCACTTTGCTGAATCTTTACAATATATGAAAATGTTAAAATGCTAATTCTGCTGACACTTTTTTATGTGTACAACAGTAATGACATAAACAATATTAAAAAAAAAAAATTTCAGCTAAAGCAAAACTTTCATTGAAGTAAAGCCTCTTAAATTATATTACCACATTAAAGTTAACCGTTTCTCTATTTTCTGTTTTGATTATCCTCAAACAGCGAAACGTGATCTGATATCAATGCATCTGATCGACACGTCACAATTGTATTACAATTACTATGCGACAGCAGCACTGGTAAATGGAACACCTACCTATTTACCCGCCTACCATCCTGCGATTCATCTGAGTAGAAACGGTTTGTTCTCAACGCATTTGTCACATCTTACCACCAGCATACGGCCGCCCTCACCAGAAGCGTTACGATTAAGTAGAACACCACCTAGTCCGTCCAAACCATCGAGACCGAACAGCAGCCTTGGTGAGCCGACCACAACAGCGGCGTCATCAGCGGCAGCAGCAGCAGCTTCAGCAACTGTAGCGGCTACGTAGCAATATCACAACAGTGTAGCCAATGCACTAAATGCGGCCGCAGCAGCTGCAGCTGCTGGTCTTTTTATGTAAGTATTTGTAAATACTTTGTTTTCAGAGTTTCTCTATGTTGTATGTATGCAGTTATGTGGGGGTGGGGGGGGCGAGGTTAAGCAAAAAACTTAAACTTAAATTTTAATTTAATTTCAAGTTCTATGCGAAACTTCTTTGTGCAAGAGACCTTGGAAAATATTACGCTCACACAAGTAGCTGAAATTTTCGCACAGTTTTATGTAATTTTCCATTTGGCATTTTAGTTTCCGTTTCAACACTTTCCACACAATGTTAGTGAATACTTCCTGCTTTGATAACTTTTCTACTTATGCATGTTGCACATCTCGTCTTGGTAGCATAAAGCCCTTATGATACTATAGTATTTTTTTATTTATTCAAATAGACCAAATCTATTTCAAACCAGTCGGAGTGACTTCAAATTTCGGAATTGGTTGCTGGGATTATATCATCCCCCGATTTGATTGAAAATCATTTTATACGAAGATATGCCCATTTAAAGTTTTAGTGTCAGAGCTTGAAAAACTGCTGAAAATTGGTTCAAAATTGTCGCATTATCATCCAAATCAAAATAATTAATTTTTGTCTTTTGATGCTAATAGAAGTTCTGATTTTCTGTCTTTTCAAAGTTGTTGAAAATTGACGGAGTTATAGCGCTTTTTATGGCAAAAAAAAAACAAGGCTGATTTTCTCAAAAACCCCAATTTTTTTTACGCTTAAAATTTTATTTTGAATTTGTATTAATATGAGAGAGAAATGATATGAGTTTAATGCTTGTTGAGGTCAGGAGATTTTTTTCCCCAAAATCAAAATGTCAATTTTTATTTTTCATCATTGACAAGCCACGCTACGGTACTATTTTCAAAGCAAATAACAAAAGCAACATTCAAAATTACTTTCTGCAAATCTTGCTTGAATTCTGCATACCTTCTTTTATTGTTATTTTAGTAATAAAATTTTATCATGGGAAAAAAAAACATTGTACGCACATATAGCTTTTTCGCTGACTGTACTTCTGTGGGTTTTGAATGTTTTGTTTGCTTGACTTTGTCAGCGAAAAAGCTATATGTGCGTACAATATTTTTATATCTTTCCTATGATAAAAAGTTATTACGAAAATAACGGTAAAAAAGTACGCTTTTTTTGATATCTTAAAAATCTGAAGTGATAGAGCAATACAGATTTGAATTCAGTACACCAAGAGTCTACGGAAATACTATAGCGCTTTTGTGATAAAAAAATCTTGTATGCCAGTGTTATCAATTCCGTTTGATGCAAGCAAAAGATTTTCAAAAATCGCGTGCTTTTTGGTTATGTTCAAATAAAAAAATTTTCAGCCTTGGTGTGTCAGAAGTAATTTCAATGTTTTTATAAATAAATTTGTATACATGTATATTCGAGAGTTTAAATTTTTTCAAAAATTTTCATTGCAAAAAATAAGTAATGCGTATAAAATTGTTAAAAGCACATAAATATTTTTGAAATCAAAAAAAAAAAAGTAAAAGAAAAAAATGTGTCATACAATCTTAAATTCGCTTTGCGTTCGCATCGTTTGTAATGCTCGCTCATTTGTATGCGAAACAAGCTCACAGCTTTTAATCAAATCAATTTTCTCCATAGTTTTATGATTACAATTTAGTTTCCTCTCACACGTTCACCTCTTCTCAGTCGTTTACCCGTTCGTTCGTTTGTTCGTTCATTCATTCGTTTGTATATCGGTCGTCTATTGTTGAATTTGTTGTTGTTGTTATTGTTTATTTGTAGTTTTTGTTATTTTCTTTGTGAAAACGGAAACGGAAGTGTTCAATTTACTCAAATGTTTGTTTATGTCATTTCTTTGCCTGGGTGGCTGGCTGGCTGGTGGTGTGTGAGTGTCATTGTGAATGTGTGAAATTTTGCGCTTTTTGCACAAAAACGCTTTATTGTTTCTTATTTAGCTTTACACTGGTATTTGAAAATATCTTCAATTTCATTTAATTTATTTAAAATATTATCCTTTTTCTCGTTTTTGTTTTACATTTCAATTCAGTTCATTCATTGTGTTTAGTTTATTTTTTTTTGTTTTAATTAAAACTCAAGTGCAATTCCTCTTCATCGTTGCTAACGTTTTTCGCAATGTTTTAGTTTTTCATGATATTCTTTATATTTTTACATTTTTGTTTTCTTCTCTCTCTTCGTTATGTAACTTTCTTTAACATTTTAATGTTGACCGTAAAATGATTTCTTTCTTTTAATTAATCTTTGTTACTGGACTTGAAAACAAAACTCCACTCAAGTGTTTTTTTTTTTTCTTGTGTTTTTATTATCAACTTTGTTCTTTGTAAGTTGAAAAATATCAAATTGCATTTGAATTTCAAGAAATATTTTGCTACGTCATACCATGAAGCTTAAGTAGAGATTTTTTTTTTCCATACATTTTTCGAGCAAGAATTTGAAATTTTCGCACACAATATCCCATGATTTGTTTTGAATTTTGCAAGTTAGATAAGTGCAAGATCTTAATTGCGGACCAAGGCACCATATAAAAACAGACACACACTGACAATTAGATATTTTTTATAAAATTCACAAAAAATCAGAAGTAGAATAACGATAATTAATAAATTTTGTGGATGTTAAAAGCTGACGTCAAGTCTAGAAAAAAGAAAGCTCGTGGTAAAATAGAGCCTTCAAGAATATCAATATTCATCAAAGTATATTTTTTATTGTTTAATTTTTAAATTTATTAATTACTGTGTGTCTAACATTAGAATCACAGTGGAATTTATTTTTCAATATTTTTTGAAAATTTTTGCAAAAAAAAAACTCTATTAAATTATTTTACAGCGTCTGCCTCTGATATATTGTGTTAAGGATATAAAAAAAAAATGGAAATATAAAAGCCAGATGTTCACAAAAGCTGAAAAGGCAGACATGTAGGTGTCTGCATTTTCGAAATATATGAGGTAGCATATGACAAAGTTGTCGATTTTGGTTAACTTCGTATATATGTTTTGGAGATATCAACTTTTTCCGAATATACATATTAAATTATATAGTTAAGTATGTAAGCTTAACATTTTTCCTTTAAAATTCACCTTTATTTTTCTCTCCAAGATATCGTAAATTTGAATTTTTCTACTATCTTACTGTACTGGAACTTATGTAAGACCTGTGTAATATATTTGAATTTACGATATTTCGTGGGAAAAAAATTAAATAAAAAAAATTTGAATAAAAATATGGAAGCTAGTCTCAACCAGTGCTAAAAGAAAATAAAATTTTCATTTCATTCATTCATTCATTTCATTAGAGAAGCAAAAGCGAAATGGTGTCGGATTTGGCGTGGAATGGCCCATATACACAGCCAGAAAAATAACATAAGTAACCGAAAATAAATTTCATGATTTTCAAACTCTGCCGCACTATAAAATCATATAAAAATTTCGGCCATCTCCTGAACTATATATTCTTCCGTCGTTAACTTCTAGTAGAAAGATAATCCGAATATCCGATTTAATTTCTAAAATTTACTCAATAATCTTTCAAAAAACATAAAATTTTCAACATATTAAAAGAGCTAGCTGAATCAGCTGTGGAAAAATATATAATTTATATTTGGCTTTTGTCAAAATTCAGCTTTAATTTGGCCTAAAAGGCTGAAATATCATAATTATATAAAACTGATTGTTGTGTTGATTTTAGTCTTACAGTGACGCTTAAGCAAGCTAACTTTTGGTCCTTGAGTATAGTAGAATAGAACATGAACTTTGATTGCCTCCCATCATACCAATACTTCGTACGCATAAATGGATCTTATGACGCATCCCGCAATTTTTTCCATTTATCTTTTTTCATCAATATAAAACGTTAAAGCCTTTTTTGTTCGTTTCTGGCAATTTCATCTCCAAGATAAATTGTATTCAAGAATAGCACATGTCACTTCAATTTCGGTGGATCGAAGACTGTACTTTTAAGTGAGTAAAATTATCTGAGCTGTTTACTTTAAGCCAATATGACAATTGTTTTCACGCTGATTCAATGAACTTTTGACAGATGCTTTCCCAATATGAAATAAGGCCAATTTATCAACTTGGACAACTTACCTTCCAGGTAACTACGATAACCCAATTTAGTAGTGAAATGACACCCAGTAAAGTTGCTCTTGTTATACTTTTATTTATTGGTGTTCCTGAGTTTAGCTTTCTCGTATTTTGGAATGAAATCCATTCTTACTTCATTCCATTTATCTTAACTTTGTATTACAACCCTAACTTAAAATACCTGTACGCATGGTTATCATATTTAATATTTTACCATTCAACATTTCCATCACTTTATTTCTATTTTGCTACAGAATATCTTGTGTCGAGCATAAAGTTCTTATACCAAAGTTGTTGTTTTTTTTTTCACTTTTCCTTTATTTGTCCGTCATAAAATTATTACGTCAATAAACACTCATTTTACCTTTTTCTTTATTTTCTTGTTTATGCATTTTCAAGCTTTGCCATTTTATTTTTATTTAACTTCCTTGCAACGACGTCTTCAACTTTACGACATCGACGAATCAACCTAATCCTCCAACATGCTACGTAAGAATCGTTACCACGCATAAGAGAGTTTATATGGGTACAACTGCTTCCAAAAAGACGTTAGCGCGTTAGCCAGGCTATGGTAGGGCAAGTCTCTGATGGACAAACTGAAACTTTCAAGGCTCACAGCCAACAAAACAGCAACAATAGAAACTTAAAAAGTATTATATCCTTGCCGTCATAAAAACAGCAAATAAAAGTTAAAAATCACAAAGGTGCAGCAGCGGCAATAGCAAACGGCAACGGCAACAGCAACAGCAGCTGTAGCACGCTAAAGGCGCTCAAATCATTCACGCAAAACTCTTTTTTTTTTTGTTACAACGCTCACACATGCGATGCACAACATTATGCCACAATAGAGTGCAATGTTGCCACCTTATTTGGTTTTATACCAATATACCCATTAAACGTTTTCACATTTTCTTTGCAAGCTTAGCTTATATATGTCAGTGATGAGTTCATCGTTGCAAAAGTAATTGGTGAAAATAGGCCTTTCCAGGTAATGCAGTTGGTAATGATGTGACAAAAATTGCTTTGAAAACAAGAAAAAAAAATATGTTGGCCTTTTTTTTTGGCAATGTGTTGTTGCTTTAAAAGCTCTCCTTTTTAAACATTGTGTTAGGCCCTTTAATGTTATATCGCCTGTTAGGCATCTAAAGTTCTAAAATTTGACAATGATCCCTTAAAACTGTCTCTATACGATATTCAACTTCACTAACTAAAATTGTTTAACTACCAACAATTTGTGCATCTATTTGGTCAACAACAAGCAAATACATTCATTCATTCATTCCACCATCTATCTGCGAGTTATAGAGTATACTCTGTTATCTTAAAATTTGTCGCATTTTTTTCTACGTCATTGCCATTACCTTATTTATTCTGTAATAAAATTTTTTTATGCTACACACCGAATGAATCCTTGTCTTTACTTGTCCTAAGCTGTGTTTGTCCCATTTGGTTGAAAAACCGCTTGTTCAATGTTCATCTCACCAATAAAACAAATGACCATCGTCTTGTCCTCGTTGTAGTCATTACAATAATCTTAATGTCAATTGCTTCTTCGTGGAAGAAGGTGGATTATCTTAGAAGTATAAAAAAAAAGTAAGAAATTTTGTTAGAATTTGTAGATTTTAATATGCAGCATTTTTATGGCCACCTGGAACTTGATTTCATTGCAAAGAGTAAGGTGCTTTCTTACACAGTACATTATATTAATGAAATTTTTATTATGGTGTAATGTGCTTCTACAATATGTGATATGGTATATATCGTTTAATAACTTTGTAATAACACCAACAAAAAAAAAGAATTTTTGATCAACTTTAGAATTTAAACTCCTACTTCGACTCCATCGAATGTGATCGCCGTTCAAGACGGTATTTGACCACCAAACTTTTAATGTATGTCTTATGTATTTGTTGATGAATACTTGCTGTTAGCTTATGAACTAGTCAGAAACAAGCCAACCCATACAACCAGACTGATTTATTAATTGAAAACTGTGAATTTTCGTTTGAGTAGAAATACGTCAAGATCCACAAATTTTGAGCTGAGCTCATATGTGTCCTTTATCTGCTCATGCAGCATAGAGTCTCCGAATTCCTTTGCCGGTTTTCCAATTCCGTCCCAATTCTGTTCAACGCATTAGCCATCGTTTCCAGAGTAATTTAGCTTTTCTACTACCCTAGAGGTTCTACTCCAACGCTTGATTTCTGCAACGTTTCCAATTTTTCCGATTTTTTTTTTTGATAACTGAAATTAGTACATACCTGCAATATTTCATATTTTATATATTATTTAATTTTTGATATCAGTGATATTTTTTGATATTTTTAACTGTGAGTCGATAATTGTCAACTTATTTCGATAGTTTTTTGATACTCTTCGACCCTTTCAATGCTTTTCGACTCCTATTGACTTTCTCGATGCTTTTCAACACTTTCTTAATCTAAATGACTTGTTCGATACTTTTAAGATTTTATAAACAGTTTCGATATTTTTTATATACCTACCATGAAATATTTTTCAACTTTATCGATAATTTTCGATACCAATCTTTAAAACTTTTTTGATTTCGACAGGATTGCGATAGTGGGCGTGACAACTCCCATATTAACATAAAACTGGAAGCGATATTTTAAGAGAACTATTACAGTAATTGGCATGAATTTTGATGTATGTGGTTTACTTGCTTTAAGGCAGGCCCGGATTTACCTGAAAGACACACTGTCAATTCGGTAGGGCTGGGCAGGGCATTACCACCTCCCCCCCCAAGGATCTGATACTAGATATTATTCAATACAACAATTCAATAAAACCATCTAGTAGTGGTGGCATTATAATTCTTGCCCCCCCCCCAAGGTTTTGGTGAAAAGTGACGCTCCTGCTAGGGCAGCAAGATTTTAGGAGCGGCAACAAATATTGGAAACTTTAAAAATTTTTTTACAAAGAGGGAAGAAGGTGCGAATGTCGCCCCCTAAATTACCTAAAAAATGTTAACACAAGCAAAAAAAAAAAAAAAAGGGCCTCACTTTTGAAATTTGAAATTCTTTTTCCATATTCACAAGTGAAGAAGGACGGCAATTTGTGAATGGCCTAAGGGCGGCAAATTTCTAAATCCGGGCCTGCTATAAGGTATGTCTGCATCAAAAGCGGGCGAAATAGTACCACTACGCTTGGCACCTCCCATACAATTAAAATACATACATAAGTGGCATATCTATCGAAATATATGTCTATAGAAAGCTATTTCTGGATAAAAATCGAACTGGTTTATACCAGTGGGTGTGCAACCGCCCTAAATTTTAAGACTAATTACGGCATATATCGCAAACTATTCAAAAATTTTGTATGCGTATGTTAAACACGAATATAATTTTTTGATCCCAAAGTAGGCGGAATTGGAGAAGTGGGCGTGACATATTTCGCCCTTCTTTATTTTTATTCTATTTTTTCAACATTTTCCATATTCTTTTGACTTTTTCAAGCTTTTAACTTTTCCCAATATATTCCATATGTATTTTTTCTACTTTTTTAATCCTCATTCATTTTTATTCGACATTTTCTTATTTTTTTCGACTTTTTCCTCATTTTTTCAACATTTTCCATACACATATATTCGACTGTTTCCTTTTCTTTCAACTTTTTTCAATGGTTTCCATAGTTTTTAGACTTTTTCATTTTTTTTTTTTTTTTTTTTTTTCAGCTGTTTCAAGACTTTTCAACCTTTTTACATTATTTTCGACTTTTTAAACCTCATCAACCTATTCAACATATTTATAACATTTATTTAAAAAGTACTTTCAATGCAGTGTAGGACATGTGAGTTTCGACCTGACCGAAGATAACACCTTTACTAGTTTTTCTTTTGACTTTAACTTTATTTCACTGTATGTGTTGCTTTGTTTCTCTCATTTCTTTAATAAATAAATGTATGAGTTAATAAAATTTTTATATATATATTTTTAATAATAAAATTGGATTCAAATAATTTACATTTTTATTGCATTTTAGGCAATAAAATACAATTTGATTTAATAGCCAACAAACACATAATATGTATGCAGTCAAATGAAATAGACTTGCAAAATATTTCATATATTTGAAAACTATATGTATTTGCAATGCTTATAATTATTGCAAATGAAATTTACATTCACAATATCCATATAACTTAACATATGTACAGTAAAATAAGCTGATGAATCATATAAAATAATAAATTTACAATTTATACAAAATAAAGAAGCATTTGCATGGCATAAAATTTACATAAAATAAAAATGTAATACTAAAAAAAATGAACTAGAAGATATTGAAATATATAAAATTTATTTATGTGAAATTCCTATGGATTGTGAGTACTTAAATTTTCGCGCTGATGCTAAAATAACATCAATAGAGAATTGTTATATGCCCTTTAAGAGTGAACGCTATTTTTTAACAACTTCATAATAAAAAACTTTTACAAAAAAGCAAAAAAACGCCGGAATGAGGTATAACAACTTGCTGCAGTAATAAAATTATAGAGATAAAAAATAAATAAATATAAAAAAGAAAAAGAAATTTTCAACAATTATTCAACTGAAAACGGTCATAAAAACACAAATTTAATGGAATGAAATGAAACAATATGAATTTACGCCACACAATCTCAAAAACTGTCCGGGCGCTAGTGATGCCTGTGTGGTTTAAAACTTGGATACTGGCAGTCAGTCATCCTGTTGCCACCTCCTTCGAAACGATAAAAGAAACCATGCAAGACGTGAAGAGAAGAGAATTTTTCGCTATTTTCGGTTTTTCGTAGTTTTTTTTTTTTTTTTTTGTTTTTTGTTCTTCAACTGCAAAAGAATTTTTACGATATTTTTCAATACGAATTTAGTAAAGAAACAGAAAGAATCGTAAAAATTTTCCACCTTTTATGGTTTTCATTTTGTGTGATTTCGACGTCTGATGGTGTAGTTTGCAATTTCATTGTACGATACCGAGTGGAGTAGAATAAGGTGTTGGCGCTAGCTGGAGTCTGACTTAAATTGAAAAGATGTTGAGCGCTTTTTTTTTTTTCTTTTTTTTTTTTGCTTTTTTAGTTTTGAAGTGTGAATTTTTTCGCCACTTCGCTAATATTTGATTGCAAACTTTTTTCTGAAATTTTATTACAATTTTTATTTTTATCTCGGTTTTCTTATTTAAATTTCAAAATGTGATGCCAAGTGTTAAGAAAATTTTATTTCATTCAATAGTTTTATGATTTGATATTTCATTTTTGCTAGATGATTCTATTGTCACTCACGGAGGGCTTTAATCAACTTTTTATAAAAGTGTGAGTGTGACTACAAAAACTTTAATTGTGGATTATTTGGGATGTAATTTGGAGTCGATATATGAAAAACATAAGAGCTTTTTTTTTACATCCATATTTACTATTTTTCAAGGAACTAGACTATACTAAAATATCGTGGCATCCGTGAATCGGAGAAATGCTGCAGAGGAATGATGTCACTTGCAAATTATCGTGCATGCTGGAAGAGTTTCGTAAAAAAGCACTATGCTTTATCATTGTGGCAGTAAAAACTTTTATTTAGATTGTGACACACCTACTTTTATTATTAATGCCATGTAAAGTTTATTAATTTTTCTTCTGCACAATATAACGCAGATTTTTAATTAAATTTTATCAGTAAAATTTTAACAGCCATATTGTTGTATATCCAATATCCCATGGTGGGCGCATACCTACCTTTAAAGGACATTAAAAATGCATTAAAAGATGTTGCCTCCTAAATCACAAACGCTCAATTTATATGTGTCCAGACATAACTTTTTCAAACGTTAACTCTATGATTATTATACACATGATCTGGCTTGGACGATCGTTATGGATTTTTATGTTATTTCCATTTTATTTAAAATGTATAACAACATTTTTTATGACTTTCAATGCATTTTATGAACATGTATACTTTTTTACTAGGTATAACAAAATTCATATCTAAGGCTTAGCAGTTAGAGCTATGTTTTAATGGATTTGCAAACATGCATACGTACGTATGTATTTTACGTATTTTCTAGTTTTGCATCAAAATGATATCTTTGTGTATGTACACTAGGGTGGTTCTTACGAAAAAAAAAATTGGGTACGCCCCCTCCAATCAGTTCAAAACAGGATAAAAACATTTAAAAAATTTATTTAAAATTTTTTATCTTTAATCCTTACTCGGCCTATTTCAAAATGAAATTTGATTTAAGTGAAAATCAAATACGAGCCCTGCTAATCGCTTCGAAATAAGATAAAAAAATTTAAAAAGTTAATTAGAAATTTTTATCTTTAACCCTTAGTGACCCTATTTCAATGTGAAATTTGATTTCAATAAAAATCAAATGCGACGAAATGCGGTTCGAAACAGGATAAACAAATTTAAAAAATTTATTTAAAATTTTTATCTTTAACCCTTAGTCTATTTCAATGTGAAATTTGACTTAAGCAGGCATTTTTTTTAAACTAACTTTTCTCAAGTGGCTTTTAATTTTAAGAAAGAAATATTCAAAAAAAGTATCGTATGGATCTAGTTTTCGAGATATAGTCATGTGAAGTTGCAGATATTGCTTTTCTAAAAACCATTATAAGTTGGGAATGTCATATGAAAGTAATTCTCTTCTCCTTTGGTAGTTGATCAGTGCCAGCAGCTGATAATTTCAGTACCCTCTGCTAGATGACTTCTTTAATTTGATATATAATTTATTGCTGTAGCTATTTTAGTGTACGTATTTGATTTTCACTTAAGTCAAATTTCATTTTGAAATAGGCCAAGTAAGGGTTAAAAATAAAAATTTGAAATAAATTTTTTAAATTTGTTTATCCTGTTTCGAACCGATTGGGAGGGTGTTGCATTTGATTTTCGCAAAAAAAAACACCACTCTAATGTACACGTACTAGCCTCACTAATGACAACGGCAGACAAACATGATATTTTTCTCCATTTCCAAATTGCATGCAATTTTATATTTTTATAGTTGCCATAAAATTTGTATTTGTATTTATTTCCACTTTATTTTGAGTTTATTTTCATTTTAATAGACTTTTTTTATTTTTTGGGCATTCACATCAGTCGTAATCAAAGATCAGCGCTGTGTGCTTAGAGTTGCCATTTCAGTAAATTGATGAGGCTTTGATTTTTATTACCCAATGCGGAGATAGACCGTCTGCTGTTGAGGTATCGAGTAGCATAGCACAAATACAAACTTATGCCAAATACTATAAAAAACATCTTTGAAAGGCACTTTATTAAAAGAATTCAAAAAGTATGAACTAAATTCATAAGGCCTATTAAAAAAGGATGATCATCATTCAAATTTCACGTTGTCTCATCATCTGTAGTTTTAATATCGAGGACTATGATGGCGTATTTGAAAAATTGCAAAACATTTAAAGGGGAAACGCAACAGCGTAGTTTTTTTTTTTATAGTATATACGCTATTTCTCAGGAAAAAAATAAAAGCAAGCGCAACTTTAATAAAAAAAAATCGTAAAAATATCATTTTTGAAATATGACACATTATGTACGAGAGTATGTGCGTGTGCGTGTGCGTATGCGCTGATCTGAGCTGAGCTGAATACAAAACAATTTTATGACTTTCCTTTGGAATGGTTACTTTGAAGTCTTGTGGCATTTGCTTAATTTGTGGGGTTGAAGTTTTAGTGTTTTTCATTCGTTTATTTTTTTTTTCAAGAGAATTGAAACTACTTATAATTATAATGCTGTTTAAGAAAATGTTCTTTAATTTATATGTTTACTTCGCTGAGACATAGATATGTATATGTAGCTAAATGTAAAAAGTGTGAAGGTTGTGTTCACTTCCTTAGTTTAATTTAAATGGCTACCAAGCTATATAGGGCTATTGACCCTAAAAACAATTCCTGGAAGGATATATGGATTACATGTCTAGTGAGACAGCTCTTAACACAACAACATACACTAACAAATACAACTGGTCTAAGAATCTTTAAATATCTTGGTGTTGACGATAATTAAATTTCGTATAGCTTGTACAACTATAAGACACAAAAATCGAGAGCTTCAAATACCGATTATACGGATGCAGTACTCCCAAGGTTTATAGAGTAACAATCTATACAGAAATAGGCAGTTGCAAAACGGTTAGATCGCATTTTAACTGTCATAACACAACATATGTAATCGCTTAATGTTTTTTTTTTGAAAGAGGGGCACTGCAGAATGCAGAATACTATTTTCATTAGTAGGCGGTGCCGCGCCTCTAACAGTAAAATTCGTTTCAACGGCCAAGCCAATTGACTGATTTTAATAAAATTTAGTTTGGAAATAGATTTAACCTCAAAATAGGTTATTAAAAGCTATAATGTATTCAAAGGGGCGTGGCGCCGCCCTTAATGAGAAAAAACGCTGTCACTTCTGAGCCACTACAACGATTTTCATGAAATTCGGTATGGATATCAATTGATTGACTGATTCTTGAGAAAAAAAATTTATATTTAGTGGATTGGTGACACGCCCCTTAAAGGAAGAAAAACGTTTTCACTGCTAAATTAACTGACCGATTTTGATGAAATTCGATACAGAGATTGTTCGATACAGAGATTGTTGTTTGTTTTTAATGGGCGGTACCACGCCTCAAATCGAAAAAAATTTGGTTCGGGCATAGATTGAACACTAAGGAAAGCTATTTACTTTTAAATGGGTAGCGTCACACCCCTAACTGAAAAATATGTTTATACAGATAAACTAATGGACCTGAAGAAGGGACAGAGATAGGGATAGGTAAATATAATACCAATATTTCTTATTTTTAGGAGATGACAAAAAATTGTTCTTTTTTGTTTAAGTTTCAAAAATATTCTAATATACGTGGTCATTAGCGAGTACCTCCAATTCTCTCCAACTTGTTACTGGCTAGTGGTTAGTGTGTATTAGGGTGATTCCATTTTTTTTTTTTTTTTTTTTGTTTCAAACAGCCGTATACTCGTAGTAGAATACGTTGCTCATGTAGACCTTTTTTTTCGTGATGTAAAGCAATGTCTCACTGGCTGCTTAAAATCAAGATTTGATAATTTATCATTGGTTAGTAATGTTGGGTCATTTTGCCACATCGTCAATTTAAAATAAGTTATAAAAATATGCAATAAGTCTTATGAATTTAAGCCGCAGCATCTCAGAATTTGTCACATCCAGTTAAATTTTTAAAGTATAATGCAATAACACTACAACATTTTGTTGCCTTACCGAAATAAATATTTTTATGATCGTTACAAATTTTTTTCCCTTAGATTTTTATGAGCGACTTGGTCATAAATCTTTACAAATTGTATGTAGCAGAAGAAGAAGAAGCTCTTTAAACTCACATTTGCTGGTGTTCAGTAAATAATGCTATTGATTTGTAGTAAAAAAAAATAAACAGGGGCTTAGATTTATTTTCCCTTAGTTTAATTATAGGAATTAATGGAAAATTGAACAAATAATGGAAAACATATAAATTTTAAATGGTGCTCAAATTTGAGGTATCTTTTAAAATTTTATATAAAAGATATAAATTGTGTAAAGTTTTTATTTATTTTAATTGGGAATTAAAGTACACTGCTTCCGATTAATAATGAAATAGCAATTTTTTCAAATCGCTTCGTCTGCTAGCTCGGTAGGCTGTCAATCTTTTCTCAACATTTTTAATACATTTTTCGCCTATTGATGGTACACTTCAAAAAACTCTATAAGAAGAAATCCAATGGTCTTAAATCGCATGATCTTAGTAGCCAATACATAGAAAGAATAGAAACATAGAAATAGAACATATGTTCTTCGAGAAATTATTGAATTATTAAAAGTCTCTTTCAAAAGAATGATTGATTCCATTGCTGTGTGGCATGTTGCAACGTCCTGTTGGCACCACATATTCTGCACATCAATATCTTCCAATAGACTCCACAAAAAGTTTCTAATCATCTTTCGATATCAAACTCCATTCATAGTAATTTCATTGCCATTTTGGTTTTTGAATAAATATGTACCAATTACGCCACGCCACCAAAATCCACATCATTCAAAGAACTCGCTAGAAAGATTCTTCAGCCCAAATGCAACAGTTTTGAATGTTGACAGAGCCGCCAATTTCATTATTGAATATAATTTCCTTGAAGAAATTCTCATTTTCTTCTTGTTTTTCTATTGCGTGTTCAGTTGGCTTTAATTCTTGTGTTAACTATATTTTGTAAGCCTTAACATGAAATTCTTTGTGTAGAATATTGAAAAAAGTTATTAGCTTAAGCTTAAATTGCTGCGAACGACGCCGAATTGATGTCCTTGACTACGCAGCAACATTTGTGCTACCAGCAGCAATATTTTCACTTGAATGATCACCAGGCCCGGATTTACCTTACAGGCACACTAGGCCAGTGCCTAAGGCGGCAAATATTGGGAGCTTTGAAAATTTTTTTAAGTATGGATGCATTGCATTATAATGCATTGGTGATGGTGAGAGTTACACAGGGCGAAAAAAGTGCCAATACTTGGAACCCCTAAACTACCTAAAAAATGGTGAGGTGCAAAAAGAAAAAAAAAAGGCCTCACTTTTCATATTAAAAATTTTTTTTTCCATATTCACCAGTGAAGAAGGGCGGCAATTTGTGAACGGCCTAAGAGCGGCAAATTTCTAAATCCAGGCCTGATGACCACTACGACTATAAATTCTGCTTCTCTGTTCTTGAACAGAAGCAGTTTCTTCAAATTTATCAATGATAAGTTTTGATTTGTCCGATTTGTCGGAGCATTTGCTCTACCGTATTTTGCACGAAATTTTCTTTTACCATATATAAAATAAATTTTTTTTATTTAAAAAAAAACATCAGTGTAATTTGGTATCTGTAAAAAAAATTACGGCAAATTTAAAAAGATACCTCTAATTTGAACACTCCTTATGTTTTCATGAGGACTAACTTTGCGTCAGACACTAAGCCTCTCAGACTTGAAAATAAAAGAAGTCGTGCAAGAGCGTTTTAAACATATCAATTACCGGTTTATTTAACGTCATCACAGAACGCTGACCTGTGGCCAAAATCTGATGGCATATTCAAGCGCAGCGACCACACGATTACTCTATGTTGATATCAGTCGATATACACTCTTGAATGTTTAGAAATGGTAATAAGCTAACACTCAGAGTTTTCTTATTGTTGTGTTGTTTATCAAAACAAATTTTTGATTTTGCTAAAGATTAACAACATCTTAGTGTTTCTTTTATAAAATTCAAAAAATCTCCACAATTTTTAATGAACTTCGCATGTATAATTTTCGTCAAACGTTAAATTTAACCATAAAAATAGTGTGTTCATATGGGCTCATAAATTTAACTCGAGTACCATATCTCAATAACAGTGGAGGCATTAAAATTATATATGTACACACGTACTGTGTGTATGTATGTATGTATTTATTTTAAATCACCATAGAACTTTTTGCTGAATATGCGGCAATTTTATTTGACAGCTGCTGCTGCCCAAGTTGATGATGATTCTGGCTTTCCTGCGAATCGCGAATGTCACTTGAAAATGAGAACATTTCAATGAATTGTTTATTTTAATAATGCGTGTCCACAGCACACAGAATCCAACTTAACGATATACGCAATTCAACAAAACTTAAAAATTTAATAGGTTTTTTTTTTGTTTCTTTGTTCCGGATTTCTTGTTTTTTGTTGTTGTTGTTTTTAAGAGTCTGAAATAATTTTTATGACCACCCAAATTATTACAAAGTTATCAACAACAAAAGATTTTTACGAATTTGTTTATCAAAAGAAAAGAACATAATCTTAATTTAATATGTTTTAATTAAAAACAATTTGGTGTTATTTGTGAAAAACTACACGGAAAGAAAAGATCTGGCTAAATTCAAGCAAATAACTTCAGTAACTTCAGATGTGTGAACATTGGCGTGTATGTGGAAGAAGTTCTAAACCAGAAGCAACAACATCTTTCGACGTTTTTAACATTTTGCGACTTTTCAACATATTTTTAAGGGTTTCAACATTTTTTTAAGGGTTTCAACATTTTTCAACTTTATGGACATTTTTCAACTTCGTCAAAACTTTTCCATCATTTCAACATTTTTCAATTGTTATCGACTTATTCACCACTTTTCGACTTCTTCAACTGTATCACTATTTTTCGACTTTTTCATAATTTTTTAAATTTATTCGACTTCTTCAACATTTTCGAAATTTTTCCAGTTCATAACATGTAATTGCATGCATTTACGGTGGAACTAGTACTTGCTCCATTTGAAATTAATTTAGTGCTATTTCTGCATTTCTGCACCGATTAACTGGCAGAAATTCACTGGATCACTGGGAGCAAAAGTTTTTCCTATGTTCTGGAACAACAACTTTACCAAATTTTGAATTTTTTGCTTACACTTCTTAATTCAAGTGACTTCTGGTTTTAGCTCAAGAGCCCGCTGTAGATAAGTCGAGTGTATAAGATAAGTTATACGTGAAAGATAGTAATGCATTTAGGTGAAACTAACCAACCAGTGTTACCTTGCCAAAGCCTGTCCCGATGGCCGAAAATAACCGAATTTTGCCCAATTTTATTGTTTTAATTAATACTGTACAATATTACAGCTCAAAATGTATAAATAATATTTAGGGTTGCATTGTCGAAACCTATACTAAAAATGGGTCATGTTTTATGATCATGATTGGTCATCAGACTTTTAATATGAATTTTTTGTTGAATATGTACTTGCAGTTTGTTTACGAACCTGTTGCGAACAAGCTCTGTTTAGGAGCACTTTAGTCAGCACTTTTGATGGCACTGCCAGTGCAATGTGGTACTCCTACAAATTTGTTCACTATTTTTTGGCAACATAACTAGTATACCAAACAACCAATTCTCCTGGTTATATCCTTTGTCTGAGATGCGGTAGAGCAGAGAATATAGTAATTGGCTGATATCAATTAAAAGGTTTTAACAGTTCAATTGCTGTTTGATCGAAGCCAGCGGCATTGTTGTACCTTTAGGCTTGGCTTCCTTTCTCACTATTTTCTCAAACGACGACGTTGACTAATACAATTCTCGACAGCGTTGGCGAATCAATTTGAGAATAGACGGTAGAGTATTGATTCAGAATTTCATAAAAATTATCTTCCCATGATTTTCAGAAGATTCCCCTTATTTTTAATTGGGCGGTACTGTTAGGGCTTGAATTTTTGCTCGAAATGAAATGAAAATGGCAAAATTGACCAGGCTATGCTACATCAACGTGGAAATCATAGCAAGAACAGAAGATACATACGTGAATTGAGAGAATGTTGGAGACAATTGAAGATACTCGCTGCTTGAACCATTACTTTAGAAGAATTTTGTTGAGGCACTATGCTCCTTGAGGAGATAAGGGCTACAAGAGTTAGAATGTTTCTGAACTCCGAGCTTTAAAGTTTCATAGCTTTTTGAATATTGTTTTTTTTTTTAACTTTGGTTAAGAAAAACTTTCTCTTATTGGCTATACAACCTCAATGAGAATATGAACAAATCGCAACTTCAACGTTTTCACAGATCACACAACAAATAATTTAAGGCGAAAAATTTCTTCATAGATCGCTAAAAATAAGTGCTCTTCTTGGAATTTATGATACATATCGCAACGTCAGAACAACATGGCCATATCTCAAAACATTAAGTTTAAAAAAAATTGAGATTGGTTTTCTTTAAAGAACTGTGCAAAAAACCTTATCCCGTTCTTTATTTATCCATCAGCTAGAACATCTACGCAGTATGGCTTTTAATTTTTAGTAACCGATACCAAAAATCCTTAAAATTCCATTTACTTCTCAGGCTCACAGCCATTCTTCCACATAACAGAAAATAGCCATTAGCTATCAAAAGCACACTAATTTTTTTATTAATTTGTTTTGTTGAACTAAATATTAATAAAATTTTTCCAATTTTCTTTCAGAGATAACTAAGTCAACAAATACTGGTGATTGATCCATTAGACAAGGACAGCAAAAATTGAAGCTAAATCAAATTTTACTCAAAAAAAAAAAAAAGACTTGAAAAGCGAATTACATCATGTAAAGAAAATAAGGTTGTGGACGAAAGCGTCAAGTGAAAGCCGGATTGCATAGCTACGTTAAGTTTAGACTTTCTTTCTTCATTTATCTAATAAGCTCGTTGAAACAAATAAATATGTATAAGCAAATATGTATGTATGTATGTATATTGGGGCATTCTGTCCCAAAGTTACACCCTTGCTGCCTAATTTATTTTTTGATTTAAAAATTTTCAAAAATAATTTTTAAATCTATAGTTAAAATTTGTAAGTTTTCGCAAAATTCGCGACTTTTAAACGTTCAAAATCCATATAATTTCTTATAATTTTAAGAATTGTTTGAAAAATTTTAATTCAAAAAAAAACTTAGCAGCATAGGATTAAAATTAGAGAATAATATTTACCCAAAACAAAAGCAGTTGGACCTTGAGGTATCTGATTTATTTATAAGACATTAATTTTTTTGGTTGATCATAAGTCGAGCAACATACTGTTGCGCTACAACTTTTCAAAATATATAAAAATCAAAAGAATTAATTTCTTAAGTTATTTTTAATCTCTGTTAATATCAGTTTTTGTAGCGAACAAATTTTTTTTGAACAAATCAAAATTGTAGCGCAACAAGAGTTCAACTTATGCCGAATGGTTGTATGGTAAATCATCATCAACTAGACAAATGCTATTCAAAAAAAAAAAAAGTCAGTAAAATCGGAGATCTCAACGTAAGGCTCTTTCGTTTAAATAAGTAACCCCCCCCCCCCTTCCCCACCCTCACATATGTAAATTTTTATGTACATAACTAGAAACATACATGTAAGTAAATATAATTGTAGTAATTGTAGCAATCCTAAGAGTATGACTAAGATATAAATTTAAAAGCTTATAGGCAGTCTTAATCAGTTTCCGAACAGTTCTAGAAAACTTTTATAAAACAACGTATGTAATAAAATTGTATTATTTTAGAGGAGGTAAGTGAAAAAATGCAGCGCCGAACTAAAATCTAAATAAATATAAAACATTATATTGATGATCAAAAAAAAAATGGTTGATCATTTCAAGTATTCTTTCCTACAAATGCATGAAATTACATAGATAACAAGGTCGTTCATAAATAATAAAAAAAAAGTTTTTGCTAATGGGACTGGAAAAACCGCTGAAAGGGCAGTCTCACAGGGATCTCCAGTAGACTTTTATCGTGTTTGCATATGTATGTAAAAAAAAAAATTTTGGGCAAGTTGGGGCTCCCTTGAACTTGGAGTCCGGGCCCTTAGCTCTACCTTAATCAAACGCTGAATAAGTGACTACTAACGACAGCCCAATGAATGCGACCATGAAAAAAAAAATGATTTTATTATTATTATTAGGGAAAAAATCAGGGGCGCCGGAAGAACTGTTGTGAGTGTTTTAAATTCCCACGTCTGAGACTTCCCCATGTGGCATTCAACACGCGAAATTTAAATTCACTCCGGGAATTTTTCGCGCTTTTTTTTCCATCGTTTGGGGTACCTTTTTTTTGTCAAGTTGGCGCTGCATGACGATAAGTCATGGCTTAAGGAAGACATGGTAAAAAATGCTAATAAAAGATAAACTCAAGTGTTAACTTGCAATATAGCTAGGCAAATCTGGCGAAATGGAATGCAAAGCGTTCTTCAGAACCTATATCCCGCACTAGACATAGTGTCTCGTCAGTTATTGCAGTCATAACTGACCACTGCCTTATCGAGATTAGGTTTTAGGTCTTTTGACTACCGTAAAAGTTGTGGAGGAGGAGGAAAGCATTAAACATTTTCGCTGCTCCTGTCCCGCACTTACTGGAAAACGCCACAAAATACTTTGGTTTATTTGATGACCTTAGACATGCTAATATATGTAGGTCAGCTATTTAGTTCTATTTGCGAAATCTGATTGGTTCAATGAGAGCGTGTAGTCAGACACCCTGTGGTATCACAATGGATCACCTTTGATCTAAGTGAGTCGGTTCGTAGCTGACTGTCACTCTTACCTAACCTAACCCAACGTCATGGCTGAATTTGAAAAATCGTAGGTGAGTTCTACGATGGATCAAAAACGTTTAAATCATGTTGCGACATAAACCACGAATTTGCTGATAGAATAGTTATTAAAAGATTGTTAGATGAAATTCATTGTTAAAAATGCAAAAAGGACAAATGTGTTTACCTTATCAAAAGCTGTATTTCTAACGATATAAACGTTATTTTATGTACATAATGATTACTGAGAACTTTATTGTAGAAATCTTACATTACTTTTTTATAATTATGATTCTACAAGATTATCAGTCGTCAATTTAAAAATTTCATCATTTTCGAATCCTTGTCTTAAAACTTAGTAATTTTTTAGGATTATACCTAAAAAATTAGGATCCCACATGTACATAATTGAACTTTTCAAAAGTTTAACACAAATGAGAGCACAGTCATAATATGATACTTACAAATTCACTAGTTTGTCTATCTAAATAGGTAAATTTTAAAAAATTGTTATGAAATAGTTGAGATATATTTTGTCAGAAAAAACTGAAGCAATTAAAAATATTAAATTTGTGATGATTATGTTTTTCAACATTTATTCGAATAATACAAAAATTGCGGCATTTTTAAGGGAGTCGAAGGGAAAAAGTTCTGAAAAACTTGATGATAAAGGACGAGTATCAATTGCATAGCTCCCTCTCTCTCTCATAGCTCGCATCCATTTTTAATTTCTTATAGCCTCACGTAATGTAACATAACAAACTTGAACGAATCGGTTCACATTTTCTGGAGGCTTTTAAAGCTTAATAAATTCAATTCAATTTTTGATCATTCATATCTCTTAAACTGTCCACTGTGCCAATGTAGACATTTGATCATGACGACATAAACTCAATTTGACCGAAGCTCTTATTTTATAAAACCAAAACTTCTTTTAGTATGATGTGGTCTATATTATGCTGATCAATAGTCTATATAGAAACAAGCCTGAGCTATGGACTGCTTAAGAGTTATGAACGATCTAAAATTTAAAATACGCAGATTTATTAAAATTTCATTGGCTTTTAAAACGCTCATGCCAAGCACCTAGCAAAATATGTACGGGATTAGATAAGAAGGCGTGGCACCTTCCATGCAGCAAAAACACTTAAAACGCTAAATCGTAGCTCCTAGGGCAGCAATAGTTTTGAAATTTAGTGTTAAGATGCTTATAGTATATGCCAAGCACCCGATGAAATATGGACGGGAAAACGCAACGTGGCGTGAGACTTTCCACGTGATAGAAAAAATTTAAAACGGGATTAGACTACGGGGCGTGGCACATTTTTAATACGTTATAAACACTTAAAACGTTATATCTTTGCTTCGTTGATAGCAAGAGTCTTAAAATTTCGTGATAGGGTGCAAATGATCTATGCTAAGCACCTCGCAACGAATAAGACGATGAATAAATTTTTTTAACTTTTCGAAAATTTCAACTTTTCGAAGTTTTGGAATTTTTTTTTAATGCGTCAGTTTTTAAGTCAAAATAGAAGCGTAGTTCTATATAATCTAAATAACATATTTTTTAATTGCTCCAATTTTTATACAGCTTAATTTTGACAAATAACGCCCCTACTAAGTATATTAGGGCATTTTAAAAAATCAAACATTTATTTTAGTCTAACACCCAAAGTCTAACACCCTAAAATCTTTAAGAAAACCACAAATGTTTGAGTATAAATAAAAAGAATTAATTAAGTTTCTATATGTTTAACCCTTCTGTGCGTGACAGGGTACCCCTAGACAAATTGTATGAAAATTTCAAATTTTTTGGCTCGAACTGTACAAAATAATGACGACTCTCAAACTGATCAGGTGAAACCATTCATATGTATTTATTATATTGACATAAGGTCAGGAGTTCTCGTATAGTTTCAGAGCATGTCCAACAGTAAAAAATTTTGAGTTGAAAACACACAGAAGGGTTAAGTAACACTAGTTAAGTCACTTCAAAATGTTGAGACTTAAAATAAAAGTTTGATTTTTTTTTGACCACCCTAATGTGCTAGTATATACATACAAACTTAAGAAATTAAAAAAAAAGTAATGAATTCATATTTATAATACATTAACCTTTGATCTCAAAATAAAAACAAAATGCATTTTTAATAAGAAAAAAACATGAAATGATTAAAATAAAGTCTCTAATTAAATGTTTTTAACTATAAATACAGTTGTCTCATTTTAATTTTAACAAGTTGGAGAGCATTATAGTCATACTAAAAATTTTATCTTATTTGGAATTTTCTTACGAAAACCAAGTAAATTGTTAATACAGAGTCAACAAAAAAGCTTAACGTCAAGATTAAAATGAGGCATATTGTATAGTATGTTTCAAAAAAATTTGAAAAAAATAATTGTAAATACTATTAACGCTTTAATATTTTTAAAAACAATTTCATAATAATTAATAGAATAGTTAAAAAATTTATAAACATATATTAATAGAAAAAGATTCAGTTTGATATATAAATACTGAAAAATTCTAAAGGATAAATGGAGAGTTATTTAAAAAACATAATGCATTGCAAATGAAAATAGTAATACATACTCAATAAAAAATCAAAAGCCAGTTATAATTAAAATCTAGTAGTAGCATTAATATCATAGACTAAATTTATTATATCGAAAGAACAACAAATTCATGTATATATAGTAAATAAATCCAAATTACTACTTTTTCTAGTTTAAGAAGCTTAATACATAAAATTAAAAATGTTGCTTAAACTACATAATTTTAATATCATAAGAATTGTAAAAATATTATATGTATGAGCCATAAGTCACGTAGAGGTTTTAATATTTAAAAATTTACATTACCTCTCTTGTTTTGAATTTACGATAACTAAGTATCATATACAGCTGCCATAGGCGAGCTAAAAACGAAGCTCCAATTTTGATTTCAATTTTTTTTTTTAAATAAAACCCCACAGGATTTTCTGAAATTTACATAAATTTTTCCATAAGCTTTCCAAAATTTAAATATTTAGAGGTAGCTCAAGCCCGTTGTAATTTTTTCTTATATGTTTTCAAAATTATGGAATTCTGCGTTCATTTCTCCTCTTAGTCAGCTTTTAAAAAAGTAGAGAAAAAACAAATTAAATATTAGCTGTATATCATCGAATAGGGTTGCAAAGAAGCATTTGCACCAGATTTTATTTATTAAAACAACATTGTGATTTATATCAATTAATTTAAATTCAAAAATGTATGATGCACATTTTTAAATAAAATTAGTTTATTTTAATTTAATACTTATCGAATTTATACTTAGTGTTAAGTTTATGATTTTTATGCGTGACTCAATAGTAAAAGATTATAGTAATTATATTTATTATATATACAGATATGCTTTTATAATATACATATTAGAAAGCTTGTAAAAATATATGTAAAGCGGTTAAAAGAAAATAAACAAAAAATCCAACTGCTGTTTTAGTTTTTGTAACAACAATTTATTTGAATTACAATAAAGTTTAAAATACTCTTAAAACAGAAAATTTGCAAATATTTTTAATTTCTATGGAATGTGTTTGTTTTACCAAAATTTATATTGAGAACATACAAGTTTTTAATTAGCATTTAATACTAATTATAGAGTCATAATTGTCTGTCTGTAAGTTTTTTTCTCGGAAGCGGATCTAAAGATTTTTGCGACGTCAATGTATTTTAATCTCAGAACGGCTGACCTTCGCGAAAATTCATTGAAAGGAAAATAAGCTACCTAATAAAACAATCTCTATAAAATTAAATATAGCAGATCTGCGTGCTATAAGCTATACCCAAATATAAAATGAGTGGTATAGTAACAGTTGGCTTGGCATCTGCCATACAACAAATAAAATCAAAATGTTATATTTATTGTACTATGAGAATGATCTTAATAAAATATGGTGTGCTGATGCCGGGTACTATAAATCTTTTAAAAAAAATTAATCCGAAAGTATAGAATGAGTGAGTGGGCGTGACGCCTCTCATATATACAAATAATTTAAGATTTGAATTTAATTGAATTATTGCAATAATTATTATGAAATTTATTATAAGAGGTTTACTTGCTGTAAAATATCTCTAAGCCAAAAGTTTCAAAAATAGCAACAGTGGGCCTGTTATATTTAACTAACTGTGTCAGCAATCATAGAGATATTTGGTATTAGTGTATGAATGTAAAAACTCCTACTGGATCTAAAATGGACTGGATTGTTGCAGTGACCAAAAGTTTAAAATTTGTTTCAGTATATTATAATTTTGTTGGACTTTCTCAACACTTTTCAGGCAAGCAGTGCTCCCCGGTCCCCGTTACTTACAAAATTAAACTCATAATGATATAAGAGAATATAAGCATTTATACTTAAAACTGATCCAAGAAAATTAGAAATCCAACATATTGATATAGACAAATGCAATTTCAATTAAGAATAGCTTTAGCAGAAATACCTAATTTCGTTCCTAATTCTTTTCGGCATAAATCGGGATTCAAGCCTTTATACCAGTGTAAGGCATTCTGTCTCACGCGGGAAACTGCGACAGAACTCACGCTGTATGTACACTCATCGTGTACGCTACGATATACGATTCGGAATGACTCGTTTACGTTCTGTATAGGTTTGCCTTACACTGCTTTAGAATGTAACTTTTTTTTCAACATAAGCCATTTTGTTTTTTTTTTTTGCACAGATGTAAATGTAACCTTTTGGACTTTTTTCGTAACGTTAGTTAACAAGCCTTTGAATAATAGCAGTCCTAACAGCAATTTTAATGAAAAATTGTAATCAATGGAAAAACGAAAGAGATTTCATCATCGCATGATAAACACAATTTATATAGAAAAATATAAGTTACGACAAAATTAAAATTACCGCCAGGCGAAGAAGTTTCAAATATAACATATGCAAATAAGTCCAATGTTAACATTTATAACAAAAAGGTCGGATTTTTTATTTTTTTTTTTATTTTAGTGTAGTGTTTTATTTTTACAAAAAGTTGAGCATATTCAATATTTCAATGAAAAAAATGTATTTAAACAAATTCGGAGTTGTAAAAGCTATAACACAAGGTATTTAATAAAAAAAAATTAAAAGTACGCATTTCACAAAAACACGGACACACAAATAATGAAATACTCTTTTTTTATCGTTTTAATAATATTAAAACAAAATATAAGACATGATTATTTTTGTCAACCAAAATGAAGTAACTCAAACAACTGCATTTTAAAGGACAAAAAAATAATTAATTAAAGATTTTGATTAATTTTTGATGTTTCCAAAAGAAGTAAAACCGAAGTTATGATTCAAAAGCTTTTAAACTAATCATTATACAATTATCAAATTTACAAAAACAATAATTACGAATAATATAATCAAAACATGTTTAACAAGTTTATTTCACATTCCGAAAAGTCCTCTCAAATCATCCATTGATAACTTGCTACCCGCTGAAGCTTTTGCGCCGGTAAGTATACCATTCGCTACCGCTAACTTTTGATCTTGCAGCGCTTTAATACGCTCCTCGACAGTACCCTTGCACATAAACTTATAAATATTGACACATTTTGTTTGGCCCACACGATAAATGCGATCCTGCGCTTGTGCTTCCAATTGAGGATTCCAATGTAAGTCGATAAGTAGTAAGTGATTTGCTCCAACTAAATTTAAACCAACGCCGCCAGCAGTAAGCGATAGCAATAAAATTTTTTTATTACTATTCATATCATTGAATTCATTAACAATCGTCTGACGATCTTTAACAGGAATACTGCCATTTAGAGACAGCGTATTAATACCTTGTAACCCTAGATGCGTTCGTAGTATGTTCAGAACGCTAGTCCACTGTGAAACAATAATTGCTTTATCATTTGAGTTTATAACTTTTTTTTGTATTGTCTCAAAAACTTTATTCATTTTGGAACTGGGACGTTTAAAATCAAAAACTGGATTATTTCGTTGCAATACTTTAGCAGATGCTTTAGAAACGATTTGGTCTTCAGGCGGCAACTCAAGACTGTTAGATGCAGACGAATTGCCAGATGTGTCTGTAATAGCCAATTGGTTGAGCTGCTCGAGAAGATCAATTTCCGGTTGTGTGTTTTCAGAATCAGAATTCATATTTTCAGAGTCTGTATCTTCAAGCATCTGAAGAATGTATTGAAAATCAAAAATTAACTATTATATTACATATTCACTAAATTATACAACTTACAGAATCAATTAAACCAGGGTGACAACAAATTTGACGTAATCGTAATAGCAGCACCAAAATCTCATGAGACTTTACATCCTGACTACCTTTATGCAATTTTGTAAATTTTTCATGCACTTTATTATAAGCACCATTTGGATTTTTAGTTTGCAAGTATGTTGGACGGTTTGCCTGTACCCCATACATAAGATCTGTATTACGTTCGGCGCGTTGAAACAAGTATTGTGCAAAAAGTGTACGCGAATATATCATTATTTTTTGATATACATTCATTTCGTCTTTATCCAATTCGACATCAATTATATTGATATGCTTCTCGGGCAGGCAATCAAGTTGACCTTTCTCTTGGAGTTGTACTTTAGTGCGACGCAATAGTAGAGATTTCATAATGGTACTTAAACGCTGTTGCCCTCCGGCGCTCTTATTATCAATCCATCTTTTCCAATGTACTAGCTCATCAAAAGGACTACAACGCAAAAATTTTAAGAGCGCATAAACGTCCATTTCTTTGTTCTGTACTGGAGTACCAGTAAGTGCCCAACGATATTTGCCACGCAAAGCGCATACACCCATAGATAATTGTGCCTTATAATTGCGTATTACATGTGCTTCATCCAGAATGATGCGTCGCCACTTAATGCCAAAAAGTGCGCCACAATTTCTCTTCTCACTTGTAATTATAGCATATGTGGTTATTACCATATCATACGTGCGCAAATGTTTTGGTTTAGTGTCACGATTCGAGCCATGATGTACACAAACAGTCAGCTTGTGTCGTGATACTTTTGATTGAACTTCAGATTCCCACTGACGTACCAAACTGGCAGGACAAACAACAAGTGTATTTCCTTGATAAACTACAAAGGATTCAAAACTTTAAATATGTATCATAAATATTGTTTTCGATATCATAAATATTGAATTCATTTTTACTTACAATCTCGCCTTCCCTTTGATGTCCAACCAATATTTTCATTTGTTTCTACATCTTCGCTATCACTTTCCTCCCTGGCTTCATCTTCATCTTGTTCAGTATCTAAACGGTTTTTATCTGCAAGTACTAACGAAATCAAGCTAAGAGTTTTTCCTAAATAACATAGACAAAAGAAAAAAAAATTTAAATATTAAATACAAACATATGTATATGAAATTATTTAAATTCTGGAGCAGACTATCCTAATGCCCGAAAATGTCAGAATTTTGATCAATTTTATTATAATTAAGAGTGCACAAGATTACAGCTTGAAATGTTTGCCAAATGAAAGCACTCGAAATAGCCTACATAGAATATATAGGTGTATTCGTTGCTCGGAAAATTTTATCAGCACAAAACTAATTTCCAGAAAATCTATATTTTATCACAGAAATACTGATGCAGTGGTCTGAAAATCATTTAGATATGCCGAGCAGTATAAAGTTAATCAGTTTTTATCAAACATACCTAAACCCATATCATCAGCCAATATGCCACCTCGTGGTTTTTGCTTTTCCCTCCAGTTCATCCAAGCCAGGGCATGCTTTTGATGATCCATTAACGTCACTTTGAGACCTTTTGGATCATCAGCCAATACGTTTTCGTCGGGGCAATTTTCCAAGGAGCCGTGTAAGTCCTACAATAAATATATTTGGTAGATGTAAAGTTTATTTCAAAAATCTTATTTACATGCTTAGATTCTAAAGTATAAAATATTTTTCAGCAGTTTGTGAATTTCTTAATCAACGAACACAAGTATCAGTCGCTACCTGAATTGAACACAGTATAACTTTAGTGCCCAACCCTTGAGTAGTGACGAAACTTAAATGTTCATTCAGATATCCGTTCTAAATAGTGTCATCATTAATGGATCAATATCATGTAACAATTAAATAAGGGAAAGAAATAAATGTACCTTCAAACGATCAACGGTCAAAGCTTTTTGATTGTTAAATGTCGCTAAGCCCTGTTTACCGGTATGTAATGGCTGTATTTTATTAACTGCAGCGGACAGCTCATCCCAATTGGGTGCATCAGTGCTCAAACCCGGTTTTTTATGTTCCTGTTGAAATTGTGGCATTTGCCTTAAGGGCACATTGTCATTTTCTACTACCAGCGAATCAAAGTAGTTGGCTTTAATTTGCTTATCTGTACGTAAACGATCGATACGCAGTTGTAATTGACGCCCACCATCAGGCAATGTTGTTGCTATTTTTGCCATCAGCTTTTCAGCATTTAGTAGCTCCAATCTCAATTCATCAAATTTTTTTGCTTCTTTATTGTAATATTCTTGCGAAACATATTGCTTTTCTGGCATTTTCCTTGATGGAGTTTTTTTAGTTGAAGATTGTATACTCGATACTGCTGCTGAGATTTTTGGTTGCACTAAAGGGCGTAGTGGTTTGGGTGGTTGTGGTGTTGATATTGACGGAATTTTTATGTTTCTATATGAAATATGCTCATCATCAGATGATGAAATCTCAATTAGTTCTTCCTTTTTGCTTAAAATTTGTAAGTCGCTGCTATCATCAGAAGACTCAATTTGTGTTAATTCATGTGTTTGATTGATTGTGGAAGACAATTTATTTTTGATACCACTTTCAAAAATGTTACTGTAGCGTGGTGGCGCTGGTGAGTTCAAATTGCAATCAGGTTTGCTTACATACAAAGAATTTTTTACTAAAGATGTCTCTTTTAAGCGTTCCAATGAACATTCTTCTATAGTAGAAGCATTTCGTCTTGTAGGCTGTAAGAAAAATTAACCATTTTAAACTCGGCATACAATGAAAATATCACGATGATACATTGGAAGGAGTCTGACTCAAGTTGATACAACACGAGCCGTTTCGTAAGGTGTTGTGAATATGGGAATTATTTTAAAAATTACCGTTAAGCTATTAACATTGAAAATAGACGATGACGTGGTTATTCATATGTTAAACCAAGAACGTCAAATTCACTGATCCACTCAAGCACTCAGGTTGTCAGGAACTTAGCGGCCCTGCTCCAAACAAATCCCGCGAAACATTGGAAAATAAAAATCGGTGGGAAAACTATAGTACTACTATACCTACTATATCGCTAGTGATAAGGGCAATAGAAAGTACTGGCTCCCATGATTTTTATTGCTAGAAATTATATGAAAAATATGTGGAAGATGCCAAGCCTCTAAAAGTTGGAATTTCGAGAAATCCTTCTTAAATCGATGCTTAGATTACGTGACTTTTAGAATGGATTTAGTTATTAAATTAAACAAATTATTTATTTGAAAAGTGACAATATTTTCATTTCATGGTCAAGTGCAAATACAGCGATTAAGTATGAAACAAAATGTCATACAAATGCGCCCGCCCCACGACTCTGCTGGATAACTCTTTGCCGAAAATACCACTAAAATTCACCATTTTTATAGTAAATATAAACTTTTGTACTAATCAACAAATTGCCCGATATCCAACATTCACTTTTTGGAGCAGTGAACTTTATTGGAAATAATGGTGCGAAATTCAAAGCTCTTATTGAGACATCCTATATGTAACTAAATGTCTTCTTTAAAATCTATAAACGTGGATTGACTATAGCTGTAACATTATCATTTACATTCCAAAGGGATTAGAATGAACATTCAAGGAAAAATTTCAATAGAAATGGCTATACTTTTTTATTACAAACAGAAATGGTCATTTCGCAATATTCTTCGTTTGCTCGTTTGAGTAATGTCCACTACAATCGAAGATATTTACTCATTAGTCAAGCTTGATATGTTTTGTGGGTCAGACGTTCAACTTCCTTACAAAAATAAAATGTACCTTATTGATTGACGATGTAACACCTGCTTCTACCGTAGTGTCTTCAGCAGATTGATAATCATTTTCGCTACTACTGCCTTTTTTGCTTTTGTTTGTATCTTCAACACTTTTCCGTTGCATAACCTCATCATCCGAAGAATCAATTTCACTGGACTCATCTGTCAAATCAACTGGTCGTACGCCAGTGATGCTCATACGTGTGCGTGGAGAAAAAGCCCTGCGGTCTAGTTCATCATTATCATCACCATCTTCATCATCAGTTTGATTATTAGCATCACTTTGACTGGCATCAATAACGTCACCATCACCATCTTCATCATCAGTTTCATTATTATCATTACTTCGACTGGCATCATTAACGTCGCCGTCACCATCATCATCATCATCATCGGATTCAAAAACAACAGCACGCTTTTTAGATTTGGGACGTATTAGCAAAACGCTTTCATCCGCACCTTTAAAGATTAATTAACAAATTATATAATTTCCCGCATACTTATTTATTTTAGTTTTATTTTACGGTGAATAATTCTGAATTTTAAAGTTAAAAGGGATATCGCGAATATGCTAATGGTGTGACAGGACATTGACCATAAAAAAAATTAAAAATATTGATAAATTTTTGCAAGTTTTTGAATAGTTCACACGCTCTAGTTCGTTGCATTTTTCGAGGTCATTTTCTCCCGATTTATTTTTATTGCAATTGATAATTGTTAAATATGTTAAGACCGATAAGGCCGACAAAAACAAGTTCGCTCAATAACTCGAAAACTACCTACAGTGGAACCTCTTTAAGTCGATCCTCGATAAGTCGAAAACCTCCCAAACTCGAAAAAATGTTTTCTCTTCCCTTCAAGCCTCAGGCTCGAAATCTGATCCGTCTCTAAGTCGAAATAAATAGTGAGTCCCTACAAGTAAATTCAGTACATATTTTCCCTCTATAACTTGAAAAAATAAATTTAACTTCTATAACTCAAACATAGCAATGTTTGATTTTACAACCTTTACAACTCGATTATTTGAAGAAAAATAAGATACCGACTTTAAGAATATGCCGACAATGTACATCATTGTTTTTTAGAAATCAATGTAAAAGCCTACTTAGAGGAATTTATGAGCACGTGATTTCATTTAAACTTTAGCGAACTTACTTTACTGTCGAAGTCGACGTCCTCTATAAGTCGAAAACTCTATTACTCGAATTTTTTGGAGTCTCCCTTTAAGTTCGACTTACAGAGGTTCTACTGTACAAGTAAAAAAATATATAGAGATAAATGTACATCGATTATATTTTTTTAAATAAAACCACAAAATTTAAACGAAATTGTAATTTTTTGAGGGAAAAAAATTAAGAAAATTAATTAAAAAAAAAAAAATGGGTTTGATATAAGAATCGGGAGGAAATGTCGTTTTTTTCGTTTTCTAAACTTTCACGTCCAGCTATGGAAATAGACTATTTAATTGATACCCATAATGAATCTATGTGAGAATTCTCAAGCTATTGCCCTTTTTTTAATGGTCAGATGTTCCTTTTTTGACACTAAAGTTTTTATCTGAGCTTCTTTGGATAAGATTTGGTAACATTGTTTGGGAGAGTAATTGGCTGTGCTGCCTGTTTTCCCTTTTTTCTCATTGTTTGGATTTCATTTGACTAACTTATTAGGTGAGTCACGAGAACCCAACTATTGTCATCGATAAATTGGAGTCCCATCCCATTTTGTCACGTCACATTCTGGACTGGTTGGTGATCCGGTTAATGTGAAACGTCCTATATACATAATATGTGTATATGTATTAGCAAACATGAACTTACTGTCGACATCCGATTCTCCAATAGTTACATCTTCACTCGGTGCAGTTTCATCTATTGAAATTCATTTTTCCATAAGTAAAATGTATTGTACATAAATGCTGTAAGTACTTACCTAAGGACATGCTATCTTCTTTCTCCACGTCGCTTATGTTATCTTCCGAACCAGACATTCTTCAACTTTTATTCCAAAAAAATATTTTTAGTTTGTTGCCGATTGATATTTTTCTGAAGACTATTTTGGCCGAATGCGCGTTTTATTTCCAAATGCCGTTTTTTTAAATTAATCTTTTTGACGTCTATGCGTGGGACTTCTTTGGAGTAAGTTTGAGCTGCCACAGTGATGAGAGCCGGGTTGGGTAAACGATTACCGCTGTCAAAAATACGCTAGGCTACAACGGCGTTTTTTTTAACGCGCGATGTTTACAACGCTTGTTTTAGCATAACTCCATGACTAGAAAACGCGCAAGTTCCAACGTTAATCATGTGGCCACTGAAGAATACTGAAACGTGCGTTATTTAAATTTGATGAATACTGAATACTGGCCGTAGCCTGAAATGAAAGTAACGATGGATACCACCGCTTCCGAAGGATTGATTTCTCATATGTAGCCCCTTTTTTAAGCGTTTCAGCACATATAATTGAATAATTTAATTGTTTTATAAAAGATAGACTAAAGATAGACTAACAAACGAACGACAAGCGGCGATTTCTCATACAAAATTATTTTTAAGTGGGTGCCGTGTCAAAAAAACACGTAGCGGCGCAGGACTATGAAATAGCTTGATCGTGAATAAAGTTTACAATTTGCATTATAAATTAAATTCTTAAATCGAAATTTTTAATTATTTAGGGGTAAAAGGGGGTTAAAAATAAATAAAAAGTTTGAAAAAAATAAGTGTCGCTCGGATCTGGTTTCGGAGATATAGCCATCGGAAGTTGCGGCTATAGCTTTTGGAAAAATTATTATAAGTTCGGAACCGCTGCATGGATGTCAAAAATATGGGTGTCCAAGGAAAGATAATTTAATGGGCTATAATAATGGTAAGCAAGCCTAAGAAATTTAAACCATAATTTTGGAGATATTACGATTTTTCTGAAATTTTGACCAATTTTTTTTTAAAAAACCATTATTTTTTCCAAAAAATGTGTAGATGACCTATAACTTTTTTAGCTTCCTAAGAAACCTTATTTTATTCCCCTTAAAATAGTGTATCGTTTGTTCCAAATTTTTGCATATTTACCCCCTTTTTGACCGAAAATCAAAAAAATTTATTCCAATGAAAAAACAAAATCTTCTTCAAAAAAAAGCACAAAAAACTGGGTTTACACAGCTGGAAAAAAAAAGCTTCTCCATTCTTGCTATTTGACGCTAAAACGGAAAAAAAAGCTTCTCCATTCTTGCTATTTGACGCTATGAAAAAGCGCATGTCATTTCTTCTAAACTAATTCTAACTTCGTTTCGATGGAAAAATACTTTATTTTGCGATAAAAATTAGAAAAGAATAAACAAAATATTCATGAACAACGACGGTAAGTTCAGAGTACAATAATTTCTTGGAGAAATATATGAATGTTGACTTTTCTACAGCAACATGGAACTGGAATCGACATCGCCCGAATTGATGGTATGTCAGGCGCTGCGTGCCCCAGTCACGAAATCGTACGCAAAGCCGAGGAACAGCTGGTTGAATGGGAGTTGCAACCCGGATTCTTTCCGACGCTGGTGCGCATTTTTCAAAACCAACAGCTAGAGGTCAATGTACGCTGGATGGCAGCTGTGTATTTGAAAAATGGTGTCAACAAATACTGGAGGCGTAACGTTAAAAATGAGCTTAACGCAGAAGAAAAACAACAAATACGTCAGCTGTTATTGACTGGTATTAATGAACCCGTACCACAGGTGGCGTCTCAAATTGCTGTTTTGGTATCGAAAATCGCCCGTATCGATTGTCCACGCGACTGGCCACAGTTACGTGTTCTACTAGTGTTATATATATCATGTTGTAAAAGCTTGTAAAGTTGTAAAAATAAACATTCGTTTTGTATTGGATAATTTTAATTGACATAAAATTAATACCACTTGAGACTAGCAAAATTTACCGCAAGAAATAGAACAGATTCCATTTTTTGGTGCGATTGGTAGGTACGATGGTCATGATTAGAAAATGTACAATTATTGCTTTAAGGAAGGATATGGTAAATAGAAAAAAAATGTGCATAGTTTGGGAACAGGTTTACTTTAGCTCACATTCTCCAATTTTTTTTTTTTTTTAGGGGTAAAAGGGGGTTAAAAATAAATAAAAAGTATGAAAAAAAAAAGTGTCGCTCGGATCTGGTTTCGGAGATATAGCCATCGGAAGTTGCGGCTATAGCTTTTGGAAAAATTATTATAAGTTCGGAACCGCTGCATGGATATCAAAAATTTGGGTGTCCAAGGAAAGATAATTTAATGGGCTATAATAATGGTAAGCAAGCCTAAGAAATTTAAACCATAATTTTGGAGATATTACGATTTTTCTGAAATTTTGACCAATTTTTTTTTAAAAAACCATTATTTTTTCCAAAAAATGTGTAGATGACCTATAACTTTTTTAGCTTCCTAAGAAACCTTATTTTATTCCCCTTAAAATAGTGTATCGTTTGTTCCAAATTTTTGCATATTTACCCCCTTTTTGACCGAAAATCAAAAAAATTTATTCCAATGAAAAAACAAAATAGCGTGCTTCTTCTTCACAAAACTCTACACGGACGGACGACACCAAATCGCTATAACAATTAATTAAAAAGTGGCAAGAAAATTTACAATTTGCATTATAAATTAAATATATAAAGTCAAGAAAATTTTTAAAACCTGAAAAATCAATATTGTATGATATGATTATGCACTTTTAAAATCTGGCAGCACTGTGTGAGTGTGACTTCTGTGTTTTCCATATCTGCAAAATTTTTCGATATTTGGACTGCTGTGAATATTTAATTAAAATTCGCGTTAATAGCACACAAATAATAAAATGACTGGCATCATGGACACCGTAGAAATGCCGAAATTACCGAAAAATCAAAAATCTTTTGCTGGAATTCCGGAGGCAATATTCTTAGTAAGTAAAGCTAATCCACCGCAAAGATACCATAACCTAAGATTATACAGGGTGCTTTTGCGTTGTCTTCCATCGTACTACCCACCCTACCTCTGAAATAAGATTGAAGATTAAATTAAATATATTAATAGGAAGAAATTGATGGTTACATGAGTCAGCCCGAAAATGAAGAAAATTGTGAAAAAGTTTTGCAGCGTTTGGATGAGCAACATGGGAAATACAGATTTATGGCATTTAACTTAGAAGCGCGTCGCCGAAAATTAAAATCTCAAATACCTGATTTACAGAGGTCACTTGAAATGATTGATGTGCTACGTAAAGAGACGGAAGAGGAACGTGAGACACAATTTCTGCTGAGTGATCAGGTATTCTTAAAGACACTAGTACCACCCACGAAAACGGTGTACTTATGGTTGGGTGCAAGCGTTATGCTGGAATATCCATTAGATGAAGCCGAATCACTATTACAACAGAATATGACCTCAGCTATATCGAATCTTAAAACAGTTGAGCATGATCAGGACTTCTTGAGGTGAGTAAGGTTATAAATTTTAAAAGTTTAAAGAAAAACAAAATAGAATTTTTTAAATGTTTTTTTTTCTTTAGATCCATAACGTTGGCTATTTTATGCTAAACAGATTTCCAGAATATTTTAATTAATTTAGAATACATTATTTCAATCTGGGTCTGATATACTTACATATAATCACAAGTTGTATAACAATATAAGAGAGCTATTGCGTTTTTGTCCTTATAAATCGTTGAGTAAATGATGTCGTATTTTGATAAAATGTGAGTCATTACTTGCTTAAAATATGGAGACGAAAATTTTTACAAAATAAATAAATTAAATATATCGGGCATTTCTTGTGAAGCGGACGAAATAAAATGAGATTCTGAAATTTATTCATATTGGACCTAATTGTACTTCAAAAAGGTGCAAACACATTTTATTTCTATTAGGCTTAGTTGTCAAGTTATGGACTTCTAAAAATTTAAGTTATTTAAACGAATTTTTCGGAAGCAGTTTTTCGAATTAAACAAATTTACAATAAAATATTAATATCGTAGTTGTTATAGGAAATTTACTGCTATTTTATATTATGAAATCAGATTAAAAATTAAATTTTTTTTCCCTTAGAAAACCGGATGCAAACATTTTAAATCAGTATTTCAGCAATATCGGCCTTTTTAATATTTTTTTTTTAATTTTAAAATGTGTATAGCGAATATATATGTAATAAAAGTTTCAAAATGGGACCTACATTAGTTTAGGAGATATTTCAATTGCAGTACATATGAGCCCCCATTACCATGGTACCTGGGCCTTTCTGAAGCACTTTAATTCATCTCTTCTTTCTTTTCATATTACTTAACACTAGTTATGTGGAATCTCTTATCTTCAAAATCATACTAATAAACTTAATTTTTATTTACAGAGATCAAATTACAACAACTGAAGTCAACATGGCACGTGTATACAACTGGGGAGTGAAAAAGCGACAAGCTGCTGCTAAAAATGTTGCAGCTGCATCAACGTCTTCATAATCATCAACAAAATCTAAAAATCGAAACTGTAAATTGAATTTGATTCAAATACCCAAGAAAAGATTAACTTACGAAAAAAAATCACTTCAAAATCTTCAAAAAATCGCAACATTAAAAAAAAAATTGTATGCAAATATGTTTTGTTATGCTTCGCTTATGTTTGTATAATTTTTAATATTATAATTATTTTTCTTTACTTTATTAAAAAGCGTATATTTATTTTATTTAAAAGCACACATACACATCTACATCATAATTGTAATGCTTAAAATTTTTATTACAAAAAAGTAAATCCAATTGCATTTGCAAAGTAAACAACAAAAATTTAATAAACGAAAAAATAAAAATGCAATAAATGTTTCTTTTTAGTATTGTTTTTACAACACTTTAGTTGCTTTTGACAGAATTTTTGCCATTTTTATTTAAATATTATATCTATATAAACAGAGTTAATGTAATATTAATTTTTTCTAACTTTGTAAAATGTATGAGAGTCATTATATCCAAACCAATACTTTGTCCTGTACTAACAAAATTCTAAAAAATTCCTTTACGTTTGCATTCTTGTTAATAATAATATCCATTTTCTGCTACATTACCACCTCGATTATATAATCGAAGCCAATTTTTTTCATATGAACGTTTTAGTAGCTTATCTTTTGGCTGGCACAGTTCCATACTACACTCACCATCCTTGCAATTCATACATTTACCACACATGCAGGTTAGACCACGAGCGCAGCGTGTTTCTGGCAAAGTGAGATCACAATATTCGCGAAGTCCCAAATAGCAAAACTCACGTGGACATTCTTCACGATTGTAATTCGGTATATAGCTGCCATGTGTACAATTGTGTGGTTTCTCATAATCGTAACCATAAATACAATTATCAAATTTGGAAAATGTATCAAATGGTCTGAAAGGAAATAAATCATTATAAGTATAAAAAGTTACCGAAATGTTTAGTGTAGAAACATACAAACTTGTTGTATGCGATAGCCAAATCATTAAAACGAAGATTAGCATGAAATTTATCTTCATATGCTGTTTAGAATTTGAATTATTCGCCATTTTTGGTGTGTGTTGGAACTTCACTTTATTTTATTTTATTTTTTTTTTTGGTAACTGCTGCTACTAGAGCTACCAGACGATTAATTGTTTTCCTTAAGTTGAGTGTGGTTTTTATACCATAATTTGTTCGGCAAATCGCAAATTGATTTATAATTTTATGCAGCATAATTATAGAAATAAAAAAGGGGCTGATTGGGGGTGGATTTATCTATTGCTGAAAAATTTTCTATTTTTCCTTATTTACGATTTTGTTGAATTGCTGTTCGGTCAAGTGCACATTTTTTTTTTAAATTTGCATATAATAAGGGAGAGTTATGTAAGTTGAGACACATTTTGTTTTAGGCTTCTACACTATTCTTTGGGTAATAATTTCGAGAAAGTTTAAGTATCCTTCAAAACCTAAAAACATCAGTAAAATCTTATAGCACATTTTTGAGTGGCGCTTAAAAATTAAGCCATAATGCCTATTTACTGTAGAATTCATTCAGTTCAATTCAGCTCAATAAAAGAGAGATTGCTCTAGAACACTTCTGCAAAATGCTTAAAATTAAACACGGCGTTTAAATTAAAGACTTTAATGAAACAAAAAAAGATTTATTTTTTGGAAAAAGGTAAGGAATTACGTCGAAATCAGAGGTTAGTAATATAAAAAATGGAATTCTTCACTTTCGCTTGTGCCATTTATCTCATCACGAGCATAAGGTTCCTCCATAATCCACGATCAGTAGCGAGTGCCTTTAATTTTCACTAACATTTCTAACTCTGAGGATTTTATTCCAATGGTGGTCGGAAAAAACCGTTAATTGGAGTATTTTTTTGGACTAAGGCCGCGAATTCGAGGATTTTTGCTAAAGTAAATATTCCATATGAAAAAACGCTTGGTGGAAACTAAATTAAGTTAGTCCGATCTGTACAAGAGAGGTGTCAATCGATGAGTCTTAGGAATAGTGCTAGAAACGGTCAGTAAAATAAATAAAAGTGATTTTGTTTTTTGAAATTTTTTTCAATTTCCTAGTCAATTTAAATAGATTCCTGGTCAATTTAAATAGGTTCCTGGTTAATATTTTTAACAAGCCTCAATTGAGCTTAGCCAATTTTAGATTAATTTTAGTTATTTTCAATCAGATTTCTGGTTAAATTAACAATATTTTATCTCGACGACAAAACATTACGGCTCGTAGTTGAATAACCAGGTCTCCTAGTTGATTTTTTTTCTCAGTGTAGCCAGTATAATTGCTGTTTTTGTTTGTTTTTGGTACGGTTTCAGTGCTGTTTTTGAAGTCAATATGTATAATACATGCATATAACGTATAACGATATAACGAATTTCCATGTTAATGAACAGTTTTTCAAATTGAAATTTTTTCATTGATTTCTCTAAATTACGAACGCTATTTAATTCATGCCGCTTCAACGCAAGCGCCTTACGCTACGTGATAAAGTTAATATAATTGAAGAAGGTAAGAAAAGAATGCCAGTATAAGAGATCGCAAGTAAATATGGCGTATATAAAAGCCAGTTTCTTGAATAAAAAAACTCTTCGATATAACGATATTACGACTGACCCGGGCATTAATTGATTCGTTATATTGGACGTCTACTGTGTATTTAATTTAAATCATCCTTATCTAATGCGGACCATCCCAACTACAAAGCTTTCCCCTAATTAATTGTGTAGGTCAAGTGATTCTTCGCGTTTTAAGCGGAAAATCAATGAGTATTCATTTTTATGGAAAAATTGTGTGGGTTGTTAGCAGGAATACATTATTGGCATTTAAAAATTCAGTCTGTGGATTACTAATTAATCAGTTAAGGTCAAAGTTGTGTAGTGTTTTTTTTCCTGCGTTTTTAAAGAACTGTGGTATGAAATGTTTTCAGTAAATTTCCGAGCGTTTTTAGTTATTCCAACTATTTTAATCTTTTATAAGTACATATCGTTAAATTTATTCAGTCTTTGAGCTGATTAAATTTTTCGAACTACATTTTTGAACTACATTTTTGAACTTAATTCGCGCAATTGAGCAAATGTTATGGACATTTCACCAGCACGCTGAATCCCGACAACAATGTTAATGGAATAACAGAAAATGTTTTTTTCAATGGGTAGGTACAAACTTTCTTAAAAAAAAAAATTCCGTAAAATTACCTTTCAAAATAAGCCCCTTACCCAGCATTCGGCTAATAATGATGGAGCAATGGATTTTTAAATCTTTGCAAAAAATATCTCGAAGAAAAAAAATTATATCTTTTTTTTTTTCATCCGCGTTCATTACTAGTATGTATGTGTACATAACTTCTTGAAAACCATACATGGTGGGCCGGACCGACTTTCCCTTTAGCGTGAAATGAGCAATAAAACAAAGAGCCATAAAAACACATGTATATCAATCTGATAGTATTTTTATCATTATTTAAAAATAACAGCAAAAATTTTATAATATTGTTCTTAATTTAATGACGTCTATCAATTAACCAAAAACGATCTACAATAAATTGTAAATAAAGTAACATTTAATATTTGTTAATACATTTTCGAGAATAACTCCAATTATAGAGTTAATCTATTCCCAATGTTTAACTTTGTTTATGTATTCGCCATCAGGGCTTTCATAATTTGGTATAGGTGGCGTTGAAACGGGACCTCTAACTGTCACTGGTAGTAGTGCAACATCTGGTTGTATAGCCTCTTGATATAGTTCCTCCGATTCCTTACGCAATTCCTCTAACGCTTTATTTTGTGACTGCAACAGTCGATCGATAATTTGGAAATCAGACACTTTTTCTTCATGTTTGTAGCGAGCCCATTGTTTATTTAATTGAACACGTTCTTCTAAAACTACAGCGCTTATTTGAGGCAATTTGCGGGCACGTTTACTGTAAAAATAAGCAACTATTAATATAATGGAATATATATACACAAATATATTTATATTTGTATATATAGGTTGCAATTATTAATGATTCAAAAACTAAAGCTTTCGTTCCCCATACTGCCAGAATTTCTCCATTTTAATTAAAAGTATGCATATAAATTTTGTAGATGAGCTGAAATGTTTGGGTGTTTTCATTATACATCTCACCTAAACAATCTTGTTTCAACCGTAAACACAATACATATTAAGAAAATTGTAAAGCTTTTATCATTATTTGCCATTTTTATTGCTTTTCAGAAACTTTGGGAGAATATTTAGCGTACGTTTTTTAGCTTAGACATTTACCTTACTAACGATACCAATATCGATAAAATATAGCGGGGGGTTATCAATTATCGACAGAAAAGTAAAGCTTCTAGCAAAAAATGAGTTAAGGCCTTTCTACCCGAGAGCGACGATAATCTTTTCCTTATTGTCATTCTTCAATCAATCTTAAGTATGTATATATATTAAAAAATATTAAATATTATAAAATCCACATGAAAAATGTGGACGTGGTTTGACAACAGTGAGTGGCACCTCTCATACAACTAAAATATTTAAAACGCTATTTCTATTGAAAGTTTTAAATTAACATTACTCGTTCGGATCTGAAAACAAAATTTTTCACCCGAAATAACAATTTTTGAAAAAAGTACAGTATATATTAGAAAGTTTAAAATACTGAAAGATGGGTCAAATCTTGTTGTATGCAGATTTATCGTGCATGAAATCGATATGCTTTTATCTCCTCTACAACATTGGTCTTAACATATTTTTCTACTTGGAGCTTACTTTCCGTGTTGAGCGAAATGTTTTTGTTGGCCCCTTACAACCAGCCCCCACCACGATTCTGGCGACTGACGCTTATTTCCATTATCATACATATTTAAACTATCAATTGTAAAAAAATTTAGCGGGAGGAAATAACTATGAAAAATGTTACTCTACACTTAGGACTATTAGCAAAATATTTTAAGTTTGATATACATAGCTGTCAATCATTGGCTTAATTTGCATAACTTACTTCTTTTCATCGATTAGCTCAATCGGTACCTCAAGTTCTTCAACTGGCTTCAGTTGACGTGCATTCTTTTCCAAACGTCTTATTTGTTTTTCCAACTTTTTCTTACGGCGATCATCGCGTTGTTTTAATATTTGTGGATCAAGTTTCTTTTTCTTCTTCAGTGGTTCCGCGTATAGAACGGGTGTTGCTTGAATGAGCGATGTTCTGCCAGTGCATATGGTGCGCGCTGTTGCAATTGTCAGCTCACTTAGTGTAAGTCTAAATTAAATTTAAATTAAGTTCATTAGTATTCATGTTAAATAGTTGCTTTTACCTTGATAAAGCCGCGAGAAAAGACATATTTTACAGGAAAAATAAAAATATTAGGTTTATTTTTCGTAAGTCCTAATGAATCTGTCACTTTTGACAGTTTGCGTAATATATTCTATTGTTGAATTGACAACTGGTGGACGTTGACATAAGTGGCTTACGAGCATATAGGAGCCATTGTTGCAGTGGTATCAAATGTTGCCTTAGTCGCTATTATTTTTGCTTCTTAAGATGTCAAAATTGAGCATAACATAACGTGATAATTAGGCATTTCACTTCCGAGTGAAAGTGAAACGAAATCACATAAATTTATTTGAAGTTCACATAAATTTCACTATGAAGTGAAATGTATTGTATTGATCCAAAATTTTTGTTATGTTTTAATTATGATTTTGACAACAGAGAAAGAAGTTTTTTAAAAAACTTTTTTATACCCTCCCAGTGTTGTATTTAGCAATTTTGACAGATTTTAGCAATCTGTATTATTGAATCATGTGTGGGGAAAAGTGGTCATGGTAGAATGATAGAGATGGAATTATCTTGTCGTAATCATATGAAATCGCAAAAGTGGCTCCGCTACTGACAAACAATAATATGCAAACTAAAGGCCAAAATAGACGACACAGACAGGTTGCACAAATATGTGTTAAGTATAAATACAGAGCTACCAAGTCAGGAAATTTGATTTTAAGGTAATTTTGAGGTATACTCAAATCGTCGAAGCTCATTCGTCGATTTCAGAAGATTACAACCAAATCAGAATAGAAGATCATTTCATATGAAGTTTCCGTTTTAACCAAAGCGTTTTGGAATCTGAGACATAAGTTCATAGCTTCGTCGATTTGAGAACAAAATTATACTGGTCGAGTTCATAAGCTTCAATATAACCAGAACATAAATCAATGCAAAAAAAGTTTTTTCGTCAGCGAAATACTTTGTCTCTATTTCTGTAGCAGCTAAGCTATCAAAACTCGTTGTGCTAGTGTGAATGTTTAAATTCAAGTAATCGTATTTCTGCCTGAAACAAATATTGGTCGCATAATTATTCAATCATCGGTAAAGGTTATGCAATGTAATTTAAAAATCATTTTTTAAACACAACTTCAATGTAATTTTACCCGCGTTCAGGTAAGCTATTAGAATTTGGGCACAGATGCATTTATATTAATTGTTTTACCAATTTAAATTCATTAAGACTTAAGGTAGTTCCTCAACTAAACTCTCTTAAGAACTCTAACGGTAGCAGCACATTTGGGAGAATAGTTTTGAGGCTGTTTCTAAGTGGTTCTATCTAGCTGTGACTTCCCTGAGGTTTTTTCTTTATTAAGAATAGGAAAAAATACTTCCCTTAGCAGAAAGACCGCAGATAGTGAAGAGATACAATAGGATGTTATTCCTGAGCAACAGCTGAAGGCCGTCCACCTATCCAAACCTTAATACAGAAATGAAACAATGTAAAAGTTACTATTTTTATACGATTTTAAAACTTTATTTTTCAAGATGAAAATAAACAATATATACTTCAAATTTTACATAATTTCAATAAAATAATTTTTATTACGCTTAAAATTGTTTACCATACTTTCTCATTGTTTTTATTTATTATGTTTTCATATATAGTACTTATATAATTTTTGCTTTCCAAATATTAAATTTTGTTTTCATACATTTTTCATGAAAATTTACACGTCAAATAATAATAATAGTTATACATTTTATGCCTTGACTAAAGTAATCTTGCATTATAATTTCTTTTAATAAACAAATGAAATAAGCATAATATATAAGATCCAATTATATATTTGAATTCTCGAGCAAGATAGTATTTTTTTTTCAAACTTTTAGCAAATTATTGAGTTATTAACTCTTAAAATTTTCCGGACAATGTATATTTTTTCAAAATTCCAATTTTGTATCATATTATAATACATATAATAAAAAAAAACTTTATCATCAAACTTATTATTAACTATTTAAATAAAATATTTTTTGTTGAATATATTGAGTTGTTGAAATGTTGAAAAATTATATAAAGTTAGAAATATCCAGTAATATAATTGTGTTCTTTTAGTATGCTGTATGCTTGGTATGATATTACATTTATATGGTTTTACTTTTGGTTTTTTGCTTCAACTATTGTTAATACATATTTAATTTATTTTATATTTTTTCTTCCATTTTTGATAGGAAATTTTGTGAATTTTCTTTTATGTTTTTACATATTATTCATTTAATGTTGTAGTTGCGTTAAGTAATGATTAAGAACAAAATTTACGTGTTTGCTTCATATGTTTTCTTACAAATTGTTGCTTTAATACCGTATTTGAAGTTTGTTTAATCTATTGATTTTAAGTTAAGTTGAAATTTCGGAAAACTAAGTTTATTTAAATTAAAAAAAAAAAACTAAAACTTTTTTGTGGAATTTCGAAAATATTTCATTTCCAGGGTTTTATTACGTCTAACACACATCCAAATGTATATTTCAAAAGTTTCGCTTTCATAATGTAATTTTGAAAATTAATGCTTGAATTAACTTAATGTGTTGTGTTGCTAACATAAAAAAAAAGTTTCACATAGCTTTCATTAATATATGTATATGATTCTTTTTCATCTATATAGTTGTTATGTGCGTTGCTTAGGCCACACCAAGTTTGATTAAACTGTAGAGAAATAATTTTCAACCATGACATTGTCACAAAACTCTTCCTTAAAAGGTCTTAAATTTTAGTGTTTATGTCTCATGAATTTAATTAACAATCCTGCTTATTTCATTGTCAGTCTTGCAAATGAAAAGTACACCATATATGCTGCGATTTAACAATATTTTTTTATGCGAGAAGTAGTACGAGTTTTTTATTTCCACCAATAGAATATAGAAATATATGGTAATCATGCGAAGTAATTAAGCTAAGAATGTTTCTATACAAATTGCATTACATTTTAGCTCTCCATACAACGAAGTGTAATCATTTGATATTAGAAATCCATTACTAATTCTTTTACTGGCAAAGTGTCTAGCTATACAGATTTTAAAGTGTACTGAGACAAAAATGGATTAACTACAATCTTTCTTTAGAAATCAAGATATATATGAACTAGTTTGGTAGAAACAGAAGTTAGCCTCAGAGCGAATAACCATAGTTGAGTTTTTTTTTTGAGCTTCCCTTAGAAGGGAGTTTAATTATCGATCATTATTAAGAGCTCTTAGTGCCAGTTAAAAAAAGAGGCTCATTATTGAGCATTTGAAAACGAAAATTTCGAAAATGTTTCGAATTTTAAAAAACATTCTATAGCAAATTTCGACCATTAGAATTCAACATCGGAAATCAGAACAAAACTGAATTGCAATTTTTGCAATAAACTTTCAATACATTTGAAAAAAGTAATTGCCTGTCAAATGCTAATTTGTCAAGCTATATCGCAATCGAATATATTTCAAAAGCATTCAAGTAATATTGACTTAAATACAGACATTTAAAATTTTCAAATTAAAAGATTTCAGCTATGGACTTTATTGATATAGTAGGTTCTCTTTAAAACTTAGTGTGGCCTTATTTATATAATTATATAGTGTTTTATTTCTTATTTCTTCATTATTATAATATAAATGTTATTCTAAAGTTGTTTGTACTATTTCATGGAAATAATTCCGGTCTATTGCATTAAAATAAAAATTATTACTTTTACACTTAAAAGAAAAATCAAAAAAAAAAAAAAAACTCCATAACAAAATGAAGTACTTGGCAAAAGTACTTAATATATATTTTTTTGCATGCAATCTTTACGATTTTATTTAATTTTGAGAACGTTTAGTTTTGAACACATTAAGGTTAGGCAAAACTTTGCCACCCTTTTTTTGCCAAATTTATTCTGAACGCAACTTTATGTGCCAAATTAAAGCGTTCGTTTATTTAAAAATTTTAATGTTTGCATTGTCGTTGAATTAAATTGCATTCGTTTGCCTATGTTGCGCTAACAGAAACCCCTTTTAGAATAATAAACGTCTCTGTTCTATATAAACGTATGTAGCTAAAATTTTTCGACCAAATTTTTTTCTTATTTAACAATCGAAAATTAATTTATAGAAATGAAAATTTGCTCGGAATGTATTTTTATTTTTTTTTTTGTAATCTTAAGTAATTTTAAATTTTTCTAATTTTGCTAGCCTTAAATAAAACATTTTAAATAAAAAAGTTAAAGGAACAATATCTGAACATTTTGTTTCCGTTTTTATTTAGTTTGTTTTTTTTTTATTAAACTTTTAAAAAATATTAATTGTCTTTCAAAAATTTTATTTGAAAGTCTTTTGTTTTAGTTGTGTTTGTTTACTTACTTTGCCATAAGTACATACAAGTTTTTTATAATATTTTATAAAATAAGTTTTAAGAAATTATGTTAAATTTCACAAATATTATATGTTGCTGTCTTTTAGGCTTTTTCAGCTTTTTTTGTTTGTTTGTTTTTTGTTTTTCCTTAAGTACATGTCGTAGTAATGTCTTCATTAATATTTTTTTTTTAATTGTCCTTCTAAATGCTATAAGTTCTAGCACGCTCGTACAAATACATACCATAAAATTTTGAAGTATTTGTGTAAATGTGTTACATTTGTATTGTTTGGAAAATAATATTAAACATTTGAGTCCTTTATTTTTCAATTTTTCATCAGTTAATGCGTGTGAGTATTTTTTTTTTTTGGTATTTGTGGATAATGTGTTTTTTATAAACTATGCCAATAATTACAATTTTTTACTTAATAGTTTTTTTCTTGATTTTGTTTTTTTTTTTCATCCAATAATAGTTTTTGATTGATTCCTTAATTTTTATCCCCATTTCAATGTGAATTTTTTTGCTTGAAAGTTATAATTCTATTATAAATTTAATGTCTAAAATTTGTCTTTTGTTATTAATAAATTTGTTATATAATTTAGTTGTTTTCTAAATGTTTACTGCTTTTTCGGTTTTGATAGTAATCATATTTCTGAGACACTGTTTAATTTAGCAAATTATTGTATTTTTATTTTTAGTTAATGAGATAATAGCTACATATAACTACACTGGTGTACTCGCATTTTACTAATGCGCTCAAATAAACATTTGCTTTTTGAAAATATAAATATTATTCTTTGAAAATAAATATAACAATATTGTTGCCATTTCAAATAGTTGCAAGTTTTGGTGGGGCATTTAGTCTATTAAGGGCCCGTTTTTTTGCATATGTTTTTGTCTTAATTTTATTATTTTTTTTTTGCATTTTTATTTTTCGTATAAAATCAACATTTTTATTTTGTTTTCTTGAAGGCACTTTAGATCGGACGTTGTGGCCCAAGTTGAATTTTTAGAAATGGTATAGTTTTAGTTTTGATCAAAAGATTCATTTCAAACATTATTGCCAAAAAGGTGCATTTAATTTTCGAAAATTGTGCAAAATCATTATTTTAATAAAAAATTAATTCTATTGCAACAATAAACGAAAATGTATAAAATTTTGTTTGCCGGTATATTTTAAAGTTTGTTTGCCTTCATTACTATTGCAATTAACGGTTTTGGATGTATGTAAGTGTGATGATTCAGCTTCTTGTGGCTATTTCAATATCTTTGAGAACTGGCAACTATTTGAATTGGCACGCAAATTAGTCTTTTGTTGAGCTTTACTGAGAACTTTCAAGACTAAAGGCATTATAAGTCCGCCAGAGTTTCTTTTAAATTTTAAGCAGAAACGAAATATGGAATTATTGTGTCAAAAATACCTGTAGTTAATTTTATTTCAAAAATTCTATGTGTATTTGAAAAGAATATTTCTTCTTGAATAGCTCTCTTTTTTAAAATGTGTAAAATGAAAGAAAAAACATTTTTAGCGACTAGTGTCCTGAACTGAAATTTTACATATTTTACTGTAGTAATTTTGCCAGCTATGAAAGTTGGCAAAATTGTCTAAGCATTATAATGTGCCGTCCTGTAAATAATTTAAATAAAAATACTGCCGGTAAAAATTTTATTTAACTAACTAAAAACCACTTTATTGTAAACTATTTTATATAAAAAAAAATCCAAATTTTGAACGCATTACATTAGAATAACTACCATGCTTTTACAATGCTGCTATCTCATTTAATGCTGATGTATAAATCAAGTATGCATGAACATAGACGAATATTCGTATGCCTGAATATACATTGATTTATAAATGTACACATGTTGGGAGATTAATTTAAAAGTGTTTGTTTTGTTTTTTTTTTAATATTTTATCAATTTATATAATGCTACATGCTGATACATAAACTTTACTGAATTTTGTTTTTTGTTTGTTTCTGTTTTACAATACTTAACATAATTTATACAATCCTAAATATTAAAAGTTGTTATCGTTAATTTCGCAAAATAAATACCTTTTTATGTGTTAAATGTTTTATTTTCATGAGTTTAATTTCTATTAATATTCGTTATTACTTCAATGGGTTTGGCTTATAATGGTTTATATAATAAATACATTTATTTTAAAAAGTTCTTAAAGGGATGTTTTCTCAATTCGTGTTAAGACATAGTTTTTAAAAAAAAAATATTCTGAAGCTGGCAACCCTACATCCATAGGGCTGCAATTTCGATCTGAGTTTTTACAAAAAAATATGTTCTAACACGTAACGCAGAACTCACCTTTGGTATAATAAACTTAACTATAAACTTTAAAAGAAATTTAACCAATTTTTTTTTTTAAAAAGAAAAAAATAAACTTTATTAATGTATACGAAATTCATAAAAGATGACTGCACATAAATTCATTATTTTATTGAAATTTTGCATTATTTTTTGTTTAATAACGTAGAATACACCGATTTATTTTTCTTTTATGTTGTTGTTGTTGGTAAGTTTTAAGTTATGTTAAATATGGCAGTGTCTATGAAAAGGGACAATATGTCGGAAATTCAGTGAGATATATGAGACGTTAGATTTAGCTATATATTTTATGAAGTGTTATGCAAAATCATAATCTTACTTTATATAACCTTAAATATCTCGAAATCTGTGAGCCGACAAAGAGTTCCTTTTTTAAATGCACACTGCCACAATTAACAATAGGAAAATAATTATTTGTAAGTTTTTTTTTTAGAATTTTGAAATCTGCTTTTACTGTTTTTGTTTGATTTTGAATTTTGCTGTATTAATTAAATAAAAATATTTGATTTTTATTTTCAATGATATCAAGTAACATGAAATTTTTCAAAGTTCGTCCATTTTCTATATCTAACAATAAGCTTTTGGAAAATAGTTCGTTAGATTTATATGTTACTTGATTCACTTGAAAAGTCGTTTTTGGTTTTTATTTTCTATATTATGTTTGTATTATTTTCTTCTTTTTTTTTGAATTTTGCTGTATTTTGGTTGTGAATTTTGATGTGAATTGAGTTGCAACTGTTTTTTGTTGTTGTTTTTATTTAGGTTTACTTTTCCGTTTTGAAAATATAATTTAAGGCAGATATTTTTTTTAACAAAATGACTATATGAAACTCAAGAAACGCAAAGGATTTTTAAGAATTTTTTTTTTTTAAATCAAAGGCTGAAACTGAATGATGGTAATAAATGTTTAATTTTTTATAATTTTAAATTCCTCAATAAATTTACACTTGTTTTTTTTTATTAAATTTTTATGTTTTCAATAATTAAATTTAATTTTATGTCGTTTTCTTGTTTCTTAAAGATAAGGCGCGAAGGTGCTTAAAATAAGCTTGTACTTTTTTCGTGATATATTAAAATTTTTCCATAATTTTTCTCACAATTTTTTTTTACTTACGAAATTTCATGTTAATTTTCGTTTGCCAAATTTTGTAATTTTGGTAAATTTTTTTAAAATATTTTTTGTTTTTGTTTTGTCCTTGACTTACACCGAGAGAGAATTATCCAAACATGGCCGAGAGCTTTTTTGTTTTTGTTTTTTATTTGTCGAGTTCATCAAAATTTTACGCTTTTTGAAAGTACATTTTTTTTTTGGTTGGAAATTACAAACAAATTAAATAACATAGCTGATTTCGTCCGAGAGTTCTATTAAAGTTATTTAAATTCAATATCTTGTTTTGTTTAAAACTTTTATTTGAAATATTTTCTAGGGGTCTTCTATATAAAATATAAACTTTATATAAATTTCAAATAGTCCAAAATTGTTGCTTTAAAATGTTGAATGAAAATCCTGCCTGTAAATTATAATTTGCCTTTTTTATTTAGTTTCAGTTAATGCGTATATTTTTGTTATTCATTTTATGTCACGAATTTGTTGTTTTCCCACAAACAAATGCAAAATTTTCATATAAATTGTGCTTGATTTTTGCGAATAGAATTTTACAAGTATTTATTTAAGTTTCTTATAACATTTTTTATAAATTTTGCTTTACATTAATAGCGAAATATTTTAGCCTAAACTTTTCATTGTTAGATTTTTTTTTTTTAATATTTATAGGAACATTACCGAAAGTATTTATTAATTTTACACTTAAATCTAAAAAATGCTAATTTTTTAAAGTGTCTCTTAATGTGTAAAAAATTACTTGCAAAAATTAAGCACAATTTCTTTAAAAGGTTTTACATTTTTTGTTGTATTCTTTTTCTATAGAGATATTTGTTCTTTTACTCAATTTATTTCGAGATGTGTATCGAAATAAAAGTATGTATCAATGCTATTTTTTTTTAGCTACACTGTTGCTTTTGTTATTTTGAGAAAAGTTCGTGTTTAAGTTGTTAATTTGGTTTCGTTTATATCAATTTAATTTCATTTGAGCCAAAAGTTCTTTGCAGCCGAAAAGTTTTCTTCGAAACTTTGAACGAAACATTTATACAAAATTTGTTTTTTTTTTGCATACATTTTTATCAATATTTATATATTTATAATACATTTTGTTTTAATAGTTCTTATTTGTTTTAGTATTCCAAAAATTTAAGTTCATATTCAAAAATAAAAACTTTTTCCTAATAAAATTTCCATGAAGTTTTAGCCTCAAGTTCGTTTTTAATATGAAACATAAGAAAATTTCATTTTAAGACAGTAATTTATGCAAGTTTTATTATTACATACAATCGTTTGCATTCTGCAAGAAGGTTGAATTGACAATGATGCTGTCATGTTAGCAAATGTAGTCTTGTTTTAAAATGCACTTTTAAAAATCAAATAATTTATAATATACAAGCCCATCTATCTCATAGTGTATACTATAAGTTAAGAATTTGCATTATAAATTTAACTTTTAGAAAACTTTATATCAAACTGGTAGTATAAATGCCAGTTAATGTTTAACTGAACATTAGGAAATCGGTCCCAAGTGAGAAAGTCTTATAACATTTTATACATAAGTGGTTTGAGGGCGTGAGTTTTATTTTAAATTATTTAATATGCGTTTTATGCGCACACATATAATCCAATACAGCACTTATTGCTTTAATTTTTGATTGAACGATTCCAGTAAAGGTCCCTTATTAGATATTGCTGATCAACTGATGTACAATATATAGTGTCCCAATAAGTGTGCACTTTTTAAGCTGTAACCTATTATTGCTCTGATTATTAAAAATGGAGCGTTACACAAAAGAACAACGCGTTATCATTGTGAAAACCCATTACAAAAATGAGGAAAATTACACGAAGACCACTCGCGAAATTCGCGGAAGAAAGTGCACCTCTAATGTGTCAACAATTAAAAGAGTGTTTAAGAAATTTGAAGAAACTGGGTCGATTATGGACAGTAAGTCTCGTTTGTGTTTATGCGCCAGTCGGTCTCTTTAAAACATTGCTGCCGTAAATGAGAGTGTCGCCGAAAACCCAAAAGCATCAATTCGTCATCGTTCTCTCAACAACTTCAAATTTCACCTGTCATTTGGCCTGTCATCAGAGCCGCGATGGCCCTTTGCCGGATATTTTATTTTATACTTAATCGAAACATGTCTATTTTACAATGCAATAAAAATATACGCTCAAAAAATACGTGTTTTTATTTTTAAATAAAAAAAGGCACTCTTATTGGAACACCCTTTATTTACTAAAATTTTTTTATAACAAAAATTTTATAGTGCCCAATAAATATGACCATATTTTCATGCGAGAATGTTTTTTCTGTCTCTTGTTTAAATTCTTCATATTTTGAAATGGCCAATTATACTTTTATTAAATTTTACAACGTAAAAATTTCTCAATTTGATAAAAAAATTTCCCAAACGCGGCTATATATGGAAATAAATTTCGAATATACAGACATTTACGTTAAGTATTGTCTAGTAAAATGTGTTTGAATTTGTTGTTCCGGTTTTGATTTGAAAAATTTGAAAATTGAGTCAAAAATTCTCCAATCTGGCATTACTAGGGATATATTCAAACAAATTTGAGCTTTGCGGATGTTATACGTTCCAATCTCATTTTCGAAAAAGTTGCTTGCTCTGCTACGAGCCATCGATTACCGAAAACACTAATCTGGCGAATATCACAAGTACGATATTCGTATATTCCAGTTTCCTACGCGTTCACTGGCTTCATATGAATACATGAGCTACAAAAAATTATATTTTAATGTTTCTCAAGTTATAAGAGACAAAAATCTCACACGGTTCAAAGGCCAATATACACAGTTGGATGAAAACTTCTATCAGTATCATTTAAAAAGTTTTGGGATCATGTAAGCAGTCATAATAATATAAAAATTCCGAATTCATCAAATTAACATGTGTTTGGCAACACTATTGATTTCGGTGGCTTTCGGTATTTTGCACTTTCAAGAGTAACCCGCTTTTCGTACAAAAAATATTATAATTCAATCGTTTTCGAACTTTTGTGGCTTGTTACAACAACCCTGTTAACAGTTTGAGTGAGTGAGAACGAAAATATTAATAGAATTCTACTTATTACCTCAATAATCAGCTTATAAAAGTGTTTTGTTTTGTGTTTTGAATTATTTTCACTTCACAAGGCTATGTATACTTTGACAGTACAGTACTGTAAATAGTTTGATATTAAGAGTATTCACATGGCGCGTGCATTTCGACATGACAAAAGTTTGATATTAAGTGTATTCACATTGCACGTACATATCAGCATGCAATACAATCTTTGAATTTATAAAACTTCAGAAACTTGCTCATAAGGAACTGTCTTCATGACAAGATCAGTTGTAAGTAAAACTGATCTTTTATTTTTATCTTTTATGTATGTATATTTTATGTTGTGCATTCTATGTTATTTTTAATTTTTGGTTAAAATTAAACATACCATTAGTTATTTGAAAATTAAAACACAAACATTGGTTAAGAATAAAACAAAAATTAGGTAAACAAATCATCACTTTAAGGAATACTGCTAATTTAAACTTTTGTTTTATATACGCTTTTATGTTAATCGTCAGTTTTATATTATAAGTTATCATTATTCTTTTTTGTTTTTTGATAATTTATTATATTATATCATATAGTTTTAGAAGAAGCATATTAAGTTATCAATTTTCCAGTGCCTTTCATATTTTAACAAAAACAAAATTTACCAAATTATTTTTTAAACTAAGTGATTCTTACTTTAAAATTTTATTTAATTTTTTTATTTGCTTGTTGTCGTTATGAGATCGCTGGAATTCTAGTTAATAAATTGTTCGAATTCAACACCACATAGGCAGTTTAAAAAAAAACAAAAAAAAAAATGACTGATAAACACCTATTGTAGTATCTGAAATATTTGCTAGGACTTTAGTTCTAGGATTCAATTGTTCGTTTCTACATACATTAAAAAATTATTGTATTATCGAATCTGTGTATGTATTAGCTTTGATATTTTTATAAATTTTGTTGTTGTTTATTTTTATTTTTTGAAACTATATCACCTATGCTTGCTTCATATTATTTTAAAATAAGCTGTCATTTTGGTTTGTTTTATTGATTTTCCAATTAAAAATTTACATGTCTTAGCATCGCTTGAAAAAAATAAAGTTTTTATGGGAAAAATGCATTTAATAAGAGCTTTCCATTACAGATTTTCTAAATCAAAAATTGTTTTGAAATTTTCTTTATATCAAAAATTGATGCTTAGTAGAGAAACTTAAATAAATAATTTCATAACGTGAAATAATTTTTGTTTTTTTTTTTAATATGTTATGGCAAGTTTTATTGGTTTGGTTGGACATGTCTATAGCAAGATACGTATTAAAATCTATTTTTGGCTCTTTCCTCTTTCACATACACATATATAGTTCTGCGTTCTATAGTTTTATTATTTTTTTGCTTTTAATCGGTTTGGTTAGTATTGAGATGTGTGGGATACCTTTTAAATGCAAGGTTTTTGTTATAGGTTTAGGACTTATTACTGTTTTTTGTTCATGTTTTAAAATTAGCAACTAGTTTTATCTTATTTTCTTTTTTTGTTTTACATTTTAGTATAATGATACAGCATGCAATTTTATTTATGTGTGAATTTGAATGATTGAAATACTTTTGCTTATACTTCAAGTTCATTTGTAGAAAATTGTGGTGCAAATAATTTGTTCAAGTGTGCGCTTTTATTACATATTTTTTTTCGGTGATTTTCTATATTGATTAATGATAAAAAATTTATTTTCTTTTATGTTTTTTAAGTTTTTTGGGGCTTACGTTTCTTAAACAGCTGTGTATAAATTTCTTTAACTACTCAATTTTCTGTTTTTGTTTTATTGTTCGAAGTTTATTTTATTAATAATATATTATAAAAAGATTTCTGGCACTATTGTTGAAATAAATATTGATTTTTTAATTTCATTAAAAAATAACTTGAGTTGAAAAATATATGCTGTAAGGCTTGCCAAATTGAATGTTATTTTTAAATGAAAGTGAAAATTTTAAAAAAATGCAACAATTTGAAAGAAATTTATCTTAAGATCCGTATACATAATTTTGTTATTTGAATTTTGAAAATTTTTAAATCTATGGCGTAGATTTATGACAATAATATTGGAAAGTTAAAATATTTTTGTAAATTTGAAATATTGCAAGAAAACGTTCTTGCGCTAAAAATGCAAGAAATCAGCTTTAGCGAGTTTACGTATTGAATTATAAAATTCTTTGAAAATAAGGAAACCTATTTAATACAATGCTTCAACATTGTAGTGTAGTTGAAAAATATCGTTATACATATATTGAACTTTCCAATATTATTGCACCACCTTAAAACTTTCAAGCTAAATCAATTCGTGATTTAAAACAAACATAATGGGTTTGTATTAATTGATATAAAATATATTTTTTGTGTGGTAAAAAGTTTAAAATAAAACTATAACATAAAATTGTGTTAAAAAATTTGATCAAATTATTCATACCTGCTAGTGGCACTTTTTTATGTCTCTTCTTTAAGTGAGCTAATATACAACCTTTTTTATTTGTAGGAGTTTTGCACTAGTGGTATTTAAAAATTTGATCACCCTGGTTGTAGTTCCGAACTGTGTCCGAAACTCGTACACAATTCATCACATATCTATTGCAAATTAACTGGTAAGTAATGGATTAACATGCATGCAGCAGTGATTTAGTTCTTGAAAAATCATATGATACCTACTATATATGAATTTTTTTGCCGCATTTGCAAACAGTTAAAAGTATTTGCAATCAGCATGTTAATCCTTGTTTTATAAATATATATATATGAATATATTTCTATTGTAAAATATAATTTATAAAATTTTATTTTTTTCACATTTAGCTTAATAATTTTTTTTTTTTTTTGTATTTCTGTTGTATGACTTCTTACCTCTTATTTCGTTGGCTTAAAGAAGCACAATACTTAATAAAACTTTTTACTTAGTTGATAACATTTTATTTTTTGGTTCGTTTTGATTATTTTTTTTTTTGCTTACTTTAAGCAATTTATTTTTACATAAAAGGTATGTGTATGTATATATATATATATATTAATATCTGATCACATTTGTTTGCAGTCTCTGTATAAATATTGAAATTTTATGTTAGTTTTTTTTTATTTAAAACTTTTTATTACTTTTGCGCTGTTGATTTGTGTTTCTTTTTTTTATATTTATTAAAAAAACCAAAAAGAAGTATTTGCTTAAAAGAATTTCTTTTAATATAGTTGCGCTTTTAACTACAGCAGAATTGCGTTTTTCGTTGGCTGTTATTATTCGTTTTATGGCACAATTTTATGGCATGTTTTATAGATATTTTTTGAACGGTCAAACAATTTTCTGAATCTTTTTCATAAGAAATAAAAATGTATTTAAGTTACTGGGCTATTGCTTGTTATTTTGTCATTTAATATTTTTATTGTACTATTGCAAATTTTATGTGGTATGGCATCGAATAAAATTCTCTCTTGTTTAAGTTTTAGCGTCAATATTTTATTAGTTCAATATACACATGTAAAGATTTATGTGAAAACTATTTCAGTGCAAAGCTTAGGGTATTTTTTCTGGCAATATATATTTATTGTATATATTATCAAATACTTGTCATTTGCCAATCGTCTTTTGGTTCAACTTTGTACTTGTACGCATTTTTAGTTCAATTTTGACTAAGAAATGCGCTATTATTTAAAAAAAAAATTAACATCACTGGGCTATTGCATTGTTAGCATATGTATATATATTTATTATATAATATGCCATTAGGTTTTAGAATTAATTTCTATTGTTGTATGTGGAAACCAAAAACTATTGTGTATATATTGCCAGACCCATAATGCCGGCTAAAATGAATTTTCTGCTTGAAAATCTTTAGCATATGTATATATTATATATATTTTTAAACTGACGCATAACTCAATCTATGTATTTATATTGAAAATATATTTACTTGTTTCAAAAAATGTTTGCTGTGTTGCTTTTTATTAAAAATTAGCAACGTTTATAATATTAAAAATTAAAGTTTTATACAAAAATGATTCAAAAAATTGTTAGTTATTCTTCACGCAATTGAAATACTTTTTACAAATTGTTGTTGATTTTTGTTATTTTAAAGTAAAAGCGATTTTATCACTTATTTTCATGGGAATCTCAGAACTTGACTTGGAATATTGTTATGTTGCGAAAAAGTAATATATATTCAAAATGATATGCTACATATGACCAAAATATATATTAAAGAAGTTTAGAATTTTTGCCTTTTATTGAGTATTATGGAAATTTATTAAATCTGTCGCCACAAGGAATAACAGCTAAACTCGTTATTTGATGATAATGCGAAACAGTATAAGTTATATGAATACACAAATAACTTATGTTGTTTCGCTTTGTCATCAAATATTGATTTTAGCTGTTATACCTTGTGGCCATAGAAATATTGCATTGGCAGTAGATAATGCATTTTGAGAGTGCCTAGCCTAATAATGCTGCTATTTTTTTCAAAAGCTACATCAAAAGTTTATATTTTTTGTCGGCAACATTTTATCTGTATCGAAATTAGAAAAAAAGTTAACTGAACCTCTATATCTTTTGATATGGCACGCAAATCTTATGGAATATATATACTTTTTGGCAATGACTCCAGCTCATTTAATGGTGGTTGACGGTGTGCACTGTGCAGCTATTTCAGAAATTTTTAAGAGACGTAAATTAAAATACGTATCTACAACATATCATTAAGATATCTTGATATTTTGCTTCAAAACTGCTGCTTCATAGCTGAGTTGCATGCGATTTTTTGTTATAGAAGAACTCAATGTTTTAGTTATACAATTTTTATATTGAAATGTATTATTATTATGAAAATATTCAATTCACACCACATCTTTATTGAGCTAATTGATTTCGCTTTGATTAATTCCCTTTAAATTACTTTTCTGTTTGTTTCTGTATCAAATAATATTAAAAATGTTTGCTTGTTAAAGGAAAACTAAAAAGTAATGCTTGTGGAAAATTAAAAGTTTTTCATTATATTTTCTTTAAGTTATATGTTTGTTTTTATTTTTATTTCGTTTGGTTTATTATATTTTAGCTGTATAAAAATATAAATGGCTTCAATGTTTAAACTCTAGGTTTATTTATTTATTTTTGTTTTTGTTATTTCGTATTGTGTTTGTTTTTTTTTTTATAAAATACTTTATACTGCTAATTCTTTTAGGGGTGATTCTTAAATTTTATTTGGTATTTGACGTTGTACTATAAATTATCCCGGTTTTTTGTGTAATGTCGCTTAAAAAAACCAAGCGAACATTACACTCACTATTGCAACTTAAATGGTAGTGGTAAAAACTTGAAGTAATATTTATGCTAATTGTTAATATTATTTTAGAAAAAACTTTTTAACTAAGGATGGCTTACGTTTGAAAATGGAAAACTATATATATATATATGTTATTTAACATAAAATTGATATGTCATTTGGAATAGCTTCTGAAGTGTTATAGTTTGTTGTTTCTTTGTCATATTCTATATGTTTTGTATGTCCTTTTCGTTTGTATTTTGTTAGTATTGTCTTTTGAGTATGCTATTTAATAACATTTTCGTATGAAAGTTAAATGAAATTAAAAGTTTGTACATATATATGTATGTATAAATACTTTTAATCTGTTGTTGTTGTTGTTTTTAAAGAAAAAACCAATAAAATTATTTTAAAATATCACATTCTAGTTATGAATGTTTATCCCTGGCTATTGATTGTTGAAACAAATTCAAAAATGGCGTTGTTTTTTTTTTGTTGTTTTTAATATAATGTTAGAATTATTTTTTATTAATTTATGGTTTTTAGTTTCGATTGTGTTTTTTCTTGGTTGTTGTAATGTATTTACTATGCGATTTTTCTGTTTTAATGTATATATATCAATTTAATTTTGAATTTTGATTTTTTTTATCTAATTTGATTGCTTTATATGTTAACTATAGTGAAGGGGGTACGTTGCATGAGTAAACTGGCGTTCAACGATACTGAAGTTTTTAAATGCTCAAACAAAAACAAGCAAATTTTTGCAATTTCGAAGAATAATCTCATGGTCGCCGCAAATTTATCTCAATCGATCAGTGCTCAAAATTTTCTTAATTTGAAAATATATACAGCAAATTTACCATCGAATGAATGTTATATATCAGTTGCGATGGCCACTACCTTATTAAGCATCACGCTTTCAGGTTGGACTTAATATCCAACGACTGGTGTAGAAATTGTTATGAGCCCGATGAAGAGGAAACCATGGAACATCTTTTGTGCTCTTGCCCTGCTTTGGCAAGTATTTGAAGTAAAATACTTCGAGCAGCCATTCTTTATATCATTGAATGAACTAAATAAAGTCTATCCGAGTGAAATCAAAAGATTCGCTGTAACAACAGGTACCTTCAAGTTGGACGTGCACCACAATGGAAGAATTAGAATTTACTAATAAGACTATAGCAGAGAGTACGTGGTAACACTATAGACCCCTGTGGTCTATGTGAGGATATGGCCGCCACCCAAACCTAAACAAGCTTAAGTGACTTGTGAGCTTTGTTGTGACGCCCAGATGCAAATTATTTGGGCATCTATGGTTTTCTTTAAAACGTTTTATGTTTTTGCAAGTGCTTTGCGCATTTTGGAATGGTTGCCAGACAGTTACACTTGCGCAAAAGCGTTTGCGTCTTTGCGAATGTGCCGCGAATTTGCCCCAGCGGTAGATTTAAATCACGCTCATTTATTAGTTTCAAGTAACAAATGTAAAGTAAAGATTTCAGCAGTAAAATATACTGTTTCTACTCATACATAGCGACACCAAGATTTAATCAGTGCCAGTTAACCCCTCACACTAGTTAATTTACGCGCTCTTATTTCACATACGTTATTGCAGAGTTTAGGCAATAACGTAGAAGAAATAAGACACCTTATAAAGCAATGTTTTTTCATGCATTTTTTTAAAGAAAAAAAAATTTTTTCATGCTTTTATATTTAAATTAAGATGGTAAATTTTTGTATAAATAAAAAATTGTTTGTTAAATGAATTGGATTTTATGTAACTTAACCCAGTTGAAATGTAGTTTACTGCAAAAATTGTAACTACATTTCCTATTGCTGCTTTAAAGAAAGAATGGCTAGTTAAAATCACAGTATATATATATGAGATATTCACAAGCCAAACTAACTAACTCTATTTATTGAATATTAATATTCATTTTCCACCACTGCATACACATACATATAGTACCTATATGTAATGTGTAGTGGCTTCAGTTTGCAGTTAGCCAGTTTTGCGTATGAAGAGCTCTGTAACTGTAACTTTAATTTACCGTTAATATTTGATCATAACTTTGTTAGTTAATGTTTCTGCTTTTTTTGTTTTGTTTAGCAAATAAGTGATAAAACTTTTTGTGTTTGCATATTTTCTTAGAACTTCCAATTTTTTTGTTCTTCCAGTTTTCTTTTTAGCCAAAAGTTGTTAATTTTGATGTTTTTTCTTTGTAGTATTAGCTACTAAAAAAACGCAATTAAAAGTTTGTTTTTTGCTTTTACATTTTTTGTTTTTCATGTTGTAATAAATTTCTTTATTATTTTATGCCAAAACTGCTTGAATTCTGTGTATTTTTTTTTTTTTTGTTTATTTATATTTAGTATCGTATTTTTATATATCGTTTTGTGATCAGACGTTCTCATAAATAAGGATGTTTAAAGAAATAATAGCAAATGTTTGTATGAGTTATTTCTGCTGTATTTTGTGCTCGAAATATTTGCTGCCAAACGTAGATTTATGCTGTTGAAATTTTTTTTTGAATATATGATATATATGCATTTGTTTGTTGCTTCAATAAAACGCTATAATGAACACACCTATTGTACTTGAACTATGGTACTTTTGAAATTATTTGCACGCACACCTTCAGTGTTTTTTTCTATGAACTTTAAACAAAGTTGAGTTTTATATTTATATAAGGATTATATAATATAGGTTTAGTTTTGAATTAAATGTATATGGTTTTGCATGTGGTATGTTTTTTTTCTTTTTCTTTTTTCCTTTAATTTAACAATTACAAATATTGGTTGCTTCTAATCATAACTCTTATTTACAAGGTAAAAAGCAAAAATTTTAACGTTCATTTCCGTAAATATATGGCAGAACATTAAAATTTATGTTTTAATTATTTATATTTAATTAAAGTTTATTGTTGTTGTTTTTTTTTTTGTTAAAAATATAACTAATTGAATGTTGAGCTTTTATGGATATTAATGTATATATTTTGAATGTACTTTTTTTTCAAGAGTTTTTCATTTGAAATGAAATTACACTCTTGAAATATTTTCTTGTAGTTTTTGGCTGGTCTGATTTTTTTTTAATCTGTCAACTGCTGCATATGCTATAGCTGCTGCTTGATGAGTTATTGCTGGGTTCAATACTGCGGTATGTAGTAGTTTTTGCTGTACGGTTGTCTTAGTTATTTCTGTTTGTGAGTTATTATTTTGCTGTTATTTGAATTTGTTTTTAATTTTAAGTAAAAATTTGTATGACATATTGATTATTCGATTCAAATGCAAAAATTATAACAGTATACATGAAAAAAATATTTCGAAAATCAAATTTTAAAATTATTGTTTCTATCTTCAGGAAAACAAAAAATTTAAATAGATTTTGATATCATTTCATGTTGAACTTCTAAAAATGTTTTTTTTTTTATTGCTTGGAGTTGTCCTTTAGGATGTTTCGCTAATGTTGTAGGTTTTCCACTACTGCAATAGTAGCTGGTTATTTGTTGTTTTTATTTATTTTTTCAGTTAAATTAACTTTGCTGCGTAAACTGAATTCTATTTATACATAAATATGTGTTTAGAATATTAGTCATGGAAATAATTTTGTTTTAATTTTTTTATAAAATTTTTCTTAAGCATAAGTACGAGACTATGAGTGTCTTCATGCAAACTTATAAAAATCTTAATAGCACGTATAGAACATATAATTTTATGCTACTCTTAACATTTTTATGCGTTTGTATGAATGACCCTAACATATATTAATGGCAGAAAGTACAGTACGCAGGAATAGGAATTTTTGTGAAATGACATCTTATAATAAATGAGTGTTTTTGCTATTTTCTGTAGACAATGTTACCACCTCATCACGGAAATGTCCGAATATATGCATAAAATATACAGAAATGTTTTCAGATGAGTTTTATATTTATGAGAGATATGCGCAATATTTTTAAATAAACTTTATTTTTTTTCAAAAACCATTGTAAATAAAACTAATTTCATTTGATAGATATTTCAAAAAATAACTACAAAATACGATTTCCAAAGAAAAACTTTTCGAAAAACTTTATAGCTAAACGATTAATTAATTAATGAAAGAAAAACTTAAATTATTTACCACAAATCTACAAAAAAATGCTTAGAGAAGTGCCATACAGTTAGTATTAGTATTAAAATATTAAAAGGTTTTCAGCTTTTACAGCAATTCAGCTGGCCAAAAAATTTACTACTAAAAGGATATGAGCTTTTAGGCATATATTTTCTTATGAAAAATTGACTAAAACTTGAAATTCATTTTGCAGAAAATTTTTTCACTTTAATAAATGACGCATTTTTGTTTATTCCAATATGACAAATCGTAGAGTTTTCAAATTAGGGGGTTTTATATAATTTAAGTAATTTTGGTGGTTTTTCCAATTCTTAAAAATTTCACTTTTGACTGTATTCAAACATTTTTTAACTCAGTAAAATGTGACACATTATTAATTTTTTTTAAAGTGCCAAAAAATGTCAAAAAAATTGCTATAACTCTAACACTACTGAAACAGTTTTAAAGCTTTAAATACAAAATTTATAGTTTTTCGAATAATCTTTTGTATGCTATTAATTTTATTTTCACTTTTTTTTTGCTTATTTTGAAAAATATATATTCACAGCTACCGCTGGTTATATCTCGGTAAATATTCCTAAGCGTCAGTAAATATTTATATAAAAGCAAGCCTTAGACTTAATTTTTTTTTAAGAAATCAAAAAACGTTTTAAAAAAAAGCTAAATGCCAAATACTGAATTTCTGCCATTATTATGTTCTCAATTTAGTTAATTCAAAATGTTTTCTGTTTATTTTTTTTTAAAATAGTGATCTGGTAAATATGATTCAAGTAATGAGCAGTTGTAATTTAGAACTGGGCCATACTTTCCAAAAGTTAACATTTTATTTTTAAATTATCGCTAAAATTTTTACTAACAAAGTTCCAGAGTAACCATATTTTGATGAAGAAAAAATAGTTTTTATAAATATCTTGGGCTATTGTTACAGTTATACCTGATCTGTAATATTCAGGTACAATGCGGTTGTTTTGGTTTTGAATTTTTTTGGTCTAGGTTTTTTTTTATATGGAAAACTTAAAATGATTTTCATATTTCTGAAAATAATAAGCCAAAGGTTTTGCTGTAATTGATTTAAAAAATGGTTACTCTGAGGGTTTTGGTTTTTTCATAAGTTATTTGAGCATATTGAGCACAAACAACTTTTTACAACAATGGGTGTATTAAATGGTTACCATAAAAATATTTCTAATCAAACGTGTATATAAAGGCATTATTTGCCAAAACTGATTCTTGAAATTTCCGATTTTGCTGATTTTTTGTCGAACCATTGGAGCGCCATAATTTTTCAAAATATAAAAGAATTTATTTTTGAAATATTTTTTATGTAAGTTCGAGAAAATTTATTTTTATTAATTTTGCACAAAAAAAAAAAAAAAAAATAAGAAAATATTAACATACTTAAAATAATTAAAGTCGCAGTACAAACAATTTTTTACTAATTTTTGTGCAACTTTCGAAATTTAAAAAAAAATTAAATAAAAAATTTAAAATATCAAGTAATAGGTCAATTTTTCCAAAATATAATTTTTCCTATAGGAGATAGAATTTATTTTTTTTGTTTACAAGACCAACATGACATTTGATGTTCCAATTATTTTTTTCGTACACTAAAAGAAAAAAATTAAAAAATACGAAATTTTTTTTTTTTTTTTTACAAATTAAAAAATGTATCAGCGAATGTCCAAATAATTTCTAACATTTTATGTTCTACCCACTGTTTCCGTAGAGATAAAAAGTATTTTAATAACATAAATTTTGAAAACTATGTAGCGTAACAATAGTTCGACTTATGTATACCGTAATAGTCGCTTACTAGCCACAAAAAAAAAAATCAGCCAAATAGAAGATCCTTTCGTTTTGACAAAGGAAACCCCATAAGTACATATATGAATCGTTCAGTTCAAAAGCAACATAAGACTCATACGAGTATAAGATTTGTATGTGAGGATTAGGTGCCAAAGTGGTACAAGTGACTCTTTTTGGATCAAACCATGTTAAGTGCAGAGAAATCAGTAGCTTATATATATATGTACCTATATCCAATTCTTGTGGAAAAGAGATATATATTCTATAATTTCATTTTCAGAATATATTACAGAGCTTAATATACGTTTTTCTCAAAAACCTAAAAATGCCACTTGTATCTCCCGGCAATCTAAGACCAACGCCGTGTTAAGCCTTTGCGAGGCCTGGGGTTATAAACTGAAAAAGGGTCCCTTGAGCTCGTGGTCTGGGCGCTAGCTCTACCGAAACCCCTAGCAAATACCGCTAGTTAGAGATATTCTTGAGCTTGGAGTACGGGGCTATTTATGGTGTAGCCCCCTCTAGCCCTACCTTAATCCAGCGCTGTCTAAGTACGCAGTACTTATGTTGTTTCTAAAATTAATGATTTATATAAGTTTACTAATACATATCAGCAATGTTTGCTTAAAATATCAGATATAAAAACGAAAGCTAAATTATTATTACCTCAGGCAATATACATACTTTTATGTAAAAGATTCTAAGTTTTAAGAAAGTGTCTTAGATAACCACTTTATTTAAAATATGTAAGGTAATTTACGAACAGCTTACAAAAATGATACATATCTAGGAACTTAGGAAAGCAACTTTAATGTTCAATCAGAGATCTTTGAAGCATGCTATAAGATATAAGATATTGCAAAAACAATAAAGTTCGCTGCTAAGTTTGTCAGCCTGGTTGTTTAATTTATAAAAAAAAAGTTCATTGCCTGAGTCTTTCTCATACACTGTTAATAAATCGCTGTTAAAAGCACATGTCTAGGAATTTACAGTTCATTTTAATTACATTATGTTAATACCATTAAACTTAAATGTACATACGTGTAATGTTATCAATCTTGTACGAATGTAGTACATACATATGTATATCTGAAAATGTGTTTGTTTACGTTATAATGTCTCATGTGGATTGTTGTATGATGTGGTTAATTGCCAATTATTTATGCAAAATTAGATGTAAAAATTCTTTTAAAAAAAATATAAAAGCGCCAAATTTCGTAGAAAGTATGTGGTGTGTGTCCATATTGCTGCAAATAATTAAAAAAAATTTTTAAAGCAATTGCATAAAATTGTAATAGACAGATTCTCGATACTCTCTTACCTGCTTGCTTGATTATGAAATTTCGAAGTGTTGCCAAATTTTGTTTAATTTTTTTTTTTTTTTCGAAAAGTCAAATTTTGTCTATCCAAATATGTGCATGCGTATCAAAATTTTGTTTGTCCAAAAATTTTTTTTTCGAGCCCAAAAAGTTTTAATTTTTTTTTTTTTTTGTTGTTATCAAAATATAAAAATCGAAAATCTGCTGTTAGAAAAAAGCTAAAATAAAAATTAAAAATTGGTGTAGAGTTTGTTTTTAATAAATAAAAAGTCAGTTTGTTTTTTTATTATTTAAATTTTTTTGTTTTTAATCATTTTTAAATTTTTGTTTTTTTGGTTTCGTAGTGCTAAGTTTAATTTTGTTTTTAAATTAATAATCGTTTAGAATTGTTATGTAATGTATATATGTATATAAAATGTAGGTATGTTTATATGTAAATGTTTGCTTCATTAACTTTGTTTGTGGTTAAAATGTTAAAAAACATAAAATTGTTTTCATTTTTGTTGTGGATGGTGTTAAAATATTTATTCTTTGTTTATTGCATAAAAAGTTGTTTGTACTCACATATGGTTTGTTTTAATTTTTCCTTATTAATTTTTACGATTTATTTATTTTTTTTTTAAAATGCACTGAAAAGTTTAAGTTAACATTTTATGTGTGTATTGTTGATTTTTTTTTTTAAATTAATATTTTTTTTTAATATTGCATAACACAACGAGAATTGTTCATTTGAAAAATTAGTTAAAAACAAAATAAATTGAAATTTTCTTTTCTTGATTTTAATTTTGTTAGATTTTTCTTAATTTTTTAAATATAAATTTTGCCTAAAAGTTTTTTTTTTTTTGCCAAAGAGTTTTTTCATTTCTTGTTAATTTGCCTCAAAATTTCCTAAAAGTTTTATTTCATTATTTTTTATTAACTATTTTTTTACAAATTTTGTATAAACATTGGTGGCGTCATTGTTCTCGTTTTTGAGTTAAAGACTAACACACCAACGTTTATATTGGTTATTTCCGAAAAATAATGTATTTGTTACTTATCACAAAATCAGTTACATTTGTAGGTTTTTTTTTTTCTTTAAATACAATTATTTTAAAAATTTAGACGAAGGCATTAACAATTAACGAATTTTTAAGTTTTCGAAATTTGCTTTTGCTTAAATGATTTTGTTTGAAAATAAAAATGAAAAAATATTTTATTTTGTAAAACTTAAACTAAGGAAATTAACTAATTAAATTATACAAAAAATTTTGCAAAATAAAATGGTACTTAAGAAATATTCGTTATATGCGTAAAGAACATTTAATGAAATGAATTGTTTTTTTAACAAGGAATTTTTTTTTTTGGTAAATTTTAATTTCTCCAAATAAGTTTTTAAATTTTTTTTTTACTTTTGTTTAAAATTTTGTTCATTTAAAAAAATTTTTTTTTTCTTGATATATGAAATGTTGACTTAATTTTAACTTAATTACTTACCAAAATTGTTTATATTTCATTTTTGTACATTAAAAAATGTTTTAATATGCCAAAATTGGGGAAAAAAAAACATTTTCAGTGTTTAGTTGATTAGGAAACTCACCGTTATTTGTATTAATTTAGCAAAATTTTGTATATTCTTGTGACAAATTTGTCAAATAAGCCGAAATAAATGTTGTCTAAATAGTTTTTTTATTTAGCCTAAAATTATGCTATTGTTGAGTTTTTTTGTTAATTTAATTTCAATGTATTGGTTGCTCCAAAAGTTTTGCATTGTTTTGAAGAGTAAAGTTTCTAATCATTATTACTAAAAATTATTGGTTCAATTTGAAAATTTATATAAAAATGTATGGTATTTACGAGGCTTAAATGTCAACCAGCAGACAGAATTTCTTAACATTGGGAGCGCTGAATTAATGTGTGGCTTTAAGTTAGCAGCTTAAGAAAGCACCCAACATGTTTCATGGGAAGCGGTTTTTACATGACAAAAGCTTATTGTAGGCCCACCTAACACAACTATTTTAATGATTTCTGTAGAAGGCGCACGTTCTCAGTTTTTGGCCCCGGGCCTTGCGACGACTTAAAGCGGCGCTTGCATTGAGCAACGAATGCATGTCATTGCTGCGTGCTCAACGACGATAAACAAAGCCTATTGACTTTTTACCCGTACTGTACAATTTCCCAGCTAACAATTTCTTCATTTACAAGCTCTTGCACGCAATTCACAAAAATTTACAGAAATGTTTAAAAAACGAAAGGGAAATTAAATTCGTTCGGACAGCTTTTCAATGAAATTGTCTCAAATAGGGAGATACTGCTCGTCAACGAACTTGATAGCAATATTATACTCGAAATAAACGGTAGATCATCGAGTTTTTAAACGGAATATTATCAGAATTCAAAGGAACTAATACTTTAACGTTGCTCAATTCTCAATGCTAATTCAATTCGATTCCTATATAGTTAGCATGTATTGGGTCTGCTCAAAATTTGTTGTTTTTATAAGTTTTAAAAAAACAAATTTTTTCATAAATTCATAAAATTTTTCCTAACAAAAAATGCGTTTTTAATATAATATAAAGAAATGTTGATGTTATAAATTTAAATTAATGATGTTTCTCATAATTTAATACTTTTTTGTGCAACCAACATTTAAAAGTCGTCAAGATTTTTTTTTTTATTAGTAAATAAATAGAATTTTCTCTATATCGAAATGTGTTAATTTTTTTTTTAAATTATTCAAAATAATGTTGGCTTTTGAGGGATAATTTTTATATTGTATATTTATAGGGATAGCACCCCATTTTTTGCTGTCAAAAATGTTTAAATTTTCAATTTTCCTTAGCTGTCTGTAGCTTTGATAACTTCAATGTAATATACATAAGTAAAGTAATGAACATGTTAAATGGCTATGTAATTTGCTATTTATTTTTTTTTTTGAAAAAGCTTTTATGAAATTGCAATAAAAACTCAGCAAATTATGTGATGTGTGTGTGTGTTTTTTTAAGACAGTTTGCTTTTTTCTTTGAAAGTTTTTTTTTTTTTATAACGAATTTCACTCAAAGAAAAAGCAAACCGTATCCCTCTTAACCCTCCCACATTCCAATAGAAATTGACATTTGACGCTGATTTTATTGTTGTATGAAATTGGTTGATGTTTTTTATTTTTTTGAAATAATAAAAATAAATAAATAAAAGTAAATATTGTGCTCAGTAATGTTTCATATATAGCGGACAGCCAATAAAATCCATCACGTTAAAAATCACTTGGAAGAATTCACTTTTCGAATAATTTTTCAATAGTGTATGTAGGCTCATTCCTTAAAACTTTTCCAAGAATTATTTCTTTCTTCTTGTAGTTTTTAGCAAATCTTTACATTGGTATTTTATATTGATAAGGGTAAAGTTCAACTTATATTCAAACTTCATGCTGTAACATTATCTTATGTAACATTAGCTTAACGCACTCATGAGCGGCACATTCAGCACACAGTTTCTGAGCGTACAGGAATATTTTTTTCTTTGATTGCACATACACATGAGTGAACGCCGTTCCTGCAGCTCATGCTCATGTATTAAGAGCGCGCACCATGAAAAAAAAGAAACATGTCTGACAAGCACATGGACATAAAGAAGAGTTAATTTTGTTAATTCATGACCATTTCCATTTAGTCAGTTCGTTGGTTGTTTCGTTTTTATGCCATTGTCATTTGTCTCAAGGACATCTTATTGCTGTAGAAATTTCGACGTCAATCACTTAAAGTTATTACCATATCACTAACTTGGAAGATACTGTAACCTGGTCATTTATAGCTCAACAGGTGAAGTCTCCTATGCGCATTGCATAGCGACAAATTTGCAATTGTACACGTGCAAATATTTTCAGTGAACAAATCTTCACACTTACTCTCCAGCGAGTGGCAATTTACTGACACCGTGTAAATTAAAACTTTAAAATAAAATCTTTTATTTTTAACAGCCGCAAAAAATTTAAATAAAATAAATAAAAGAAAGACTTCAATTGTGTAAATGTGTTTTCAATATATGTATGTATTTTTTTTATTATAACTTTTTACTTTATATATATTAATTATATAAAATTATATATGTATATTACAAAAATAAAAATGTTAAAAGGAAAAATTGAACTAAAAAGTAGCGTTACAAATTAAAAAAATTGTAATTTGTTAAAAATTTAAAGTAAACGCTTAAAATATTTACAATTTTTTTGAATGAGATTAAATTAAGATTAAGATAGATTAAAATTAAAAAATAAATAAACAATAATTGTGTGAAAAGAAAAGACTAGTGCGGACAACTTAACATTAAAAAAAATTTTTTTTTTAATATATAATAATTTTTGATTTTGAAATTGTGCAATTTATGTGATTTATGTTCAATAAAAACTAATGCTTAAAAAATCATAAATTTTACTAACATTAAGACTTTGGTTTAAATTCATAACATTCCGCTGTTATTATATTAAAAACGCTTCCTTTGTTGTTTAAAGAACTTATTTTAACATTTTTTTTACAACTGTTACAGTAATGCAAAAAAAAGAGCATAAAAGTATGCAACACAATTTTACAATTTTACGCTATAATTGAAGATTTTAAAATTGCATTTTTTCTTTTTGGCTATCACCGCACCAATTGCTTAGTATGTTAAGCTAAGAAAATCAATATTTTCAAATTTTCCATTTTTTTTTTTTTTTAATTTAAAATTTTCAATTTTTATAAAAATTATAAAATTTTTTTGCATTTTGTAATTATAATAATTATATGTACTAGATTTTTAAAATTTCGTATTTTTTTTTTTCGAAAAATTCTCAACAACTATTGTATAGTGTGCATTTCGTTTTATTGAAATTTTGAAACTATTTTCAAGCGCACACTAGACAGTGTTGTTATTGTTAGAACAAAAAAAAAAAAAACTATAAATATTTTCAAATTTATTTGTAGCCAAATAAATGAAATATACAAAGTTTTTTTTTTGTTTTTATTTCATTCACACACAGTTAATTCAACTTTACTTTCGAATGTTAAGTTTTTATTTTGTTTTTTGTTTTTTACTTTTCAGTGTATTTCATATGTTTAAGTTATAAATATTTATGTATAAATTTCTTAAATTAAACTTGCTTTTAATTTATGCCCAAAACTGAAGAGATTGCCAAAATGTTAGCTCATTTAGATCATATTGATATTATGTACTTATGTTCATAAGTTAGCGTTGGCCGCATAAAATACACAATTTGCTTATATTTGCATATTTTACATAATTACTGATTTTCTACACATAGTAAGCATATGTAAAATACACATAAACAAATGTAATAAATAGCTGTAAATTTATTTACTTGCCAACACCACTTACGACGGCTGCGTAAAGTTGCGTAAAACACTTTTAGCATTTCTTTACAAATCTTAAGTATTTTTTACATCGTGTAACAAAACATGACAACGCATGTATTTATATATATGCACTTTGCTTAGCTTTATTTTGCTTCAACTTTTTATATACTTTATATATATGTATTTATATACTTTTTATTAAGTTCATGTATGTAAATTTTATATTTTACACTTTATTATATTGTATTGAGTGTAAATATACACAATATTAGTTAGAATTCCAGCAAAATTAATGAAGTTGAACAGAGGAAAAAAAATGTTTTGTTATATCAAAGTATAAAAAAAAGTAAAATATTACATTTTGTATTAAAATGTTGTGTTTTATAACACAAAGTTTTATTTTTTGTAGCTTTGTTAAATTTCTTTTTTTGGTCTACTTAGCAATTTACAGTTTACACTTATGCACGTCACTGTATTTTATTGGTTTGTTGCGTTCATCCTGTGGTTATTTGCTTTAAAAGCAAAAATATATTGCATATATTTTGGTGCTTGGAACAAGTTTTGAGTCGTACGGTTATTTTATTTCTATGAAAGCCGATGATTTAAGCATTCAAACTAATTATTATTTAATCAAATTAGTTAATTAATCAAATTAATCAAATTAATTAATTAATCAAATCAGTTTGAAATCTTAATGGCCTCATTAAAAGTTGTTGTTTAAATAATCTGTTTTATAGTTTTAGGCGTTGTTTTCTTCAATGAATAAGTGTGTATGTATGTGTTTAAAACAATAATTTGTCCAAAGTTTTCGCTAAATGCTAACAAATACAATGTTTTTTTATAATTTTTTTTGTTGTTGTTTTTTGTTACATATAGTACATACATAAAGTTTGCTTCTTTTATATTTTAGATTTTTTTCTAAATTTTTTATACCTTAAATTTTTCAACTTTAAATTTGTTAATTTTTTAATATTTAATTTTGTATTTTATTTATTTTTAGCTTCTTTTTAATTCCAAAATGAAGGCCTAAACGCGAGTATATCGTCGATAATTTGCAGTCACTTAGCATTTTTGTGATTTTATTTTGAAAATAATTATTTTTTTTTTTTTCATTTTAACGTATGTATTTTGTATGTAAAATTTTATGTCAGTGTTTTCTTTTTGTTGTTTTTAAATAGTAAGCATACTAAAAACATTTTTTGTTGCCTAGTTTTAGATTGATTTCGGTTGCATGTATTTTTTGTTGTTTTTGTGTGTGCATTGTGTTTTAATTTCCTCTTATTCCAATTGCTCCAAAAAATTTGGTGATTTAAAATAATCCGGCACAGGATCATCCAGACGTGATATAATTTTATATATTGATTTTTTCCATGATTGTTCCGTGTCTTTGCCACCCTGTATTGCACGGAAGAATTCTCGCAGCGTTTGCTCAACAACAAAGCGAAAGTTTTGTGGTACCTAATTTATAAAAAAATCAAACAAAAGAAAAGAAAATACAGTTGTTGAAAAAAATGTAGTTTTAAATTATTATAACAACTACATCAGTTAACCCAAGGATCTTCATGTGTCAAACTTTATCTATTTATTTATTTATTATTTAGTTTTTGAATTTTGTATAAATAAAGTTTTAAATTGCTGCTCTTATTTTATTCATCTATTTTATTCTATCTATTCTAGATAATTTTTGGGAAATTTTTCAAAAAAAAATAGCACAAAATATGAAATATCCCGTTTAAGAAATGTTTTTTTTTGTTCAGTTCTTCCGTATAATTCACATGCAAATCGATTCGGTGACTCAGGACACGCGAACTTCTTTTAAACAAACTATTATCCGGCAACAAAATAAAAGCTCACACGCGATCAAAACCATCGTTTCGTTGCGAGATACCTATATTTATCTTTTGTGATTACAAATCTGTGAACATTTGACAAAAGAACCTCTTTCGAACTACGGTAATAATTCAATATAGCGTAAGCTTTGCGTTGAAGCAAAGAGCTTAGAGTCATTCATCGAAAGAGTTTGTTTTGTCAAATGTCCACAGAAATGTTTGCTGGGGAGTCAAATCTGGAAAGATATAGAAGTCTACTGTTTTCCCAAATCAGCAGAAATTAAATTAAAATCTTTTAAAGTTTTTATATAAGTTTAGTGAGTTTCTGTTCAGAACCTACTAGAAAAAGGTTAGAAGTGAAAAAGTCTAATGACAACACTTATTTTGCTGGCTAATATTCAACTCCTATGAAGTATTTTCCCCACTATTTGTAGTCGTTTAGATAGTTATTTTTATTTTAAATAATAATGTTTTCATTTCATTTTTTTTTTTTTTTGGCAACAAAAATTCTACCTTTTCACCACAGCATACCTCAATGTGATTATTGCGATTGTAATGTAAATTTAATACACGATATAATTCACTATCGCCGCCAATGTGCAGATCTTCTGGGCATTTAACGCCTTCGGTAACGGCTTGACGTGCATATTTTTCCATTTGAATATAGTAGAATTCTCTGTAAAAGTAAAATAGAAAGAAATTATTATTAATGCTATCTATTTGTAGTACTAATTATAGTTAAATATTACGATGATAGTTTTAAACAGCGTTATTTTTATTATATCTTAATTAAAGATTTTGAAATTGTACTGAAAAATGTTTAAAAATTCGTAGAATAAATAACTGGAATAGTAACTGAGTTATCAGTTTTATTGTGTAAAGTTTAATTAAAAGCACAAGAAATATTTTATGACTAAGCACATGATGTCCTTTCTACAATTCACTGATAAATCATGTCGTATGAGAAATTTTTAATAATTAAAAGTCTGTTCAGCAATAGCTCATGTTTTTCCTAATAAGTGGCCAGTAATGGGTTAATATAGTACACAATATCTGTAACAATGCACTTCCAAATGATATCGAATATGAAATATTTTAGTCAAACTCTTACAAATCGATTGCTTATCGTAGCGTATGAGTAACTTTTAATTGACGTGAGCTTAAGGGGACAGGGGCAGTCAGAGGCGCGAAAAATTGAGCATTTTCAATAATTTTTTTTTTGTACTAATTTAATTTATTTAATATAAGTGATAATATGGCATCATTACATTATGTTTTAACTTAACATGACGAAAGTTTAAAAAAAAAAAAATTAAAAATAAAAAAAGTTATAGCTGGCTGTGTTAGTCCCTGTCCCATACAGAGTGTCTTGCGGTGACCATCACAAATCCTTGGAAAATTATCGGAAATCAATCGGATAAGAAAAATTAGTTATTTAAATAAATAATCTAGTGCCTGATCGGTAGTTTTTTTTTAAATCAACAAAATGGCGGCCTCAGGAAATTCGCCTCCAGATTTTCGGGACAAAAATTAATTGTTCATAAAAAATTGATATTTAAAAAAAATGTTTTTCAAAAATTGTTTAAATTTCATTGAAATCTATCGGGCGGTTATCGAGCCACAGTGGGCACCAGTTCCGAAAACATAGTTTTGAGAAAAACGATGAGAAACACATGAATTTCCGTACTCTTACTACCAAGAACCCTTTGGTTATTGCCGAATAACGCCCACATTAATTGTCGGATTGACTTCAAATTTTTAGGATATATTTTGAAGATATTATACTTAAAAAAAAAATGCAAAAGAAAAATTCGATTTCTTGAAAACTATGACTGCCCCCTTAATATCGACATGGCTGTACATTAATTTTACTCATACGACAAGTTATGCAAACGTTTTTTTTTTGTAAAATTTCAGCAATATATAAAAGTGTGTGTGTAATAACTTTAATGATATTATAAAAAGTCTTTCAAAAAACCAACTGCTAATTTCAACACTACCACGCAGTGAGAGGTGGCATAAAGTAAAAACGAACCTGCAGCAACATTTATTTGTTGCTTGTAAAAAATTCTTTTCATCCTGAAGTAATATTTCGACGCTTGTCGTAAGTGTCAGTCAAACACTTGCAGAAAAAAAAATATCGCAAATCTTGGCAGCAGCAACAAAAAAAGAAGAAAACAGTAACAACAATAACAATTATTAACGCGCCTAACAATAGAGCGTAAAAAATATGCCTCAACAAGCACAATATGACAGAACCCACTGATTATGGGTATAAAAAAAACAGGGTCAGGGTATAATTCGGTGGTTGGGAATCATAAAATAAATTCGCATTGTCAACAGTAAAACGACGCGCAAGTCACTGTCATGTTGCAACAGCAATATTGCATACTTTCAAGCGCATTTGCGTTGCGTCGTTGTCGTTTGCTTAAGTTGTGTCTCTGTTTGTGTGTGTGTGTGTGTCTATGATTTGTATGCCAGTTCTCATTTCATTTTTATTCTTTTTCTCGGGAGGTACGAAACTTGATGCGTTCGCGAAAAAGAAAATATTTATTATTGCAATAGCAGCAATAACAAACAGTAGTTGCAAAGAATTATAAAGAAGCCCACAGGGGAACTAAGTGGAGGTTGTCAACGACGACGACGATGACGACAACATCGACAAATCCTTGCCTTTGTCATGAGCTGTTCTTGTTGTTTTTTATATTGTAGGGAGAATCTATGCCATGCGGCGACTACGCATTCGTTGAAGAAATGACTGCTAATGGGGAGTTTGGGAAGCTGACTGACTGACTGACATAGCTTAGTGAGAGAAACGTAGGGGTACTGCTAAAAGAGAGCTTTGGGAAATCTTGAAATTAGCGCGATTATCAGCAGAAAAAATTTATAATATCTACAATTATATGAGACATATGGTATAATGAATAATGTCAATGGTCGGGGAATATGTGCAACATGCATTCTTGTGAGATTTATTGAAAGAAGGGCAAAGAAGTAATAGGGGATTTTGACAGCAAATATCATGTAACGATGAGCTATTATTTGAAAAAGAAATGAGCATATGTGTTCCAAGTAAAATGAAGAGGAAAGAAATTAAAAATGCAACGTCAACTTTTTATAGCATTGACAGCCATATTGAAATCAATATTTTTGTCCATAGGGATCCAGTAATATAACATTTCTGTCATTAACTAATTGCAACACGTAATCATCGCTAAGGCTTTTACTTTTTCTTGCTGCTTTTAAAAAAAATATTCTTTTAAAAATGTCATGATACTCGTAAATAACTATTTTAAGAGATAAATTCTTAAATGAGTGGTAAGCTAGTGGTAAGCAGAAATCGATCAATTAATACTTGAAAAGTTATATGGCTTAATCAAATACTTAAAGGCAGTATTTTCTTTGCTAAGATGATTTTTTAATCGAAAGAAAAACTGTCATTTGAACTGATATGGTAGTTCTAGTGTTAAATAAACAATCATAAATGGTAGTTATTTTTTAAAAAAGGTAATTAAAAATAACCAACACTTTAAGACTGAAGAAGCGAAAAATATTTTTTTGGAATGTAGCTAAAAAAAACTAACTGGGCTGATGTTAATAAAAACATAAAGTTTTGGTCACATTTTTGAATATCATTCATTGGAACTTTCGTAAGTACCTTCTCGCCTACAATTGGGCTACTAATATTTTGAATATAATATTATTATGCTAAGCACACTTGTGCTTATTAATGAACCTCCCCCACTTATGTTTCTTTGCTGAAGCACATCCACTTGGGGCATCACTTATGACAGACAGTCTTTTCTTTATTAAAATATCTTTCAAAAGCTGGCGCTTCACAGCCACTTTATTGCACAGAGTTGGTTTGGTTGCATGTATGCGCAGTTTTTATTAATAAGCCTATTTAAGGCACTTATATGCAGCAACAGTGTTGTGCAATTTTCTATAATAAAATTATGATGTAAACATAAAAGTCCATTAAAAGCAACAAATTGGTAAAAACTTAAGTGGCGTCTTTTTTTTATGCTTTTAACGGCCAACACTCAAATTTTTTTTATTGAAGTGCACAAAATAGTTAATACATAATATTACACTAACATTTTGATTTTAAATTATATCGGAAGCAAGGTCATAACCTTAATTATTTTATTAAAAAAGTAAACAATATTTATCTTTTTTTAAAAAAACGCGTAAAAAGTGACATTAACATAAATATTTATTTTACGTCACTTATGTACTTAATTATAGATGATGATTGATGATTAAAAAATAACGCTAGATCAAAGTCTGATGCATTTATTAACCAATTGGTATGTGTTACTTTTAATTATTGTCAAGCTTTCATCATAATATTAAAAAGTTACTCATACGTCATGTATATCAAAATGAGTCCTCATCTCAAACAAGCAATTTAATTTGATAGCACGTTAACAAAGTTGTGATCTTGTCCATATACATAATATAATCTTAGCACAACACTGTCACAACATATTATGATAACACCACGTGTCGTCGTCATAGCGCATGATGCAAAGTGTCACCATCTTTACAATTGTGGCATGTGCTCAAAATATAATGAAGTAATTGGCAACACTCTTTTGGTGTTTTTTTTTTTTTTTTTATTCTTTTTATTATTCAGCGTTGCATCTGAAGCACAGCTAACCGCAAAGTGCACTTAACCTCAAAAAATGAGAGAAAAGTATGAGTATGTATTGGCATATGTTAGTATGTAGAAGAAATATCATAACGTAAAGTTCTAAAGCCTTCCTTTAGTCATTTTTCTAGTATATCCTTGAGTGTTTTATGCCATTATAAACTTCCACTTTTCCCAAGGCTTATCATTGTTGACACTTTTCGTCGTTCGCTGTATATTCGCAAGCGCCCATTGGAGGCGGCATGAATATATGTAAGCAAAGTAGATTTCGCTGAGTTTTCCAACATCTTAAACAAACTAATTAGCTTTCACTGCATAATATGGACTGACTGCTAAGCGAGTAGTATATATACTGGCATATAAATTGCATAATTATATGCATTTATAAAAAAATATTTTTTTTTTATTTAAGTATCATTATCTGATACTTAGTTGTTTTTTATCTCCAGTCAGTGCTTCGTCTTTTATTTTCTTTTTAATTATAATGCAAAAGTAGCTTTTCTTTTTGTTGGCAATCGTTGTTGTTCTCCAGTGTCTACCTACTTACTTTTAATTATAACTCTTGTCAGTGCTATTTTCACATTTGCATACATAAACTTTGCTCATGTGGAAAGTAAAAAATGGAAAATGTCATCTCAAAAATGTTACTACTTTGCATATAGAAGTAGGCATCCTTAATTTCATAGTAGAGTGCATTTTCTTTACTTCGCAAACAATGAATTGTGCGAAGAGCTTAGGCATGATAGAGCAAATTAGATACTTTGAATGTTTAGAAAATTAAATTGAATTGTAAAGATATTGATACTTTTATATTTTTAATCCTTTTGCGTATGCCATTTTCCAAGATTATGCACTTACAGTGTGCCATAATTTCATAGGAATCGAGTGACCATAAGTCAAGTTAATATATTATTAACGCTCATGGAGTGGTTAAGCAAACTTGCCTTAATACTTGGGTACTAAGTTGCAGCGAAAAAGTTACATGATAAATTTTAAAAACTTTTGAATTTGTGCGATTTTTACTAAAAATTAATAGCTTGGAATAAAAAATGAAAAAAGTTGAAATTTTGATCAAAAATGTTTTTATCACTGTTCATAGAAAACAAATCTATTTATCCCATAAAATACAAATCTTCAATAAAAAATATATGATTATTTATAAAAAATCCCAGTTGACCTTAAAAATTTATTTCAAGGTCATAGAAAAGTTAACTGCTATTTGACCTTCTAGAAACTTGATAATTTTTGTCTGAAACATTTATCACTATCTTACTTAGTTCTCGACGTATTGACCTAGGGAATTAAAACGAAACAAACTGTATACAGAAAGTGTTACATTCAAATTAATTCCTAATTATCTAAGCATCTAACAGCCACAAATCAAATTCACAAATTATTGTAGCGTATAAAATAACCAACCGAAACTGCCACAGCAGTTCGATGCTAAGTTGCATCGCAGTAGAAATATCAAGCTGTGAAGTTGAAAACTCTCCTAACTACTTTTATGTGACGTATGAGTAACGTTTAATTCAAAAAAAAAATAAAGCAAAAATTACTGCACTTTTAAGCTTCTTGCACTTTTTAGTTTATTATCTTAAACTTCATGTTTCATCTTATTGTGCAAAATTTGCAACTTGTTGTTATTGTTTACTTACTTTATTTTTCTTTTATTTTCTGCTCCACTTAACTGAATTGAGTGCTCAGTTTAGTGTTAAAATATCCATTTTTTCATGTTGTAAAATTTTTTTTTTCTTATATTTTCTTACTGCACTGTCTACAGCGTTGTTTTTTTTTTCTCTTGTTTTGTAATGAATGACTTCTTAAGTGCAAAAAAAAAAGGTATGCTACTACTACTTGGTCTAAAGGGAGCTATTAGGGTATATGTGCATATGAAGTAGGCAAAGTAGGTACCGCCTGATATATACAGCTTCTTCTCTTTTTGTTGTTTTTCTTGTGCTGTTAACTGAAGTTTTGTTTTTGCAGTTCTCGTCGTCGTTGTCATCATTGGTGTCCTTAGGTTCACACTTTGTTAGTGGTTGTTGTTGTTGTTTTTTTTATTTTAATGTTTTAGAATGTCCTTTGATAATATCATGTTGACGATGATGCTGATGATGATGATGTATTTTTAGGCGCTTCCACTGAAGTATTACTGCCTTTTTTGTTTTCAAGAAGTTGGTTGCTCTTTTGACTATAAAAATCTGCTTATGAAGTTATTGCTTAAAAAGGGGGAGCGGCGGGCGAAAAAAATTTTGGAAAAGGTTTGAGTAAAGAATTTCTTCAGTAACATAGAAATTCCAATCACGATTATGTTTCTGTTAGATTTTGGGAGAGAATTTTTGAACTCCAAAGCAACTCTCTGTCTCTGCTCTTAATTGGAAAGTAATACCGGAAATGCTATTAAATTTTTAAAATGTAAAAATTGGCGCTTAATAATCTTTCTACAAAAATGCCAAAAAATTTGTGTCTATCTAAGTCTTGCTTTTAAAAGATATTTTTAGTGTCATTTTACCATAAATTTTGAATAAAATTTCTGTTTCTTTTTGGATAATTTTTGAAATTACTGAAAACAATTTTGATATCTTAGAAAAATTCGCCCAAAAGTATGCCTTTACTGTTTTTTTGCTGTGCCTATTTTTCGGCTATTTATCAACCATTATTTCATTATTTTTATTGACCCTTATTGTACGCATCTAATGCATTTTTTTGCTTTGCTAAATCACAAGTTACCTGCTTCCATAAGGCGACACAAAAGTCATTGTTTTAAATTTTTTTTGTTCAATTTTAGTTGCATACTTTGCAGCGCATTTCTCTGGACCCTTCATATGCAGAAATTGAAAAAAAATCTTTTGTCTCTTTTACATTTTTTGCAACGTTTAAAGAGTAAATCACAAATTGTGGTGGTCGTGATGGTGGCGGAGGCGCTTTTGTGTGTTTTCGCTTGGCTTATTGTATGCATATAGACTTAGTGCATTATTGGATGAAATTAATATGACATTATTAATAATTTGCAGCAGCATACACTTAGGCGCAAAGTCTTTGCTATCAAAGGAGCAATGACAGTAGCAATACAAAAGCAAAATCTTTGTAAAGAATTTTTAATAAATCTCTGTAGTATAACCGCAACAATATCTTTAGGGAGAGTGATGATGAACAAACGAAGAAAAACCATAGATAAGTATGGAGAAGTAGAAAGATTGAAACAGCAGAAAAGGCATAGAAATGCATTTTGTCAACGACGACAACGACGATGGCAACTTGAGCACAAAAGTATGCAGCAGAAAGAAATGCTATGCTATTGGTTTGGGGGCGAGTTAATTATGTAGAGCTTTTGCTAAAAGCTAAGTAGAGGGGTGGCTAAAAAATATAGAAAAAAGTAATTCCACAAAAGAGTGGTGGGTATGCAAAGAAAATGAAAATGTAAATATTTGAAAATTGCATTAAAAAGGTAGAAAGGCGCGTATATTGGCAAGAGAAAGAGTTAAGAAAAAAATTTTGTTGCATACACTCATGCGTTATGAAGTGGCTAAAATCAACAATTTTAAATAATTTTTTGCAAACAATTAGCAAAAATAATAAATGCACGTTGATAAATAATTGAATTGATAATTAAAATGTGGATGTCATAAGTAAATAACAATAGGGGTATTTAGTAGCTGGAGCAATTAAGATTTATAATAAAAGCTAGGCAAACTCAAAAAAAAAACAGCATAATGACACACTGACAAAATATATTCAAACGAAAAATAATAATTTGAAGTATATCATATAGTATATACTGGGTGTGCCAAAAGTTGGCTGCCAAGCTTTAGCACAATATTAACTTGCAGCTCAAAGGCGTTCGTTACAATGAAATATTTTGTCTTTTTGTGTTCCACATACATTGCAAAATTAAGCGGTTAAATTTCGGCATACCCTGTCTAATGCATTTTTTTGATTTTAATACCATAAAATATGATATAATTATAATAAGCTTTTGACAGCATTTACTCATAAGTTTATTGTCAAAGAAAATATATAGCAGCAGCATTTAAACTGCTGACTGCTGTTGCCGCTGCTGACAATTGCTCACTTAGAGGAAGGAAGCCGCTCTGTTTTTTGTTCTCTAACTGCAACAACAAAGTGATATATGAAGTGCTTAAGTGTTGCCCCTTTATGTGTATAGGTACAAGGGTAGTTAAGGGGACAAAACAGTTCAAATGTGACAAAGCATTAAGTGTAGCAGTATTTCACACCTGTCTTTTATTTATTTATAGCTTTTTATTAAATAACTTTTTTTTTCTCAATTCTATGAAAAGGAAACTAATTAGCTTTGGCATAACGACGTCTGCTATTCAAGTCAAGGAAATTAAAAATTAAATAATTTTTCTCATAATTATATTATAAAAGTGAAGCACAAAAGTTGCAATAGAAAAATCGCAATTTATAATTTTTATTATAAATTTATAGAAATTTAAGCACCCTAAACATTTTTTTAATATTTTCTGAAAGTTGTTTATACATGCAATCTTGTCAAATTTCTAAGAAATAACTGTCAAAATCTTTACCTGCAACTTCTGTTTACAACTCGCAAGTAAAGCATTGCAATCGACATATTGGCATATGACGTTCACCTTAAAACATGCAATTTGACTTCGCAGTTACAAATTGTCTTGTCAAATATCTTTACGAATTTTTGTTTTTTCTGTTGAAATAATCCAGCTGGGAAAATTACTTTTGACTGACTGGCATTTTTCATAAGGATTTTAACCTTAAAAGCATATGTTTGAAACGAATTTGTTCAACTTTTTTTAAAGGCGAAAATCTTCATTGACATAACTCTTTTGAATTTTGAAAAGTTTTTCAATATTTTCCGAAAGCTTAAAAAATATTTGGATTCATTTAAGAAAAATCTTTAATTTTTTTTGAATTTTTCTTAGTTTCGTTCCTCTAGGGTAAATTTTTTTCGTAGAAAAATTTGCTCAGTAATTAAAACGTAGAAAATATTTAGAAATCTGCTGTGTTTTTAGTTTGAAAATTTTCTCATAAAAAATTTTCCGAAATGTTACATTCATTTTGTGACTAAAACTTTTCCAAAAATGTTTACTGGGTTACTCTTATTACTATATATATACATTCATACCCATGCACTAATATGATGTCGAGAAATTTTCAAATGATGTCGATTGTCTACGAATCGAAAGCAACAATAGTAATAACGACAACAACAACAACAACAGCAAAAAAACAATAACAACAAATGGTTATAGTGTTAATGCAAATACTCTGAAAACTGACAACACATTTAATTGACTTATTGTTATAGTGAGTGTAAAGACAAAACAAATGTATTCGTATGAGTACCCAACGCGAAAATACATGTTCATGAGTTTAAAATTTTTTTTCAATTTTTAGCATATTTTTATAAAAAAAAAAAATTGTTGTGCTTTAGTAAATTTTTTTTAACTTCAAAGAATTTGAGAGCCTGTCGGATTTGAACCTTCGTTTTTAAAGTTATGGTCTTACTCACTGATACATTGACATGAGAGTTTTTGTGTCGGCACATGACACATGTGAATACCCAATAAGCACGAGAAAGTGTTTACTCCAAAGTGTGAGAAATATGATTCAACCTCCACTTGATCTCCAACCTGTTGATCCATGTCAACTTCAAAACCTTGAGTTGAACTCTAAATCAGTATGAATTCTATTTAATTTAAGAAAAAACATTTTTTTCTTGCATCCAGTGGGGCTCGAACCTGGGCATTCCGCAGTACTTACATATATAGTTATAGCTTAACGCAATATAATACTAAGAGTAGCTCAGTTATTTAAGATGTGCGCAACTCTGAACATTGGAGTCATGGGTTCAAATCTCGTCGGTGACAAAAAATTTTCTCTCTCTGAAGTTTTTAAAATGCAACAAAAATAAAATTCTAATTAATAAACTTATGAGGAATTATAATAAAAATAAGCTCTGGTTCGTTTTTTGGTTACAATCAAATTTATTTTCTGAGTGTTGGAGTTCGCTTGGAGAATTGCCTCAGAAGTCAAGTGGAGATCCAGCTTTATCTCCACTGGAGAACTAACGTCCATTTTCTTGGAGAATGGCATAGATCTCAAGTGGATGTGAAGTGGAGCACCAACGTTGGAGAGCTCCAGCTCCAGCTCCAGCCTTTCACCAAGTTTAATGCTTGTTGGGTATAAGCAAAAATCTAAACATGTGATCATTTCAAATAATATAGAATATAAAAATTTTAAAGGAGTTGGAACAAAATTGAAGCGTCTCGTTGAATCGAAAAGAGTGCTCCGTTATGCATAATGAAGCGATTGATTTTCCCGTTGGGTAATGCGACAAATAAAAACTGAACATAGCGATAAAACGCAGCAACTTGTCTAACTAACGCTAGAAATTGAGACAAAAGAATAAAACAAAACACCTAAATATCAATGAAAGGGGTATTCAAAAAGTATAGTAACGGCTCAAGTGCCCGCATGACATGCAATGGAAATTCCAACTCATACGAAAAAAATTTATAAAAATATTGAGCAATGAAAACAAAAAAGCAACGAAAATAAAACGTAAGAGAAAATGCAAAAAATTTAAGAAAAAAAAAATAAAAATCAAGTCAAGAAATCCTTAATGACTTACGCGCCAAAAAAACTAACAACATCTGTCAGAGCAACGTGCTACTGCTCAGACAAACAAACAAACCCATAAGGTACAACAATCAGGGCGCAAGAATGTTAACAAAGCAACAACAACAATAACAACAGCAGCAGCAACAATAATAGTTCACCTGGTTTCTTTCTTACTTACGTGTGCATAAGGACAACCCTAAGAAAGTGCTCGTACCTACCATAAAATCTTAACAGACAGACAGCTGATTTTGTATAAGACGCCGAAACGTCTTAAGAAATGAGTGAGCAACAAAAAAAAAAAAAAAACAAAATATAAAATAAAATACAGGTAATAAAATACAAAAAACTAAACAAGGCACGTTCTCTGGTTTTTCCAAATTCATTATGAGAAATTTTTGCGTTTGCACCCTTTTTCGTCAGCCTAAGCTAAGGGTTGGTTGTGATGTATAGAAATATAAGAAAATTTTCTTAAGATTACGTGGACAAAGACTCGTGGCTTGAAGTGAGAAGGGGATTGCAAGAAATCTTAAGTAAATCTTACTAAGGGTTGTTCACAAAGTTTTTTTTTTCGTTTTATTATTTATCTCTTTTATGAGAATTTTTGTGAAATGTTGTTTGCTCTTGCGCTGACTTATAGGTTAAAATGGGTGGGAATTTTTATTTAAAAGATTCAGTAAGTTAAGAAAATAATTATAGGGAGAGAAAAAGCGCATAAAAAAAGTAACGGTCGCGTAGTTTTTCAACTTTAAAATGAACAGTGTGGGTAACTGTCAGAAAGTTTTGCGAATGTATGTGCCATTTTTACATTTTCAGGATCAATTAAAGTCTTAGTGTTTTGAGCGTAGTTACAAATTGAGCTATAGTAGAGTAATGATTTATTAAACTTAACGAAAAAAACTGATCATGCAGAACTGTTGGCAACAGAATGCGCAGGAAGCGAACGTTAATTTGGACTAGATCAATTGAGAAAAGTGTTTGAAAATTCAAGTAATAGCCAATGCCAAGATATTTTGTATTATCAGCAGCAAATTATGTTTTCGGCACATAAAACATTTGAAAAATAAATTCAATCACTTAAATTTCACTAGAAAAACTACAAAGCTTTTAAGCCTGGTTATGCTTTACCGAATATTTTGAACGCGCTCAAACTGTATCCGACCTCAGAATTGCTGCATCACTTCGTGCAATATTGGTTTTTGCTATATTTGAAGCAATTTTGTTTTTGAATTTTATGGCCAAATTAAAAAGTTTGTTATATTAAAAATGCATACAAATGATTGATAAGCAAACTAAAGGTCCTTCTGTTCTCATGTTGAGAGCAAACTTCATAGTTTGAATGAGATTGGCCTTTAGCTACTGCTTGTTCCAAAATTAATTTTGAATCTTTTGAATATCTTTTCCCTTCTCCGGAGAAATTGTCTATTGAAACTGCTTTGCTTGGCGTATTCGTCGAAAGTCGGAAATTAAGAGGGATGCATTTTATTATGAAGTCCTAAATTCTCACTGGATTTTCAGCTATTCGGGTTCGCTGAGTGATCGAATATAAAGTCAAAATTACAAAATTTTTCTAACAATTGAATATTAAAAAACGTGTCCAAGAAACGCTGCCTGGTGAGGTTAAAATTTATTCCAATGTACTCTTCTGTCATTCAGCTGTATTCAACAGCTACAACAAATTTGAATTGAAAAATTGAATTCAATATCAGTAATTTATCCTTAAATTAAAGAAATTTTCCTTGCACTAAATCACTTGGTGATTTGGTGATAGGTTCACGTTCTATTAAAAAAAGTTAAAACACGTCCTGCAATAGAGCTTAAGGTAGAGGATGACATTTTTAGTAAAATAATAAAAAAATTTGAGAGCACTCTAATCTTAATTGAAGTAAATATTTCCTTAAGCTAAAGGAAAGTTTTGTTTAAAGCAAATTTTTATTTTTAAAGACAATTTTATCATATCACAAGAACATTTTTCCTCAATTAAAAGATAATCCCTCTCTCACAGTTTTGCAGTGTTTGCTAGCATAAATCAGTCCAATTTTTCTTAAGAGCCGTTTTTGTATTTGCATGGAATTTGTTTGTATTAAGAATCTTACAGAACTTTTTCACTAAGGCCTTGCTGTCAAAATGCGCCTATATTTTATGTGAAGCTAGTTCGCACCATTTCTAGTAGCAGTAAATAAACTTGCTTGCATTACTACAAATTAATCTCTCATTATAGGCTTTTTGTTTGTATGGGCGGTGTTATACCTAGTTATACAAATCTCAGTATAGTGCTTTGAAAATACTTGTTTATATGGGAGTTGTCACGCCCTCTTTTCCAAAACAATTCACTTTTTTTTTCAGTACTTGTTTAAGCATTTCTAGCACTTGTGTGAAGATCGCTTACATTAAATTTAATAGCGAAATTAGAACGTAATTTTAAAATTATTGCTTTTAGGGGAGGTATCCCGCTCTATTTAAATTTCAAAAAAAAAAAAAAAAAAATAAAATTCATTTTACTACAAGTTACGCACGATATCTAAGTGTTAAGTTTTTTCTAAGTAGGTTTAGATTTTGTGTGGGCGGTAGGTGTATTATTGAACAATTTTTGCCCATTTTCAGCTCCACGAGCAAAAATTTGAAGAATGCCGAAAATTATGCTCTTTGTATGTACCTGCTTACTTAATAATTTTTTGTAAGTTTTTTACTAAGAAAAAATTTCCAGAGAATGAATAACACCCAACAAATGTTTCTTTACAGTACATGTGAGAAATTGGGTAGCGTTACCGTATCCTCTCAGTATAGTGCTTTGAAAATGCTTGTTTATATGGGAGTTGTCACGCCCTCTTTTCCAAAACAATTCACTTTTTTTTCAGTACTTGTTTAAGCATTTCTAGCACTTGTGTGAAGATCGCTTACATTAAATTTAATAGCGAAATTAGAACGTAATTTTAAAATTATTGCTTTTAGGGGAGGTACCCCGGTCTATACAAATTTCAAACAAAAAAAAAAAAAAAATCAAAATTCATTTTACTACAAGTTACGCACGATATATAAGTGTTAAGTTTTTTCTAAGTAGGTTTAGATTTTGTGTGGGCGGTAGGTGTATTATTGAACAACTTTTGCCCATTTTCAGCTCCATGAGCAAAATAAGAAGAATGCCGAAAATTATGCTCTTTGTATGTACCTTCTTACTTAATAATTTTTTTAAGTTTTTTACTAAGAACAAATTTCCAGAGAATGAATAACACCCAACAAATGTTTCTTTAATTTTGAACGAAAGTGACTTTTTGTTTTTGGTTGATTTTTCTTTCTTTGGAAGTTTTTTGTTTTTTTTTTTTTTGGCAAAAAAGTTCAAGTTTTGTGCTAGTAAAAATTTTGGCAGAAAACATAACTGAATTAGATTTTGTTCAACACTATTTCCGACAAAAAAAAAAAACATTTTAAATTTGAAATAAGTTGAAGAATTTTGGTGCCAACTTTCTTTTATATTTGTGAGCTTTTTGGATCACATCTGCAAAAATAATGTCTGCTGTGAAACATTTTTGAAATGTTTTGTTTGCTGCGATTCGAGTTAGGAAATTGTAAAATATTATAAAACTGTCGTTTCAGGTATAGTTCACTAATAAGTTAACTGATTAGTTAGTAACTGTATGTAAATTGAAACGTTCTAGTCAACTCAATCAAACAATTTATGAAATTCTTATAAGCTTAATTATTTAAATAGCTTGTTATTTAATTAGCTATAAAGTTACTAAACTAATTATTTAACCATTTATTTGACTAATTAGATAATTCAGTTTAGATTATTTATGGATTAATACATACATTAAATAAAATACTTTAAAAAAAATAACTACTCACCGGAAATTCGAGAACCATTTCACCAATTGTGCTGTATTATTCTTGTTGAATTTGATATCTGGGAAATACATCTTCAACACCGCTGAACTGGGATAACGCACCCAAAAGAACATCAGTTTTGCCTTGCGCAGATGCATCGGTGTCAATGTTGATGAGTGCAATGGAGTTAAGGAATCGGATTTGCTATATTGTTTTGTATTTTAAGCATATAGATTGAATTAAAATGCATAATACGACAACAGAGAATGAAATAAGAAAAAGAATCAAAAAAGAAGAAAACGAAAGAAAAAGTATTAAGTTTTTTAAATTATCATTTTGTTTAGTTTATGCGACGAAGTGCCAAGCAGTGGATTCCAATAGATGACAATTGAAATTAAAATTAAATGCAGAAAAAAAAATTTTTTCATTTACACTTTGATTGAATATTTGAATGGAGGCGAAAAAAAAACAATATTATTGAATTGACTATCTAGGGTAGCGCTGATTACCACAAACTACGAGTACTACGACTGTTAAGCTCTTCAATACGAAAGGAGGGTACAAAAAGACTTAAGAATGAGGGTTCTGATTACAACGCACGAAAACACAAGAAAACACTTGATTGGATTCCTGTTGTTGTGTTTTCATGCAGCGTCTCGTTCTATTGAATTAAAAAAAAAAAAAAATTATTTAAATCGGTTAAGTTAAGCTTAAGACTTAAACTGAGATTCAAATTCCCTCAATGTTTTGCTTTTACCGTACTAAGAATATCATCATGAAGAAATGAAGAATTTTGAGAAGTTTAGTTGCGGACTTTGTGAGGCTTCCGGGCCTTTCATTTATGCTGACTATGTTCGAATAAAGAAAAAGCTCGCGAATATCTTAAAGCAAATAAGGCGGGGTCTAAGTAGGACATTCAATAAATTATTTAATTTTCTTAAAGCTTAGGCCTAATTTTGTTTTAATTTTTGAGACATTTTTAGATTTTGCTTAAACTCAATATTTTGGGGCGATATTTTTTCAAAATGCTGGATTTTATTTTTGAGTGACTTTATCTACAGCTATTTTTGTCCCAAATTGCTTTATCTACAAATTATTAGACTTTTGATCAGCATATAAAAACTATTTTATATCTCTCAATGCAAAATTTCAAAACCTCCGCAATTTTCAATAAAAATTGGAATCACCACTGGCACATCTGTAAAACAATCACTACTTAAAATTAAAACTCATACTCACAGCATTTGTTGTTTCAAAAAGGATATAGTAGGTTGCATGCCCTCGAATTGCATATCCGCCGAATTACAATCCGAACTCCGATCATGTGCATCCATAGCGGCACGTAAATGCGCACTATAATCGGGTGATCCACCGTGATGTGCTGCTGCAAGTAACGCTGGATGCAACATCGTTGGTGGATGCGGTAGAGGCGGTGAGTCGCGAGAGTCCATTAAACCGCCTAGACCCGGTGGGCTTGATGACATCTTCATATGATGCATTTGCGCAGCTGTTGGTGGCGCATGTGAACCGCCATGTGGTCCATGTGGTGGCGGCGGTGCATGTGGCGGATGAGGATTAAAGAACGGACTGTACGGTGAGAAGACTTGCGACTCATGCAGCGATGGATTCGGTATGGCCACTGAGGTGGGCAACGACATCGGCATCATGGGTGGTGGTGGTGGTGGAGGCGGATGATATGTTGGCGGGATCACTTGCGAACGTGGCGAAGGACTTTGTGTCGGTGTCGTATTGTTGTTATTCACAATGTTGTTATTCATGTTGCTCAGATTCATGTTGTTGTTAATGTTGTTGCTAATTTGGGCGGGTGTTGAGCTCAGTGAATTGTTGTTTGTATTGCAATTGTTGTTTTGATTTTGATTTTGTTGCTGCTGCTGTTGCATTGGATTGCCACCGCCTGGCAGCCCATATTTACCATTCATATTAGCTACATCCAAAATGGGGTTGGATGTTACTGTACCACCGTTACCAAGAGCGCTCGTTGTAGGTGGTACAATACCATCCTGTGCGAGTATCCGACTGACAGTACGCGGCGTTATACGTGTGTCTGTGACCTTATGACGTTTTTTCTTTGGTGTAACAACCAGACTGAGCGCTTCATTTTGTTCCAACTGTTGCTGCTGTTGTTGTTGCTGTTGTTGTTGCTGCTGCTGTTGTTGTTGTTGCTGCTGTTGCTGTTGTTCACGCGTCTCTGGCAAACAGAAAGGATTCAGCTGATTGGGTCCTCCTCCACCGGCTGTCATAGAGTTGTAAAGTGCAGCTGCAGCAACTGGATTCATACCTTGTGGTGCTTTCGGTGTCTGAAACATTGCCGCCGCTGTGGGCGAAGGACGTATATGAGGAGGCGGTATATTAATGGAACTTAAGCTATTGTTAGTATTAAGGTTATTGGGATTGTTATTGCTGCCATCTGGCTGCTGTGGGTGATTATGGTTATGTTGGCCTGCTGCCATTGCAGCAGCAGCCGCATGTTGCATTTGCAGGCCCATTGCTGCAGCTGCTGCGGCTGCAGGCGTGGGGAATGCAAGCTGACTGCCGTTAAGGCGTGGACCACCCATCAAATTTTGGCAATTCTGTGCATTTAATGCAGAGATTTGCTGAGTCAACTGCGAGTGTTGAATTTGATTGGCTTGGTTCGCATTTGCCTGATTGTTGCCATTGCCGAGCGGGTTGCCGAGTTGACCCACTTGCGCTTGAGAAAGCAGTTGTGGCCCATTGCTAACAGCGGATTGCTGCATGTGGCCCATACTGTTATTAAGGTTATTGTTGTTATTGATGGAATGGTTAGTTGAGGAGTTACTATTGACTAGAAGTAGAGAACCGTTATTACCTGATTGATTACCATTAGTGGACGCCACTGTTGACCCTTGGCCCGAATTGGACTGATGGCTTGTTGCTCCTAATGCATTGTTGTTTGATGTGGACTGTGTACGATCGGCAACTTTGGTACGAGGAGATTTCCGGTCCAGTATTTGAGAGGCCAACATAAGATCTTTATTGAGCTGCTCAGCAGCGGCTGCGACCGAATCTGATTGTTTACTGAAGAGTCGTCGTTGGTGCACAAATCGTGTTACAATCGTATCGACTAGCGCTGAGAGTGAGGTGGTGATCTCTGACTTCAGTACATCAGCAAGGCCTTCAAGATCAGAACCTGACATGCGCATCACTGAACTTGAGCTGGAGCGCAGCATATTGAACTTTTCAGAGATTTCAGACTTGATCGATGAATGGTTCGAGCGATTCAGACGATTGTGATGCAATTGTGGGCGGGTAGGTGTATTAAGAGGTGCGGCTGAAGCAGCTGCTGCTGCAGCGGCTTCAAGCTGTTGTTGCTGCTGTTGTAATTGTTGCTGCAATTGTTGCTGCTGCCGCTGCAATTGCTGTTGAGCTTGTTGTTGCGCTTGTTGCTGCTGCTGTTGTTGTTGTTCCTCTTTACGTCGTTGTTGTTGTTGTTCCTGCTCAAAGCGCCGCTGTTGTTCCTGCTGTTCTTGCTGCTGCTGCTGTTGTTGTTGTTGCTGCTGTTGTTGCTGTTGTTGTTGTTGTTGTTGCTGTTGTTGTTGTTGCTGCTGTTGTTGTAATTGCTGTGCCTGCTGCTGCTGTTGCTGGCGTTCTTGTTGCTCAGCAGCTTCTTTGGCCATGCGTGCCTCTTGCTCGAAAAAGAATTGCTGTCCCAAGTACATGGCAGCAGCATTGCTTATTGCAGCGTGCGGCAGATGCGGGTTGTTTGTATGATCGCTTTGCAATTGTGGCATATGTTGGAGTAATGGCAATGGACCATTAAACGGTTGCTGCATGTGCGGATGTGCCATTAATGGATTTTGCAATTTTGACGACATCATCTTGGACATCATTTGCGAAAGCATGTTTGGCGTGTTATCGACAACCAATGAATTTTGACCAATTGATGCATTCAAATGTTTTGAGCTTTTAAGGGCTTCCAGCGTGGAAGGTGAACTAGATAACGGGCGCTGTTGCTCATCTTGTTGTGTTTTGTCACCAGCAGAATCAGCAGTCAAAGATGGCGATGGCGAAAGATCACCCGGATTGTCGTCTTGCTCCATACTGTCGCTGGCAGTATCATCCAACTCTTGACACTCTGATTCCTGTTCCATTCGTGAGCACAGCTGCACATACTTTTGTTGCATTTCGGCCAATTGTTCCTGCATCGAACGCAGTTGCGACTTCAGTGCATTCTTTTCAACACGCTTTTGCTGTATCTGCGGTGATTCGATTTCATCGTGTGACTCATCAGCGTCATCCAGCATCATGCTTTGTAAATTGAGACCAAAGTTTAGACCAGCAGCAGCGGCCACATACCTTTCCATGGCGTGCTGCTGAGGTTGATAGAGCTTACGTTTCTTGCAGCCATTGACCTGTAAATGTGGCTGATGTGAAGTTGATGACGGACTGGAACGCATTGATGAAACGATATTTTCAACACGTGCGCGCTTGAGATCTAAGCCTCCAGATTTTTTGGACATAGTCGCAGCAACATCTTTTTCTAGCTCTTCCTCGAGTTCGTCTTTGCTGTTGTCTAACAACATCATATCCGAGTGACTGGGAGAAGCTAGTGATTCCAAGTCGGATCGTGAATTTAGACCCATAAGTTCAACATCTTCCAAAATATCGTCAGCTTCTTTCTTTGTCACACCTACTGGCAAGTCTGTGGAGGTTAATTGATGATCATCAGTCAATGGTTCTGCATCAGCATGCTGTTCCATATGATCAGACTCAGAATGGTGGTCGTCACCATGCTCAGAGCCAACAGCATCAGAATCTGATGACTTACGACGCTCAGAGCCAGTGCCACCAAGACCGATGCCATTTTGTGTGATATTAGGTTCACTTTTAATTTTGATAGTTGGCAGATCATCAAGCAGATTAATCACAACATCACACGACGATTTATCACCACCAGTCACTGTGTTATTATTGGTGGCTGAAGTGTTGTTGTTGTTATGCTTGAGTGTATCTTGCACATCTTTCTGTTGCTGTTGTTGGCTCATAACAGATCGCAGCTCCTGATCAAGTTGCATCAGTTCCTTCTTACCCTGCAGTATATTGCGCAGCATATGATGTGCCAAATCTTGCTGTTGCTGCTGCTGTTGTGTGGGCGAAGTGCACGCAGAATTGCTGGCCTTTAAAGCGCCTGTTGCTGATGGAGCGCGTGGTGGTGAACCAGCATCTACAGCCACGGCTACAACACCCTCCAAGGAACGTTCACTACAGCTACTCGAACGCCGATTTTTTGGCGGTGGTGAAGATTGTGTTGGTGCATTATCAAAAGCACCAGAATTGTTATTGGTGGGTAAGCCATTATTAAGGCCACCACTTGGGGTTGAGTTTGTGTTGTTGTTGCTTAAACTATTTATTGTATTATTATTGAGCAATTTGCTAGTCGCATTTAAATTCAAACTATTCACTAAACCGGCAGCACTTAATAATTCGGCACTTGTTGCCGATTCCATGGCTGCTGCCAGCATGGCATTGTCCAGCGTACTGGGCAGACCGCTGGTAGCATCTTGGGCCTGTTTCATTTGACGTCCAAATAATTCATTTAACATTTTAGCTGAACCGAAACCGTTAGTACCGAATAGATTACCGAGCGCTGTCGTAAAATTACCCGTTACCGTGCCCGCTGACCCGCCGAGAAGCGATGGGGACGAGGATGCGGACGATGTTGTCGAGGATGAGGATGTGGGTGAATGGTTGTTATTGGTTGTGTTGGTGTTGCTGGTATTGTTGTTCGCGGCGGCAATGCCGGACGTATTGGACGCGGACGTATTTGTTTGGTTCAGCAAAGCTCCATACAGAGCTCCTCCAGCGGCACCCGCGGCAGCCGCAGCAGCACTACTCATGAATGCAGCCGCTGTGGATGACGAGGACGCTTTGGATTTCGATTGTGATTTTGTGTGGGTCGACGGTGATTTAACAGCAAATCCCGATAGTTGCGAACTAAAAGAGTTTTTTGTTTTCACTTTTGATTTTGAACACGTGTCACTATCACTTGTGTTCTGCGTTATTTTTTTCTGGGTAGCTTCTAAAACGGCGGCTGTCAACAATAAAGAAGGCGAGGTTGAATTTAAGGACGAAGACGTCGCGTTTAACACTGAATTATTGGGGTTGGTGCGGCACGATGTTGTTGTCTTGTTGACGGCACCACACTGACTACTTGTAAGTTTCTGTATGGTTTGCGAGCTCGGGCTCGCCGTTATTAGCACTTCGTTATTTTCAACTTCGTGTTTAATTTCGTACGGAGCAAACGAAGCAGCAGACGACGACGACGACGTTGTTGTCTTTAGTAGCAACTTTTCATCACTGTACAAACCAAAACAGTCTGTGTTGTCCTCCCCTGATGACATCATAAGATGCCAACAGCCACGGCGAAGCAATCACTCACTCGTACGGTTGAGCGCACACACATACACCAGAACACGCACAATACGATAACGACGGCAACGACGTTAAGTCAGTGAGAGCGACGAGAGTGCGCGAGATATATTGTGATAATATGAATGTGTGTTGCGATACTCCCAGGAATTCTCTTTTCTCCACTTCGTCGTGTCGTTTACTTCTGTGTGTCTTGTTTTCTTTTTTTTTTTGGATTTGTTTCAGAAATTGTGCGCGTTTATTCGGTGGTTGTATTGGTGTAGTTTGTTGAGGAACGTGCCGTCGTCTATTGGCTCGTCAAGTATTTGTTGGTTTATTTGTATTTTCTCTAATTCGTCACGTTCTTTGAAAGTTGTTACGAAGGAATGAGTTGAGCTGGCTGGCAGGCAGGCAGGCAAGCAGTCAGGCAAACCACTACACACAGAACCCGCGACAGTTGGTTTCTCTTCTCTGAGTTTCTCCTTCAAAGTGTGAAGGTAAAATTCTGCTCAGTTTAGTCGGCGGTAGTTGAGGGGTTGCTAATTTTAACTGTTGTTCTAAATTCGCCGTGTTTTTTTCTGCTATTGTTGTCTCTGAGGAATCTTTGTTACCTTCTTTCTCTGAATTTTTCGAACTATTTTTATCTCGCTTACGCTTATGTGCGATATCTTTCCGTTGATTTTTTTCTTTCTTTTTTTTGAATGTTTTTTCTTAATGTTGGTATTTTTGCATCTAATTCGTGTATAGTCAGTTTTTTTTTCTGTGTGCCTCTCTTTTATTTTATAATTTTTGTTGGTAACTTTTCCCTTTTCAAGAAAAAACAAATTTTTCTTCTTTTATTTTTTTACTCTCCTATATCTACATTCGTTCCGTGCATGTGTGCCGTAGTTGGTTTCTGTTTTTGAAGTTTTTCAAAATTTCTTGCGTATTTTTTTTGGCGATTTTAACTCCTTACTGACATTTACTCTCCTTTCTTGACGTCCTTGTAGTTGTTGTTGTTGTTGTTTCTGGTTATGCTTAGTGAAGACAATACGCCGTGTTGTTGTTTTCGTAGTTATTTTTGTTGCCTCGGTTCGCAATTTTTTTAAATTTTCAAAATCTTCGTTTTCGTTTTTTGCGTTTTCTAATAGTAAATTTTGTTTTATGTTTTTTTTCCACCACCACACACATGCGAATGTCCTTTGCATTTAAATTTTGTTATATTATTTTTGTTGTTTTTTTTTTCTTTCCTTTTAGGTATTTTCTTAAATTTTATGTCTTTGTCGTTAGATTTTTAGTATTTTTGTTTTGGTTTTTTAGATTTCTCTCCTGTTTTGCTCTCAAAAGTCTCTCTGTAAATAAAAAAAGGAAAAATTGGAGAAATTTACATGTCAGCAAAGTTGAAATAAAGTTTTGGCTTAAAGTTGCGCTTAAATTAAAGCTTTCGCTGTGAACGTATTATACGTGATGAGCACAGCTTTGTCATAAGCAAGCTATAGCGCTCTAATATTATATCCTGTGAAACCTATAGAAACACTGGGAGGAGTAAGTTTAAAAAAAAATGTTGATCGTCTGCTAAGATCACTAACCGTCAATATGAAACATAGAGTTCAGCTTTTAACAACTTTTTTGAGAGATCAGTAGCACAAAAATAGTTCGGGCTCCAAGGTTTGGTTGGTATTTTGGTTAGCTTTAACTAAAAAAAATTATTTATCCAAGTATTGAAGTATTGAAGTATGTTGCAAAAGTCATAAAATGTTAAAAAAGTCAAAAAATTTTGAGAAATCAAAAAATATTGGAAAATCAAAATATGTGGAAAGAGTCGAAAATTGCTGACTAAGCCGAAAAGCCTAAGCCAAAAAATGGTGAAAGAATCGAAATATGTTGAAAGTGTTGAAAAATGTCGATAGAGTTGAAAAATGCTCCACAAGTTAAAAATTTTGTAAAATTCGAAAAAAATGTTAAGAAAGTCGAATAATATTGAAAAAGTTTATGAATTTTAAAGAAGTCGAATAAAGTTGCAAAATTCCAAAAATGTTGAAAGAGTCGAATCGTGTGTCAGAAGCCAAAAAATGTTGCAGAAACCGGAATATGTTGACTAAGTTGAAAAATGTTGAAAGCGTCGAATAATGTTGCAAGAATCGCAGTTTTGAAGAAGTCGAAAAGTTTAGTAAGCACTGAAAAAGGTAATGATTGTTGAAAAAGGCAAAAGTTTTAAACAAAGTTCAAAATGTTTATATGTGCCGAACAATTTTGAAATAGTCGATAAATATTAGAAGTTGAAAACTTTTGAAGAAATCGAATAATGTTGCAAAAGTCTAAAAATGTTGATAAAAACGAAAAATGTTGAAAAAATGGAGAAAAAGTTGATCAAAAAAGTTAAATAATATTAAAAAGTTTAAAAGTTTTGAAAAATCATAATACTTATGATATACCGGGTGTCCCATTTTAACTTACACAGCTGAATAAGTCAAAAAATTGCAAGTTATTCAAAAAAGGTTTCAAATTAAAGTTGGCTGATCCAGCCATGACCTTAACCTTGAACTACATTTTAAAGGTTTATTGAAGGTCAACTTTTTTTTTTTTAAATGCAAACCTCTATTTTTGACCTCGAAGTCCGGAAAAGCACAAAGATCTACGTTCAGTTAGGTATTCATGTTAGAGGTCAAAGATCATGTCCTGAAGATAATTTCAAGGTCGAATTCCCGCTTGGTGCAGAAAAGCTGCAGCCAGTTAATGCAAGATTGTGCAGCAGTACAGCCAATGATTGCTAGCTTTTCTGTACCAAGCTGGAATTCGACCTTGAATTGATTTTCAGTGGTCACTTTGACCTCTAACTTGACTTTTGACTTATTCAGCTGTGTAAGTTAATATGGGACACCCCGTATACATATATTGAAAAATTCAGTAAAAGCTAAAATTTATCAGCGATTTTTTTAAAAATTTATTGTCTAGCTTTCTTCAAATTTGGGGTACTTTTTACTGTCATAAGACTTAAGTTTATTGTGCCATTTCAATTTAAAATTTTTGAGTATTGTATTTTTTTTTAGGATTTTGTACCTAAAATTCTATCGTAGTTAATTTAAGTTGAAATGTGAGAATTTTTTAATTCAAGTTTTTTTTCTTGGATATATTGACGTAACTTTATTAATGGGTGGCTTTTTAGATTGAACTGAAGATCATTTCAGGCTCAACGTTCAGGCTTTTTAAAAAATATATTCATCTTTACGAAATAACTACTGACCGGGTCGAACTGTTTTCTTATCCATTTAAACTGTTTACATGTGAACCCTTACAGGAAGTCTTTCTTTTGTTGAAAAAAATTATGAATTCTTAATTTTTTGTTGGATCATTTTAAATAAATTAATATTCACTTTGAAAACTCTTACTACCATACTTTTAATTTTAAGTCTGTAAAGTTCAAGTACTTTCATTGCAGATTTTAAACAAAGAAGAAAACTATATCTATCAAAATAAGAGTAACCCACGTCATAAGGGCTACATTTAATAGTCATATGGTATTTGAAAAAAAAATATTTTTTTCATTTCCTAATGTATTGGAATCTATAGCATTTTTGCTTTGGCTTGCACCAAGTTCAAGCAAAACGACTGTACTAAAGGCAATAGTTGCATTTATAGCATAAATGCAATAACCACCACCAAATTCACTACCACCCTTATTAATTTCTACGAAAATTCCTTTGCCAAGCTGTTTTGGTGAATTTTTACTTATATTTATTTAAATGTTAGAGAAGAAAACTTAAAATATTTAAGTTTAGTTAAATGTTTTTCATTTTTTTACCACAAACAAAGCGTTATTTATCTCTGTCGTCCATCGTTAATCCTCCTGGAAAAAAAAAGAAGAAATATAGATAAAATTAGTATACAAAAATTTAGTAGGGATATTAAATTTAAAAATAAAATAAATTTAATTTAATACAAAAAAAATATTTATCAAATTTATGTAGATATTAACTACAATAAAACTTGATTTTATTGGCACTTCTTGTTCTTGCTTGATTTCTGACCTGAAACTCGTAATTACTATCTTCACTTCCTGATGGGCAGGAATTGTGTGCCTTTGCACAGTAAAGTCATATACGTGTATAATATAATTTTTTTTGTCAACATGATTATCATCATCATCATGAGCAATATAATGATGATCATGTTAGAGTTCCGTATCTTTTTAGCCTACAAACGATGCGGCGTTACCCTCCCTATCGCTTGTGCTGTGCTTCGCGTAGTTCATCTACATTCATTCGATTTCAGGTAAGAAACTGAACTTATGGCGTCTGCCACTTACCGTCGTTCACCCGTTTGCATTCTGGCGTAAAGTCCAGGTGTGTGTAGCTTATGGCACGCACCGTACAATGCAGGCGTTATGATATTGACGTTCAAGCAATGTCGAGAAAATAACAACAACTCAAATACTTTAGTACACAAATAATTTCTCAAAGTCTTTTACGCTTATGTGAGGTAAAAACTGTCATAAAGCGTTTATGAATTAGCAAAAAAATGTTTTTGCCAAGATATTTTATAAAATGAAAAAATACTCAAATAAGTTCAGTGCATGTAGTGTTTTCCAGCGGAATTCTGCTTAAATTGAAAAAAAAATGTCTGCATAAAAAATTAAATATCCCCTTTAAAGTTTTGTAAAAATCATTGAAGTTATTTTCGAGAAACAGAAAAAACAAAATTGTAGAGTTATCCAGTGCCATAGTCACTCGTATATTCTAGCTTGTAATATTTACAATGCATATGGGACAGTCTTTTACAAACCGAACACATTTCGGACGACGCACTTTTGATTTGGCTTAAATTTTTTTTTTGTGGGTTCTGTATCGAAAAAGAAGAGATACGTATTCGAGGATTTTTTAAAAAATTTTTTTTTTTTTTTTCAAAATAGAGCAAATTCAAATTTTGAGAATTTCATGATTTTTGACTTAGAGGTTCACTTTCAAAAATTCATAACTCCTGTTCTGTTCAAGTAAGAAATTTGATTTTATTTTCATTTTTAAGCTAAGAATATTAACTTTAATACAATGAAATTAATCTCAATTTTATAGCTTTAACAGAAACGGAGTTATAAATTTTTGAAAGTGAGTCTTCAAGCCGAAAATCGCGAAATTCTAAAAATTTGAATTCGCTCTATTTTGAAAAAAAAATTTTTTTTTTTTAAAAATCCTCGAATACGTGTCTCTTTTTTTTCGATACAGAACCCATAAAAAAAATTTCAGCCAAATCAAAAATGTGCCGGTCAATTTTTGTCAAAATTCGTGCGGTTTGTAAAAGAACTTCCCATATACTAAATTTCATTGCCATAGCTCAAAATTTGTGCTTATTTTCCTTGAATAAATTTCTTAACATATCATTTTTGAGATGATTATTTTGAATGCTTTTTCTTTAAAATATTTGGATCTGTTTTTTTAAAAATAATATATAAAAGAAACCAACATTTTTGCTGCATTGTTTGTATTTGTTGTCCTCAGTGTCTTAGTTGTCTTTATTTTGTTGACTGTTCTCGTTGTCAGTATTGCCTTACTATATTTTTTTGTTGACTTTATTGTCAATATAACAATTATTGTCATTATTGTCTTCAATATTTTTATTGGCTTTAGAGTATTTATGAATTGCGTTTATAGTAAAGACTGATTTTATTGTCAGTTTTGACAGCATATGCTATATTGTCTTTACTGTATTGAGTGTCATTGTTGTCTTTATTGTATTTGTGTAGTCAGCTTGACTTGATTGTTTATATTGACATTATTGTTTTCATTGTACATAATGTATTTATTGTCTCTATTGTCTTAACTTTTTTAACTGTCTTCATTAAATTTAGTGTCTAAGTTAATAATTATTATATTCTGTCTTTACTGTCTACATTGTGATAAGTTAATGTGCTCAATGAGAAGTGTAGTGTACTGTTGTCTAACATTAGTATTAAATGAGTGGTCTTTTTTGATGTACATACTGTCATATCACATGCGCGATTTTAATTTTTTTTTTGTGGCTGTAATAAATAATTTTGGAATCTTATCTCTAGACTCATCTGAAATACTATTCCATTTGACATTTTTGGAAGATATTTGAGTTTCGGCACAAAGTTAAATTTATTAAAAGATAAAATTGGAAAAATGTTAAAATTTTGAGACTTTTTATTTACTCATTCAGTACATTTTTATTTATTTTCTTGAGTGAAATTTAATTTTTCTTCGATTGTACTTTGATTGAAACAAAAAATTACAAAAAACTTAAAAATCATATTTTAAGAAGTATAAAATGTTGAGGACTATTTTCACACTTCGATACGAATTTTATTTTAAGTTAAAATTTAAAATTTTTATTTCTAAAAGTTTGACTAATTATAATGCTTCAAAAAACATTAACGCTTAATACCGTCAATAATACACCATATGTACATATATGCTTCAAGTTCAACAACTGCACACACACATATCGTATTTTCTTAATTTGAAATTTGTACTAAACGAAACTTTGTTGCAACAATAATAATAATTTCTCAAATAAAATTTCATATGAAAAGTTGTCGTGAAATCCACTAAATGTTAAAATTATGCCAAATTTATTCTTCGTACAAAATGTCATAGCATTGTAGTTGGAGAAGAAAGAACTTGGCAAAAAACAGTAGAAGATTTTATGTTTATGCCAAAAAGTTGCAACATCTACAGCAAACAAAGTAACATTAGAGACAAAACTAATGTTGAATCAAGTTTTGGTAGCATACTTATGAGCATGCATACATGGGTATGTACTCTCGTATGTGTATGGGTAGATGTAAGAGAATGGTAGAGGCAAATGGTTAAAAGAAAATTGGATATGGCAGAAAGTGCTTTTGTTTTAAAGTCAGGATTATGTCAACTTTTATATGGATTTACAGAGCATACAAAGTTTACAGAACAATGAGGCACATTTTGACAATTAATATTTTAAGTTAATTCTTATGATATACTGAAAATGTTAATGATGATAGTAGAGTAAGAAATTCAAAAATTTTGATAGTCTTAAAATATAATATACATATTTTTTGATATATTTATAAATAGTCTTTCAAAAAGTAGTGTTTTAAAGAGAACATTAGATTCAATTGAAACACCCCGTGTGCACATCTGAACAATCAGCTATTGCTATCTCATAGAAATTGCAATTGATTCAGAACAACTACAGATTGTATACCATTTGAAATATGATTTCACAAACTACGTAAATTGTTTATATCGGCTTCGTAGTTTCCGAGCTATTACGTTTTCAAAACAATAACAATTTTATTACGCTAAATTTTTAAGAAAGCACTAATCAATTGGCTATATCTCCGAAAAATTGTTAATTAATATGGGGTTTTTTCGAATTTCTTTTGACGTCATCTATCGACAATCCTTGCTGGTAAACCCTGTATTAAGCTGTTAAAAAATGTTCTGAAACTCACATCGTTTCGAGTATTTTTTTTTATATTCTTAACGGATTTTAAAATCATTTGACCATAACATTTTTTTTTTTCTAACTTAAAGGTACAAAAAACATATGACAATAAAATTTATCAAATTCATACACAAGTGTGCTACTCTGTGGAAAGGTGTACGAGTACACATAATAAACGCCAAAGCTAAAATTAATACGCACCAGCGTTGATGAGCATAAAACGTAATGGAAAAAAAAATTACCCAAACACATGCCAAAGTATACACTCAGATATTATTGTGTTCTATAGACTATGAAGGCACATTCCAAAAGAGCTCATGCCCAAAAACCATATCAACTATAAGTTTGTGGCATATCGTCATAACGTAATGTGCTCGTATACGTTATTGAGTAAGAGAAGGGAGTTAATAAAAAAAATTCGTGTTAAGGTTGTAACCATTAAAGTCGTGCAGTTGTAGGAGTATGCAAACTTTTTGTAACTCAACATTTTACATTTAGCCAAGAAAAGTTGAATGATTTGAAAATAAGGGCATACGCTTGAAACTGTTAGCTTATGCGCTTAGTTAATTCAATGGAGTTTTCTTAAAGATATTATGCCCACATGCTGTAGTATCAGAGTGAAATATTTTAGCTAATCGACTTAGCGCAGAGTTGGAAGCGGTGCTTTCTTTCATTTACTTAATATTTTATGTTTTAAAATAAACTATAAAAATTAAAATTTATAAAAAGCTGACAATAATATAGGAGCTGCTCTATAAACAAATTTATTTATTTAAATTTTTTATTAAAAAAAAAGTCACTAGAACAACAACAAAACAAAAAACTGGGCTTAAGCTAAGCAAACTAGTTTCAACCATTCCTAAATGGAATCATCAGTGAACTTTAAGTCGATGTGTATGAATTTCTAAGTATGATATGTTCTCTCTTTTTTTTTTTGGGTTCGTAACAAATCTATGCAAAAAGAAAAACATATCACGCTTAGAAATTCGCATTATTCTATTCAAAGTTTATGGTTGGGCAGCATTATATATTTTACTAGCGATCATCAAGGTCTATCATTTTAAACAAATTTCAAGTTGAAATCTCAAACTATAAACACTTTTCTGAAAAAACTTGGGCCAAAAAAAAGGCGGCAACCCACATTTGGGACAGGATTCGGCAAGGCAACCCTATATATTTTATTATTGATCATCAAGATCTATCATTTGACATACATTTCATGCTGGAATCTCAAACCATAAACAATTTTCTGAAAAAACTTGGGCTAAAAAAAAGGTGGCAACCCACATTTGAGACGGGATTCGGCAAGGCAACCCTATATATTTTATTATAGATTATCAAGGCCTATCATTTGGCATACATTTCAAGCTACGATCTTAAACCATAAACATTTTTCTGAAAAAAGTTTGCCCAAAAAACAGGTGGCAACCCACATTTTGGACGGAATTCGACAAGATTACTCGAAATATTTTTTTTAAGGCTCATCAAGATCTATCATTTGAAATGCATATTAAGCTAAAATCTTGAACCATAAACATTTTTCTGATAAAACTTGGGCCGAAAAAAAGGTGGCAACCCATGTTTGGGACTGGATCTCTATATATTATATTTAGGCTCTTCAAGTTCAATCATTTGACATACATTTTAAGCTGGAATCTTAAACCATAAACTTTTTTCTAAAAAATGTTGGCCCAAAAAGCGGGTGGCAACCCATATTTTGGACAGGCTTTGGCAAGGCAACCCTATATATTGTGTTTAAGCTCACTGAGCTCTATCATTTGACATACATTTCAAGCTGTAATCTTATACACTCGAATTTTCTCCAGCCGGCTCTTGGGCTATCAAAGAAACTACTTCAACATGACACATTTCATACTTTGGGTTGTATATAAAATACTACAATTTAAATTTCAATTTCAATATTTTCTTAAAATTATTCCAATGAATTAGAACTTATAAATGAAATTCTGATACAAATTATGTTCCTTACAATTCAATAATTTTAGAATGCGAATGGTAATGTCATTGCTTACTGGATGCGTAAGGAATGGACATTTTCATTTTTAAATTCATTTTGGGTATAAATCATGGAATTAAAAAAGTTTTCTAAATGAAAATTAAAAAACCAATTTTTTTTAAAAACATTTTTTAAAATATCAAATTATAATAAAGAAACACCTTAAAGTCAAGATAGCTTTCTTACAATCATTAAAAAGTGAGTGATTTCATAAAAGTAACGTATTTTTTTTAACACACGATAAAGATCACCGTCACCGTCCTAGCAATTGTCGCAAGCACGTTAAATAGTTCCATTCAATGAACTTTACAGAAAATTGTTTGCAAGAAACACCCCTAAAAGAAAATACGTTACTGAAATAGGCAGGCAGGCATGCGCACTTTTAAAGATTGAACCTTACTAACGTCTTTCTGGCGTGAGCGTCAATTTCTCAAAGCGTCTTAAAGACGTTCCGTATGGTTTCTTATGTTATATTTTTTTTTTTTTTTTAAATTTTTTGGGGTGACTTATGTTTTCGATGAGTATATGTGTATAAGGAGTAAAAGTGTAAATGTATGCAATGTAGCACAGTAACTTATAATTAAAGCGACTTATACGAATTTAGCGGCAAAGAAATATAACCCTATGTCTTGGTTATGCTTGAAAAAATGTGGTTCTTTATATTTTCTGGTGTTTTTTAAAAGGTAATTAGGTATGCAGACATAATGATTTAAAATTAAAAAACGAACTTTTTTAAGAAATAAAAATTCGAAATAAATTTTTTTTTTTTGTGATATGAGATATGTCTGTCTAGATTGTTAGAGAATAAAAAACTATTACAGTTTAAGCTTACATTTAATAAAAAGTTAATATGAAATATGCATAATTAAAAACTATAAACTTATAGTTTTTCACCCCCAAATATAACGACTTTTTCCAATATATATTGTTGCGTGTCTAAAAAATTCAAAGATATCAAAAAGTTTCGATTGTAACTTTTGACACTTTTAAATTAAAGGTGTCTTCTATTCAACATACATACGTAATAACTTAATTTGTCAACAAACTTTTCAAGCTAATGGGATAATGAAAACTTGAGAATGCCCATCTGACAGAAAAATTTTTATAACACGCAAGTGCTTATAAAGGATGTCTACAGACAGAAAAAAAAGTTTGTTCTAGTTCGAGCTCCACAAGTTCCAAGTTCCAGCTATAGCGTCAGTTTTTTCTTCATAAGATTTATACATTGAGAAAACAATATTTTGGAATATAACAAAAGCATATTTCATATAGAGCAATCAAATATTTATTTGAGCCAAACATATTGTATTTGGATTAAATAGTGATGGAATTTTATGTTTGACTAAATCAAATATTAATTTGCTTGATATGAAATATGCTTTTGTTATATTCAAACATAATGTTTTCTCAGTGTATAGAGATATAAAGAACGAAAATTATTTTTTGTGAGAATCAAATTTTAAATTAAATTTTGGAAACACATTTTTTTAATATACTCGTAATAAACATATTGTATATACATATGTAGTATATATGGTTTAATGCAGTTCCTACAAAGAAAAGGAGTAGCAGGAGCAGAAACAAATAAAAAGTACAGTTGCAATGAAAAACATTTAATAACAACAATAATAATTTAAGAATAACAATTTAATAAAAAGCGTAGAAGGACACTTAAGCAGCATAGCAACAGTATCAAAGGTTGATCTGACGCCAGATGCAAAGTAGAAAAGCCGATAAATAAACAAAATACCGTTGTATGCATTATTAGTTTTTCAACTTAAAGAGCTTCCAAGCAATTCTTTTGAAACCAGCAGATAGCAGGAAGCTATGCTGAAGCTAAAATGTTATATAAATCACAAACTTCGGGAACAGCGTCCTTTTACACCAGTGGTGGGCACGGAAATCTAGCAAAAGGGCACAACAACAACATCAAGTAACAAAAAACTAAATTTTCAAGTTTTTTTGCTTTCATTTCCAAATTCGCCAACAGCAAAAAAAAAAAACAAATTGCACTATAAGCAAAAACAATTGCTACACACACAATGCAGCGCCGTCGCTAACGTCTGTGTGTGTGTTGTTTTTGTTTTCATTAGAGCTCAACTCAACGCTGTGCGCCGATAGCGTTGAAATTCTGCGAACTTTTGGTTGCTTGCTTGTGCGTCGAATAAAGTAAAGGGACATGAGGGCTGAAAGTGCCTGTGTTTGCCCATCGCTGTTTTAAACAAATGGAAATAGAGTGGCGAGGAAACCATTCTGAGTACCACCAGAATTTGAGCTCACAGGAGTAATCTTAAAAGATTCAAAGGGATTAAGAGCAAGTTACAGATTTATTAAAGGTGAAAATGATTTGAAATGCAATTTGTTGTATTGGGTTCACAATTGCCATTCAAATTGAGGCTTATAAAAGTGGGCGTGATAGCTTCTTTGCAATGAAAACACTTAAAGCGATTGCTCTTGGCAACTATGACAGCATGAATTTAGGAAATTGGTGGAAGAATGTAAGCATATGGCCTATGATAAGCAGCTCACCAAATGTAGACGATAACAGGGTGTGGCACCTCCCATACAACAATAAAACTTAAAACGCCATATGTTGGGAGCTATAGTTATGAAACTTGATACAAGACAGTACATTATTTATGCCAAGCTACTTAAGAAATGTGAATGGGATTGGATAAAGTGGCGTGATTTTTCTCATACATCAAAAACACTTAGGGCCTCTTTATATATCACAATTCGTCTCGTTTCGTCTCTAATTTCCATGCCTAAGAGTATGCTAGTACAATTTTTATATTTGTAATTAATTATTCATTAAGCACATGCTAGATATTTCTACTTTCATTTAAAATACAATGGCATATTTTCACTCTTGAAAATTAGAGACGAAACGAGACGAATCGTGATATATAAAGAGGCGCTTAAATTTTTGGTACTTATAGCAAGCTGTAAATTTTGGTACATGAACCCAATTGTCTGCAGTAAGGACTGCGCACAATGTAGGTGGGGTTGTATAGCGGCGAGCGTACCAGCTATTATGTAAATAAAATTGTTTCAGTTTCATTATGCCACGAAGACAATATCGGTCAAGTAAGCGCCGCCTAAGTAGTTGAATGTTATTTTTTAGGGTACTCAGTTCTCTGGCATGTTTGTATAGGTTCAAAATTTCATAATAGCCCAAAGGAAGAAGTTTGGAATGGTGATATCGCAATTGGAAAAAAATAATAATAAAAAATTTTACTTGATTTCAAGGTGCAAGCTTAATAGCTAAGCAGGCTAATAGCTGTAGTAGCTAAACTCTATTATTATTATTATTTTTATTATTAATATTATTATTAAAATTTGCTTTAAGGACCCGTCGCATGGTTGGTGTTTGAGGGTCCTACTGGTCATTTGCAGACATAGCAGCGATGTTATTGAACAAATTGAAATCGGGAGAATCTACAGCAAAGCAAAATTCATGTTGAGCCAAAACCAACGACTGTTGCAACTTCCGAAAAGGCTATAGTGCCACCTTATACAAAAGAAAATTACTGTGACTAAGCCAATTTGATTTCCGAATAATGTATTTTTTTTGCATACGCAATTCAGGTTGCATAATGTTTAAGCTGGCCTTAATGAAATTTACCTCACACACTAAGATGTTGTTCAATTATCATTAGCTTATTCATCATAATCACATTAAAATTAGTACAGTACTGTAAAAACATGCTGTGCACATGAATTAGAAAGAAAGTTTTTTTTTGCCTAAAAAAAAAAATTACTTTGCATTATTGGACAAACAGCAATACGCTTTACAACAGTGCACTTAGCAATATCTCCAGACTACCCATGCTGCTGCTATCAGTTTTCCCCAACTCCAACTGCTCCGTCATTACACTAAGCGATTATTACTAATATTTTTTTTTTATTTTTACTGATGATTAGATAGCGTCCATGCTAACGCAAAAAAGTATATGCATAATAAAAAAAAAAAAAAAAAAATAAAAAAGAAAATTGTAAAAAGCCTTGCCATAGTATGTAAGTCTCCAGTTAGACCCATACCAAGTTATTAGTGCGCTTTTCTTTTGTACGAGTATGTGTGTATTTCAGTGTACACGTAGTGCCATTTGGTTTTCCTGTCATTTCTTTCGTGTAAATGTGTGGACTTTTTGTTTTCTATTGGTATCGTAAAATATATCGCATTATTTACTCTTATGCATAGCTAGATAGATACTTCCAAACCATATTGTACGTTTTGTACGTACATATATGAGTAGTATATCTATCTATGTAGATATCTTTCTCATTGTCATTGTTTTTGTTGTAGCACTTGTTGTTCCCATTGTCGTTGGCGTTGTCGTTGTCGTTGCCGTCGTCGTCATATGAAAAGCCATTTTCATTGTAATCAAGCTTATTTTCTTTCATATTTCAAAGTGCTGTTCCATTTTTGCTGTATTTTTTGTTTTTTCATACATCTAGTTGGATCATATATTATTTATTGATCGCGATATCAAACACGAAACTTAAGCGCATACATGCTAAGCGAAAAGTGTTTTTTTTTTCTTTCTTGTTTGTTTTTCTAGATAAAGGTACTTTTTATAATAATAGTTGCAACGGAATAACAAACTCTAGCTACGTATCAGAAATTCATTTTTTTTATAAATTTTAATGACAGCTTTTAGTTGTCATATACCGACCTAGCAGACCTAGCTAAATTCAAGGAGTGACTTTCTTTGTTTCAATAAAAAAGTTTGCTTAATGTTAGTAACATTTTCTTATATTAAGAAAGTTTTCTATGCACCAAAAAACCCCTGCATAACAAATTTGGTACAAATCGTTTGATTTTTAAAAAACACGTCCACCATCTTGGATCCGCCATCTTGGCTTTGGCAAATGGATTCGTGATCAGTGACCCCCAAAACTCCCGTATACCAAATTTGATGCTATTCGGTTGACTTTAAAAAAGTTAGCCACTATATTGAATTTTGGATGAGCCATGTTGCATCCGCCATGTTGAATTCTTTCAACCTTCCACTACAGCTTTTCAGGCGTTACAATTTGAGCTAAGAAACGATCCGTTCGCTTGCGAATTTTTTATTTTTATAAAGTTTTTTTTTGCTGGACACTCGCCATCCGGCTGCCCTATTGGATCCGCCATTTTGAATTTCTCAACGGGCCATACGGCTTTTAGAAGCCCTTAACTAGACGAAAACTTTAAGAGCTCGTACGTCTTGGTCGGCCAAGCCCATTCTTGGCCATATAGGTGATCCGCTTGACGTGAAACGTCCCATATATAAAAGGTATAGAGACAAAAGTATGTTTGAATGAACAAATGGGCAGTGCCACACCCTGAAAAACTGACATTTTTGTATGTCTCAGCAACTAATTAACGCAGATGCATAAGATTTTGTGCATTTAATGAACTGGGAAAGATACTTAGCACGTTTTAGTTAGGTGAAAATGGGCGATGCCACGCCTCTTATATAGTTAAAAATTTTGGAATAATAAAATCTGATGATCTATTTGAAGTAGACTAATGAGACTTGGTACATGCTTATATAATAGGTAGGGACAAAAGTCAGTTTGAATAAAAAAAATGGGCGACACCACGCCTCCCATATGAAAAAAAAACTGAATATTTTTATATCGTCTATATTTAAATCATGGATTTTATTTTCAAAATTCAATGTACGGAATTAAGGTTTCGATTGCCATTACCAATGTTCAATATTTAACATCAACATCAAGCGGGAACGATCTTTTCTGTTCAGATTTTTTTATACAAGGACTATGACCAAGTTTAATTCATCGCGCCACCTATCGGGATTTATTTTTAAAATTTTGGTATTTTAGATTGTAGAAATTTCTCTTATGGCCATGAGCGCAGCATTAACTTATACTGAGAAGACTAACTCAGCGATTTTAATAAAGGACACTTTTTCAGATTGAAGTACACTTTTTCGTATTAAAAGATACGTTTTACTTAAATAATCACAGTCTTATTTTTATAGCAAAAACATCAAAATTTATATATATATATATATATATATCATTTGCTTATATGTTTGAAAAATATATGGCGCCACCTCCCAATATCAATAAGATATACGCAAAGGTTTGTTTAGTTTTAGTTTCTTCATAATTTGACATATGTTCCAGCAATTAAGGTTTTACATTATGTAGTCCTTGCTCACCTTTCCGCAGCTACATTAAAAAAAAAACCGCTTTGCATTTTGATTCAACCTTTTAGAAATCAACCAATTTTCTTTATCAATGCACATATCTTTCCAGCCAACACATTGAAGTATAATATCTTGGCCAAAACGCATGCTTCTCATACATCTATGAATATTAGGGTGGTACACAAAACAAGAGCAGAAAATAAGCTTTAGTCATAGAAAATAATTTTCGTAATGGAAAAAGAAAACAAATTTTTTCAACCAAACTACCTGAACCCTTAGCAGTTTTTCTGTCGTTACCTGTAAAGTATCAATTGCCAAATACTTAGAAAATTCTCATTTCATTTAACTTTCCTATTTGGTTTAACAATAAGATTAATGAACATCCAGAGAAAAATGCCAGCGTCGGTTTAAAAATTTGATTTTTGATTTAAACACGCAAATTTTCAAGTTGAAAATTGTAAAAATAAAATTTTTTCCGATTATTTCTAACACAAACAACTTGAATTTGAAAAGTATTGTAAATAAAATTTTTTAACTTTATTTCAAACGTAAAAAACTTTGGATTACATTTTAAAGTTGTAATAATTATTTTATATTTTACATTAATTTTGTTAATGCGAATCACCCTAATGAGCACATTTTTTCTAATTGCTCACATACGTCGCGACGTATTGTATGATATCGTAAAAATGTTTTTTTCTGTCGCAGTACATTTAATTACCATTTATTTTGCTCTTTATTTTTATAATGTCCACTATGTCCTTCTTGAATAATAAAAAAGAAAAAACGAAAAAAAAAAATAAAAACTTTCAGGCTTTTGCTTTGAATATTTTCTTGTGCGAGCATGAACTATAATGTTCGTGTTTAAGTTGGTGTTTTTTTTTTCCTCTCATTGCTATTTTTGTAGAAAAATTGCTTTATATCATGTTATGGATAATTATAATATCCGTATATCTGTCTAAGTGCTCTGGACATTTGTCTACTTTTGTTGGTTGATTGACGAACAACGTAGTGCCTAAGCAAGTTTAGCTGTTTTCTATGGAATTTTTTATCATTAGCACAGATCTAACAATAAGTTAAAAACTGAGTTATAGTTGTAGCAGGTTGTTTCATATAGATCGAGGGGATATTTTGCTGTTAGATGCAAATTGCATTGAGGTTGTTTTTTTGCACATGAAAAATTAAATAAGTTTTTTTTTTAATAAGAAGGATATATTTTCATATTCATAAATGAATGATATTAAAACAATTTAATATATATATACATATAATTCTAAAGTCAAAATATAAACATCACCCGCACAAAGAAACTCTACAAAATCTCCAACAAAGTTGAATCAATAAAATTATAAAAAGTCAAAGTAATTTAAAATGTATAATAAAATTTTTTAAGAGTATTAAATAAATCAACAAATTTGCGTGATAACAAATGCAAACAATTTCATTTAACACTCAGATGGAGATTTCAACATTCAGAAGTCATGCCTCATTCAGTAACAGCAACAACAACAAAACACAATTGATTGTTGTAAAAAAAAAAAAAAAAAAAAAAAAACAGCAACAGTGACAATCAGAAAAACAACAACTATACACAGTCGTCAGCAAAAAAAGATATACAACAAACAAATTGACTCGGAAAATTAAATTAAATTGATTACAATACTCGCCAACTAATAAAGAAGGAAATACAAGTCCAAGAAGATGAAACGACAACACTGGTCAACAATTCATACTTGGATTTGCACTTGTAGTAAGTACTAAGGGTGCCCATAGTCAGAGCCTAAGTCAGTCTGTCAGAGACGACAACAACAACAACACCAAGACTCCGATGACAGCACAATTTGTAAGGAAATAAATTGCAAATAATTTAATACAAATGAAGTTGTTAAAGGAAAAGAAGACATCGAAGGAAAAGACACAGTACGGAAGTACCACAATGAACTGACCAGTGGATATATATTTTTAAGAATTGTAAAGTTTAATAGCATGATGCAAAGAAATTAATTAAGAAAACATGCAATTTATTTGATTTATTTTAAATTTTAGTAAAAGTTGACTTGTGGGAATTATAATTTTCTTCTAGGTTTTCAATGAAAACTTATTTTGGAATAATTTGCATCAATGAATTGTTGTTAATACATTGAAACAAAGTTTTTCTATAATATTTGTTTTAATATTTTTGTATTATCATTGCATATTAGAGAGTTTCAATTTCCACCAGATCTCATCAAATCTTAGCAAGGAGAAGGAGGGGCGGGGTGGGGTTCCAACAGATCTCATCAAATCTCAGCAAGGGGAGGGGGGAGGGGGGGAAGTCCGAATTTTCAAAAAAAAACACCTAACATAATTAATGGACGTCTCCTAAGGTTGTATGTATTGGTTTACAGATGATTTATACGCTTGAAGGAATTAAAATCAAATGTGGTATATATGGAACGTTTCACGTCAAGCGGATTAACTTCGCGGCCAAAAATTGGCTAGACGTACGAGGTCTTAAAATGTTCGTCTCATGAAAATTTTCTAAAAGCCGCATGGTCCGTTCAGAAATTCAATATGGCAGATCCAATATGTCGGCCGGAAGCCGGTGAAAATTCGAGTGTCCAGAAAAAAAAGCTTGTAAAAATAAAAATTCTCAACCGATCGAGCCGTTTCTTGGCGTGGAAGATTGACAAAATCCAAAATGGTGGATCCAATATGGTGGTCAAAAATCCAATATGGTGGACGAATTTTTGAAAGTCAACCGATTTGCACCAAATTCGGTATATTGTAGTCAGATTTTACAAAATCAAGATGGCGGTTCCAAGATGGCGAACTTTTTTTTTTTAAAATCAACCGATTTGTATCAAATTTGTTATATCTTAAAATTTTTTGCCTTACCTTATATGAATATTATAAAATTCTCAACATGGTTAAATAAAATGTTACTTATAAGCGATTCCCACCTTGGTTCGAAATCAGCTTGGTTTTCAATTACCTCGATTTTGTATCGCGATTTAAAAAATTACTTTCACATTGGCATGATCTCGACTTTGCTGCCATCTGTTTGAAGTTTTTCCAAGACTTATTTGACATTATTTTTTTTTGATTTATTGTTTGACATAAGCTGATTTCTTTTCATACGCATAAGCGTTTTTCAGAATTGGTCTTTGACTTAAGACGTTAGAAAAGACTTTTAAAATGATATAAAACTTATTGGTACATATTAGCAATGTTTTTAGCTTCGATATTCTCGCAGTTATGGTTGATAGCTCGATTTGGTACGGGTTTTGAAGGAAAATCGCAACGAAAGCGCAGATTTTGAAATAAAATGATTTATGTCAATTATTATAGAAATTTGAAGCTAAAAAGATCGAAAAATTCGTTTTTGTGGCATTTAACGGAGACGTATACACCTGGGTCTTCGAAATAAAATCTTAACAATTTAATGAAAATTTTAAAGACCAAAAGCTCCATAGATTTTTTTTAAAGAGATACGCTTCATTGCATCTAGGTGACTGTATGGAATGCCACACCTGTTTCAAATTAGCAAGCTATTTAATCATAGGAAACGTTATTTTCCTTTAATTTTTTCGTTGAATGGAAAATGCATTTAGTTTTCTTCACATTTACGTACTTATATGCAAAATAGTTATATGAATTGTGACGGGTGTGTTATGCAAATGAAGTCATCCATATGTGAGTTTTAAAATGTTTCAGAACCTTGTGTGATAGAATTATGACTTAGTATTAAAAAATTTATTGTGTTATCTAAAAATTAATGCAAAAATTTAATGCTATTCATGCCAATTGCAGTGCCTTACATTCCTACTCTAACAAGATACATATATACAAAATTTAGTCACAAGTACATAGTAAATTTTTTCTAATTTTAAGTACTTCATTGCAGAAAAAACTGTTTTTTGTATAAAATATCGATAATATCAAAGTTATTGAGCAACTTTAATTGAATATATGTACATATTTTGTGCATCACATTTCTCCAAAAAATTTTTCAGTCTTTTAATACCCGCAGAACGCTGATTTTGGACTTATGCACTTTTGTTCGAAATCATTGTTTTAATGATGGAAATATTAAGATTAATACTAATAACACACTGACATCGTAATTATATTATTGTCATGGGCTTAAGACTAACGTAGACATACCACCCACATATTAACGTACAAGTACTTACATATATATACGAACGCACCCATGTAAATTTACATGTCTACCAGTCTCATATCTGTTAAAGGTCTTTAATTTTTTTTAATTCTTCCATTGTCGTAATTTACCCACAAGTTGCTTGAAGCTACCACGTGCATGTTACACGTTGGCTATACAATATCACATGTGCTATTCGTAGAGTAATATACAAATGAACATACAGGCATCCCAACGAGGAAAAATAGCAGCGATTCAAAATGAGAGCTTAAATGCAGCAGACGATTAGCACGTTTTTTTTTCAAGAAATGCAATTGTATATTTTGAAAAAAAAAACTGTTTTGCTACGGTTGGGCTTGCTGAAAACTAAATACCCTACACTGCATTAATTGTTAAAGTGCGCGTAAGGGTCAAAATGTGACCCTTTTTTGTAAAGTGATAATTCGAAACATTCTGAATATTTGCGTGAAATTTGATTGTGGTAGTTCCCTCAGCATAGTGTTTTGAAGTATTTTCTTATACAGGTGTTGCCTGAAGGGCATCTCTTTTTGCAATTCACTAAACCTTAAAATTAACTAAATCTCGTTCAGAGCTTTTCCATACATCTCGTAGCATTCGTTGGAAGTATAGTGGCATTATTTGAAATAACTTCATTTGTATAGAGTTTTAAATGTTTTATTTCTGCGTGCGGTCGAGGTGTGTGTCCAACGAGCCGTAATTGAAAAAGTAGCGCATAAAATATTATAGAACTACTTGGTTTTCCTGTAATTGTGATTTCCACATAAACAGATAGTCCAGACAAAAAAAGAAAGACTGACGGACGGGCATGACTAAATCGATTTATGAAATAACGTTGTTTACATTAACATAAATATTTTTTGAAAATTGCCACGCCTCTGCTATTTGTTTTAAACGAACGATAAAATATACCTAGTGTGTAGGGTATTAAAAGATTAGTTTTAGTCACAGCTAAGAAGAATATTTTAACGTCATATAACGTATGTATGTCTCAGTCTTACAGCCAACAGTGGATTCAAGCGGTTAAGCATGGAATGTATTAGCTCATATGTCGGTCGCACCAAATTATTATATTTTAAAGGTGAATTTACGACTATAAATTATTTTGCTTTCAATAAAAAATTCATAAGCTTACGATCATGGATCAATCCATTTTCGCGCAGGGATGTTGTTTGGCATACATATATGTAGATATGTGCGTGTGATTCGCAACCCTTTTACTTTTAATAAAATATGATATAAAGAAAGCCGCAATTTTTTTTTCTCGAAGACAGAAAAAAATGCATCTTTACTGTTGCTATTCAAATATTTGACTTTTGTTTTCTGCGACCAATATGCTTGCGGCTTTGCCCAATACTTTCGAACACAACAGATTAATATTGCGCATGATTTGGACAAAAAAAGTATATTTGGTTGTAAATTTCTAGAGATATTTATCAATAGTAAATAAATTTGCTAATTTTTACAATATCAAGATATAAAAATTAAAACGCCGTTTATTGGGTCAAGCGTGGCATGAAAAATATAACTAGTTCCATAGTGCAAATAAATCAATTGACGAATGAAATAAGACAAAATTTTGAAGTAAATAAGACGCCCAGGACTTGTAGAAAAGAAAGAAAGATTTTTTTTCACCGAATTGGGAAATAGCAATAAATCAATGCTTGTGGGAAAAAATATTTGTTTTGAACAATTAATTTCTACCAAACATCTGATTGTTTTAATATCAAATATTTGGCTCAACTATACCATTAATTAAATATTACCACACGATTTTCTTTTCGCTGATAAATGTTATTTTTCTGAATAGAAAAAATTCAAAATATATACATGTCCGATTTGTATATTTTGATATTTAATCTTATTCGCCCCTATACATTTTAGTTACCCACAATATTATTGCAATCTGCTGTAAATGCTGCTGGCGCATTTCATTAAAGCCTTTTTCGAGTGCTTTCGGTTCTAATATATATATAATATGTAAGTAAAAAAAATATCTAAAGAAAAAACTGCAAGTGCCCAAGGAAGTCTATCACCACCGAACATTAAGAATGCGTTCTACATGAAAATCTTTGAATTCGCAACAAAAAGAAAAGAAAAGAAAAAAACGCAACCAAATATTTGCAAAATACATTTTATATAATCCCAAGCATATAACAAGTGAATAATGCATATCAAGAAAAGGGTTGCAGCAGCATTTAGATCTTCCCTCATTTAGTATGCGTTTCAAGGTTGTATGTATATCTCGAACTGCTGGCCAGCCAACTCCTACAAATGAATGTCAGCAGCACTTGGATTTGCATATCCTTGTGAATTTTTTAATTTCAAATACTTGTAAATTTTCTTAAAATTCAACAAAGAATAGAAATTAAAAGTGCATACCCCCTTTCAAAACGCAAAAAAAACCCACATCATGAAAAGTACAGAGATTTTAAGCCTTTAAAAGAAGGGAGCCTTGAAATTAAAAACAAAAGGAAAGAGTTAAAAATTCAAAACATAAATTTTGATGAAAAGAAATTAAAAGTGAATAATATAAAAAGTTGAAGAAAAAAAAAAATGCTAAAATAATGCAAGATTTGCATTTTTCTTTTAATTTTTTTTTTCGTACTCCTCTTTTGGCTGCAGCAATCTCAGAGTTTTTGTAGAAAAAAATACTGCAGGTTGAATTAAGAGGGTTTTTTTTCAATGGGCGGCAGCAGCAGCACAAGGTGCTCATATACGTAGCGATACTTCTTACGCTTCTCATGTTTTTCAATCCTTTCAAATTGAAGATTTAATATCGCAGAAAAAAAAAAAAAAAAAAATTGAAGAAGCAACAGCAAATAGCAGAGAAATTAAGAACAGCGTTTCAATTTAATGCAACCGCCTGCAAAAGGGGCGACTTACAGTGGGAATTTAAGTTTTATTTTTGCACAAAATTTTGGTTAATATTTTGAGAGAATTTGATAACGTCAAATTATTATACTGTAGGATTGTAAGAATGAAATGCTGTCGGACTGCGCGATTTAGGATTAATACATTGATGGGTTAAGTACACAGTGTGACTATTATATTCGGGAACTGAAAGTGGAACGAAACATTTTTTTAAATGTCTCTTTTTTTTATTCAAAATATTCTCTTTCTGATTCAAAACACTTTTTGCAGCGACTCAATAGTGATTGAAATGCCCTGTCGAGTTCATTCAAAAACCAGCATTCAAAACCCACAGTCAGCGAAATAGCTATATGTGCTTACAATGTTTTTATATATTTCCTATTATAAAATGTTATTACGAAAATAACGGTGGAAAAAAAGTATGCAGAATGCAAGCAGAATTTGCAGAAAGTAATTTGGAATTTGCTTTGAAAATAGTACCGTAAAGTGGCTTGGCAATAATGAAAAAAAAAAAAAAAATTGACATTTTCATTTTGGGGAAAAAAATCTCCTGACCTTAAATGTGTTTTAACAAGCATTAAACTCATGTCATTTCTCTCTCATAATAATACAAATCCACAATAAAATTTTAAGCGTAAAAAACATTGGGGTTTTTGAGAAAATCAGCCTTGTTTTTTTTTTTATAAAAAGCATTATAATTCCGCCAATTTTCAACAACTTTCAAAATTTCTTAAAGATTCTGACAGAGAATCAGAAGTTCTATTAGAATTAAAAGACAAAAATTAATTATTTTAATTTGTATGAAAATGCGACTATTTTGAACCAACTTCCAGCGGTTTTTCAAGCTCTGACACTAAAACTTTAAATGGTCATAACTTCGTAAAAAATAATTTTCAATTAAATCGGGGGACTTTGAAAAACAACATATTTAATCGGCAACCAATTCCGCAATTTAAAGTCACTCCGACTACATGGTTTGAGATGGATTTGGTCAACAGCTAATTAAGACCTGACTCGATATATAGAAATAAAAACTTATTGTAATATTATGTTTAAATTGACCCACACTCATTCTTTAAATGAAAAAAAAAAAAAATGCAGCTAAACAAATTTTGTTTGCATTCTAAATTTTGCTACACCACTGTGCCATCTGTGCTCTGCCTTGAAAGTTGCAATCAACCTCAGTCAACGTAAAATAAATTTTGTTTACTTCGTCGTCATAGTCGTCGTCGTCATCATTCTCGTCATCATCAATGAGGTCTACTTAAAAAACTTTGGCCTCAAATTATTAGTGAAGAAGTGGGAAAAAAAAACAAGAATTTTTGTTGAAGAAGTGCCAGAAAACTCATAGCGCACCGACCATTTCTATTTTCGCTACTTTTTAAAAGTTAAAATTTTTTTTTTTTTCGATATTATAGCTCTACTTTTATGCGGTTTGCTAGGACATCATCAACCAGTGGCATTCACCGTATAACACTCTCTTCCGCGTATCATCATTATGAGGAGGAAAAAAAAAATCAAAAAATTTCTCAAGTGTGTGGTATGCAACCACCAGATTATTTCTCGTTAAAGCGATTATTTATGAATTTTTTTTCTTTCTATTTCTTCCTTTTAATGAAACGCTACGTTCTTTTTTTTTTTTTTCTTTCTGTGACGTCTTCAACGCAGTTTATTTTTTGTCTTCTTTTAGCCTGAATATCTTTTAGAATTTTTTTTTCCGCTTAACTTTTCAATAGTTAAAATTTATTTTTTTTCATCTTTTAAAATTACTTTTTAATGAACTTTGATATTTTGTGGATATTTTCATTGAATTCAATGCAAATACATTTTGTGGCTTGATATTTTTGACCAAACTCTCAGCGAATATAATACATAGAGTTTACTCAAAAAAAAAAAAATTTCGACCAATTGAATAATATCTCGAAAACTAAAAATTATAAGACACGTGCTAATATCTGTAAAAAAAAATACAACATCCCATGCATTTGATCAACACAAATCAAAATTTTCTATCACATCCCTTGCCGTTGATGCAACTCTCAGCTGACAACAACATTTCAATCATAACTGAATTTGCAGACTTATGTGGATATTTAAAAAGGCAGGTTGAAGGCACGATTTATAGGCTCAGTACAACAAAAGTAAAAAATTTAGACTGCTACTGCTATTGAGCTGTTGAACACTTGTGCTTGTGCTGGTCAAAGAATAAATCGGAGGGTGCTTAATGAGAATATCCGGTCTTTGTCGTGCATTTCAGATTGCATTGCTTTCAATGCTTCATTGCACTTTGTTTTGTGACCCCAGAGACGACGTTGATAACTTTGTCATTCATTAGCTTAGTTTTGTAACCCCTTGCAGTGACACATAATGACCAAGCTAGCAGGCGCATTAAAATATACGTTGCATTTTGAGAATTTCTTCCAAGAATCACAAAGGTGCATTTCGTAATACTTGATATAATTCTTTTCTTTTGAATTTTTACTAATGTAACAAAATATCAATTAAAAGAAGTTGTTACTCATATTTCAAGGTGTACGAAAGGTGTCAGCAAAGCACATCGTTATTTGTCACTACGTTTTTTTTTTTTTCTTTTACAGGTAAGAAAACCACTTTGTTTGCTCAAGACTTCGCGTTCGCAAGGAAGTGTATCCAACCGCCGTGACTTGTCTGTGATAGATACCCTTTTGTTTTGCGTACTTTTGTGACTTTTTTTTGGGATTTTTTTTTTTTTCATTTGTTTCAATGACATTACCTTAAGATGACTAAGGCTTTTCTTTTGTTTTAACATTTTCACTTTAATTGTTATTTCTTATTCTTGATTTAACCTTTTGTTATTTTTGGTTGCGGTTCATTAAGGAAACTTGATACCCCTTAGTTGGCATTTTATAATTTTCCGTCTTGCTGGTCATTTTGTTTTGTTTATTATGACAAAAGATGTTGTAATGTTATAATTTCACTTTTTTTTTTTAAGGTTGTGAACTGGAAAATGTAAAATAAAAATGTGAAATCGTGTGAAAAGTTTTTTTTTTTTGGGTTTTAATTTGGATTCATATTCTATGTTGCTTAAATTTAAGCGCAATAAGCTTAATTGAGATTTGAGATTGTAATTTGTATTGTATGATGATACTTTAACCTATTTGTCTGATCTGAAAGCCTTTAAGCAAATTTAAGGAGTGTCAAAGAGCTTCGTAAGGTAAGGTAAGGTAAGGTATGGTAAGGTAAGGTAAGGTAAGGTAAGGTAAGGTAAGGTAAGGTAGGTAAGGTACGGTAAGGTCAGGTCAGGTAAGGTAAGGCCATTTTTAATATTTTCCTCCTCCTTAACATACCTATAACTTATGACAAATTAAAAAAACTGCACACCTAATATGTCTATCGATGAGACAGGAGGCAATTGTCACAGCAAAATCGAAGTCTCCAGACATTGCATGTTACGTGCGATCCCATTGGGTCAAAATTGCGTTAACTTTTTTACCATATCGTTTTTCAACAGCATCTTGCAAGTGGTTTTCCAGCACCATTATGATCCCAAATAATTTGTGAAGTACTCCACAGCTTTGCAACTATCTCTCTTTCTCTTGCGGCATTAAAGGGGCCACTAGGGATTCTGGGTAGACTGATTCTAGCGATTTAATATCAGCTTGACTACCTAATTGGCACCTTTTCGAGTTATTGCCTATCCACATAAATGTAACTTTATGCACACTTTTAAGGTCTTATTGATGAACATTTATAATTGACTCGCTTTAAATGTGAACAAAACTGCTTCAAAAAGAATGGGTAAAGTAATTCTGTTTTTCAGCACAAGTTCCATCCTATCAAACTTTGCTTTATGAAGTGTGTGATCAGAAACTGTGACAAGAGAAAATTCTACAAGCTCTCCAACAGCAGATTAGCTCCTCTACAATCTAGCTGAGATACCTAAAGCAACTTCAAGCTTAATATTATAAGTCTTATTACCAAAATCTGAATTCAACTCATCTGGTTAACATGGCACGATGGTGACGGACTTTATTTGTGACAAATGACCAATTGCCGCTAAGATCCCCTCCTCAAGAAAAAATTTGTATTTCTTTGGACTTCAGCACTTTCGCCTGTCTGATCTTTAGTTTTTTCAAGTTTGCTAATCATGAGATAATTTAATTGTCCTTTTCGGCACAAAACAGCATAACTTTTGTAAAGTTAGCTTTAAGAAAGCTGGACTTATTTAACAATATAAATTTATTTTGTTTAAGGAAATCCTTGTACAATATAAAATTTTCATACCCTACTCAATTTAAACATTTGTTGTCCGAACTAAAATTCCACATATAAATGCTGATAAACATCAAATTTGCATATAACTTAACTTTAAAACATATGCTATATAATAGTAACACAATTTCTTGTAGAAATGTGGTCACGCTTGAGAAACAAACTGAATCATGCAACTTCTTAAAATTCTCGAGAAAATATTGAAATTCTCACAAAGGATACCGGTAAGGCATAAGAAAAATTAAAAATTAATGCAAAATTTCGAATAAAAATACAAAACTTCCATAAGTTACCAAATGAAAATATTCTTTAAAATGTAAATTTCATGTAACACAGGAAATAAATGCACTCGCCCAACCTTTTTTTTTTTTTTTATAGAAAGTATACGAAGCATAACCAATAAGCTACCGCTACCAATCGCTAAAGGTGAGCTATGCATATTGTGTGAACATATGGACCTAAAATATAAAGTAAATTACAGTTTCCTTACGAAAAAAACAAAAAAAAAAAAACAAAAAAAACAACAACAACCAGCAAACAGGAAGAAAATTAACAATAGAGCACTGAACTTTCTGGTTACTTTCTTGAGGGTGTCATTTCTCACGATCGTTTGAACCACACAAAAAGTAACGCAAAGATAGGGGTGCAATATGCACCGCATTGCAATTGCAACTGTAACATTTTCTCAAGCAATAATTTTTAATAATTTCCTATTTTTCGCTTCCTTTACGTTATCAAATGCAAAATGTACACTACTACATAGCTGCTATAATGAATTCCCATAAGATATTTCTTGCATGCATGCGCATGGTATACCAAGTAAAAGCATAGATACAATCCATAAGATACAAGAACTAATTTGAATTGTTTGATTTGTGACATGGGAGCATTTTGGAGAGAGCAAAAAAAAAACAGCACAAAAATTAATACCAATTCCCACTGCTATTTGTTATTAATAGAGAGATCTATCTATCTATCTAGCTGTCTAACCATGCAACTAGCAAGTGAGAAAATTATCTGTGCGATGTTTTATACAATTCGTCAGCTACTTATGAATGAGTACGCGTTGTACTATGCTTAGTTCCGCATTTGAAAAATTGCGTTTCCTTTGGCTTTGATGGCACAGCTTAGGGAGGTCCAGAAAGTGAATTGAACTGAATAGTTTAATTTTCTTTACAAAAATCTGAGCCAGCTTAATATATATGAGATATATGTAAGGAAAAGGAAAATAGCCACTTAATTTCATTTTCATTTGTACAGTAAATTTTTGGCTCAGCAAAAATATTAATTGAGAAAGTAGATATCCTATTGTTTGACCCACATTTTAACAACCAAGCAAGTGGTAAAAGTTTATGAACCACCCTAATAAAAGAAGTAAGCGCAATGCTATTAAACTACTCGCATGCATGTCAGGCTTTTCTAAAAAAAAACTGACTTTTTTTTCTTCTTTTTATTTGTTACTGCTGTCTCCCGAATTAGGGTTAACTAATCAATTTTGACAAGAAGTGTTAAATCTGCGCTTTTGTTTATGACGACAACGACATCGACGGTTCTGTTTTTTTTATTTTTTCTATTTTTCTCTGGTCACTTTATTAGCATATCCGGCAATAGAAGAGCTATATAGCTGCCTTGATGTCTGTTGCTGCTGGTGACAACGTTGGACTTTTGGCTAGACAATTGCAACGAAGAAGAAGTACGATAATTCCCGCTGTCATAACTCATCTAATATTAAAGATCTTTTAGTTGAATACACTGAGTAAAATGTGAGTGCATTTATTGGAGTGCACTGCACTTTCAATGCTATATGGAGATTAATATATTGTATAAATTTTTCAGCAATATGAATACGAAATATTGCTGCCGTTCGATTAGAAATAGAGAGAAGTTCATCGATAAAATCCATTAAGATGGTCGGCGATCGTAAAGAAACATTGGAAACTTCAACATTAATAGACTTTTTTTTGGAGTTGAGATCGCCTATTAGAAAGAGGAGAGCGGCAAATGAGCGTAGGAATTACCGACAAAAGGCTTCACTCGATCATATGGTACCTTTGAAATTTCTTAAGCAACAAATTTAATTTCATCATAAAGCTGTAGATATTTATTCAGATAATCGGGAGCTTAAATTGGCTCGTTTTTCTTATTTTGCCCATCGCTGCACTAGTCTTATTTATTATATGGTTTCTTTTAAAATATTCCGATGCAAATAACTCTATGAATTCTCTATTAAATTCATTTGCAAAATTGTAGGGTTATGTATTTTCAGTGTATTTTCATTATTTTTATTATTTTTAAATTAAATAACTTTGACATTTTCATGGTTTAATAAGTGAACTAATTCTATTTCGCTTATAATTTTCATAGATCTTTCTTTAATTGACACTTATGTGAAAAAGTTCCAGTGACAATGTGTAACATTAGAGTAATGGATACAAATAGTAATTTGATATAGAGCTCTAAGTGTCAATAGTGCGTACATCTGTTCAGCGGGAGATATTAGAAGTATTCAAAGTTTTATAAGTATCTACCAAATTGTTTCTTTTTTTTTTTAGATTTCAGTTGTTATGTGTTGATAGAGCGATTAACTGTTGAACGAATGAAATCATTGAAAATGATATACCTAGAGAGGACTCTAGAGCAATGTTCAGGAAGGTTGTCCTGCCACGTTGATCAAAGTATTAAATAGCTCTCTTTTGAGTATCCGCCATTTTGAATTTTTGAATTTCCAAATTTAAAAAATAACTAATTTTTTCTGTGTATTTTAAATGAAAAATTTCGATTAATTAATAAATAACAAAATATATTTTTCTTTTTTATATTGAAACTAAGGGGGGATGGGGGGTATTGTAAACAAAATTCGAAAAAAATATATATTATACTGCGCCTACTGTTTCGTTCAGTGTGTGTTAACACCAAAGAAGTTACATAATCAACGAAAACCCGGCGAAAGCTAGCCATGCTAGTTTCACTCTTAGCTAAATCGAATCATCAGTGACCGTTGAGCCGATGAGTGAGAATTTTATAAACCATTTTTTTTCTCGAAAGAAGCTACTGTTGCTAGACTTTATTAATATTATTTCCGTAGGAGCATACTGAGCAATTTTTTTAAGATTTCTTTTTTGGCTGAAAGAACTGAAAATTTTAATTATCAAGAAATTTTTCCGCAGTATAGCTAGCGTGCCGTTCGTGATCGGAAAAAATAGAAATCCAAAATAACGATTATTTCTGATCGAAATGAATAGAAGTCCAAAATAACGATTATTTTTCATCGAAATAAAAAGAAATAAAAAATAACGATTATTTTTGATCGAAAAAAATAGAAATTGAAAATAACGATTATTTTTGATCGAAAAATTAAAAATCCAAAATAACTATTATTTTAAATCGTAAAAAGTATAAATCCAGAATAACGACTATGCAGTGATTTCTATCATAAAATTCATAATCGTTACGGTCCCTGAAAATTTCCGAGTACAATAAATTCTGTAACGTTATCTATCGTTTTTTCCCTCTTATCAACAAAAAAAAAAAAAAAGAGTTTCGAAAAGAATTTCTGTGTGTAAATGGGGAATTTTCGATTTTACGATTTTTATTAACCGTTTACCTTATAGCCGATTTCTTTTAACATGAAAATTGATTTTTTTTACTGCTTCCTCAACTGGTCACTTCCTTACATGATTTTCAAGCTAGCGTATTGGTTGGAAATAGTACCTGAGATGCTATTCAGCAGTAATGTTTTCTGCATGTTTGCTTCATATACAGATAACTTGTTGATCACCTTTCAGCTACCGTAATCTCAATTGTTTGTACTGTTCCCTCGAACATTAGGACTTTTACGAACGAGACTTATGATAGCGAGTTTTACGACACTCTCGCCATCATGCGTTATGTAGAGTTATATTCTTGGCGAAAACCTTAATCCCTAATTGAGTTTATAAGTTAGTCATAGCATTCATAAATATCTCAACTCATTGGCGGCACTTCTAACTAATGAAATTAATTATACGATTCAACACTTAATTATTTACGCTACTTACCAGATAAAATAAACCAAATGTCCAGGCTTAGTAAGTAGGAAGAAAACAAAAGGCACTGCAGCAAAAAAAATAAAAAAATCAAGCTAAGTTCATTATATTAATGCGGAAAAACTGCACTCGACCCTATCTCGCGATATTCATTAATTGTCACTGAAATCACCAATGAAATTAAAAGCATTAAAAGAAGATAAACTTCCTAACGATCAAAACTGCTCAACTGCTCAAGTGCTGACGACGACAACGATGACTCTGTTAAGTTAAAGTCAAGCAGCTGCAGTAGAGTTTATGTCCAGCGACGAAGCAGAAAAAAGTTATTAATAAATAGAGTTTGGAGAAAGCAAAGCAAAGCAAAAAAAAAGAAAAACTCTCAACCGACAATCCAACCATTAGCAAGAAGTCTGCATCAAATAAATAAAAACCTCACAAGCCTTAAGGTTGCACAAAGCAAAATACAAAAAAATTGAAAACCGAATGCAAATTATGAGAAGCGCAGCAAAAGCTGCTTTCATTCATAATGCAAAAAAAAAAAAAAATACTGCACATCACATTTCTTTAGAAAAATCGGGCGAGCGCTACTTCTTTCTGCTCGCCTTATGCTGCGCATACCTTTGCTGCTGCTTTCTTGCCTAAAATTATGCAAGCAAATTTTATCTATTTATCTCTGTGCAATTGAAGGACCGCGTAATTAAAAGAAAATAAAAATGCAAATGCAAATGCAAACAACAAAAAGAATGCAGAAAGAAGAAGAAGAAGAGAAAACATCTATTTTTTATATTCATAATCAAAAACCATGAAGAAATAGCAAAGAAAAATTGCAATTCATTTACTTTTGCAGCATAATTGCATACAACCATCCATCCATCCACCCAACTGCCTATCCAATTTTTTTGTGCTCGCTTTCTTTTAAGCTTTTGCTGCTTGTGCTCCTTTCAATTGCAATTGTAAATAGCAGCAGCAACAGCAGCCGCAGTAGAAAATCGTTGAAAGAAAGTAGACGTAGAATGAAGAAAAACGTCAAAATAAAATAAGTAAATTTCTTCCTTTAAACTTTGTATGCGTTGCACTCGTCAAAGCGCTTAATTGAAGGCAAAAGTAGGCTTAAAGATGGCAACAGCAGAAGTGCAGCAGCAGCAGCATTAACTGCTGCAGCAACATCAGCAACAAAACAAACTTAAGTTGAAAAGAAAAAGGATACGAAGAATTTTCATTTGTGCATGAAATCCTTTTTAAAGAATTCCTTCCATATTCCTTAGATATTTTAACCCTCACTTTACCTTGTTGCCATTCATTGTTGGCTGTTGCAGTTATTGTTTATGCGCATGCAATTAAATTTAAAATATTAACTAAATAAAGCAGCGAAATTAATACACTGAGAAAATTATCTGCACCATAAAGGTGTGATGAATTTGTCAAACTCAATGTTACTTGGCAGAATTGCTTGCGCAAATAGAAACAAACATGCAAACACAACAAAATGTTTTATGGCAAGTTGTGTTTGTGTGTGCGCGTTTTGTTAGTATTTTTTCAAGGGTCTAACTATGAGAGAGAGAGCCAAACGAAGACAAAAATCAAGTCCATGTCCAAACTTTAATCTATAGTGTAGAAAGAACTAGATATTACCAACCAAAGCTACAATTGCAAAGGTAGAAAAGGAGTTTAGCGAAGAAATATTATCTCAGTCAACCGCTGTAGTTTAAGATTTTCGAAAATGCTGTGTCCAAAACTTCTCTCACAAAGCATATGGTTTGTAACGTACGTGAAACCAAATGTCCAACACAGAGCAGAAAAATTACTTGGGTTTTTTTAAAGGAAAATCTTACTTTATCTATTTAATCTCATATGCGAGGATAGTGTGAGAAGAAAAATGTACAACCGGGAAGCCTATTAGTTACACTATGATGTGGATGTAATTAGGTGGAAGTACCTCAAGTGAATCTTGAAATCACATCCGAAAAGTTTCAGTTGATCGCCAGATCACCGTGGCGACAGAGTTCGAATGATTCAGCCCGGTATCGAGGAAAATTACTGAAGGCCATCCATGCCTACAAAAAAGTCGAATTCTGTTCAAGATTATATTGACGATATTAATATTTCTTACGTATCCAAAGTATTGAATGTTATCCATTCCTGTGTAACTTATTAATTCCAACAGTGTATTTCTTAATTTGTTGCAACGATATACTATGTAAATATAGATGGATGGGTGAATATTTAGAGGCAACCACTTAAAACCGAGAATTGCATCTTTCTGTCACATACTGGGAAGAAACCAAATATGCAATTCAAAAGAAAATATTTAACAAACGGATGCAGCAGTAGCAGGATAACTGCTGAATGAATGAATGCAGTTAAGCGCACAATTGACATTTGCTGATGACGATAGCGCTGCTGATGATGACGAAGACAGCCAGTATCCGTATGATGTTTAGTATAAGAATTTGAATGACGACGACGACGACTGACTACGTTTTGTGACAAGGACGAGACTCACTAATTCAGTCAAGCATAAGAAATGCTGAGCGGAAAAAAAAAATAAAACTTTGCAATATAAAGAATGCAAGCAAACATAGACGAGTATGAGATGTAAATTTTAGTTGGCAACGCGTGCAAGATTTAGACATTTGAAGGAAGTTATGCAAAGGGAGATGAGCAAATACAAGAACTAGTAACATACCATACACATATGAGAGGCAAATGTGTAATGCTATGCTTGTGAAAAGTTATGAGTTTTCAGTTGTAAAAATAAATAAAACTTTTGAATGAAATTGAGGATGTGCTAGGGTGGAACTTAACCTTTTTTTGTTATGTAGTGCATTTTCTAAGAATCTAAATGTTTACCAGGGACCTTAAATAATCGTTAGTTTCTGTAATTAAATTCAAAAAAATCACAATGAAGGAAAAGGACCAGAAGCCAAGATATATGACATGATTTTTAATTATGCAATTTTTATTTTAAAAATCCAAAATAATTGTTATATCGGATTTCTATTTTTTTCGTTTTTTCGAATTTCTACTCTTTTCAATCAAACATAATCGTTATTTTGGATTTCTTTTTGTTTCGATCAAAAATAATCGTTATTTTGGATTTTTATTTTTTCGATCAAAAATAATCGTTATTTTGGATTTCTATTTGTTTCGATCAAAAATAATCGTTATTTTGGATTTTTATTTTTTCGGTCAAAAATAATCGTTATTTTAGATTTCTATTCTTTTCGACCAAAAATAATCGATATTAAAAGATTTTAACATAAAGCTAATTTTTCCGCAGTATAGCTAGCGTGCCGTGCGTTTCGTGATCGAAAAAAATAGAACTTAAAAATATCGATTATTTTCGATCGAAAAAAATTGATATCTAAAATAACGATTATTTCTGATCGAAATGAATAAAAGTTCAAAATATTATGCAGTGATTTCTATCATAAAATTCATAATCGTTACGGTCCCTGATATGTACCATGACATATTTTTTAATTTTGTAATTTTTATTTTAAAAATCAAAAAAATAATCGTTATTTCGAATTTTTTTTTTTCAATCGGAGTATTATTTTTTTCGTTTAAACATAATTATTATTATCGATTATGTGGCAGTTCCTGATATGTGCTCTTTCGTTTGATGCTTATATAGTTAATAAAAACAGCATACCACGCCTTAGGCCAAAGTTCATGTCTGAAAACCTTGCTAAGGTCCAGCTTAGAAAACACACATGCACTTGCTGGTGCTGGGAAACCAAACCCAAAGTTAACTAAACAGAAATAAAAATTAAAAAAAAAAAAATGAAATGAGACCAAGTCGTAGAAAAGTCATAAATAAGTGCAATGCGCTCAGCAATTGCAATTTCTAAGATAAGAATAACGACTTCTCATCCGTGCGCTGCAGGCACACATATCCTTCAAAGTTATTCAGGTTACCTCATCTTCTATTCTACAACTGGTAGACTTAAGGTGCTGCTGCATGTGTTTGCTTATGGGAGAAGAAAATTGTGACACACAAAAAAAACGAAACACTCGAGATTTAGTTCGGTTTCTTCTTTTGCATGTGCGCTTTGGTAGAAAAAGATTTATTTATTTTTGCATCCTTACGAAAGGGTACGAGAATTTGCATACCTATACAAATTAAAGTTGAAAAAAAAAGGAAACAATTTGATGGCACTGCAAACGACTTGACATGCTCAGCGAATAAGAATAAGAAAGCAGGTGAGTTGGTATGTTGGCAAAACATTTAGCGCTATATTAGGAAGTCTTAACTCGCAAGCAAGCACTTACAATTTTTGCAGTGAAGCTGTAATTTTTCAACATTTTCTTAAGATTAATGAAGGTAATTGTGCTTAACGAAATAGTAATTAGCAGCTTCTAGCTAGCTGCTAAAGCAAATTTTCATAATTTTTATGAAGGAAGTGTGTGGTAAGGACGAGTTTAGCTCAAGCTACTGCATAACAAAATGCTTACGCTCAGTTCCTATAAGCTCTTTGAATGTTTTCCTTGAATTAACGCTAATGTAATGGTGACATCACCCACTGTAGAAGAATCTGACGACCACTGTTAAATTTATTTTATAGTTCTATCCGGAATTTGGTCTATACCATAGGTGGGCAAAATTTTGGAAGCAGAAGCTACATACAACAAAAGCAACAACTACTTGTACAACAACAGAAAAAAGTGTAAAGTGTAGAAATAAAAGTACACTGATCAAACGAAACGAAAGAAGCAGTTCTCATTGTTGTTTCCTTGTTTGCGCTAACTTCGTTTTTTTTTGTTTTTTTGTTTTTTTCTGAGTGATACAACAATAATAAAAATCCAGTGCCACAGCGCGTTTAAAAAAAAAATTTTAAAAATATGCGAGGAGCTAAATCTGGCTCATTTTTCCTTTTTTGGCCACCTATGGTCTATACCTAATGATTTTCTCTTGTGTTCGAATGTATCAAAAATCAATGGGCGATATTGACGCTGAAATTTTCGACGAATCAACTCTCTAAAAACAACATATTATCAGAGTCGATAAACATGATATAGCATATGCTGTCCATATCGACCTGTGCTCAAAGGGAGTAAGTCATAAAAATGCGTTGAGACTAAAAGAGGTTGAATACTTCATTTACAGGAGATTCGGCCATTGTAACGAAAATATATATCTGCAATATATCGGAAAATTACTTTTAGTCATAACTTCATCTTGACAGAAAATTTTCAGTAGTTTTACGGTCAAGAGAGTTCTAGGAAAACAGACGTTCAGAGCCTACAAACTCAATCAACATCTACACATACGACACAAAAGAGGACAAAGGCGTGGAATCTAGTTTTTATTTAAATTCCTGTCACTAACTTTTAGACCGAGTTGTAGGCGATATGTATGGCAACCGATCCATGCTAAAAGACCTCAGCAACATAGCTGAAAATAACGTATTTTTGGGTGCCCTGCTAACGCAACTAAGAGGGCAATGAAATAGCAGACGAACAAGCACAAATGGGGATGCTCCTTGAAGATAGCACAGAAAACGTAGAGCTTACCTATTCAACATTTTAACTTCACTACATATTAAGAAGTCTTAACAAGTCTTATAAGTTATCATGCTCATAGAATGGGTATGTTGGCCTATAAAAACCATATAGCTGCTACAATAAGGACGATGAGGAAACTGTTAAGCTTGGGCAGATGTTGTTCAACAACCTTGAGGAACTATCTGGCACTGACCTCAAATTGCTAAAGGATTTTGCGAGAACTTTGAAAGCCTTCACGCTCATATTAGATATAAACTAGCTTGCATGAATAAACTTTCATATACAGCGAGTTCATGATTGCTATAACTCAAGAACCATACAATTTATGTCCCATTGTATTTTGACACTACCCAATGAATTTTTCTAGGTTTTTTTTTTTAACTGAATTTTTTGTCATTAAGTCAATTTGAAATTTGATTTAAAAAATTATTGTTTATATTTTTAAAAAATAACTTTATTAGTCTTCTACAACGCAATGACCGAATACGCCTACAATAAGCATTATGGCTTAATTAAACGTTTTCGTCATTATGAAGAGTATACCTTTAGACCACACAAAACCTACTGGACCAAATTTCTCATCGATAAGCAAGAGCGTACAGTACTCGGAAAAAAACCATTTGAATGGGCTAAAATAATTCTTTTTTACATCTGTTATTACATCTGTATCTGCATACTTGTTACCATTTGTTGGATCGTCTTTCGTGCAACACTTTCCCATACACAGCCCAAATGGTTACAGGAACAGCCTGGCGTTAGTTTTGCACCAATAATAGATACCAATGGTATACAGTACGATATCAATGCCAATGAAGAATTTGAACATTACACCAATAGTATCAATTCTTTTGTCACCAAATACGGCGATGGTACAGAACATTTTGGAGGAGCCGCAGGATGTAGTCCGATCGATGATTATGGTTATGCGATTCGAAAACCTTGTATATTTTTAAAAGTTAATCGAATATATGGTTTTAAAACTGACCCCTTTACAACAGCCTCCGAGTTACCTGCAGAAGCACCAGAAAGTTTAAAAAAAGTTATTGATGCAAATCCGGATGATGCCAAAGATGGACGGATATGGGTATCATGCCAAAGTGATCTATCTAAGGAAGCTACCTATGTATACTTTCCAGCTACACAGTCGATACCAACAAAATTTGTAGATGTTAAGCAATTAAAAGATGGAACATTAGAAGATGGGAAATTAAAAGATGGCGAACAATTTTATGATTTAAAAGATCTTAATCGTATTGTGGCAGTGCAAATTTCCGGTATTCCGTTTGATGAAGTTATACATTTTGAATGTTATTTTTGGGCCAAAAACATGGTGCGGGATACTGAAATGGTGCATAGCAAAAATGTTGGTAAAGCTTATATTAAATTTAAATTGAAAATCACCAACATAGCAGACGCATAATTTTCGATATATATAGATGTCTAGTAACTTTTATTAATATTTCTACAATCTGTACAGATTTTATGTAAACTTTATAATGATTATATACCTACACATGTAAATTGACTTAACTGATTACTCTAGATCATGTGATATGAATCAGCAAGCGGTACAAAATAAAAGTTGTGTCGGAAATCTTGTAGGTTCAAACACAAAAAAACATTTGAGAGAAGCTGGAATTTATGGATATGCAAAGAGAGGAAAACTTTATTTCGGCTTATGAGAAGAAATGTTTAGAATGGGCTGAAGGACTTCAAAAGCGCTCTTTAGGCAGACGAATCAATATTTATGCATTTTGCGTGAAAAATTAGGAATTTATGTTAGGGAGCCGGTGGTCAAATTTTTATACGATTTAATCGTGCGGCAGAGGTTGAAAATCATGCAGTTCCAAGTTGTAGAAATAATACGAAAAAAACTCAGCCATTGTGTTGTATGTATATGCGTTATTAATATTGTAAAATAAGAGAGTATCATAAACGATTCTATTGCGTCTGCCTCTATTTTAAAAAAATTATGTTTAACTATGAAAAACATAAATGCAAGAGGCAGACGTTATTCTTGTTGCATTTAGGTGTAAATAAAATTTTTTTTCAAATCATGTAATATATAAAAATGTAATTGATTTTATGGGCAGGCAGATTGCATTAGTAATAAATATTATGTCATAAAGAAGGAGAGAAACAACATCTGCCACTTAGTTTTAAAAATGGTGTAATAAATTGTTTAACCGCGTCTGCCACTTGGCCGACAAGCTGTTTTACTTATAATAACAAAAATAGAGCAGGCAGACAATTGCAGCCTTGCTTTTTCGCATGCAGTCGTTTTTGAGTACTTAAGATGCATACTATTAAGGTTATAGCTACTTAGATAAAACCAATTCCGTGCAAATTTCGTTATGCAAAATTTATTATTATAAAATTTTTTTGGTCATTTATATTATTTTCTGACTGTGTACAAAAATATTTTTTTTTATATTTTTCTATTTAATCGAAGTCTTTTCGGAAAATAATGCGATATATCTGGTATTATCTTTGTAGAAGTTTATGTAGGTAATGTTTTCTTTTATTAAGTTCCAATTTTTGTTGTAAATTTTTTTTTGAAGTAAAATATTTTGGGCGATTTCTTTTATAAACGATATGAATAACCATTAGATGCATTTCTGGTATATAATAAAACTTTCTGAAATTTCACCAACAACCAAATATACGAAAGGCAACAAATTTTCATTGTTTACAAGATAAACATAAACAACTTTGAAAACTCATAATGACATTTACACCATTTTGCAACAACAACGACAACAACAACAATAAATCAAACAAGCAACAAAGTCCTGCTTAAGAGAATATTTCAGATGGAAGAATGCCCGTGCCATACAAAACATCTGAGAAAAATAAAAAGAAACAACCAATCTGGGTAGTTTGTAAAACTTTGCAGCACAAAAAAAAAAACAACAACAGAATTCTCGTTTAGTATATTACACCAAAATAGCTAATTTCAAGTAGAATTTTTACAGTCTCACTCCCCATAACACAACAACTTTCTTGTTGTACTTCAGAGGCCTAGAGAAACTCATGCGATTGCTTTTTATGAAATTCATAATTTCTGCCTAGAGCCATACACATACATACATAGGTATAAACTTTCCAAACAGGTAAGCAGTATAGGTGAGCTATTTTCTTTGTTGTATTTCTCAAATTAACAGAAAAACAAAAAAAAAAAATGTTGCATACATTGCAGCGCATTGCACACTCATACAAATGCATATTTTCATTTATAGCTTTAAAGAAATTTCGAGAGTAAAAAGAGAAATAAAAAAAAAAAAACTGCAGAAAATGCAAATATTTCAAAACTCAAACTCCGCTTAAAACAACAACTGCAGCTCTATGGGCTTTTCCCTCTATAACTGGGACCGTTTAGAAATAACCTCTAAAAGTTGGTAATGTGTGTATAATTTGTTATTTTGAATTTGAATATTCACGTTTTATCGGTCTGAGTATGGTTATTTGGAAAACTGTGTAAATGGGAAACTTCTTTAATTGAGACAAAAATTTTAGTCTCTTGGAGATCCCAGTTATCCAGGTTTCACTGTATTTTGTTAAGCCAGCATCGGCTGGTATGAATTTTTTTTTTGTTTACTCAGAGAATCACTTGAAATCGAAGTTATCATGAGTGCTAAGGGACTTTTGAACTTTTAAGATCAGTTCTCTAGAACATTTTTCTTAGAATATTTCGATACTTATTCGACATTTAATAACATTTGATAATATTTTTTGACTTTTCTGTTTATTTCGATTTTTTTCAACAATTTTCGACTTTGTCCAAATGGTTTGATTTTTTGAAACTTACCGACTTTTCCAATATTTTTCGACTTTGTTTGGAGTTTTGTACTTTTTCTCATTTCATATTTTGCGTTTTTTTAACATTTTTAGGCTTTTTCAACTTTATTCGGCTTTGTCAAAATTTTTCGATTTTTCAACATTTTTTTTAAACAATTTTCACTTTATCAACATTTTTTGATTTTTTCAACATTTTTTGACTTTCTCAATATTTTTAGAGTTTTTTGTCAAAATTTTTCGACTTTTTCAGCATTTCTCAACTTCATTAATATTTTTCGACTTTGTGCAAATTCTTCGACTTCATCAACATTTTTTACTTTGGCAAAAATTTTTTGATTTTCTCAATATTACACGACTTTGTCAACATTTCTTGACTTTGTCAACATTTCTCAACTTTGTCAACATTTTTTGACTTTGTCAACATTTTCCAGCTACTTCAACATTATTTGACTATTTTAAAATTTTACAATATCTTCCGTTGCTTATCGACTTTAGGGCTTATAGATTTGGTGGACATTTTTTGAGATCTCTTAACTTTTTCGATAATATTTATCATTTTGCGACATTATGGCACTGCTTGGTACTGTTATACATCAATGTTCTTTTAAAGGAATATCAAATTTTTTCGATATTTTCTTCAATATTTTGTTTTTAAGTGCACTATTTCTCAAAAGAAACAACAACTCCTACTATATAAAAAGTAGCATAAAATCTTTTTTATCTCGAAATACCGCAAATGTTTGTTAACTCCTTGCATATTGTATGATAGTCCTGAAAACATAATTAATTCTCCTCATTCAAAAATCATAACTTTTTGAAATGTTTAGAGTATTAGCAAAAAAAAATAATATATTGAACATTTTTATTATTATGGGAAAGTTTTTAACATAAAATCTGTCGAAGAATGCAAATCCAGCCCACTGTTTAAAGTTCAAACTAAAGTTGGAATAAATAGGAACCCCAAAACGTGTACTCTCTACTAAGGTAAAGTCAACTCGTAGAAAAGTCGTACATTTGCACATTAATTAATTAAAAAACGAAGAAGCAGCAAAAAAAAAAACCAAATGAAATTAACAAAAAGAATGAAAAGAAAAAAAAAAATAAAAATCCTCAAAAAAACAAAAAACCCCCACAGTACGGAAGTGAAGAAGTGCTGATAATGGAGTGATGATGACGGTGTGCGCAAAGAATTGCAATAAAATTAAAAATTGAAAGAAAAAAAAAAAATCGCAAACAAAACAAAACACTGCATGATTTAACCAACGGACTCTGCTGCTTCAAACTGACGGACTACTACCCCGAGAACAGCCGGCCGGACATTAAGGGTGAAAGTACTACGAAAATACATATATATTTATATGGATGGTATATCAAGCTAAGAAGCAGAAGAAGAAGAAGAGAGATTGGCTGACTTTGCTGTATGAATGGACCAACGTCGAGTGGAAATGAAGAACGAGGTAGAAGCCGTAGTCGCAGCATTGTAGTATGAATGCATGCAGGGCATAGGCATTGCCAAAGTACAAAAAAAAAAACAAAAAAGAGGTGGCTTCAAGTGCAGAAAATTTAATAAAACGTAAAAAAAAAGCCCACCAGCAACAAACTTTGTGAATTCAGCTTATGAAAGTGCATCTCAGAAAATTGCTATGGCTATGCTAAGGTGCAGCAAGCAGCCTACAGTTTATGGAATGAAGTTAGAGTTGCTACTGCTACTGCTGCTGCACTTTAATGCAATTTTATGCGTTGCAGCTTTTGCATTATTCATTTGCAAATTCCTTAGTTAATGATTTATTTTGAGATTTCTTCTCTTTTTTGCATTACATATTTTCGAATTTTGTTTTTTCTTCCCCTTCATTTAATTGTTAAAAGTTTTATTGTTAAAATTGTTAAGCACAATTTGAGAAAAAATTCTAGAGTTTTTGCATTGTGGCATTTACTGAGTTTGTGGCTGGTTGTTTGGTGGGGAAGGTGGAGTAAGGACTACTTAAAAATTTCGTAATAATTATAGAAAGTAAACTCAAAATAAAAAATATCATAACAAAGATATTTCGAACTCTTGCTTTCATCACAGATCTATATAATTTATAAAACATTTTTTTTTTTTACAGATTTTAATGCGACCTTTTCCAACTCTTATTTTTTGTTTCCATACTATGAAATTTTTAAATTTGCTACAATAAATGATTCGAAACACTTGAAGCCAATGTAATTGCATTGACAAGTACCCGCTTAATTCATCACTATGTTTCTTCGACCTACATAAATACTCAAAAGTATCACACCATATGCATTGACAAGAGTACGAATATCTCAAGAGTAAAGCGCGATCTAAATAGAAATTGTGATCGACGTTAACTTTGTTGTACCTTCTTGGGTTTTTTGCAGATAACGAAATAAAAAAAAAAAATTACAATAGCTGTCAGTAACAACATGCGTTATGTGCTACCAGCAACCTCATTAAGACATTAATTACAATACAATGACACATGAAAGCTGCTGCTAAATGATATGAAACTAAGCATCGGTATCTATGCAAAAATTGCTGTATGCCAGTTTTACAATTTCTTAGATATAGTATAAACTCAAAACATATAGAAAATGGTTCAATTTTTTTTTTTTTATACCTTATGAGCCATAGTCTAAAGTACAAAATAAAATAAAAAAAAACTGAACCATTTTTAAAGTGTCAAATTTATTTTTAAATTGAGAGGTCTCAAATTCATGCGAATATATGTTTATACAGTTTGTGACCACGCCCACCTATTATAAAGGTACATACACAAAAATGAGTACTTAAAATTAGTTAAATTGAAAAAAATCATTCCATCTGATACATATTTGACATATCTTTGGGAAAGTAGAGAAAATATGGAGATTAACACACATGAAACTACCCAGTAAACATTTTTATTCGCGAAGAGTCATATTTCAATTACCGAGACGATAGCTTCGATCGCGTGCAAGATCATATATTGATAATGCCAAGCGATACCCGACTACAAATTTTCTAAGGCATGCTTAAATATACCTTCGGCCCTAACTAGAATGTAATGAGGTAAGTCTAAATTAGGAATATTTAGCTGCAGGCAGTTCTAAGATATTTCTAAATGGTTTGGTCATGGTTATGACCTAAGGAATGCCTTAATTTGGTAAGTCTATGGAATCAATAATGTGGTAATCGTGACGAAGTTCGAAATTACTGCTGAATTGTAAGCAATGACCGTTTGTTTGGGAAAAACTGTCCAGGGTTAGCGACTCGCCAAAGCAATTCGCGTATGACACATAAGAAAGCGTCGTAGGTGGTTGGCTGTAGGTGGGTCACATCTTGTCACACGGAAATTTTTCGGGCATGAAATCAATGTGTTTTCATCTCCTTTACAACATTGGTCTTAATACATATATTTTTTTACTTATGGCTTACTTTCGGAGTTATTGAGCAAAATTTTTCTCGTCGGCCTCTCTCAGAACCACGATTTTGGCGACTGACGCTTATTGCGGTATTGGCCTGCTTAAACTATCAAAAAAAAATTAAGCGGAAGAAAAATTACTATGAAAAATGCAACGCTACCTTCCGTACTATTATGTTCGTCATTTTGACGAGCAACCGTAAATAACTCTCGCTCTAACTATCGTGCTTTTACACCAATTCATTCGTCAATGAAAGCTTGCGTGATAGTGCACAGTTGGTGAGCATTTTTGAACTTGTATATTTAGGCTACTTGTTCGTCATTTTGACGAACGGTTAGTTTTTGTGTATATTTTTATTTGTTTGGTTAGATGTCGTGTACTACGGCTCTATGTATTTTCAAAGCAAATAACAAAAACAACATTCCAAATTACTTTCTGCAGATCGTGTTTGCATTTTGCATACTTTTGTTTTACCGTTTTTTTTTTTTTTAATAACTTTTTATTATAGGAAGTATGCATATAAAAACAATGTACGCACATATAAATTTTTCGCTGACAAAGTCAAACAAACAAAACATTCAAAACCCACAGAAGTATAGTTAGCGAAAAAGCTATATGTGCGTACAATGTTTTCATATATTTCCTATGATAAAAAGTTTTTACGAAAATAATGGTAAAACAAAAGTATGCAGAATGCAAGCACGATTTGCAGAAAGTAATTTGAAATGTTGTATTTGTTATTTGAAATGGAAAAAAGCACCGTAGAATGGCTTGGCAATGAAAAAAAAAAAAAAAATGACATTTCGATTTTGGAAAAAATATCTCCATACCTCAAATGTCTTTTAACGCGCATTAAACTCATGTCATTTTTCTCTCATATTAATATAAATCAACAATAAAATGTTAAACGTAAAAGCATCTGAGGTTTTTGAGAAAATCAGCCTTGTTTTTTTTTCATAAAAAGCGCTATAACTCCGGCAATTTTCAACAATTTTCAAAACTTCTTAAAGATTCTGACAGAGAATCAGAATTTCTATTAGAATCCGAATTATATTATAAATTAATTATTTTGATTTGAATGAAAATGCGACTATTTTGAAAAATTTTCAGCGGTTTTTCAAGTTTTGACACTTAAACTTTAAATGGGCATAACTTCGTAAAAAATGTTTTTTAATGAATCAGTGGAATATGTGTCCCCTTATATCCTCTGAAAATCAACATACATATATAATCGGCAACCAAATCCGAGATTTGAAGTTAGTCCGACTGCATGGTTTCAAATGGATTTGGTCTGTCAAAAATTTATGTGATCATCAAAATGTCGAATGGTAAGCTTTAAAAGAGTATTAAATAAGGTAAGCTATCCAGCTTTGGGGTTAGGTGCATCAATCGATGGGGAAAAGCTGAGACCTACATTTGTCAGTCGACTCTTTGTTGTTGTGCATAAAAACTAAACAGTTTCTCTAAAAGAGAATTTAGTTTATTTCAAAACCTCATTGCTATGACTATTAAAAACTACAAAAAATACGATTTGAAATTCAAAAAGTTGCTTTTCGCTCCATCCCACTGGGAGTTTTTAATTAGTTCATTTCCTTTCTTTCAGTCTCAAAAACTTAAAATTTTAGAGGATTACAAAAGAGTTTACATATAACTGCTATGTTTTCAAGTTTTCCAAAGAAGAAAAAAAAAACAAAAAAAAAAACCAACAAAATGCGCCATTAACAAAAAAAAAAAAAAAAAAATTAATTAAAAATTTGAAACGCAGACAAACGCACTCTTAAAAATTTCAAACCGAAACAAACAAAAACATTTCAAATAACGTTACTCAAACCAATGCGTCATTTCGACCATACTCAGCCCTAAGCTGACTAAACGACGATATGAAGATATAACCAGACCCAGAGCTTAACTAAAGCATTTGTAAACAAAAATGCAATAGCTCCTCAAATCCAACAATAACAAAAAAAAAAAAATCAAATTGACTGCAGCAGACCATGTCCGTCGTCCACGAAATGCATTTTTATTGCACTTTGTAATACAACGCACAAAAAAAAAACCAAAAAAAAAAACAAAAAAATTAAGGATACTCGTATAAGGCGTATCCTATACAACGAACTCAAACCAAAGCCTCAATAAAAGGAGCTAAGAACCTGCAGCGCACGAGTAAAACTTTATATCAGCAGCAGCTTCAAGCTTTTTTCGCGAGGTTTGAGCATTTCGACAAACAATTTACGATAAATACAAGAATTGCAATGCAAGGATATGAAAGTCAGAAAAAAAAAGAAAAACCCAAAACAAAAACAAAATTCGATACTACCAAAAAAAAAAACGCATAAGATATGCCTCACGATATATGTACGGCGGCGCCCAACTTTTATTCGGCACAAATGCAAGTCGTAAGTGGTAGATTTCGACAATGCAAATGCAACGAATGCATTTGCTGCAATATTGTGTTCGTCGCAGCGTACATACTCTAAGTCTTTCGCCAAGGATAATGAAATTTTTCGTTAGCCTGTCTGCTTGTCTCTCCGCCTGTCTGTCTGTCTGTCTGTCTATATGCCTATTTGGCTGTGAATGTTTGTTTGGACAAAATAATCCTACGCTTCGAAATTTTTTGAAGGAGTTTTTTTGTAATTTTGCGCGTATCACTGGCGCTAGCTACTGCTCGTAATATAAGTGTAAGGATATGCATATGGCAGGACATTGCCGTTGTTGCTTGTCTTTGTATTGCAATTGGCTGTAGAAAAGCAATGTGACACTGTGGAAAAAATAATATTTGACAGAAATCCTATTGCTAAATGGAATCATCAGTGACCTTTGTCGTGGAAATTACCAATAAAATAAGTAGTATTGAATATTTATCGAATTGATTGATTACGATAGCTATGTATCGTAATAGAAAGGGAGCCGGTGAAAGATTTTTGGTATATGATTTTTTTGTTATGCAAATTAAAATAACTAAGAGTAAGTTTAAAAAAAAAAAATTATTTTGAAATAACAATAAAAAAGTCATTCATTTAGTATATCGCGTCTGCCTCTGATATATTTTATTAACAGCATATTTTAGTTAACGAAATGAAATGGCAGACGTGCATACTGCTACATTTTTAATAAAATTGATTTTTAAAATGTAAAAAAAAACTCTAATAGATAATTTTACGTTATTTTGTTTCTGCCAGAAAAATATTATAAACGGCCGAAATAGAATAATGAATTTTTCATGACAAAATATGCTCTATATTATTTTTATATAGATATATCTTTAATGGTATGCAACTTTGGTGCTCAAAAACGTTTGCCTTTGAAACGCTGAAATCGTCTGCCTTCTCTATATTTCTGCATTTTATAAGTAAAAGAATCAGTCGGCCAAGAGGCAGACGCGATAAGACGTGATTAAGTACTCAATTTTTAATTAATATGTTTGCAATATTACAATTTTTAAATGCAGCAACAACGAAGTGGCAGAAGTGGTTTCTCTCTAACCTTTATTGTTATTGTAATCTGCCTAACGATAAAAGCATTTAAATTATAGAATAAATTTAAATAATTTTAAGCGGAGTAAAAAAACAGCGTCTGCCTCTTGAATTTAGGTGTGTATTAAGAATGTACATATATAAACACATTTAATATGATAGGCAGACGTGATAAAATTGTGAATGACACCTTTTTTTCAGATTTTTACTCACACTTAATATCGCAGAGGCTACGCAATGGCAGATATATTTCGTATTACTTATATCACTAAGAGCTTCAAGATTTTCAGCATCTGCCGCATAATAAAAAATCATATAAAAATTTCGGCCCTAATTATTATTTTATTGTCATAAGTGCTTGTTGGGTGATAGCGCTAAATCATACAAAATTTTCACTGCTCAGGCGCAACGTAAGAAAATTCATTTAAAAATTTCGCTCTCTGTACTATGTGAAAAATTCCAAATGTGAAAATTTCGTTGTAGTCGTCATCGCTGTTTACGTTTATTTGTTTTTTTTTTTCGTTACTCTGAATACAGGGGTGGAGAATACAAAAACTGCATTCGCCAAAAGTCAATCAAAAAAGTCGATGTATAATAACTCAAAAAAAAAAAAAAAAAAAAATGAAATTCAAAAAAATTTATAAATAACAAATCCTGCAACATATCTAAAAAAGCCTTTTGCACATATCCTTTATCTCGATAGATGGCGATGGCAATGGCGATACTGATGATGATGAAAAGTGCAGGCTGCTGCAAGGCTTTTCCGCACTTAACAGCCGATTATCATAGACGGTATTAAAATTTGCTAAGAGCGTAAAAAATAAGTTTGTTGGCGTTGCCAACTTCTGCTAATGTTACCCCATCCATGCTGGCTGGCATTTAGGCCATAGACAATCTCATATGTGTTCTGACTGCAGTTACGACGTTTTGAATGCACTGAATATTGTGAAATATTGCAAATACACTTGTAACTTTTTGTACAGAGAATGTTACTCATGCAATCTATGCATTTTTCAGATATTGTTACAACAACAACAACAACAATAAAAGTAGCTGATTTTTTACTTATTATTTTTTGTTTTTGTTTTTGTTGTAATTAAAAGGAATAGCATAGCGCACTTTATTTATTATGTGTGCATATTACAATATCATTGCTAGCCCCCCACCTACTACTGGCTTTTGCTCAGTCTTTGCCTTTTTAGTTGCAATTTTTCAATCTTTCAAATACTTTCAGCTAATATGTATGCATATTAAGTGTATCTAGCAGATACAATGCAACTCTTATGCCACTGCCAACAGATTTTAGATTGTTGTGGCATTTTTTCATATAACACAAAATGCACTTTGCCGTAGTGTTTAAGCCTTAATTTTTTTTTCTTTTTGTAATTTTGTGTTTAATTCGCATTTTTCGACTTATGAAATTGAGATTTTGTCGTTGAAAGTAAATTGCAATTTTTTTGTTAATTGGCAGATTTTTGCTCATAACTATTGCGAGTGATAAGAGTGAAATGACGGATTTAGCCATGCATTACAATTTTATATAGAAAACTTGCATAATTCTTATTTTTCATGGGGCAGAGCTTGAAAATTATAAAGTTTTAAGTAAAGTAAATACATAATAAGAAAAATCGCACCATTGCGTTTTTTTAAGAGAGATCTTTGAAATTAAAAATAAAAGAGAGTACTATAAACGATTTAATTGCGTCTGCCTTTGATTTTGAAAAACATGTTCAAACACAAAAATAGATAAATGCAAAAGGCAGACGTTTTATTATTACTGCATTTAAGAGTAATTTAATTTTCTTTTAAATTTTTTGATATATGCAAACTTTATTGATTTTATTGACAGGCAGATTGCGATAATTATAAAGATTGTGTTCTAAGAATCGAAAAAAACAACCTCTGCCATTTAGTTATTGCTGCATTTAAAAGTTGCAACATTATAAACATGTACATAAATAAAAAATTGAGCATTCTATTGCGTCTGCCTCTTGGCTGATGGATACTTTTAGTGACCAGAAACATAAAAATAGAGAAGGCAGACGTTCCCAGCGTTGATTTTTCGAAGGCAGACTTTTTGCGCTCTTAATTTTCATACATACTATAAAGAATATGCATACTATTGATATAAAATTTCTTCTATGGAAATGTTTTGTAACGCTTTGGCGCAAAATAATCTAAACCGATTTTATTTATTTCTTTTTTAAAACAACATATTTGTACAAAAGAAGCTTATCGCATACTTATTTTTTAATTTTTAAAAATTATATATCCTTTATTTTAGAATTAATTGGTGAACCCCAAATGCTACAAATTTTTGTAAAAGCAAGAAACGTCCTAATGGCCGGAAGTTGAAAATGAAAATATGACATAAGTTACAAATAAAACAACTCAATTAATGACATTATAACGGTTACTACACACATGCGTAAATTTTCTATTAAAAAAAAAGAAAATGCTAACGTCTTAAGCAAATATCAGTAAAATGAAATGTGTATAAAATTCAAATGACTCCCTCATGAATTCTAAACTAACAAGCATTAGATAAAGGTTAAGGAATAAAATGAAACTATGAGAGTTTAAGAAACGCTAACGAGCGACATATGGCATTCACTCAAAAATCCACGCAATAACTTGAGGGTCCTTTAAACGTAAAACCAATTTCTATGTTGGAAAATGAACTAAAAGCAGTCAGAAGAAAAAAAAAACACCTTTTCAAGTTCACCGTTGAGGTGAAATTAATGCGCGGAACATTTACAAGAGCGCGTTGCTTTTAATTCGTATCGAACAAATTAATTTTCCTTTTTTTTTTTTTTTTTGAATATTGAACTGAAGCTGAAGTGAAATCATCATATCAGCCTGCCTATAAGTCTGATGAGACATTTTCGGGCACGTCCATAGCATTTTCATTATTAGTCTGCATAAGCAAAGTGACTGCTATTTTGTATTGAAATCGATACAACCCGCAGCATGTTACATTTTTTATTTTTTTTGGCTTCTGTATCATGCGGATGCTTTGTCTTTCTCCACAATTTGGTATTCTTTATGCAATTTCTTGATCTTAATATATTGCCTTTTTTTTTGTGTACGTCATATTCTTCGAAACTCATGCCAATGCAGGCAATGTGCAAAATCAGCCATATCCATATCCTTTTACACGTAGTATATGCAACCAGAAGTTTGGGGTGCATTCGCTTGCCAAAATCATTTTAAACATCTGATCGGAAATTCGTTGTCTTTATCGTCTTTTCTCTGCTTTGTTTGTTAAGATTTTACAGCATGTGTATGTTAGAGGTTAAACGTCAAACTGCTGATCATCACCGACATTTACGATTTCGTATCTCGTATCTGCATTCACATCATCTGCGTTTTAAATTGCAATCTGTTTTCAAATCATAATTTCTGTACCATATCAGGTGTTGTATCGTGTGTTGCTTTTGTATTGTATTGTATGCTATTTTGCCACCACTATATGTTTAGTTTTTTGGCTCGTGCTCTACTTGGGCAACATATGGATAAGTGTTTATTCTTAAGTTAATTTTGTTTTTTTTTTTTGTGAATGAGATTTTAAAATCTGTATAAAATTTTCGAAAATTTTTGATTCACATTTTGTAGTTAAATGTGCAGTCGTCGATGCATAATCATAGCATCTGGCATTTCCTTTGTACATTAAAATCGTATTAAGAAAATGTACCTTGATTTTCGCTCTCAAAATTTGTTTCTATTCTCATAATCAGCGGTTTTATCCTAAACATGAGTTTAATGCCATACAAAAATGTAGGCGAGTGAAAGCACTCATGGCATGATCTGTGAACTTATTGATATTTCGATATGTTAGTATCAAGCGCTGTCAAAAAAGTATCGAAGAGAAGTGAATAGTATTGATAAAATCGAAAAGTAGCGAAAAAGCTATATATAGCTCATAACGTAAATATCGATTAATATCGAATAAGTCGATATGGATTGAAACTTGCGCATGATATTAGAATGTTTCGAAAAAAGTCGTTATAAGCCGAAAATAATAATGAAAAAGTCATTTAATGTTAAGTCGATATCAATATCAATATCGAATAAGTCGATCAATATCGAACACATTAAATTATGACAATAAACAGTGAAATTCTCCATAGCCGGACACCCACCGTCGCAGTATTTTTGTACGGTTACGGGAGTTGTCCGCTTGTGGGGAAGGAACGGTACCTTAGTTCAAACTTATAAAAAATCGCTTAAGAAAATTAACTATTTCTGAATTTTACATGTATTTCAACAAATTGACATAAACAAAACATCAATTATCTCGAAACGAGTTTTTTTGAGATACGCCCTTTTCGCTTCTGACGGCAGTTCTGTCCGTTCAAAAAGCAGATATTTTGATCAAAATGATATAGAATATAGTGTCCGCGTTCGGCTAACGGAATCAATTTTGTATGGAAAAGTTAATGAAAAGTGAGTGTCAACAAAATCTGTCCGGCTTTGGCAGCTTTCCGGCTATGGCGGCTGTCCGTAATGGTGAATTTCACCGTACCTAAAAAAAGTGCCGTTAAGTGTTGAGTAATATACAAGAACGATATGTTAAAAAATGCCGGAAAAATTTGAAAAGGCAAGTGTGGTATGTCTCGAATATATATATATATATATTACACTATAATGGTGTCATTTACAATCGCGGTCTCATTCAAAGTCAGATATAGTCAAAGTTAATCAAAATCAAAGTCAGTTACAGTCGTAGTCAGTTACAGTCGCTGTCAGTTACAGTCGAAGTCAGTTAAAGTCAAAGTCAGTCATACGAAAGTCAGTTAAGGTTGAAATCTGTCAGAGCCAAAGTCAGTCACACAAAAGTTTGCCACAGCCAAAATCAAAAAAAAATCAAAAAGTTAATCACACTCAAGTCAGTTATTGTCGAAGTCATTTATAATTGATGTCATTCACAATCGAAAGCAGCAACAGTTAAAGTTAGTCATTTATAAAATCAGATATAATAAAAGGTAAACAAATTCGAAGACAGTTACAATCGAAGTCAGTTACAGAATAAATCAGTAAATCTGAAGTTAGTCTCTAAGTAATGAAGAATTGAAGTAAGTTACAGTCAAAGTCATTAGCAATTGAAGTCATTAACAGCTGAAGTCATTCACAACTGATGTAGTTACAGTGGAAGTCAATCACAGAAATAGTTGGCAATACTGAAGTTATTCAGTTATCCAGTCAAAGTTATACTATGTACATATGTATGTACAGCCAGTTATCGACAGAGTTTGTCACAGTCCAAGTCAGTCATAGAAAAAATCCTATTGTGACCTAAGGTCTATCACAATCGAGGTGAGTACTACACGCAGAGAAAATGGGGGGAAAGGGGCTTCCTATAGCTAAACATAAAATATTTTATGAACAGAATGAAAAAGTTCCTCTTGTTTCGTTTGCCATAATACAAATCCGCAAAACTTCCCATGGTGGGTCGTCTTGAATTTGGGGTCTGAGGCTACTTCTAGCTCTACTTTATTACATGAATTCAAGGCTGGTTGGGGGCCGCCTTATGTGTGGAGCCCAAAAGTATATTTTCTTTTAAATTATATTACATTTCATAATGAATATCTTACATTTTCATTTTTGCAAATATTTCTTGCTTCAGTATTATACCCATTCCACAACATTTTCTCATTTGGCAAACTTTCGATTTATAATATCAAAAAAAAAAAAAACCATATTTTATTCAAATAAAGACAACTTCAATAGCAGTCCTCTGAAATTACAAAATCAAACCAAAAGCAAATGAAAATCTTCTGCAAATTGTTCGTATAAATATTTTTAATCAATCTTCTGATTGTACGAGCTGAGTTCAAAAACAAAAAAATAAAAAAACAAAAACTTAACCAAACGAATGTCCAAAGAAAATGCACTGACGTCGTTGACTGCTACTGTTTAAAATGTTAAAACGCCCAATGGTATGCAATATTTTATTTTTTGTTCTTCTTCTTCTACTGGCAGCATTTGCTTCAAGAAATTGCAAAAATACATAAAATTCGTTCTCAATAATATTTTTTTGTTCTTTGTCTTGTCTTTTGTCAGTGTGCTCCTCTCGTGTTGGCTTTGTCGTTTCTCGGTAGTAACATAGTGGGGGATTGCAATGCCGTTTAATGTCGGACAAGAGCTGCAGTTACAGTGATGAGTGTGGTGGGGGGGTATAAGACAAAATTTAAATACAAAGTTATGAAAAAATGTATAAAAAAAAAGCATAGCAAAATTATGCAAGAATCTGTTGATTAAAATTTTCTTGCTTTATATAAACACTTGAAATGAAATAGTCCTTAATTCTACTTTGTATAGTAAAAATATTTGTGCACAAAAAGAACTTTGATCAAATAGAAAAAAGATTTTTATTATTTTTTTCTAAGGAAAAATCCGACCAACCAAAATAAAGCATAAAAACACTCACAATCAGTGAAGAAAATTGACAAGGGAGTATAAAAGTAAATTCAAATTAAATCCTTTCGTTCATATAAAAGGAATCACTGTAGAATAAATAAAGCAGTATCTAGTGGGAGCCAAGTCTACTATGAAGTACAAACTAAAGAAAAAGCTCCAAAGCCAGCAAATGGCAGCCGACAATCAGATAAAAGTCATATTTTTTTAATCTCTAAAGACATTTTTATATGGTAGGGATGTGGGGGGAGGGCCTTGCAATACGTCAAAAGAATATAAGAATTTCAGTAAATATTAGTTGCAAATGTTTAAAGAGACTTTGAGATGTAAATTCTTTGAACGGCTTCGTTGTTATACGAAATTGCGTTATATTATCTTAAGAATGAATCTTAATGAAAATGAAAGATAAAACAAAGCAAAAGTGTAGAAATAGTGGTATAAGGAAAAGCGAGTTATAAGTTTAAGCAAAATTTGTTTTTCTTTTAAAGTGGCCTACGAGTGAACTCTTTGAATCAAAACTGGAAGTTAAGACTGGCTGTTAGCAAAGCACAAGATAAGAATGCGTTCCGGAAAATGAAAATCAGTATATTGGAAATGATATAGATTGGGTTGTATAGGCTACATACATATATAAGATAGATTGTATTTGATTTGCGAAGTCACATTGTAAACGATATCAAAATGTTTCTAAAGTAAATTTAGTTCTGGAATTGAGAATGAAAATAATTAAAAGGTCTGATTTCTAGCGCTAGACTATCAAAGAGCCATCACAATTCGCATCTTTCAACACAAGTATCCTTATAACTTTTACAGTGCTCCCCCATGTCTTTAACGTTCCTGTACTAAGATCAATTAAGATTTTCAGTGTTCGCTTATTTACTTATTAAGAACAGACCCGACTTTTGACATGGGCACATTGACATTAGCCGGAACTCCGTTTCCAACCAGCGCTGTTTTAAGGTATTCGCTAGACATCCAGACCCCGAGATAAAGGCGTTCCCAACATGGCAATATTTTGTGTAGATTTGTGTATGTTTGTGGGATTTTTGAATGTTTTTGAAAGGAAGTTTTGTGGAAAGCGAAGCACGAGGAATTTTTTATTTTTTTTTATCTCATCAATATGTAATTTTGTGAACTTATGGCATTTTTAGGAAAGGAAATAACCTTTTTTATTTACGAGTTGAAATTTTTTATGCTTAGTTAGAAGGGTATTTCGTTCCGGACCTCGAAAAATCTTGAGTCGTCGACGCTGATTGAGACCGTTTGTCGCATGTATTTCAATTTCGTTGAAGTCATTTGTTTTGGATCAATTTTATCCGTAATAATGGCAAGTGGAATCACAATGTTAAGTTCAGAAACTAAGTCAATTTTGAAGCTGTTCATTAGATGCACATCTTCTATTTATCTTTATATCATTCAAGGTGAATTTAACTAGCAAAGACACAAACCAGTCGTGAACCCCCAGTTGAGATAGGGGGTTAGTACATTCTGAAGAACTGTTGGGAAGAATAAATTAAGGGGGGTTGGGCATAGACTTGAACCTTCTATGGCCATCCTGGTAGCATTGGGAGCGTTGGGAGTACATTTCATAAAAACATCACTTTTGTATGGAAACCCCCCAAATGGGTGGAGAGAGGAGGTAAATGTGTTTGAAAAAAATGTTGAGCATGCAATATTATTGAGGGTCGGTCACACAATCTATCGCTCTATGGGCTACTCAGCTGTGGGCTAATTTGTATGAAAATCTCAAAATTTTTAAACTTTGACCTTGATGGGACGCCATATACCCCCCTCCCATAACCTTCATTTTTTGGCTCACTCATCAACACTGCATCAAAATTTTGTATTATTGAAAATGGTGTCTTATGTTCTACGTAGTCCTCGTAGACCGGTTCCTGCACCCTGATTAATACGGAAATGCTGGACAATTCTATTTTGTTTCTATCCATATAGATCGCCTTTTGAGTCGTCTTAACATTTCTCTGTTAATGCTCTGTCAAGTTAGATGGTTTATGTCTTTGCTTAATTAAATATCGAATTTAACTTCACTCTCTTTTCAATCTTTCTATCTTAATATATATCTATTTATATATTTATCTATCTCTGTATGAATTTATCTATATTTATCTATCTACACATATAAATGTCTATATAGTACATATGAATCTGTCTTTTAATCTATCTATCAAAATATTAGTCAATATCTATCTATTTATCTATCTATCTATCATGTACATTCATCTACGTAACAGTCTATCTATTTTAATATTTATTATTACATATATCTAACAGCTTATTAATTTATCTATCAGTTTATTTATCTATTTACCTATCTATTTATCTCTTTAGATGTATATATAAGTATGAACTTTTTTTATATAGATAGGCATCTTATCTATCAATCTATCTGTTTATTTATCTATCTTCCTATCTATATATTTTTTGATTAATATAAATTTATATTTTCTTTCCATTTATACATATCTATCTAACTTCTATCACCGATAAATCTTTATATCTATCCATCTATCTAACTATCTATTTAACGATATGTAACAGTATGTAGTATTCATACAAAAATTTCAATTTCATGATATATATAACTATTTTTCAACAACACATCGGTTGAAAACTGAATTTCTTCACTTGTTTAAATGAAAATTAAATTTGAATATTTCTTCATCAAACATTTAACATTATGTCAATTGAGTCTAAATTTTGTCAACCTTAAAAAAAAATAAAGGGATAAACTCTGAATGCAAACAACAAAAAAACACCACCTACAATTCGTAATACAAATAAAAATAGCAGGTAGAAGAGCGGCTTAAAACATAAACCCTATCCCAAGTAAATAAAAGTGAATGGGATCGAGGTGTTTGTGCTTATTTTTTGAAACCAAAACGAATTTGTAAGATTAACATACCTGCAGGATAACAATAACAAAATGTATAAAAAAAAACTCAACTTTACAAATTGAAAAGAATATACAAATTGAGAACAATAAAACCAATGCAAATAGATGCAAAATAAGCGCAAAAGATTTATTTTTTGACAAATATTTTCTTTTTTTTTTTTGAAAAATTCAATAAAAACTGCTGCTCTGAATGACATGCAAAGATATTTTCACACATGAATGCAATTGAAACAAGAAATATATGTATTTCTTGTATCCTTTGCAATTTTCAAGTACATGTGAGAAATCGAAAGAGTTTTCTTGCTATTTGTAAAGATTTTGCACACATTTCCAAACATAATACACTGATTCATGTTGGCAGCGGTTTATCCCACATATACAATATGTACATATGTACATTGTATGCACCCTTATCCTTTAACTGGCATATTTTATTGGCTTAGTATCCTCTTGCATATTTGATGACATTCGTTTGTGCTCCCTCCTCAATCTGTTTTTCTTTTTATTTTAATTGATTTCTTTGATTTTGGAATGCTGCGATCTTTCCAATTCACAATCAGACAAATCGTATTTCTTTCAACTGCATCTGCTTTTAAGTGATGCTGGCGATATTCGCATATCACTTGGAACAGCATTGATTTCTATAGAATCCTTTGATTTCTTTTTACATTTTCGTCGTGGTTTCTTGCTTTTATTTTGCATTTATTCAATTGCTGAGTTTTTATTTTATTTTTATTAAGATTTTTCTTTCTTTTTTCGATATCGGGTTTTTGATTTCCATATGCTGATGACTTTGATGCATTTGAGGTTTCAAAAAGGGGGTGCACGTCGGTTAAGTGCAATTTTTTGACATGAAGAATATCAAGCAGCTGAAATATTGTAGATGAAGAGTTATTATTTGTCACAAGGTGTTACTTTTGTTTTCACAATAATTGCCATTTTTATGATAGACCTTTTCTTAAGATAATCTCATGCATTTGTGGGAAATATATGTCGGATTCTTTCAAATGCATAAATAAATTGCAAATGAAGAATGATGCTATTCATTGCGATTTCAAATACTTGAATCATTTTTTCTTTATTTTTTGTTTTTTGCATTAATATAAAAATTCAAGTATCAGTTGTTTTCATTGCCAATAATTAATATTTTGAAGAAGAAAGATCTGAATATCAATTGAGACGTTCAAAAATGAACTTTTGACGTCACCATGACACTCTCGAGTCATCAGCAATCGAAGGAAAGAGTTCGAACATGGTTTTTGCACGTCATCAGGTAGTTCCGGATTCCCAATGGGTTCGATTCCGGGCTATTTTTGCAAGATTTTTTGCGCTAATCGATAGAGTGACGTCTAAAATGTATTTTGAACAACGTGATCAAGGCCAATCTTTGCCTATTTTAGACTTAAAAAGCTCATTTATCAGTACGACTGCACAAAAATCGATTGAAACCGCGCTCTACAGGTCCAAGCCGCTTCATTGTCAATATAATCGCTTGGACTCTACTAAAAAGTCTTTCAAAAATTAACTGATATCAGGTTCTTCTAGCCAGTAGCGGCCGTACCGGGCGCAGGGTTTGAGGGGGCGACAAAATGATAGTGAAGTACACCTAATTCTGTTTTTACACGGAAATTGGTTCCAGGAGAACCCGTGCAAAAAAAAAAAATTAAGCCCAAAAGATTTTGAATCGTGCTAAATGGAATAAAATCGTGTAAAAAAAATTTAAGATTTGTTTATTTTCAAATCGTGTTAAATCAAAACCGTGTAAAAAAGGACCGTATAAAAACAGAATTAGATGTATATCTTAATTTGTTAGGGTTTTTGAAAGTCAAAAATGAGTACCTTTTTTTTAGTGAATGAAATGAAATCGATGTAGTAAATTTGAATGTGTAGTTGGAAATTTTCACAGTATTAGTACAATATGAGGCGTCCAGTTGCAAAACCGGCCAAGTGCCTTTTTCACACTTTTGGAAAAACAACGAAAAACGTTTATCTTCATTTAGCTCATTGAAAAAATAAAGCGTATTTCCCACATTATAGCTTATACAATTTCTTACTCAAAACACGTCCGATCAGACTTTTCGAGTTTCATCAGCCGATGTTTTTGAGGAAACAATTTTGGACTTGGCCGGTTTTGATCCATTGAACATGGACTTGGCCGGTTTTGACATAGTATTCAACAAATTTTGTTTGAAAAAATGTAGACTTGGCCGGTTTTTATATCAATGTAATGGATTTGGCCGGTTTTGATATCAATGTACTGCATTTGGCCGGTTTTGATTTCAAGGCGTTGGATTTGACTGATTTTGAATGCAATTCAATTGGAATAATACGCATGGTGAACCTTTCTGTGGAAATATCCATATATTGGTTCCCAACTTAATTTCGAAGGAGTTTCAATTGTGACAAAGTTTTAGCTCAATTGAAAAGAATTTACAAAAAAATTAGAGTAAGCTTATGGACTTGGCCGGTTTTGAAATCAAGTTCTTGGACTTGGCCGGTTTTGAAATCTATGCATCAAAAAAAATTAAAACATTTTGTATATCTGTCAAAAAATTTTTTTTTTTTCAATCTAAAAACATAGTAGAACGATAAAGAATGGTACAGATTTTGATATACGAGAATATCTCAAAATTTTATTTTTTTTGGACTTGGCCGGTTTTGCAACTGGACGCCTCATATATCTCATTTCGCTAGAGTTTTTGAATGTGAAAAGTGAGTACCTTTTTTTTTTCTTGTCCAAAAATATTTTGGTACTTAGGGGACGGCATTCGAAGTGTTCGCCACAGGCGCCAAAAATGCACGGTACGCCTCTGCATCCAGCCTGCTCTTGTAATGTCTCAAATATATTTTTGATCTTCGTGCAAATAATTTTTTGTACAAAAATGGATTGAATACGACAACGTTGAGACTTTTTACACTGACGTTATAAATGTCAATTTTCTCTATCGAATGGTGAAAAAATTATAACAATGGGCCACTCTTCTCTCTGAACATTATTTTTCAAACTGACGTAAAAATAATAATTTTTATAAAAACTAATAATGGCGATGTCAGGCATATGCTGTCAGGATATTTTTAATTATAAATATTTTAAATTTGTGACTAATCCTCAGGAACATATCATGTCAACCTCTTTTTTTTCTTCAAAAAAAAAGGTGGTGAAAAAATTAAAAAAGCGCACAAAGCTCTAAATTTCCTTAAGAAAAAGATTTCCGCACATTCTTATTAGAACAATACGACTTTCTTATTGGCCAATGACAATTACTAAGAAAACACAACCTATAAAATTCCGCTAAGAATACACAACCAACACCTACCTACAAAGCTAAAAAGATAAGACAACAAAAGACGAAAACAACGAATAGGAACTCAACAAAGTGAAAAAAAAAATAAAAACCGACTTGTAAGTGAATCGGCAAGTAAACGAAAAAAAAAAACAACAACTGAACTAAAGAACCCAGTCGTCGTCGTCGTCGTCTATACCAATAGAAACTGTCGAAGAAAACTCATACCATAAAATTTTGAGCACAATATGGTAGCAGGGGAATTCTTACTCTCTGAAACTTAAAATGCCTTTTGAGAATAACAAATATTAACGCATATACAACTTACTTATGCAACAACAATAAGAACTATAGTGACGTCTTAATTCGCCGCAAAGTCTTGCTCAAAGTGTCGCTGTATTGTATACAAAATTTTCTTAGTCTTTTGTTGTGGTACTGCCGAGTGATGCGTGTGTATAGCGAAAGAGCTAAGTGACGTCACTGCTTAGAGTTTCTTATGCTGCGCTCTCTTACAATATCTCAAGGAAATGACCTTCAAGTCAATACATGAATTGGTCTTGGTCTCTTGAGGTTTCGCTATATTATTCTTTTTAGTTGTCGTAGTCATCGTTTGGAATTCAGTTGCTTTATTAATTTCTTGCAAGTAGCAAGTGACGGTGACGGAGAAAGAGCTGCTGAACATCATAATTTTTGGATAGTTTCAGTTCATTATTTAATAGATAAGTATTCATTTTTTTTAAACAATGTGCTTTTCTAATCTTTTGTTTTATTTTGTGCTCTAGTTATCAAGCAACACTTGATCTTGTTTTGCCTTTACAAAAGGGAGGCGTTTTACAATAAATATTTGATTTGGAATCTTAAGTGGTAGGCGTTTTTCAACATTTGTTATTTTGATAAGGTAATTTGGCAAAGGTAATTAACTTAGAGTTGTCGTTTTAAAGTGTTAGCAATTAATACAATGAAAAAAAAAATTGTATATATTTTTTTTTGGAATTGCTAATGTGATAACAATTATCATTCTTAAAATATTTAGTGATCATGCTAATGTGTAGCGAAAAGTTAATAAGCTTTAGGCTGCCAATATTGACAAAAAATGGATGTTGGAAATTTCCTGTTGCTTAATACAAAGTGGAGGCGTGTTGGCTGAATAATTTTGCCCAGTTGCGTTACTTAGATTATACGCAAAAAAAAAAAAAAAACTGAGCAATTTCATACTCAAAGAAAAAGTAAATTTTTGGTTGAATTTTACTATAGTTCATTAAAATAAATTTTAATAAAATTTTACTTTGAAATCATAATTCGGTAAAAAATGGAACAAAAATCTCAACAAAATTTAATCATAAAATTCGCACGCGAGAATCGTTGTACCATTTTCCGAATAACTATTTTTTGGCAAATTTTCTTATGTTTTTTGCCATTATTTTTTTATGACAAAATATTCAAGTTTTATTTGGCGATGGTTCATAATGAAGAATTGCCGATATCAAGATTTGCCCAAAATAAAAAATTAGATTTAGGTGACTGTCCATTTGGGTAATTATTCATCATGAAATTATTCATTGGGTATTTGTGTATTATGCATAGTTACACAAAGCCATTGAGTGTTTGAGCACGTTTATTGGGCAACTCCAACTAGAGAAAAATTGCGATATTTGGTAGGGATTTAAGATGGAGAACAAGGGCCTTGTGGTGTTTTTAGGAGAGACGAAATAGGAGGACTTTTTTTTTTAAGTTTTTAAATTACCTTTTTTTAATGGGGGCCTATTTCTTCTTTTTAGCCTCGGGCCCCGCAAAGTTTTAACTCGGAGCTGCATTACGGCGGTTATGCAATTTTTTGATACTCTTCGATTCTACAAACTTTTTCAATACTATGCGATGCTTTTGAACGCTTTTCTTTTTTTTTTTGACCTTAACAATAAATTTTGATTTATTTGGTGCCATTCGAAAATTTATCGATACTTTTCGAAATTTTAACAACTTCAGATTTTCTGAATATCTTCCGATACTCTTTTTTTTACACTTTTCGACTTATTCTTTAATTTTGTTTTCTTCGTCCTTTATGTGCTTTCCGATACTTGCAGGTAATCTTCAGACTATTTAATACTTCTTGACTATATTAACTTCTTCGATACTCTTTGATAGCCTTTGACTTTTTGATACAGCTGTTATGCTGATACTTTTGAACAATTTTCGACTGAACTGTACTTTTTCAATACTTTTTCGATAACATGCGATTCTAAACGATTTTATCTTCTCTAATATTTCCCTTAAAATGCAAAGCTTATAATATAAGGGATAACTGCTGAAAGTCAATTTTTCATTAATTTTTTTAACAATTTTAAGTTTTTATGGTACTGATTTTTCTTACTTGGAAAAAGGATTACATGTGTTTCAAATGATTTTTGGGAAAGGAAAAAATCGCCATAAATTTGATATTCCAATTTCAAAGGATTTTTTGGCAGTTTTAATTTAAATTTTTTAGCTTTCTCTTAATTTTGTGCCAATATTAATATGGTTTTAGAACATTTTTTAATAGTCCGATAAAAACTTTCAAAAGAAGTCTTCTTGCTTTTTGTTAAATTAAATGAAACGATTAATGTTTTATGCCGAAACTCATTTTCACAAACATCAATTCTTTGCATCTGGCTACTGACTCTTATTTTTCTAAAATTCCACATATCGCACCCTAAACTGAGTGCAGTATTCCTTCGATTAATAAAAAAATCAAGATGAAGAGCAGCCAACTTCATTAAATTACGAGTACCTACATGAAATTGTAACACAATTCTTTTTTGCTGTTTCAATCGTTACGAAACCTTCCTTGCAATTCTGTTTTTGAACTTAATTTTTAAGTAAAATGACAAAATGACCTAAACGTCAAATGAGGCAGCTGCTGCAATGGAATTACTTTATTGCTGTTGCTATTTTTATTATGTTTGTTGCAATGCTTCAATGACGTCTCTCGTTGCCATAACCAATACTCGTACAACTGTAGAATATTCCGAAGGCGAATGTGACGAAGCACAGGATCAAGGACGAAAGCAAGAAGCATGACGATTGCTAGGATGAAAACAAAAAAAAAAAAAATTCAAAATAAATATCGTAAAGGTGTGCAACTTCGACTCGTTGTCGTACTCATACTCGACGAAATTGAATAAAAAAAGGAGAATTAATAGCAATGAGGGTAAGAAATTTCGATGATGAATGACGATAATGACGATGAACATGTAGGTAACATTTTAGTTTTTTGATTCTTTTTATTTTATTTGCAGGAACGCTATGGTTTTTGGTGCTTTTTTGGAAAATGTTTTCGGTAGCATATGAATGATTTGCAAAGCTACAGTGGAGCAAAAATTGAAAAATATGATTATGGTCTCAAACGAATAGAACATTTAGATAGTGAGGTTAAGTGCCCTCTATTTTAGAATTGCTGTAAAGTTGACACTGAGTTGTATAACAAAAGTCGATAACAAAAAGAAAACAATCGCCTAATTCGATCCGAGTTAAAATAAAAAATCGTTCAGTATAAAATAAATAAAATTTAATTTGGAATCAATATAGAAATTGCCATAAAACTAAACAAAAAATCAAGGTCCAGGCAAAGCCGTCGAGTGTATTTGTTAGCACAAAAAAAAATATTTCGCCCCGAATAAAAAAAAAGGCCCAAGAGCCTTTTTTGAAATAATTTTTGCATTTATTTTGGGCCCGGACCACTACCTTTTTCTCAAATATTGATGTTGCTCTACTTCTTAATGTTTCGGAATTTTTTATTTTATTTGGTGACAAGCATCAAAAATTAATTTTAAGTCAAATTTGCCTTCAAAACATTAGAATAAACAACTAGCTGGAGTATTAACTTAAGAGACTTTCCCAGCAGCGGACGTAAGTATTTGAGTAACGTGCCTAAGTTTATGACTTTTATGCCACAAACGATGGCTTTAAATTGTTTTCCTGATATAAAAACCTTCAACTGTATAAAGTTTTTTCTCATGAGACAAATTATTTTTTAGAATGATTTTTATTTGCCCACTGTACACATTCCTCATAAAACTGATCGCTTTAATGCTACACTCTTCCTTCTTTCCCTTCATTTTTTTTTTTGCAAAAATTTTTCAAACAGCTTAAGCCAACACATCTGCTCCTTCAAGTCAACAACAACAAAAACTTTAGAGCTGATCGTCAAACAATAGAGAAATCGTTTCAACATACGAGACGCATAAAAATTATACCTAGGAGTACAAAAGCAAAAGCAACAACAAAAAGAAAACCGACTCGTGCCACACAATAAAATGTTGTTTCCGAACACTAAAGAAGGGGGTTGATTTTTGGTGCTGTGTCATCATTGTCCTTCGAAAAAAAAAAAAACAACGGCATTTGAACTAAAGGAAATAATTCGACTTGTACAAAATGAAATTCATGCGGTTGATCACAACAGCCAACAACGATCGTGCTAAAATGTTGCTACGAAGGGTGCATAGAATGCTTATCTTGAAGCATAAGAGTGTTATCATCATCATACCAACACCACCATAGGGAAGACTTTTATATCCAAGCTATATGTAGGAAAAGCTTCATTTCTAGTATAAACTCAAAGGCGCAGATGTCCTTAATGCCACACATCAATACTGCGTTGCTCATCTAAAGAGGGGTGAAAGAAGCATTGAGACGCGTGCGCGACATGCGCTTAGAATTTATTACCTACTGCAGAAGAATAGACAAACAAATTTAAATAAATACTATACAGGAGAATATAAAATTAATACTGGTTTTGTCGGTAAGTAACTACCAGGGAATATGACAATTAAGAAAATAACTGAAAAATTTGCAAGTACAGTGTTATTAAGCCGGTTTCAAAACATAAGTTTTTTGCTTTTGAAAAACCATTTAAGATTTTCTCGAAGATTTTATCTAACAAAATATTTTACAATCATAGAATCTACTTTCCAAACATTTTCTAAGTTTCTTTTCATATCCAAATGAAAGATTTTATGTTGACCAACTTCGGAAATGCTCTCGCTCATATAATAGATCTTGCTTGGCTCAAATGATTTTCTTTTAAGAAACTCTATAGAGCTTCCTTAGGATTTGTGAAAACTTTGGTTATTGAGGTACCAAGAGTTATCTTCAAAATGGAAAGGAACATTTTTCGAATGTTTGTAACGCATAGAACATATAAAAGGCAGCTTATTTTGGCATCATTAACAATGGCCATTAACTAAAGGATTTTTTGCTAAACCTTCGCTTCCAAACTTCATATTTGGATAGTAAAATTCTTGAAACTTTGATATTTTAACCTATAATTTCATAATAATAATGTCTAGAATCTGACATTACTCCAAACAGATATCCAATAAGCACTACAGAAAATCCGACAGAGCAGGTCAAAGTTCGTCAGTAATGCGGTTGCGACTTGCTAACTAATCACTGGTGACTATTATCGAGAACAATTGATCAGTATGACGAAAATTTCGCAGACTTTTTGCAAATGTGATAAAATTGTATACACTCAGAGAAAAATCGGACGTAAACATTTTTTAGTATCGATATTTCGAAAACCAAACGAGTTATCGTTTTTTTTTTATTTAATATTTTCGATATATTTTGAGCTATTCTATTGTAAACCATCCATAAATTCTGGCACCATTGAAATCGTAATTCTAATGGTATTATCAAAATCAAATGTTTAAGTATCGATATTTCGAAAACCAAACGGGGTATTGATTTTTTTTATTAAAGATTTTCGATTTATTTTGAGCTGTTCTATTGAAAACTATTCTTATATTGCCGCGCAATTGAAATCTTAGTTCTAATGATACTATCAAAATCAGGTTTTTAAGTATCGATATTTATATTTATTTAACATTTTCAATTTATTTTGAATTTAATTATTTTATTTATTTCAAAAAACATCGTCAAATCGTGGCGCCACGGACATAGTCATCGTGCCGAAATTACTCTTTATAGTTTTATATGATTTAATCTATACTACAGTGAAATCCCGATAATTTGTACCCCGTTAATTCGAAAATCTACATTTTGGTCCCCTCGGTAATTCGTATTTTATTTTTTTTTTTTTCAATATAAAGTCTGTTTAAACTCTTATAAATCGTAATTAAAATTGACAACCTCCTATAATTCGTGATAAAAAGCAAAATTCTATGGAACTATGGTTTGAAGAAAAAAAGTCAATAATAGCAGGCACGTTTAGCATTCAATTTTTTCTATGGATTTTTTTGTGTTTTTCGTGGTCAGTTTGCTTGTTGCTTTAGCAGCAATTTCGTTGAATCGAAATTGCGTTAATTCTTATGGTTCATATTTTAACCTCGGCCGTTCAAGTATTACGTAACGCAATTTTTGAAGATTTTTGACCCCCCCCCCCCCTCTCCTCAAACGTTACGGTATCACCCAAGTGACCATGTTTACCTAAAAGTCACAATTATGTTGCGGAAAGTCATTTTAGCGACTTTCGTTTCGTGCGATCACTTACGTCTTTGTGCAATGCTGCTGCGGCAATTTTCGGTGTCCAGGCGTTCCTTGCCATCATCAATCGTTCCATCAAACGAGCATCATCATCAGACAACAATATTGGGAACTTTGAAAATTTTTTTTAAGTGGTATTACATTGGTGATGATGAGAGTAACACAGGGGAAAAAAGTGGGAATATGGTATACTTGACAAAAAAAAAAAAAAAAAAAATTCCTCACTTTAGATATTAAAAGTTTGTTCCATATTCACCAGTGAAGAAGGGCGGCAATTTGTGAACGGCCTAAGGGCGGCAAACTTCTAAATCCAGGCCTGAATAGGTGCGTTCAAATTTCAACGCTTTCTTCCTAAATTAACTGTCCGGTGACATGACATGACTTTAATTTAACTGATATATTTTAAGATAAATATCCTTTTTCACCTAAGCTTAACATTTGATTTTCGACTTGACGTTAAAATTTTTGGATTTTGATCAAAATTGAACCGATTCTCAAAACTTGTTTGATTCTTAATTGCTCAAATTAGATTAAAGAATAGCATACAAATAAATAAAACGGTAAACAAGAGATAATTGTAACGTTAAGTCCTATTGTAAGCAACGGAACTTATAATGGACAAAACTGAATAAATGCTGTTTACGAAGAATTTTGAATTTTTTTTTGTAGATTTTTTTTATATGAATCAACATTATTTATTTCTCCATTAATTTAAGAAGATAGTTCAAAGTATACAATGTTAAAATAATTACTTGATTGAAAAAGTTATATCAAATTAACTAAAAATTTAAAGTTTTGTACGCCACTGTAGTTTCGAAAAATATGGAAATTGTGTTGCATGTTTTGAAAACGTACCTAAAAAGTCAATAAAAATAACTAAAAGGTCGATAAATGTATCGAAAAAGGCGATATGAGACTAAAAGTATCGAAAAAAGTAGAAAACTGTCAATTTGTTTTAATAGTCAACAAATTTTTAAAGTATCACAAAACACAATAAAAGTTCCAAAGGTTTAATCAAATGATATAGAGTCAATTAAAAGTAAAGATATCGAATATATAATAACGAAAAGTTCAAATAATATTAAAAAGGAAATTATGAATAATGTAATAAAAGTCAGTAATAGTGCTCATGTATCAGAGAGCATATTATATTTTGATAAGAGCGAAGAAGTCTTTAAAACGCTTCAAGTATTGAATATAAACGAGCAAGTTCACGAAAGTTCAAAACAATCTAATGGTTGTGCAAAGCCAATGAGAGTCGACAATTACCGAATAATATTGAAAGCATAAGTTATAAGTTTTTGTCTCTTAATCTGAATCCTGTTACCAAAGGAATTTCTTTCTATAAAAACATAGAAATCGAAAAAAAAAGTTTCATATACCATAATCTGAGATTTAATAAAATCTAAAGATATTCACATAACCAAAAGCAACCAATGCAACAATTGTAAGTTAGCGTGTTTTACTTTATTTACATATATATTAATTTACATTTCCACATATAAACAACCACTATAAAAAATATTTCACAAATGAATGCTTAATAAATATTGCGCAAATTCCGAGGGTCAGTTGTAACAGTTGAGCAGGAAAATTCAGTGAATATCGTGTGAAAACTTAATTTTTTTTTTGTATTTGGTTTAAGAAACTTCATCGAATAAATTCATATGCAAACTAAAACAAAGGAAAAAGGCGTAAAACGGTAAAGAAAAACTGATTGAAAACGGAAGTTATAAGGGAATAATTTAGCATAAATATCCACTTCCGTTGTTATGTCGTAGAAATAAATCCCAGGGGTGAAAGAAAACTACTTTTGGTAGGAAATAAAAGGTGTGGCTAAAGGAAATTGTTAACAACATGCAAAGGAATTGTAGCATTCAAAGGAATGGTCTATTAAAAAAGAAAAAAAAAAAACAAGTGGTTTACTAAAATAAAATAAGTTTAAAGTCAAATTTTTAATTGGTTTGCGTTTGAAATAAATTTTTTTTTTTTTCTAAATTTTAGAATTTGGAAGTAAAAGTGAAAATGTTTGCTGATTTAAATTTTAAAAATAATGCAGATGGTTCAAAATTACCCACGGAATAAGCAGATAAAGCATCAAGTTTTTTGGTAATAAGTACAGTGAAACCCGTATAACTGGGATCTCCAAAGAATAAAAATTTTTGTCTCAATTATATATATACAACAGTTCTGTAACATAACTTTATCTGATATTTAGTTTCTCATATTAGCAAATATTTTGCAAACTGACGACCCAAGATAATTTTCACCAGTTCAGACTGAAAAATGACATATTTAAGAGCTTAACTATCAAACTACTAAATTCAGCATCGTTAAGGCTTCTTGGAATCTAATTTTTATAACTTTAAGGTTTTTCTACAACCTTATTATCGAAACTTAGCTCCTTATAAAGTCCATAATTAATTTTTAAATAACCATTTAACTTTCTAAACTCTCACAAAACACATAATCATACAACAAAATGATAGCTTGTCAAACACTTGCCATACCATGAAATAGGTAAATAAATTGCCGAAACACCTAAGAACATAATATTAGGTTTTCTTACATTTACTTAGAGTCCTTTAGGTCTTCTTGCATAAATAATGTCCATATTATTGTCACTATTGCGGTAAATGACTGTCTGTCAACAAGTGGTTTTCTTACCAGCGTTTGACTGACAGCTTACTGCCTGTCGCATTACCATAAGGGTGCATTTAAGTGGGGGGTGTTAAAAGTTATTAATGCGCAAGTAATGCGTAAAAAGGGGATCAAATTTTCTGAAATGTACTTACTTTGTTATTACGTATATTGATATCTTATCAACGTTTGGTGTTTTTTGGTTTTTTTGGCTTATCAGTCGGGCCAAAAGGTGTTATATATTTAAGTGAAAAAATATGTTAGTTTTAGTTTGGTTTTCTCGCCTTTGTCAATTTACCTAGCTTACAAAATGAAATTCATGTCCTTTGTGCAATCTGTTCTATTTGTATTTACTTAATTAGAATGGGGGTAGATAAGTTTAGCAAGCTTTAGTTCTTTTATTACGCGTGAGTAACGCGCGTGTTATCTAAAGAGCTACAGAAGAAAATCGATATATATTGTTATCGAATATTTTTTATTTACATATATTTGATAAGATAAGCTAAGTTAAACAATAGCTTTAAGAGTATATAATATGCATTCTTTACCTAATTTATTTGAAGCGTTTTGCTGAGAAGGGGTTGTAATGCATTGTAGTTTAAGAGAGATAGAAAATATGTAAATAATGATAGCATTATTTACGTAATTTATGCTAATATTTAACTTTATAGGATTACAAAAACAATTTCTAGTTTTAGGTATTAAATTAAATTTTTTAAAATACAATAAAAGTAATAAACCATTCGTATCGATTATATAGAAATATAAAATTTAATGCCGGATCTCAACGGCCATAATCAAAATAAAAGTTTTACATCTCATCTGTAGTATTTATATAAAACTGCTTGCATGTAAATGATTTGTAACGCTTTGGCGCAAAATATACTGAACTGATTTTAAAAATTTATGTTTTAAGAGAACATATTTGTGCTAAAGAAGACTATCGCATACTTAGTTTTTTAGTTTTTAATGTTAGATATCCTTTTTTGCTAGGATTAAGTTTTGCAAAACCTCATACAAAAATTATTGTTTGATTTTTCGTTCGTTATGCTGCTTCTTAAATTCTGTGTTATTATTGTTGTTTTTTCATTTGTACTGTTTATACTTGGCTTTCAAGTTCAAAGAACAAACTCTCTTTCAATTGTTTTTTTTTTTTTTGTGTTACTTTTAAAGAGAGAATATAGAATGTGATATATTAAAAGATTAATTTTATTATAAAATTAAAACAATGAGCCGAGAGCATGCGAAACCACGCGTACCAATGGTATTAAAAAATTTTGTGACTTTTTGGTGATTCCCAAGCCATTAGTTACGACACTGCAGCACCTAAATGCCCTTAACGAATCCAAAGTTCTATTAATCCTTAAACCTCAAAATTTTGCATTCTTCAAAATTGGATCACACAACGTATATATAACACCTCCTAAGGCCACACTGCAACAAAAACATCAATGTTATAGAGAGTTGATTTGGATATCCTTGAACATTTTCAAGAATCATGTATAAGACAATATGCGTGCTACTTTCTATTTTCTTCACTTCGCAATTTCATAAAATACTTCAAATTTAAATTTTAAATTATGAATATTATTAAGCTTTTAAACTAAAGCAAAACTTTTGTGGCACAAGAATTTTCATACTACTTATATTTCACTACAATATATTAAGAAACATATGCAAGCATATTAACTTTCTAATATTGTAAACTTTCAAAAAATTTCTATAGATTCCTAATCAATAAATCACTGCAAGGGTTTCTTAATTAAAACTTTTTCCCCCATGCAAAAAAAAAAAAACCTACGACAACGTAAAAAATACTTGACGTACAAAAAGTTTTTCGGAAAACAATGCAACTACAAGGATCTCTAAACGTACAAGAAAATTTTTAAGATGTTAAAAAAAGGGTCAAGATAACGAACAAAAAAGAACAATGTAACTAGAAAACAAAACAGCTCCTTGCTGTTGGGAAAAACTATTAAAACATTAAATCAAGCAGAAAATGAGTTAAAATAGTTTGGCAGCATGATGATGATCGATAAAAAGTTCTCAAACTGAAAACCACCAACCAAGCTGAAAATAAGAAAGAAAAGAAACACAAAAAAAAAAAAAAAATGTGAAAAGATACTTGGAAGAAAAATCTTTGGTAGAAAAGGTGAAAAACTCTTTGCGTATGAAAGTGAACTCCTTGATAGCAAAAACAAAAAAAAAAAAAAAAAAATCTTATGAAAAAAACTTGGAAAATTAAATCAAAAGGTTAACGACGACGTGTCATTTTTGTATTTACAGTTAAGAGCGTATAAATTAACTCCTTAAGAAATCCTTTTTCCGTTGTCCTTTTTAGCGCCACATTAAAAAAACCGTATTGAAATTATTTTAAACAAAAGCAAATGAAAGTCTACGAAAAGGTCTAACAAATATTTATATTTGCTGCCCACTTAAGTTTCCCTTAAGCTATTTCGGCTTGTAAGGAAATATCTTGATCCTTAACGCACTTTCTTTAGAAAATATTTTTTTTTTTTTTTTATTAAGCGTCGACCCCACTTATTGTCACAATTTCTTTAGAATATCAACGCAATTGACGATATTTTTTGAGGGTAATTTTCTTCTTGACGGTGTTGCATTGAGTTGATGGGGATAATAAAAAAAAAAAAAAATTAGCAGTTTATATGTAGATGTACCATTTATATTTTTATACACTGTGAAAACTTGAAAATAGTTTAAGTAACTTGTTTTCTGTTTTTTTTTAAGACAAAAAATTTTTAAATTCATTTTAAAATTGAAAAATATTGAAAATAACTATATTTAACTTTAATTCAATCGTTAACAACTTTAAAATGGTTACGTCTCTTAAAGCTTTGCTTAAGATTTAGCAAAACTCCGGTAAAAAGTGAAGCGGAAGAAAAAAATAAAAGGACAGGAAACCTGCTAGTTCTGGCAGAAGAGAAAAGGCTTAAAGGAGTATTTTTTTTCGAATAACTGAAGCATACAAAATATGTGCAGCTTTCAAATGATGAATATGCAGTTTTAAAATTTTTCTCACCATGTAACCAAAAATGTAAAATTGTCAATTAAAAAAATATTTATTTTAAATACCGTGTAGCTATAAGAAACGTAGTCCTTTAAGAATGACTTGGGAAAATCGCAATATTTTCAGCAATGCCAACTGACGGTCGACGTCGTCTGTTTTTTGCCATTTTATTGTCTATGACGTTGAATAATCTTATTGTTTTTTTGGTTGTACTGTAGTTCCAATGGGTGTATTTGAAAAATATTCATGTTATTTTTGTTGTTGTTGCTACTTCTGTTATTTTTGTGGGTTGCCTCAAGCATTTGCAATTTAACACTCAGAGGCTTAAGAATAAACACTTTCTTGGCCTTGAATACGAAATGTGGCGATTGAACATAATGGAATGATTTGGGTAGGAACATTTCAAAAATTAGCCAAAGAGTATCAACTAGAGAAAATTATAAGAAAATCATCCCTCAATTAGTTGAAGTTTTAAAATGTAAATTATACAAGGAGTTCTGTAATGTATACGGTGTGGTTGGTTGTAATTGAGGAATGAATGTCCTTTGGACGTGGTAATAAATGTTAGCTAATACTTGGTTTATGGACTTTTGTAGTTGAATGACCAGTTGTGGCATTTAATATTTATTTTTTTTTTAATTTTGGGGTGGTGAAGACTTTGATATTTTTGGAATACTTTTAGTGAAAATTTAAGTGCTGTAAAGGTTTTGCTTAGATAGATTTTATGGGCACGAAGCAATACAGCCTACTTTTCCAAAACTCAATAAAATAACTGAGAAATACACCTACTTTTGATTCAAGTCATATAAAAATTTCATTATCCAAATCAACCAATGAGCTTTGGACACACTTACAAATCAAAGCACATGCATACAATTACAAAAACTATTTGTAATAGTAGCGAGAATATGAGAAAAGCTAAGAAGAGTCAACTTAAATAGAAAACTAAAAGGGCGTCAGTAGGGGGGAAAATGTATATTAATACAAAGAATAATCAAAAATACTTGTCATTGTGAGTAAAAGCAAAACTGCGCGCCACCCAATGAAAGATAACTGAGACGACGCATACTAATAAACAACGACGATAGACACATAGACATAGATACAACGCAAAAGTGGAGCCTACGGAAAACTTAATAAATGGAAAACACATTGAGATAATCAACCTACCTATACAAATTAAAGCAAAATGTATAGAATAACGCAATTGCGGCGAATTCAATTGAACCGAGAAAAAACAAAAAAACTTAAAATAAATAATGAATTTCAAATTAAATGCGCCACCAATCCCACACTCATGCCTATGGAAGCGCAAAGAAAACCCTGCCTCCATTGTACCAAAAATCAAAGAAGCAGAACCAAAATACATAGCAACAAATGTTCTGTTTAAGACCGGAAAATTGTAGCAGAAGATGCGAGATAGAGAGAGAAACAAAATCATATAAAAGAAATAAACTTTTCATTAACATTGTGAAAAAAGTTTATTTAAAAAGATTTTGGGAAAAAAAAGTAAATAACCACCTTTCTGGTAGACAAAAAAAAAACATTGAAGTCCAAAAAATGTCTGCCATTTCCGGTTTGTATGCTTGACCAACTCGTTGAAGAAGCACAAGAAAACGGTAAAGCACAAAAAAAAAATTAATTAATGATAGAGATGGACGGACCAGTAAGTAAACATCGCGATATGTTGGCATGAGCTACTCACTAAAAGAGTTGTTGGGTGCAAATAGGGTTACCAACGGTACGATTTTTTGTAAATGTGCTTGTTCTTATGTATTATATGTATGTAAAACAGATTGGTATACAAAAATTTTTTTTTTTAAATAAAAAACTTTATTTGAGGCATATAACTAACCGCTGATTGAAAATGAGTGAAATCGTTTCACGGATAAGCCTACCGCTCACACAAATTTAATCCTACTTCTAGATATTCCATATGCTAGTAGTTATCTTAGGCATAGTTGGGCAAAATTTTGAAAGCCGGAGCTACTTATAAAAAGAGCTACAAAGACAAAAATTACAACAACAACAAAAATCTCACCATAAACTCGATCTCAATAGCAAAAAAAAAAAAAAAAATCTACAATGAACCAAAAGCCATTTCCAAGAATCAAGCAACAACAATACGAGTGTAGAAATAAAAGTACACTGATCAAACAAATCAAGCGACGCTGTCCTCAATAAGCGCATTGTTGTTTCCTTCTTCGCTCGCTTTGGTTTTTTTTGTTTTTTTTTATCTGAATGATGCAACAAAAACAATAATACAAATCCCATACGTAGCGCATGCAAAAAAAATTCACAACGATAAAAATGTGCGTGGCAGTGGTGGATGCATGTGTTTGTTGTTTTGATTATTTTTCTCAAAAAAAAAAAAAAAACGACGTGTTTGTTGTAATGAGCCACAAATGGCTCATTTTTCGTATTTTGCCCATCGCTGAGTTAAGATATAATTGACTCAAATTTCAAATGTTTAATGAAATTTTTAAAATATATATTTATATGAATGGGACATTCCACGCCAAATCCGACACCATTTCTTTACCATTCATTGATTTTTTTGAAATTTTTTTTCATGAGCTACTGATTGTGACTGGTCTCCATGATATTTTCAATTTTTTTTTTACCAAGCTAATCAAAAGATAAATTTTTGTAAAATTACGTTTAATGCGCAAATGATGTGATCTTTTTTTCCGAATTTTCAATGTATCTATATGTTTTTAGTCATCCGTGTTGAAAAATATCCAGTTGCGTCATGTAAAATAACAAAAGATATAGTAGCTATCGTTTGCACATTATCAGACTAGACTTAAAATTTAGTAAATGAATATCAGATTTTTACAAAAAATGTTGACATGCAACAAATTTAAATTATATGATAAAAATTTTAAAAAAATCAACTAAAAATTTTTGAACTTCTTAAAACTATTCTCAAAATCGTTGGCAACCCTAACAAAGTGATATATGACAATATTATTAGTGTGGCGTGTTAATACGTAGCCTGTGCTGCTTATTACTTGGCATTAAGTGTATGGTGCGTGCATTAACCTACTCCGGAGCAATAATTGTGACACACCTACGTATTGCTACTACAGGTGCTCCGTCCAACTCAAGTGGTGAACTATACCCACAAAAAAAAAACAACAATAACTAACTCCAACTTAAGCTTAACAAAAAATAATGAAGGCACATGCCGCTACATCACTTTGAATTTCGTACAGGAAACGCTGGGGACTGAGGTTGTTGCTGTGTTTTCTCTGGGAACAAAAAAGCGGAACTACTCTTCAAAGATTTTCAACCGGGGTTTGTTTCACTGAATGTGGTCTTCTATCGGAACTATAGCTGATGAACTTGCGCGCAGCTTAACTTTTGGCTGGTGCTACTACCGCTGCTGTCGCTACTGTTGGGTGTATCTTTAAAATACTTAAACAACTAAGGTTATAGTAAATTATGTTCTTTTTTTCGCATTTAGTTGAGGTTGGTTTGCTTGGTCTTTTATACGGTTGCTGCGTGGAACAGGGGGAGGGGGGGGGACAGAGCGGGTTCTTAGTCATGAATTTGCGTGCCTATTTGATTATGTGAGACAATTTGATTCGAGTATGGTATGGTGTTGATTTTGAATTCAAAAGATCCATAAGTTGATATCACAATAGAAATGAATTTAACGTCAAGTGTTTTTTTTTTTTTTAGTTGATATTTTATGAATATTTTTATTGTTGTTGTTGTTGTTGTTGTCATTGCTGTTACATATGGCTATTGGAGCGCAAAGTTTTAAGTGGTTTCCATGAGAATATGAATGATGTTGTAGATATTTATGTTATTGTGAGCGTTGAGTTAATTTTATTTAGTTTGCTGGAGAAACTTAAGTACTCAAGGTACAGTGGAATAATTTTAGAAATTATCAAAAATAAATTAAATGAAAAATGTGAAGAAAATCAAATGGAAAACATGTATATAAGGGATATCAAGGCATCATGACGAAATATCCAAGCTTTTCTTTCCATTGGATTTTTATTTTTTTTGATCAAAAATAATTGTTATTTTGGTTACTACTTTTTTTAGATCCGAAATAATTATGTATTTTTGTTATAAAGATGAAATATATCCATAATTTTCTACTTCTATCAGTGGTGGGCGTTTTGGAATTATGTATTTTTTTTTCACGGTCTATGAAGCTCGCAAAAGGATTCTGCTTGGCGCTCACTCTGCACTGCTCTTTGGCTTATGCGAAGCCTCAAGATACCGTGCGATTCCTTTCGACTTTTCGAGTGTGTTTTGACACTTATCTATATTCTTCAATACAATTCGATATGTAAGACTTATTCGACACTTTTCGATGTTCTTTAATATAATTCGATATTTTTGGACTTATTCGATACTTTCTTATAATAATTAAAAACACAAATTATTATTTCTAAAAGATTGTTAAGAAATTTCATAAATTAAAAATAAAGTTAAAAACATCAAACTGCTTTGCACTTATCTCTAATATTTAAACGCTTCTACCCCACAGTGCAATAACATGCAAACAACAAACTTAGCGAAATTTAGTACAATTTAATATAAACCGAAAACACACACACACACACACACGATGGTTGTGGCAAAAAAGAAAATTACCCATGACCACTGCAACAACAACAACAACAACAACAAACACGACAACAGCAACAGCAGCAGCGACAAGTACAAGTGATTATCTAGAATTTAAGCTTAGAATTTCATTTGCGCCACAACAACAATAGCAAATATCTACAATATAAAAATTATTTACGTGTTATATAAATTCATTGAAAATATTCAACGAAAACTAAAACGATCTCAAAGTTGCACGCTTGGTTGACTATTTAGATGTTGTGTAGTCGCGCTATTTTTTTTATTCCATTTCAGATAAATTAAGTCAGCAAATGACTTGTAGAACGCGCAGCGCAGCGCAGCGAGATTGTTAAGCGCGTTGTCAATGGTGGACACGAAAACTGAACAACAACAGAAAATCCAGCATTAAAATTGAAACGAATTGAGATCACACCGACACAAATACACACACAGGCATGCAATCTGTATCTGATAGATACTTTTAACTGCGCACATGAACGAATTCTCGTAGCAAACGTTAACGATTGCGATCTCAATTGTCACCGGAAGCGCGGAAGTACTGTGGCTTATGTTTGTACATACTCTGTATAGAGTAGCAAGTAAGTAGCAGGTATAAAACAGCGTGCAAGATGGAAGGGGTGTAGGCTCTATCTCAAATTTATTTAATTTTCAATCTAAATATTATTAGTTGTTGTTCGTTTTTTATTGCTAACAAATTATTCTTTTTGTTGTTGTATGTATTCTAATGACATGCTCATAGATCATAAGCTTTATAGATTGGGCATTCAAGCGTTTTTCATTTAAAAAAAATTGAACAAATTATTGTGACATCAGCAAATCTTAAACTAATCGTGCTAAAATTATTCTTAAAGCGACCTAGCTTCAGAGATTTTTTTCAACTTAATTTCAAAAAAAAAAAAAATATATTTAACTTTAAAAAATATAAAACAAGTATAGAATACCCTTCTTTAGCACAAATATGTTGTTTTAAAAAAGAAATTATTAAAATCGGTTCAGCATATTTTGCGCCAAAGCGTTACAAAGCATTTCTGTGCAAGCACTTTTATATAAATAATATAGGTGCTAATGAAAACTTAAGTTTTAAATAAATATTTGGAAGAATTGTAATAAGTGCTATCATAACTTGAGTTGCTTTAAACCAGCAATGATCAATAAGTGCCCAGTAAACATTTTTAAGCGTCAATTTTCAGTCGAAAAAACGTATATTTTGGTTGCACACAAATGCTCATATGTATAACGATTTTTTTTAATTTGTTGCGGATTTCTGATCTTACTCTAATTCAGTATGTTCTTATATGATTTATATATTAAATAATGCATTAAAACTGACTGCCACTGCTTTTTGATTTAATTGTTTTTGATTTTCGCATCAGCACAACGTTATAGCAATTTTACAACCTTAAACAAATCACATTTGTATAGAACTTTTTAAATTTTTTCTAACTTTTTTTTTATGCAAGCTTACCGCTAAGTTTTTAATTTGCAACAAGTCATAATTTCTACAAAGTATTCGTTTCTTAAAAGCAAGCGTCAGTGATTAAAACCTACTGTTCTTCTATGAATACATTGTTCTATTTAGGCCCCTTTTATTCACTCATATGGCTAACTTGCATTTTTTCTTAATAAAAAGTCGACTTTAATTTATGTTTTCTCGCCGTTGGTAGCCTTAGGCGCACATTACACATACACAAACGAACTTGTGCACTTACATATACAACTAAACACACACACATAGTCTTATATGTAAAAAGAAACTGCAAAGTAGCAATGTAAGCAAATAATCTCATAGGCTCACATATACCGCCTAGTTGTATGCAAAGTTATTTTTCTAATAATGCAACATGAAAAAAAGTGAGGAAAAAAATAAAACAAAAATGCATGGCGGCGTGGAGAAAAAAGCTAAACTTAAGATTTGCATCGTTTGTTTTCTTGTGTTTTGTCATTTAAGCTGAAAATAATTGCAGACTTTTGTAACTGTGAAGCACAGTGTAGTTTGTTGCTGTTTGTTGTTTTAAGCTTAGCATACTTAGAGGCATGTAAGGACTTGCAAAGGAATAGTAGATTGGCTACTTGGCGTATGTGCGTGTGTGTGTGTTTGTATAATTTGCATATTGTTTTTATGTTTTTAATATCAAAGAATTATTAAAAGAAAATAAGGCAACGTCAACGATTATTTTTTTTTGTTTTGTAGCTAATTGAAAATACATAATAAAAAAGGTCTTTACAATGGCTGCATAATTCTTTACTGTGGCGTAATTCATGAAAAATTTTCAGAGTTGTGGCTATCTCTGTTTTACTAAAATTTTGTGAGAGAATTTCGGTGCCTTTTAGAGTTTGACTACGATTTTATTTTATTTTATTTTATTTCATTTCATTTCATTTCATTTCATTTTATTTTATTTTATTTTATTTCATTTTATTTTATTTTATTTTATTTTATTTTATTTTATTTTATTTTATTTTAATTTATTTTATTTTATTTTATTTTATTTCATTTTATTTTATTTTATTTTATTTTATTTTATTTTATTTTATTTTATTTTATTTCATTTTATTTTATTTTATTTTATTTTATTTTATTTTATTTTATTTTATTTTATTTTATTTTATTTTATTTTATTTTATTTCATTTTATTTTATTTTATTTTATTTTATTTTATTTTATTTTATTTTATTTTATTTTATTTTATTTTATTTTATTTTATTTTATTTTATTTTATTTTATTTTATTTTATTTTATTTTATTTTATTTTATTTTATTTTATTTTATTTTATTTTATTTTAATACTTAACTATTTTTTATTTACTTAATTACATTATTTTATTTTATATATATTTTTTTTCCAAATATAATATTAAAAATAATAATTAACATTAATTCGCAACTTACCAAAATTAAGCGGCGTTCTCATTGGATAACTTCTCGATATGGTGTAACCTGAAATTATTTGCAAAAGTACAATAGAAAATTGTGATTAGTATAAGTTTAATAATGATATTTGTATTTTTTTATTAATGATATTTGTATTTATCATAAATTATTTTTAAAAGTATGCAGACAGCAATTAAGATACGCGTTTTCAATAAAATATTACTGCGATTGATAAATGTGTGCGCTCTGATTCATATTACGCTTTCTTTTGAAACGCCCTCAAAAAATATGTGGTGTTGTGCAAAGATATTGGAAATTCTCCTAAGTCTGCAATCTGTTTGTCAGTCCACAACGTTTGGTGTTCGTCTGTGTCATTACGCTGATAAGAAACGTCATGAGAAGACTTTTTCTGTAGCATTTAAGTTGGAATTTTAATTGTCGAGGGAATTTCGTATTTGATATCAATTGAGTTTTGTACATGAGACGCCTTTTAATTATTTCGAAAAGTTTCATATTTATAATCTTGCGTTTTTATAGTCATTTGCTTAAAAGTTCCTCAGATGCAAGGTTTTTTTTTTTTATTAAAAGAGTTCAAATTCAAAAAACAAAAATAAAATAAAACAAAAAAAAAAAAAGAAATGTCAAAGGTAATTTATTATATTTAAAATGTTTGTTCATATTAGTTTTGCCCAAAAATACGAAAATACTGATTTTACATTTATATTGAATAAAGAGTCACCAGATAAATACATCTGATTAACATGCAACTTAAGTCAATAGTTAGTCAATTTTTTCTCTAACAGGCTAAAATGTTCATTAAATCAAATGCTCGGCTGATGTTTTCTACTGTATAATTTTTCTCCAACTGTAGCATAGATCTTTTCCAGAACTCTTCAACAAACACGGTCTAGAATTAGTAACTTTATTTCTCTACAACACTTTTGCGATTTATTGATTTAATGTTGTTTTAGTTGAAATAAACATATGTTTATTAAACAATCGCTTAATATTTTTTAGAAAAATACTTAGTTAGGCACTGTTAGCTATTAACCTCATACATATATTGATTGTCGTTTTAGTAATAAATACTTTTTAAATAAATGAATCATTGAATAAAGCCAACAACATGACAAAACTAAGAGGCTTCATGGAAAGATAGAGCTGAATATGATAATATATTTTTTAAGGGGGTAGGGGGAGTCAGAAGCATGAAAAATAGTGCATTTTCAATCATTTTTTTTTTTTTTTGGTATTAATTTATTTAATAAAACCGATAATATGGCATCATTACATTATGTTTTAACTTGACATGGCGAAAGTTTAAAAAAAAAAATTAAAAATAAACAAAGTAATAGCTGGCTGTGTTGGACCTTGTCCCATACAGAGTGCCTTGCGGTGACCATCACAAATCCTTGGAAAATTATCGGAAATCAATCGGATAAGAAAACTTAGTTATTTAAATAAATAATCTAGTGCCTGATCGATGGTTTGTTTTTTTTTTTTTATTTTAAATCAATAAAATGGCGTCTGCAGGAAATTTACCTCTAGATTTTTGGAACAAAAATGAACAATTAATTGTTCATATAAAATCGATATTTAAAAAATGAAAAAATCCTTCGATCAGGGACTAGATGTTAATGTTTTTCAAAAACTGTGTTAATTTCATTGAAATCTATCGAACGGTTTTCGAGTTACAGTGGTCACCAGTTCCGAAAACATAGTTTTGAGAAAAACGATGAGAAACACATGAATTTCCGTACTCTTACTATCAAGAGCCCTTTGGTTATTGCCGAATAACTCCAAAAGTAATTATCGGATTGACTTCAAATTTTCAGAATATATTTTTAAAAAAAATTAAAAGAAAAATTTTGATTTCTTTAAAATTCTGACCGCCCCTGCTTCCTTAAGGGTTTAATTTGTTAAATTATTGAAATGCAGCATATCGATTGGTGCTCAAAATAACGACGACGTTCCTAAAGTCCACGATGCTTTGCCAATTCCTGCTTTCCCTTCTATTCAGCAACTTTTGTAGAAGTCGCTGTGAGGTATTTGCAGTCAGAGCTGGATGAGAATGAATCCAATCCCAACTCCATGGAATTAGAATCGATTTTTTAAGTTCCATGGAATTTATTATAGAATTTAATATTAGGAACTGAAAAGTTTTTATACCATTCCAAGTAATTGTAATCAGGAATTTATTTATTTAAGAGATTGAAAAATTGATATCAATTGCCCATCTTTCTATAAAAAAAAACGTTTGCACCAATCGATCTGAAATATTCGAATATTAATTTAAGACCATCACAAGAGTGGGTTTTGCATCACTTGCATAAAAAACTTACCGATAAACGACTAATAAAGGTGAAATAAATGTTTCAACAAAAAATTGTATAAAATATTATCAGTTTCCATGGTCCAAATATATGATATTTTTGTAAGTTTTGTTGGTTCATACTAAAATTTTTGGGAATTGGAACTAAAGTTTTAAAAAAGCATTTCGGAAGAGAAATGAAATAAGCCAAAATAATGGTATCTTATAAATTTGCTTTGTTAAAAGAGTTTATGTGGACATAATTTTCATCATTTCCATATAAAATGTAACTTATTAAGAAAACAAAAATATTTAACATCTTAAAAAGTATTGTATTTTAAAAGTCTTATCGCCTTCTTGGACACTAATTGCAATTATGATCGTCTGACACCATTTGAAGTTCATCGACTTTTTCGATATTTTTGAATCGGTACTACAATATTAATAATTTTTTGAATTTTCCGATGTTATCAGATTTTTATTCTTTATAGAACTTTATCTTTATTTGACCTGTACCGATATTTTCAATTCTTAACGACATCTTTCGATACTTTTTTAACGTTTTTGATATTAAAGGGGAGCGAAATAAATGAAGTACCCTCAGTAATATACCGATACATTAGTTCTACTTTAATATAAAAATATATATATATTTCTCAAAAGTCCATTAAAACTCACTCTAAGGCTTTATAATTTAGAAAATATAAGTTATTATACGAAATAAGCCCAATGAAAATGAAAATAGACAGTTTCTTTGATAGCTGAAAATATTATAACAAAACTATGTAACTATTTTCATTATCTGTTCTTCAATGTAGTGGATAGCGCACCCCTCTACTTCTATCAACTTGGCCTATAAGTTAATGTGTGTGCGTTAATGTTTTATCTTCATAGTATCATCCTAGTATGTTTCTTTATCTAAGATTTTTTCGGATGTATTACTGTACAGTTTGGTTTTAATTCATTTGGATAAAGTCAGATCGAATTTGATCCAACTTGAATCTGAAGTTCTCCTCCAAAAAATGTTTTTTTTTTTGACTGGCAAACACAATAAGAAAAAGTTTATAAGCTAATCTTGCTCAGCTTTCTACAAGTTGTTTAACATATCAATGGCTACAGTCCAAATTAAAATTATTATATGTTGTTATATAATTTTTAAGTAATAAGATGAACAAAAAATATGTAATTCCTAACTTTTTAATTCAAGTTTACTTAAATTATATTATTTTATTTTAAATTAATAAATTTGCATCAGACTTTAGGGGTAATCGAACTGACTAATAATTCAATGTCAGTTTTGAGATCGAAAATAAAAATAAATCAAATCAATAACTTTAATAAGAAAAGAAAAACTATAAAAATATGCATATGCATATCTTATTTACTTTATTTGGATACAATTTATTAATATAACGCAACAGATAATCCATCTGATATTAGTCCATTTTGGTGTATTAATATTTTAAAAATACCTAAGGCACTCCAACTATCATTCTAATATTTTGTATGAACGTTTAAAAGGAATTAAAGAAAAAATAGCTTGTTTGCCTGCTGAAACATTGGCACATATTTATTTTTTTTTTTTGATAAACCCCTCGACAAAATGCCACAAAAAAGTCTACGTCAAGCGTTTAAGCCAAACTAAAATAAAACGTCAATTGAAAGAGAGTTGAGAAAAGCAACTAATCCGACTACTAAGTAAACTTTTAAACAACTATAGCTATCTATATAGGGCAACTCCTTTGTTTCATATATATATAGTTTTTGTAAGAAATATAAGTTAGTTTTAGATATATTTTTTTTTTTGAAAAATATTTTTCTTATAAAGTTCATGTTTGTTTTTTTTTTTATTTAAAGGCTTTGAATTATTATTTTTTTTTTTTTGTTTTTTCACCAATACTTCTTTCGATATTTTACCCTTAAAGTTTACAAAGTGTGCAGCGCTGTCGTGGTATTTCATCTGTTACAAGTTCACAGATATACAGTTAAAGAATTGCACACGAGCACACGCAGCAGTTGCAGTATATCAGCAGCAATTGTAGTTGTAGTTGTAGTGGCAGCAGTTTCAGCAGTAAAAATGCGCGTGTATTTGTTGTGACGTGCAATGCGTAAGCTAAGTGCAAATGCATAATATGTGTGAAAAAGCAGCATTTTTTCTGTTGTTGTTGTTGTTATAATATCTTTTTTTTTTTTGGTTTTGTTGCAAAACGGCAACAACAAAAATATATAAATTAATTAGCACAAAAGAACACAAGTACAAACACAAATGCAATTCAGAGCGGGAGTGAGAGAGTCGCAAAATATATGTGAAGCATTTGTTAAACGGAAACGGAAATTGACGTGGTGACACAAGACACAACAACACTTCGGAATTTGTTTTGTTTTGGGATTTTTCTTTTGTTTTTCTTTTTTTTTTGAAATATTTTTATTAAATAATGAAATTAAAATATTAACACCGTAAAGTATGCAAACATATTTCATTCATTTGCTTTGAATTTATCGAACACAATTCAAAAGAAACACTACTGCCTAAAGGTATGCCATATTTTATTGAATTTTTTTTTTTTTGAAGAACTGAAATAAATGCAATGTACGCTGACGTTTATGCTACATTTTTTGATGTTGTTTTTTGTTTTTTTTTTTAGTTCAGGTCAGCACCGTTTCCGTTTGTTGAGTATTGTTAAGACAGGGTGTTGCATTATTAGTTAAAATTATAATTTTTTTGCTTAAAAATATTTCGTTTGGTTGTTTTTCGTTTTAGCGTCGGCACTATTTAGTTTTAACATTTTTTTTTTGTGTTAATGTTTTTTTGTTCGTTAAAAAATTAAACTTCAAAATAAATTGTTGCTACACTTGTGTTATTTATGCGTTTTAAACTTTTGTAGTGTGTAATTTTGAATTTGGAATTTTTTTTTTTAAATTTCATATATATATATATATAAAGTTATAGCTTTGCAATTGAATAATTTTACATGAATTTTTTATCATTGTTACCTTGCACAGAAACTGTAAGCAAAATATAAATGTTATTATAAAAATTTTGTTATTTATTGTTGTGTGTTTTTTTTTTTAATTTACTCAATTTGAAAAAGAAAACAGAAGAATAAAAAATAATAATCTATTTAAATATGAATAAAAAACATTGATTTTAAATATTTAAGTAATAAAAAAAACTCAATAAAACGAAAAGTCAAAACTGGGAAATTTTGTTATATATTTTACATAGCACGACTCTACATGAATTTTCAGTTGCAAAAATAAAGACAAATTAAATAATTAAAAAAAAATTAACAAAAATTATGTTATAAACCACCTTAAGTCGCATTCTTTATTTCTTTAAAATACTTAGGTAGTGTCGTTTTTAATTATAAAGACAATTCAGTAAAACTTTAATATTTATCCTCAAAAGAATTTTGCTTTTAAAGAAAGTGTATTTGGGTTTTGTTTAGCTCTTCTGTTGTTATACGACAAAAAAGTTATATTCTTTCCTTACAAATTAATTTTTCAAATCGAAATCTACAGAAGAGGTATCGTTCTATTGACTCTGACAGAATTTTAGTGAGCTGAGGAAAAAAAATTTTCAACTCTAACAAAAATTCGATCTTCAATCTAAATAACAATTTTTAATCTCGATGCGATGCAATAGCTTCCTTTTCATACACATATATTTACTTAATGTACATTCTAAAAAAAAGCATTTTGATGAAAACATATTAGTTAAAAACATATTAGTTAAAAACATATTAGTTAAAAAATTTTAATAATGACAAAAAAGTTTTTAAAAATTTTGTCAGTTCAGGAATTTTGCAAAAATGCTAGGTTTTTGAAAAATAATTTAAGCAAATATATATGAAACAATTCATATACAGATATGATGTTGGTGGAAGCATTTTATGTTTGACTCAATCAAATACTAAATTTCTTTTTATCAAATATAATTTATTATATTCAAACAAATCGTTTGCTCGAGTATTAAAATGTTTTATAATTTTCCTTCATAATTAAATATTTTGGGAAAAATAAATTTTTTATTTAAATGAAGTGGCCAATTATGTTTGAGCTTAATATAGCTGAGCTTGTAGAAGTCTAATTTTTAAATTATTTTCATTTGGCTCACTTAAGTTCAACGAAATATTTGCAATGTACAATTCTAATTCTAAATTTTATAAAAAATTTGTAAATGAAAAAGTGAAAGCAAAATTAAATTAAATTTAACTTTAATATAAATTTTAATAAAGTACGAAAAATAATAAAAAATAAATTGCTTGAATTAAAGAATTTTTTCTTCAAATTATTCATATGAATTCGATCTCTGCCAAAATTTTGGTTTAGCTCTAAAAATTTCAAAAAAAGTGCGAATTCAATATTAAAAAACTAACAAACAAACGAAAGTTAATCAATTAAATTTAAAAAAAATTTCAAAAGTTTTAATCGAATAAAATCTTTTTTTGTAAAAATTTTTTTTAATTCATTTTCATGTTACTTATTTATTATAAGATTAAATTAATAATTTTTAAATTTTCAAAATAAACTACGTATATAATTTTATTCAAATAAATAAACAAAGCAAAATATTGACAAGGAAATTAATAAAAATAAATGAAAAAAAAATCTTGACATAGATAGAATTAAAAATAATAATAAAATAAAACAATTAAATAAAAAATGATAAAAAAATACTAAAAAAAAATAGTCAAACTGAAAATAAAATATTTAATTTGCATAAAAAATGTTGTATTCTATTGAATATTTAACAAAAGTTTTATAATTTTATGCAAAATTGTGATTGAAACAGTTTTTCGTTTATTTTTTGTCAGCATTTCAGCTTAAGTTGAGTTCGTTAAATTTATCGCCGGCATTTAGCATTTATGAAAACACATTCACATTCATTTCGTTTGACTATTCAATTTTGTAAAATTCGCCTAATTTCGCATTCACGAGCATACAATAATGTTTTGTATTATTAATTTAAAAAAATGTATTTTAATATCCAGAGAGCAAAAAAAAGAAAAAAATTTTTTATTTATAAGAAAAAATTAGTTTAACTACTTTTTGTAATTTTTAATTTAATTTTATTTTCACTTATTATGTGCACTGTTCAGAATTTTCATGAAATCTTTTATTTTTTTTTATTAACATAATTAATTAAAGTTCACACAACACTTTAATTTATATAAAAAAAAAAATTATTAATGTTTAATTAATTTTTAATTAGAAAAACTAATTTGTTTTCTTAATTTTCATTATAATTTTTTTCTTCTAAAAAAATCGCGTATTTAATAGTTTCGTATTTAGTTTTTCATCATTATCGTATAATTTTTTATTTAAATTTCGTTAAGTTATTTGGTTTTCGCACGCTCGCTGACTCAAGACGAATGTCTCACAAGAAAATGCTGTCATGTCCTTTTATATTATAAAATTTCCACATTAAAATTTTCTACATCCTACCACGGATTCCTCTTGTCAATTGGTAAGTTGAGTTCTAATTTTCAGCACTTTGCAGTCGCCCCCCCCCCCTCCCCCGTTCGCCACACGCTGCCATATAAACACACCGATATGATGAAGAAATGGGAATCGTATAAAAAAAAATAAGAATATAAAAATATAACAAGAAGAATATGATACGAAAAATTAAGCGCGCGACCAACAACAAGCTTAAGCAAGGACGACGACGACGAGCTAAATTGAGAAAGAGCCACAGCGAGCGATAACGTGATGACGACGATATCCTCCATACTATGCCATGGCGAAAGTCAAAACGAAAGTCGTGTAAGCTTTTTCTTTATGTTGTTGTTGTTGGTATTGGTTGGCATTATTCTAATATATATATATATATAAATATGCAGCAGCATCTCAGAGTTTGAGCATCTTGGAAGTGGTTTTTTTTTTTTTGTTGTGCTGTCGCTGCTAGAAACTCTCACGGCTGTAAGTCAACCCCCGCTAGTAATATGTTAGTGTATGTGTGTTTGTGTGTGCGTATTGGAGTACAAAATCTAAAACGCGAAAATCTCAAGCACACGAAGCGTAGTCAAGCGTTGAGTCGCTATACCGCGCGCATCTAAGAAGCGGCGTTATATTAAACTACTCGGTTATCTTCGTGTATCTTAACGGTTTTTGTTTTTTTTGTTCTCACTATTTCCTAAATTTCCTATTTCTTGTTGTTGTTGTTGTTGTTGTTGAGGAGATTTTTGAGGAGACTACAACGACGACGATGGCGAAAATTTTCGTATGCTGCGAGTTTTCGGTTCTTCGAGTTTGAGTTTCGCCCAAAAAATGAGTGTCATGAGCGAGTAATCTTACTTATTTTTGTTATATATTAAAAACGTTTATATATGTATATATTTCAAATATATATAAGTAATAATATGTTATATATAGCAAAAATAAGTAGTTGCGAAAATAGTAAGTAATGCAAGATGTTGGGGTAGTACGGGTCGCGACGTATTACGCGCAGCATACTCTACGCTATGTTTAAGTGTAGTTGTAGTGTGGAGTAGTGTTGGTATTTCTTGGTGTTTTTAATGAGTTACACTATCTTCTCTGCTCATTTTTATGTTTCGTCTGTGTTTGATAAATATTTGGTGTGGTATTAGTGTAACGCGCGCGCTTTTTTTTCAGGTTATCGTATAGCCTAAACGCTATTTTTTTTAGAACTGAAGACTAAAATCAAGAAGTTGCTTTTTTATGAAATTTTTTTTTTTTTTCTAAATAAGACGTACCGCCAATTGCTTGTTGCGCTTTGTTTTTTTTTTTTTTTTGTGAGAGATTTAAGTTTGAGTTAACATTTTTTTTTTTGTATTAATAAATATTCTTAAGATTTTTTATTTTTAATAATTTTTTTTCTTTTTAAATGATTTATGCTTTTATTAAGCTTAACTTTCTGTTTTGTTGTTTTTCGTAATTTGAATTTTTTTTTTTTGTTTTTTTTTTAATTTTTAATTTTATATTTCTTATTAAATTTTAATAAATTTAATAATTATGAATTTCTTATTTTTTTGAACTTGACTTCACCCGTCATTTATAACAGCGAGACACACACACTACAGCGCGTGGAGACTAGAAACGTACTAACGGTAACTTTCTACAGCTTACGAAAGCTTAGCTTTTACAAGAAGAAAATCGTAACGTTTCCTTTAAACATACTAACACATTAGCAACAACCCACACACAGAGCACAGTACGCATATTATTATTATTATTATTACTATGTGTATGTGATGGGTAGTATCCTTTTGAGTTTTTGAGAAGAGTATTTTATTACAAATACACACATTTTTATATATATATATATATATTTATTATATTCTTTATATGTATATATATATAAAATATATTATTTATATATATTAGAATAAAATCTTGCTCAGCATTAAACACGCAGACATACACACCAAAAAAACACAAAAAAAAAAAAACAAAAAGGATACACACAAATATACTCAAAAAGTTAGCACTAACGTTAGCTAAAAGAAGGAGAAGACGACTACTGACTACGAAAAGAAGAAGATGACGACGACGTTGCCGTTGCCGATGCCGATGCCAATGCCGAAAACGGAACTAACATACTATATATAATAACAACAAAAATAAATATTTGCAGCGTTTGCAACGTAACGCGCACGTAGCTTAAGACACACTGGAGAAGCAACAACGGCAGCAGCAGCAGAAGCTTCAGGGTTTCGTCTGCAGACACATAGATACAAACAAGCAGCTCACACATACTCGCATCATACACAGCTTTAGACGCATGGTTTTATCCTTGCGTATGGCAGAAGAAATAAACGTAGCAAGTGGTGCTTCATTGGGTAGGTGGTTGGGTGGGTGGGTGCAAGGACTGCTGGTCTGTTTTGGAGTTTTGTTAGGTGGTTGTTGCGCGCTCTAAGCAGTCTAAATTGAGAAAACTCATTCTATATGTGTGAGTGTGTTACTTAGGGGGTGTATTTCCTTTTTTGTCTCAGTAGCAAGCAAATGAGTTGATAAAGCGAAAGCGAATTCATATATTAAAAATAAAGTTTTAAGTGAATATTGCAGCATAGGAGATAAAACCACTTGAAGATGAAGATGAAGAAACTGGAGAAATTGTGTTAAAGATAAATATGCTATATGGATATGAAAGGATAAATGGAAATAGTAGTTGGTTTCGCGAGAAAAAAAGTATGAGTTTTGTAAGATAATTTTGACAAGTAAGGAAGCTACATATAATATTTTTTCCATGTTAAGGATTTGCTAAAAAGTTTTAAGCGTTGAATTTTAAACATAAACACATTTTACACAAAAACTAAGCCCAAAAAAATATATATATCCGAAAACTGGTTGCGCTTAACGAAGCACCGGCTGTGCCAAAACGATTCAGAAAAATATGCTCTATAAATGCAATTATAATAAAATTATATTAAACATTTTTTTGCATACTTTTAGGAGCTCTATTTATTACCACAACAGCACAATATAAAGTTTTCTTAATTTTTTTTTTCTAATGACCAACACTTTGTTTTTACAGCCAAGAGAATTGTAAAGATTATCTTAAGATTTTCGATAGTGCTACTACTAGTTGTCTTGTTATTGTTTCTGTTGTTGTAGCATATAATCTGTCACATATAAATAGGCAAACTAAAAACAACCCTACTACGTTTTCGGCGAAATCAGCAGCTGTGCTATCGAAGACAAATGTCAAAACGTAGTAAAAAAGTATTAATTCGTTCTCCTTCCGATGCTACCGTATAAAATAGAAAACTTAAAAATATCGAGAACGCGCGCGACGCGCGTATAACGCGTTAGCTAAGCAATGCCTTACTAAAATAAAATAAAATTTAGCTAAGCGAAATAGGCCTAAAAATGCGCACAACAGCAAAAAAAAAAAAAAAAGTAAAACGGCAGCTCAAAATAAACTAAAAAGCGGAAATGAAGAGGACACGTTAAAAAATCGGCAGTTTTTTTATACGCGCCTAAATTGCGTTGTAGGCAGTTTTTTTTTTATTTTTTTGAAAAAAAGTGTTCTATTTTTCTTTATTTTGTTAAAAAAAAACAATTTTAAAAAAAACCTGTATTAGCTATGCAGCCATACACCCACTACGTCGCGCCAACTCACAGTACTGTTATCCTTTTTCGCTACCCCCATATATGAGCGTATATGTGTAGCGCACATTAGTGCGCATTTTCAAATACAGACACAAACACTTTATACTTGGTTGCGCTACTCTTTCAAATTCTATGTGTGTGTGTGTTGTTCTCCCTTATTTTGAGGCTTAAGGAAGCAATGCGCATATTATCTTATGAATCCTGTCATCCCCCTGCTGGCTCTTCTCTGCTTTATTCGGGCTTTCTTTTCTACTGCTATACTATGTTGCTTAAGATTTTGCTTACAAGAACCACCACCACATGTTTGAATTAAATAATTTTGTGTTTTGTTTTGCTGTGTTTTGCTGTAGTAAGCAGTGGGGTGGAAACAAGTGCTTTTTTCTGCCACATTCGCCCCTTTTTCCCTTAATTTTTTGTTTGCTGCTGCCTTTCTAGCTTTTTTCGGGGGAAATATGATATTAAATTATCTGGCGTTTTATATTCGCTGCCTATGAAAATATGGTAGATAATTTTATGCTGGAGAATTATTTGTGCTGCTTAGATAGTTATGTGTGGCTGCTCTTAATATAAAAAAAAAATAAACAAAAATTTATTTATTTTTGAATTTTGGAGAAATTCGGCGTAATTTTTTGAGAGTGAAAACTTAATGTGATGATGGGTATGAGGAAGTAGAATTTTTTGCACAAAGTTTTTATTTTTTTTTTTGCATTCAGATTTTATATAGTTCAACCAAAGTCACATGGCACAGTTTCTTTCTATTTCAAAATATTTGGAATAATTTGGGTGGTTCAAAAATTCAGAGTTTTTTTCCAAAGATTATTATTGAATAATATAAGGAAATGCGTAGTTAGGTATGTAGTATGTAAAGATTTTTGATCAGACTGAATAACTTAAAAATAAACTGATAATTAACAATAGTTAATTATTTAAATTATAATCAAAAATTAAATAAAGAAGCTGTTGACCGCAACAAACTTAATTGGCGCTTGATGATGAAGCAGTAACTTCTTGTGGAAATAATGGGTAATATGTTTTTTGAAATAATATCAAAACTGACCTATAAGCAGCATAAAATTATAAAAATTTACTAATTTAAAGAAGTTAATATAAAACAAGTTAAATATTTAATTAATAATTTAAACAAATAAAAATAAAAGAATATGTATAAGCATACTTCAATAATATTTCATGCATTATAATCTGTAATTTCAGCGAACCTTATCTTGAATTCTAACTAATCAAGGACTTAGGGCCTCTTTATGTAACACGGATCGCCACGTTTCGTCTCTTTAATTTTCAAGCCTGAAAATATGCAATTGTATTTTGCATAAATGCAGCACATATAAGAATTGTACTAGCATACTTTTAGGCTTCTAAATTAGAGACGAAACGAGACGAATTGTGATACATAAAGAGGCCTTTAGTTTCTTTTAGTGAAAATGCTGATATTTATATCTTAAAATTTTTCAATTAGTACATCAAGAAGTAGAGTTGTTGTGATAAACTAAAAAAAAGTTGTGACATTTTGATATATATATTTTTTTTTTTCAATAAATATTTTCGTTTCGTCTCTAATTTGCAAGCCTAAAAATATGCTAGTATAATTCTTATAATTGTAATTAATTATTTATTAAATACAGTATAGATAATAATGTTTTCATATAAAATATAATAGCCTATTTTCGGGCTTGAAAATTAGAGACAAAAGGAAACGAATCGAGATGCATAAGAGCCGCTAAGAAAAAACAAAATTGGTTAATATGAAATGCTTAATCTTGGCCGTAATATTACAAGAACTTTGAAACAGATCTACGCAGAACAGAATTTTTTAAATATCACTTGAATTTTAACATGGTGTTGAAAAAGTAGGATTAAAATATTGTAATATTTTTTATTAGGGCGCTAAATTTAAACCAATAATTTTGAGATAGATTTTAGCTAATCAGCATGTAAAAATCGTGCTTTTTAACAGTTATAAATAAGCGTAGACAAATCAAGAATAATGGACATTGAAACATCTCAAAAGAAAGAAATAATGCGCCTCTTTATGTGTCAAGATTTGTCTCAAATTTTCAAGCCTGAAAATATGCCATTGTATTTTATATAAATGAAAACAAAAAAATATAGCCTGTGCTTTATGAATATTTAATTACAATAATAAGGATTGTACTAACATACTCTTAGGCTTGAAAATTAAAGACGAAACGAGACGAATCGTGGTACATAAAGAGGCTCTATGTCTTAGCAATTTTTCTTGCAAATTGCTATAAAATTGGATTTCAATTTAAAAAAATTTTAGATTTTTATTTGTTGTAAAAAAAACAAAAAAAAAATAATTAAAGTTTGACAAAAATAAAAATGCTTACAAAAAATACAAGACTTAGTTTAGTTTATAGTCATTATAAAAAAATTTTTGTGACTGGAAATAGCGTATAAAAAAATTAAATTTATTTTTTTTCTAAATGTGTGTATTTTGGCTTCAGATTCGTTAATTTTTTTAACTATATATCCTCGGAGACTATCAAAAGTCTTAACATATTTTCAAAGTAAATATTAAAATTTGTGCTTTCTAATACTTGACTATGGCCTTTGTCCTCATGTTCATACTTGAGAATAGTCGTTTTAAAACAAATTTTTTTTTTGTTACTCCTTAGGATTAACCTACCATTTTTAATTTAAAATTGTGCAAAAAATTATATGTACTTATCTTTTAAGAAAATGTTTAGAAAGAGCAGATCTACATTAGAGAGCGGCGTAAGGAATGGGATAGCGTTTAAATAAGAACACTCACACTATGCAATCACACTGCGACCGTTAGGAAAAAACTAATGCCATTTGAACTTCAATTGAGTGCCCTACGAAATTTTTTTTATATCTTACGCAGTATACATCTGCGCTTTTTATCTCACGTCAAAAAGACGCGGAGGATCTTAGAAAAATCGAATTTATTTATAACAAAAAAAAAAAAAAAATTGTTTAATGATACAATATTTTTTATCTAATATTTCTTATCAATTATTGTATCGTATACCAAGTTGTCGGTAATTTTTTTTCGAGATATGATTTTCCAAAAAAAAAGTTCATCTAAAACTTAAATCATAATAATTGTTATTTATAAAAACTTTTCTGGAACTTATTTAGTTATTAGCTGTGTAGTATTAAAATAACAGATTGCTTTTAAAATTCCAAGCAGTTGGGTCAAACGTGCTCTGTTTCATTTAAATTGAGCCATATGTTAAATTAATTATTTATATAGACACTCTAATCAGAGTTATATTTTGATATTATACTAATGAAATAACAATAGCTAAATGAATGAAATGAAACTCGATTAATTCAATTATCACAAAAATGTAACTACCTATGTAAATTCAAGGTTTTATCAAGAAAAACACTTTTCCCTACAAATCTTAACATGTTTGCTTACAAGTTTTCTCGATTATATTAAATGCTTACATATTCTATAAACAAAGTATGTACCAACAAAATAAATAGCTATACCTATATGATTTTGAAAAAGCTAATGTCTGAAATATCTTTTTTTTCTCGAAATACTAAAAATGTTAGTTAACCCCTTTTTTGCCACATGTTAGAATATTTTGTTGGGCTTAAATAAGTACCAGCATATGAAATGTTCGAACTTAATTTCAACAAACCGATAAAAGGTCTCTAAAAATTTGACGCAGGCCACATTATTAATTAGAAAAAACCCAAGTTTCTTAAAAAAAAAAATAGTTTAGAGGCAACTCTTCAATATGCCTGGTATAAAAAAAAATTGCATACTTTTCAGCTAAAATTAAAATAGATATATTTCTTTCAAAAAATTTTTTTTAAGTGAACTGTTTTTGAAAATCTGCGTTTTTTGGAGGAAATTTATAAACTTTATGGTAACGAAATTATCATGTACTTTGAATATAGAAATCACCGCTGTGGCGCAACTCAATAGTAAAATAGTGATTTTCTAAATATAATACAATTTTCGATCTCTTGAAATGCTGAAAATAATAGTAAAACTCATATTGTAGCAAATGCACTCTACTATAATAAACTCCTAATTTTTACCAGTAGTTCATGTTTTTTTGAGCAAAAAAAATATTGTTTCGTGGAACTTAAGTAAAATTTATAAAAACTGCACATTTTTGACGACTTATAAGTTTGTAATTATATAACCAAATATTTTCCAAGATTTCCGCTAAAAGTTTAAAGTTTCCTATGCCTCATGTCAAATATTTGGTGTCTCAGCAGCAGCTCAAGTAATCGCCAGATGGAAATCTTTTTTAAAAAAATTGTTTCAACGAAAGTTATACGTTTTTCGTACAAGTCAGCGTCGTAACTCAAAACTTGTAAGTAGTTTTTTTTTTAATAAAAAAAAATCAATTTTAACGTGGCCGCTAAAGTATAGATGGGCTGCATTTTTAAAAAAATTATGTTATCGAAGTTCAAAAATTTTTTTAAGCTGAATGAAAATAACTTAGGGAAGTTTTCAATAGAAAAAATTATTTTCCCATGATATTGGGTAACACATATGTATATGAAAAAAATTTTCTGCTAAACATGTCGTATGTGTAACATTAACTATGAAATAAAAGACAAAGCTCTTCAATGGCTACGTGCAATTTTATGCTGTTAAGTCAAGTACGATGTAATAAAAAAAACTGTCAACGATTCTTTGCGAAATAGAACTTCAATGCTGAGGAAATATTGCAGTTTTGAAAGATGGTCGCTAGACTTAGTATAAGCTTCATAGGTATAAACTTCTTACATATTTATGAAATATTTTTGTAAATGTTAATTTTATTGAAAAGAATAAAACTTATTTAAAGGAATTTTAATTTAAATGCTTTTTATTATAAATAAATAACCGTTGCAGTATTCAATGTCATGTAAGTAAAAAAATTTAATTAAATTTTACAGTGAAGAAATAATGTTTAATTTTTTTTCCTGACATATTCTATGCGAATGCACATATTTGAGCAACTTTTTGTATTAAATATGTCGTATGAACAACACTTAGTTAACATAAAACTAAGTTGAATTTTCTTTAACTAATAACGCCAATTCGATATAAAATAATGCTTTGCAATCTTCTTAATTAAAACAGTGCCTTAATGCTAAAGCAAAATTATAATTTTGATTGATGGTCGCAAAAGTATGCAAAGTAAAATTAATTATGAAATTATTTTAGTGATAATAAATACAACTGAACAGTTGAAAAATTATGAAAAAAGTGTTAATTCAGAAAAATAAGTATACTGTGTAAAAAGTGTATGAATAAAAATACTTTGGGCCTTTATGAACGATTTCAATTATTAAATTGTGAACAAAAGTGAGCAAAAGGGATTGAATGAATGTAGTCTTAATTACGTTGAGCAGAGTTTTCGAGGTATTATAGAAATCGTTTGAGATTATCATTTAAAATTAAGTCAAAGCTTTCGCCATACTTTATGAATAACAAAATTTGAGCAAACTTTTGTGTAAGACATGTCGTATGAGTAACATTAAATAAACATAAAACAAAATATGTATAACTATTATCCTTGGCGACGCTCGCTTAGATGCGGAAAACTTAAGTTCGATATGATATACGAGTTGCAGATTTTTAATTGAAATAGCGCTGAGCAAAAATATTAGTTTCGCAAGACTGCCGCTTTGGCCGTGTGGTTTTTGAAAATTTTCAATCCAAAACAATATACTAAATAAAAGTTTATTTTGTGCTAACTGCTATCATCTAGAAGGCTCTTTTTAAGAAATAATATTATTTATACTTAAACATTTCATTTACGTACAGGACAGTTTACATTCGTTATTTATCCATATTTGTTAAAATTACGGCAAATGTTTGTTGTACACGTTGTTGTAATTTTAAGTTTTTATTGCACAATTGTCGAAATGAAATAATACTTTTTTTCATGATCTTGGTCGTCGTCGCCGATGCAATATTTTTGCAAATATTTTTAATAAATTTTTATTCTTTTGTTTTTTTTTTTTGATTTATTTTATGTCAAATTCACAAGTTTGATTGATGTAAATAATAATATATAAATTAGCACACTGTTCGTTAAACATTTTTTTGTTTTTTAGTTTAGCGTCAAATTCACTCGTATGATTCTTAACAGTTTTTTCGCGAATGCATAAATTAAATGTTAATGTAACGCAACGGCGACGACGACTTAAGTGATGTTGAGTTTTTTCGTTGACTTGTGAATAGACGTATTGAGGATTTTTGAATAGCGTACACGTAAAGTAAACAGGTTAACGTAAAGTTAGGCGGATACGTAAACACAGGAGTAAAAATTTAAGCACTGAATTTTTTTTTTTCGTTTTCTTTAAATGTTGACGATTTTTGATTTTCGATATGAGGCAGCTTCTAATGATTTTTTTTTTTATTTTTAACTTTTGATTTTTTTTTCAAATTTTTTTTTGCTAATTTTTTTGTAAGTTTTAATTGGAATGTGGAGTTTTTTTTATAGCGGCGCTACTAACGTTTTTTTTTTTCAAAATATTTTTTAAGTTGCTGCAATTAGATAGCGTTTATTTGTTTTTGTTATTGTTTATGTTTGATTTTATTTGTATTTGGTTGTATGTGTGTTGTTGTTTTGTTTTTTTTTTTTTTTTTTTTGTTGCTGCTAATTTGTATATATTTGTGTTTTTGAATTTTATTTGTGACTCAATTAAATATTAAAAATAATTGCCTGTGTAAATGTGTCTGTTTGTTTGTCTGTCTGTCAATGAGTGTGTTGTGTGTGTATGTTTGTATCCAAATGTGTGAATGTATACGTTAAGCATATTTTATATATATATATTAACATATACATATCACATTTAGAGATAAATGTTATATACAATAATATATGTTTTAATATTGTATATATATTATAAGAAGAGAAAGAATATTTTTTTGAGCTTTGAGTCACGATTTTCTTTTTATATGTATTAATGTATTATATATGTTATTATTATATATATAGATTTAGATATGTATGTATATTATACATATATATATCCGTATGTATATATTTTATTATTTCTTTGTTTTTGTTATTTTATAATATATTTGTAATTCTTTTTGCTATTAAGTTCAGTCGTTGTAGTTTTGTTCACACCGTATGGAGCTACAGAGTTTAGTTCCTTGCGTTTGTGTGTTTTATCCGAGAATATAAAAAAGCAATGTTCTACTCAAAAGACGTCCAAAAGCCGTATGCCAACGTATTCCGGGACGATGGATGCGTTCGGCGTTTTCGCCATCGTAGTCGTCATAGTCGTCGCGAGAATCTTGTTGTTGGTACGCGCCGCGCGAAATTTCCACCGACTCCACTATGTAAAACGGACATATACACACACACACACACACACTCTTACACACAAACACTGAACACATATACGCAACAACGACGTTACATAGTTTTTCTATTTATTTTCGCACACATGACCAACGAAAAATCCAAAAAAAAAAGTAAAATTTTACAACATCGACAGGCGAAAAAATTACACGTACGAAAAGAAAGAAATCACCAAACTCCAAAGGAATAGAAAAGCTCCTTGTCTCATTGCGGCGCACGTTTGCAGTAGCGACGGCAGCAGCAACGCATGCTACCCCCAAAAAACTTTACGATTTTCTCTGGTATTTCTCGTACATATACTTCGATTTGCCACTTCATGGCATTCCTTGGCTTGTCTCCATGCCACCAACGTACACCCATGCCATACACTCTTGCGATTGACCAACACCCGAAGACGCGTACAAATGCCGCTCAACATCACAACAACACTAATGCTGAGCGCAGCAGGTTTTCCATGCCGAAAAACAAAAAACCCGCATGCATGATGACCATACTCTGCTCTGTTGTTGATGCCGATGGTGATGCCGTTAATGATGATGATGATGATGATGATGTTACTGCTGCTCTTCATCATGAAGTTGTTGCATGTTGCTTAGTGCAAAATATTGAGCGGCAACTCCTCAGTTTTATATACAAAAAAGCAAAAACAAAACAAAAAACATGAAACCCCATTGCTCTGATCACTGACTGACATACGGAGTCACCTGCTCAATTCCCTAGCATACCCTAACCCTAAAATATGCTCCTATATACCTATGCAGAAATGAATTGCTTTTTGGGTTGGCGTCGTGACTTCACTTGAATGTCAAACAGAGAGATATCTGCCTAAAATAATGCTAGAAGAAGATAGCAAAAGTGCGTCTGTTTGTATTTAGGAGCTCTACTCATGCCATAGCATCCCTAAAACCCTCACACTAATACTAATGCAATGTATTTGTTTTGTTTTTGGAAAAGCGTATTATCTTTTACTCTGAGTTTTTCTGTTTTTTTTTTTTTTTGTTTTGGTTTTTAGATGACAATGTGCTCCCCAAATTTTATCTAAACTGCAATAGCGATATTCGTGCGTATGCTCCCCTTTTATTTCTTTTCAGTGTCTCCAATTTTTTTTTTGTTTTTTTTTTGTTTAATTTTTGTGTATCTTCACTCTTTTCTGTCGGTTTGTTTCACTCTCTCTCTCTCTCTGTGTGTGCTCACATAAAATGTGGGGAAATTTCTCAACTGCGCATGTCCTATGCAAAATGCATTTGTATGGTATGTGAACGGTAAAATTTTTGTCTTTTACTCAATTATACAACAACAACAACAACAGCAATACTCTAATGTTGTTACTTGGAAGGTAGCTGTGGATTTCTTTGAAAGATGTAATCCCCCCCCCCACCCCCTTTTATGACAGCTTACATTTGAAGCAGTGTAACGTCGAACTTTAGCTTTGCTTCAAATGTGCGCGCGTTTCAGTCTATGCTGCCATTTCTATGCTACAGGAATAGTTAACTCATTTTTGCCGTCGTTACTTTCAGGGAACGTAAATAAATACTTAGGTGTATTGTTCCGCAACAACTGCAGGATTTTTTCAAAAAGGATATTCTGTGCTTAATATAAATTTGATTGGAATTCTTAATTTTTGAAAAAAAGTTTATGTGGTACAGAAAAAAATTGGTCAAAAAATTATCCCGTCTTAAGAAAAAGAATATCAAAAACCTTTAATTTTGGTAATAAGCTGTTTTCAAAAAAAAAATAATATCTTAAGGATATCTGTACATATTATCATATATTCATCACATTCTGAACCTATTGAAACAGTTCATCCTTCCGAGGTAATTTTTATGACTTTTTCGTACATTTCAAGTAGTATCTCGGACAATTTCACGGTAGGTAAGGTACTCAAACGCTTTGGGTTTGTCACCACAAAAATGACTCTTAGCATTTACCTCACAAAAAATAAAGTTTCGTCAATTAAATGGCAATTTTATATAGTTTTATAGAGATCAAATGTGCCTTTGAAGTGCCCTTTAACCTCTAACTTTAACAACTGTTTTATACTGAATATAGATCTCACTAAAACCAACAACATTACTGAATCTCTAAGTTATTAGCATGAATAGTTTTTGAATTGTTAAAAATTTCGGCCAAACGAGCCTAAGTCGTAATCAATTTTTCACTACAAATCAAATGCAGTGTTACCTCTTTAAGTCGAACCTCGATAAGTCGAAAACCTCGCAAACTCGAAAAAATGTTGTGTTACCTTTCCTCGTCAAGCCACCATTGCTCGTAATCTGACCCCTCTATAAGTCGAAATAATTAGTGAGTCCCTATAAGAAAATTAAGTATATTTTTTCTCTCTAAAACTCGAAAAAATATATTTGACATCTGCATCTCGAACATAGCAATATTTGATTTCAGAACCTTTACAACTCGATTATTTGAAACGAATTACCTTTATAACTCGAAGAAAAACAAGATACAGACTTTAAGAATCTGCCGACAATGTACACCATTAGTTGGAATAAATCTTAACCTCTACAAGTCGAACATTTCCTGACAAAATTCGCTTAAGTCGAAGTCCTCTCCATAGGTCGAAAACTCTATAAATTGAATTTTTTTGGCGTCTCTCTTCAAGTTCGACTTACATTGGTCGTTTTAGACTGGGTGTGCAAACATTATATGTACATTAAGGTGATTCAAATTTTTTTATTTTTTCATTTCAAACAGATTTAGTAGTAGCAGTTACAGGAAAGAAGAGTTCTGGTGCAATTTGACCTCATAATATTAATATTTACTGGTGGTTCATCGAGCTTTTTTGTTTTCCATACGATTTGTATGGGATGAAATGGCTTACTAGATATTTGTATCTATATCTCGTGGAAAAAAAAATCTTACAGAAGCGAGGCTTATCCCATCGGAAAGAGTATAAAATTTTCTATAAAAAGGTGTTGCGTTATTTTTTCGTGGAGATTATATTTCCATAGTTTATAAGCTTCCATGTAAAGATATTTCGAAGAATGAGAAAAAAAAATTATTTTTTTGTTTTTTTTTTGTTGTTTTTTTTTAGAAAATGTTCTTATGCTTTTTTGTTGCGAAAAGGTATTGTTACAAAAAGTTTTTATTTTTTTGATTATTTGTTTGAATAAGCAATAGCTTGAAGGTATATCCTATATCTGTCGGTATTGTCTAAGTAATATCGTTGCATGTTAGATCACATTCTTAATTTTTTTAATAAAAAAAAAACCTGATTTATTTAGAAATAACACGATTTTTTAAATTTTAATTGTTGCCAAGTATAAAACTGCCCCTATTGACTGAATCCTGAAAACTAATGATGTTAATATTTATTCAACAAAATTTATTTTGTCGCCTTCAAAGTAGACACCGCTTGATTCAGTTTTCCAAATTACATTCAGCGAATTTACTTTTATGAATTCAACCGAATCAAAGCGTCTTCCTTGAAGTGATAATTTTAGCATTGAGCAAAAAGTCAGGAGAATTTAGTGCTTGGTCGAAGATATTCGCAGAGGTTTAAGCTTAAAACTTTTGCACTATGATGGCTGTATACGTTGGTGGATTGTCGTGATGCAAAATGCATGAGTTGTCCTTCCAAAATTCTAAATATTTTATACACAGTATATTATGCATATTGAAGTGAATATTCAAACTCTCAAAAATAGTATCCAATAGTAGGAAATTATAGTTTTTTATACACCGAAAAAAAAACTTACTCCGTTTAAGGAAAAAATTTCCTTCAATACGGTTCCTCAAAATAAGTAAGTTGGATTCCTTAGTATAAGTAAATGATGCTGCTTTGAAATAAGGAAAAGTTTACTCAATGGACAAGGACAAGGTTAAAAAACTGAAAAAATATATCTACTTTGCTTGAGGAAAATTTTACTTTTTCTTAGGATGGAGGATTTCTTAAATGAAAGAAATTTACTTAAAATAAATTCGTTGATTTCAAAAAAAATTTGTTAATTTTCCTTAGAATAAATTCGCAAAAAACATTTTTCTTTCCTCTATTTCTTTTTTTCCCTCTATTTCCTCTATTTTCTTATTTGTTGGTACTTATTGTCAGTCATTCCTTATTTTAATTGTAATACGTTTTCAAAACTTCAAAGGAGAACTTAAATTTTTTTTACCTGTCACCCGATCAGAGAATTGAACCTGTGTTCTGCGCCATGCCACTGTACAAAGATGCTCATATTACCCAACTCAGCTACCGACATAATTTTTAAGACGTACTAAAATGATGTCGTTAAACTGCGTAACAACCATTGTCTAATCAGGGAAGCTCCTGGTTCAAATCCCAGCGACGACATAATTTTTTTATTATTTTTTAATTTTTTTATTTTTTAATTTAAAAGTATTTAAAAAACAAGTAGAGAACTATATATATATATTGAGAATATCTTGAAAACTGCCTTTTATATTAAAAAACTTTGAGAGAACCAAAGAGGGATACCGTGAATTTGCCAGCATAATCATGATTCATGAATAATTTGTTTTTTGGTAAGCAAAGAGATAGAAAAAGACAAAAATAGAATACTTACGATAAGAATAGATATTAATTTCAGCGACTAATGCAGCGAGTGTTGCCACTCATTTATTAAGGAAAATTTTCCTACGTTAGGAGGAAATTTTTACTCAAATGAGGAACAAGTTGTCCTCAAAAATTCTTCCCAAAGAAAAATTTACTATTTCAAAGGAAAATTTTACTAAAACCACAAACTCTATATTTGAGGAAGAGCTTTGACTTGCTTTAATGAAACATGAACGTGAATATGAGGAAAAATAACTTAGATTAAGGAAAATTTTTACACTAAATCGGAGGAAGGCAGTTCTTCAAATTTAGAACGGTCATTTTTTCGGTGTAGTGGAAAAACTAAGTGAGTGTCTTTATTTTTTGGTTTTACAAGCACATACTTATTTCAGTAAGCAGAGTTTCTAAGGTACAAGGGATTAGGGTCGTTGAGGCTTTTTTATTACCAATAGAAAAGTCATAATTTATTCTAAATACTAGCGTGTTAATTAGTTTTAAAGAATTTTCATAAGTTCCAAATCTCTATTTTGACCTCTTGCGTCTCAAGAAACAATTTATTTACATGTACCGTAATTTGGTAATAATTAACAAATGGCATGGTTGATTTAGTTGAATTATACATATATTTAATATTATTTAATATGCATCATAAGTGAGCAATGATATTGCATTAATCATATATTTGGTAATAATTACCAATTTCGGCTGAAACAAGTATGTATTGCTTTGTTGCAAGTTTTCACTTGTTAATAATCACCAAATTATGTATTTAGCTAACGTATACATTTATAAATAACGATTAAGGTTAAAACCGTTGAGCAAAAATCCGATATTTTAAAATATCGATTAATAAATAAAGCGCAATATTTTCCAATACCGTCACATACTCGCTTTGAATGCCGTCGGTATTTACGCAATAGCTTAACTGTGTTCCAAGCAGATGTGCTAATTAAGTTGTGATTTACTTAGATATATTGAACATTTTAAAGTATTCATATTAATAAGAAATGAGTTTAAATAAAAATAGGATTAACAAATATATATTTGATTCAATTAAATCTATTCAATCGATTCAAAACGATATCATGTTTGCCCCAATAAACAAAACTTTAACTTCCAATGGAGACTACTATATACTAAAATTTTTAATAATTAATAAATATTTTGAAAGTCTATTAACCAAGTACATTTATTTAATGCAAACATACTCTTTTCATAGTGTACTCATTGTGAAAATTAAGAACATACGTTTTCGAAATTGTGCTCAAAAAGAACTCCATTTTTTGATTCATAGCACTACACTTTTTACTACACTTTTTGCTACTAAAACGTCCTATTTCGAGTTGATTTTAATGTAGGAAAATTTGTTGTTGTAGGTAAACTTTTTAGCTATTTTAATATATTTTACAAAATAGCATCAATTTAGCTATCAAGTAATACGAATACACTACTAAGCATTTGGTAACTGATAACACGTAATTTTGTAGCTATTTTAAATATATAAAATTAGTTGTAATTTATAGTGGTTTACGTTGCTATGATGCACTGAAAAAAATTATATTTTATTCGAAATGTTATAATGCTTTGCAATTTTATAAATGTAAAACGAAAGCACTTGTGCCAACTTATGTGTTTTCAGCACTGTTATGAGTTAGCTACTAGGGCTGTTCACTGTGAACAGTAGTAATATTACAATAATACGCCATCTGGTGCAATATTTTGTTATTGTCTCTTATTAAAATACGAAATACTACAAATTGAAAAGCCACTGTAGTGCGTTGAAGATATGCCTTGTAACACAGAAAACATTGCGAATCTTAATTGCCTAATGTTTGCGGCATTTCTTATTATGAGGGTTGTTCACAGTTGCATTGTTTAATACATATGAATTTACTACATGTTAAATTTACAATAAAACTATGAATATTTATTATAAATAAAATTTATTGCATACTTACCAATAAATGAAAATACATAAAAAATATCATATCACAATAATTATTGATATCCTTTTGCATTTTTGTTGCTTTGAATTGAGTTGTTGTTTTGTCGTTTGTTTTTTTTTTTGCTTTTTTTAAATTGTAAGTTTTTTTTTTAAAAAAAAATTTTGTTAATTTTTTTGTATATAAATTTTTGTTGTTTTTTTTTTTTTTTTTGTTAAATTTTGTGTTGCTTTTTGGTTTTCAGGTAATTTCGTAGTTTTCGCAAAAAACGTTATTGCCAAAAAAATTAAAACGTCTGAATTTATTGAATTTCGTTTGTTGATGCCAAAATTCAAGTTGATACCAGAAGAAGTTTCCAAAGGAGCAATGAAAACGAAATGAAATACTTGGGCCGGTAAAGGTAAAAAAATTCAGACGTATACGAGTTGATTTTATTTTTTTTTTTCTATAAAAAAGTTGCGCTTGTTACTGTTGTTGTTGTTGTTATTGTTGTTGCTGATTTGGTATTGCTGTCAATTATCAATTGAGGGCAGGATTTGTTGGTTGTTTCTGTGGGGGCGTGCTGCTGCTATTTATTAAATGCAATTATTGTTGTTGCTGTCTGGGATATTATTTATATATATATATATGTATATATATATATTTGTATGTATGTATTTATATATTATTTTGATTCGATTTGATTTCAATTGGTTTTGTAGTTCACATTTGGTCTATTGTTTTGAGTTTTTGTGTGTTTGGTTTTTATTTTTATTGAATTTGAATTTGAAATAAAAAAAATTTAAAAACTTTGGGTCACATTTTATTTCCGAAAGTATTGAGAATTCAAGTATTTAAATATATGTTGTACGAAAAATTTCTTTGGGTGTAGAATTTAGACAACATAATAAAAACGTGCTGCGAAAGTGTTGCCAACATTTGTGTAAAATTTTTGAAATGAATTAAAAAAATATTAAAAATTTATTGCTTTTTAAATTTGATTTTGCACTTTTTGGTCCATTTTTTTTTTTAAAGAGGGGTGGTTTGAAAAAAAAAATTCCGTGAGTAAAAGACAGGAAGACCAAAAAAAAAAAAAGAATTTCGTGATTTTTGAGAACTTAAAATGTTTCTTTTTTCTATTGTTTTTATGCTACACTTTAGTGTCACTACATTTCCGTCGTCTTTACACTAAAACTTGCGTTGGTATGAAGTTCTCAAAATTTCCCTGCTTACGAGTTATTCAGCGCAAAACTTACGCACACTTGCATGTTGAGTTTTCAGTGTAAGTTTTTGCGGCGTTCGTTGAATATTTTTGATTGATTTTTTTTGCAGTGCAGTCTGATAAAATTCCTTCGAGTTTTGTTGTTGGCGTTAACTTAAATTTAGCGTTGAAACTTATGTATGTTGATAAAAATTAATTTTCTAACAATTTTCACACTCTTACGTTTTTGACTAGGTTTAAACTCTATGTTAAAAAAATTTGTTGTTATTATTTTTCGGGAATGATTTTTTAGGTTTTTTTCGGTTTTAATTAAAGTTAATGTTTTTATGAAAATTTTGTTAGAATTTTTGGTTATTTAGAAGAAGACTGCCGTGCCCCAAAAAAAGAACGCCGCGTCTGGCTCGCGTTTAGCAGTTTTCTGTTGCAATGATGTTGAATGTTGTTGACGACAACAACGACGTTACCGTTGCCGATGATGATGTTAATGCTGGTGATGGCGATGATGATGATGATGATGCTGCGGACTGCCGCCGCCGTCGCTATGCTGACAATGGCGATGGCGATGGCAGCTTTGATGATGATGATGGTTTTTTAGTTGTTGATGTCGCTAAATTGGATGATGTTCCAACAACCAAATACACAATGGTATGCATAGCTAGCGCGAAATTTACGTATAACATACATGCACACCATATCATACCAATACAGTGACATATGTACGTACCACAATATAAAATAACAAAGCAACAACAATGCTAACAATTCAAAAAAAAAACAGCATAAAAGCAAAAATCGTACACATAAACGCAATAAAAAAAAAAATTGTTATACGCCTAAAATGCTGCAACAATTTTTTCTTGATATTTTTCGCTTGCAATGCTGCCGACCGCCAAAAAGTATGCAACGCGTAAAACTCGCGCTTGCTCGCGTTTATCGCACGCACTCACTCACTCACACGTTCGCGCTCAGTTAGTCAGCGCAGCAGAATACGCACGACGCGCTGCTGCACTTGTATTAGTGTGCGTTCGTTCGTTCGTTCGTTTATTTATTTGTTTGTATCGACAGCGTATCGAACGCCGCGACAAACCGAACACCGATACCTACTGATGATGCTGTGCGTTTCCCATTCAAAGTTGACCCGCGACGACCATCAACAACGATACTGCTCTTGATGAGGAACAGGAGTTGTGGGGCAAATGTGCAGCATGCGGAGAACTCTTGTTTTTCTTTTTTTTGCACAAAATCACCATCATCGTCTGCATATCACGGAATAGCAACAACAAACACAACAGCAGCAGATGGTGCATTTGAAAATGAAAAAAAAACAAGTGGCTGATAAAAAAAAGAGTGGAATTGTGCCGCCAAAAAGTTGCCTCATTGTATTGACTCGTTCCTCAACTGGTAAGCGTGGTTGCCAACACTTTTCTTAACAGAGAAAAAATATTAAAGCTTTTGCAACTATTCAAAAGAATTTTAAAATTACAAGATCTTGACTCCTCAGCGGTACTCATCAGTGACCTTTGTGCCGATGAGCGAGTATTTCTATGCCTGATATGTTTTCCTTCTTACACAGATTTTTTGAGAGCACAGAAAAAAGTGAAATTACGCAAAGCCAAAAATTTTTTATAGTTGTTACACTTGTTTTGCAGGCGCTTAGTTGTAAGCTTTCATCGACTATAAGATCACTGATGATTCTATTTTCTGTTCCAATACGCCACAAAAAAAATTATATTTAAGTGAGCTCACCGATTTATTATATGATTTACACTCGGTACTTAGTTTTTACGCGCCAAGAATGCTTGCTACGAAGCATCTGCAAGAAAAGTGTTATATCAATTGAGGTGCAAAAGCAAAGCCATAACATGGAAGTGGTTTTTTGTTTTTGCTTTGGTTTTACTTTTTGCTACGGTTCTCAACAAGTCTATGCAAAAGGAAAAACATAGTAGAAATTCCCACCCATCGGGTCACTGATGATTCCATTTGGCAATGAATTTAATAAATCATTTTGAAAAATTTGTTATGGATTAACTGAAAATGAGTGTTGGAATGTTTCTCTTAAAAAGAAAAATGTTACGGCTTTTTCGTAGTCTTTAAAGTTGATAGTTTTATGGTGGTTTTCCTAGGTTTTTGAAAAATTTTCAGGCTACCTTTGGGCTTGCTCTTAGATTTGTGTTTGCAAGTTTCAACAAGATTTTTCATTCTGATTTATATTACTCAAAGAAAAAAACCTTATTTTGGCACTAACTTAAAACAAGATTGAACTAAGAACCATAACTGATTAATTGCTATTTTATACACGTTTCAATTCAAATGAATTTTAATTTTATCAAAGCATATAAGCAGATTTTAAAACAACAATTAAAAAAATGGCAACCCTAACTAGTCCGGCCTGCATGCATGCTGCACACTCGTGCTCCCATTTGCATCATCATTCAAAAAGTAAACATTTTTCCCAAATGTCCACTTTTAGATTCGCGCTCACTCTGTCCGCATTGTTGTTACTATCGTTGTTGTTGTAGTTGTTGTTTGTTGCAGCACAGTGAGTGTTGCCCACTGCTTTACATTTTTTTTTCGCTTTCACTTTGTTCGCTCATTCCAATGCTCAGAACTTTTTACAAAGTCTAAATGGTACATTCTCCTCTCCAAACTCTTGTCTACTCCAAGTAGGCGCTCACATTCAAATTCATGTTACACATAAATCCATTGCTCAGCGCTATTTTTCGCGTTCCATTTAGCTCTTCTGCATGTAACATTTGCATCCTTATATCCTTGCCAGTTAGGCAAGCCTATGTGTAGTGTTCCATCTCCCTCATAGAGTTGGATGGTCGCAATAGCAAAAGCAACAGCAACAGCAAAAATTACAACGACAACAATAAACACTACATGAACAGTAAAAAAAAAATTCTACTCAATTTTTTCCCCTTTTTTTTTTTAGTAAACTTTCTTTGTATGCTTTCTTTTTTTCTAGTTCGCTTTTTTGTTGTTGTATTTCTTTTTTTTTTGCATATAAATCAAAACAATTTTTGTGCAGTGTTGCTTACTTACTGTTTTTCCCCTCAACCCTGAAAAGTGTGCAACAAATTTTTTTCTTTTTTTTCTTGACCACACGAAATTGCATTTGTCTGTGTGTGTGCATTTTTTAGATAGTCATAATTTTTTTTTGTTTGTTTCATAATTTCAAAACACAACAAAAATTGCAATTGAATGCAAGTGTGCGTGGGGAATTTTTCGTAGGGAAAAATATACGCTCAAAAGAGCCCCTCATGCGTTAACTGCTGCAGCACTAGTGTGCAGTGGAAGTATTGCAACGCGTGTATGGTATATGGGCCGTTTTGAATGTGATCCATTTTGTTATGTTCAAAAAGGCCCAAAATTTCATGTATTAGGCGCAAAACACTTAACTGTGAAATTGTCAGTGTATGTGTTATACTCATCTGTGCTTGCTTGTGTGTGTGTGTGTGCGTTCGAGTATGAGGTAAAGTTAGTGTCAGTAAGCTTCAGAAAATGCATTTTGAAGGTTCAGTATGCATTTTTATAGGGCTGCCAACGTTGAGCGTAAAAGTTTAAAGTTAAGCAGTAAACTTGTGATTAGCTGACGTCTATTTTAAGCGGTATAATTGAATTTTAATTGAATTGAATTTAAAATATTTCGTAAAAAAGTTTTAGGAAAATGTTGGAATAGAACAGAATAAATATCTAACGAAAAACTTTAAAGCGTTCAACAATATAA